>OY751434.1:20774076-23220653 GCA_963565745.1 Phengaris arion | reverse complement strand
GCCTACTGGAGATAAGGGATTCCGAAATCGTCATTCATTCGGCGAAATGCAACGCAATCTTTCATTCGGTTCCTCCCGTCTCTTAGTAATAGTTCCGCCACACTCGTGCACTCAGCGTTATATCTACGTTTCTATTTGATATCTATTCTCATGATTTAGTGTTCTGTGCTAGGTTCAAGTATAGGTGATTGGACACAGATATACTCCTTTCTCTCACGACTCTTTGGTCATCCGCTATAACCTGAAATAGCATAAAACTTATTTCAGTAGAGATTTGATCACGCATGAATCGGACTATAGATATAATTAGTTTCACAATATAATATTGAAGATATTATGGTAATAAAATTATCTTCATATAAAATTTATAAAAAATATATTTTTATTTTTACAATGGGAACATGAAGTTGTTTCAAGTTAGCAAAATTTTAAGTATTATTTATTTATTGAATAATTAATATACACATAATAGTAAATAATGAAATCTTAAAACTAATATACAATTTAGTACAAAGATACCACTTAATCCAAAATTGGAATTTCTTCCAGTAGACCCGATACAGGAGAACATAAAGAAAATGAACAGTATCTGGTGCGTACAATTATTAACAATAAGAAAACAGAAAACAGAATTATCCGAAAGGCAACATAAATAAGGACCAAAAATGCAAAAAGTAAAGTAATCAGTTGCTAAATAAAATCATGACTAAAAACACGTCAATGTTTTCGCTATGATTGAAAGAATATGATAATTACCTACTGTTCGAATCCTATAAGTTATTTATGTCATTTTATTTCACTTAAACGCAGTGTTTAAATTCATAAAATCAATTTTGTATTTATCTTCATACATTATCAACTGCTGTGACGTCACTCGTGTACAATTTTTTTGTATAGAGCGTTTTTAAAGGCGTCCCCAACGATCTCACTTTTGTGATGAGTCATGAGTCATAAGTCATGAGACGATATGTCAGTCATGAATCATAAGTATTTCGTCAACGATAAATCGTACAACGGTATATATACCATTGCAACGACAATATTTCCTGACTAATTAAGCACTTTTCGAAAAGCCAATAAATGAAAGTATGCAGGTTTGATGTTCCCTATTTTGATATTTCTAAGGATTTCAACAATATTGTGATATCGGTTAATCGCGACCCTTCTCCACTTTGGTTACCAGTAGGTAAGACATAGCCTTACCTTGGCATAAGCTTTAGTCGTTTCAGTAATATTTAAGTCCGGTAAAACATTGTTATAGCCAAATAGGACTCTTGAAATCTTTGCCCTTAAAAAAAGCTGATATTCGCGGACCGAAACCGAATTTTTCCGAAACTCTACTAAAGTCGAATGTGTCACGCCTGTTTTCGTAAGAGAGTATCAATTTCTCACCAATTTCTGTTCCTACCAGTATTATAATGTCATCTCTAGTTTACGCAATCGATAGCTTACACCCATTTTGTAATACAACGATCGAATCTCGCATCTAGAAAACATAAATGTTCAAATTTTATTAATTAGCTCCTCGCTCTTATTTAGTAAAGGAATATTGCGTTATTAATACATAACTATACAAATAAATAAAATCGAAGTGTCTATTTGTAATTACAAATAAACAGTTTTGTAATAAATGTAAAATAAGCACGGTACCTAAACCAATAAAAATTGTTTGTCTGTCTATATCCGTCTGTCCGTCTGTTTGTTTGTTCCTGCTCTGAAACGGCCCGGCCACCGATTTTGATCGGACTTTCACTGGCAGAGAGCTACTTTTGTCTTTGGAGTTCTGTTTCCGTTATTAGTTCCACGCAAACGAAGCTGCGGGCACCAGCTAGGTACCTATATATTTTTTTAATATGAGTTATATTAATTAGTCGTTCTATTATAATTTTTTGGTTTGACATACCTAATATTTTCAATTAGTTTTAATTTTTCGAGCATCATTATTTAGTTGTGTTATGATCTAAGTTTTAGCAAAAGATTTATTGATCTATGAAAAACTTCGTAGTTGGAGGCAAAACTAGATAAAGTCATAGATAGATCTTTGTTTCAGATGTGTCCTTCCTTATCCAATCTATTTTCATTTAACTATTTCAACGTTAGTTAATACGGTTTCCGCGAGCAATTAGTTCTGACTTACAATAATTATTTATTCTTATCTCTAATTAACTTTAAAATTAGTGTATTGTTTGATACAGCTGCATATTAAATGGCACATTGTTATGAAAAAAAAAAATTTAACAATATTATTTTGGCAGAATTCCCAGAGCTTCAACAATAGGTTTCATAACGAGATCCCGGCACCTTGGTGGCCATTTTGCGTTCACTCCCGCCCGCTTATAACCGCGCGGGCGCCGCCGCAGCAACTCAGTCGCAAACCACACGTTGGCAAGGATTTAGCTTTTAACAACCGGCACTCGTAAGGTGTTCGCTCAAAATGAAATACTTGATCGTTTTCGCTTTATTCGCGTGCGCTTTCGCGGCCGAGGAAAAAAAAGATGAAGAGAGGCCACTAACGTACAGGCGGCTGATTCCCGCTGATGTTTTGAGAGGTCAGTGTTGCCAGTGTTTTGTAAGTTTCAGTGTTTTGGGGAATGTATGAATATAAGCAAAGCTTGTTTCACATAGGACCTTTAACTATCTGAATTATGTAATATGGTTAAAAAAATAATTAAATAAGGAGTTGTGCCAGAGTATAACTACTTATATAAGTATAACTACTTTATATAAATAAGATAGTAAATGCAGATTTTTTTAATTATTCATTTTTAACTTACCAAGTTATTTCCTAATACTAATTAGGACAGTAGCAGGTAGCTATTTAATAATCACGAAGGTGATGGGTTGTTTATAGGTATTTGAAATTTAAATATTAGGTAAATTAAGCGCTATTGGAAATATAGTTTGCATCAGGTTGTAATTAATATTCATCTGGTTCTTAAAGTTATATAAAGGTTTTACAATAATTTTAACCACTAGTAAGACAACTAAATTGTGTTTATAATGCGTGAACTTACGAAGTAACTAGTTTATTAATCTGTGGGGTAAGCAAGAAAAATTGACAACGGAGCATTCGCAATGTTATCGAATGAAAATTGTACTTGTAGGCGCTTTCATGATTTTCATACGATTCTCTTTCAATAATGTTACGAATACGTACTTGTGTTTACGTGCTTTTTATGCCTACCCCGCTGACAATTTATAAATTATTTTAATAAATAATTAAAATCGGACAGAACACGATTCGCAAAATGATTATTACAATTTTATTATTTGGTCTTATTGGATTTTTTGGCTTCATAAGAACTTGTAATGAAGCCAAAAAAAATCTTTTATGTGTAAGCGTGGCTGTTTAAATATACTGAAGAAGCGCGCGACCTTACATTAAGCTTCAATAACTGGTATTTTTGAAGCTTAATTTATTTACTATCTACTAACAGTATTTAGACCACTTAGGGTCAGCTCACGCCGAAAACGCGACGCGTCCCGCACTTTTTAGGATAGCGATTCCAGCTGAATTCCTTTTCATAAATCTAGGTTAGGAGTGATTGCCCAATAAAAATAAAGTGACTTGTAAGCTCTAAATAATAAACGTTCTAGATAATCCGCACTAAAGCAATAGATAAATCTATTGCTAATCCCGAATTTAAGTATATTATTTAGGCGCATAACTGGACAAGTCGTCAGAGATCAACTGAATAAGTCAATTTTTATTTTGAATATAAGGTTTATTATTTGTACTTACTTAAAACATCACAAAATTCAGATTTAATAACATAGATACATGTAGAGTTATATTATAAAAAGACAAAATTGGATTCACCAGTAATATCTAAACTTATTTAAATGGCTGCCTGGAAATTATTGCAATTTCGACTTATCAATGTTACGCTTTGTACGGAATTATGTTGTCGCTTGTTATTTTAAACATTATAATAACCGTAATTAAATTATCATGTAATTATCTAATTTCATATGAATTATAGAGTTTTAGGTTTTACATTAATGTTATTAGTTAAATAACCAGTAAATCATTAAGCGTAATCAACTTAAAATTTATTTACTGTTTGGTAATTTGGTAGTCAACATGACGTAACTTGTTGGTTTGGCTTAGCTAACATGTCATCGTTAACTACAATGACGATCTTCAAAATTGAAAAAATATGTAAATGAAATAACGTAATTCGCTAAGGAGTCCTGGCTCAGGTACTATTATTTACCCTTTAATAAATAGAGAAAATGAGGAAAATATCGTAACCAATAAATGTAAAAACCAATCGACCTACAGTAAAATGTGATCTTGGATTAAATATAGCTTACTAGCTGTTTCCCGCAGCTCCACCCGCGTAAATATAATATCGGGTATCCCGCGGGAATACTGTAATTCTCCGGGATAAAAAGTAGCCTATGTTTTAATCCAGAGCCTAAACTACTACCATACCAAATATCATCAAAATCCATTCATTAGTTTTTGCGTGAAAGAGTAACAAACATCCATCCAGCCATACAAACTTTCACATTTATAATATTAGTAGGATTAAATTTGAATGTGAAAAAAATTAAAACTACAATATATATAGCATGACACTAATCATTGTGAATTATGCCGATATACATATTATGCAGGCACAAAGGCATATATGTGGGAACACACGTAAGTAATTGTTTCAAACAATAGACTCTTTGAAGGTTTCTTAATGCAGTACCCGACCTTGGTCCAAATTTGAAGGTTCACGAATGCGAGTTTATTTTTTTTCCCACAAAAAAAAGTTAATGGCTCGTATCCTCCACACCTGGTCAATCAAACGCTCAAATCATCTCCGAAATTTATTTGACAAAATACAAGCTTTAATGACAGTAGTTTCGTTCTAGTTTAATATTAAATAATAACTCAATCACTTGATACCTAAATGACTTCCAAATTGATAAACGATCCTGTTTTAAATTAGATGGTAAATACTCTTTGTCGCATCACCGATCTTTGGGTAGGTTTAAGATTAAACGCTACCTAGCGTGGGATCTTAAATCTTTCACGGGTTGACATCGACTGTCAATACAGCATAAATAGTGTTTCCAATGATTTTCGACATGTGTCATATTTCTTACGTCGTATTTAAATTTAAAACAGTGTCTTTTGGTTTTACTATACCTTCTTAAAAAAATCTACAAGGCAAATATTAAACATCTCCAAAGTCACTTTGAAAGGTATTTTATAAATACGTACTCAATTGAATTTAAATTTATTCTACGAATTGGAAGCGCTTTAGCTAATGCATGTTTTTGTAGTAATGAGTCGCAGCGGTCGGATGTTGCGACAGACGGGCGCGCAATCGACAACCGTGTGTGTTGCAACGTGTTCGAACGTAATTATTCTACAATACTACACTAGGATATGTGGATTTTACATGATGAACAATGAACAGTAATAAAATTATAATACAACACTATCCAAACCGATCCCAACACATTAAAATCACCCAAAACGCTGACTAGTTACGCTCTTGTATACAAAAGATTTCAACGCATATAAAATTAATACTCGTATTACGATACGGTTTGGTACTTTCAATTATCGAAAAATATTTTATAATCCTTTTAAGTACGTGCAATTTTTAATAATAACTTTTAAACTTTTTCAACTCTAATTATAAACCAATAACTGCATAACATCCTGAGCACAACTGTCATATCTGAGTAAAAAGTGTACGGTCATTAAACATGTAGTTTGTTTTTATTGTATAAAAAACCCGTTTAAGCTTTCACAATTTCTTGCAAGGGACAAATTACACTTCCGACGTTTTTCGACGTTTTGTCAACAATCGTTGTATATTTCCTGCTGTCCTTTGCGCGTTGAGTCATACGTTGTCCAAGTGAACGTATAACTAGGCCTTGGATTATTCTAGCAAATCTAGACTGGCAGTCAATAAACTGGAAAGTTACACTGCGATGAGTTTTCATGGGTATTTTATAAAGTCGCATACTTACTTTGCGCAACGGACATAATTTTTTTGCATTTTAAATTAACCCTGTACTTGTTTCGAAATTGCAGTCTTAAAATAGCGTTTAAGGTTTTATTTAACTACTCTTTAATTATTTATATTTTATTTTTATATTTTGAGTTAAGATTGCTGTAAAACCTTGCAAAATGTATAATTTCGTATCTCTAAGTAGAGTTTACTTGTACTCTTTAGCATATTTTTATTAAGACCTCTGCCTTTAATTTCACAGCGAGAGGCAGCGCGCTCAGTCGGCGCCATAGTACTAGAAAATTTATATTCTTACGTACACAGAAACAGCTTTCATAGAACGATCCAAATTGATCCAAATATGAAAATGTTTTCGTCTCCTTCAACGTCTCCTCCTTCCTACAATTTTTCCACACAATCGTGGATACACCGTATGCTTGTAGTAGTGCAATTAAATCGATAGCTAACGATGTAGCTGTTTATCTGTCCCTATTGCTCATGGGGGGTTAGGTACAGGGCTCTTCGGGTGCTGTACCTTTGTGACTACTGCGACTTATGCGGCAGCATGTTGGTACGAGCGAGCAATCTTTACGTTGTGCGGAGTGCGCTTTTGCACACCCAGAGACCCGCCTTGATCCTTTTGACCAAGGCGTATCGCTCGACGAGCACTGACACCCTGGCAGTTCTAGCAGGGGTGCTGCCGGCCGACCTCGAGATCATACGTGGCTGGCAGACTAGGTGTGATGCGCAAGACCGCGATTACCAAGGAAGAGCTTCGGAGTGCGAAACTCAGAGAAACTGAGTCCGCTTATGCTCTATGGCAGGAGCGTTGGGACAAATCGACTAAGGGGAGCGAGCTTCATCGGTTCTTCCCGGACGTGAAGGCTCGTTCCAAGGCTACTTGGATAGAGCCTGACTATGAAACATCGCAGCTGCTTACCGGTCACGGCTGTTTCAGAGGGAGGCTCCACAGATTGAATTTTTCCGACGTGCGGTCATGCTACTGTGGCGAAACTGCGGTGGAAGACGTACACCACACTATCTGGGAGTGCCCTCTGTACGTGGAGGCGCGTAGGAAGCTATTGGATGGGATTGAAGTCTTCGGAGAGGGTCCGGCCTGTTACTGCGACCTCGTTTCCTCGGCGGCGAACTTCGGAAGGCTATGGGAATTCGCGCGACTATGGAATAGGATCAGAAGTGGACTGGAACGCCAAGAGAGGGCAATTGGAGGCGATTAAGGACGAAACCTAGATGGTAGAACCAGTACGCGGTATCGGAAGACACTGAAGTCGTATCTGTGTTGTCTGCCCCAGAAAGGGGAGGACTTAGGGACAAATAGAAATAGATTAAAGCCCAGCACAGTAGGGTGCATTCCCATACTTCGGCCCGTATAAACAAGACGGTTGATAAGGCCATGGGTTGGTGGAGGGATTGGTCCCTCTTTAATCTGTGGCTATAATCACCGTTTGGCACACAGGGCCTTTAGTCAAGATACATTCGATAATTTCGACGGCGAAGTTCGAAAACAAAATGTATGGGATTTGACATAAGGCATCGCAAGTGACATGTCACTTAGCCATGACTTATGTCAAAACCCATACATTTTTGATTTTGAAGTTCGCCGTCGAAATTATCGAATGCATCTTGACTAGAGGCCCTGCACTCCTGTTAAGCGGTGACTATGGCGCCCTTATAGTTACAATTTACACGCCTGCTAATTGTTTCGTACCATTAACTCTGTATTGCACATTGTACCTACTAGTCTCTATCGCTATTACTAAATTTGTTGACGTTGATGTTTGCACAAAGTGCTGTTTTACAAAGACAGCGAGAGCTTTGTAGTGTCTACTCTGTTCAGATTCAATTTAGGTGACCTACACGTAAATAAATCTTTTTGCCTACGTTACAGAGTATGCTAATAACCGCAAATAACAAGTAACCGCAACTGTGTTTTTTTGGAAATATGTTATTGTTATGTTATGTGTTATAGATATGAGCTATGACGTAGGGTTGCCAAAAAAACTATTTGAACTCTGTTAAGTATTGGAATATTTTTTGTTGACCGGTGCTAATGATTTGTTAGAAAAAAATGTATTAAGTGTTATGTTCCCCATTTTTAAAGCCTCGTTATGATTTACAAAAATATTTAGTGTTTATAATATAAAATTCATTAATATCTAACTCATTTCAGTATTGTAATAAAAGAATTGGACATTTTTCTTACTATCCGTTTAATGATCATTCAAAGATTTGATTCCAATTTTCTTATAAAACCGTTGTTTATTTTTTAAAATCTTCGTATGGTAACCGTTTTAATTAAATTCACGGCAAAGCGTGAACAGGTTTAATTATATAAATATTAATTATCATAAAAAGTGGAAAGGTCAAATTAATAAATTAATTATACTGGTATATATGCAAATGTAAGCGAATGAGCTCCATTTCACATCCTGATCCAACTGTAGGTAGATGTGAAATAGCGGAGCAAATAAATCTCTAAAGGTCAACACCTAAACCCCTTTTTTTAGGTAAATACATTTATTGTATTTTGTTACTTGATGCTTACCGCGACTTCGTACGCTCTAAAGGAAATCACGCGGGAACCGTACCTTTTGCCGCGACAAAAAGTAGTCTGTGTCATTCCCCGTGGTCGCCTATTTACATCTGCCAAATGTTATAAAATTCGGACCAGTAGATTCGGAGCCTATTCAATAGGAAGAAAGAAACAAATCTTACCTCTTTCAAATAGATTATGTTTTATAAATGTTGTCATAAATGTATGAGAAATTCGTACAAAGTTTAATCATTGAATCAGTGTAATATTATGTTGTTGCAACTACATATTACACGAAACAGAATTTCGTTTAAACGGATGTATTATTTAAAATTATTAACAAAAAGTAGAGCCCAAACTATGTATATAATTACAAAAATCAAAGACACTTTTTGATTTGCCCATGCTGCAAAGATTTAATAATAGCTTAAAATTAGCTTATCTTGAAATCATATATATATATTAGTATAGATTATGTTTTATAAATGTTGTCATAAATGTATGAGAAATTCGTACAAAGTTTAATCATTGAATCAGTGTAATATTATGTTGTTGCAACTACATATTATATGAAACAGAATTTCGTTTAAACGGATGTATTATTTAAAATTATTAACAAAAAGTAGAGCCCAAACTATGTATATAATTACAAAAATCAAATAAACTTTTTGATTTGCCCCTGCTGCAAAGATTTAATAATAGCTTAAAATTAGCTTATCTTGAAATCATAATGACTAACAGTAATGGTCGGCGTTATGCAACGACTATCACCCATTTGGACGACTATTGGGACGGTCACGCTTCGCCGGAGAGAAATTATTAGGAAGTTTACTGTTCGGTCACTTCGGTGTTGAGTAATAGAAAGGTGTTTGGGAAAAAAAGTTTCATACAAATGTCGGGCAATTTTTTCACGTTTATATATAAAAACAATCTTTATTATATTGTAAATACTCATTTTCATGACACTTCATTGATAATTAAATATATGATCCAATAAAAACAAACATAGTTCCATCGAATTGAACTTTTTAATTTGTTGGTCATGTTGAAATTTTTTATAACTGTCCACATCTATGGCTATGAGCGATATGGACTGAATTAAATAACGTCTTCAGCTATTGTAACGTTACATAAAGTCACTCAATCGATTACAAAACGTTCTTATGCGATTACATAAATTCGGTAAGGATTACAAGGTTAAAAAACAAACAGATTTCTTTTAGTGTCTGTATTAATTAAATAAATTATGTTAATTGGGAAATTTGATACTAGGTTACATAATAAGCATTAATATAATCAATACAGCCAGCCAAGTAGAAAAAAATGTGTTTCGTCCTTTTCGATACCACAATGTGACCACAATGAGTGAGCAAATTATTTTATTTTACTTAAAATCATCAAGACTGTCATAGTCTTTGGAAAATCATGTGTGAAAATTCGCAACACATTAGTTTAAAAATTTAATTAGTCACTTATGTAAAGCAAATTCAGCTGCATTAGCTGCAAGCATAAGCCACGAAGGTGAAAGCGGTCCGGTGCAGTGTCAAAATGTAGGCCAGCGAGTTAATCCGAAGACATATCGCCGTGTCGCAACACCTTGTGCAACGGGCCTGGATTTTTGCAAACCGTATAGTTGCAAACCAGTCTCGCCGCTTTCGAACAATTAATATTAGTTACACTTGGCAATAATTAATTATGTAAATCACCGGTAACGCAACGAAATAACGATATGTAAGCCGTTCGAGAAGCTTCGAGAACAGTGGTAGGGGTATAAGTTCCGTAATGAACTTTCATTTATCAAATGTTAAATAATAATTTATTTGCTAAAATGATTAGGCCGCGCTTGCAAATATTGAATTCTGTATATTATAATAAGGCATTAGTCTAAACTCTACTTCTAACACTAGCTACCTACTCTAAATATTCATTAATTTAATATGAAAATGTATTAAAGAATCGAAACCAAAAATTATGCACATTCTCCATTAAAGTACAATTTTTGTCTCGACAATAACACCTTGAAACATTTAAATTTTGGAGGTTGAACCTATTTAACTGTTGTAGTATATGGCTGTACTTCACCGATCACGAACTTTAAGCACTGAATCTAGATCACGGCCAACGGGCCTGTACCTACAAACATTAATTTTATCACCGCAATGTATCTTATGAATACTCAATTAAACTGAATAACTTACATGTAGGCTTAATGATGCAAATTCAAGTTTACTTAAAGTCTAGTTTACAATGTCGTTCAGTTGATCTTTTACGAAACGTTTACGCAGCAGCAGACTTAACGTCTGAAATATTTTTTGACTTATTTAGAAATTAAGCAATCATTTTACTGTATAACTCGGCCCCAGCTGCTTAACCATAACCGTAACGTTAAGTACGTTAAAACATTTAAAACGTGGTTAAATGTACATATCGTTGACGCAATTTTTACTAGCGTAATGCGTGTCCTATGTCTTTCATAATATGAAACTATTTTCTTTTTCTTCTCTATTAGATTTAAGTACTTTACTATCAATAACATTCCATAAAATATTAGGACAGTATATACAGTTTCCAAAAACCAATGCCTAAATAAGCCTTCTGTCTATCTCTTTCTGAACATATACCTCTCCACAGACTTCCCCGGCATGTGCTTCGCATCCACCCGCTGCGCGACCGTCGAGCCCAACAACTCGTGGGACCTGGCACCGTTCTGTGGCCGCAGCACGTGCGTGGTCAGCGAGGACCAGCCGCCCAGGCTGCTGGAGCTGGTGGAGGACTGCGGACCCCTGCCACTTGCTAACCCCAAGTGCAAGCTCGATACTGGTATGTCTACATTCAGGTCATATTTTGTCAAAAATCAGAAGACCCATTGTAAAGTCCATAAAGTGGGTTGGCTGACTAACGTGATTCGTGGTTAATCATTTTTTATTCAGCACATACAGTACAAGTTACAAAGGGCTGTAAGCTTGGCTGCTATCCTTTCTGGCAATCCCGGCAATGGGAAAATATTTTTTGGTTAACGGATCTCTCAAAAAAATTCTGTCCATGCCGAAATCTCTAGATATAAAATATATTTTATTTATTACAAATACATGAATACTAATTAAAACAATAATATTACAGAGAATACCAACAAGACCGCACCATTCCCCGGATGCTGTCCGATCTTCACCTGCGAGGACGGAGCCAAGCTGGAGTACCCCGAGCTCCCCCTCCCCCCTACAGAGGAGGAGAAGAAGGAGGAGGAGAAGAAGGCATAAGTTAATCTAACTTTAAGTCCAGAAGGTGAAGTCGTCGAGGAACACAAGTGAAATTCCATAAAACCTCAAATTCCAAAAAAAATATTAAAAAACGGAAATGCTCACCAAAATTTCAAACCAAAACGAAACCAGTACAAACGGCGGGTAGTTGTGAAAAGCGTTCGGGGTTATCGCTTTCTAAATATACTGGACAATCAGTGGACAGGCCGCTTCCGTTTCCGGCGCGGCCATTGTGCGACGAATTCATTGGTCTCTTTATTCCTATTTTAAGATAATAATTGTGATATTGATACGTTAATTATTAAAGTAAAATATCAATAAAAAAATTACAAAATTTCTAATTTTGGTGTTTAATTTTTTGTATATTTATCAGTATTAATAAAATATATTACAATAATAAATAACATAACCAAAAGCATATCACGACTCACGACATTTTTAGCTAATACAAGCTATTTTTAGATTTTATTACAAGCTATTTTTAGATTTAGTTCAAAATAATTTTCCTAAAGAGTATTTAAAATGATCGATTAGCATAAAAAGTTACAAGTTTCTTCCTTTTATAGTTTTGAAATGCCAGGGGGACCAACTTGGACGCCGACTACTCGCTACTCGCAGATGGTTAACTTTGTAAAAATGTCGTGTATAGAACTTTTGCCTTTATTTAAAAAGACTTATTCGTAGATACCCCACACGAATTATCCCCATTTCACAATATGTTTGCTACCCATTCCTAATTTTTAAAAATAATGTATTATATTTTATCAAATTATATACATAGTTATAGAAGTTAGCAGGGGTGGACAGACAGACGGACGGACAGACGGATGGACTGATGGACGAACAGATGGATGGATCATATTTGTTGTCACCACAAGGGCAATCTCGAAAAGCGCAGGATATAGAAGTTATGAGCAAGAATAATATCAGTTTTTCTATGGAAACCACAGACGTGAGACGATATATGAAAAATGGCGATTCCCGAAAGACATTAAAGACGTGGTTGTAATTTATTGGTCGGTGTAGGTAGTAGGTGTAGATTTCGGTGTTGAAATTGTAGGTATACTCGTACATATTACGTCTACAGTTTCAATACGGAGGTCCGATTTCTTGCGGAAGTTCCGTAATTGTGGAGGCGGGAACAAAGCTACGTTACAACTCTAATCTATGCCTACACCTACCCACCTACAATAGTAACCTAACTACATACTCCTACAGTTCCTACGTCAACAAATACATCTACACCTACATCAGGGTTGCCCCTTTGGTGCCATGAAATGTGATTTAAAGTGAACCCATTGCATTACTGTCGACGCTGGGATTTTTTAGTATGAATTTTGGACTATGCCCTTTAAAATGTGATTTTTTTTCTATGAAAGTCACACCAGCTACTGAAAAACTATGGGGGAGTCGTATGTAGGTACTACGGCTAATTGGATGCCCTGGGGCCAAGACAACAATGAACCTACCTCTTCAAGTCAACACTTCCAGATCTAGTTAGAGCCTACTGTCCAATAACATGCTGTAAAGAGTGTTAGTCCCTCTATAGAGAGGGGCAACACACATTTATAGGCAGGACTCCTGCTATTAACCAGGTTTGCACTTGGCTACTAGTATTACACCATTGTAACATTAGCCCACATGCCCACCGACCGGGGCCAGTTGACACACATCGGTGACGCCGTGTGAGCATTACTAACGTTAGTTATGGCGGATGGCCGCACAACGCGAAAGCGGTTACGGTGGCTGATTTGGATGAGACGACAAAATATAAGTGGAATATATATAAAATGCGTGAACTCTCTTAGATAAATAAAAAAAAAAAGTTTATTTACAAAGTAGTTTTACAAACATTAGCTATTTATTCTGTCTCCCAAACTAGGTATATCCTATGGGGGAAGTTAAGGGATTACAAAATGCGACGATTTTCACGACCTCTCTGCCTCAGTGGTTAGCGAATCGGCGCTTGAGCCGGAGGTCGCCGGCTCGAATCCCGTCGAAGGACCAAAAAGTTTTCTGCGTTCCTGGGTCATGGAGGTGTATTGTTTTTTATAATTTGTATAATATAATAAAATCTTAAAATGTGTATGTGTATAAAAGCTATACATACGAGGGCGGGTCAATAAGTCCATGACTTTTGGAATAAAACACAGATTTTTTGATAAATAAATCATTTTATTTTTCAACGTAGTCCCCCTTGAACTCTATACACTTTGTCCAACGCTTCTCCAATTTTTTTATCCCTTCCAAAAAATATGATTTGTCGAGGTCCTCAAAATAGGCCTTTGTTTGCGAGATGACTTCATCATTGGAGTCAAATCTTTTTCCACCGAGCCATTTTTTCAGGTTTGGGAACAAGAAGTAGTCACTCGGAGCCAAATCTTGAGAATAGGGTGGATGTGGGAGCAATTCATAGCCCAATTCATGGATTTTTGCCATTGCAACTGCACATGTGTGCACCCTTGCATTGTCTTAGTGAAAAAGAACTTTTTTCTTGGCCAAATGAGGTCGGTTTTTTTTCAAATCCTCATTGAAGCGGTCCAATAAGTTGGCATAATATTCCCCATTAATTGTTCTTCCCTTTTGAAGATAGTCAATGTGGATTATCCCACGTGCATCCCAAAAAACAGTCGCCATAACTTTATTGGCTGACAAACCCACCTTGGCCTTCTTTGGCGCCGATTCACCCTTAGAAACACACTGTTTTGACTGTTGTTTGGTCTCTGGTGTGTTGTGATGGATCCATGTTTCGTCCACGGTTAAAAAACTCCTCCATATTGTGATTAAACAACGCCAAACCTTCCTGTGAAGTTGTTACACGATTGCGTTTGTGGTCGACTGTGAGCAAACGCGGCACCCATCTTGCGGAAAGCTTTCTCATGCCCAAGTGATCATTCAAAATTGAAACCACTGAGCCATGCGAGATGCCTATGGCTTCCATAATCTCTTGCACTTTTAATCTTCGGTCGGTCAACACCATATCGTGAATTTTTTCGATTGTTTCGGGTGTAGAGACCTCAACTGGGCGTCCAGGACGTTCGGCATCTTCAGTGCTTGTACGGCCACAACGAAATTCAGTAACCACTTTTTTACCATTGAAATCGATGGTGCAGAGTCCCCATAGTATTTATCAAGCTTAGCCTTGGTCTCGGTAATGGTTTTTTTTCGCAAAAAATAATGCTTAATAAGCACACGAAATTCACTTTTTTCCATTGTTTCCTTAAGATACTGGATAGTCTGATAAAGATAGCTGTAAAACACAAACTAACTGACGCAGCATGTTCAAATTTTGATAGGAGTCAACTGACAGATGCCTGTTGACAGGAGTAGTGTTGCTTTTTCAGTAAGGAGGTTAGAAATTTAAAAAGTCACGGACTTATTGACCCGCCTTAGTAATATATGTATAGCTTTTATACACATATCCGTTGTACCAGACACACAAGTTCTTCGAGAACTTACCACGCTCTCCATTTATATTTGCGGAGAAATACGAAAAACGAACTGAAACAGTTCTCGTGTCACAATACACAATCAAAAAAAATAACCTTTAGAAAGCACTTACATACTAGCTGGATAATATACAAAGTCCAACTCATACTGATTAGTCCACCTGAAAGAAAAGGCGATCTGATGAAGCAGACAGCAGGCTAATCGTCTGCCTGACTTGAAATAACAATTATCGTGTTTATCACTAGGATTAACACAACTAGAAAAGAAAAAAAAAACAATTATTAACTCAATAATTTTATTTGGGAATAATCTCACAAGTATAATGAATACAGAGTACACTGATTTTCAACGCTTTAAATACTTATACAATATAAATATACATCTAATAAATGTAAATAAAATTAAGGGTCAGGAAAGGCACTGTCTTTTTTTGCAAAAGTATTTTTTGCAATGTCATTTATTTAGCATTAAAAATTTAATTAGCATTAAAAAGAAGTTCACCATATTTATGTTAAGAGACAAGATATTATTTATTGCACAATATTTCAACTAATTGATTTTTTTTGACAACTTAGTACTTAATACGCAGAACGGAGGAGATAACATGATATTATTCAACGAATAACTTTATCAGGCGTTTGTGAAATAGACACCTAGTACCTTATTGAAGCTAAACACCAAACATTGATTACAATTGACTGAAGCTTACATCAATATATAAGTACCAGCAATAAATATTGTTCTTAAGATATTTGTGAATTGAATAATTCATTATATTAGCCATTTAAAGTAAGTACATAATATTATATTGGCAAATAGGAGAGCGCTTATTTTGCACAAGGTCCAAATCTCCATCGGACTGTAATAATTCGCCTATTTTGCACACGGTCCAAATGGATTGGAAGTTTTAAGTTTATAGTTTCTGAACTATGTAATTAATTACTGTACGAATTTCGTAACAGAATCAGTCACGAGGTAGCGATGTCGTGATGCTCGTCATGTGTCGCATGTTACCTCATCTGGGACATACGTAGTGAGTACACGATTTATATTCTATGCGTCGACTTAGTAGAGAGTCGAGTAATCTATTAAGATGGATTAAGTTTTTTTTTCAACATTCTTCTTGACGATTTTGCGATAACTTAAAAATGGCGGGTACGAAAAATTTTAGAATAGAACAAAAATGTAGAGTCCTAAAAAGCTGCAAAAGCATAAAAAGAGTGCCTCTCCAGTAGAAACGAACAGTGGATACATTCATCGTTATACTAAAACGTTAGTAGACAAGCAAATTGTAATAACAATCTATAAATACACTTTTAACATTTTTTAATCTATACCTAAACACAGACTTAACAATATGTAATATTATATACTTCAATATATTATAATCTATATATTAAAATAATCAACTATATTGTTTGAATCACAATTTCCTAATTTTTAACATTAATACATCTGCACAAAATAGACATCAAATGCGATTAAAAAGTTATACGTTTTGAGCTTATACCTTACTCTACCAAGCTACCGGATGTCATGAAAAGCGCGAACATTTAGAATATGTTTTGGAACCATGATAGACTATCAAATTCTAAATAAAAAATATATCCACATCTTTGATAAAATAATTTGTAAATCATTAAAAAAACTAAAACCTGATATGTGAGTACATTGTACGTGACACTTAGAAGATACTGAAACAAATATTCTCGACAGTATAAAAAAAATGGAGGTAGTATTCGGAAGTATAAGAAAGACTTCAAATATCAAAATATGTCATCAAAGCACAACGATGCATGAAAATATTTTTCTATGTACATGTTTTATAGATAATTTTTCCTTATTGACATTTGCTTACTAATCTACTCTTTACACGTGCTCCCCCTACACAAGATATGCCTCTGTTAGCACGGTAAAAGCCACAAAATTCCTTGAAACGGCGTCCAATAATTAAAAATACGAATGCTTTTTTTAAATTCGTTATAAGTACTTCAATAATAATCAAAGCGCAAGGTTGAACCAGAATATCGATCATTTCCGCAATTCGTTGCAAACTTTTTAAACGATAGGTTCTTTCGAAAACACCGACTATTGGTTTACTAAAAACATGTTATTTTGATGCAACCTATACAATCAATTTCACATATCAAATTTATTCTTTATTAATTGCAATGCAATGGAGTGATAAAAATATTAGCACAACACTGCGTTACGACCACACATCGCCAAAAACGACGTAGCATTGCAATACGATTTACAAGAATAGCCCACTTGACTCATGTTTAATTTCATACATTGAAGGAATATTTCCTTTAGTACTTGGCTTAGGAAAACTTATTCTAGCTATATCATAAATTAAAAACTTAAGATTGTTAAATGAAGTTGATTTAAAAATATGTATTTTTGTTTTTTATTTTCTACTGATGAAAACACCTCGAAGTAACTACCGCCAAGGATGTGACGACACAAAAACACTAAACACATGTGTAGTAGTGAAACGGAATGTTTCTGTAAATAAATAGTTCATGACATCTTAAAAAGTTATTTATGTCGAAACGTCAAACGGAACGTAACACCGCCATTTTACTACTACGGACTATAGCACAGATACAAATAGTACTAGTATGACGTCACAGCACAGATAATCTATCAACCAACATGGCGAATGGGTTTTTCGGCGGTTTTTAAAAAGTGTATTTTTAAAATATTTTTTTGTAGGTTTGAAGGTTTTAAAATAATGTTATATTTTTTTTTGTATGTAATGAAACAATTATGAAGCGTTTAGGACATAAATAAAAACAAGGTCAAGTAGCCTATTGTACGATGTCGTTTGTGCGATCCGTCGCGGCGTCGACGCAACGCAGTGTTATGACCCTTAGACTTAGTAATATTTTTATATTACTAAGTCTAAGGGTCATAATACTAAAACATAGTATTATGACCCTGAGACTTAGTAATAAAAAAGTATTACTAAGTCACACACTAAAGTAATGTATATATAGTAATAGTTTAAGGCTAAAGCTCTGAAAATCAATTACGCTTAATTATTTGTCACTGATCTTGTCATTTGTCTGATGCTTGTTGATTATTTAAAAAATAACATGTTGTGTAACGCGTGTAGTGTGTACCACGATTGAGAAACTCGCAGAGGGACCGAACATTCGAGAACTTTTGTGTGGAATATTATATTTTTATAAATTAAATTTTAAAATTGTTGATTAAAGATCTGAAATGTAAAAAAAATAGGTTAGGTAGATTGACGCGATTAAAAATTATAAGCAAACAAAAAATATTGCCCATCTCTTTCTCGCAAAACGATTTGTTACGTCAAAAGTTGCTACTTGCTATCGCCATTCGTTTTGTCATGACAAATGTATGGCGGGTGCAACTCGTGACGTCACAGGCCGATATATCGCCCTCTTTCATATTGTAAATTTAAATTGTTTGTATCTTCGTTATTTTTTAAGATATACGAAAATGGGTTCTAGATTGTCTATTAACATGTTGTCTAACATTTAATAGGTGAAAATTTTTTTTGTAGGCAACATGCCTATTGCTAATGCCGCTCGTTATGGTTATACAAGATTTCTAAATCTACTATTACGTCACGAAACGACCAACACCAATATCGATGCGTGCATTCCGGCTATCACGCTCACTCGTTTGTGTCAATAAGTACCACACAAATTCTGCAAGTAAATATTTTTAGATTTTTAACCGACGCAAAATTTGGAGGAGGTTCTCAAATCTATTATTTATTTATTAATATATTTTATTTTATTTAGAACAGTCCAATTTTGACGATATTTAAAAAAATCATGTAACAATAGCTGTAAATATTGTATAGTATGGATAACATTAAATTGTACGGTTCAAATTTGAATAATTTTATGTGTGCAAGGCAATTTTTATATGGTGTACCAAAATTTTTGTCCCACATTGACTTGAATAAAGTATAGGGATTTTTTTTATAAGACCAACAGAATGGTGAACACTTTAAAAATAAACATAACAAACAAATTACTTTGAATTAGTACGCGGAAAGCTTAAAATTTATTGCGCACACCGCATGAGCTATACGTTTGCAAAATTCAAAAATTTCACTTCGAGTGATTTATCATAACCGTATGAACCGTAATTCGTAATGTTATTTATGTTAACAGTTTAAAATACTAATTGCATTTTTTATATGCGATATTGGCCAGCATGCATTCATCGTGAAGGTTTAATATAACTATAGTCTTAGAACGAGCTAAAATTATTCACTTGGCAACACTATAATCGGATTTCGAAGCTCGGTCAGGGATTTGGTTTAGTTCAGTTGCAATGCAACTATGTACAAACATCGACCTAATCTATATAACAACACTCTACAGTACGTTGTATAGTAATATACACACACATGTATAACATTTAAAATGTCTCCCCTAAAATATACCTAGAATGAATTTTTAATGACTTAAAAAATCTACCATTCAAAGCTGTATATTGCAAGCTCTTTGATATAGATAACGCATAATTTTTCTTAATCTCTTTTCAAATACGTCCACATTAAGTAATATCAAAACGCGGTATTCAATATTTTAAACAGACCCACCATACATTCATAACTTCGTGGTGTTGTATCAAGTAGTAGATATATATATAATTTAATCTCTAATGTTATAACATTTAACCTGAAACCTTTAATAAAATCTCAGTTACGAACAGGCATTTCAGTATGTATTTTCTTTCTTTAATATTTTCGATCAGAAAATCTAGCATCTATCTATTTTCCTCTAATAATGAATCAGTGTCGTCTATTTCTACGTTGTCTAGTGTTCCTGTAGTTTCAGCAGCGGATATTTCCAAATATAAATTATTTGAACCCCTAATGCAAAATCTATCGATTGTATTATATAACATTATTGTCATTTTAAACGTTTTATTTTATTTATAAATTTCTAAACTGATTTTTCTACATGAAATGGGGTGTACTAAGTTTTTTAGATTGTGGATGTTTCTTGTTGTATGTGTATACTACTACACTTTGAATGCTACAATTTTATATAAAACGTTTAAAAATGTGTATAATGTACCTACGTCAATGTTGGAGTGAACATAACATAATAAATACGATTTGTATGTAGCCAATGAGAACAATTAAAATCGGGTGTCTATAAAGTCGGTTTACTGACAATAGTTGAAAGTGACAACGTCATGTTTATAGTGCGCGCGGAACTAATTGGCCGCGCCTTAGGTAGGCGTGTAGCCGCCGCGAAGTCCGGCGCCGAACTGAGTAATAACATCAAGCGCCCCCGCCTCTCCGTCCCACCACTCACATACCTAAGGCGCGGCTAGCTGAGGTAACGGCAATGCGTCATATTTAGCGAGGTAGCGCTGGTAACAGGTAACGCATGAGTCATGTTTTTTCGTGCGTGCAGCCGGCTCCATCAAATTATAAGACGTTATCACGTTAAAAAAAATAAGTGTCGATGAATTTTTGTTACATTATTCATTTTGGCAAACAACTTTTCAAATAGTTCAACGATATGGTGAAACTTACATTATGATAATTAATGGCGGTTAATGTTAATTCAGAAAAACAATTAAAATGTAATATAAAATTTTATCAGCAGGAATTTCAATGGTAAAACATTTTTATGATCATTGACATGACAAAATTATAGCAATAAACAGTTTTTCTTAAAATAAATACTTTCAGAAAACGACACATTACGCTTCGTATTAACACTACTCAATCGTTTTGTTCCATGAGAGAGCTATGTCAATGAATCAATAAATCATAAAAAGTATAATAGTTAAAGATGTGTTGTGTCTGCTATTTATCAAGTTTAAAACAAAATTTATGACTAAGTAATTTTGAAATATTTGGCAGTTTTTATTCCAGCGTAGGTAATTGGGTATCATGGGTAATGGGTATGCTATCGTACTTTTTTGTTAAGCTATCGTAGCTTAAAATCCCGACTTTTATTTCAGGAATATTCCTCAAACTTGTTCAGTTAAAAATTTGTAAGGCTTGAATATATCCGTACGAACAAGAACTACTTAAGCATACCCTACCACCCTCGAGTTTATCACACTTTCAAGGGAAAACACCTTCATCTTTCCTACCTATCAGATACAAGCCACGTCTCTTAAAACTACATCTCACCTAAAATCCCACTCTCAATGCCCTATACGAACCCTAACATTACGTCGACGCTCTGGTGTATAACCTACCAAATTATTTTAACAAATAAACACGTGTTAACAAACTATTTTAACACGGTCCCTGCCTTAGGAGATCGAAAAGATACCTTTAGGGAAACGAAACGATACGCAACATAGCGCTGCTTTTTTAAAGATAGCTATTTAAAATTGAACTTTATTCTTTGCACAAGAATATACACGTTTCATTGCAAGTGTTCGAATGTCAGGTTGCACCGCGCTGCACAGCGCCTGTGCTGTGTATGACTGGTGTCATATGAAACGTGTGTCTTTTTGTGTAGTGAATGGGGTTAAATTATAAATGGCTATCTTAAAAATGCAGCGCCGCGTAGCGTTGCGTATCGTCGCGGTGTGAACTGACCCTTATGCTTACAGCTTTCTTTATCAAGTCTAAATCATGTTCATCAGTGTGCAAATATACTTTGTCAAGTCCAAATATCAATTAGTAACAAAAAATTTACTATTATGGTATTAGAGTGATATTATAAAGGTAAACGAAGTATCGAACGCACTAAATTTAACTAAATTGTCATTACAAGTTTGACACCTCTGAATATATACGATAGTACTATCGGGGAATCTAATTCATAAGCAGGTCAACTTGCTACAAAATACGAACAAACTATGACAATTAGGTACGGTCAACCGTTTACAGGCTACATAATTTGTTTGTATTATAATATTAATATTACAATATCGAACTGGCGTGTCACTGACAGTTGTATTGTGACTGCATCCTATCATTATAATACGACTAAATAATTATGAGAACCCTCTACCTGCTTATGAATTAGATTCCTGATAGTGCAATAAAATATTAAAATACAAAATTCAACACAATGGGCGCTAGAAATGCTATGCTATGATAGCTAGGTTATAAGTATAATAATATTTTAATTTATCCCAAATGGCGAATACCCATACGATATACTTAAGACCCCCTAAGGCCGGGCATTAGAAACAACAGCTAAAATATGATAATGAACAATCTACTCATTTTGTGCGATGCGATCTTGACATGTATCAATGTACATAATTTCTCTACATTAACAATTATCATTTATACCTAACATCTAATCAATTATTTAAATTACTTTCAACTCTTAATATTAATAAAACTTCAATAAGATTATAGAAAGTTCACAGCGAATAAGAAATGTTAGACGACTACTAGAATACAGAGATGATACAAGTAGGTATTTCCATCGAGAGTTTTCGTTTACAGTGCAGTACAGATAATTAAATGCTTAACTTAGTGTAAAGTAAGGTATATAGCAGTGACGAAGCGTGAGATCTGTGGAAGGGTATGTCGCGTAACTTAATACCTATTGTAATACAGAAGAACAATACTCTTTATTTTGATTGCACTTGGCGCAAATTGTTGTTTTGTTTTAGTGTTGTATTTTAAGAATTTATCATAGATATTAATATATTATATTCATAAGGGAATCCGATATGATGACGAGTTGTATACACGCTTCGCTACTGGTATATAAAGTATTCCACATAAATGATTCGCGTCAATATAAACATAGAAGAGAACTGAAACTCAACTCTCTGTTAAATTAATTTCAATGGATAAATAAATCTATTTCGTCTATGTTAAATCTTTTAAAACTCACACAAAACTCTACATTTAGTCCTACTAATAAAAGTACACAGACCAGCTGCTATGAATAATTTACGTTGACTAAAAATTACACCTGAAGTATTATTACCAAGGAGTGCGCCTTAATCCCTATTCTCTAGGTACAAATGTATGATTCTCTTTAAATCCTTTAACTTTAAATAGGTACGTATTTTCCATATTATGAAGGTTAATGAATTCCTTTTGGTGCCCTTTCGGGGTATGTAAATATTCTTTTAGAATATAAGGATTAAAGTACAAGATACTTAGAAAAGATGCACAAGATAGACGATCAGAAAAGCCAGGAACAATCTATATTATAATACAATATTATATATAACGTTAATAGCATTTAAACAGTGTGTATCAACAATTGTTAAAAAAATACATAATTTTGTAAAACCTTAAAAGATTTTCTTAAGATTTTGTAATTCGACCTTGCATAATATTGGCGTTGTTTTGGTATTTAGGTGTATTCCAAGGAACATAGGAAAAGGTGGGCCAGATAGCAAGAAAGTCGAAATCGGTTTATTGTGAAATCTACCTTTCCTGTACATTGTAAATTCAAAAAATATTGTATTAAAATAGAGATTGTGGAAATTTTCATTTTTTGTGATTTTATGTATTTTTTTTAACTTTCAGTCTTACGACGCTTCTCTTGTCGCGTGTCAGTTACTCGCCTACTCGGGCTTGAGGCGGTGCCACTGCACGATGGTCTGGCGCGGCTTGGTGATCATGTCCTGCCAGTGCTTCGTCTCCGATGCCCCTGAACCGTTTTTACCTGAAATTCGAATAAAGTTTTTTTGTTCATTTTCTTCCACAATCAAATAAACTCACAGAGAACAATTTTCCGAACCAAACAACCAAAACAACACGATACGCAACGGGGCGCTGATTTTTTAAGATAGCTTTTGAACATTGCACTTTATTCATTACACAAGAAGTTACACGTTTAATTGTAAGAGTTAGAATGTCAAGTTGCACCGCGCACAGCCTACACAGCGCATAGTGTATGACATATGTGAACTGATTCACTGAAAATATGTTTAACCAAACTTGGAAACAACATTTTTTATTGTTCCAACGCGGGAATCGAATCCACGACCTCCGTCAAGTCCTCGAGTTTAAGAGCCACGCTCTAAACCACTGGACCACGGAGGCTGTTAAGGAGGTAATTAATATATATATATATTTAATACAATAGAACAGTAGAGTAAGCGTATTGGCTACTCCACAGTGTTTTTGCTCGAAAAAAAGGCAGATTTTTTTCTTAGCTCCGCGTTTAAAACATTCACAATAATTAATCCGTAACTTAGCCTAAATTAATCTTACGTATAGCTAAATATTTGCAATATTAATATAAATAGAAATAAACTCGCGTAGCCAATCCGCAAACAGTGACATTTGACATTTCGGAGACCTCACGCTACACATGCGCCCCTAGCGGCGAATCCATAAGCGATAGCCCTCATTATTTCCGCGACCATCATTTTATAGATATAATGAAACTCACCAGCCAGTAGTATCCGGCCGATGAGCTCGTTACGGCCGATGTTGTCGAAATCCATGACCTGCACGTCGAGCGAGCACTCCCGTATCTTTTCCCACGGCACGTTGAACGAGAACGCGTCGTTGAATACGGGGTTCAGCGTGCACTTGAACACCGCCGTCTTGCGTTTCTCGATTCGCTTGTCGCCGAACTGGAGCCACACCTTTACGTACGGATCTGAAACGGATGGGAACATTTATGTAGAAAATAAACAGGACTGGCTTTGGAGAAACAACAAATTCTGGTATTCTTGAGAATGGGATAAAATAAAAAACAGGCATTCTGCTTGTATGATGGACTTCATAAACTCCATCATACTGGCAGAGAAACTCTTTGCATATTAAGAGGAATGATCCAAATTTCAACGTGCGGATTTTTCAAAATTTTTGGTACCACTTGTTGTATGATAAATAAATTTACTAAGCTATAAATAAATGAGTAATAATGTTTTGTTCAAAATTAAAATCAAATTAGTGCCGTGGAGGCCGCTGGTGTGGGACGCTACCTGCGTGGGTACGCTGACGGAGTAGCATGTAGCGGCCACTGCAATGGTGGCGGCGGCGGCTACACTCGCCGAGACCAACAAAAGGCGGAAATATGAATCCATCGGCAATGGTTATATTTTTCTGCCTTTTGGAGTCGAAATTTTTGGGTCCTTGGGGCCCCAATGCCAAGCATCTTTTTAGGGATTTGGCCAAAAGACTGGTCGACAAAACTAATGACCTAAGGCTGGCGCTTAACTCGGCCAACGTATCAGTTTGGCCATACAGCGAGGCAATGCTGCCAGCCTCTTAGGTACTCTACCCGCAGCCTCCGACTTAGATTCAGTTTTTTACCTATAGCCCTTTTTTATTTTTCATTTAATATTTAGTGTGTAAACTGGTACTATTATAGCTATTATTGATTTTATGATGTGCATAGCAGACCACAAATTGTAACAAGAATTATTGTGAAAATAATTTCTCGGCAAACGTCTAGCCGGGCGCTTCGTGCCGAGCGCGGAAAACAGAAATAAAAATACAAACATAAACAGATTAAAATATAGACTGAAGGAATGTAAAGACTGTAACTGTAAATATAAGTGATATGAATAAAATAGAAATGTAATGTAAGGAGAAGGGGCATTTAAATTCTAGTATGTAGACCAAGATGAAGCAAAATGTAAAAATTTTAATAACTTTATTTTAGATTTTTATTTTATTTTATTTATTTATTATACTTTATGCACACAATATGGTAGAGAGGCGGGTTTAATGCCTTGTGGCATTTTCTACCAGCCAACCTATGGGTGATGCAGAGACAGTGGTAGATGCATAGTATTAAAAGGAAACAGACATTTTGAGTATATTATATAAAATATATACTCAAAGATTTTGCTCCATCGTATACCCTGCATCCGAAAGTACTGAACAGAACTCTTGACTTCTTTTAGATATATGTTTGGGGATTTCAGCGTTGTTTAAAGAACTGTAAGTATATTCCACTATGTCAATTGTGTCAATTAGAGTAATTATTATCATCACCACCATTATCACACAATACATCATCACATTATGTTGATATAAAAGGTACTTCGCGTTAAAAAGGCGTTTATGGAGTATTTGCAAGATTATTTTGTTGTTGTAAAGGCTATAATTCGAAATTGGTCTTTTAGTCACTAATGTGGAAATCTAATGATGGGATCCATGAGGAATCTAGGGAACTCCTCGTTTATATGGACACATATGGTGATTTCGATTTTCTGAAGTAGTCTGCTCATATGCTACCAAAACTTGCACCAAGGTATACCCTGGATCCAAAAGCACTGAACAGTCTTTAAAGATACGCATTTAGAAATTTCGGCATTGTTTAAAGAACTGCAAGCATATGCCATTATGTAACTTACAGTAATCATCATCATCATCTTATTAACATTCTAAATCTAATGGAAGCTTGGCGCGTATTCAATTATACATTCGATCGTTTATTTTAAACGTTCTTAAAATGTATTAATAATAATTTAGCAAATATTCCGAAAAAGGCAAAAATATTATTTTTAAACAAATATTTAAATCGACTTCCAAAGTAAAAATACCTTCTTAATAATTTCCCTTTTAAATTCGGCAAATATTTTAACTATTTCACAACTCAATCCAGTTACCTGGAAATTTGAACGTGAGTTCTATAAATTAATGTTTTAGTTGTTTGGTCTAGTGCCGACTTCAAAATTAAGAAGATTGAGTAGAGAAATAGTTCAAACTTTAGCCGAATTTAAAAGGGTAATTATTTAGAAAATAAGATTTATTTCATACTTTTTTGTGAATTTTTATTTCATTTGCCTTATTTATTTCACTTATTTATTCCCAGGGTGTGCTCTCCTCAATAAAACTTAACTTTAGTTACACATTTTAAGTTTTTTTACAAATTTAATTCACTGAAATTTAATGGTTGTATAAAACTCTTATAGAACCATCAAATAAAGTATGAAATTTTCTGTTGAAATTGGAGATTACAAATTAGGGAGCGTAATGGCGTCGCGTCGCGGTGAAATATGGATCGCCCACGGAAATTGATGACGTCTCCCAGCTATCCACAAGTTATTTGCAACCATACTTCTGTTATAAAGCAGAATACATAAATAATCTGGGAAAATGGATGAAGTGTTTCCAGTGATAAAATTTCCAGGAACTGTATATTTTGAAGGAAATATAATAAAATAGAATAAAATATATTAGGTGGTAAAGTATAGAGCTCTACTCGACTATATGCTGTTTTAGACCTGTGTCAAGTAACATCTGCATTTGAACTTATGATCAGCTCGCACCAAGACGCGACGTGTCGCGCCCTTTTTAAGATAGCGATTCAAAATTGATCCTTATTCACTACACAAAAAGCTGATACACGTTTTATTGCTAGAGCGGCGCCGCGCTAAGTAGCGCGGTGGAGCTCGCAATTCGAACTCTTGTAATGAAAAGTGTATCATTTTATATAGTAAAAAACATACCGGTTGTCTGTAAAGTCGATTTACTGACGATAGTTGAAAGTGACAAAGTCAACAACAACAACAATAATAATAATAATAACGAGGTAAAGGCAATGCGAGCTAACGCTGGTACTTGGTAATGGTACTTGGTAACAATAACGGGTAACAGGTAACGCATGAGTCATGTTTTTTCGTGCGTGCAGCCGGCTCCATCGATTTATTATATATATATTAATTATTAAGATATTCAAAAAAGTTTAATTTTGAATCGTCGTCATCAAAAGTGAGCGTCGCTTTGCGTTTCGATGTAAACTAACGCTTAGTATAGTTTAGAAGTGATTTTAAGTAACTAAAACAGTTTTTATAACTTTAAAGATATTATTAAAAATATAAATATTCTGGGCTTGTAAATTGCATGAAACTTGTATTACATTACAAAATGTACACCTCGATATTGTTTGATAAATGAACTTCAGTATCGCTTATGTGTACACTTACAAAAAACGTCCTTTAAAATAAATATTACAACATTTATTTGCCGAATATTTTCAAGATAAATCTTGATCTTCCGCCGGGAAACTCGAGACAAGCGAATGAAATACTTCAAAGAGGGGTACGTAGAAATCTTGGAGAGAGATGAAATTCTATTGTGCCACACATTTTTTATTTCATAACAGTCTTTAGAAGTGTGTAACGAAACCGAGGATAAAAAACCGCAGCAGTATAGCAAAGTTTTGTTAATAACTGTTGCCTGTGAAGTTACGATAATGCTTCAGTGTACCTTGAAATAAGAATTCAGACGTAAAAATTCAATGAATAGCTCAATAAATGGTTCTGAAGTTTTTATTAATGGACTAGCTGCTTCGGATATGTATCGTTTAGTTTCAGATTTTTATTCTAAAACTAACTTTTGCGGGCATCTTTGTACGCGTGCTTTTGTAATTGCACCCCTGTCACAGGGGCGACACTCTCTACAAATGACAGCTCGAATACCGGCAATTGTCAGCCATGTTAACGTGAGCATAAGGTTGACACCGAAATAATATTAAACGTCGCGTCAGACAAATCTATCATAAATATTATGAAATTATATTGTCAATTATGTCAAAGCACGATACGACTAGCGGCCATCCCCGTGAACGAAAGTCCTGGCTGAAAAAACTCCCGCCTCCGCATTCGCCCAGCCACGCACACACAGCCGCGAGCTTTCATTCGTGTAAATCGGTGGAATGACGATTCTTTACGTTAGTAATATATATTCTTTGCCTCTGTGGGAATAAATAAAAAAAAAACTTTTAAAATACTGATGTGTACGTCATAATAATTATCTGCGAGCCAAAATTCAAATAAATTGGTACGACCATTTGTTGAAATTTTAGTATACCAACATTCACCCTTTAGAGGATGAATTAAAAAAAAATTAAAATGCGTATTCGCGACTGTACTACGTAACTCTTAAATACACGATGAATGAAATTCAACTATACAATTAACATGTTATTTACATACATACATATAATCACGCCTCTTTCCAGTAGGGGTAGGCAGAGACCACTTCTTTCCACTTGCTACGATCCTTACATACTTGTTTCGCTTCGTCCACTTTCATTATTCCCTTCATACATGCTCTTCGGTTTAGGGTACTCTTGACCTGGCCTTTTTTCAAGACATCCCCGATTTGGTCTCGAAACGTCCACCTAGGTCTACTCCTTCCAACACTTCCATTCACACTCGCCTTATAAATATTTTTCGGCAATCATTCTTCATTCATTCTCTCGACATGGTCAAACCATCTCAGCATACCTTTCTCAATTCACAAAGTTTCCTTATCTCACTATTTCTTATCCTGTCACTCAGTTTAACTCCTATCATACTTCTTAACGCTCTCATATCAACTGCATTTATTCTGCTTTCATGTTTCTTCTGACATACCCAACTTTCACTTCCGTAACTTACTCTTTCAAACACCATCACTTTCTAATTCATTTTAATTTTCTTTCTAACAAAAGCTCCACTCATAGCAGTTACCATCTCCTGCAACTCCTCGGCCGAAGACGGAAGTAATACTTGGTCATCAGCATAGAGAAAACATTTGACGAGTAGTTTATTCATTCTCATCCCACTTTCATTCTCTTTTAAATCTATAAAGCAATTGTTCATGAACAGATTAAACAGCCACGGTGACGCTACACATCCCTGTCTAACACCTTTTTCGATATTAAACCATTCAGTGTATGCCCAATTTATCCTTACAAAAGCACTAGAATCCCTATAAAGAGATTGCAATGCTCGTATGAGGATACTACTCACCCCGTTCACGGACAATGCTGACCACAATTAATTCCTCACCACTCTATCATAGGCCTTTTCAAGATCCACGAACGTGCAATAGACCTTCTTGTTTTTAGCCAAATACTTTTAGGCTATGCATCGCAATGAAAAGACCTGATCCGTACCTACATCCTATTCCATTTCTAAATCCCGCTTGTGCATCCCATACTTTTTCGTCTGTTTCATCCACAACCCTTTCAATCAATACTTTCACATACAATTTCCCGACGACGCTGAGAAGACTTATACCGCGGTAATTTATGCAGTCCTGCCGTGACCCTTTTCCCTTAAATAATGGCACGGTTACGGCTTTGCACCAGTCTCCCGGTACTTCGCCGGGTACTTCCCGGTACTTGCCCATTTCGCCAGCACAAATTGAAAAGGCGGTACAGCTGGCTAGCCACTATGACCTGTCCAACCCTCAGCATCTCGGCGGTAATTCTGTCATACCCTGCAGCCTTACCTAATCTCATACTTTTCAACGCTTTCACTATTTCATCCATACTTATTTCACTTTCATCAACATTTAAATTAGTTTCCATGGAAGATGCCGGATGTTGTACCTGCACTTCCTCTCTTTCAAACAAACTTTCAAAATACTCTTTCCATCTCTTTAACACACATTCTTCGCTTTATATAATGCTCCCATCTTGACTCCTGATTGTACTCAGCTCCAAAGTAGAAGTTTTTCCTCTGGCTGTTTTGATGGATTTCCAGAAAACTTGATGTTTGACTGGAAATCTTCAGTGAGTCTCCTATCTAAATCATCCTTTCGTTCTTCTTTCTTTCTAGACACAACTTCTTTCGCTGCTGATTTCAATCTATTTTGTTGCTAACCAATCCAACCACGCTTTCTTCTTTTCTTGTACAGCCCTTTATACATTTTTATCCATCCACACATTATAGTTCTTTCTTCCTTTCCTTCTTTTTGCTACCCCGCATACCTCAATAGCAACATTCACGACCCCTTTCTTAAATGTCTCCCATAAATCTTCAATCACAATTATCTCTTCTATGCCTTTAAAACTTTCTTTCAGTTTCTCTACATACTCGTCTTTCTTTTCTTTTTCTTGGAGATTATTCACTTGTACTCTGTCCAGAACACTTGTAGGCTCGGCCCCTCGGTGTCGCCACCGTTTAAAGAGGCCACGCATTCGGGCTATGACCAGGAAGTGGTCTGTGTCGAGGCCTACACCGCGGTATGCCCGAGTGTCTAGCACTTTCTTCCTCAGTCTTTCATCCACAATTGCAAAATCAATCATACTTCTAGACTCACCCTTATCTCTTGTATACAAATGGTTCTTTTTGTGGTCATACATTGTGTTGGCCACGCAAAGATTCCATTCCAAACATACTTCAAATAGGCTTCTCCCGTCGTCATTCACTCTCTCGTCCCCAAAAGTCCCCAGAACTCCTTCATACCCATCACGCTTTACTCCAACCCACCCATTAAAATCCCCTAACATCACGATCCGTTCATTTTCTACGCATTTATTCAAGACCTCTCATGCTATCCCAAAATTTCTCTCTCTTGTTGGGCTTTTAATGACCCACCTCCGCGCAGATCCGTCCGTGCATAGACCCCAAGGATAAACAAGCGAGTAAGTCCGACTTTTAACCTAATTCAGAGGAGTCTTGGGCTTACACATTCATGCTCTATGACACATTCAACTATTCGAGAGGAAAGAATGACATCGACTCCCTGACAGCCTCGGCTGGTTTGGGGGACTCCCGACCAGTATGCCGTGTAGGGACCATGAACCGTGGTATCAGATCCTTTTCTTTTGGTTTCGTTCACACATAGAATATCTATGCATCGTTTATCCAACATCTGGCATACCTCATCTACCTTACCATCCATTCCTCCTCTTACATTTAACGTAGCGATGCGGCTCTCCATGGGCTGCTTTTCGCCCGTGCGAGAAACGAGACGTGATGGGTGGCGAATCACATCGCCGCCATTTTGGTTAATCAAGGTTTGGATAGGAAAGGTTTGTCCACCCCAGCAGAGCCCCGCATGCCAGGGTAAGGTTGACCTAATTCTGGGTGCGCCCGGTCCCAGGGCAGTGTGGCACGCTAACGACTAGAGCTTGCTCCTAGCCATGCATCCATCCGCCCCAGACGTTAGTGGAGAGGGTAGGAATAGGGAAAGGGAAGGATAGGTGGTGTGAAAAGGAGGATTGGTAATTTAGAGTAGGATATAGGTAATGTAGGATATTACTGTCCAGGAAAGCAAGGAATAGGACAGTAATAGCTAGGGAAGCCGGGGTCGCATACCCGTATACCATTCCACAACTACCGGACAGGTAGTTGGGATGAGTATCCCATGACATATTATTTAATACACATCAAAGACTTAGGAACATAGAAAACTTATTGTTCCCTGGCGGGATTCAAACCCGGGAGCGAGCTTGAGCGCTAACGCGCTAATTTACTGCGCCACAGAGGCTGTCGTCGATGTGTCTCTATATTTAGGTGAATTGACATTTAAACTATAAAGGCTTCAGGCAAAAAGGTCTTATTACAAAATTAGCATCTGTACCTTTCTGTGTTATTTTTATAGGAATAAGACCGGTAAACAAGCAGATGGATCGCCTGACTTTTACTTATACTCCTAGTATATTGCGCATGTTCACTGCCAACATCAGAGCACGTTATCGATCTTAATTTTTAGATGCTCTTTTGGTTATCTGTAGGAGTGGTTTCATGCGGTGCGGCGAGTCTTAGATTAATAACTAGTACCGGGATAACCGAGCTTTGCTCGGAGTTCTGACAAATTTAAATAATTTCAAATATTTCTCTATATTCAAATACATTGCGAATTTTCGAACAAAGCAAAAATTATACATAAGCATACCAATCTGCCAATAGGACTGACATACTTAATAGAGTCGAAATTATTGATATATATTTGCACGACGAAAGAAAAAAACTATGTAGCTTAAAAATGCGTAGTTTCCCAGGGATAAGACCTAGCTTAATTTTCTCCCCCAAATACGATACGATTACGATTATAATATATACACAATATTGTCTCGTTTAAAGTAATTCTTTTCGGTTCTTAATAAGAGAATTAACATATTATATCATTCTTTATCCCACATGCTGATACTTATTATGAGTGCCATAAAGTCGGAATTCCAACGTCGTAAAAAGAAGAGCCAAAACATCACCAAGTCGGGGCAACCTTCGAAAAAAGCGAAATACATGGATTACTTTCTCCTTCACACTTATCGGTTTTTGCCATTGATGTTTTTTGAGATAGATAGCTATTTATAACTGCGATTTTATTGCTCCTTCCATTTATATTCTTCTTCCAAGCGGCGAGTGGTAGTAATTTTCGCAAAAAAATTGTATATTATATCACACATAAAATATGTTACATATTGCCAGAACTACATCTACATGTATATGTATTTATACCTGATTTTCCATTAATGTCTTTCGCCTTGAGGTTCCTCGCCTTCAGCAGCGTGAGCGTGAGCACGCTGTTGCTGGGGTGGTAGCACAGTGACGTCAGCAGCTCCCCGCACTTGTCCTTTGCGGGCGGCTTCAAAGCCTTCCAGAATGACGGCTTCTCGCTTAGATCCACCTGGAATTGAGAAAAGTGGATAGAGGAATAGAAGATCGAATGGCAGAAAGAAGTAAAGTATATTTTCGGAATTTGTGTTTGTTTTGTGTAAATTTGTTTTTCGCCACGGAATAGGCGAATATACTTACGCGTACTTTATTTTCATTTAAGATTCGAGAATACAAAACGTCGTAAGTACTTTTTGCAGTATAACAAAATAAACATTATCCATTGGTGTTCAAATAAAACATGCAACTTTTTACTAAAATATAAATAAAACGAATTCTTTGAGTGTGAATGAATTCTTTGAATTGATGTATGATTATTGGTGTATTTGTGTGAGTTTGGCGACATCTACTTCCACACTAATTGTGTCATTGTCTACCTACCTTGTATACCACTTGGTTTTCGCTAAAAAATCTTAAATAGTACGACAGTCAACGTCATCGTAACCAATTCAGCGGAAACGCGCATTTCAAACTAGCCGTTCAGAAAAACTTTAATAAATCCACCATTTCTTGACGGATTTTAATAATTTAAAATATAAAATGCTCACTAAGTTAATACACATACAATGTACTTAGTAAAAACCAGATTTGTTACTAAGTAATTGATCCTCACCGGAAGCTTTCGTTGTCTACTTCACGAAATAAACCCTTATTATATAAAGCATATTCAACACCTCGAGTCCCAGGGGTTTTCATGTGTATTAAATATTCAAACAAATATTATGAACAGTTATGTGCCCATGAGATTAAGGTTTTTAATATAACCTTCAAATTAGTTTGTTTGACCGCAACGTTATTCAGGCGAGATGGTAACAATGTTTTACAACATAATATTTTATAACAATTTTACGCATTTCTATTGAAAACTGTCAAAATTGATGTCTTCTAATATGATGAAATCAGATGAATCGTGTAGCCATTTTACAATGTCACGATTATTATATGTAAAAAAATATACGAAACACCTAAAGTGGCCCTTTTAGACCCCCTGAACGCGTTTCACTCTGGTTTAACGTTTACGACAATACCGGTTTGGCAGTTTTAGCTTGTCGGGACTTGATTGTCATTGTATTGTTGCATTTTTATTTAGCAGAATTGACCCTCGGATGATGAGTTAATCGATACCGGTCTTTTAAAAAAAATATTGTAAAAACCCAAATGAAGTGGAAAAGAGTATGAAAAAGTTGTGTGAAATAGCATTAGTCTACAAATTAAGTATATTCTTTGGACTAATATTTGAATTTAAAAAAAATATAAGTTACATACACTATTAGCATTCTTTAACTTTTGTTTTAATTACTAACGTACCTTAGAAACTTAAAATAACTAATTCAGAAATAAATTTCTAGGTTGTTTTTTTTTTTCAACTTTATATTAATACAGACAGACAGTCTATCGTAGTCAGCTCAGTTACGCCTGGAGATAACTTTCTTAACTTGCGACAGTTTAATTAATATTATATTATAAGTTTTACAGTTACGCTACTTTAACTAAATATTTGCCAGTTACAAACTTATCTCAATGGCACACGATATTGTTTAATAGTAATTAAATCTAGCTTTAAGACTTTTTTCTTGTATAATGAAGAAACTGTTTTCGAATATCGAATACTCAAATGCTACATAAATTAAGTGAATTTCTTCGCTCGGCATAATGACAAGGCATAGATAGGTAGGTAAGTAAATATGTTAGTAGGTAGGCTGGTATAGATAAGTTGGTAGGTAGGTAGATGTAGGAGGTATAGGTCCTACACCTATAGCTGAATTTCATGCGCTTCGCAAAAAAGTTAAAATAATAATAGCATTATAGGTTATTGTATCTTTCGTGATGTCTTTGCTGTTATAGAGCGTCTAATGACGATTTTCAAATTGAGCGCCTTATTTAGTTTTAATAGCAATGAATGTTTTTTGTATGTATGTTGCTCACCTGACATAAAGGCAAGAAGACTTCGCCAATGGAATCATCCCTCGAGAAGCGGTCGTAGTCGAACACGTGCAAGTGTAGTACCTGAAAAATTATACAAATTCAAAGCTTCTACAGCATTTGACTGTGGTTTAACACCGCAGTAAAAAATAAAAAACAAGTAGAACGTTAGTAATTGTGTTATCTACCTCATATACGTATATTATAAACGAGGGATGTTGAGGAAAAAAGTGTCTCCAGTTAAATAGCCTACTTTTGAGATTTATGGGGCCATTTTGACATTTGGAGTATGGTGAAAACCAAGATGGCGTAACTTTTTTTGTATGAAGATTTGTTCTTTCAAATGTACGTCATAGCCTATTTTGAGTTTTGAAATATTTGATCTACCTATTTCTCATTATGTTTTTTTAGTTCTTAACAATGTTTTAAAATGGGCTACAACAGTACATTTGATAGAAAAAATCTTCATGCAAGAAAAAGTTACGCCATTTTGATTTCAAAAGATTTGTCAAATAGACGCGGACTGATTATACTGCGGAAAGCAAATGTAAAAATGGGAGTTTTGCCGGGAGTTCAATGGGTGACGTTGTGGAATTTGTATGTCTTCATAAATTTGTGTTATTTTGGTTCTTAATGTGTAATATTGGTAGAATATTAACCATTAAATATTTGAAACGTGCACAAGTGTGGGCAACTTCATAAATTTGTGTTATTTTGGTTCTTAATGTGTAATATTGGTAGAATATTAACCATTAAATATTTGTAACGTGCACAAGTGTGGGCAACTTCATAAATTTGTGTTATTTTGGTTCTTAATGTGTAATATTGGTAGAATATTAACCATTAAATATTTGTAACGTGCACAAGTGTGGGCAAGTGGTACAACTTCTAAAAACGTGCTATTTTGTGTTTTCCGTCAAAACTCCCTAGGAACTTTCAGTAAAGCTTCTACCACTTTACTGAATCGACTGACATGACTAATTGACTGCACTGACTATTTATTTGGACTTTGACTAGACTTTAGACTTGCCGATTTAGGAATACGGTGTTGAAAATTGAAACAATCAAAATATCAAGTGAAAAATGTCAAGTCAAAATGTCAAAACAATCAAGTGTCAAAATGTCAAGATGACAAAAGTCAAACCTCAACTGCCTCAAACAACCCAAAACCCCCTACACTGACACTGGCTACTCCTCAAGGGAGGCCATTTTAAAGAAGAAAAAGAACCCCAAAACCCCAGTTGATGTGTGAACACTTTTTGCCTCGACATGCCTCGTCTATAATATTATAATATAATAGGTCTATAGTTCATGATTGTTATGGGCGAGATTGAAACCGTTATTGAAAACATATAGGAGAAATCACTAAATGTAGATTTGAAAAACTATTTTTATTCATATAGAAACTTGTATTCTATAAGAATAAAAATAGTTTTTCAAACTGACCTAATATATAATAAATCACTTTCATATTATTAACTTTGTATTTAATATTGAGGGAATGAGTTCAGCAAAAAGGAATTCACAAAAATCAACTAAGGCCTTTATACCTACTGAGGAGAATATAAACCTAATGTTTCTTAAACCAAATCGACGTTTAAATGGCTTGATGAGAAAATAATGAAGAAAAAATGAAAATGTTAATAAACAATATGAGAGCGCGCTTTCGCTGATAAGCGAAAAACTAAATTAAACCATTATTTGAAAGCCTTTTCAAATAATGGTTTAATTTTTTAGTTTTTAGTTTTTCGCTTATCAGACATTCAGTAATATATTTAGATTGGTTTCTAAACTTATTTCCATGATAAAATGTTTTGATAAAAAGTCGTAGGGCGCTGTTGGGCTATAATGAAGAATGCAAATAAAATAAAGAACGCTACATGCCAATGTCGTTTATTTTTGGGTTTTTATTTCCATAATATTGCAATCACCACTTGCTGGTAATGAAGTAGGTGCCTAGTAAATTAGTTCTGTGGCGTTACTCACCACACCGATTTCGGTGACAGTGGCCGGTTTCATTGAAACCAGGCCAGCTACGCAGGAGCTATTTTATAGTGACCAAGTATGTGCGTAACACACAAGAGTACCAAACCCAGTGGTACGGGTGACCGACACGACTGGCGAGAGATCAGGCGCAGGACCGACTTTTTACATGCCGATTCGACGCATGGATCATCTTGTCAGACAATCAGGTAATCAAATCAAATCAAAATCCTAACCAACATGGAAATATTTTTATTTCCATGTTGGTTATTAAATAACACTCTCGGAATTGTCTCTAACCAAACTTGGAAACAACATTTTTGTTGTTGTTCCAACGCGGGAATCAAACCCACTACCTCCGTATCGAGAGTCAAGCTCTAAACAATTGGACCACGCAGGCTATTATGAGCCGTTATGGGATAGTTACGTTACGAGAACATTGTGGGGAAACAGCTTGATCTCAACATTATTATGTTTTTGTAGAGTCTGATATAGGCTCATGAAAGTCAACTTCTTAAATAAAATTCTTACTCGACTCTGCAGCTTCTGTATAGGGAACCCCTCGAAATAGAAGGTCTCGTTCCACCTGGGGTTGAGCGTACGCCGCTTGATCTTGGTCTCGAGCCGGTGCTTCTTGTCCGGTAGCAGCGTCACGCGCACGTACGGGTCCGATGTGCCGCTCAGATCCTTTGCGGGTAGCTCCTTGCCCTGAATAAAAAAAAACGCTGGAAATGAGAATCTTCAAGTTCTCTTAAACTTTATGCCGTTTCGTTTCATTCACTGCAACGGGTTTTCACTTCTAAAGTAGGTATAATGTCAATCTGTTCCAAGCCCTTCAGGATTATTTTCTCCTTCCTTAAAACTTTTCAGTACCTAATACGCTCGTCTGTATCTTCAATAGTAAGTTGCCTAGGCGAGTCGATTTAGCGACGGCGCCTACGTACTTTGTCGGAACTGAAAAATGTCATTTTTTTAATTACGGTTTTGGGGTCTCTATAAAGGTATCTTTTATACCTAATATTGTTTTAAAGTCTCAACTGCATTTTTAAGTCTTATTTTATCGTAACATATCAATTGTCAATACCAACCTAACTACCTACTACGATTTTAAAATCTATGTTACGTAAATATATTGAAATAATGGGCATTTTTATTGTTTGGCTTGTATTAAATATGTTTCTGAAATAAATAATTATTGTATTAGGTAGAATCGATTGCTTATGATGGATTGCCATATTTTTAAAGTCACGTAAGTGGCAGTTGCGGCTTAATATTCCTGATATTATACTAACGCAATCGGTAATTCCGATGTATTTTTGTTTATGCAGTTCCCTGTAAATGATCGAAAGTGTCAGGTTACGATTTAAAAAACAAGTTAATGTAAGTGACTCGATCGTGACTCTAATTAAAATCATTAAAGTGAAAACTATTTCAAATTTTGGATTTTCGATTAAATGCACTAATTTGTAATACTAACACAACTGTTCTATTTTCATGGAATTCATCTTTGAAATTACGCTTTATCTTAAATTAAATAATATATTTATCTTTGTAATTCCACCATTTGAACTCCATGTGAAGTTGAGATTTCAGTTTGTATATTGTTTTAGCTAATACTAAGCGTCAATTATAGCCCCCGAAGGTAAGTATCACGTTTTTTCACGATAATTCGACGAACAAACAGTTTAAGCAAAATACAATAATTGCTAAGACAATATTATTAGGAGATTCGTAACATTTTTCTGTTTATATGTTTAAAGTTTAAGATCCTGTTGCCATATTGAATTAATATATATTTTTTTAATGGTCAGTTAGGGCAAGACGGCAAATATTTTATTTCCCAAAGATTCTTTTACCCATAGACCAACCAGACCAGAATAATAATTTGATTATGACGCTCATCAAACCAATAATCTTTTCATTTGCTCTTCTTTCTAGCTTCACTTTGCGAAGCGACAATTGTACAGAATAACCAAATAGACTAAACATTTTGAGTATGATGGATTGATCCCCAGTGTTGCAGGCAGGCAGGGAGCAGGTGTTTTGCGAAATTGCCGTGGGTACCTTAAAATCCCTAAGTCCTTATTTATGAAATTGTAATAACAAATGATTTCGGGAAGGTAAAAAATCTAGCTCATGAATTTCAAATTCCCTCAAAGAAACCGTCCTAATGTAATCCTGAATAAATATTAATACATTATGTCGCATATCAGCCTTATTCCTCTTTCCAGTCAATCGGACCGTTAAAATCCTTCGCCATTGTTAGAGAATTGGGTTAAACCCTATCTGCAGGTTGCAAAATTGAGGCCTGTCACTTGCGTCTAATATCCGTAATTCGTGATAATCGTAATGTCGTAATCTTTAAGTGGAATACTTAAGTTTAAAACCAAAAATGTGTAGTAGTGCTTGAAAATACAAGTCATACGAGTGTTATAATATTATACTAGAAGAATAGCTAGTTCGTTGAAATACATGTAAGGCTGTATTGTCCGGAATCCGGAAGGCCCGAAAAATTCAAAGCCTTGAAAATACAACTCGGGACTAATACAATAGATCGAATACATGAGTGTTGAGTTGTCTGATTTGATATTGACATTTGACTTGACACACGTGTGTTCGATTTCCAACTCTAATATATTAGCCCAGAGTTATATAATTTCTGCGCCCAGAATTTTCTCCGGCCTTCCGAAATCCGGATCATATAATCCCAGCCTAACTATCGATTTTCCGGTTCTTAAGAAAGGGGATTTTTGAAGTAGTTCAATTATTTTTAAATGGACCATAGGCATGATTATGATATCTCGTATAAGTACTGGACCAAACCTTGGTCTATCAGTTTCCTTTACCTGAATGATCCTCAGTATGAGCGTGGTGTTCTGGAAGTCGTACTCGAGGGAGAAGTGTATCTGGCCGACGTTCTCTGAGGGCTCCGAGTTGTCAATGTACATGTCAACCAGCGATATCGACCGGTTCTGGAGGAACGCCATCTGTTAGTAAGTTTTCACAGATTTAATTCGACGCATATACTTGCGCCTTATAACTACAAAAAGCGAAGCAAAGAAAAGCGAACCGAAGACCCGTTAAGATTTCGTAGAGAAAAAAAAATCTTCTTTAGAACAAATTCATTGATATTGATTCAAAGTGAAGACTGAACTGCGGTCTTCACCGTGAAGTACTTTATATTCATAAATTTATTGTATTTCTAGAGAAAGCGATGTAAAATAATTACTTCTAAAATTTATCGTTTTCTTTTTCTCGCTTCATTTTCTGCTACACTTCACTAAAGGTGATTAATTACACAATACATAGCTTTTTGTGAATGAAATAAAAATAACTAGTGTTGGAAAACAGAACTCGTGGGTGTCCAATGTTATTTGTTTAGTATCAATAAAAGTAAGCGAAACGTATGTTTTATATAAACCTTATCTGGTGTCTATAAATACTTTTATACTTACGTTTGAAATAAAACTTTTTCTTGTTTATCCTTTACTCAGAATGATATAAAGAATTCGTTTATATACAAATTAGTTTAATGTTAGAGTTTATACTCTACAGCATAACCTTTAACATTGTATTGTCGTTTTACCGAAAATAAATAAAATACCCAATAAGCAGGTGAATTTTGACGTGACAACGTCTTATAATTTGATGGAGCCGGCTGCACGCACGAAAAAACATGACTCATGCGGCGTTACCTCGCTCTGAGGCGTTCCATTTATTATTATGACGTTGTCACGTTCAACTATCTTCAGTAAACCGACTATACAGACAACCGATTTTTTTTTAAATGGGCATGGTAGGCGAAATCCAAAACTATAGTTATTATATTTCTCTACTCCTTATAAGGAGTAGAGAAAAATGCCGAAAAGAGTTGATTTTGATAACACTGTATAATAAGTCTACCATGCCTATTTTTAAAATTCAACCTGTACCTATATGTATACGATGAGCTATGTACGCTGTAATTAATTTATAAGCGTAAGCTTTCATTTTAAACTAATTGAACCTAAAATAATCATTTCAGGTTCAACAATCTTATTACGTTTCACTCTCTCCATCATGTTGACTTTTAAACTGGTTTAAAAATACATTTATAATTAAATAGTTAGTATAGGAATAGATTATGATTAATGATAATGTGTGCGTCTAGTCCTAGTGTCACTAGTAGGCATAATAGTTTACCTACTACATGAGTCACTATGTTCTTCAACCAAATAATAAGCTATAAAAACTTGATCTCAGATATTTACTACCCTGCTAAGCTGATGTATGATGAAGGCATTTTGAATGATTTATCATTGTGCAAGTTAAAAAAAAAGCATATGAATATTTGTCATTTTGTTCGCTCGACGCATTTTGAGACACAGTTACATTGTATACTATATTGTTTTATACTTATTTAATACATGATCACTATAATTTTTAAGCAAATAAAATATTCTCTAACTATTGCCTACGTACTTATGAAAATAAGGTGTGATATTTACTACATTTGACTCACCGATCATATATTTCCCTACTGATCTTTAAGTTTGAAGCATCAGTAGCAGCTCGCTTTTCTATTGCTATTTTATTTTCTATTAACTAAAAAGCTTTTCTATGATTTTAAGAAGGCATTTTAAATCAAAAGTTTAAGTTGAAACTTTTGAAAAAAAAAATTTAAAAATTAAGCTCATAGGTAGAATGTAGTTACGATTTTCATACTAATATATATATTTTTTTTTCAGACAGATTTTCTCTAATAAATTCTACTTCTAGATTAAATAAAATTAAAAAATATATACAAACAATAATAACATTAACAAATAATATAATATAACAAATAAGTAATCTTTGATTCGTCTAGCTACCCATATCTCTTGTTTTGTGAGTACTTTTAAATCAACGTACACTACAAAGCATACACGTATTCTTGTCTATATCTCTGCATCAGAATTCAAAATTCAATTCAGTGATCTACATTTTTAGATCACAAATATAGAGAAAAATTTCGTATTTTCATGCAGCAAACATTACGCAGGGTATGTATGTGGTTTTAGGTAGTATTTGAAAATAAATATTTTCCAATAAACTATTGATATTGACACAGAATTACTTGACAATGTATTATTTCATTGTTAGAATAGCCTAAATGTTCAACAACTATTTAAATATTATTTTCCAATACGCATTTCAGTAGGCTTTGTTATTAACGAATCCTCTATAAACAGTAGTGCTTGTTGCCTCAAATTTAACTGACAGAGTAATATAATATAGCATCTAAACATGTTTTTAGAATTGTGATTTGTGAGTGTCATTTTTAAAAATGATATAATCTAGGTACCAAAATTCGTGTGCATAAAAAAGAAATAATTCGTGAAATGTAATGATTAACATTACCATAATTAATGTCCTAGTATTGCATTATTTTATCTAATCTATAAGCTAGGAGTATAACATTAGAACATATTATGTAAATTGACTGACTTGGGGCATCACAGACGGAGAAGATACTATTTTATGTTAAGATAAAATATTGCTTGCTATACAGTTTGTACAAACTATCACATACGGCTAAGATCTTAGAGCATTAAACCAACTAAGATGTATATTTTCATATTACTGTACATTTTATATATTGTATCTTAAGATGCCTTCTTAAGATAAAATATTATGGTATCTTCGCCGTCTGTGACGCCCTTTACTGTTTACTGTTAACGCTATTATTTACACTACTACACCATAACGTTGGATCAATTACCTAAAAGCTATGTTATGAGATCCACATACGCATTAGCAACCGGCATCCGTAACTGTGATTAGTGGTTAATGTGTTCATTTGATATCGAATAGGTAAAGTCGACAAATGAATGTTTAGCAATTAGATCGTTCACATAATTTGATCGTTAATTACGCGTAGGTATGTCATTATTAGTCGTTTTTGTTGTAAATTATATTATGTGCCAAATTGCTAATCATTCAATTTTTTCCACCGGTACCAACTGCAACAACTTGCACTTACACACATATCTGTTTTACAAAATATTTGACTTAATCATAATTCTATACTTTCAATTATTTACGAGAATGAATAATAAATTGCTAAAACGTAAAAGAGCTCAAATAATAGAGAGAGAGATGTGGTAGAGGCGTAAGACAACTCATACTGAAGCAGCTAGACACTAAAATGAGAAAAAGTAGTACAGAAGAAAAAATCTTGATTTATTGCAAAAGTGCTAAGCTTGTCTTTTATATTTTTACTTATAAAACAAAGACAATTTACTTCTAAATCTAAAAAATCTATTAAAAATCGTGTACTAAAATATTTCCAGTTTTTTGTGGAAATTGTTGGCAAAATGCATCATAGTTAGCATAATTTATGTTATAATGCAATTGTATATTCGGCTGTTTAGACCGCGCTTTTTTTTAAAATTCTATATTTGTTTTTAATATTAGGTACTTTAATCTTCTCATAGTAATGTTTATGCCCGGTTTCTGAGGTTTTGTTGTCGCTATTTGATAGGTTAATAGCGTTATCCAATCAAAAGCGCTATTGAATATCTATTAAATGATGCTTTTGATTGATGATGAGAGATGAGTTTATCTAAACTACCAACAAAAAGCCTCTGAAACCGGGAATTAGTAGAGCATAGAGCAAGAACATTTTGCTGCTATATCTACTGCAATATCACAATTTATGTTATTCGTTTTCCACTACACCGTTACAAAGTAAAAACAGCCGAAAAATACAAGCAAAATATGTTAAAGCGTATATTTATGTTGAAGCACACTTTTAAATCCTGTAAAAAGGTGAAAAGCTATTCTATTGTTTTAGTCGTTCTCTATTTTTTTCTTATACAACCTCTTCTACCTACCATTTTTGAAGGAGATAGCATGGAAAAAGAATCCATAGTTTAGAAAACCACAAGGAGAAAGAAGGAAACTAAATACACAAAGATACACACAAACTGGACTATGTTTTAAATCTGAATGCGCGGAAGACATGATAATATTGAATCTGGTCGAGCGTAGTGTTTGTACGCCGTGATTTCACAATTTACTTCATAATACAAAAGACAAATTTTATAATGTATCTAATGTTTTATGCGCGATTCAATACGTCTCTTATATCTAAATGGTTTTGATCTATAAAATAAAACCTTCTTAAAAACGACGCCACTTATACCGACGCGGTAGTAGAGACTCTCATATTAAGAACGTTTTCACATTGCGCGGTGCAATATCGCATGTCGCACCAATAAATTAATTACTATGGTGTAAAACAATTACGAAAAAAGTGCGTTTTTCCAATCCAGAATCCAGAGCCCTATCGCATGTCGCACCGATTGTGACAAAGACAGGTATAATGTTTCATATTAAAACATATTGCTGTCTCTCTGATACCTTAGTAATTTATCGGTGCGACATGCAATGTCGCATCGCGCATTATGAAAACGCTCTAAGACGCCGTAGAAAGTGAAAATTTAAGATTGCTATTATTAGGTATGCCATCGTGGTCCTGAGTCCTACTGGCGTTCAAAGTGACGTCAAAAATCGTGACAATCAAGTATTATTACATCCAGTTGCAGTTTGCGAACCTCACTAGCTATTGAGAAACATTTTAAAGAATTTTTTACAAGAATAGTTTAATAAGTTCAGATTGATGATGGAATAAAAATTTAATATCTCGAGGCAACCAAGCAATTAAGCAATAGCTTAAGCGACAAAATGCTGGCTGCTACACAACGTACTTTTAATTCTATAGCTACTAGGCAACTCACAATTAACCCTTTATATCGACAATAATAGGATGATCTTAACGAATTATTGGGAAATGAGCCCATTCATTGATGACTATGCCATAAATAAACTATTGACAACTTGGGAAAATGAACTATTAAACGTCGCTGACACATATAGAAACTACAGACAAAGGAATTATTTTCTGACATTAAAATTAGCCGTTCGTATGTAGTCGGGTGTATTTAAAATTTGTTTACCGAAGTTATAAACTATCCGCACAAAGTAAATAAAATATATTATACCTACTTCTATCGGTATGCAAATATTTAATAAGATTCGATTAGAATTCGTTATGCGGTTTTTGCGGGAAAGAGTTATAATGTTACATATTCTATTGGCAGAACAATATAATATTACATACTGGCAAATTGTCAATCCAAGGAAACCTTTTTAATTTTGTTAAAAGTTTTTAAAAATCACAATATATTATTGTTTTTATTGACAACATTATCTTAGGCGACTAGAGATTGCTCGGTTCGCAAAAATCCTCTGAAAGGCTACATCTATATCCTATGGTAGTCTTGTTATGTAGTTTTAGTCATAGCATTTTTTTTACCTTTTTATCTTAAATTAACAATTTTCCATATTTTTGTTAAAAAATGGCCCCGTGAGAGTTTCTTAGCTGCCGATTAGAGCCGATTCTTCTCGCCGGGCCTTCCCTAACCGGCATCGTATGGTAGACCGACGTCCAGAAAGTGCATAAAATACTAACATTGTTTTTATTTTTATTTTGACTCTTATTAAATAAAAATACAGACATCCTCCATTCCTTATAGCCATAACAGGAAATATTATCTCATGAAAATAGAGTGGGATTTTCCGAAGCAAAATAGAAACATCAACCATCATTACGAAGGCTTATTTTCTAAGTAACATAAGGCCTCCAAATAGAAATACGAAATGACTGCACGTACTTTTCCATGATTTTATGTAAGTAATATTAAAAAAATACGAATACACACATGCGTTCATAATTTTATATTAGGTCTTTACCTATGAAATTGCCGTTTTGTATGAAAAAATTTAAACGAATTTTTTTCATGTATTTTTTATTTGTATTAATCGAAGTAATCACCCATGCAATCAATGCATATTTGCCAACGCAGTGGCAGTTTATTGATGCCCTTCTTAAAGAAATCAGCTGGACGGGAGGCAAAAAATTCTTCAAAGGCATTTTGTACTGCCTCTCGGGTATTAAATTTTTTTCCCGCCAAGAAGTTATCCAAATTCTGGAAATAGTAGTAGTCTGTAGGCGAAAAGTCTGGTGAATAGGGCGGATGACGGAGAGCTTCCAACCCCAGTTCTTGCAATTTGGAGACCGTCTGCTGTGCAGTATGTGGTCGCGCGTTGTCGTGCAGGAGCAGCGGAGACGAGCGATTGACTAATGCTGGTTGGAGTCGTGCCAGCTTCTCCATCATTGTGTTCAGTTCTTCACAGTACACATCTGCAGTAATGCTCACCCCGTTTGGTAAGAAGCTGTGATGAATCACACCGGCGCTAGACCACCAAACAGTGACCATCACTTTTCTAGGGGTAAGTTTTCGTTTAGGGCGTTGTTTAGGTGCTGAACCAGGATCCAACCAACTTGCTGAGCACTTGCGGTTATCAAACAGAATCCATTTTTCATCGCAGGTAACAATGCGGTTCAAAATTCCTTCATTTGTGTGTCTGTTGGGCAGTGCAAGGCACGTCTCGACGCGTACTTCGCGCTGGCGATCATTGAGTTCGTGGGACACCCATTTGTCAAGCTTTTTTACCTGGCCAATTTGACGAATATGGACCAATATTGTTTTGACGCTAACGTCGAAAGCTGCTGCTAATTCAGCCGTAGATTGTGTATCATCAGCTTCTACAATCGCCTTTAATTCGTCATTGTCGACCAAAGTCTTTGGATGACCGCGAGGTCTTCAGGTCGAAATTTCCAGAACGGAAGCGAGCAAACCAGTAACATAAGTAAACGTCGTTGATGTTGCGTGCCGCTTGTGCCGCGTTGCTGCCACGACGGTACTCATATTCAATAATTACTCGACTTTTAAACGTATCCATGATGACGAAAAAGATTGAAATGTGATGAAAATGTAACACTGATCAATAAACAAATGACTACTTTTGGAAAAAGAATTCCATGTTTTTAAAATAAAATTAATTTAAAAATTAGAATTCTTAGCCAAATAAAAATTATTTTGATTTGAAATGGCCAGTACTGCAGAACGGAAATTTCATAGGTTTATTCACTTATTTCACAATTTCACTTATTATTTTTGACATGAAATATTAGAGTTCCGTACCCAAAGGGTGAAAATGGGATCTTATTACTGAGACTTCGCTATCTTATTACTGAGACTTCGCTATCTGTTTGGCTGTCCGTTTACCAATGTATGTATGCTGTATCTCTTTAACCGTGATAGCTAGACAATTGAAATTTTTCACAGATGATGTATTTTTGTTGCCGCTATAAATATTAAATATCCATGCAACAAACGTTTTTTTTGCCGTTTTGTACAGAAACCTTCGTGCGCGACTCCGACTCCAACTTGACCGTTTTAAAGTAAGTAGTTATATGTAAGTAACTTATATTATACGTTATATTATATTATAAGTGCTAAAGTATAGCTGTATATTTTTAGGTAGATCTGGACAGGTCACTCGCTCGCCATTATGTCATAAGCTTTTTGACGTGATAACGTCTTATAAATCGATGGAGCCGGCTGCACGCACGAAAAAACATGACTCATGCGTTACCTGTTACTCGTTATCGTTACCAAGTACCAGCGTTAGCTCGCATTGCCTTTACCTCATTATTATTATTATTATTATTATTATTGTTGTTGTTGTTGCTGTTGTTGTTTTTGTTGTTGTTGCTGTTGTTGTTGTTGTTGTTGACACGCTCAACTATCGTCAGTAAACCGACTTTACAGACAACCGGTATGTTTTTTTTTTAATAAAGTTTCACTCTATACACATTTGCATGCTGACTAATTATTTGATATTTAATCGTAGATTAATGCGGCAGATAAAAATAAATGGATACTTCCATGCGCAAAACTCTACAAATTGGAACGAACGTAAAGTAAAAATTAAATGGTTTGCAAAGCAATTAAATTGTGGACTATAGATTTTTATTCACTCGCCGTTAAATGACTGCTCATCGTTTGGATTTAATCGGGAAACGCAACTTTAATTAGTATGCGCCAAATCGTATATAGTAATCGATATATTTTTTGTATATTGCAACACAATATCTTGAATTTTCCAAGTTAGTATGATTGGTGAGTCCGAAATATAAATGCAATGGGTAGCGATACGTACAATCGAGTGATAATATACGTACAATCGAGTGAAAATACAGTTTTTGTAAAAACTAACACTGCATTACATTTAAAAATGGACTTCACCAAAATCCCTCGCCCGAAATCAAACTGGTAGGTTTTGAAAAAAAAAAACTCTTTTATAACACCTGATAAAGAACGTATAGCTGATAAAGAACGGAATATTTTACAAATTCTAGAGTATACCATATATTTTACAACCTAACGTCAAAAAACCAGTCAACTGCGAGTTGGGATAGCGTACGGAGGGTTCCGTACTTTTAGATAAAAGGTATATAACATGGTAAAAAAAACACGTTTGTTGTATGGGAGAAACCTTCAATATTTATTTTATTCTGTTTTTAGTATTTTTTGTTATAGAGTCAGAAATACATCATCTGTGGAAATTTCAACTGTCTAACGGCTTATGAGATACAGCCTGATGACAGACGGACAAACAGACGGATGGACAGCGGAGTCTTAGTAATAGGGTCCTGTTTTACCCTTTGGGTACGGAACCCTAAAAACAAAACCAATTGAAAATATAGTTTAAAAATAATTTATCGCTTGTTACTCAACAACTTTATATAAAGTACTACAGCTGCTGAGTTGCAGTTCGCTACGTCGAAGCCAACTTCAGATAAGTCAACACAGAAGATAAGGAAAGTATTGTTCTTACTTTCATCTAGGATTACTCTCTTGTATAATAAATATCATTAGTCGAAAGCTTTCGAGATTTTAAGTAGAAAAATCCTATCTATCAAAGCACAAAGGTTCTCATTGTGAGCTCATAAAAGTTTATCCATTATAGAATTCGGATAAATGAAACGTTAAGTCGTGCGAATAAAGCTTCAAAATCTCGAAAGTTCTATCGGAAACTTTGACTATTATTTTATTTGACTATTAAAAAGATTTGTGCTACTCAATCTTAATTCGGAATCCCGATATTCAATTTATTCGAATTTTATTTCGATAAATTTTTCCATTCTCCACAAAGCTTTACATGTTCGGTAATTCTTTTGTCTCGAAATATACTTTTAAGTTTGTAATTCCAACAAACTTTGATGGACGGCTGGAAATGCAAGCTTTTATAGGATCAAAGAAAATGTACCATATTGAAATTTACTGCAAGTGTGTCTTATGATTTTATTAAACTTACTTATTATTCAAAAGTAATTAGGAATAAGTATTGTTATAAATTATAATTTCGAAAAGCGATGGAGGCTATTGTTAATCTTAATATCGTTAAAATGACACATTTCAAAAGTTAAAGGGGGATAACTTTTAGAGGTTCGCTGGGTCCTTAAAAAGAAAAGTCATTAAAAACCTTCATACAATCTCCAGTCTCCAACAATACCAGTCATCGTGCTTGACGTGGGTTTTTGATAGGCTTGGCCTGAACGTCCGTCCCTAAATACAGACTTTTATTAAAAAACCTTTACAATTTTATGACTTTATACGAGGGCGGGTCAATAAGTCCGTGACTTTTGGAATAAAACACAGATTTTTTGATAAATAAATCATTTTATTTTTCAACGTAGTCCCCCTTGCGCTCTATACACTTTGTCCAACGCTTCTCCAATTTTTTTATCCCTTCCAAAAAATATGAATTGTCGAGGTCCTCAAAATAGGCCTTTGTTTGCGAGATGACTTCATCATTGGAGTCAAATCTTTTTCCACCGAGCCATTTTTTCAGGTTTGGGAACAAGAAGTCGTCACTCGGAGCCAAATCTGGAGAATAGGGTGGATGTGGGAGCAATTCATAGCCCAATTCATGGATTTTTGCCATGGCAACTGCACATGTGTGCACCCTTGCATTGTCTTGGTGAAAAAGAACTTTTTTCTTGGCCAAATGAGGTCGGTTTTTTTTCAAATCCTCATTGAAGCGGTCCAATAAGTTGGCATAATATTCCCCATTAATTGTTCTTCCCTTTTGAAGATAGTCAATGTGGATTATCCCACGTGCATCTCAAAAAACAGTCGCCATAACTTTATTGGTTGACAAACCCACCTTGGCCTTCTTTGGCGCCGATTCACCCTTAGAAACCCACTGTTTTGACTGTTGTTTGGTCTCTGGTGTGTTGTGATGGATCCATGTTTCGTCCACGGTTACAAAACGGTGCAAAAACTCCTCCATATTGTGATTAAACAACGCCAAACCTTCCTGTGAAGTTGTTACACGATTGCGTTTGTGGTCGACTGTGAGCAAACGCGGCACCCATCTTGCGGAAAGCTTTCTCATGCCCAATTGATCATTCAAAATTGAAACCACTGAGCCATGCGAGATGCCTATGGCTTCCACAATCTCTTGCACTTTCAATCTTCGGTCGGCCAACACCATATCGTGAATTTTTTCGATTGTTTCGGGTGTAGAGACCTCAACTGGGCGTCCAGGATGTTCGGTATCTTCAGTGCTTGTACGGCCACAACGAAATTCAGTAAACCACTTTTTTACCATTGAAATCGATGGTGCAGAGTCCCCATAGTATTTATCAAGCTTAGCCTTGGTCTCGGTAATGGTTTTTTTTTCGCAAAAAATAATGCTTAATAAGCACACGAAATTCACTTTTTTCCATTGTTTCCTTAAGTTACTGGATAGTCTGATAAAGATAGCTGTAAAACACAAACTAACTGACCCAGCAAGTTCAAATTTTGATAGGAGTCAACTGACAGATGCCTGTTGACAGGAGTAGTGTTGCTTTTTCAGTAAGGAGGTTAGAAATTCGAAAAGTCACGGACTTATTGACCCGCCTTAGTAGTTGCATGACCTACGAAAGTTTCATATTTTTTACAAATCACTAAAAAATTGAACAGATTTCCTAAATATTACATTATCATACCGTAGTCAAATGAAATCATTAAAAAAATTATTCAAATACGTAATAGTTTCCATTCAACTTTTGAAACAATTACAAAAGCTACCGTATACTAAATTTAAACAGGAAATAATTAAACGGTTAAAATTAAAAAACATCTACTCGGTAGAGGAATTATTTAAACTAAAAAATAATAATCAATAGCATAATAACATAATTAATCTATGCTGAATTAACCATTACCTCAACTTCAATCTTTATTATGACATTAATGACCATTATAATATTATTATTGTAATATGTATGGTGATTTTGACTTTTTCTGAAGTAGTCCAATATGCTATCAAAAAGTAAGATTCTTTCAACGTCTTCTAGGTACAATAGGTACTTCTCATAGTATTTTACACCGACACCGGATATCTTTGAACATTACTCTGCCGTTTATGGACCGATTTTCAAAATTCTATTTTTGATATAAAGGGTATAATTCGAAGTTGCTCCCGTTGTCATCATAGTGGTGACCTGATGATGTCATCCATGTGGAATCGAGGGAAGTCCTCGAAATTTATATGGACACATATAGTGATTTTGATTTTTTCTGAAGTAAACCGAGCATATGCTACCAAAAAGTAAGATTTTGCACCAAGATCCTGGATCCAAAAGCACTGAACAGAACTCCTCAGTCTTTAAAGATACGCGTTTGAAAATTTCGACATTGTTTGTTTGTTTATAACAATGTCGAAATTTTCAAACTGCAAATAATATAATGCCATTATGTAACTTACAATAATCATAATCATAATCTTATTTACAATACCTAATGGAAGCTTGGCGCGTATTCAATTATACATTCGATCGTTTATAAAAGTTCTTAAAATGTGTTAATAATAATAAAAAATATGACTAAAAAGGAGAAAAAAAAATTAAGTAAAAAAAAACAAAAAAGTTTTTTTTGTAGCCTTTAAATTCGGCTAAAATTTTAACTATTTCTCTACACAATCTTCATAATTTTAAAGTCGGTACCAGCCAAATTAAACAAAAGCTCTATAAAATAATGATTTATTAGGATATTGTTTGGGCCGGTACCGACTTCAAAATAATGAAGATTGTGTAGAGACATAGTATCTCAGATCGAATATTATCAAAACATTGGTGCATACTTTTTGATATATTTTTAGAGTTAGGCAGAATTCTTTAACATACAATCTATGAAAAAATGCAGTAAAAGGCTTCTACATCGTGTGTGGCATTGGCCCACTTTTCGTAACTTTTTAGACCACAATATATTACAGAAATTGAAGTTATAATTTATAATAATTGGTCATAAATCTCAAGATAGTAAACACAAAATAGCAAACGATAGAGCTACGCTACTCGTAAATATGGATAGCGATCTGTACACTCAATATTAAACTCTATATAAAAGAAATTTAGTCCAAAATAACTTGTTTGGGTGAAAATATTGTAGAAAAATTGAGAAATATTTTGTGTTTATAAAAAAAGGAATGGTTTTTCTTGTAGGGTAAAATGCTTATGGAGTTTGTGTTCTATAAAATATGGTTTATACTATAATATACTCCTCAAATATTGATAACTACAATTTTTATAAAAGAAAAACTAAAACGTATATTATACGTTTTAACATGTGTTATACCCGGCTATTGTTACAAATCTATTGACATGTTATTTATTAAAATCTTACCAATACTTTAGGCGCTATGGTAGAACAAACATACATATATATTGACTGCCAAAATCATTACCCTTCCTTCGCCGTAGTCGGGTAAAAAGCTTTCACTTATTACACTTTACACTTACACTGCTTACACAGTAGATACGCCATTTAAACCCTACCGACCTTAAAAATAATGCTATCAAATATTATAAGAAAGGCCGTGAATTTTGTGGCGTTTAACAAAATATTTCAATTCCTCGCCGTGTAGAGTGTTAACATAATATGATATTGTAAAATTTTATTCAGAATAAAACATTTATCAATCGTTTATAAAGCCGTTTTTGATAAATTTGAATAATCTCTCGGGACTAGCGTGGGCGGGACATACTGATATTCATAACTCGTACTGCAAAAATATAGAATTTATTGCAATCACTTCTTGCCTTACGCGCATTCAGATTTTGTATGGTGTACATACCTGCATCAAGACAAACATACATTTTTAATATAATTTAACTTTAACTATATCGAAACGTTTGATAAACCAACGACACAATTCTCAAACACTTATTAATGTTAAGTTCTACTTAAGTTACAGCCTACTTAAGTCACAGCCTGTCGCTATCTTGGCTTTGCAGAGTGATAAGAACGGCGTGTGACCTAAGTATTACACCGATACGCGACGCTACGCGGCGCTGCATTTTTAACATAGCTATTCACAATTTAACTTTATCCACTACACAAAAGGATACACGTTTCATATGAAATCAATCATGCACATGCGCTGTGCAACGCGGTGTAACATGACATTCGAGCTCATGAAACGTGTAATGAATAAAGTTCAATTTTGAATAGCTATCTTAAAAGTGCAGCGTTATGTGACGTATCGTCGCAGTAAGACCTCAAGTGTATCTTGCGAGAGCGTTCGAGAATTTGTGCGTAAATATTTTATACGATACGTTTCTTGTACTTTGCCTAAATCAAACATTCTTAAAATTCAGTCATAGCACTATTTGAACAGCCAATCGAAACTAAAACACTGAAATATATAAAACAGCACATAGGTACTTACTTTGCCAATAAAAAGTCAATTTTATTCCGAACTGATTTTGAATTAATTTTTAAGTAATTTGTGCGTGACATAAAATGCTAGTGGTGTATCTTGGCAAGAATATTACTTAAAGGATAGCTGCATATTATTAAAACTAAATAATATGTAGACAAGAGAGCAGATAACCTTCTTTGAAAATTAAAATTGTTGTGTTTTATTAAATGTGTTTTATTAATAACAAAAAACAGTAGCCTATAATAGTTCAAAATCACTTTAAGCAAATCACAATAGATTATATTTGAAGTAAAACTTAGCCAAATAGTTCCCTCAACATCTAGACTCTATCTTGCCAAGACGTGCATTATAAATGTTTGGAAGCTTTTTTCTTGGAGTAAGTTTTTTATTTTTTCTACTTACGCTGGGATGTGCCGGGTGGTCCTGTCCCTTGACATTCTGGAGCTGTTTGTTGTGGGCGGTGGGGGTCCTCTCGCCCTGCGCTGAGGACGCGGAGGCTGCGGCGCCCGCGCTACTGCCGGCTGGCGACTTGGCCTGCGGGGAGCTGGTGGATGTCGTCCTATAAATAATAAATTAATCTATAGAAAGGAAAAGATATCCTACTACTATTATAAACTAGCATTATCCCGCGGATCTGCCCGCGTAAATATATTATTCCACAGGAACTCTATACTTTATCCGGGAAAAAAGTAGCCTATGTTTTAGTCCAGAGCCTAAACTACTATCATACCAAATTCCATATAAATCTGTTCAGTACTTTTTGCCTGAAAATACTCTTTCAGTATTTCAGGCAAGCTCAAAAATCAAACATCCATCAATCCAGAATTTTGATATGGTAGTAGTTTTGGCTTCGCGTTAAAACATAGGCTACATTTCATCACGGAAAAGAACAGTGTTCCCGTGGGATACAGGAAACTATGTTTACGCGGGCGGAGCCGCGGGCAAAATCTATTTTCTTATATATTTATTATATACAAAAATACTAAGAACTAGTGAGCCAGTTAACTTCCATCAAAGGAGCTTCATGGACGAGCCCGAGGTCCCCGTGTCCCTAGCTGAGTCCCCTGAGTCATAGTGCCAGACATCCCAGACTGTACTCTATAGGTCCGCCTAGCTAAGCAATTATTATTGTTATCTATGGTACTCACTCTAGGCATAAACAAACTCTTGCCTTTCCTTCACACAAAACTAACGTATATGACTCTTCTTTCACTATTTCCGCCATTCGTCTCTGGAACGAATTACCCGAATCCATACAAAATTCCAAGTCTATAAACATTTTTTTTAAAAGAGTTAGGAACACACTTAGATCAAATTAGATTAAATATATTTTCCAAAGTCCATTCTCTTATATATATATATAATATTATGTATTCTATTATCATGTTGTGTATTTATTCTATTTTATGTATAATGTAGAAATCTTTTGGTTTTTTATTACTACTATACCTACCGCTACTTTTTTTTCCATTGTTATTCTATAATTTCACTGTCAGTTATTTTTCCTTCGATCTATTTGTAAAATGGTTGCCAGGAATAAACTGCTTCAGCAGTAACACTTATTTTGGACTTTTTTTTAAATTATTTTCTGTATGTATTTCTTCTTAGTTTAAGTTCAAACAAAGAATTTTTTATTTATTTATTATTTACTCTGTACCAATTTAAACTTTTGTAAACAAAAACAACCTGTACACTAAAATGCTTGCCATTTAAATGTCACTCATTTACCGTGCAATGATACATTAATTTGATCAAATTTCATCTTTTTGCTTACAAAAAAAATAATAGATCTAAACAGAGTGTGTGTGCGCCAACCCTTAATAATTGTATGAATGTCTATACCTACTGATATTATAAAAAGGAAAGATTTGTTTATATGTTTGCATTGAATAGGCTCCGTTACTACTGACCCGATTTTGACGAAACTTAGCACCGATATCAAGTGTAGACCACGGGGAAGGACATTGGCTTTTTATAGCGGGAAAATGTACGACTCCCGTGGGATTTCCTGTAGCGCGCATGAAGTCGCGGGCAACATCTAGTGCAGTATAAAGTCAATCTTCCGCGCAATGATCGAGTAATTCTTAGTTTTCTCATATTTCCAAAATCACTTGTTAGATTTTACATTTAGGTACGTACTTAACTACTATATATTTTTCATTATGAATGATCAATAGCCATACTCCGTATTTCCTAACGTCCAACCGGCTTGACACTACTATCAGTTAGAACTTGACATAAACAGTATAAACTGTCATCCAATATCAATCCGCGCACACACGGTCAGTTCCAACCGATAGCGTGATGCCGTTTGGACCATCGGCAGTATGGTGTATGTATATGACTTAAGTATAGCCATATGGCATACCATATGGCTATACTTAAGTATTGTGTCTAATTATAAACCTAATAAGTATTTTACGTGTGACGCAATATAGCTGATGGCGTCACGTCTTAGTCTTTTTCTAGACGTCAAGCGTTCGCTATAAAATAAAACGCCGGCACCATGTAAATTGTCACCAAAGCAATCATTTGTTTACTGCTCGCCACAAATTATGTACACTCATAAAATACGGCTTTAAATTGTCATGAATAAGTGCAAAGATAATCGCCCTTTTATGCGAAGCTCGAAGGATATTACTTGTTTTGTAATTGCTATATCGGTTTTTGTTTCATTGTTTTTTTTTAATTCTTTAATTTCACAAAGATTGATTATTGATGGTGTACCTATGCTTTTCGTGACTCGTCTGTTATATGACCCACTCTCTATAATATGGAATACTAGCTTTTGCCTGCGGCTTCGCCCGCGTAAATTTAGTATCCCACGGGAATACTGTACTTTTTCGGGATAAAATGTAGCCTATGTTTTAATCCAGAGCTTAAACTGCTACTATGCCATATTTCATCAAAATCCGTTCAGTTGTTTTTGCGTGAAAGAGTAACAAACATCCATCCATCCATACATCCGTCCTCACAAACTTTCACATTTATAATAGTAGTAGGATTATATTCCTTCACTAGCTTTTTCCTGCAGCTTCGCCCGCGTAACCACAGTATTCCACACCCACTGGAATACTGTACTTTTTCGGGATAAAAAGTAGCATATTTTTTAATCCAGAGCCTAAAATTAATTATACCAAATTTTATCAAAATCCGTTCAGTAGTTTTTGCATGAAAGAGTAAAATCCATCCATCCATCCAGTAGTAGGATAATTAGCGAAATCCTATATGGACTACGTAAACTAATACGATGACGCAATAAATATCATAGTTATTTTTAAGATAATGCAATACTTACTCGAGTTGCGCTCTGCACCAGACATACATGAAAAGAAACAAAAAACAAATATTAATAATTATGTTTTACTAAAGTAGCATTCAGCCATAAGGTGATCTGACAGCCAGATATAAAAGAGCGAGAAAAAAATTCTGTGTTTATGTAAATTGGCTATTTATATTAAACACAGCTAACTGCATAGAAGGTACTTACAGTCTACTAAATAACGATAAACCGATCATAGTAAACTACCAAAATAATTTGGTACAAAACATCGCTAAATCAAGTTTCTTATCAAGTTCAACGAAACGAAAACGAAACGAAAGGACGAAACGAAAGGGTTTATTATTTTTTTCATATATTTATTACATAATTCAATAGGATATATAAAAAAAAATAATCCCTTATTAACATAAGCGTGATAAAGCATGATCGCCTACGATAACATCTGCGACGGGATCGGCGCTCGTTAACCTGCTAATAGCCGACCTTAACAGCCTAGCCTTTATGACTTACGTAACACGCTGTATTCTTATATATAAATTCTCGTGTCGCAATGTTTGTTGGAGAGCTCCTCCGTAGCGGCTTGACCAATGTTCAAAAAATGCAGGTGTTTTTGGTATGTATGAGAATAGGTTGTAAGCAATTTTTTATACGCCTAAGTGACAAGGGTGACCCACCCCAATTTTCGTTGAATTTTTTGACATTATTTTTATGATTTGACATAAAAATACACAATAATAATAATAATAAGTAACGTAATGTCATAACGCTTAATTACATTAACACTCTTCTAACACCTATCCCATTGTATAATAGCAATATAAGTACTGTTATAATCTTCAATCCTCATTTGTCGATAACTCTTTCACACATCACCTGCAGGTTGTAGAGGTAGGTTGGAGGTATAGGTGTGAATAGTAAGTGTATTTACTACCTAAGCCTTCAGGCTTAGGTAGTAAATATAGGTTGTAAGTATTGGTAGTGGGTGTAGGTGTGAATGTAGGTGGAATATGTAGTTTGTAGGTGTAGGTAATATGTGTAGTAGGTGGTTGGCAGTAGGTGGTTGGCAGTAGGTGTAGGAGTAAGTAGTAGGTGTAGGTTGTAGGTGTACATGATGGTGTCGACTGTAGACACTGTAGGTGTATGTAGGTATATAGTTATTTATTCCACTTCATAGTCAAGACAGAAGAACGTTTTTTGGGTACAGGTAGTACTTGTATGTAAAATTGTTTCCAAACAAAGGATACGGAAGATATAATCCAAAATATTTTAAATTTAAAATGTTGACGACCTCTTCATATATTTCGTAAGTACTCTTTTAAGAGCAGCCTTATTCTTATGCTTTTTCTAAGAGAGTACCGTCGCCTATGACCACCTGCGACACCAGAAGAGTTACAAGTGTGTTGCCAGCTTTAAAAAACGGAACTCGGTACTGTGATTACTATCAAACATATCAAACTATACATAAAAATCTTCTGCGAACTCCGTTCTAAAATATAATTTAAGCAAATTATACTTAAAACTATTGCGTGTGTTAAAAATTAAGTGAATTGAAATAAGAAAATTATTCCATTCGAGGCACTATATTAGGCAGTATACCGTTATCCACCTTAACAATGATAAAGCAAAAACGGGTTTATATAAAAAGGGTACCTGAGATGCATTGAGACATGGGCAAGTTTCTCATAAGCTTTTCCTAGCTCCTAGTACCTACTTACATAAAATTTAAAAGTGTAATATGTATTTTCAACAAACGATTACCTTCAAAAGTATATTTTCCACAAACTATTACCGTGGACTGGGATTCTGAGATTACATTTTAATAGGACGGGGGAGAACGAAATGGCAACGAGAATTTTTATTTTTGTAACACTACTGTATTCGATTCATTTTAATCTAGAATGGTGAGAAAACGTATTCGTCTTACTAACACAATTACTTTATTTAAACAAACGCGTACACACGTAGTCTAGCATTGATTACATTTTATTCCCCGGGGAAAGCTATATTATACTATACCTTTGTATTGATAAAGTGGTTTGAGTTTGTAGATAATAATATTATTATAACAATATTTTATAAAACATAGCGATCTCTACAACTGGAAACTACCAGGCGGTTTCCATAAAGTAGCGTTTCGAATATCCCAATTTGTTGTTATTCAATCGAATGTATTTGATTAACGATTTATCGTGTTAAAATTTATAGTTTTAAAGCGTATATCGTCCTGGCGAAAGTGTTTATAAATTGTCAGTGCGAGTTGGTACACAATGAAGTTAGTTGGGGGATTGCCAGACCGACAGAGTCGGTCAGCCGCGACTTTCTGTTATATAATATACTGGCTTATAACATCAATACTAATATTGTAAAGAGGAATGATTTGTTTGTTTGCATAGAATGGCTCTGAAACTACTGGACCGATTTTAATGAAATCCGGCACGGATATAGAGTAGACCACGGGGAAGGAATACTTTTCATCGCTGCAAAATGCATGGTTCCAGCGGGACTTCCTTTTGCGCGTATGAAGTCGGCGGCAAAATCTAGTAAATAAATATCATTTACAATATTATTTAGAAATTGTGACGCTATAATAATGTTGTGAAATAAATGGTGAAGGAATGCCTAATGTAATCAAGACTCATTAATGAGATCAAGTGTTTATCAACTAATTGATAATGTGTGACATCCATTCAATTTTTTTTTTTTTATATCTGGGAGTGATTTTATGAAAATTGCGACGGAAATGAGTAACAGGTTAAAAACAGTTGAACAACTATTATGTTGTATTTATTTTAAAAATAAATGCACAAAAAAGTGTGATATAAAACTTATTTTCTAAATAATTCCCCTTTCAAATTTGGCGAAAATTTTTACCTATTCTCTACTCAATCTTCATAATTTTGATGGCGGTACCAGCCCGAACAACATTATGATAAAAAAATATTTAAAATAGAACTCACGTTCAAGTTGGCTATATATATTAAGTTTTATTTGATACTTTTTGTGCATTTTTACTTTGGAAGTCGGTTTTAATTTATTGTTTATTTTTTTTTCTTTTTAGTTATATTTATTATATTATTGAAGATGTATAAATATAAAAAAAGCCTCCGCTGTGATCACTCTCACGGCAATACAAACTCAAGCATTATTTTACGCCAGTTTTCTGAGAGGCCGTGGTATTTCTCAAAATAAGCATTACCGATCTGTGGACCTAATAAACAATCACCAGTGATCATTAGATACTATATTATTGAATAATTATTTTTATCTATTGTTGTAGTCGGCGGAAAAAATGTAGCGGTAAGCAAGAAAAAGTCGACATCACTATATGTGTCCATATAAATTTCGAGGAGTTCAAACTTCAAACTCCAAAACTTTATTAGCACAACTAAGTAGGTGTAACATCAAAAATATAGACAGGACAAACTTAGCAGCCTTGTTCAGGCGCTTGCTAAAAATTTAATAACAATTTATATTCTTAGCATAATATAGTATAACGTATATACATTAATTATTATCTTTAGTATAATATATTTCGTGAACTTTTATTATTTTATATATTATTTAATTTTCCTTCATCATTTTAAAAATATTCTTCTGAGGAATAAAAGCATTTTTTTGAAGTATTTTAAATAAGTATATTTTACATTTTCTATTAAATGTTAATTTTATATTATCTATTCTATGTAACCGAGCACTGAAACATTGAGTAAATTTTTTTATGAAATGCAAAAAAAAATGCAGACAGCAAACAGTTAAATATTTTAAATTTACTAAAATATCCAACGTTATTAAAGAAATTTGTCATAATCACACTGAAATGTTGTTACTTAATACAGCTGTGATTTTATAAACTTACCAACTTTTTATCTTACCAACTTCGAGAAACAAAAGAACCGGCAGCTCGTGAATATTAAAATTTCATATAAACCAACTTTTTAAGACTCTGTTATATTTTTGGAATCTATTTTATTATAATAATGAATTATAAATTTGCATTCTCGCTTACAGTAGAAATTATATAATCATTCTCATTTATGTGTTTCTGTATGTCATAATAACAATAATTTTATGAAAAACTGTAACCCGACTACGTATGCTACGTAATTATTATAGCCTACGGGCCCGGGCTACAATTACAAATCTATTTACACCTCATTCATTAGAATCAGATCAGTACATACTTAAGGCGCTACAGTGGAAAAAACATTCATACACAGACTGCCAAAATCATTACCCTTTCTTTTGGCTTCGTCGTAGACGGGAAAAAGCTTAATAATGAAATCTTTACGTTTTAATAGTAGGAGGGGTTTATTTTTAGGATTCCGTACCCAAAGGGTAAAACGCGACCCTATTACAGAGATTTCGCTGTCCGTCTGTCACCAGGCTGCATCTTAATCGTGATAGCTAGAGAGTTGAAATTTTCACAGATGTGTTTCTGTTGCTGCTATAACAAAAATAGTAAAAAACAGAACAAAATAAATATTTATGGGGGCTCCTCCCATGCAGCAAACGTATTTTTTTTTTGCCGTTTTATACGGAACCCTTCGTGCACGAGTCCGACTCGCAACTGGCCGGTTTTTTAGTATAGTATAAGTAATATTCCTCCTGACGCGCAACACCTTTCTCACTTTGTGTAATATGCAACGGAAACATGTAACAGGTCAGTTGTACAATTGCTTTAATTAATTAATACCTACTGAAATCATTATTCAGGACAAAATACTTTTATTGTTGCTTAGTACTAAGATGAGGTGTCAGATATTACACATTAGCCCGCTGTAGGGCATGTTTTCTTACAATGTTTTGAAATTGGAAATGTCTTTTCGTTCGCTCCAGTATAGACCGGGACCCCGATTACACGAAAAAGTGCGATCCCATAATCTCTCGGAGAGTTTTGAAGATATGATATCTAAAGAAAGCTCAAAAGATGCGTATCTACGAGAGCTGTAATGTGCAAAAAGAATTATTCGAGAAAGTAAGAAACGATAAAAGTTATGGCCGAAATTGTGAAAAAAAAATGTTTTTTTTTTCCGATTTTTTTATTTTAGTGTTCGATATTTTAGAAACGAAGAACGATATCAAAAATTTGAGAAAATATCCTCTGGATAATTTAGTCAGCTACAATTTGAGCCAAAAACAAAGACGATCGGGTTAAGGGTTGGCCCTGTAGCGTAACCTTTTTGAAAAAAAAAAAACGAATTATCTTATACTTTAAACGAGACGCTCTTGTTTGTATATAATCGAAATTCGGCAACAGTTACAATTATTACCATGAGATGTAGTATGCAGGGAATTTTCGGGGGGAGAAAAATCGATCTAGATAGGTCTTATCCCTGAAAAACTGCGCATTTTTAAGCAACATTTGTTTTTTTTTTTTCGTCGTGCATCAATATATGAATAATTCGAACTCTATTATATCAATCTAATTAGCAGATTGGTACGCTTATATATAATTTTTGCTTTGTGCGAAAATTCGAAATGCGGTGGATTCGAATCCCGGTCAGGAAAAATATTTTTTGATTCTTTTCATTTATTTAAACTTATCAGAACTCCGAGCAAGGCTTGGTTACCCAGGTACTTTCTACGGGGGAAAAAATATTAAATGAGCATTTTGGCGTGGAACTTTGTAAATGTAGGCCTAAAATAAAATAAATAAACACGTATTTCATGATTTTTCAATATTCAACCCTTTAAGGGGTGAACAGGGGTCTGAATGTATTTTTATCAGAGTCAGACTCATGCTTGACCATTTTACTATATTTGTTGTATATTTTTGGAATGTTCTCTTCAAGCTCTTTATTTTGATACCCATAGTGCCCATAGGAACACACGAGCGGATGAGGTAAAGTCGTGTTTAAAGTTCGGAGTATTTAAGGATCGTGGCCCTAATTGGTCCGCCAATTAGGGCCACGATCCTGAACCGCGCTGTCGAAGTGTTCACAGTTCGGCGCTATATATACAACATCTGAAATGCTTACAATTGGGCTTCGGCCTGGCCGAGCAAAATACCTCGCTCGGTCGGAGATCTCCCTTTGGGGCTTCCACAATTCCTACATTGGTGACCCTCGACAGAGCACGCCTCCTTCTGGACATCATCATCATCACTCCCCACCCCGTCAGCATTCAGCCTCATCAGGTACCTTGACCATCAGCCTCGACGCACCGCGGCCTGGTCGAACCCTCATCGGCTTCATCGGTCTTCGGGGGGGCAATGATGTGGCGGATCAATTAGCGCCACGATCCTGAATCGCACTACAAAGTCATCATACAGTGGAATCACATACAAAAGCTCGCTTTAAAAAAAATAAGAGTCCATTTGAGAGGTGAACGATCTGCTGAACAGTTTTATGAATTGTTGCTTAAAATAGGAAACGGCGATTACCTTACAATTGATGGTAATATTACTATTCCGCAGAGTTCGGCGACAGTATTGACATCACTTACAGAACTCACTAACGTAGCTTACCCTGATGTCACCAATCTCATGACAAAGCTCATGACAAACCAGAAAGGTTATATTGTCAGTGTGCCATTTTTACTCACAAAAATGAAAACGCAGCGACAATAAATGAACTTTTACTCAAGCCATTTGAAGCAGATGAAGTGCAATATAAGTCAGTGTACAAACTGATGATGCAGTAAACTATCCAGTGGAGTTCTTTAATTCTTCCAACACATAATGTCCTTTTGAATATCGAAGCACCAATTATGTTATCAATAAATATTGAGCCTCCAAAATTGTGCAATGGCACCAGACTCCGGATAAAAGTTCTCTATCGCAATATTGTCGAGGCTATAGCTGTACTCACTAGATGTACTCAAGCGGAATCTATTTATACCTAAAATACCATTGATCCCATCAGAGTATCCATTTGTATTTAAAAGACTGAAGTTTCCACTACAAGTATGTTTCACCATCAATAAAGCTCAGTGGCAGCCATTGAAAGTAGCTGGGACCTAATATACATATATAATAGACCTAAGAGAGAATTGTTTCTCACACGGACAGTTCTATGTTACGTGTTCCAGAGTAAGTTCGGCTAGCAGTCTGGGGATCCTAGCTCCGCACGGAAATACAGTTAATGTTGTATATAGAGGTCCTTCAATAGCATAATACACTCTAATAATAAAATAATTTATTAAATTAAACCATTTACCATTTAATTTATTTTTAGCATAATTAAAGTATATTTCTAAAATTAATAGGAAATTAGTCACCTCAATATCGCGGTCGCGGGAAAAAGATAGTCTAAGAATAAAATAATTATGATTTAACGTTGTAGTTTAATTTAGGAACTTTTTCCTTATCCTGACTTTCTCGTCGCTCAACGACAGTATTTTTTCTAATTCCGTAGATTCATTTCCAATGTGCTCGATGGTCATGTGAAGCACGACATCTGTGATTTTTTTGTTTAAAAACCAATTGACCGTATTTATTAGAATTCGATTTATTCCATCAAAGACGCGGTCACGAGTTTCAATTGACAATTTCAACATACCTGCGGAAAAAGATCGAGCATTGTTAGGTTTATAGTGCTCAATACAAGTACCGATGCTGAAATCCCACGCGGCGGATAACAATGCGCGCTCCGGTTCTGCCATCTTGTTTGAGGAGGAAATGAGTTGATACGTATTCAATATTAATACACACTCATACAATATGCACGAGTAGATATTTACAATCTGAACTGGTTGGATACTAATAGCATCTAATGAAGCGCGAGTACTAATTATCAACTAGAGGCTTTTGTTTATAATGAGATACTAGAAAATGTAAATACATATTTTACACTATAATCTATACTATATCCTATTACAATTATAAATGTGAAAGTTTGAGAGGATGAATGGATGGATCAATGGATATATAGATGGATGTTTGTTACTCTTTCATGCAAAAATTACTGTACGGACTTTAATGAATTTTGGTATGGCGATTGTTTCAGCTCTGGAATAACACATAGGTTACTTCTTATCCCGAAATAATACAGTGCTTTCGTGGGATACTGTCTTTACAGTGGCCGAGCCATGGACAACATCTAGTAATTTTATAAAGAGGAAATATTTGTTGCTTTGTTTGCATTGAATATGTTCCAAAACTTCTGGATCGATTTAGATGAAATTTGGTACGGACAACAAATAGAGTAGATAACGGGGAAGGACATAGGCTACTTTTTATCACTGAAAAATGTACGGTTACCCCAACGAAGCGGTGTTATAAGTTTGACCTGTCTATATGTCTGTCCGTGGCATCGTAGCTCCTAAATAGACGAACCAATTTTGAACTAGATTTTTTTGTTTGAAAGCTGACATGATAAGTGTTTTTAGCTATAATCAATCATCATCAGCTCGACTTACTCAAATTTTTTAATTTTGTTTTATCTTAAAAGGTGTACAACAGTAATGTACAAATAAATACATATATATCATATTATTTTGTCGCTACTGTTGCCCTAGTATTAATGTATAGTAAAGTTTTTGATCCTATTCTGTACTTCTGTGCGTTACGCTTCGATTAATAATTACTGTAGATTGAAAAAAAAAACTTTTTTTGTTTGTAAAAATAAAAGTATTGCATGAGAGTAGCCAATAAAGAGATATTTAAAAAATATGAGGATCAAGGAATGTAAGAGTTGTGACTGTTGGCACGAACAAAATATACCTTTTCCAAAAGGTTTACTACGATACATTTCATAGGCCGCAGTAATATTTGCATATTGAAATAACATTTTGCTCAAGTTTACAGCAGTTTGTACCATCTACATACAAAAATTTGCCTATTTCAAGTAAATTGTATTTGAATATTGTATTTAATTTTTTTATCATTTTACAATCATACTCTTTTAGGCCATGAAGTCTTAGATATTTAGTATTACTAGTAGTCGCATAGTCTTCAAATTATGACCTTAATTTATTTAATTTTTAAGTTTGAAATAAGGGTTTTTTGCCTCTTAGATACGAAATAAAAATAAAAAATGAGTTTTCCTGAATCAGTATTCGCAGTTTTGACTCCAGTTTTCACTATTATTGTTTTAATTTAACAACAGTGAACAGACCGCATTTCGGGGAGATCCACAAATGGGAAAATATCTTGCACCGGGATGTGTTTACCTTTCCTTCTCAGTAAAATTAATTATTTCGGCGCTACTTGCGTCATCTATGATTTGTATGCTTAATTATTATTTAAGTCATTCGGAGCCTTTAGCGCCATCTATCGGCGTACGTCCTTACTAAAACGGGGTTAGCCTTGCTATTAATATTTGGTTCATAGATCGTTTTTACTTCAGTCTTAAATCTTAAAAAAATAATAATTTAACCTTGAATACTAATTAAAATAGTAGTATTTTAATTAGTATTCAAGGTTATGTCAAGGTAATTGCATTATTATATTACATAATATATTGATTATTAATATATTATATTTTTATTTTGAATTGTGGGCTTTTTATGTTGTTTCAACAGTTCAAGTTGTTTAAAGTCGAAGTTTTTAAGTTGTCAAATGTTTAAAAAAATAAGAAGAAAGGTATATAACGCACTTCGTCGAATGACGTTTTCCTTTAAGAATAAAATTTTCTATAGACTCAAGATGTAGGCGTTATATTTCTTAATCCCGTTTTTACGGTGAGTTTTTTATATATGTGTTGTGAAGTATCATTTGGTAAATCACGCTTGTATTAAAACACATTATTATTTTCATGTAAATTATCACCTTGTAAAATTAGCTGACAAAATTAGTTAGTCGTATAAATGGTTAGTCGAACACGTGCTCTTATTCTTTCTCATCCTTCCGGTTTTTTTTCCTTGATTTATTAGGTATGCATGCTTTAATTGTTTTTTAATATCTTCTTTTATTTTGCTTACCCTTTTTTTATTTTGTGATGATCACACAGCCCGTGATTCGTTTGGATTTAAGATCATGCCTCAGGCTGTGGGACTCCAACTCCACATGCTTGTATGGATTTTCCAGGGACCCACACTCCGGGTTCAGCGCACCGTTTCGCATGGACTTATTGCTAGTTCCACACATCCGGATTTACGAGTGGCGCTGGCTATATTCCGGACTGAACTTACTGGCTTCTGACCCAGTCTGTACCACCCCTTGGACGATCTACATCGCGGCGAATATACCGGCCTGAACGACAGAGAGACAGATACGCTACCGGAAGTCGGGCTCCTCGCGCCACGTACGTGCTGACTACACTCCCGGACCCAGCTAAGTGCTCGTGTGGTTAAAGCCCCTCCAACTCCCACATACACGAAGAGGCTAAACCAGAGTTCTCGGCCTTCTGCCCACGTCCCCTTTTTTTATATAATTCTAGCTGTTTCCCGCGGCTCCGCCCGCGTAAATACAGTATCCCTCGGGAACACTACTTTTTCGGGATAAAAAGTATCCTATGTCTTAATCCAGAGTCTAAACTACTACCATACCGAATTTCATCGAAATCCGTTCAGTAGTTTTTGCGTGAAAGAGTAACAAACATCCACGCTATCACATTTATAATATTAGTAAGGATAGTAAGGATATTTGTCACGTTGGTAATTACTGGTTTTAATTTAAATTACCCGTAACAGTACTATGTAGTTTAAAATCGAATACAAACATATATTTCATAAAAAAATGTATGAAATGAACCAGGCAACGAGCAGACAGATCACTCGATGGTAAGCGATTACCGCCTCTTATGGACACTCACAACGCCAGAGGAGTTACACTTGTTTCGCACTTGCGTTCCTGGCATTTAAACTCCCAAGCCCCCTTGGGCCTCCGGTAACCACAAGCGTTATTTCACGTCACTTTTCTGTAAGGCCATGGTGTTTATCCCCTCGAGCCGGCCCGTTCATGCCAAAGCATTGCTCTCCAACATCAAAAAAAAAAAAGAAAAGAAAGACTTCAAAATATTAATATATCTTCAGTGGCTCATTTGTCAAAATGGTAGTTTAGCAAGTTTCACTGTGGAGTTTGGTTTGAATTCCGCCCAGGAACGGTTACTTCTTTATTTCTAAATTACAGCACTATCAATTTTATGGACGCGTTTACGAATAGTCGCTTGACAGGTTCCCGAGTATGGAGAGCAAAGATATTAGAAATATTTTGTGTAATAAATCCAGACAGTGACCAAATAAAATAAACCTTAATGCCACGCTTTAAGGTTCATAATAGCAAAACACGTGACATTTTGAGAACACTTATGCTTTTTTCAAATCAATCTTTAATATTGTTGAATTATTTTTTAATTGAATTTAAGGTGATTATATCTCCAACTTTTTGAATTTATACAACCAAATGAATCCACATAAGAGCAGAAAAATGATCCTTAACACAACCTCTTTTTGTTAATATTGGGTGAAGATGTTCTGCAAAATTGTTTATGCTATACTAAAAAATCTTAACTCTTTATAATATTTTATAACCGATTTTTAGATTTAAAAAAGAACTCTATTTGTAGGATTGGGATGGGTAACAGAGACACTTCTAGACTGCTGTATAACAAACCCACTCGGTCAGTGGTCAGTAATGGAATGCCAGTGGCCAGTGGGTGCTTGATCTCCCCACTCCTGGTTTACCACTTCCACTACACCACTGATACCACGCCCACAAGTGTGCGTGAGTATATTTATTATTATATTATTTACAATTGTTAGTTTTGTTGAATTTGGTTTTATTTGGTTGCAAAATGTATCGCGAAACAGCCAATTTATGTCAAATTTGTAAACGCGCCCTTAATAAACACATGTTTTTATCATCTAGTATTAGGTATACAATTTTACATAATCTTACATCAAAACACAGTCTTAATTATATTTGTCACCAAAAAGATTTAATTTTTATTGGTTTATTTTTTATTAATATTGTCATTGAGTAGTTATGGTGACTGATCACTAAACCCATAGACGGCAATGGGTAATTAATAACCGATTAGTGAACATAATACTCTCATTAATCTTACTTACCACAACTTTATGAATGACTGCTTATATTAAACAGTTTTTAAACAGAAAAACCCATGAACCATCCGGCACATATTATCTATTTATTATCTAATGTGTAAGCATAATAAGTCGCATTACGCACGAGTGAGTCGAGATGGTTGCAAAGCGCTTTTCGACACCTACTCTCGCTTATTACGGGTTAATTGTGCTCGAAAACAATGTAGGTACATTTTTGTGAACTTACTTTTCAGTAGAATAGCATAGCAAGCAGATAGGTATAATTATGTTTAAGCATAGCCGTGATTTAATATTGATTAAAAAAGTGAAATAAAATAAATAGCTAAAGTACGGCCATTAAGATAAAACTAATTATATGTTTCCCAGTACTTAAGCTTAGGAGACTAAAAAATCTAATCCCAGTCTTGGCCTTATTTTAACGGGTTTTCTTTAAGAACGTTGTCGACCTCTAGTTCTGTGGGGTAAGCACGAATAATTAATAACGGCGTCTTCGTAACGTTAAAGTTTGAAAATCGTATAGGCGCTGTTATAATTTTCGTACGATTCGGCCTGGAACTTGTAACCTTTCTAAACGAATTAGTCTAAGAAGAGACAATAATTACAAGTTTGATTAGTTTTACTTTACGCTAGGTAAAAGTTTAGATGCTAGTGGGTACCTATAATATAATAATAATAATATCTATAATAATGTCTATGGACGCTTCACACCACGTCAATCTGTCCCCGTGCTAAGTATCCGAAGAACTTGTGTTACAGGTACCAGAAAACGGAAAGTATATTTAATACTTTTATACTATACATATATTTAAGGTTTTTATTATATTATACACATATTTAATACACATCCGTGACCCAGGAACACGGAAAAACTTTGATCCTTCGGCGGGATTCGAACCCGCGACCCCCGGCTTGAGCACCAACGCGCTGAACCACTGAGCCACAGAGGTCATCCTACATAATATTATCCTATAAGGTCGTCCTATATCTATATAACTTGGAGTAGTTACATAGGCTAGGTTTAAATATGAAACTGTCATAAAATCGAAAGCTAAAACTAAAATGTATCTTCCAGTTCAAGTAGACGCAAATGCTATAAACAACAGCTTGTAAAAAAAAAAATTGTATTACATAAAAAAGTATTAAACGCCTCCAACCATAGACTAGATACTTACGTAAGATCGTAATCTTTTGTATTGCTTGATGAAACGTAAGTGTATAAATCCTGATTATCGATCGTAAGGGCCAATTCATACTGGCGAGAAGATTGAGAAGCGATAAAAAACTTATCCAAGAGCATATCGGGACATGTATAGGGCAGGTTCCGTACTTATCGCGCGTTGTAGTTTTTTTTTTTCAAATTAGTAAGATATTTCCCACTTTACTCGAAATAATTTTCCTACAAAGTTTTTAGTATGACCTACAAGCATGAAAAGTTACACGTTTCTACCTCTAATAGTTTAGAAATACCAACTGATGAACCACACCAGAAAGGCATATAATATGAACTTCGCCTTAATTTTAAAACCACACGATGGAGTAACGAAAAAATCATCCCACTTCACATGTATGAGGAGCCACCCCTAACATAGAAAAATACTATTATTTTATGATACCAAAAGTAAAATCTATACGCAATCTGTAACTTGCAATTTTCATAAATTGCAAGTTATAGATTTCGTAAATTTCGTAAATTTATTTCATAATTACAGATGTTAGCTGGGGTGGACACACAGACGGAGATGGATAGATAGAGCGAAACTATATTATGGGTTCCTTGCACTACTAAGCGGTACTACGGAACCCTAAAAAGAACCGTTGGTCGTGCACAGATGCGCAAACTCATGCATTTCCTTTTCTTAGAAGGAAGATGGAGAGAGCATTGGTACATTGTGGACATACTAAAGTGAATTTGCTATATTACGTTTTCAGATTGCCGCTTCAATGCGTTTCGACTCTGTGCTAGTAAGAATTGACCCTAACGCCCTCGGGACTGGGTTAACTTGGTGTCGATTTTGAAGCCACTCTTCAACGTAACTGGGGAAATCAAGTAAAGAATATTTACAAAGGTCTTCCTTATCATGTTTAAAGAGCTCTCTTAGGAGCCTTACCTACAATAACTTTGGCTATTTTTCTTTTAATAAAAACAAAAAACTTTCGCTTTTGCGAAACATAATATAGAATGCAATATTTTTATCGTAGGTAAAGGTAACTAACAAGCATCACCAAAAAGAAAGCGTTTATTGCCGCACATGGACCTCTGTAATACCAGAGACTTTTAAGGTGCGTTGCTGATTTTAAGATTACACAATCATACTACCCGCGCATTTTGCCCGCGGCTCCACACGAATAAATACAGTATCAGATATAAATCACCGCAAATACGTATTGTACCGTCCTTTTTCATTACCGGTACGATAGGTGTCACCCAATCGGAACTGGACACAGGTGAGATGACTCCATCTCGTTGTAGTTGTTCGAGAGTCCGTTCTACCGGCTCACGTGACGCATAAGCTAGTGGGCGAGTACGTAAAAAGATAGGTTGTGCCCCCTCTCGTAATCGAAAACCAACTATTCCACCTGTATACTTTCCAAGTCCGTCTGCAAGCACTTTAGAGAACCTGGAACTTAAATTAGCAAAATTAAAATCCTTCCGATCCTCATTAATATTAAACAATCTTGATAACTGCGGATAAATTCCTAGTTCTGTTATCCACTGACGGCCTAACAGATTAGTTTTACATTCTTGAACTATATACAAGTCTAAAAATTTCTGCCATTTACTGTACAAAACTAGAGGTCTAATTCTACCTGTAGATTCCTTTAATTCCCCTGTGTAGTACCTAAGTTTTAGTTCGCTAAGATAAATTTTGCAATTCATAAACAGTCTGTCATATGTATCCTTGTTTATACATGAAATTGCACTCACTGTATCAATTTTCATACTTAAAGGTTTATCATTAATTGTAACACAAATTATATAGGGAGGAAAATCCTTTAAACGAGCTCTAATTGAATAATTTAATACCTCCTTGTTACATATATCAACAGTAAGATGTAACTGTCAATGTCATTATTGACATTGACAGATGTCATAAGTAAAGCCTATCGAGTTAGTTTATTTAGTTGGCCAAAAGGCTATACATAGTGTAGACGTATATATTGTGCTAAGCATATCTCATTACATATTGTAATACGTATTCGTTGTAAGCACCAATAAAGGAGAGTATAAGAATTGCTGCTGTATTATTATCGTCACCACACGAGCGCACGAAGGACTTACAATCAAGAGGTCATAGACCAACACACTGTCACTACTAGTAGTGCTGTTCTCTCTTATTGTTCCCTCCAAACTATTAAAGTTAGTAGCAGCTGTCTTGCGCGGACACATTCGTTTGAGGTGACCTTCCTTATTACATATTTTGCAAACATAAGATTTAAATTTGCAAAATTCCGGGTTATGTTGATAACCACAAATCACAATCAGCATCTTTTCTATAAAAGACCTTAGCATCATTTTTAACTCGATTTCCATGGGATCCAACGTTGGGAAGTTTACTTGTAGAGTACATAAAGGCCGATTTGGCCGATGATGACAAGGGCTGCATTCGATTCTGCCATTTCCATAGCTAATGCTATGTTATAGGCTCGATCAAAAGTAACGTCCTCTTCTGTGAATAGCCTCTGCCTGATACCTTCGCTTTTTACCCCACATACAAATTGATCTCTTAAGTTTTCCATTAGAGAATCATTAATAAATTTACAATTTTTAGACAATCTCTTTAAATCGGCTATAAAATCTGTAATGTTTTCTGTGGGTTTTTGTACTCGTTTCCGAAAATTGTATCTTTCAGCTAATATTGATGGCTTAGGATTAAGATATTTTCTGACAATTTCGATGAGCTCTGAATAATGTTTGGTAGCTGGTTTATGAGGAGTACATACATTCGTCACCAATTCGTACGTTTCGGCGCCTATAGCTGTGATCAGCGTTGCAACCTTAAGCTCTTCTTTTATATTTATTACATATGAAGTATTTCTCTAGTCTATCGATGTACGATTCCCAGCAATCTCTCTCCAAATTGTTTTCTGTCAACTTACCTACAGACATATTTCTTGTTTTAGATTAAATTTACCTCGTCGCCACTGAGATGTACGCGTATAGTAAAATAATACTCGCTTTAACATGCTGCATTGAATCCATTTATTTACAGAATGACATAACAAAAATATGACATAACAAGGAGTACCAATATAAAAAATATAACACGTAAAAAGGTTTATTGCTATGTACATCACAGATGTTGGTTACTCTTTCACGCAAAAACTACTAAACGGATTTCGATGAAATTTGATATGGTACTAGCTTATGCTCTGAATTAAAACACAGGCTACTTTTTATCCCGAAAAAGTACAGTATTTCCGTAGGATACCGGATACTATACTTACGGGGGCAGAACCGTAACTCTGTAGCTTGATTATAAAATACCGCGGCTCCACCCGCGTATCGAGTATCCCGCGGGAACACTGTACTTTTACGGGATAAAAGTAAGTAGCCTATATTTTAATCTAGAGTCTAAACTACCATCATACCAAATTTCATCAAAATCCGTCCAGTGGTTTTCGCGTGAAAGCGTAACAAACAAACTTACTTTCACATTTATAATATTAGTAGGGATTCTAGCTAAAGCAAATTAAGGGAATGTAATAACTTAATAATACCAATTAAAAGTTCCCCCATTTCTGGTCACGAAACATTTCCACTGAATTACTACTATAATGAATTACTAAAATTTAATTATGAAACAGTTAAATGCCCTAGAAGGTCCACGAGAGATCTTATCGGCTTCAATTAATGCTTATTAGAAATTATTATCCGATCAAAATACCCAAAGTAACGGACGCTTCAAATTAATATTTGTCTTTCTTGTGGACATTGGCGCCGTCCTGCGTAATATAAAATATTAAGTACATACAACCACGTTCTTTATGACTTTCGGGAATCGTCGTTTTCATACATCGTCTGTAAATTCCATAGAAATAGCACAAATGCCGAGGGACCATAATAAATTAGTTTTACTGTACCATAAGTTCGTGCGGATTCTACGGCGCCAGGTTTAAATCTGTTCCAGAATAATACGTTTGTATGTATTAAACACGTCTCTTGAATTACACCGACTATTGGTGAAAAGCTGTGGCATATTTAAATTCCTTACGTAGGTATGTTATAACGTTCAAGCTTTCAGTGGTGATAAAATTTATTGTGTTATGTACTAAGTTTAAAGGAAGTGTCGAGTGGTCTACTAAGCGGATTATTATGTAAAAAATTATTCGTCCACAAGAGTCAATTCACACTGAAACGAAGCGATACTCGACGCGGCGCTGCATTTTAAAGATAGCTATTCAAAATTGAACTTTATCCATTACACAAGAAGATACAAGTTGTTCAAGTTGCTCAGCGTTACACAGCGTATGTGCAGTGTACATGACGTATGATACGTTCCATATGACATGATATATATGTATATATATATGATGTCACATGGAACGTTTATCTTTTTGTGACGTGAATAAAGTTCAATTTTGAATACCTCACACGTATCGTCGCGGTGTGAACTGACCCTTAAGGGACGAATAAACATTTTTTTGTCGTCCACTAAACGGTAGTCTAATAGTGAGAATATGATTTAGGGCTGATTTTTCAATCGCCAGATATCTTTTACTTGAGGAATAAATAAGTAACTTTTGACAGATTTTGTATGAAAATCTATCACACAGTCACATATTAATTATTTCTCAGGTAAAATATTTCTCTAAGTTAGCCGTATATACATGTAACTTATCAATTAGATTCTACATACTACACAATATGTCTATCAAATGTTGGCGTAGTGTATCACGGGAAGTCGTAGTGCTAACTAGTACCAATAACAATATTACAAATACCTACTACGTATTGATGACGCTATCAAGGTTTTTAAAGGTTTTTAAAACCGTGCAATTACATCCCCCACATAGCGACAAGACGTGTTGTTAGACTAATGTAAAGATTCAAGCGGTGCGTCCCCTCCCCGCGCAGGCTCCGCTAATGATATATAGCGTTATATAAAACGATTGATTTAAATAAAAGTACATTTACATAGCGTTGTATAAAATTTGTAAATACGTTATTTTTTATATTTCTTCACGATTTTTTAGTACATATGAAATACCATATTTCAAGCAACTTGGCATAAAACGGATTTACCTCAAATTTGAGTTAGCGTAGTATAAATTGTTGGTGTCGATTAAAGTATTCAATATTACTGGGTCATGGATGGGTATGAAATATGTTTAAAACGTTGGAACCAAAAACGCACTGTGTTTTCTTTTGCGACACCGCCGCCATACACATCATTAATCCTTCGAGCCGTTTCTACAGCACTGGTGCCACGGTGGAACTCGTACTCGAAAATAATACGATATTTCAAGTTTTCCATTTTGTAAACAAAGAAAAAACCAAAAGAGGAAAAAACAAATGAATTACGGTTTTCGAAACACAAATGCATGATTAAATAGCGGTATAAATTTGAAATTGGAATTCCTAACCAAAGAAGATATATTTGAGATCAAAGTGGCCAGTACCATAAAACGCAATTTCATATTATGTAAGGACCTAATAAGGAAGAATCTTAAAAAAATGTTTAGTATACAAGTATTAAATATAAGTCCCGTTGTCTGGTCCCCGTAACACAAGTTTTTCGAAGGCTAGATTGACGTGGTGTAGCGTCCATAGAAATTATTATTATTTCAAGGCATTGGACTACCATCGCTACCTACTATTCGAAATCGATTTAGTTCAAAATAATTGACTTAAGAAAGACGAACCGATAAACAGCTACGTAGTAAGCTTTCCATTTAATTGCACTACTATAAGCATACGGTGTGTCAACGATTGTGTGGATAAATTTTGGGGAATGAAATGAAAGGGATGTCAAAATTTTCAAATTTGGATAGTTTTGGATCGTTCTATGAAAGCTGTTTCTTGTACTATTTTTCTATTCTGTACAAGGGGTGTGTGTATTATGCCTATTCAAATATGCGTGAACAAGATTCCTCATTCCTCAGTCAGGCAGGATGAAACTTACCATGTTTAAAGAGATTGATTTATAACAACGGGGAAATTCATCATAGTCACTCCAGTTAAAACGTATTTTAATGTATTCGTGCTAATGTTTTAATGTATTAGGTGCTTGGATTTGTTATTCGACGTAATGTATTAGTCAGGCGCGTGTGTAGGAAAATGTATTTTTACCATAAATTAAAACAGGGTTACATAAGGGTGCTTAATAATGGTACGTGGTATTTTTTTTTCTAAATGTAACTTCAATCATTGCTTGTTTTTACAATTATACGTTATTAATAAGCAGGGATCACACTAAAAGGAAATATCGCGATGTTTAACTATGGTATGCTACTTCTTAATTAACGCAATAATTGATAAAAAATCGACAGCGTTTTCAGCTGCTAATATTGTGGCCTCTACATATAAAAAAATTGTTTTGTCTCTGTATATATGTGATTAGCAAGTAGGTACCGCTCGAAATAGATCTGATTTTTGTTGATCGAGGAAAAGACATCCAAACATACAAACGCATTAATATCAGGTTGTACGGAACTATGGGGAGTGGCATATTAATCTGAAGGTTCGCACGCAACAGCGCCATTACTTCCGCCATTATGTCGCGGTAACATGTGATCCTGTTGTTAAAAAACGAAAATGTATTTCATATCGTAAATATATAACGGCTCAGCTGTGAAATATTCGTCGACAGATTTAGATATGGGATATGTCGCTACGTAAGTGCTTACCGTTAAAAAAAAATCTTAAAATCAAAAGAAAATTGATCAATTGAAGAACAAAAGAAGATTGAAATTCGTAGTTTGTCGATTTTCTATTCATAGAGAAACAGTTCCAGACACTAGGCACTTTAAAAATAAGTGCCCAGGTTTGTTTTATTTTTCACCTTCGGCCTTTGTACCATACATATTTTTCTTGCTTAGTCATAATTACTTACACGTAAAAGCTCTCACTAAAGAAGCTTTAGTGAAAATAAAGTAATTTAAGCTGTAGGAACAGTGTACTCGTAAGAGCGTACTGTAGTGATGTGATTGATTTTCACGTACAACCGCACGTTAGCAGAGCTTCGGAGCTTCCCTGTAAAAGCGCTAGCGCTAAAGCTTCATTTGTGAGTCAATTGAGCTTTAGAATTCGCTAGTCATTTATCAACTATTTATTAATTAAAAACGTTTCGTTGGAAATGAATAGGAATTAATCTAGTTTAGGTTTTTCGAAACTTAATTAAATATTTAAGCTAAAAAGAAAATATTTGTAATTAAAATGGAATATTTTTGTAATAAACCTTATGAACATGTCAATTTATATCCTGGAATATATATTTTATTCATTATTATTAAGGGTGTATAATAATTGAGAATATAATATTATTACTATTTTAATACATTAAGAGGATATCCTTAAAGATCGCAGTACTATCGAAAAAAAACAATTGAATTTTTAGTATAAGTTATTAAAATCTAAATGACTACAGTATAAACCTAACCATATATTAGGTCTTTACCTATGAAATTGCCGTTTTGTATGAAAAAATTTAAACGAATTTTTTTCACGTACTTTTTATTTGTATTAATCTAAGTAATTAACCATGCAATCAATGCATCTTTGCCAACGCAGTGGTAGTTTATTGATGCCCTTCTTAAAGAAATCAGCTGGACGGGAGGCAACAAATTCTTCAAAGGCATGTACTGCCTCTCGGGTATTGAATTTTTTTCCCGCCAAGAAGTTATCCAAATTCTGGAAAAAGTAGTAGTCTGTAGGCGCAAGGTCTGGTGAGTAGGGCGGATGATGGACAGCTTCCAACCCCAGTTCTTGCAACTTGGAGACCGCCTGCTGTATGAGGTCGCGCGTTGTCGTGCAGTAGCAGCAGAGATGAGCGATTGACCAATGCTGGTTGGAGATGTGCCAGCTTCTCCATCATTGTGTTCAGTTCTTCACAGTACACATCTGCAGTAACGCTCACCCCGTTTGGTAAGAAGCTGTGATGAATCACACCGGCGCTAGACCACCAAACAGTGACCATCACTTTTCTAGGGGTAAGTTTTCGTTTCGGGCATTGTTTAGGTCCTGAACCAGGATCCAACCAACTTGCTGAGCGCTTGCGGTTATCAAATAGAATCCATTTTTCATCGCAGGTAACAATGCGGTTCAAAATTTCTTCATTTGTGTGTCTGTTGAGTGTTGTCAGTGCAAGACACGTCTCGACGCGTATTCGCGCTGGCAATCATTGAGTTCGTGGGCTTATGAGCATTTAGCTTTTTTACTTTGCCAATTTGACGCAAATAGACCAATATTGTTTTGACGCGCACTTCGAAAGCTTCTGCTAATTCAGCCGTAGATTGTGTGTCATCAGCTTCCACAATCGCCTTTAATTCGTCATTGTTGACCAAAGTCTTCGGACGACCGCGAGGTTCATTTTTCAGGTCGAAATTTCCAGAACGGAAGCGAGCAAACCAATAACAGGTGGTGCGTTGGTTTGTAGTGTTAGCTCCGTAAACGTCATTGATGTTGCATGCCGCTTGTGCCGCATTGCTGCCACGACGGTACTCATATTCCATAATTACCCGAATTTTTAACGTATCCATGATGACGAAAAAGATGAATGAAATGCGATGAAAATGTAACACTAATCAATAAACAAATGACTACTTTTGGAAAAAGAATTCCATGTTTTTAAAATAAAATTAATTTGAAATTAGAATTTTTAGCCAAACAAAAATTATTTTGATTTGAAATGGCCAGTACTGTAGAACGGCAATTTCATAGGTAAATACCTATTATTAGAAAGTATAAGGAAGAATATGATTATAAGAATCAATAAGAACTTGATTTCGGTTTTCGGTTTTCGGCGATTTCGGTGACGGTGGGCGGTTTCATTGAAACCAGGCCAGTTACGCAGGAGTTATTTTATAGTGCCCAAGTGTGTGCGCAGTACACAAGAGCACTCTCTCTTCCTTTACTCTCATAACCCAGTGGGACGGATAACCGACACGACTGGCGAGAGATCAGGTGCAGGTCCGACTTTTTACATGCCCATCCGACGCATGGATCATCTTTCTTGTCAGTAAATCAGCTGATCAGCCTGTATTGTACTAACCAAACTTTTTTGTTGTTCCAATGCGGGAGTCGAGAGCCAAGCTCTAAACACTAGACCACGGAGGCTGTTATGAATAAAGAAGTTATATACCGTCTGAAGTGGTTGGATCGTTAACTAAACAGATTATACCTGGGCTAAGTATAACGTATATTTTTAGTGGCTTGTTAATGTCAGGCGCGGTTTGCGTTAAAATGCCGCTGGGTTAGAAATGTGTTTGTCACGGCCCACGGGCACCATACATGCCATGATAAATTAATCTCAAATGTTTGTGTACGAAAGGCAGATGAGACAATACTGTACACAATTACTAGGAATTCAAAGGTGCATTGCAAATTGTTTATTTATTTATTTAGCAAACCATAGGAAAGCCAGTAAATATTATTTCTGTCCGTCGGGGCAATATAAGATTATTTAGTTAGAGACCTATTTAAAATGTCTATTAATTGATGCTGAAACGCAATTTGGATCAATAGAGCTAGGCTCTACCATAATAGTAATATCTTCCCACACCCGTTTCAGAGACAGTGGCCTGGTTCATTGAAACCAGACCAGCTACGCAGGTGTTATTTCATAGAGCCCAAGTGTATGCGCAAATTACAAGATAAGTCTATCTTTCTTTACTCTCATAGCCCAGTGGGATGGATAATCAATACGACTGGCAAGAGATTAGGCGTAGGATCGACTTTTTATATGCCCATACGACGCATGGATAATGTTTTTTGTCAGACAATCTAGTGATCAACCTGCATTGTCATATCCATCCATCATATCCAGACTCGAAAACATATTTTGTTGTTCCAACGCGATAGATCAAACCCACGACCTCCGGAGTCGAGAGTCAAGCTCTAAACCACTGTACCGTGGAGGCGTCTACCATAATTACTAGTCAGTTAGGTAGTTACCTGTTATGGCAAATAATTTCCATTTGTCATAAACCATAATCTAGTAAAAAAAAATATATCACAAGTTTTTTTTGAGAATTGTGTGGCCTATTTAAATATAAGTTTGTTATTTTAATTTAATAGTCATATAATTAGAACATACACAAATTGTGATCAGAATATTCTAGAACGTGCGTCTGGAAGTGAGCGTTTGGCGTTTCATCTGGAGACCGCGCAGCTGAGTAATTAATGAAGTGTTATGTGCAACTTAATTGCGGCTGGTGGTGTACTGTGCATTACTTAAGAAGCCCTAGTACCTTCTGTATAAATAAATTACCTGCTTACAAAAATATTCCAAAATACTATAGGAAATAATAAAAAAATATTTAACATTTCTTTAAAAAAATCTAGAACAATATAAAATTAAAGTTTGTATCAAAATCACAACCGCTATAGATGATCGATTTGATCAAATTACCTGGGCCTTTAGTCAAGGTGCAATCGATAATTTCGACAACGAACTTCGAATTTAAAAAATGTATGGGATTTGACATAAGTCATCGTTATGTGACATGTCGCTTGCGATGCGTTATGTCAAATCCCATACATTTTGTTTTCGAACTTCGCCGTCGAAATTATCGAAAGCATCTTGACTAGAGGCCCTGGTCTGTAAAACTGTATTCGTCTAAATAAAGGTAAAAACAAGTTGGTAAATAATACCAATAAAAACTTGCGGATAACTTTGGTTCTAAGTACTTGAACGTGTGTGGTAGGTATAACCCTATGCAGGTAGTCAATTATTTCATACAAGAAGTGACTGTGCTGCAATAGCCTTTTGCTGGTTTTGACACATTTTAAGACTGCTATTTCAAAGTAATAGCGAAATCCAAAACTATAGAAAACAAAGCTTTTGTAGCATGATTTAGTTATGATCAAAATAGCTTGAAACATAACTCGGGGTTTAGGTAAATAAATTATTGCTTATTAAGAATTAAATTTGATTACTTTCTTAGTAAAGTAATTTGCTTAGAGAGAACCCTATGAATGTTTAATTCGAGACAAAAATGGGGAGGAAACTTTCTTAATATTCCTATACATTTCCCGGATCCCGCGAACGTAATCCTTATCAACATAATTGCGTGGAAACTTCAAGACTCGACAGTAGCGAGAATTTCATTTTTTTCAAGCAATCACGTGCCTAAGGATAATATGCTCAAGAGAATCAAATATACGAATCGATTTCCGGGTAATGAGCCCTGGGATATTCTATGCCAGGGTTGAATTTAGGGTCAGTTCGCAGCACAACGAGACGCGCATTTTTATGAGAGCTATTCAAAGTTGAACTTTATTCACTACACAAGAAGATACATGTTTCATTGCAAGAGCTCGAATGTCAAGTCAATCAAAGTCAATGTCGAAGGTGCCACTCTTGTAATGAATTGTGTATCTTTTTGTGTAGTAAAGTGAAGTTCAGTTCAGTCACGTATCGTCGCGGTGTGTCGGTCGTCGGTCGTCTGTCGTGCGGGTCGCCAAGGATTCTTTTCACAGAACAGTAATACGCTGTGACTCATCAAGGCTAAAAGAATCGATAGGCAAATGAAACGAAAAGTTATTTCTTCAAGTTTTTAGGATATTTATGTAACTTGAGAAGAACGTTTGAACCTCGCTACAAATTCGTTCGTCTGTGTAGTCCTTAGTTTTGCTGATAAATCATTAAATTAAATTTAATAATGTTGCAGATATCATTGAATCTGGGACTACGATATAGACAGGAATTATTACATATTGTACAGAATATTACACGAGGAATTAAGGGAGTTTAGAGGCAGAAACTAATTTCTGAGTCAAGACAATATAAATGTGGCTGATTTTTTGTAATAAGAAATGGGTTAGAAGGGCCCTCCAACACCTCGTTAGATGTTCTTCAACGATACGAGTAACACCTATAGCATATACAATACTAAACAATATATGTAACCTAGCTAATGTAGATAAAAATGTTACATTGCAATGGATTCCAGCTCATATTGGCTTGATAGAGAACGAGAAGGTGGATCAATTGGCAAAAGAAGCTTCGGTTGACGGGGTAGAATATAATAGTATTCCTTTCTATACGGATCTTATACCTTTCATGAGGATGAAGTGTACTGAAATGTGGTCAGAATAGGTCTCTCACAAAAGGTATTTGATGTAAAACCATCCAACTTAACATTTCGGCTGTACCGTGGATCGATCAGGCCAATATGAGCAGGCCAGAGATTGTAATGGCTCTTCGGCTTCGTTCGGGGCACATTCCGTTGAACAGTTTTGCCTTCCTTATGGGCAAAGTGGAGTCACCAAACTGCTCGATATGTAACAAAGTAGAAGACATGCATCACGTTCTGGCGGAGTGTCCCCGGAGACCGAAAGGAGGCAATTTATATCCTTCAATAATTGTAACAATAATAATAAAGGCGTTTTTAATAGCATTCTGTCTTCCCCCTCATCAGATAAGGCCATGTTATATAAAATGGTAAAAATTTGTTGCGAAAATAGGCACACTGAGTAGTATTTAGTATGATAGAATTTAGTTTTAAGTTGATTTCTGTAAAATTATTTCTGCAACGAGGGTGACTTAATCACTAAGTGATCTAACCCTTTTTTAAAAAAAGAAAAAAAAAAGAAATGCATTGTAGACTTTTAAAATGATCTTAGTAATACAAAGCGTTCACGTATTTTAATATTATTATTCTCAGTAATATTAGCTTTGCCATATTTCGAATTAAACTGCGTAGTTTCCTTGGAACTTTGAAACCTAGAATCCGTCGCGGCAGTCGCAGGAAAGCAGAAATATAATCTCCACAGAATTGAAAGCAAATAATGGTTTCTTGACTGGTAAGAAAATCTATCATAGAAGAAAGCTTTGACCATTATAAAAGTGGCATTTCGTACTATCTAGGACGATTAACGAGTATTTCAAAATGTGTCTTACTTAATATTCAATAAAAACACTTTTATGACGTAAAATATTTCTACGCCATAAATATATTGTGATAAAAGAAAAAAATCATTCATACTTAATAAAATATCTCAAACCATTTAGTTACAAATTATTATTATTTTAGGCAACGCAAACTCATTTCAAAAGTTATAAAATCTTTATTTCGCGTTCTTTTGCATTCACTGACCCGTCATACGTTTAACAAAATATTTATAATAAAATAAATATTTGCTTTGTCCCTTTCGTTATTTGTTCGACGATATTATGTTTGCCTTTTGTTTTTCCTCGCCATTGTCGGCCATGTTGAGTGACGGGTGTTATCTGTTTAGGAAAGTTAATAATTCATTGATTGTGAACATGAAACGTGTCTAACTTCACTCCGCTTTGTCTAGCTTCTAGAAACTTAAAGGTAAAAACCAGAGAAAGCGACATTCGGAGAAAAAATTTGTGAATTATAAACTCAATATCCTTTAATCATAGGGACTAAATATATTTTCTATCTCATTTCTATAATTTCTAATACTAATCGAAGTATTAATTTTTGTGGAGAACATGAAATGTGTCTAGCTTCACTCCGCTTTGTTTAGCTTCTTGAACCTCAAAAGTTTCCTAGTTAGTTAAAGACTAGAGAACGCGACATTAGGAAAAACAATTAGAGGCTGGTAAAATCAAATTCCTTTAACCGTAGGTAAGAAATAAAGTTTTCATCTCTTTCTTTCAAGATCTCATTGGAGAATAATGTATCTTTACTTTGCTTCGATAAGCTTCTAGGCACATAAAGATCACAATATCCTGGACTTCTTCTTCTCTAAGTTCAAAAGTTATTGTCCGATTTCGCTCAAAATAATTTTCGTAAAGTTTCGTTTTTAGCATGGTCTATCAGCATGGAATCTTACAAGTTTCTATCTCCTATAGTTAAGAAATGACAGGGGGGTACCGACTTATAAACCACTTTAGAGGCCAATTACTCGAAAATCGTCAAATTTGTAAAAAAGTCATGTATAAAACCTTGCTTTTATTTCAAAAGACCTAATCAACAATACCCTACACGATATGGTAGAATAAAAAAATATTTTTCATCCCCACTTCACATGTGCATAATATTTCATGTAATATAAAATAATTATTATTTTATGATGTCAAAATCCATAATCAATTTATATTCATAATTACAGAATCTAGAAGCACGGACAGACAGACAGATAGACAGACGGACGGACAGATCGAAACTAAAGGTTCCTTGTGTATTACAGAACCCTAAAAATGATACTGCTGATTCTCGTATTATTATTACCCATTCTGAATGAATTATGTCTCGGAAATTATGTTGGGAAAATTACTCAGGTATGCGCATGTGCCCAAATATCCTGAGAATATGAAAGAAGCGTCCTAATTGTGGTGTAAATTGTAATTTATCTAATCGGGTCCTGGGCCCTTCCAATTTGAAAAACTTCCAAAAAGGAAAACTTTGATCCTTATAAAAAAAGTTCCGTCATCTTTCTCCACTGATATCTATATCTGGCACTTGGCATTTGGTTAGCATTTGGCAGGTATCTGGCATTTGGTTTATACTCTGGTAATCCTGTGTTCAGGGATTGATCCATGAGAAGTTAGTATCAGGTACACTGGTACACTTACACAATATATACACTTTTGTACAGAAATCTTAAAAAGTACAGAAAGACTTTCAAAGATATCTATCTGTTCTAAAGTTGATTTAACTTGAGCAAATATCTATCTTTGTTTCCATGACTTGTGAGGTAAAATTCAATTTTCTTTCTTTGGACGTCTACAAATTTCGGGAATGTCCTTAACACGATTAAAGTGTCAACGAAACATGAAGTTTGTACTAACGAGACTTGTTCGCAACTCACACCGCAGCCAAAGGATTCGGTTTTGCGTTAAAATTGTGTTTCACGAGGACAAATTGGCTACAATTACTTACATTGATTTAGCTAAAGTGCATTTAAATCTTCTCCAGAGCTTTTTGTATTTTCGTTCCTACATAATATGTCTTCTGAGAAGACAATGAGAATAATATAATAATATAATGAAAACAAAAGGCGAATTATATTTAAGGCCAGTACGGATCCGTTTACAGTGCGTGTGCTGATTCGTATAATATTTTATACTAATCTAAATAGATGTTGCCTGCGACTTCGTGCGCGCAAAAGTTAATCTTGCAGAAACCGTACATTTTTCCGCAATAAAAAGTAGCCTATATCCTGCCCCGTGATCTCTATATCTGTGCCAAATGTCATCCAAATCGGTCGCGTAGTTCTGGTGCCTATTCAATGTAAACCAACAAATAAACTGTGGGAATAGATAGTTAAGTGGCAAGCCCCAAAGGGAGATCTCCGACCGAGCGAGGTGGTATACTCGGTCAGGCCGAAGCCCAGTTGTATGAATTTCAGACGTCGTATATATAGTGCTGATCTTTGAAAACTTCGATAGCGTGATTCAGGATTGTGGCGCTTATTGTTCCGCCACATCACTCCCCCCCGAAGACCGGAGGTCGAATCTTGAGTCTTCTGCTTGAGTGGCCAGGTGCCTGAGAGTCCCAGTGAGTCGGAACTGTGCTGCTGCTGCACGGGCTCCAGTGAGTCGGAGTGCTGCCGTGCGGGCCGATGCTACGTGTTGACCAGGAGAGATGTGCTCTGCTTGCTGACCGGTCGTTGTAGTGAGTGTGTCCGTTGAAGCCGATGAGGGTTCGACCAGGTCGCGGTGCGTTGAGGCTGGTGGTCGATGTACCCGATGAGGCTGAGTCTGGCTGGCGTGGTGCGGAGTGGTGGGGGGGGTGATGATGATGATGTTCAGAAGGCGTGTTCTGTCGAGGGTCTCCAATGTGGGAATATGGTGGCAAGCCCCAAAGGGAGATCTCCGACCGAGCGAGGTGCTATGCGCGGTCAGGCCGAAGCCCACTTGTATGAATTTCAGATGTCGTATATTCGATATTTGATTCGATTACGCGATTCAGGATTGTGGCGCTTATTGTTCCGCCACAAAACAAATCTTTCCTGTTTATTATATAAGTATAGATATACTTTAGCCAGTAAATTATTGTTAAACGTTCATATACAATCATAGTATTACAGTTCCGTGATCCGTCGTAAGCAATTTATAATAAAATTATAATTATCACTACAAGCGCACTCGGATTAAGTTATAATTGAAGTTGAAATTAATTACAAATGTGTACTCTAAGTTTTATATGAAGGCTTCACTCCAGAAACCGTAGCGGCCTACGCGGCATAGCTCGTAGCAGATTACATGTAGCAGCTGCTATAGTGTTCTCGTAGCGGCCTTGACATTTTACATATTCTTATAAAATAACTGTATTTGTTTTGTATAGTTTTAATAATATTAGGATGATAATTGTATCGACATTCTCAATAGATATGAACTAAATGTGACTTCGTATGCGCAAAGGAAATCCCGCGGGCACCGTACACTTCCCTGCGATAAAAAGTATTTTATGTGTAAATTCAGAGTCTAAACTACTACCGTACCAAATTTCATCAAAATCCGTATGGTAGTTATTACGTAAAAGAGTAACATCCATACATACAAACGTGCCCGTTTACAATATTAGTAGGATAAAAACTTAAATAGTGATTCGGTTGTAATTGATGCTTCTAACTTTTACAAAAAGAAATGAAACGACACATTTTACTTAAGGTAAAAAGTTTAGTAGAATTTTATGTTATATTTTGTAAATGAGGCTTTCAAAACTTTAAACATCGGAACATCAAATATCGGAAAGCAGCTTTCAATTTGGCCTAGTAGAGATCCGTTTTTCACGTTTTTTTCCCAAAATAAACATCGTTAATTGGATCAGCGGAGAGGGCGGGGCGTTTCCGCATAAAGCGCGCGTAAATCATGACCTACCTGAGCGATAAAATTAATGACCTGCCAAATCCTTATCATTTACCTTTTACATACACGCTTTATTATTTTAATGAATATTGTGATACCAATTATAGAATCAGGCAAGTCGGACATACTCCAATCCAATTTAAAACTACAATAGGCTAACAATTTAAATGACACTTTTTTACCGTGCATTAAATAAATATACTATTATGATATATTATGACATATGACCTCTGTGGGCTTTGGCGCTCAAGCCGGAGGTCGATGGTTCGAATCCCGCCAGGGACAAAAAAGAAAGTTTTCTGTGTTCCTGGGTCATGGATGTATATTAAGTAGTCGTTATTCGCTTGTAGTTTCAGCATATTACTCATCCACCGTAAGCTTGAAAATATAAGTTTCGCTAAATATTTTATCACTAGCGAGAATTTTGTAAATATAATTTGACAATTCCCATGCAACAGAAATATTCAACGAACTGTGCTAACGCGCTAATTGTTACATTTTTTATAATACGACACAAAAACTGAATAAACTTAAGCTTGATTTTATTTCGGCACCAAATATTTAAATTACGAAACGGCACAGTACGTCATAAATAATATGAGTACAAGCAGGAAATGAGCACTTTACAAAAATATCTTATACTTTAAACGAGACAATTTTGTATATATATAATCGTAATCTCGCAAACGGCTGCAAGTATGACCATGAATTTAAGTATGCAAGGAGTTTTGAGGGAAAAAAAAACGATCTAGGTTTTATCCCTGGGAAACTACGCATTTTTAGTTATATATGCTTTTTCTTTCGTCATGCAACAATATTATATCAATAATTTTGACTCTTATGATGTGAGTCTAATTGGCTGATTAGTATCCCTATTTTTACATCGTTTGAAAATTCAGAATATGGTCGGTTCGAATCCCGGTCAGATAAATATTTTTGTGATTCTTTTGATTTTAAAATTTATCATGACTTCGAGTGATGCTCGCTTACCTCGCTATGTTTTTAGCCGACTATGACGAAGCCAAAAGGAAGGGTAATGATTTTGTAGTTTATGTATGCATGTATGTTTGTTCCATCGTAGCGCTAAAACTACTAGCCCGATTTAAATAAATCAGTATAGAGATATAAGATTCGTAATAACGGCCCGGGTTACGGCTAATATTGGCTATATAATTTACGTAGTCGGGTTATAGTTTTTTTTTATAAAATTGTAGTTATTATCAGAAAAAGTATTATCAAAACTTTAATTAATTTCACCATGAAAAAAATCGTCAAACATCGTGGCCCTTAGTTTCTGTATCATAAATAAAGGTTGAAAAGGGTCAGCTGTGTCAACCTCAATTAGTTTCTAGCCCTTGTTATATACATTTTTAAGAAACATTTATATACTTGACTCTCCATCTAGGTAAAGTGATAATAATGAAACAAAAGTAAAATTTTTAAGATAAAGATGTCTATTACTCGCATCACTGAGTTGGTGGATTTGTGAGGATGGATTGATGAATAGATGTTTGGTAACTCTTTCACGCAAAAACTACTGAATGGATTCTAATGAAATTTAGTGTGGTAGGTAGGCTTTGGATAAAACATAGACTGCATTTCATCCCGAAAAAGTACAGTGTTGCCGTGGAATACTGTATAAAACCTGTATGTATGCCTGCCTGCCTGTCTAGCCCGTATAAATATTAAAAATAGCAAACCAACACGTTACCTAAGTTAAACAAAATATAACTGTGTTTTGGACAGAAATTTGAGAACGAGTTATATACAAACACAGACTATGGATAAAAAAAAACCTTTTTAATATTTTACTTTAATTGTTAATCTTGTGAAAATAAGTGTTTAACATTTTAGAATTTAAAGCTTTAATTTTAGAGATCCGAAGTTGCCCATTCGATGATTTCATTGAAAGGTTTGTCGGTAAATCAAACTCGGGGGTTTTTTCCCTGCGCCGTTTTATTCGTGTAGGCTCTGTATTGATCGATGTCGTGATAAACTGATTAGAAACTATCTTGTAATTAAGAACTATACTGTTGTTTATATTTATTTTTATGCATAGCTTTTATTTATTTATTACAATTAAAATTTACAATTAAAAAAACATTTTAGTAACTATTGGATTTTTGTACGGACAATGTTACTAATACAAATATTTTCACTGCTGATGAAAGCTGGCGCATGTTATAAGGAGTAACTTGGGCTAATTTTATCTTAGGGCTACGTTTAAAAAATTAGGTTCCTTTTCTGTTAGTTCTACGCAAACATAGTAAAATATAATAGTCAACAATATACAGAAATTAAATATTCGTCCTTAAATTCAGTCCTCAAATTGTTATATGCAGATTTTATTACAATTAAAGCATTTTTAACAAAAATACAAAGAACTTTTTAACGGTTCATTCAGTACAAAATTCATATTTCAACATCGCAACGTTTTACCCATTTTATAAATTTTCAAGCAGTCCACTTAAAAACCGAGCGAGGGACGAAATAAATCACCCTGCAAGTATGGTTCTCAGACACGTATATAGGAGGATAGCGAAAAGGTACGCTATATACATATACGTAGCCTTTTGCATGATTTTTTTGTATCCTTCTCGAACACAGTATATTTATGCAAACCTTTTTTGCAGTAGGTACAGATTCAAATGCTTTCGTAACAAGAAGAGGAGTAATATTTATTATTCTATATGTAGACGGCACCGTGGTCCAGTGGCTTAGAGCTTGGCTCCCAACTGCAGAAGTCGTGGGTTCGATCCCCGCGTTGGTACAACAAAATGTTGTTTTCAAGTATGGTTAGGACAATTCAGGGTAATCCCCTGATTATCTGACAAAAAGGAAGACGATCCTTGCGTCGGATGAGCATGTAAAAAGTCGGTCCTGCACCTGATCTCTAGACAGTCGTGTCGGTCATCCGTCACACTGGCTTATGACAATCGGTCAAACCGGCATAAAGTCCAGTCTAATTATAATATGTGGTAAAAAAGACATAAATAATATCATGTACCATGTTATTGTACATGGTACATGATATTATTTATGTCTTTTTTATTTATGTATTGTATACGTTAAGAGTTATTTTACCTCTGACAGCACCTTTATGCCAATGACATAAGAATCACTCTCATAGAAACTTAGAGATAAAATAACTCTTAACGGATTGTAGTTCAGACAGCATAACACTTTTCGAGTGACATCTAATAATAATAAATGATTTTCTTTGCGTGAATGAGCTGAAAAGGGCAAGAAAGTCGATACACGAAATTATCATTTTGTAGATTACTAAATGCAATGCAATTAATGCTTTAGAACTAAATCCTGGTTTTGAAACTTCTTTGAAGTCGAGTCGCATTGTAAATTCTGGTGTTACCGACGACGATCGATATTAAAAATTTACTGGAACTTGTATTTCGAAATTTGAATCTAGATTAAGAATAGTTTGCAGTGGTTATATTATATAGTAGTCCATAGAGAACAAAGGAAATTTATTATTTTGATTTCTTATGGAACAGACGCATCGTCTGATTCTAAGTGTAAGCACACACGGGCCGCAGCTCCCGGGGTGCCGCCGGAATTTGTATGGATGTTGCCGCCGCCCCGTGCCATCTAGTGCAGCGGCCCCTCAGTGGTGTTTATTCACACCGGTTTTCTGTGAGGCCGTGCTAACTGCGGTGGCCAGTCGAGCCGGCCCATTTGTTCCAATGTAAGCTCTCACGGTTGCGTTGCATCGCAAATAATTAGTACACACAGCTCATAATATAATCATCATATTTATTATAATAAAATTAGGTGTTGGTTTTATAATATGGTGGTCTGACGTCATTTCTGCGCGCGTTGCGGTTTTGAGTAGGCACAAGCCCTTTCATATTACACAAAGTCCTGCTTAAAGGTATAAATTCAATATTTTACCGTGTATATACCTAATGTAAGTGAGACTCTGAGTGCTCGTGTGAAGTGTTGTCCTTAGGGATTAGACCCTGTGAAATCCATACCTGGAAATGGCCTTCTACAAAAATATTGCCACATTGCCATTGGAGCTTATCTAGAGAGATGTTACAAACTGAGACATTGACACCTGAAAATACCCCTCAATGTTTACATAGTTGTATTACATTATAATATTGTGTTGACTTTAAAATATATATATTTTTATTCAGAATAAAGCGCGGGTGCCACCGTTTAGTAAAAAGGATAGCCAAAATTATTCTTTTTTTTTTTTAAATGTATCATACAATTCAAGAAACCAAAAATTATGTAAACAAAAATAAATAAATATTAAATTACAATATCTACAATATATTACAGTACAAAAGTACATTGTTTAGTTGGTTAACTGTAATTGCCTCATAGGGTCATCTTATTCTCAGGGTGTGCTGTCCTCAATGAAATATTTAATAATCTTCGGCACACAAATGTCTTTTAACTACTTTTTAACATTTATTGGAGTTGTAACTTTATTTTCATTTGGGTCAATCCTACTAATATTATAAATGTGAATGTTTGTAACGATGGATGGATGGATGGATGGATGGATGTTTGTTACTCTATCACGCAAAAACTACTGAACAGATTTTGATAAAATTTGGTATGGTAGTAGTTTAGGCTCTGGATTAAAACAAAGGCTGTTATTATTTACATTTATCACTAACCAATTGGATATCAAACTTAAAATATTAGTTCAATAGGAACTAAATACTAATATTATTCAAAAACTGTAAAAAGATACGGTAATAATATTATCAACTAACTTTTGCCCGCGGCTCTGCCCGCGTAAATACACTATCACACGGGAACACTGTACTTTTCCGGGGTAAAAAGTAGCGTATGTTTTAACTAAACTACTACCATACCAAATTTCATCGAAATCTATTACGTAGTTTTTGCGTGCTAGAGTAACAAACATCCATCCATCCATCCATCTATCATCACAAACTTTCACATTTATAATAGTAGTAGGATGTTTGATACTCTCAGGCATTATATTTTAAGATTATTCGAAAAGAGGTGGTGTATTTAGATAAAAACAAGTGAAAAATATATTAGCTCCTTACATATGAAATTGGCGTTTTGTCGTACTCGCCACTTTGATCACAAATATATCTTCTTTGGTTAGGAATTTCAATTTCAAATTTATACCGCTATTTACTGATGCATTTTTGTTTCGAAAACCGTAATTCATTTGTTTTTTCCGCTTTTGGTTTTTTCTTTGCATCACTCTGTTTACAAAATGGAAAACTTGAAATATCGTATTATTTTCGAGTACGAGTTCCACCGTGGCACCAGTGCTGCAGAAACGGTTCGAAGAATTAATGATGTGTATGGCGGCGGTGTCGCAAAAGAAAACACAGTGCGTTTTTGGTTCCAACGTTTTCGTTCTGGAAATTTCGACCTGCAGAACGAGCCCCGTAGACGGCCGGAGACCAAAGTTGATAATGAAGAATTGAAGGCTATTGTCAATGCGTATCCATCGCAAACCACGTCCGAGTTAGCTGCAGGCTACGGTGTTTATGATAAAACTGTTTTAATCCACTTGAAGCAAATTGGGAAGGTGAAAAAGCTTGAAAGATGGGTATCTCATGAATGGAGTGAAGCAATCCGAAAATCGCGTGTCGTCTACTGCGTTACATTACTCAACCGGCACAATAATGAAGGGGTTTTAAATCGAATCATTACTTGTGATGAAAAGTGGATCCTGTACGATAATCGGAAATGCTCATCGCAATGGCTGAAAAGTGGCAAACCAGCCAAAGCCTGCCACAAGCGAAAATTTATTTAAAAAAAGTTACTTGTGAGCGTTTGGTGGACTAGTGCCGGTGTCGGTCACTACAGCTTTCTTAAATCTAGCCAGACGATTACGGCAGATGTCTATTGCCAGCAACTGCAAATCATGTTGGAAAAGCTAGCTGCTAAACAACCGAGGTTCGTCATTCGCTCTAAGCCACTGCTGCTTCAGGACAACCCTAGACCACACACTGCACAACAGACGGGTACCAAATTAGAGGAGCTTCAAATGGAACGTCTAAGACATCCACCGTACTCCTCGGACCTTGCTCCAACACTTTCAAATTTGGATAACTTCTTGCAAGGGAAAAAATTCAACTCCGATGGGGCAGTCCGAAGCGCTTTCAAAGATTTTATTGATTCGTGTCCGAATGGTTGTTTTAGTAAAGGAATCAACGAACTACCTAGGAGATGGCAAAAGTGCAGAGTTAGCAATGGTATATACTTTTATTAAATAAATATAATACATTTAAAAAAATCGACTTTATGTTCCTCCTTTACAAAACGCCAATTTCATATTATGTAAAGACTTAATACTTGCAGAGCGCATTATAAAACATTGTTCCTTATGCATTTTGTATGTAGCCATTAGTATCTATTACCATTATGAAACACAAGGAAATCTTGCAGGATATTTTGCCGCGATAAAAATAAGCTATACCTCTTTCCGTTGTCTACTCTATGTCTGTGCCAAATTTCATGAAAATCAGTCCAGTAGTTTTGGAGTATATTCAATGCGAACCAATAAACAAACAAACAAACATACAAATATACAATAAAATCCTTAGTCTTTATAGTTTTAGTATACTCATAGACATTATTATCAATAACTAGCCGATGCCCGCAACTTCGTTTGCATAGAACTAACGGAAACGGAACCCTATTTTTTAAACGGAACCCTAAAATAAAAGTAGCCTTTGTTAGACTTTATAACATCAGCTATCTGCCCATGAAAGTCCCGTGAAAATAGGTCCAGCCGTTTCAGAGATTAGCCGAAACAAACAGACAGACAAATAAACAGACAGACGGACAGACAAAAATTTTAAAAATTGATATTTTATTGCAAGTACCGAATATACTTTCATAATATGCATTAAGTGAAAATATGTTTATTTTAAATTAGAAACGGACACTTAAATTTTATTTATCTGTATATATCTGTATATAGATACGACTACGTGGTTGTCAATTTTTCTTGCTTGGCCTACAGCACAAAATTTATCAGTACGTATTTATACCTTAATCCTTAAAGTACCATGAGAATATTTTATTATTTTGTATATATAATTTATTTGTATTATGTAATAGCACTCAATACCAAAGATAAAAGTCAAAACAAAAGTGACTTGATTTGACACTTGACAGCGGAACTTTTTTTTCACTGTCCAAAAAATTTTTTCCGTCAATTATTAAAATTTTTCTCGCCGTAAAAACCATCCTTGAACTTCAACGAACATTTAAAAAAAAGAATTGGCCAAATTGGTCCAGGCGTCATTGAGTTATGCTCTTACCAACACATTTAGCGATTCATTTTTATATTATAGATTACATTACGTACAGTATAGTACTGGTATTTCTCTAAAAGGCTTTGCAAATTTTTGCAAAAAAAGTTATTCGAGTTCGTTTAGCATATTCGCGAGGTTGCTGATGAGTATAATATATTTTCACTTTTTATTTTTTATAGTTTGAGTCAAATTACTAAAAAGTATAAAAATAAGTTCTAATATAAAGTTCGCCTGATAAATCGTACCTATATTATAACAATAATGAAAATTCATCTTCCCAGATATTTTGAGAGATTCATATTATGCATTTATTTATAATATTTGAAATTATCCGTTTGTCTTTATATATGTCTGTATGTGTATCTCAAAAACTACTAAACGGATTGTAATGCAGTTCTCATCTATCGACAGAGGGATTCCTTAGGAAGGTTCAGGAGTATAATTTGTCAAGGTTTCGTTTAAATTGGTTGAAACATATGAATATATACTTCAATAAGTTAAACAATTGGTTGAAACATATTAACATATACTATATATTTCAATAAGTTGAAATATATACAACGATAATTGTTGAAGGTGTAGGAAAAAATTAAGCTATCATGGAACTTTCATTGAAAACGCTGCCTGCAGCTCATTTCAGACAACGCTATACTATTTTGCTATATAGTATAGCAAAGAAGAACCAATGCTATACTATATAGCATGGCGTTTACATTACGCGATATTATCGCAACCATTTATAATATATAGCAAGCTCAGTATGGTTGTGTCGCTCGATTCGCTTGCGGGACGGCGGGGGGTGAGGGAGAAGGAAGAGGGCGGCATATAGCACAGCATGAACTCAGCTTATCGCACTATTTTATATCGTAAGTAAGCCAATAATATATAGTACAGTACAGTGTGAACGTGTCCATAACAACCGTTTTTCCCTTTGGGTACGGAACCCTAAAAATTTGTATTGGTCGCTTTCAGTTTAGAGAATTGCCTATTATAATATATAATATACAAATTTAATAAACAAATGGTTGGCCTAGTATAATCAAATACATAATGCTAAAATCATAATAAAATAGTTTATAATAGTATCGAAATATCTGGTGCTGAGTTTATTGACGAAAACCAACACCTGTTGTGGAGGGGAAATTAAGAGCGTGCTAGTGACACAAATAAATTAAATCTGTGGCTTGCTTGCTTGGACTAATAAATTTCGATAAACTTCTATTACATAAAGTAACATGTCCTGACTGATTCATCGACGCCGTGGCAAAACTACTGAAGCTAAAAACGTAATATTTAGACCGTGGCTTCCTTTTGTGACGTATAGATCCACTATGAAGGGATTTTGCGAAATTCACCCCCTATGGGGGTAAAAAGGGGATCAATGTTTGTATGAGACTTTTTCTTTGTGGTTATATCTCTTTGGAATTTCGTGATATTGCTCTTTGACATGATTTACTAAAACTCTAATTCAATATTGTCCAAAATTCGATTTCTTAAGGAGTAAAAAGGTGTATTAAATTGTGTAGGGGGAAAAATATTAAACGAGCATTTTGGCTTGTAACTTTGCAAATTTAGTCCTAAAAGAAAATAAGTAAACACGTGTTTTATGATTTTTTTGATGAACAAGTCATCCCTGTAGGGGTTGAATATGAAAAATTGTATGAGTGTATTTTTTTTCAGAGTGAGGCTCGTGTTTGACCATTTCGTTATAGGTAAGTGTTGTATATTTTTGGAATGGTCTCTTCAAGCTCTTCATTTTACCAAACACCTTCCGCAGTCGGGTAATAACATACCCTATGTCACACTCACAACTGAGAAGATATACGTCATATTATGTTGAAGTCCGTCAAACGGCTTAGGCTGCAGAGCGCGTCAAACAAAATGTACATACTACATACATACATCATAGATACATACATAAATACGCTCGAATAATATTTTATATTGATCTTAGAATTCTGAGGTTCAATTTTCGAAATACAAAATTTTGAAAAAAAAAATATAGCCAATGTTACCCGTAGCATCGTTATGAATATATTGACATTACATTTATTAAAATCGGACCAGTTGTTTAGACGCTACGAGGAAACATACATACATACATGCATACATAGACTGCCAAAATTGATGCACCTATTGTATCCACCATTGTTAACCACATTCTGTGAAATAAATGATTGATTGATTGAATCATCTTTTGGCTTCGCCGTAGTCGGATAAAAAGAGTTCGGTTTCTATTTACTAGCTCGATGCAAACGAAGTTACGGGCACCAGCTAGTGAATATAAAGGGCGTCACAATTTTGCAATTTTCTTAAGCAGAGGATATTGTGTCTAATTTATAATAATAAAATAACTTGTTTTAAATATAATTAGTCTATTTATAATGTGTCCGCGTCTTGAATTGTTTTTTAAATGCTTTTTTCGACAATAAAGGTGTGATTTTACAAACTTGTGCGATATTCTTATTAGAATAATTCCACTTGTTAATTTTTTTAGATTATATTAAATACTCATTAAAGCAAATTTTACGTATATTCCGAATATACTAATATAAGCTAGTGCACTCATACGAATTTTCGTCGAAATCTGCATTTTAGCGCTGACCGGCAACTTAGGTCACACGTCAGATTTGAACGGGACGCCTTATGACCTAAGACATAAAAACTAGGGGGCGCCCGAGAGGGTTGTCAATTGTCGTAAAATACTATTTTACAACGGTAGTAACGATTTTGTAATCTTTTGAGAAATAAAGAATCTTTAAACCTAAACCTAAGCCTAATATAGTTGAAACTAAGTTTCCTAGTACCGGAATGAAAGCTTTTAAAAGGGCTTTAAATAACGTTAGCAGACGACTGTTAGCAGGGCCTTTGACGAATAACTTAATAATGCGTAACGCCACTCAATTTGAAATATGAGCTTCATTTTAAAAGTATCCTACTTCTTCTCTACGTTCGCTTAGTACATAGTGCCTTTATGAGCTCGATGTCTACACTTTGGATGTTGAAATATGATGTTATATGCACAAAGATGGCCAGTACCATAAAAAGTATATTCTTCTTAGGACCTGTTTCACAATCTACTAAGAAGTGTCATTATTTGCATATTTTTTCTCTATCCCTCAATATAAAGGGACAGAAGGAACAAGGACAGGAGGAAGAAGACAGGGAAAGCAGTGACAAAACATCCGAATAAGCTATCTGACACTTATTTGAAGATTGTGAAACAGACCCCTAACCTAGAAAAAAGTTAAATATGCTCACTAACGCCATGTAACATACAATTGATTTTGCCCTTTCTTAAAACTCTACGTACATGCTTTAAACAATAAATAATTGTAACTGACAGTGTGTTTAATATAACAATCAAAATATAAAAACTAATTATACAGGCTTCTGAAAAATAATTGCCATATAGACTAAGAATTTATATTCCAGAAAATATTTTATTTATTCCTATTTTATTTTATTTAACAGGAAAACAAAACGGTAATTGAGTGACAATATAAAAATCTACATTGCTAAAAAGATACACAATTACATTGTTTTCGCATATAGGTTAGGCTTAAACAACAATAAATTAATACTTAACTATTACTTAAATTACAAAAAACTATGATCGGCTTATGAATACCAGTTCTTAGAAATAGTACTTCTAAATATGTTAGGCGATGAGGTAAAGAGATCGAGTGCGAAGCTATCTGCCGACTGAGTATGAGAGCGGTTGAATGAGATAATAGACCGAATCAAAAACGAATTTTGACTATAGTTAGTTAGAGTGAGTAACCGTGGAGAGAATCGATCGATGTAAGTATAAAAGGAATATATTAAAATGTAAGAAAGGAATATGTTAATTTTTGATAGTAAAGATGGAGAGTCAATAAAATATTGCGCAATATTTACTAGAAAAGTGATATCAGCTAGTCGAGCTCTTCCAGGGGCAAACAATTATGTCTTTTACAACTGGATACATAATTGGCATTATTATCGCTACATTGATACTGCAAGTATTTGACAAATTTTTAACAGATATTCCTTTGTGTGTACAAAGTAAAATAAATAATCTTTCACCTTGTGCTTCATAATTCATTTATTCTCAGAATGAAGTTACAATTATATGGTCTTGTTCTATAAATTATTGACTAAAATACAAAATTAGGTATCTAACTATATAAATAAGTAATTGAATATCATAACAATTCACAACTTACGTCATTAACACTTGTAAAAATCCCACGCCACGACGCGCGACCTCACTCCTCAACGTGAAACGATGCGGTGTCGTAAATTTTAACAACAGCAGAAGCATAATTTTACGCCTTGTGCGATTCATGTTTAGACAGCTTATTAAATATCTGGTACGGTGAAAAGTATCTTCAAAGTACCTACTCGACCAGTTTCTAAATATTTTCCTTTGCACTAGGACGCCTTAAAATATTTAAATACTAGGGAAGTGAAAGAAATAACTGCAGACGTGGTTGAACTACATATTTACACGTGAGCTCAGATTAATTGTTTTATATTCTGAGCACGTGAGTATGTATGCGTGCGCATGATTCAAAGGCGCTATTGAACGTTTTTCATGGTCTTTTCATCATTGGTCATTTCTGGTCGAGCGCCGACATGTTCGGTGGTACCTACTTACTACTGCGGTCTGCTACTACCCGGCATCGGCCATCCGGCACCGGTCACCCGGTAACCGGTGCATGTGAAAAGGCACTTACTAGAACCTACCCTCAGCGGTTTTGTTCCCTATTTTATGCAAGCCCTAAGTAAAAGATCTTTTATTATTTGTTTATGATTTCCCTTCATATTTCCCATTGTTAGCGGTGGAAACAAATTGGCTCGTTTGGGGAATGAAAAGGTAGACATCGATCTCGAAATAATCAGAGCTCATTCTTACAATATTAATGGGCGAATTTTTCAAGAAAAGGGACATTTGTTTATTTCTACAACTTAGAAGTAAAAACAATTTTGCTAAAGTACTTTTTATTGTTTCGAAATATGAAATGAGGAACACAATACAACTTGAAGGTAACTGTAAATACACTGTCAGTACTCAGTATTATAATTTACGATTTTAAATTCTAAGGTCTTTGAATTTATACAAAGTTTGAGTGCCTTAAGCACAGGGGCGACACTCTCTACAAATGACAGCTCGAGCACCGGCGAATGTCAGCCATGTTGACGTAAGCCTAAGGTTGACACCGAAATAATTTTAAACGTCGCGTCAGACAAATCTATCATAAATACACACACCGGCATATTTAGCGGAACATAAAATAAAGGTTTGATTTCAGTATCATATAAGGTTGCTGGCCGGTTTTTACGTCATTTAATTTAACAAGAAATATTTTCAAATTAAGAAAACAACTGAACATCACATTTTATGCAATTGTTTTAATTTTATTCAAATACACCTTATCTGGAGCGAACTTCGAGTATTTCTTCCTTCTGAGTTTGATTTAAAATTTCATTGAAATACTGTTTTTTGTTAGTTTTTTTTAATCGCGTATCTTTTTGGAGTTGAGGACTGAATTATGCCTGACTTAGCCCCAACGGAGATTGCCAGGGAACTCGAAATGCGAAGAAATGGTCAAACATACAGAGTGATATCCAGAGATCTTCGTCGACCAGTTTCAACGATCCATCGCAGTATCCAACGGTTCAGGGAGACCGGTACTTATGTGAGAAGAGCAGTACAAGGTAGAAAAAGACGCACTTCGAGTAGGGATGATCGTTTCATTCGGCTTCGTCGTCCAAGCCCGACATGAGTTAGAAGTAGTGCGGGGTGTTACCGTAAGTGAGCGTACGGTACGAAAACGGTTCGAAGAAGCTGGTTTAGGTTCATTTGTGCCCGCCAAGGCTCCAAGGCTCGAGGTAAATCATCGTAGAAACAGGTTAACTTTTGCTCAGGAACATCTACTTTGGAACGCGGACCAATGGAGTAAGGTATTGTTTAGTGATGAGTGCAGAATTCTCTTAAATCAAATTGACGGCAGGCAAAGAATATACAAACGTAAAGGAGAACGATACATTCAGACAAATTTTGAAACTACAGTTGCATACGGTGGTGGATCAATAATGGTTTGGGCGGGCATTTGTTTGAGGAGCTCGCACAGACTTGGTAGTGATTGACAGAGGGAGTCTGACTGCAGACCGCTATATCAGAGAAGTTTTAGAAGAAAATGTCGTACCGTTTGCCCCATATATCGGTGACGATTTTGTTTTTATGCAGAATAATGCTCGGCTGCATACCGCTCGAGTAACTCAAGCTTAACTTAATGATATGAATATCACTGTTATGGAGTGGCCGGCGAGATCACCGGATATGAACCCAATAAAGCACGTTTGGGACTTGCTGAAAAGAAAAGTTATGTCCAGAATTCCAGCTCCTGCCAACGTGGATGAACTGCGAATCGCCGTAGTTGAGGAATGGCGGAGACTATCCCAGGAGACCATCGATAACATCATTCTCAGTATGCCTAGACGGGTAGAAACTTTAATAAGAGCACATGGAGGAAATACACGATATTAATCACCATTTTTCTAATTTAATTAATTGTTATTTTAATATTAATTTTCACTTTTCCCTGTTATATGTATAAGTTCAAAAATGTACCATTTTTCACAAATAGCCTTTACTCGCAAAATCTGTTCTTAATGTGATCTCATTTTAAGTAAAACAAATGAAACTTTAAATAACAAAAGAAGTGTAGTAAGTAGATTTTAAAATAAAACCATATTTTTTTAATTATGGACCTTTTTTTGTGTTCCGCTAAATATGCCGGTGTGTTTATTATGAAATTATACTGTCAGTTACGTCAAAGCACGAAACGACCAGCGGCCAGCCCCATGAACAAAGGCCTGGCTGGAAAAAACTCCGCCGCGCCGGCCTCCGCATTCGCCCAGCCACACACACACTGCCGCTAGCTGTCATTCGTGTAAATCGGTGAAATAATGATTCTTCGCGTTAGTAATATATAACATTCTTTGCCTTAAGTGAGAATTTACTCACCCACATTTCAATCTAAAATAGGGGAACCCCAGGCAGTGTTAAAACGCCCTAAACTACATTTTGTTTTTATTATAAATCTTTCATTTCAAGAAGGCCGCCTTCCAGATATCTTAAAGAAATCAATAGCCATTGATTAAAAAAGGAGATACAGCTAATGTTGATTTGAATTCGATAATTATTAAATTATCGACCTATCACACTAATCCCAATTTTTCAAAATTTTTTGAGAAAGCTATGCTAAAGAGGCTTCAGGATTTTATTACTAGCCAAAATATCTTAACAAATGTACAGTTCGGTTTTCGCAAAAATAGTACAACTTCCCTAGCATGTTTTAATCTAGTGAAACTAATTACGGAATCACTTAATAACCGGGTACCAGTAACCGGTGTTTTCCTTGATATGAGCCAGGCCTTTGATTTTGTCCATCATGGACTCCTACTTTATAAATTAGACAAATATGGAATAAGGGGTGTTGCCAATGATTGGATCAGTAGCTATTTGTCGGGTCGCTTTCAATGTGTGGAAGTAACAAAAATTTACGAAAGTACTAAAGTTCCCAGTAGATCCGATTATAAGCTGAATGAATACGGAGTACCACAAGGTACCTTACTAGGTCCTAATCTGTTTTTGCTGTACAAAATCGATCTTCCTAATATAACTCAACGCGAAACAATTTTGTTTGCCGACGACACGACTTTCGTCATTAAATGTGATGATAGAGAAACGTACGAACAAGAAATTAACTTAACACTTAAAAATATAATAAAGTGGCTAAATAATAATTATCCACACGTTAACACCGAAAAAACACAAATCATACAATTTCAACACTACAGAGCAAATTAATTTAGATATAAAATATAACAACAAAAAAATTATTAAAATAGATAGTACAAAGTTTTTAGGTATTATGATAGATAAGTACTGTAATTGGAAAGAATTGTCTTGAATTGTGGAAGGTCCACGTAGAATATGTGACAAACTTGACCGTTTCGTCTACGCGATAAAAACATTAAGGCGAACCGTTAGTACTGAAGCAGCTCTAACTGCGTGCCACGATTACGTTTCTTCTATTCTCTCATATGGTCTATTGCTGTGGGGCAACTCAGCAAAAGGCAAAAGGTGTTTAAAGTCCAAAAAATAATGTATTAGAGCTATTTCTGGTGCCTCAACTATGGACAGTTGTAAACCGCTTTTTAAAAAATACAATATTATACTACCATTAGTTTGCATGTACATTAAAGAACTATGGTTTTTTGTTAGGTTATATCCACAATATTTTGAACTCAAATCGAACGTAGAACGTAAAAATCATAGATTTAAATATAAGCTCTATCGTCCAATATGTAACTTAGACATATATAAAACAATGTATTTATACAGGCCATAGACATATATAATAAGTTACCCGATAATTTTAAACACAGTTTATCTTTTAATACGTACAAAAAAAAGTTAACCATATGCCTTCTAGAAAATTGCTTTTACAACATAAATGACTACATGTTACATAATCAAAAATATTAGGTTATAAATATCTGACCGCTGACGTGACTGCTCATAATAATTCATTGTAATCTGATTCTGGAATTACTTGACATTTATTATATTAAAATATTGGCTTATTATGTAATAGGTACTTAGGTTCATGGTAGTTAAAATAAAAAGTTTGACACTAAAAATGTAATTTTGACAGTGTAGCAACATAATTAAAATAGGATCTTGCTTATATGTTGACATAATTAATAATAATTTAATGTTTTAGTTTAAATTATGTGATGAAAAATTAATGTTTAAATGTAATTTTATTTAATTGTACTTGTACTAATCGTTCTTTAAAACGTTAAACTTGACATTCACACACCATTGTTATGGTAGGATGTGTAAGAACTATTTATAATTATTGTAACCACCATCACTACATCTTGTGAATAAATGATTGATCGATTGATTGTTAATAATAACATTCTTTAACTTGGAAACTCAATTTTCCTTCGCATAAAATAAAGATAAGTCCAAGGTGTATCGAATATTAAGTTAACTACGGGGTCCAAAACTCGATTATTTCGATGGGCACCGTTAAAGTAATCGGGTAACCTATCTATCGGATAACTAGTGTTACCGCTAGCTTTAGTTTATATTTCAGGCCACAGTTACAGTAGGTACTTAGTTTGTTTCTGTCGTGTAAGCTAGTCCAGACTATAATAATAAAACTAGCCAAGTGCGAGTCGGACTAGCTCGCGAAGGGTTCCATACCATTATCTATATAACGATTAGTACTAATATTAAGAAAAAACAGCAAAAAAAACCTGTTTTTTTTGTACGGGATTACAAGAAAATTAAATTTTTAAAAGACAATTAATACACAACTCAGTGAATATTTCAAGCGCCTACCTGTTGCTGTTATAAATGTCGAGCAAAAACCACAAAAGATAAAATATTTATTCATTCTGTTTTTAATAGAAATAGATCATCCCACCAAAGAATTGAACATGTAAAGTGATGATAAGACTATACAACTCGCACTGTCAAAAAGCTATCAGATCTCACTTAAAAACAAACTTAAAACTCTACCAAACCTTTACTAGAGGTAAGCCCAACTACACAAACTCTACACCTTAGTCAAAATATGTGGCCTGACCATTTCGCTGTGTTCGCTTGGTCGTAAGGTGTAAAATTTACGGACTGTTCTTCTGTTATATTATTCTTGTAGGAACGAAACGGTCAAGCCACATAACTTGAGTAAGGTGTAGAGTTTGTGCAGTTAGGCTTGTAGAGTTGGCCGTGTAGAGTTAGAAGTTTGGTGGGGTCAGAAGCTTGGTTTTACATGAGATATATAGTCTTAGCATCACTTTACATTTAAATGTTTATTGCCTACCAATATTTTCACTTCTTTTTTAAAGTTGTTATGAGAATATTTTTATTTTGTTTCTTTATTTTATTATTACTATTTATAACACGGATCCCAACAACAGTTTTCAGACCTCCAGAGTGAAAATTTGCGTCGATAAGTTTCTTACAAAGGAGGATAAAAGTTCCAAGTTTGTAAATTTTTATATTGTATACGTGCTATTAACTTACATACTAAATTTTAGCTTTTTAGGACATCCGAAAGTACCTTATAATTTTGTTGATCATCAGTGAGTCGGTGACGAAATTAGAGGTTTTAGATATAAATAAAATCTAAAGTATAAGACCTATACAATAAAATCGGTACATGTTTAATAAGTTCGCTACTGGGAACATATCCTGAAAATTTCATTTATCAGAGTATAATTCAAACCCAAGATTGAGGGTTCAAAAAGCAGAGGGTTCGAGAAGCACTTTGAAAATTATTATTAATGAGCTGGCTATTTTCCACGGTCTTACCGTCTTAACTTAACCCATTAACCGCCAAATTAAAGACAGCAAACTAAAATGACTAAAATGTACATTTTCTAATCTATATATGTAAAAGGCAAAACTGATGATTTACTGATGTATCAACGCACAGGCCAAACCCTAAACGCTAGAAAGGACATTGAAATAATTTCATACAATTTTGGGCTAAGAATGTAATAAGATAAAAATGGTGTATATAGCTAGATTTAGATTAATGAGAGCGTTGTGGAAAATTCTGTAACTTTTGATAATCTGAGAACAAAGTTATGAGCTTGTGGCGGACTAATTAGCGCCACAATCCTGAATCGCGCTATCGAAGTTTTCTATGATCGGCACTATATATACACAACATCCGAAATTCATACAACTGGGCTTCGGCCTGACCGAGCATACCACCTCGCTCGGTCGGAGATCACCCTTTGGGGCTTGCCACCATTTCCACATTCCCACATTGGTGACCCTCGACAGAACACACCTCCTTCTGGACATCATCATCCCCCACCCCTCCGAACCACGCCAGCCAGACTCAGCCTCATCGGGTCCCTCGACCACCAGCCTCAACGCACCGCGGCCTGATCGAACCCTCATCGGCTTCAACGGACACACTCACTATAACGACCGGTCAGCAAGCAGAGCACATCTCTCCTGGTCAGCACGTAGCATCGGCCCGCACGGCAGCACTCCGACTCACTGGAGCCCGTGCAGCAGCAGCACTGGGACCGACTGACCGACCGACACTGGGAGCAGACCGACCCACTGGGACTCTCTGGCACTGGCGACTCAAGCAAGACGACTCAAGATTCAACCTCAGGTCTTCGGGGGGAGTGATGTGGCGGATTAATTAGCGTCACAATCCTGAATCACGCTATCGAAGTTTTCTATGATCGGCACTATATATACGACGTCTGAAATTCATACAACTGGGCTTCGGCCTGACCGAGTATACCACCTCGCCCAGTCGGAGATCTCCCTTTGGGGCTTGCCACCATATTCACACAAGCTGTTTAGTGAAAGTGAGGTTATGTTCCAATACCAATGAAACTTTTAAACACAATATATTAGTGGAGAACGCGTGAAACGTCATTATAATGGGTTATTATTATGATGACTTAAAAACAATACAGATTTAACAGGAATATATTTATAAGAATCAGAAAACAGAACAAATTTAATGTAGTATAAAGTTTATTCGTCTTTTATAAAGATTTTAATCTTCGTCGTCAAGACATTATTCAGGTGGAGCAATATGATCTTGATATCTTCTCCAGCTTTAAAATTATTTTTCAGTTTTGGGTGTATTTTATAAATTGAAATATCAACATTTATTGAACATTAGGCACAAAATGATCGACATAGCTGTAATTAATGAAAAACTCTGAATGAATGTAAAACTCTTTATTGCACCAAAACAAATAGGACACACAGAACATAGAAAAACTAAACTTATAAAAGCACAACAGGCGGTCTTATCGCTACAAGCGATTTCTGCCAGACAACCTTTATAATCATGACACATGTTTACATGTAATATACTGGTAGGTGGCTTTATAGACAGGTAAAGAGAAAATTATTTTAATACATATTGTAATTTAAGATTTTATAATACTTTTTATAAGAAATATACTATTTAGGTACACTATACTATACTTTATAATATTTGTTAATACATACACAAATACTTACATATTGTACTATAGAATAAATAAATAAATACTATTATTAAAAGTAGAAATAATGCATACAAAATATGGACTTATAGTAAAGATCACCATGTTAATTGTGACAAAAAATGTTCCTTAACTCCATTTTTAAATACGTGCAAAGATTGAGCGCGTCTTAATGAAATTGGTAATCTGTTCCACAGACTGACTGCACGAGCTCTGAATGAAGAGTCATGAAATTTTGTATTTCTCGTAGGGGTTTTAATGATATATTAGAATTTCGAAAAGATTTTACACTATCGTTCAAAAATTTAAACCTTTCTTTTAAGTAAGGTGGCGACTTGGGATCATACAGTATACCATACAGGTGGGACAGTATATGAGCATTCCGCCGAAGTCAGATTGGCAGCCACTTGAGTTTGATACGAAATTCGGATATGTGATCATATTTTCGTAGATCGAAAATAAATCTAATACAAAGGTTTTGGAGACGCTCAAGTTTATTAAGCTGCTCTTCTGAAATATTTGTGAAACATGTGTCAGCATAATCTAATATAGGATGGATAAGCGATTCAGCAAGCAGAATTTTGGTCGGAATTGGCAGAAAATGCTGCAAGCGCCTCAGAGTACTCCACGCACCAAAAACTCTCCTACCTATCTCACCGATGTGCTTAGACCAAGACGTTGTTGAGTCAAAATGAATTCCAAGATTTTTAAAGGATTGTGAGAATGGGATAATGTTTCCTTCGACCATTACTGGGCAAAGATCCTGTAATCGAACCCTTATCAACAACCTTGGACGGACCTTGGACCTTGGAGAGTGTCTTTCAGGAGGATGACAAGAGAGATGTTGTAGCGTATTAGTTTTGTCGGTCGGACTCAATGACGTTGATGGCGATGAGAAAAATTTATTAAGATCATCAAACTTAATATTATTGCTTGGGACCTGCCCACCACGATTACTTATACCCAGAGACTTTAAAAATTTCCATGTTTTAGCTGTCCCACCGCTTTCTATTGACGAATGAATGTAACCCCTCTGTGCATCTCTGCACATAGTATTGCAGCGATTACGAATTTTTATGTACTTTTATGACTTTCGTTAGTTTTTTGTCGTCTGTTAGTTGCCTTTCTTAATTATAAGAGCTTTCACTTCATCTGTCAACCATGGTGCAGTTAAATGTTTTATTCTGACTGGCTTGAGAGGTGCATGGTCGTCATATAGTTTGGTAATGATAGATGTGAAAGCTTCAATTTTAGCATCAATGTTATTAGCATCTGTTACCGGAGACCAATCCAAAATGCGTGCATCAGCGCACAACTTTTCCAACTCGATTCCGACAAAGCTACGAACCATACGCGTCTTATGCTTCGGTTTAGGCGTTTTAATCTTACATGATGCAAAAATTAGGTCATAGTACGAGAACATGTCAGCATTGTATTGTCCATGTTTTGCAATAGATGTAGAGGATGCGACAATCATAACATCTAAAAGAGAAGGTGTACAGTTGGGAGCACAATGAGTTGCATTTAGAGGCAATAATTGCATGTTGCACGAATTGACAATAGATACTAATTTATTAGACCTGTAATTATTTTTAAGTAGGCACGTGTTTAAATCTCCCATAATAATCATATGTTTATATGCTGGCGAGAGTTCTTCCAACAAACTTTCAAAGGCTGTAAAAAAATTTATATCAGAAGTAGGACAGTACAGCACACCTACCAAAACTTTTGTGTGACACAGTGTAATATCAATAAATATATGTTCTGGAGCATTTACTGGAGGAGGCTGAGTGGACGAGCTAATGTGAGAGAAGGGAATATCCGAGCGTAGGTAAATTGCGACACCACCACCAGTTCGACCAGTTCTGTCATTACGGATCAGCTGGTAACCGGGCAGTGCATAATATTAGGAAAGGAGACACGGTTTAAGCCATGACTCGGATATAAGTATAGCATGGATATTTAGTTTCGGCTCGAATAGCGCCAACATATCGGAAAAATGGACTGGAATGCTCTGTGCATTAATATGGACCACATTAAAATTTTTAGACATATCTTGAAACTCTATAGCCAACGATTCATTAAGGGGTACTAAATATTCTGTACTGTGAAAGGAACATTTCGATGAGGAACATGATTTAAAATCAATACTTTCCATACTCAAATTTAACTCCATAATATTATCAATAATAAAAATAAAAATAATATATAGTTACTATATTAACAATAATAATATAAATATGTAAATAAATAACAATACAAAATAATTAATAATAAAAAATATTGTAATAATAATAATAAATAAAAGAAAAAAAAAGCTACTAGGTGAAAAGTTGCTACCAGAGCCCACCCGAATAATAAGGCAGATAATGAAGCTGTTTACATTAAATACATTGCTTTAATAATAATTAAACTACAATAATTTAATATTTTCAAGAAAAGAGACAGTATAACAATTAGAAATGAAAGTTGTAATGTATAAGCAAGTATAACATGTATAAGCTCCAAAGCCACCAACTTTGTTTATGGCTAGCGACAATAATTATAAATATTATATTTCTGTTTTGTGGTTATCATCTACGTAAAACATTGTCCTTTTATCCTGTAAATTGTAAATAATCTCTCTCTACACTTAAATATGTAGGTGTACCCAATTGCGTACAGCGGCGGTAAATGCGGTTACAATTTAGCAATTTTAGTTTTTATTATTAATTAAAATAAATCTAAGTATAACTTATTAATTACTTACTTCAATGAAACAATTGTTCTATTAAAATTAAATTAAAATTTTATATAAAAAAAAAAAACCTTAAACTAAGTTTCATGTTATACAAACATTGGACATCGTTTCGTCCCCATAGATGCTGGATCTGGGCCTGCCCCATATTTGCATCATAATATCATGAAGCTAATATTGTATCGAAGTTTTACATTGCAGTATCATACCTCGCGAACAACAGAAGAATCGCGAAGGATCGCGAAGGATTTAATAAAGTATCTGACTACCCGCTATTGTCAGGAGTGGGGTCTAGGTGTAGCAAATATTGATATTCCATTAGCCGTGACCCGAGGGGTGACGGATGGTCGCGTAATCGGTTGCCAGCCTCTAACCGGATAAAAGGGGATCGAGCCAGTTCGAACCGGATCAAACTGTTTTAAACTGGATCATATTGGAACCGACTGAGCTATTCGTTTCGGCAATAACAAGTTATTATTTTATTTTAGACGCAATAAATCAACAGTGTCCACTGTAAACAATACACGTTTCAAAATAAATACATTTTCAATGATTTATAAACGGACATAAAGCATTATTTATTTGTATAAGTACATAGTGCTCACGTTATTTCAATAAAATTCTTGGCAGTTTCTTTACATATGAGAATGACGGCGCCTTAAGACCGTTTCTTTGACAATTATTAAAGTAGGTATACAAATTGTGTTTGTGGCTGCACTAAGTATAACTATTTATGAAAAGCATGTAAAATTTAAAAGAGGGTCAGATTATGTTTTTGTTTGTCCAAGAGAAGTGAGTGAATTTCCATTTAACTTGCCCCCTGAGTAATGAATTTAACCGATCAAATAAACTCCAAAAATCAATTTGGCTACCTAACTTTTATCAAGTAGATTTATTACCATAAGTTAGGTTTGATCGAATTTTACTTTGCGTAATTGGGTATTTTCCTGAATGGTAAAATTCAGTTACACATAGATTTAGAAATAATTAGGTATTACAACTTGATAAAAGTAAAAATAATTAGGATTTTACGACTAGTTTTGTAATTATATGCATTTGGAAGTCACACTAAAGTTGAAATATTTTTTTGCAACAAGTGTAAAAAACCTACGTAATTAGTATTCAAATACAAAAAGATGCACTATGGTATATATGATAGGAACATAAACGCGCAAACTTCGGAGATATCAGAAATGTTATGCATATGGCCATTTCGTAGCAACATTAGTAGCGTGTGACGTCACCTACTTGTACGACTTTTATATTATGAGGCGTTTTCATGAGACTCACAAAAGTGCTTCAAACAATTCTCAATATCTTTTTTTGTAAACTGTCTTATTTTTTAAGAGCACTATTCATTTACGTAATCCAAAATATACACGAAAATACCATATTAAATTATCCTTATATGACTTTCATGTTTTTGCTTCAGGGCTTATTTAAAATTGTAGTACAATACACGTTTTTAATTACCTACAATATTATATGTGGTTAAACTAGAACTTTTATAACTAGAATAAAATAGGAAAATTTTAGAATAGATGGCACACAATTCGCTTAATAATCGGAAAATGTACAGTTAATACGCCGCGCCATAAATACCCCACGAAATAAGGGGAAAAACCTAGTGAATTATAAAATAATTTTTCATTCAGCCTCAACAATTCCGAGCTTCAATTTAGTTTTGTATTTTTATTCTGTACAAAGTATACAGTCTGTCGGTCAGTCCAGCCCCCGGCCGCTTTTATCTACGCAGTGAACTATCAAAAGGTCCCTCGGCGAGAAAAATTTATTATATCAACTATTAATATTTTTACCTACATGATATTATTGAATAAGTCATAATATAGAGTCGGAAACAAGATGATTTAGTGGTGAAGATTGTCAGCGCCTTACAAAATATAATATATTATGTTTCTTATGACAGAAAGAAAAATATAGACAAATTATCTTTCGATTTTTACCCGTTTACGGCGAAGTCAAAAGGAAGGGTAATTTTGGCAGTCTATGTATGTATGTTTGTTTGTTCCACCGTAGCGTCCAAACCAATAATCCGATTTTAATGATCGAGTTGTCAATAGATTCATAATGATGGCCCAGGTAACATACAGGCTACTCGAAAAATCCTTTTTAACGTATTTCTACGTCATAATAACTATCTGCGCGCCAAACGCAATCCGTTGTTGATATTACACAACTACAAACTTTAATAATACGTACTCAATAATTTATATTTATTATGTATATTTGTATAGCATGCGAATCGGAGCAGATTTTAAATATTTTCCTTACAGACTTTCAACCCTTATATTACACCCTCAGAGGGTGAATTCTAATAAACCCTGAAATACATATTTAATTTAATGTATTTAAGAGTATGTTTTTCAATTTTCATTTAAATCGATGCAGATTTAATGATTTTTCATGCAAACTTTCAACCCCTATTTCACCCCTTTAAGGGTAGATTTTTTTTTAATCCCTTCTTAGTGCACGTCTACATTGTAAATTAAAAGTTCAGGGTAACGCAATAAACATGTCTTTTTCGTAGAAATATTTTGGTTTGTCGCATATTAATTTATTACGCTGCATACAAATATTGCAACCTGTTTATTTCCTCCATGATTACTATGTGTAAAATAAACTATATCGATTCGTTGAACGTACGACCGAACTCATTTTCTTAGTTATTTAATATAATAGTATCATATATATCTGGTAAACGAGCTTTGCTCGGAGTTCTGATAAATTTAAGAAAAAAAAAGAGTCACAAAAGTGTGTTGGTCTATGACCTCTTGATTGTAAGTCCTTCGTGCGCTCGTGTGGTGACGATAATAATACAGCAGCAATTCTTATACTCTCCTTTATTGGTGCTTACAACGAATACGTATTACAATATGTAATGAGATATGCTTAGCACAATATATACGTCTACACTATGTATAGCCTTTTGGCCAACTAAATAAACTCGATAGGCTTTACTTATGACATCTGTCAATGTCAATAATGACATTGACAGATGTCATAAGTAAAGCCTATCGAGTTTATTTAGTTGGCCAAAAGGCTATACATAGTGTAGACGTATATATTGTGCTAAGCATATCTCATTACATATTGTAATACGTATTCGTTATATATATAGAGAGTATAAGAATTGCTGCTGTATTATTATCGTCACCACACGAGCGCACGAAGGACTTACAATCAAGAGGTCATAGACCAACACAGTTATTTATCCGACCGAGATTAGAACCGAACATATTCCGAATTTCCTAACAAATCAAAAGATGCAAACCAAACTGCCAATCAGACTGACACAATAGTATCGAAATTATTAATATTTTGTTGCACGACGAAATAAAAAACATATATAACTTAAAAATGCGCTGTTTTCCACGGATAAGACTTAGCTAGATCAATTTTAATTCTACCCCAAAACTCTACATACTAAATTTCATGGTAATAATATACAAGATTGTCTCGTCTAAAGATTAAGATACATTGATATGTCGTGTTGAGTTTGTTTGCGTAATCAGCAGAAAAAAATTTAAAATGTTAATAAAATTTATCCAATTTCTAGTATCGTGTCACCTACCCACAAGGAAGTGCGTGTCGTTTAATAATTGAAATTAAATAATTATGAAAAATTAATTACAGCTACTTATCTACTATTACTATTTATAAAATGAAACGATTTAATTTATTTAAAAATAACATTAAGTTATTATATTAGCCTCATAATATTAATATATAAATGAATTTTTATTCAATTTTATAAAGAATAAAAAGCCTTCAAATCACATAATGACGATGGATATAAAGCTCGCAAAAAATTTGCCACAAAATACTTATTACGCAGAAACATTTTAGGGAAAGGTATTTGACTTAATTTTCTTAGATCATGATAAACTTCTTTAATGACTGAAGAAAGACAATACCAAGTTTATGAATAAAGAAATTGTCTCTCTTCGATTTTCCACCTGGTCCTCATTTTCGCATTGCATATTTTAAGAAACGCTAAACGATTTTCAATTTGTATCTCGGAAAATCCTGTAATTATTCTTTCTTTATTTTTATTATTCTGATATTTTTTGTAGATGATGTGTATCTGCGAAAAATAACAGAAATTAAGAATCTTCGGGGAAATAAGGGGAAAGGGTCAGTCTCAAAATGAATGAATGAAATGCTAGCAAGATAGTTTACTAGTGGGTAAAATCACAGGTATGAAGTATATTTTAAACTTGCAAAAATTGTGATTAAAACATATAGTCAAGAACTGTCTCGCACTATCGTATTATGACAAATCATATCCACCATATTATGGTTATTACTATGAAAAATATTTTTAAAACATAGCATAAAGTACAATTTTTCATTATCCATTACCTGGAAAAATGTGATAAATATTTTACAAACCGTATAATCGACAAACGCCATTTATTCAAAACGTCACATGCCCGAGCTCCATAATTCATAAATCAACCTTTTTCATCTTAAATTATTTATACGGCCCACCTAACTTAGTGACTTTCACAATACTTGACGTATTGTGAAAGTCACTAAGTTAGGTGGGCCGTATCAAAATTTTATATTATGAGTATCAACTGCCGCTCTGCTTCTCTATTTCTACAGAGCATTTGCCTTCCCTTGACAAATGTCTAGGTAAATAGAGATACTATACAAATCTGTGGCGGATCAATCAAAAAAATCAGCACGCAGAGTCTGAATCGTCTATTGGATCGAGATAGCAAGCTGGGCAAGATATATAAATAATAATGACATCTATAGCAAAATAATTCCTCTTATATGTGTAGTATCCGATGGAGGTGAATACTAGGATTTGAATGGAAACGCAGCTCAGGTAAGTTATCGATGTACGTTTATTGATATTCGAATTTACCAGAACTGGGATAAGTTGCCTTCGTCTAAGCAACATCAGGACTGACTCTATACAATTCAATCTCTTATTTATACTTGGGTTTTACCCCCATTTATTCACACGCTTCCCTTATTTTCCTATTCCACGCAGATACAAACAATAAAAAATCATAAACAATGCTAAATTTCCCTTTACACAGTGCGTAGTAAAATACTTATATTTTATTTTAAAAAATGCACAACTATAATAAAACAATAAAACATTCTATATTTACAACATAAGTAATAACTATCTGCTCACCGCTTTCTATATTTTACAATTCCTTTGAACTTACAATTAAGACGCGGTACATAGTAAAAATAGGCTTTTTAAAATGAAATTTGAGATGTATGTAAATGTATTCATTACATTTTAGCACAGCAAAACAATATATATATTAATATTGATCATATTTTTAAATATGAATATAAATATCACATTTTTTACCTTTGTTTTCAGAACACGTATTCTGTAAATTTCTTGATAAAAAAATCATAAAATAAGTATTAAAATGGATATTCTTGAATTATGAATGAAATGAATATTCTTTAATTTTTCGATTGGAAGATATTTATTAGGATTAATTTATTTCAATGAATAAATAATTCGGACTAGTTAAATGAAACATTGCGAAAATAAGGCGACCTGTCATTCCTTCTCGTTCATTTGTATAGAAAACGTTAGTACCCACTGAGGCGTCTTGCTGAATGCATATTTTGCACATGCAGAATTTATTGTTGCCGTTCAAAGTTATTTTAGCTCAGACTTGACATTTATGCCGACGACATATGGATCTTAGTTTGTCATGTTTTTTCTTTCGTCGTGTGATACTAATAAGATATGAGTAATTTCGCCGTTTACTGTCAGATATCCGTAGCTCAGCTCTTAGGCCATTGGTATTTGCGTTGTTGACCAATTGGTCTCGGGTTTGAATCCCGGTTAGACGAATTTTTTTTATTCCTTTTCTTTCTTTATCTTTTATAATTTTTATATTTTTTTCGCTCTATTAAAACTCCGAGCAATGCTTGTTCTCTTACGTATAGTATATTGTTGAAAGCGGTGTACCCTGATATACCTTTTATATTTAATATATATAACTATATAATTATTTAATTTATTATTAGTTTCTCTATGTTGGTGTAAATATTAGTGTTAATTATAAAAAAAGGTAAAGAAAAAAAAATTAAGTGATTGTATTCGATAAAAATACAATAACCCTCTTTTTAATATGCTCGGAGTTTTAGTACAACGATAAAATAATAAAAAATATAAAAGAAAAAGATATAATAAGGATCACAAAAATATTTATCTTAACGGGATTCGAACCCACCACATTCCGATTTTCCAAACAATGCAAAAATCAAACGTAGGCACGCATACCGAACTGCCAATCAGACTGACGTAAAACAGTCGAAACTATTGATATATTGTTGCATGACGAAAAAACTGAAGAAGATCTTAGTGCAAAGCACGGTAGTGCCCCTGGATATACAACATAATCAATTATCATCCTAAGAAATAAGTCCTTCACCACGAGTATTAGGAACGTGAATTCAGCAAACTACGTTTATAATTCACTCGTATTAAAGCTGAAGAGACTATTCGGTTAAACCACTAAAGTCAGAAACTAAAACTAGGTATTTGAAATTGTAATTTTATGGTGTTAGATAATCGAAGTTTCATGTGGAAGGCTATTTATTGGGTATTAAATTTACGCGAACGAAGTTGCAGGCGATAATGCATGTTTAGATTTTGGAACCGCTGAAGAATGCGAAATATAAAACTTTTAAATGTCGTATTTGAATGAAACGTCAATGTGTGTAATGTTTATGTTGTAGTGCGTATATTCCAAAGTACTTCAACCGCATATGCATATGCATTTTATTATTTAAACCACTTAAAAAAGGCATTTTGGAATATAGGTTCTTTATGACTTAAGAATATTGAATACGTGAACTTTATTTAACAATTATGTTTTTTTTTGCGTTTTTAGCTTGGAGAAACGAAAAATTTCTAAATCGCAATGGCTAAATTTGGCACAATATTAGGAATTAAACCTATTTTAGTGGTCTTAGACAGAAAATAGTAATTTATCACACTATTTATTTAATATATCACTTTATTTATTTAAGTCATTTTGTACTGAACTAAAATGACGTAAATTATGTTTTCATACTCAGGAGGCTGCCTCAGATATGATACCATTCGAATTTAAAAGTTTAAATATTTTTTTTTCACTTTCACTGTCATTTAAAAAATCAAATACAAATTATCGAATTGCAAGAGGCAGATATGGCACAAACTTAATAATAAGCACCCTAGGTACTACTCTACACATGCAAGAATTCAGCGACTACAATTTCCACTTACCACCTCAAAAACGGCTAGCGCGACCCTTTTAAGTATTTATTTTACGTTATGATTAGTTTCCCGGAGGTTTTTTTTAAAAATTTATATATGGCATCGGCTTTTATATAACCATTTGCTAGTTTCAAGTTAAAAAGGCGGGAAATAGAACTTTCGTATCAATTTTCAACACCGTATTCCTATATCGTCTAGTCTAAAGTCTAGTCAAAGACCAAATAAATAGTCAGGACAGTCCATGAGTCATGTCAGTTGATTCAGTAAAGTTTTACTGAAAGTTCCTAGGGAGTTTTGGCGGACACAAAATAGCAGGTTTTTAAAAGTTGTACCACTTGCACACACTTGTGCACGTTAAAGAATATTAATTATTGGTTAATATTCTACCAATATTACACATTAAGAACCAAAATAACACAAATTTATGATGGAATACAAAATCCACAACGTCACCCATTGAATTCCCCGGCAAACTCGTTTCCCGGACCTATGAAATTGCCGTTTTGTATGAAAAAAATTAAACAATTTTTTTCATGTATTTTTTATTTGTATTAATCGAAGTAATCACCCATGAAATCAATGTATCTTTGCCAACGCAGTGGCAGTTTATTGATGCCCTTCTTAAAGAAATCAGCTGGACGGGAGGCAACAAATTCTTCAAAGGCATTTTGTACTGCCTGTCGGGTATTGAATTTTTCATCGCAGGTAACAATGCGGTTCAAAATTCCTTCATTTGTGTGTCTGTTGAGCAGTGCAAGGCACGTCTCGACGCGTACTTCGCGCTGGCGATCATTGAGTTCGTGGGGCACCCATTTGTCAAGCTGTTTTACCTTGCCAATTTGACGCAAATGGACCATAATTGTTTTGACGCTAACGTTGAAAGCTGCTGCTAATTCAGCCGTAGATTGTGTATCATCAGCTTCCACAATCGCCTTTAATTCATCATTGTCGACCAAAGTCTTCGGACGACCGCGAGGTTCATTTTTCAGGACGAAATTTCCAGAACGGAAGCGAGCAAACCAATAACAGGTGGTGCGTTGGTTTGTAGAGTTAGCTCCGTAAACGTCGTTGATGTTGCGTGCCGCTTGTGCCGTGTTGCTGCCACGACGGTACTCATAATAATTACTCGAATTTTCAACGTATCCATGATGACGAAAAAGATTGAAATGCGATGAAAATGTAACACTAATCGATAAACAAATGACTACTTTTAGAAAAAGAAATCCATGTTCTTAAAATTAAATTAATTTGAAATTAGAATTCTTAGCCAAACAAAAATTATTTTGATTTGAAATGGCCAGTACTGCAGAACGGCAATTTCATAGGTAAAGACCTACGAGGGCGGGTCAATAAGTCCGTGACTTTTGAAATAAAACACAGATTTTTTGATAAATAAATCATTTTATTTTTCAACGTAGTCCCCCTTGAGCTCTATACACTTTGTCCAACGCTTCTCCAATTTTTTTATCCCTTCCAAAAAATATGATTTGTCGAGGTCCTCAAAATAGGCCTCTGTTTGCGAGTTGACTTCATCATTGGAGTCAAATCTTTTTCCACCGAGCCATTTTTTCAGGTTTGGGAACAAGAAGTAGTCACTCGGAGCCAAATCTGGAGAATAGGGTGGATGTGGGAGCAATTTATAGCCCATGCCATTGCCATGGCAACTGCACATGTGTGCACCCTTGCATTGTCTTGGTGAAAAAGAACTTTTTTCTTGGCCAAATGAGGTCGGTTTTTTTTCAAATCCTCATTGAAGCGGTCCAATAAGTCGGCATAATATTCCCCATTAATTGTTCTTCCCTTTTGAAGATAGTCAATGTGGATTATCCCACGTGCATCCCAAAAAACAGTCGCCATAACTTTATTGGCTGACAAACCCACCTTGGCTTTCTTTGGCGCCGATTCACCCTTAGAAACCTACTGTTTTGACTGTTGTTTGGTCTCTGGTGTGTTGTGATGGATCCATGTTTCGTCCACGGTTACAAAACGGCGCAAAAACTCCTCCATATTGTAATTAAACAACGCCAAACCTTCCTGTGAAGTTGTTACACGATTGCGTTTGTGGTCGACTTGCGGAAAGCTTTCTCATGCCCAAGTAATCATTCAAAATTGAAACCACTGAGCCATGCGAGATGCCTATGGCTTCCACAATCTCTTGCACTTTCAATCTTCGGTCGGCCAACACCATATCGTGAATTTTTTCGATTGTTTCGGGTGTAGAGACCTCAACTGGGCGTCCAGGACGTTCGGCATCTTCAGTGCTTGCACGGCCACAACGAAATTCAGTAAACCACTTTTTTACCATTGAAATCGATGGTGCAGAGTCCTCATAGTATTTATCAAGCTTAGCCTTGGTCTCGGTAATGGTTTTTTTTCGCAAAAAATAATGCTTAATAAGCACACGAAATTCACTTTTTTCCATTGTTTCCTTAAGTTACTGGATAGTCTGATAAAGATAGCTGTAAAACACAAACTAACTGATGCAGCAAGTTCAAATTTTGATAGGAGTCAACTGACAGATGCCTGTTGACAGGAGTAGTGTTGCTTTTTCAGTAAGGAGGTTAGAAATTCAAAAAGTCACGGACTTATTGACCCGCCTTAGTATTATTACTGCAGATTATAAAAAATGGGCAACAAAGAATACGGAGAGCAATAAAGCAAAACTATGTATGATATATTATGATTTAATTAAAAAACAAGGAAGATAAGACATACATTATTAATTTGAAATAAGATTTGCACCTAGAACTTAACTTTGCCCCAGGCGGGCAAATTCCCGCTATGAAGCTCATTACGAAATTGTCGAAATTACGCTTTTGTACATTATGGACATATCACTTTGACGTAAATTGCGCGAAGCACCCCGCAGTTACGGGGGCGGCGCGATCACCCACTCATCTCCTTCACCCCCTCGAATACTTCAAGTTGGCGACTCACCTCGCCTTAACAAAGAAACACATTGCATAATTAAACTTAAATAATATTAGAAAGCTTAACTAAGGCAGGGTTTTTATAACCCTACATATGTGATTATGTAAAAATTACAGTTATGCACGAGTTTTCAAAATTGTTAAAATCTAAAGTACTCAGCGTCAAATGCTCTGTAGGCATCTCATAGTCTATGGTGCAATTAATTTGTAACACTTGTACTACGAAGTCCTATCGCGGGCTTATCATGAAATTAAATCAGCAACTCCGTCGTCAGATATTCTGACGTTTGGGTATTATTCATTGCTCGCTGCGAACTTTCCGTGTTACATTTTCAGTTATAATTATGCAATGATTAATCAGGGTATAAATTACTCTTATTAATGAATTAATTGATAAAGGCTGATACTGTGAAATTTTCTATTTAATTAAAAAGTGACGTCATGCGCAATATAATAATTTCGAATCGAAGTATATTAAAATTTAACTTTATAAAACCAAACCATTCCTGGGCTTTACCTTTTAGGGTAATATATTAAAGGTTATGAACTTCCTTTGTTATTTTAGAACGATGGAAGTTCCCTTTATCTCGTCTGTTTTTATGACTCAAAATGTAAGTAATTGTGGTTTTTTACACGAAAATATATAAAACATAACGTAATTATTTTTTTTAAGAATACAGTTTTATAGAGTATAATATGAACCCTCTTACTAATAAAATATTTACACAACGGATAACATAAACAACATTGCTGTCTTTGTCTGTCAAGTGACTTTTTCAACGCATCAGACAAAGAATTTTTACACAACGGATAAATTATACAACCTCGCTAGGTTGTATAATTTATCCGTTGTGTAAATATTTTTTTGGTAATGGGGGTAGGTGTATAATATACTATGTAAATATTATAATAATAATTCCAGCGTTTTGATGAACAAGTCATAGGTAATTTACTAAAACAAGTGTGACTATTGAATTACAATTTACTTTCCTTGACAGAAATTGATGACTATCCTACTATTTTAATATTATAAATGTGAAAGTTTGGATGGATGTTTGTTACTCTTTCACACAAAAACTACTTAACAGATTTTGATGAAATTTGGTATGGTAGTAATTTAGGCTTTGGATTAAAAAATAGGCTACTTCTTATCCCGTACAAGTACAGTTTTCCTTTGGGATACTGTATTTACGTGGGCGGAGCAGCGGGCAACAGCTAGTTAATATTATAAATGTGAAAGTTTGTGAGGATGGATGGATGGATGTTTGTTACTCTTTCACGCAAAAACTACACAACGGATTTTGATGAAATTTCGAATGGTAGTAGGTTAGACTCTGGATCAAAATATAGGCTTTTTATCCCGGAAAAGTACAGATAATAATATAGTAATATAGATAAATATATTTTTTTTCCTGACCTATTAATCGCTTTGCCAATTTCGTATTGTGATTAGTTTACTCCGTTTAAACCTCAGTGTACCCTTGCCTGTTGACTGTTTTTATTTCGAATAAACGATTTTAGCTAGAAAATGATACTTACCTCTGTGCATAGTACTCGAAGAATGCGACTAGGATTTCAATCGATTTAGTCATAGCCGCCCACATTTCGTGCGTTTTGCATTTTGACAGCGACGGCAATGGTGGAAGTCTTGACGGACCCTCGGACATTAAAAAAAATTCACATGGCACTGGCACAAAATAAATCGTTCGTGTCTTTTTTCACAAAAAAAAAATAGTTTAAAATTTGTTCATGCGGATCATACAAACTAGTCACTAAGCTCTCCTAATTAAAAGTTACGTCACAAGATTACAAATGCTTTGCTCGATAAAATTTTGATACATACATAACTCTGATTAAAATTAACTAGATAAAATTTTTATTATTTGCTTCGGTATCTACCAATTAATAAATAAGCGACAAAGAATTACTTTTCCTTTTTTTAATATAATCAGGTTATTGAATCTTATGTTTTTTTTCTAGACAAATAGGATATTATTATTTATATTGTCTGGCGAAGGGTAGCGTGTCTACGCTCACCACCTACGCAGTACGCTGTAGTAAGCCGGCAACAGGTAATTGACCTTCTTATAAAAGTATATATCACCAACTTTTTCACATAAAAATAAAGCACACGCAATAAAGAATACTCCAATTCAAAATGCCAAATTTAAATTTTTTCGAACAAATGGCACATTTAATTTTATAGTGATGCGTACATTACAGGCGACCGGTTTTCGCAGACTGGCTGAAGGCTTGAATAGCGCATGCTCCCAATAAAATTATCCCTCCGACCGGTTAAGCTTGAGCTCGGGTGCTCGCTTCCGGCTAGCACTTAAGACGGAGATTCCTCATCAAGACGGGTCTTGGTGTACTGGTAAGTTAGATACGTGGATAAATTGTATATTAAAGAATCCACAGTTGGTTTTGTTTTTTTTGTTATCAATATTGCATTGTGATATTGTGAAAAGTTAAGTGGTTATCTTAGAAGGCAGATTAGATACTCATCGTTTCTTGTTAAAATTGTTCACGATTTTTGGCAATGATTGCAATATAGTAAAATCGGTTTTATATATTATTACAAAACTGATGGGTGTAATTTTTTTTAGTATAATTTGTAATGTAGGTGTTCCTACAAAGTTGAATTGTAAAACTCTCAGGCAAATCTAATACAGTATTTGTAATTACAAGAATTTACCTCCTGATTACCGCTTAAGTTACTGCAGATACTAGGTAGGCAATAAATAGGTATACATTCCACTAGGGAGTAAGTGCATTTTTTATTCTTAACATTATTAGAGCCTACTATTTTCAGTTCCCTTCAGGCTATTATGGAACCGGAATTTCTGTAATTGTCTGTAACGGTTAATACAACTTAATTAATATTATATCTAGCAATATCTTGCGCAAAAATACCCACAACCTGCAAGCAAATGTGTGAGTGCACGCCTAAGCATGCATAAAGCGTGTCCCTCCTCCCACACTGCTTATGTGTACAATCAAAAACAAGATCGTGCAAACACCACCACCACACAAGCAATAATGTCAGCATGGTGTGTGAGTGCAGGTTGTGGGTATTTTTTCGCGAGATATTGCTAGCGGTGCTTTACGCCTGCTTATGCGTGCACTCACACATTTGGTTGCAGGTTGTGGGTTATTACTAGATATTATAATATTCATTAAATTGTATGATATGAATTTCCGCAAAGTAATATCTGTTTCTATTAACTGTATTGCTTAAGCTAAAATATATATATATTTTTTATATATAATACAGAAATACGTGAAGCTCCAATGTGTATTTGCACCTTAAGGCGCGTAATTTTGTGAATTGTGAATAGCAGAATTTCGGTCGGCAGAAATTCTACTGCATTCGGATTTATACATAAAATTCACACGCAAAAATTACGCGACCGAAAATATGCAACTCACAAAATTACGCTCGTTTGAACTCACCGTAACTGCATTGCACATTGCACGGACACGACTGTTCAGCCTCGTGTAGGCCGACTACGTATCGTAGTTACGTTAATTTTGATGTGTATTTACCGAGGCCCTCGACAAGATAAATAAAGAAAATTATGTTTCATTGGTAAATTTCACAAAGATTTGGAATGCAAAGAGGAATTAAAATAATTCTTTTATTTAATAGTTACATTTTAAAAACCTACTTTTACGAATTGCATCGAGGTTTATGAGTTATGACATACAGGAACAATGTACAATGCATGCTAAATTATTCTGTCAGGTTGTCTCTTGATGTTTGAGATGCATCAGTGATGACCTACCTAAAATAATGACGAATAACTATGATTAAAATAAAAGCGGCGCTATTCTCAGTGACAGGTCGCTGTGGTCTTACAGGTCAAGAAATAGAAAAAGTTTAGCATGTCAAACACGTCCAATAAGTCGCTTCACTTATAATACAATCAAAGTGTAATGAAAGTCTACTTTAAATACGAGAATTGAGCTTCAGAGGTTCGCGGTCTAAGCTGAGGCTTTTCTGAGTATTCATGTACAATGTCATAATATGTGAGATCGTGAGAATGTTTGTTTATTTGTGACGACTTTATATACGATGACATGACGACATACATGACGATGTAAAGTAAACTAGTGATTAAAATTTTGGCACACTTATACTTTACACTTTACCGCATTGTTAAGGACAAAGGCTACTTTTTGAGAAAAAAAATACAATTCCCATGTTCTAAATCCATTGTAAGATAGATTAAATACCATTATATAGGAGTAACCACATGAAAATATTTGATATTTACGTAGTGGTATGCTGCAATGATGATCACGGAGGGAATTTCACGCACATTATTACGTAATAAGCGCAAAATGAACATTAAGTAAGGAAGAATACAATTATGAAAAAAATGAGACATTGGAGGCTGAGAAAGCACGTCTTATATTGTACAGTTTGATTCTCGGAATAGTGAATTGCTGTTTATGTCGAATTATGAAGACACAAAAATGACAAGTTTCGTAAAAGTATTTAGGTATTTCTTTTACTTCAAAGCTACGTCTTGGTCCTGATTATTTATTGAAGGAATTACTATATGATTCGAAGGTTTGTCTTTGGTTCAATTCTTATTTATACACTTAAATACTTATCGTGCTACTATTATAAATGTGCAAGTGATGATGGATGGTGGATGGTTGTTTTACACAAAAACCGCTGAACGGATTTTGATAAATCTATAAAATAAATTGGTATGGTAGTTCTGACTCTGGATTACATATTATTTATTTTTACGCGTACGAAGTCGCGGGCAATGTCTTGTCGTAAATCGTAAATAATAGAGGATTAGATGTCAAGATTTATAAATGAATTCTGCTAAAATTGTAATTTCTAAATAGCAAAAATAAGTCTTGTTGGCGAAATAAAGAATTTGTTAAAAAAAGATAAAGGGCAGTTTCTTACGGCTGCTCGACCAGCGAGAAAACTATTGTTGTAAACAAACCTGCGGGAAACATCCCGCGACTTTGTAAATCTGAAGTCGATTCTACTGATTAAATTCTGAAGTAATACAATTGCAATGTAGTGTCCCGATATGTTAAAACAGCAAAATGGCATTCACATAAACGTGAAAACCGAACCGAATTCACGAAAACCGTTTTCACTATCGTATCAAAACGATTCATTTTAAATACAGTAATGGTGAAATGAAAGTGTAAGTTAATCACGAGAATTGGGGTTCTGAATATTTTATAGGTTCATTGCTCACTCTACACATACTGTCACTATACACATATTGTCACTATACACATACTGTCACTATACACATACTGTCACTATACATATACTGTCACTATACACATACTGTCACTATACACATACTGTCACTATACACATACTGTCACTATACACATAATGTCACTTTACACATACTGTCACTATACACATACTGTCACTATACACATACTGTCACTATACACATACTGTCACTATACACGTACTGTCACTATACACATACTGTCACTATACACATACTGTCACTATACACATACTGTCACTATACACATACTGTCACTTTACACATACTGTCACTATACACATACTGTCACTATACACATACTGTCACTATACACATACTGTCACTATACACATACTGTCACTTTACACATACTGTCACTATACACATACTGTCACTATACACATACTGTCACTATATACATACTGTCACTATACACATACTATCACTATACACATACAGCTGTCACTATATACATACTGTCACTATACACATACTGTCACTATATACATAATGTCACACAGTCTACGTTCTTTCAGAAACACTCGTGAACTTCAAGCAGTTAGTTGATACAAAGAAATGATTATTTGTTTTTGAAAAGATAAAAGCAAAGTTTGGCAAAGAACATTATAAGTAATTATAAAAAGCTTAAAATTGTACACGAAAAAGTTTCAACCATGGCCTTTTAAACGCCTGTTTAAGACTTTTGAATTATTTTTTAAATAATAAATCAAAGGTTATTTTTAACTTTTGAACGCGATGCAGCTAAATTGTGATTCCACATAATACTAATCAATGTCTATAATTTATAAACAAAAATATTGAAAATTAAAGTACTCACCGCGTTTGTCTGTGTGTCTAAAATATGTTCCCAATAATCTCAAAAACTACTAAATAGATTTTTATATGGTTTTCATCTGTTAACAGAGAGTTCCTGATGAAGGTTTAGGTGTGTAATTTCTTAAAGTTTTGTGAAAATTGGTTGAAGTATTGTTACGGGTGAAATTAAAAATTAAAATTAAATAAAAGAAGATCTCCGTGATAATATTTATATTATATAAACAAAGAAAAAAATAGGGGTCGTGGGCAGAAGGCCGTATGGTCTGGACTAGCCTCTTGGTGTCAAGGTGGTGGTAAGGGGTTTAAACCACGTGGGAACTTAGCTCAGAACACTCTGAGCTCCAGCTACATATAAATCCTTTTAATTGGTGCCTCGAATGCTGTAGTTGGCGGTGTTTCGTGCCCCAAACCAAGTTCCTGCAAATATTTACGATGTGTCGGTAGGAGTCCGGTCCCACAGCCTGTGGTGATCTTAACCCCAAACGATCAAAATCACGGGCTGTGTGACCATTACAAAGAAGGTAGGCAAAATAAAAAAAGATAAGATGATATTAAGGACAACCAATATGATACAAACATCCTAACATTTTAATAGTGCTAGATTGGAAAGACGAAACTACAATTGAGCACGTGGTATGGCCAATCAAATAATTGACAACTAATTTACCAAGATGACAGTTTACATGAAAGAATAATGCGTTTTAATACAAGCATGATTTTCCAAATATTCACAACACAGATACTTAAAATACTCACCGTGGAACACGGGATTAAAATATAATTATTATAACGACTACATCTTCAGTTTAGAAAATTTTATTCAAAAAAGGAAATGTCATTCGAAGGAGTGCCATATATATACTTACCCTTCCTTCCTCTTTTTACGCCGTTTTAGTAAGGACGTGCGCTGATAGATGGCGCTTTAAGCCTCTAAAAATGACTAAATAATTAATTATACAAATCATAGATGACGCGAGTAACGCCGAAATAATCGATTTTATGGAATGGGAATGTAACTACGTTACAGTATGACGATAAAAATCAAACCGTCTTTTTCTTCTTTCGTCTTCAAGCTTTTATCGAAAACTCTGTCTACTATGGCAAACAATGTATGGTGGAATTGTTTCTAATTAATAGATAGTACAAAAAAGTCCGCGATAGTATATGTCTATCTTTTAAGGATAGCTTGGTATAGTAAGCTATTTTCTAAGTTAAAAAAAAAACAATCATATGTAATATTATTTTTTCATAAGCTATTTAGAAAGATACAGCATATTTTGTCCTTATTAACCTTTTTTTTATTTTTTGGTTAAAATTCTGTACCCTTTGAGTACGGAACCCAAAAACAAATATTATAATTTACTGAAGGAAATTTAATTTAAATTATTTTTTTTGCCTATTCCACGTGGGCGAAGCTGTGGGCAAAAGCTAGTATTGTATAATATGTGAAGATGTTTATCAAGACGTGGATAAACTTTGTGTGGTGGCCCTTGGCGAATATATATGCAAATACTTCGCATTTACTTGTAATACAAATGTCTTAAGTTTTCTATGACAACATTTAGTGCAAACTATGATGCGAAGCTGTTGATAAAACATATCTGAAGCAGATACAGTAAGACCCCATAACTCCAGGCTGTTACTGCTTTGAAGAATTAGTGGCTTGAGAACCTTTTACATTACAGTGGAAATTCATGTTTCATAGTAACACGCGGCGATTTATTTGATTGATACTTCAACTCAGAGAAAGAAAAATAATGCGAAGGTTTCTTGGCTCCTCGTACTCGTACATAGTTATATACCTACTCGTAATGTCTGTGATAATATAATAATAGTCAAATTAATTAAAAACACATTAACGGACACAGAAAGTTAAAAAATAATTAATAACAATAATATGAATAGTTCTTACTGTAGTAGGCGAAATTGGCGGTACTGACAATATTTCAATTAAAGTTCCCCTCAGTCTTTGTGTTATGACCACGGGTTTAAATAATGTTACCCAAACATTCAAGTTAGGCGATGAACCAGCGAATTGCTTATGCAAATTGGAACAAGAAGAGCTCAACCAAGGGCCTTGAGGTACACCGAATACTATCGTTCTCTACAAATTATTAAATCTATGTTTAATTTTTATGAATGGACGACCACTAAACTCAACTATATACGCGTTTTACACCCGTTTTCTGAAAAGCTAATCAAATAGTTGATGAACTAACACGTTGTTGAGTTAACAGGCTTGTTAAATCAATTTCCTTTTCTGAAACGCCGATTTGTGACAAGTTTACTAATCATTGATCATCTTGACATTACACATTCATGCCTTAAATAGCTTTACATAAACGGAAAACGGCGTTTGACATGTGGTTTGACATGTGGTTTGACATTAGTATTGTTAACTACGTTGATAAAATCAAACGATTGATCTAGCTTTTTGCAACTCAATTTACACTTGACAAGAGACTTGACGTTGATTAGTTATTTTTTGCGTTGACTACACCCGGTTTCTAAAAGGCTTATCAAATAGTTGATGAACTAACACGTTGTTGAGTTAACAGGCTTGTTAAATCAATTTCCGTTTCTGAAACGCTGATTAGTGAAAAATTTACTAATCATTGATCAAATTAACATGACACATACAAGCACATATAAGCCTTAAATAGCTTTCCAGAAACCGAAAACAGCGCTTGACATGTTGTTTGACCATTTGTTTGACATTAGTTTTGTTAACTAACACGATGATCAAATCAAATGGCTGATCAAGATTTTTGCAACTCAATATACACTTGACAAGAGATTTGACTGCTGATTATTTGATTTTGGTAATGATTAGCCTTTCAGAAACCGAGGGTTAGCCTTTCAGACACAGGCGATTGATAAGTTATCTTCCTTAATAAGAATTAATATAAGGCTAATAGTGTAATACGCTAGTCTACTGTGGGTTCTCGACTTTACAACATTATGTTTCGTAAGACAGACTTTTGAATATTGCCTACCTTGCAGGTAATAAAAAATATATAATAGAAACATACAAGTTTCACCATTGTAAGCAGTGTCTTCTAGTTGTACAAAATATTCTATTGTATTGGTAAAAGCCAACCGAACCGTCACCTATTTAGTTAAGCGCCATAAATTATATTCGTGGATTATAGTAACCGCTGTCTCATTCTAGGTCCATAATAAATATTTGTAAAGTGAACTGTGGCCCTACCTAATTAATGGTTTCTCTCCTGGTTTTATAAACGTTTTATCTATCATTATAATCATCAGCTACAACTATGTACTATAATATTATTATTTGAACTTGAGTTAATTACTAGTATTGTTCGTAATTAAACGTGAGGAGGAAAAGTAAATAGAGCATTAGCGACTGAAAATATAGCTTGAATATTATTCGTTTTATTCTTGCAATTTTATAGTTGTCATGAATAACTAAAACATAATTGTACGTAACTCTTAGAAACAAATTATACAACTAGCTAACATTGCATGTTGCGATTTTTGCTTAAATATAATTCTATATTAAAAAACATCGCATGTTAAAGAAATAATTTTGATGAGATAGCTAAGTTATAAACCATCGGAGTTTGGCTGTGTAAAATGTATTTAATGAAAGTTTCAGGGTCTCAGACAGACATATGGCAGGCATATTGAATGTAATAAACCGAATGTCTTGCTCTATTTTCTACTTTTTATTAGGATTCCGCGAAAATTTAAGTACCACTTAACTTCCAGGGGCTCAATTGTGTCATATCATTAATAATAATATGTTATTGCACGTTCGTGGATCTTGAAAAGGCTTATGATAGAGTAGTGAGGAATGAATTGTGGTCAGCATTGCCGTGAACGGAGTGAGCAATATCCTCATACGAGCATTGCAATCTCTTTATAGAGATTCTAGTACTTGTGTAAGGATAAATGGGGCATACACTGAATGGTTTAATATCGACAAAGGTGTTAGACAGGGATGTGTAGCGTCACCGTGGCTGTTTAACCTGTTCATGGACAATTGCTTGGCAGATTTAAAGGCGAATGAAAGTGGGTTGAGAATGAATGAACTACTCGTCAAATGTTTTCTCTATGCTAATGATCAAGTATTACTGGCGTCTTCGGCCGAGGAGTTGCAGGAGATGGTAACTGCTATGACTGGAGCTTTTGTTAGAAAGAGAATGAAGATGAATGTAAAGAAGACAAAAGTGATGGTGTTTGAAAGAGATGAGGCAGTGACAGACTGCAATATGGTGATTGGAGATGAACAAATTGAACAGGTGATTGAGTTTGTGTATCTAGGATCAAAGTTTACAAGAGATGGAAAGTGTGAGAGTGATATTGAAAGAAGAGTGAATGCAGGAAACAGGGTGAATGCAGCTTTGCACTCCTTTATAAACAGTCGGAAGGTGTCTAACAAGGCTCGTTTGGCTGTGCATGAGGGGGTGTTGGTTCCGACACTCATGTACGGAAGTGAAAGTTGGGTATGGCAGAAGAAACATGAAAGCAGAATAAATGCAGTTGAGATGAGAGCGTTAAGAAGTATGATAGGAGTTAAACTGAGTGACAGGATAAGAAATAGTGAGATAAGGAAACTTTGTGGTCTGAAAGAAGATGTAGTGACAAAAATTGAGAAAGGTATGCTGAGATGGTTTGGCCATGTCGAGAGAATGAATGAAGAACGATTGACGAAAAGAGTGTATAAGGCGAGTGTCAATGGAAGTGTTGGAAGGGGTAGACCTAGGCGGACGTTTCGAGACCAAATCGAGGATGTCTTGAAAAAAGGCCAGGTCAAGAGTACCCTAAACCGAAGAGCATGTATGAAGGGAATAATGAAAGTGGACGAAGCGAAACAAATATGTAAGGATCGTAGCAAGTGGAAAGAAGTGGTATCTGCCTACCCCTACGGGAAAGAGGCGTGAGTATATGTATGTATGTATGTATGTACTTGATTGCCTAATGGTTTGCCTAAATTAAAAAAATGGTTTACTGGTTACTAAGCAAGCTAGAAATAATTTACATTTCCGCCCTAGCACGATTCACGAATAATGTTATGACGTGAGTCACAATATTATTCGCGCTTCCGCGATGTGAGCAAATAAGTCCTAATGTATATATCCTAATGGATATCCATAAGGTATATCTCGGGAGCGTTACATCTTAAACAATTGTGCTAGGGGGCTGCTGGTAATATTTAAAAGGTAATTTAATTAAAAAATAACATTTTAAGCGCGGTTAAAAAGTACTTTGTAAAGCAAAGTAGTAGCTTTATCGACTTCCCGATGTAGATTACGTCATTTTATTACTTCCTGTAATTTAAGTAACTTGATTAATCTCAAGTCCATAATATTATATTAATACTAATTTAATCACGTTAAATATATTATGAAATATTGGTCTGCCATTTAAACTAGGTATACAAGAGGCATACATAGCTTTAAAATTAATCTGTAAGTGCGTAGGATATCAGGACATGATGCAGACAAAATATTACCGAGCAATGACAATATAAAATTTTTTGGTAATAAAATAATTCCTCTCATGGCCTAGAACCGAGATAAAATAGGGTTATGATAATATGATTAATTATACCTTATCTGTTTTCATCGTAATATTATAGGAAAACTTGTATAATGTCTTCAAAACAAAAATAGATATTCAAGAAGCGTAATCAGTATTCGATTCTCGTTCCAAAGATGTATAATATTACATGTGATCTTAAATTTTGAACAGGTTATCATATAAAATACTTAAATTCTATTCATAACCGTCAAGTCAAAGACAAAATTCAAAATTGGTATTTTTATACACTTTCTGAACGTCGGTATACATGATGCCTACCACCGGTTCGGGAACTAGCCCGGCTAGAAGAACCGGCGTAAGAAACTCGCGCGGGGCCATCTTTTATCAAAAAGATGGAAAATTGTTCTTTTAAAAATATAAAAAAGGCATATATAACAATGTTATGACTAAAACTACATTACAATAATACATGTGATTTAGAAATAGGGGGCCACCTCATTACCAAGGTGTGCTATCATTCATAAAATCATTAACTTTATCATAGGCTTTAGCACACAAACGTTCTTTAACTACTTTTTTAAATTTATGGGCGTACGGCCGCTACTACGCGGCAGGCATGTGACTTTCAAAGCCAGCGCGTTATACGTGTTCATGCGTAGTGCGAGTTGTCAGGAAATGTTATTCATAATATTATATTATTTTTCTGTGATGTTAATTATGTTAATTGAATGCATACTATCATAAGTTTTGTCTTGTGTTAGGTTAAATATTGTAATCGTATCAGAGTATACCCAATAAATATAGAGGGAAGGCAATTGGGATAATAATTTCATTAGGTCCTTTTCACATGATAAAATTAATTTATTTTAATTTAATTAAATTAATTTTAAATAAAAGCTTGTAAAGAGCGAAAGTTGTGAGCACACAATATGGAATTGTATGTTTTAGTAATCATCCTAAGCTTGTCCAGCATCTTTTTGAAAAACGTAAATGTGTGTCGATACTTGGCTAACCTTTCAGAATAGAATCCGTAAAATCGAGTTTTCGCTTTTATTGATAGGTGAAGGATGCCTTCACTTTATCACTTAGATATTTTAACATCCACAATATTTCATAACGCCAGGGTAATTCAATCTTGATTTCAGATCTTGAGGCAATTTTATCAGAGTCGTAAGAAAGGTTTTTACCTCTATGAGCATATATTTTATTATACTTTAGCAAAAAAGTGTAAGATATAGGATATAAGCCATTTTTGGGTTAGTACTAAGAAGGTCAAATGGTCGAAAACATTTATTTGAAAATATGATGAACATCTATAATTTTTCAAATAAATGTTTAGCCATTTTTTTACATATATTTATCGAGTGCGTTACGCTATTAATATCTAGTACCTGGGAAACCTAGTTATAATTGCTCGGGGTTCTGATAGTACGGAAAAAATTAACAGATGAAATAATAATCAAAAAATATTAGTCTGACCAGGACTCGGACCCTAAACACCTTCACACGCCTTGAAAATTAAAAACTCTTATCTTAATACGCAACGAAAGAAAAATACATAAAAACTCAAAAGGTCTCCGTTTCCCTGGGATAAAACCTAGCTAGATCGATTTTCCACCCCCAGAACACACAGCGCATTAAATTCCATGGAAATTGTTAAAGCCGTTTCCGAGATCCAGATTATAAATGTACATATACAAGAATTGCTCGTTTAAATTAAAATATTTTTAATCTGAACACGTATATTTTCTAGCTTTTGTTGTCCTTTCATTTACTAAACCACTTTAAACTTATAATTTATTAGATCCACTGACATTGAAGGCGCAAGATTGAAGTTGACGCAGCTATGTAATTTCGTATCATCATGCCGTTTGTTTCACTTGGAACATCTACGCTACAGACCGACAGGTAAAAAATCCAGCCTGTGTGTGCACAGGTAACTATGTGTAGTTTATAGTTGACTCAAGTAACACCTTCAATTCAATTGTTTTGATCCAATTAAAAAAAAAACTAATATAGACTTTCATCGTTTTCCAACAAGACTCCTGTTTCCTTCTTGTGTGCACAGATGTCGCTCTCGGAGAGCTAAAGCGTTTTATACACTCGTAGCTATTTGGTATGTGAGAATGTGGAAGCCCCTAAGGGCCGACTGAGCCCGGTGGTATAGTCAGGCCTCGGTCAGGCCGAAGCCCACTTGTATGAATTTCAGATCGTATATAGCGTCGAACTGTGAAAACTTCCATAGCACGATTCAGGATCGTGGCACTAATTGGTCCGCCACAAGTAATTTGTGGTATACCATTCATAACATTTGATGATGTAGACTACGAGTAAATAAATTATCCGATCAATCTGGGCGTCCAAAGTGGAATAAACCACCGAGCCACGTGTTAGCATAGGGCTTTGAGGTAAATTTCAAATCGACGCATTTTACATAACGATAAGCCGTGAAATATCGGAAAAACTCTCTTCACTCTGTTAATCCCACAGATACTTAAGATCTTAAAGTAAATGAAATAAGTCACTTACATTTATATTAACAGTAATAGTACATTTTAGTCATTTAAAGTTTTGTTTTTTATAAGGTTTTAGTTTGTGGAGCTGCGGCGTTTCAACGCCGGCGCTGCGGCACAAAATCCATACAAAGCTGCGGCGTGTATGTAAAGGCACTAAACATTAAGACCGATTTTTTTTACTGACAGTTCCTTTAGTCTAGTCATTATTGTTGTGAATTTAAATATGTAATAATAATAATATTTATGGACGCTTTATACCACGTCAAAATGGCCCCGTGCTAAGTACCTGAAAAACTTGTGGGACCAGACAATAGGAAGTATATTTAATACTATTATACTATACATATATTTAATATACCTACATCTATGACCCAGGAGGTAGGAATAATGAAAACTTCTTGTTCATTCGACGGGATTCGAAACCCTGACCTCTGGCTTGAGCATCAACGCGTTTAACTACTGAGCCAGATAGGTCGTTCTCTTATGACTCTCGATTAAAATATACCTAATACCCCATGCGAAAAAGTTATTTCCTGAATTTTACCTCATACATTTCATAATTATTATTTAATTGCATAATATTATGAAGTAGCATAATAATATTTTTAGCTTACTTAATATTATGAATTAATATAATAATATTACTATGCCCTAATTAGATTATGAATAAGAGGTAAAATTATAAGAACACAGCATAGACCTTTATATTACAGACGAGGCATGTTGAGGCACAAACTGTCTACACTTAATTACCCCACTTTTGGAGGTTTTTGGGGCCATTTTGACATTTCAAGTATGGTGAAATCAACGTAACGTAACATTTCAAGTATGGTGAAATCAACGTAACGTAACATTTCAAGTATGGTGAAATCAACGTAACGTAACATTTCAAGTATGGTGAAATCAACGTAACGTAACATTTCAAGTATGGTGAAATCAACGTAACGTAACATTTCAAGTATGGTGGCGTAACTTTTTCTCGTATGAAAATTTGTTCTGTCAAATGTAACCGATCTTTAGTTCTGAAATCTTTGGAATATAGTGCTTCCGCTTAAATCCCCGGACCCCGGTATAACCACCTGCTTCAGAAGTGCTTTGCGATTCGTGCTGTAACTACAACTTACAGGAGCTTCTGCTGCCATGGCAACAGAATCGATTGGCGATCGCGTGCTGTCCTTCTCACACACAATGGTGGCAGATTAGGCTGTTCCTGTCTAACAGGTATCAACAGTGTCGAGCCTTTGTTACCGGTAATTATGATTATATTACTGGTATTGCGAGGTACTAATTTGAGAAAAAAAAAATGACAGTAAATTTTATAATTAGGTACTTATATTGTTTTTTATTGTTCACAATATTTTTTATTGATTAGTACGTTTGGTCATACATTCAAGAAATTCTAGCATTACTTTATACATAAGCGCCACGGCACTTCGTAAATTAAATACATTTCGTAGCGCTACACCGTTACGTAGCCCTGTGCTACGCCGTAGTGTTACCATAATAGTAGACTAAGCGTGTAGATATAACGGAATATAAAATCATTCTAATAGGTTTTAGGCCTTTAGGTCTTTACATTTATTATTTAATAGGTCATTACATATGAATCTGGCGTTTTGTAAAGGAGAAACATAAAGTCGATTTTTTTTTAAACAATACATTTATTTAATCAAAGTATATACCATTGCTATCTATGCACTTTTGCAATCTCATAGGTAGTTCAATTCCTTTACAAGAAAAGCCATTCAGACAGGAATCAATCAAATTTTTGAAGGCGCTTTGGACTGCCCCAACGGAGTTGAATTTTTCCCTTGCAAGAAGTTATCCAAATTTGGAAGTGTTGGAGCAAGGTCCGAGGAGTACGGTGGATGTCTTAGACATTCCAATTGAAGCTCCTATAATTTGGTAGCCGTCTGTTGTGCAGTGTGTGGTTTAGCATTGTCCTGAAGCAGCAGTGGCTTAGAGCGAATGACCAACCTCGGTTGTTTAGCAGCTAGCTTTTCCATCATGATTTGCAGTTGCAATAGACATCTGCCGTTATTTTCTTTCCAGATTTAAGAAAACTGTAGTAAAAGACACAGGCACTAGTCCACCAAATGCTCACAAGTAACATTTTTTGAGTCAATTTTCGCTTGGGACAGGCTTTGGCTGGTTCGCCAGGGTTCAGCCATTGCGATGAGCGTTTCCGATTATCGTACAGGATCCAATTTTCATCACAAGTAATGATTCGATTTAAAATCCCTTCATTATTGTGCCAGGTGAGTAATGTAACACAGCAGCCGACGCGCGTTTGTCGGTTTGCTCTTCTCAATGCATGAAGTACCCACCTTTCAAGCTTTTTCACCTTCCCAATTTGCTTCAAGTGGATTATAATAGTTTTTCACTAACACCGCAGCCTGCAGCTAACTCGGACGTTGTATGCGATGGATCCGCATCCAGAATAGCCTTCAATTCTTCATTATCAACTTTGATCTCCGGCTGTCCACGGGGCTTGTTTTGAAAACGTTGGAACCCAAAAACGCACTGTGTTCTCTTTTGCAACACCGCCGCTATACACGTCATTAATCTTTCGAGCCGTTTCTGCAACACTGGTGCCACGGTGGAACTGGTACTCGAAAATAATACGATATTTCATCTTTTCCGTTTTGTCAACAAGTGACGCAAAGATAAAACCAAAAGAGGAAAAAACAAATGAATTACGGTTTTCGAAACACTAATGCATGAGTAAATAGCGATATAAATTTGAAATTGGAATTCCTAACCAAAAAAGATATATTTGAGATCAAAGTGGCAGTTTCATTTCATTAAGCTTCGTTTTATTAGTAATCCGTAGTAATTACAAGGAACCCTCAGATTTTCACTCTGTTCGTCTTTCCAGCTGCCCGTTCGTCTTTCCCTTGCTACCTTCAATGAATGAAATCAAAATAAATGTTCTATAGTTTTAGGTCAATTTTTTTAATTTACTACAGCGCTACCTACTATCTAAACAAGGTCCTTGTAAGAAAGTTCAACCTTTGTATCAGGCGAATGTCAAGGCATTTCTATATGAATGTGATTCCACCATTTCAGCAGAGATGGCGTTGTAAAACACGTGTAAAAAATACTCTTACAGTTTCATTTGAATAAACTTCGTTTTATTAGTGTTCCGTAGTTATTACAAGGAACCCTTATATTTTTGCTATGTCCGTTTGTTCAGCTGCCCGTTCGTCTGTCCTTCCTTGCTATCTTTAATGAATAGTCATTAATATTTCCGTACTCATGCTAAATACTCATTAGGAAAATTATTTTTAGCAAAATCTGACAATAAATTCTAAAGTTACTTGAAAACTACGCTATTGTGCGTTGATAGTAACGGAACCCTTAAGTCAGTCCTCTAGAGTCCTTACATGCTCTTGCCTATATAATTAGTATAATATTATTTAGTTAAATGTAGTGTAAGTCGCAAATTATAAATATATCAACAAAGTACGAATAGAACGCACTTAGATTTTGTACAATGTAAGCAGTGAGCACGGATAGCGGAAACTTTACCCCTGACGTGAATTTTCTATGACCTCGTAAATAAATGAAGACAAGCGATCTATTAATATGAAATGTGTGCGAATAGCTCCCATGAGTTGTGTGTAGTGTATTTTAAATATGCATTTATGAACAAAAAACATTGTGTTCTAATTATTTTATAATATTTTTAAAATATTTCGCTTGCTCTAATCGTCTGTCGTCAGAGTGACATTGTGTAAATTATTTGATGTAGTCGGGTTTTTTGTTTTTTAACTAATTAACTTTTAACTAATATCAATTAGTAGTTAAGGTAAAAAATAATGAAAAGGATTGTGTGGTTTTATGAAACCACGGTAAAAGTGAAACTTTTTTTCACATTATAGACATTTAACTAAAAATTTTCGGAATAATATTCCATTACGGGTATAAAAATCGCTTCATCAATCTTAATTTTATAGCACTGGCATAAATGAGTACTAGTCTATACACTACACGGTCAGCTGATGCGAACTATAGGCGCCGCCATATTGGCCTCGGCTGCTCTGACGAGCGCCTTTCACTTTATCCCTACTCCGCGGCCGACCGTCACGCGACATGCAACACACAGACGAAAAAGTTTGAGACGATATATATATTTTATAAACATGGGCGTATTTTTACTGTATTGTAAATATTTTTTATTGTGTTTTATTCTGCACTTCTAATGTTATCCCTAGATAATATTGTAATGTCAAGGTTGCCATCTAGTTATTTATTCTAGACTAGCTATGTCATATCTATAAAATGGAATAAATAAATAACTACACCTACAACTACACCATGTCCTATATCTACACTTACTAACCTACCCACATACACCTTCAATTTCAACACCAAAACTACACCTACAACCTACTGAGGATAGCCTGGGGTCTTCAGGTGCTGAGGCACGAGTCTAAAACACTAAAGAAGTATTTTTCGTTCTACGCCATCTACACAATATAAATTAAACAACTATATAAGCATCTGACGTTGGAATATGTATTCGAGTGTTTTTAGACGAGGTACATTTTTTCATTCAACGCCATCTACTTTTTGAACAAGTAAGGTACTATTGTGAGGTTTGAGTCTAGTAGGGTTTGAATCTATTACTTCAGATATTTGTACGAGTCATCATACAGTTGTCTAGATGGCGTTGTTTCAGATATTTGCATATAATCGTATTCTCGAAAACGGCTACAGGTATTACCGTGAAATTTAGTATTTAGATTGAAATTTAGATTTAGGAGTTTTGGGGGAGAAAAATTAATCTAGGCAAGTTCGTATATGGATAAGACCTAGCTACATGAATTTTTCATACATATGAAAAAAAAAACATATCACGTAACTTAAAAATGCGTAGTTTCACAGGGGTGAAACTACTTAATTTTCCATACATAATATGTTTTTTTTGCGTCATGAAATAATATAATCAAAAATTTCAATTCTATTATGTCAGTCCGATTGGCAGATTGGTTTGCTTATGCACCTATAATTTTTGCTTTGTTCGGAAATTCGGAATGTGGTTGGTTGGTGGAGCTCTGAGCAAAGCTCGTGTACGCAGGTACTTAATAATATCTTAGCCTAGTTGTCCCGACACTCGTTGTTCTGTCTACACTATGAACTGAAATAAAATAATAACTACAGCTATGCCTCCAACATTTTTCACTGTTTAAGCCTTCTATGAACATCCACAATTATTTTAGGACTAAAATTAGCCAAATCGGTCCAGCCATTCTAGAGTTTTAGCGAGATATTGGAATTGCAATCCATTTTTATATATACCTTAAATAAACTCACACATAAAGCTATAATCTTTTAACTTGCGGTAAATTAACCATTACAATATATAAAATATTTGGAAGGGTTTTGATATAATAATATGATTGAGGCAATATAATAATATTATATCTGATTGTTGTTTGTATTAAATTAACGGATTTTTCTCGAGTTCATTCAATAAAATTCTTTTTTCTCTACACGTAGTGATTATTTTAACATGTATTAGAACTTCCTGAGTATATAAATGTGTATAATTGTATTTTAATTACATACAATATAATGATGATCCTTATACTTAAACCAAAGGGAACATGTAACTCGAAAAAAATGCTAAAGTCAACCAACATAAAGTTGATCATAGTCGTAAATATAAAGACATCGAGACATTGGGAAATCGATTTTGATATCGAGTGAGCCCATCGCATGCAAAATATTGCGACCTTGAGATGTTAGATTATCGCGTAGGGAATAACCCTGACGATCGATGCCAATTAAATTACGGCGGGAAAAGGTGAAGAGACTTATTCGGATATTATTTTATAATTAAATAAAGCCCTAGCCAGTGAGCCGAATCTTATAATTTTATTCATTAAAAATGCAGTCTCGATTTAATCTCGTGTCGTGCCGCCGCACGAGCATACGCACGATTTCAAGCGTATATATGGCCTGTATGTATATATGGCCTGTATGTATATATGGCCTGTATGTATATATGGTCTGTATGTATATATGGCCTGTATGTATGTATGGCCTGTATGTATATATGGCCTGTATGTATATATGGCCCTATAGTATGGCCTGATAATGACAGGAAACTGTATTTTCTACATTTTTCATTACGAGATTGGCCGCCAGATCTTAAGCCGTTAAGATATAATGACATACCTGTTATCATTAATAATGATTGTAACTATTATAGACAAATTTCCTTTGTAGGTACTTCGTACTTACCTGAAACAATAAAAAAAAAAATTTGTTAATTCAATAAATTCAGATATACAATGAATGAAAATGTTGTTTAAATAAGTTTGTTCAAAGACAATTACGAATATTTTGGGCATATTATGATCTACGGCTTAATATTATAAATACGTTAATAGGCGGAAATAATAGTTAAAAATTCGAATAAAATATTAAACTTACTAAATAAAATTACATTACGATCTTTCTAATTAAATAATAATTTTTGAACAATCTTATATTATGTTGGGATTAAAATTATAAGTTAAAACGTTTTTATTAATTGCAAAGTGATGTCGTTTTATCAAAAAACTCCTTAACAATCTTAAATATTATAAAAGAGTAAAAAAATAAGTAAGCAATAAATGAACTTCTAACTTTAATAGAAAAGTATCTTCCAATTGGAACGTAATATAGCGACGTAACGACGTCGGGTACAAAAGAAAGTTACGCCCAAGTGACTCGGTTAATCATGTTATTATTATATTCTGTATGTTGATGCTGTTTATTAAATATTTCAATATTACAGTTTCGATGGAGTCTCGATAATATGTTAAAACAGCACAATGTCCAACCAACGTCAAACTCGTTTTTATTGGTCCAAACTGCAAAAATCAGCTTATGATATCAAGACAGTTCATTTATAGTTCATCAGTTCTGTTCAGAATGGTTCAGCTGTTCAGTTCAGCTGATAGAGATTAGTTATGTGTTTAACTGCTGTATCAATCTATACATCTATATATACAGATAAATAAAATTTATGTGTCTATTTGTAATTTAAAATTAACAGCTTTTCACTTAATCCATATGAAAGTATACTCACAATAGGTACATACTCACAATAAAATATCAATTTTCAATGTTAAATTTATACGCTTCACTCCTTTGTCGGTTGCGAACAGTCGCTAACGATATTACATGTGACTTGATATTTGTGACTAGCCTGAAAGCTTTTCAATTTAATGCAATAAATCTACATTAGGGCATAAACTGGCAACAAATAATATTTTCTATATTTTGGTATGCTTCAATTCTGTATTTCAGTATTAAAGTAATTTAATACGATTATAAACGGACAAAAATAGTATGAAAATTAAATGGCCCTGTAATTTTTTTATGTACGATCGCGGATTATAGGATAGCTGTGATGCACCACATTTGCCATTGTCGAAGATGGTCGAAATGACGTGCATCGGTTTGTCTACGGCCATACAAATTAAAATAATTGCTTAAGTGAATTCATCGTTGTTTTAAATGATGTTAGTTTTGCATTTACAAAGTTCTGATAAATAAATCCTGCCATGATACAATTATGGCAGTTGTCCCACAACAAGTCCCAATACGCATAAACTGCCAAACCGGTATTCAAACGCGTCCTGATTGGTCCAAACTTCATAAAGTCAGTTTGTGTGTCACTCAGTGATAAAGTGAAAATTTGTTAAAATATAATATGAGAATTTATTCCATCGCCTGCAGATAATATGCAGCCTATGCCGTTGTATTTTAGATGTAACACCTTACACCTAACCTAATCTTATCTTTGGTAGCCGTGAGTCATTTTTTCATAGTAAAATTCCCCGTGTCCTTTGGAATATTAAATTTAATTACTGAAAGTTCTCCTTTGAGTTAATTTGATTGTAATACACGTCCTATTTGAGTTTATCTGAGCTCGTTCAGGGTGGAAATAATCTTACCTCACGACAATCCGCCACCACATTATTTTGTTTGAGTAACAAAGTTTCTGGCGATTGGAGTTTGTCTGTTCATTTGCGGTTTTATTTCGTTTTAAAATAAAAAATTTAATATATTTCAATAGAATAAAAAATTTGGATGTCGCTGTGCATATGCATAAGTTATTTTCTTGCGCGTGAATACATTTACGGGTTCTGTATCAAAAGTTTGATTATGGCCAATAATTATACTAACTGTAGCTATGTAACACAATATCATACAATCGACACAATGCTACCGAGTGCATCAGTTAGAAGACCGTGTACGGGCGTAGATTAGCATAACAGTATTATACTGTTTATGTCAAACCCTTAGGCCTTTTCATCCGTTATTGGATGATCTATATAGTATTCTCCGAGCGAAGTAATCTTGCGATCTTGAAATACTATAGTCCCTCGGACAGTTGGTTTTTAAATGTCGTATGGTTGCCCAAGCACATACGGCATTCTCACAACATAGTCAGCCTAGTCCAGAGGAGTGACTGGTCAATACGTCTGGGGCCAACCATGTGCGGGTTTCCTCACGATGTTTTCCTTCACCGTTAGAGCGTCCGTATAATGTACTTGAGATCTGAAAAAGTCTCATTGGTACACGCCACAACCTGGGAATCGAACATGCAATCTCTCGAATGCGAATCAAACGGTCTACCCACTAGGCCACGGAGCTCTTTATGTCAAAAAATTGGGCGATAGGATGTATGGTTACTGTAAGGTGCTATCCCCTCATCTCGTGTCACTGTCACATAGCTTTAGCTGTTATAGTGCTTTTAAATGTTTGATGGAAAAAAAGTAATACTCCGATTTAGTTCCAAGTCAAACTTGGAAGTTGAATACTAACAATAATAAACTTTACTTAGGCCGTAAATGGCAATTTCACCAACACATGTTAAAGTCATTCGTTGATTAATTAATTAAATTATCTCTCTCGTTCTTCATAACAGGCGTTGGTGAAATTGGTACTAGGTCTGTCACTAGTTATGTGTAGAATTTTTTGGCTAAATGAAGAATGATTCTGAAAATGAAGCAGAACACATCAATAGGAGGTTAGACCCTTCGCAACAATCTCATTTATCACGACGACATTATTGTGCCCTCAAAAGGGCTCATGGGCTTACTGACTGAATACACATCTACCCTCCCTTCGATTTAAAGCTCCGTGAAATACGACAGGTTATTCAATATTTGTATCTTTTCAATTCTGTTTTGCTATCCGTAACTTTTGGGTAACACTATTTGTACCTAAAATGTTACGGAGTTCCCTTTTGACATTCCGATTTTTATTATTTGAATAATATTTTCAAAATGAGTATTATTTTTTGTTTGCTGTACTATTTTATTATCACAGTGTAAAATATATATGTAGGTACTGTGCCCACCTGTATAGTATACCTATACAATATACAGGCAGATATCGTAACCAAACAGCTTATTTTTCCAAACACGGGACCAATTTAAATACTGTAAGTGTATGTAATATATCACCGTAAAATTTCAAAAACCGTTAGATTGTAATACAACTAGAGAGATTATAATATGTCGACAAGTTGTTAAATGAAAATTCTACTTACAATTTTACGCATTTTTTTTCGTTATGTTATAATATAACGAACTCGTCAAATTTCGAAATTTCGAAATTCGTCAAATTGTCAAATGTCCGTAGCTTGTTCCTGATTGGTAGGCGGTAGGTAGGATAGGTAGGCGGTTGTATTGTATAGTCCATAGAGTTATGAATGGGATACAGCAGGTCTAAAAGGCCACATTGGGTGTTTCATATTATGCCCACTGTAATATTTTGTAACTCTATGGTAAATATATCTCGGTTATCGATATCGGGAATTTCCGAGTTTTGTCGAGGTACATTCTCAATATCCGACAAGGCTAAACTTTTGAATAATATCCCACATTTGTATTATTTCTTGGTTTATAGTAATTTTACCGCTTCGAAGTAATTATTTCGCAAGTTTTCAAAATTATAAGATCCGTAGTTTTCGAGATATATATATATATATATATATATATATATATATATATATATATATATATATATATATTGAAAATTGTATAGAAATTCGGCTATGTTCATCTAAAAATGAGTTAGGTTAGGTTAGAAAATTTTTATTGCGTTCAAAAGTCTTTAAATATGAAAAAGCAGATGGCGATAAATCATTACTTTACATAGACTAAAAAGCACTAAAGAAGGATTTTTCAAAATTCAACCTCCGAGGGGGTAAAATAGGTGATAAAAGTTTGTATGAAACTTTTTATTCCTTGGACATTTTTGTTGCATGATATTTCGTATGAATTCAGTAGGGAAAAATATAAGGTACGTATTCCAGCGTTTTCTAAAATTCACTCCCTAGGTGGGTAAAACAGGTGATGAATGTTTAAAACCTCATTTCACGCGGGCAAAGCTGCGGGCAATTATTGCTAGCTTCTGATAAACCTATACAGACATTCAATGAAACAATATTATTATATTGGTATTAAATAAAAATTAAAAAATCATACTATGGCCTAGTTTAGTATCGAAATTAATCTAAACAACATTAATGTTAACCCGTTTCAAGACTGGGTCTATGGAAGTGATAAAATTTAATGATACCTAGTCCAAATAGCTCTGAAGTTGTAACATCTGGAGCAAATATATAACTTAAGCTCGAAAATGTCAGTTCGTAGGATTTGAAATTTTTACTATTTCAAAGAAAAAGCGAATTCTAGTGTCTGCTTCATGAAATTGCGTTTCCTTTTATAGAAATTACTATCGTTAGAACGATTAGGTCGTGTAATAGTTTCTATCACATTCTACTGCTAAATTCAAAATTAAAAATACTCTTGGTATTCAAAACACATATTTTTGTGATCTGAACTTTTATTCGTTCAATGAGTGAACATCTAAACAAATACTAATATTTGTTTAGATGTTCACTCATTGAACGATTACATAACATAGGTAATTAATAAATAAAACATTAACATAGGTAAAGACCAAGTCTTTACCTATGAAATTGCCGTTTTGTATGAAAAAATTTAAACGTTTTTTTTTCATGTATTTTTTATTTGTATTAATCGAAGTAATCACCCATGCAATCAATGCATCTTTGCCAACGCAGTGACAGTTTATTGATGCCCTTTTTAAAGAAATTAGCTGGCCGGGAGGCAACAAATTCTTCAAAGGCATTTTGTACTGCCTCTCGGGTATTGAATTTTTTTCCGCCAAGAAGTTATCCAAATTCTGGAAAAAGTAGTAGTCTGTAGGCGCAAGGTCTGGTGAGTAGGGCGGATGACGGAGAGCTTCCAACCGCAGTTTTTGCAACTTGACCGACCGTCTGCTGTGCAGTATGAGGTCGCGCGTTGTCGTGCAGGAGCAGCGGAGACGAGCGATTGACCAATGCTGGTTGGAGATGTGCTAGCTTCTCCATCATTGTGTTCAGTTCTTCACAGTTCACATCTGCAGTAATGCTCAGCCCGTTTGGTAAGAAGCTGTGATGAATCACAGCAGCGCTAGACCACCAAACAGTGACCATCACTTTTCTAGGGGTAAGTTTTCGTTTAGGGCATTGTTTAGGTGTTGAACCAGGATCTAACGAACTTGCTGAGCGCTTGCCGTTATCAAACAGAATCCATTTTTCATCGCAGGTAACAATGCGGTTTAAAAATTCCTTCATTTGTGTGTCTGTTGAGCAGTGCAAGGCACGTCTCGACGCGTACTTCGCGCTGGCTATCATTGAGTTTGTAGGGCACCCATTTGTCAAGCTTTTTTACCTTGCCAATTTGACGTAAAAGGGCCAATATTATTTTGACGCTAACGTCGAAAGCTGCTGCTAATTCAGTCGTAGATTGTGTATCATCAGCTTCCACAATCGCCTTTAATTCGTCATTGTCGACCAAAGTCTTCGACGCAGACGCAGACGCAGACGACCGCGAGGTTCATTCTTCAGGTCGAAATTTCCAGAACGGAAGCGAGCAAACCAATAAAAGGTGCGTTGGTTTGTAGTGTTAGCTCCGTAAACGTCGTTGATGTTGCGTGCCGCTTGTGCCGCGTTGCTGCCACGACGGTACTCATATTCCATAATTACTTAATGACGAAAAAGATTGAAATGCGATGAAAATGTAACACTAATCAATAAATAAAAGACTACTTTTGGAAAAAGAATTCCATGTTTTTAAAATAAAATTAATTTGAAATTAGAATACTTAGCCAAACAAAAATTATTTTGATTTGAAATGGCCAGTACTGCAGAACGGCAATTTCATAGGTAAAGACCTATTATAAATAATATTTGACACACATAAAGTATCCTTGGAAAATCGTTTCGTCGCAAATTTTTTTATGTTGGGACTATAACATGATCCGGAATCCAAAAATTTAAACTATATTGTTATTAACGCAGAGTTTTATTTTCAGTGCTCTAAATTTTCTCGGGCCAGCCGGATTCCAGATGATATAGACCCAGCCTTAACAAAAAAACTGTTGAGTGTGAAGAAAGAACCGAGTAGCTATCTATCGATATATTAAAAAAGATAGACTATCGATTAATTGAAAAAGGAAAAAAAAGTATTTTATAAGAACGTGCACAGCGCAGTCTTCGAAGTCGTCTTCCTTCATCTCTCTTCACATACGAGAGTAATACGTACAATTGAATACTAACGAGGCAGTTCGTGACTTGAGGTTCCATTCACACCAAAACAAATGGAAAATTACAAAAATTTGAGTAAATATACATTGACATTTACATTTCGAAAGCTTTTGGTTCTCGCCGTGTCTACCAGCATAATTTATGTTTTTTTTTAATGAAGCTGAAAGGTTTTTCATTACTAGCGCTCGAACCTTTGAAATTAAATAAATTGACCTTGTAAATGATATAACGACAATTCTTATAGAGGATTAGAGGATATTTGATGACACGTTGCGTAGCGAGGTGCAGCTCGCAATTCGAACTCTTCGAACTCCTAAGGTAGCCTTCCGATGCACGCGACACGCGACTCGAGACCGCAACCCGAGACCGAAATAGGGTCGCGGAGCCACTGCTTAGTATGAATTTATATTATGGAGCACTGAACAATCCCCGCGACCCGCGACATGCGACATGCGACCGGTGAGCGTAGTCAGAGAACCTGATTGGTTGGTTGCGGTCGCAGGTCGCGGTCTTGCGTCGTGGTCACATAGATCGGAAGGCTATCTTTATGGTCTTGCGATGGCGTTATCTGCGTTTTGTAGAGTTTTGTATTTTGTAAAGTGACTATATTTTTTATACAAAACTATAACCCGACTACGTAAATTATATAGCCTATATTATTTTACCCGGGCTATTATAACGAATATATTGACCTCGTACATTAAAATCGGATCAGTAGATTAGGCGCTACGGTGGAACAAACATACATACATATACTCCTAAAATCATTACCCTGCCATTTGGCTTCGCCATAGTCGTAGGGTAATAAGACATTTTTTCTAGTTCTTTGTAAACTATTTTAGCTAAAAACAAACTTAACTGAACTAAAAATATAGTCGCGATGATAATGATTGACTTGCAATTATTTAGTAATCATTCAATCCGTCATGGTTGTTTACGATCTGTCAAAATAAACGAATCGCATTAATCACATTTCGCTCATCTCATTACGCTATCCGATTGAGCAGTTTCCCATTAGGTCGCGTACCGCTTGTTTATTTCACTCTTTATTTATATCACGATTTAAAATAATGTGTTTGGAGTGTTCGAAATTAAATAATATTATATCAACACGTGATGAAAATGTATTTTACAATAACTTCATAAAATGGTACAATAATAAAATAATAGTTCTTGACCTATGAAATTGCCGTTCTGCAGTACTGGCCATTTCAAATCAAAATAATTATTGTTTGGCTAAGAATTCTAATTTCAAATTAATTTTATTTTAAGAACATGGAATTCTTTTTCCAAAAGTAGTCATTTGTTTATTGATTAGTGTTACATTTTTATCGCATTTCAATCTTTTTCGTCATCGGATACGTTGAAATTCGAGTAATTATGGAACATGAGTACCGTCGTGCCAGCAACGCGGCACAAGCGGCACGCAACATCAACGACGTTTACGGAGCTAACACTAAAAAACAACGCACCACCTGTTATTGGTTAGCTCGCTTCCGTTTTGGAAATTTCGACCTGAAAAATGAACCTCGCGGTCGTCCGAAGACTTTGGTCGACAATGACGAATTAAAAGCGATTGTGGAAGCTGATGATACACAATCTACGGCTGAATTAGCAGCAGCTTTCGACGTGAACGTCAAAACAATATTGGTCCATTTGCGTCAAATTGGCAAGATAAAAAAGCATGATAAATGGGTGCCCCACGAACTCAATGATCGCCAGCGCGAAGTACGCGTCGAGACGTGCCTTGCACTGCTCAACAGACACACAAATGAAGAAATTTTGAACCGCATTGTTACCTGCGATGAAAAATGGATTCTGTTTGATAACGGCAAGCGCTCAGCAAGTTGGTTGGATCCTGGTTCAACACCTAAACAATGCCCTAAACGAAATCTTACCCCTAGAAAAGTGATGGTCACTGTTTGGTGGTCTAGCGCCGGTGTGATTCATCACAGCTTCTTACCAAACGGGGTGAGCATTACTGCAGATGTGTACTGTGAAGAACTGAACACAATGATGGAGAAGCTGGCACATCTCCAACCAGCATTGGTCAATCGCTCGTCTCCGCTGCTCCTGCACGACAACGCGCGACCTCATACTGAACAGGAGACGGTCTCCAAGTTGCAAGAACTGGGGTTGGAAGCTCTCCGTCAACCGCCCTACTCACCAGACCTTGCGCCTACAGACTACTACTTTTTCCAGAATTTGGATAACTTCTTGGCGGGAAAAAAATTCAATACCCGAGAGGCAGTACAGCCTTTGAAGAATTTGTTGCCTCCCGTCCAGCTGATTTCTTTAAGAAGGGCATCAATAAACTGCCACTGCGTTGGCAAAGATGCATTTATTGCATGGGTGATTACTTCGATTAATACAAATAAAAAATACATGAAAAAAAAACGTTTAAATTTTTTCATACAAAACGGCAATTTCATAGGTAAAGACCTAATAGTAGAGGTCGCCCTGTAGTCGATATTCGCCCTAATTCATAATATAATTTTAAGTTTAAGCATTATAATGATATTTGAACCTTTTGCCTCTTAGATTGATAAAAAAAAATGTGATATATTGAAAAACGTCATGAGCGTCAACGTACTGTGACAAAATTGTAAGTATCAAAAATAGTGTATTAACAATCTGAGGGAGTGTGGTATATTGGGGTTATTTTTATTAATACAGCTTGTAGCTGTCCCGCTTCACTGTCGCCACCATAAATATAGTGTAAATATATTTCCCGCAAATTTTCCAAATTTTAACACCGTTTAAACCTTCCCTGAACTGATACGATTATTTTAAGACTAAAATTAGCTCCATCTATTAAATCGGTCCAGCCGTTCTCGAGTTTTAGCGAGACATTCAAATTGCAATCCATTTTTATATAATACGAGCATATTTTGCCCCCGGCTTCGCCCGCGTGGTATTGGGTTTTAAACGATATCTTTATAATAATTTAAGACTTTTATCCCCTATTTTACCCTCCTATGAGCTGAATTTTAGAAAACGCTGAATTACGTAACTCATTATTTTTTTCCGTGCTCTATTCATACGAAAAATCATGCAAATATTATGTAAATTAAAAGTTTCATATAAAGTTTATCCCCTGTTATGGGGGTTGAATTTTGAAAAATCCGTTCATAGTGGATGCCTACGTCATATGAGAAATACGTGTGCAAAATTATTTTTTAATTATGCGCACGCAAAATTAATTATTAACAAAATTTCTAGCCTTAAGGGCTTGGCATGTGCGTTGATACATCAGTCAATCAGCTTTGCTTTTTATGTATATATATAAAGGTAGAAAGATAGATATTCTTATGTATCTATCTAACGAATACGAACGAAACGAACTAAAAAATATATCTAACTAAAAATAATATTTAGCTTAATTTATAAATTCAAAAATATTGAGGTATTACTAATAGTTAAATGTAAAAAAAATGTAACATTTTATTTATAGTTTTGTAATAATATAATGAGATACATACATCTAAAAATTACAAAAAAGTTTTCAAATTATATTGATATATGAATACAAAGCCTACATCGATTTTTTACATTTTTACATTACATTTTACATAGATTACAGTTTGCTTAAATCATATAAAAAAAATTTAAATATGGTAAGTAATAAGTAAGAACTTCCACGCACCAATTTAGGAGATATTGGCAATTAGTAATATTATGTTTCTGCAACCTATATATTTCGTACAGCTTTGGATACAAGTGACGTCATAGGATCCGCAATTTTGTATGGAGCGTTTTCAAGACTTTTGCGAAATTCAGTAAACAAATCGCTGTACTGTTATCAGTTTTAATATACTGTTTCTACTACTGTTTGTTTCTAGTACTATTGATTTTAAAAGCTATAATAACTAAAATGCTTATAAAAAACTACAACCCGACTGCATAAATTATGTAGCCTATGTTACCCGAGCTACTATTACGAATTTATTGATATCTCATTTATCAAAATCAGATCAGTACTTTAGGCGCTACGGTGGAACAAACAAACATACATACCTACATGCAGCTATGCAGCTTGTAAAATCATTACCCTACCTTTTGGCTTTGCCTTTCAAGCCAATGAGCCTATTGTAGGCACGAAGGTAATTGAAGACACTGTGACGAGGTAGTAACGTATATTAGGACGGTAACACACTGCTATAAGCACAAGACCTTCATCCTACAGATTTAACTGCACGTAGGGGCGCCCTAATTACCGGATCTCACAAATTAGACTCATTTTGTGAAATTCACGGTTACACAATTGTGTAACCGTGAATTTCACCGTTTAGTAAGTTGTATAATTTTGTGTTTTATGTTTTTTTTAGCAATTAATGATCACTAATTTCAAACTAAGGTTAGCCTTTATAGTCGCATTAATATAAAGTACCTGGGAGACCGAGCTTTGCTCGAAGTTCTAAAACATAGTACGCAAAAAAAAAACGGATCGCAGTAGGTACCTATATTTTATAAATTTTGCAGAGCGTGTTTCTGATTTGGTTTTTAAAGATTTAACTGACCTTGTAAATGTTATTTTTATGATGTTCAAAAAAATAAAAAGAGTCACAAAAATATTCATCTGACCGCGATTCGAACCTGAGACACCAATTTGCCAACAACGCAACAACTATACGTACGCATACCAAACTGCTGTAATGACATGATATTAATAGAGTTGAAATTATTGACATATTGCTGCACTACAAATGATAAAACATAATAGATATGTATAATAACTTAGAAATTCGCGGTTTTCTCGGGATAAGACTCGATGCTCGATCGATTTTTCTCCACCAAAATCCCCTGCATACCAAATTTCATGGAAATACTCGAAGCCGTTTCCGAGATTGTGACTCGTATCTCATACATGGATTTCTTGGTTAAAGTATAAGATTTTATTAAAGTAAGTACTTGATTATACACTTGATCAACATCAAAACAGCAGATGTGCGCAAATAATAAATCGGGTATCAAAGCGCACGATTCCTGTTTTTCTTCTTTCAAGATTATATTTCCAAAGATCCAATTTTTCAATGGTTTTTTACCGTCCAAAAGTAAGCTGCCGCTGGCTATACATTTGACAGTATGGTTTTTACCGATGATGATGGCACGAACCTGGCTCCAGACGTCTTGTCGGGCGGTTTACGATCTTTTTATTAGCGGTTAGGCGACTTAGGGGAATGAGTTTATTACGAGAAAAGAACAGTTCATTTAACTTCGTTATTATAGGGAAACCCTGATAATTATTGGTGTCTGTATATATTAGTGTAAATATTAGTGTCTGCATATATAGTGGTGGTAGGCATCATGTAGACCGACGTTCAGAAAGTGTATAAAAATACCAATTTTGAATGAAAAAAAATTGACTTTGACTTTGTCGCAATTGCAAAAGTATTTACAATGAAATATATGTTAGTATAATAATTATATGCTCTATGTTAGTCTATAGTCTATACTAATCTAATACTAAGGCTCCGAAACTACTGTTCCGATTTTGATGAAATTTGGCACAGATATAGAATAGACTACGGGGAAGGACAAAAGCTACTTTTTACTGCAGCAAAATGTATAGTTCCCTCGAGATTTCCTTCCGCGAGCACGAAGTCGCAGGCAACACCTAGTAATACATAAAATGTTTTATGTCACGCTCTCCCCTTACTCTAAACAGGCTTATGCCGAGGAAAGAGTTGCATATTGTGTTGATACCTACGTATTGCATCTATGTTTGTAAATATGTGATTTAATATTGTAGCAATATATACAAGTAGGTAGAAAATAATGAGGCACATTATTAACGGAACAAACAAGAATGGCAGGTTTTTTGGTGAAATTGGAGCGTATCATATCTAACATCCTTATAAAGTAGTAGTACGTAATACGAGGGCGGGTCAATAAGTCCTTATAAAGTAGTAGTACGTAATAATAAAATAAAAACATTATTTGTGTATGACACGTACAAATAGAATATAACCCTTATAATATTTTTATTAATATTAGATATTAATATGAACTGAACCCATCCAAGCTGGTTTTCTTGTTGTTGACCGTTGAGTTCGAATATTCTCAAAATTACAATGCAAAGTACCCACTTCAAAAAACTCATGAAGATGACAATTAAGTTTGCTTTGCCATAAAATATAACCATGTCAGCAGTCAGGACATATCCGTGCAATAGGTTTCCTTTAAATTACTTCAAATGGTAATGTTCGATTTCGCTCACAATCATTTTCCTAGAGTTTCAGCATGAACATTAGTTTAGAAATGCCAGGGTGAAGGGGGGGGGCAACTTATAAACCACTTCGGAGACTTGAAAATGAAACTGACTTTGTAAAAAAAACGGTTGTCTGTAAAGTCGGTTTACTGACGATAGTTGAACGTGACAACGTCATAAGAAATGAGTCATGTTTAACGAGATACCGCCGGTAACGTCGGTAACGGCGATAACGCCGGTAACGCCGCATGAGTCATGTTTAGCGAGGTAACGCCGGTAACGCCACATGAGTCATGTTTTTTCGTGCGTGCAGCCGGCTCCATCGAATTATAAGACGTTGTCACGTCAAAAAGTCATGTTTGAAACCTTGCTTTATTTAAAAAGACCAATTTGACGATAAAAACACGATGGTGAAAAATGAAAAAATATATTTCATCCCCACTTCACATGTATGGAAAGTCACCCCTAAAATATAAAAATATTGTTATTTTATGATGCCAAAACCGAAATCTAAACAGAAGCTCTAACTATACCCACGTTCATCCATTTATATTCATAATTACAGAAGCTAGTAGGCTGGACAGACAGACAGATAGCCGGATGAACAGAGCGAAAATATAAGGGTTCCTTGAGTAGTACGGAACCCTAAAAATGTTATATTTAAACTAGCACACTGAGAAAAAAGTAAAAAAGTAAGATACATTTTAAAACAATTGCTGTATTTAAGCGCAATGAATTGTTGTGTGTATGTGTGAAGCATCCTGGCCCTACGACTGAATTCTTGGGATCAGTATAGAACTACCAGGGTGCTTGTTTAATTACATTTATAAATACAGAAGCTGACAGACGGACAGACAGACGGGCAGACAGACAGATGGCAGACAGAGCGCAACATATAATTATTTACAATAATTCCTTGAGTACTACGGAACCCTAAAAAGATGCATGAAATTCTGAATTCAAAATTGAATTCCACATTCGAATACGATTGTTGAAGTTTGACACGCCGCGCCGTCGGCAGTGAGCTCGCTACAGTTGTTAATAGTTGGTACAGTACAGAACGCTACAGTACAGTACAGTATGCGCCGCGGGATTAAAGCTTGTGTCTACTTATACTTCCAGTTAGAAATTTAGTTTAGCACTGGGGCAGAACTGCAAACACTTTAATTATTTCAACTCTTATGAGGTGTTGAACAACACTAAAGTGTATGATTGTATTTAAGTTTAACAAGTTAATAAACTAACTCTAGATGTTATCTTAATAATATCTTTAGTAGATCTCACAACAGTTACTATGTATTTTGCAATATATAACTCGACGCAGATAAAGTGATTATTGCGTAAAGGAGCGGTTCGACCAATGATAAGAAGTTTACAAAATTGTACTTTAAGGAGGGCAAAACGTGGGACTTTTGCACACACATGCCATTTCCACTGTAACTCCATAACAGCAGAGCAGGTATCGAACCCTACAACTATTAGGTATAAACCTAAAAGTTTTTGAGGATGGATGTAATGTTTGATGTAAAGGAGGGATGTGATACTCTTTCGTGCAAAAATTACTGAACAGATTTTAATGAAATTCGATGTGGTAGTAGTTTAGTCTCTGGATTAAAACATAGGCTACTCTTATCCCGAAAAAGAACAGTGTTCCCGTGGAATACTTTATTTACGCGAGCGGATCCGCCGGCTAAAGCTAGTGTATAATACACGTTCAGTCGTTTTTGCATGAAAGAGTAACGAAAATCCTTCCATCCGTCTATTCATCCATCCTTCCATCCATCCTCACAAACTTTCACACTTACAATAGTAAATAAGACACTCAATTGGGTATTAAAATGGAATGCGTAAGTAATATCTTATACATGCACACTTCTGAAATTGACTCACGTTAAGATGTTGTAAGTAATGTTCAATATGATATGGGTCACGACTCATGAGCACATTATCAAGATCCACGTTAGACTGTCACATTTTATTTGCTTAAAGTAACTCGTCAAGTCGAGAGCCCGTAGAGCACTTCTGTGGAGGGCACTCAATTGTCAGACTCGGCTTGAGATACTCGTATGTTTTTATTTTAAACTTGTATTAGAACATTATGTAAAACTGATAAAGTAAATGTTACTTAGCAACAAAATATTTTATGTGCTTTTTATAGAAAATATTATATTAAAAGATTCATTGATAAAGTGTACTGTAAAAAGGCCTTAATATTATAGTCGAGAAATTTTTTTTATTACTATCTTACTAATTGAAAGAAGTGCTTTTACGTTAAATTAATAAAAATATTCAAAGGGAGTATTTAAATATTATCTACTAGATATTGCCTTCGACATCGTGCGCGCAAAAGGAAATACCGCGAAAACTGTACATTTTGCCGCAATAAAAAGTCGCCTATGTCCTTTTCCGTGGTCTATTCTATATCTATGCCAATTTTCATCAAAATCGGTCCAGTAGTTTCGGAGCCTATTCAATGCAAACAAACAAACAAATCTTTCCTCTTTATTTTATTAGTATAGCGTAGCTGGTGCCGGCAACTCCGTTTACGTGGAACTGTTAGTGGAACGGATATATATTTTTTAAGATAAAAGTAGCCCAAGTTATTCCTCATAACATAATATGTTATGTGCCAGTGAAAGTCCGGTCAAAATCGGTCTGGCCGTTTCAGAGAGACGACAGACGGACAGACAAAAAATGAAATAAAAAAATATTTATTATATATATATATATATTATTATATTTATGATAGTATACACCTATATATATATATATATTTGAAGTAGTGCAATATCTGTACACAATGTCTGTTTGTAATTTCATATATATATATAGGTGTATACTATCATAATAATACGCATTTGCAAAGCTGTTAATTTGAAATTACAAACAGACATTGTGTACAGATATTGCACTACTTAAATTTTTATCTTTACTGACCTTATTACTATACAATGGTCTAACGGCCCGTTTCAATAAACTATCAACCAGTAACTATTGTTAAAAACGTCACATTTGTATCGCAAAAAACCGGCAAATGCTTGAATGACGAAGTTTTCAACAAATAGTTATTGGTAGATAGGTTATTGAAACCGGCCATAAGTACATTCATGTCACATGAGCTGCATGAATCATATCAAAAATTAAATTTTATGTAAATCTCATGACTTAGACAAATTGAGCACGGCGTTACGGGACATTTCGCCGGAACCGTCCCATTTTCGTGCCACTCACTACCACAACGAGTTTAAGTTGTCCAATAGTTGTGCCATGTCGCCCGTCACGTTTCACGTGGAACATTCTGGGGAACATTCCTTAGAGACGTTTGTGAGGAACATTCAGTGGAGAACGTCGTCGTGGAATCCGTGTGCATATTAAGGCACATTAAAGGCGGTAAGCCTTACAGTACACTTCTCTGAACGCGTTCTGTACACGTGCAATGTTTAAAACTAATGATGACTCAAGACAGCTGCAAAACTATTTTTCTATTTTGGTTTGATTTATCTTTTTCAAATTCAAATCCAAATTCAAATTCTTTATTTCACACACACACACATTAAATATACACAAAAACATTATTAATACATAATTCAATAATATAAATCACGTCGATCTAATCCCGTGCTAAGTAACACTTGTGTTACTATCAGACAACGGATATATATTTTATACAATATATTAACTAAAATATACTAATAACAATATAGGAACAAAGTAATAATATTTTAAGTACATAATTATATTAATACACACCACGCCTATAACCAAGTAGGTATGTACTTAAAGACTTCATATTTCAATTTTGTAAGGTTAACGATTTTCTATACTAATATAATAAAGAGGAAATATTTGTTTGTTTGTTAGCATTGAATAGGGTCCGAAAATACTGGACCAATTTTGATGAAATTTGACACAGATAAAGGTAAGGCCACAGGAAAGGGCTACCTGTAATCGCGTAGCGGTATTGTCTTTTGCGCGTACTAAATAGTGGAAAACATCTAGTATTTAATAAAACCGAAACTAACTTGACGACCTTGTGACTCAGTAGTGGTGCTCAGCGTTGGCATTCAAGCCGGAGGTCCCGGGTTCAAATTCCGCCAGGAAACAAAAAGTTTTCCGTGTTCACGGGTCGTGGATGTGTTCATAATATTATTATAAACATCTTCAATATAAGTGTAACGAGAGTATTCCGTTGTCTGGTACCCGTAACACTGAACACAAGTTCTTCAAGAACATACCACGGGTTGTGGTGTGAAATCGAACATAGATATTATATATTGCTTATTTCTATCATTATTGTGTGTGGTTCACGGATCTTTAATCTAGAATTTGAATAATTAAATATTAAAATAATATCTGCATTTATTACATGTAATAAAAATAATTATACCTTAAAAATACCTTTGTCATAAGGGAAAAACAACACTAAATAAAGCACAATAATATACTTTTATTAACAATCAAATGTAACACTTTTATACTTCGAAGCGTGTACTTAAAGTGTTCAGATTCAAGCCATTACGACAGTATTTCCACAATCTCTTTAAAATAAAGTATAATGCTTCAATTTGGTTGTAATGTAATGCAATATAATATTTAATTTTTAAGGAGGCGGTTATACGTATAAATATAATATATACTATATATATTTATTATAATATATTTTTTTGTATGTTCAACGATAACTCCGCCGTCTATTGACCGATTTTCAAAATTATTTTTTGATGTAAAGGTGTACCCTTTACTTACTCCGAAATTGGTCCCGTTTTCACAAAAGTGGGGCCTGATGATGGGATCCATGAGGAAGGAAAGGAGGAAAAAAGGAGGAAACTTCTCAAAATTATTAATTTTGGACACATATAGTGATTTCGACTTTTTCTGTAGTAACCCAAGCATATGCTACCAAAAAGTAAGATTTTTCACCAATGTGTACCCTGGATCCAAAAGTACTGAACAGAACTCCTGACTCCTTATAGATACATGTTTGGGGATTTCGGCGTTGCTTAAAGAACTGCAAGCATATGCCATTATGTAACTTACAGTCATCATCATCATCATCTTATATACAATACCTAATGGAAGCTTAGCGCGTATTCAATTATACATACGATCGTTTATTTTAAACGTTCTTAAAATGTTTAAATAATAATATTTTAACAAATATCACTAAAAAGGGAAAAAATATTATTATTTTAAACAATAAATTAAACCCACTTCCAAAGAAAAAATGCACAAAAAAGTATGAAATAAAACATACTTTCTAAATATAGGGAATTAGGTATTTAAATTTGGAAAAAAATTTAACTATTTCTCTACATTCTACATTCAAAATTTTGAAGTCGGTACCAGCTACCTTGAACGTGAGTTCTATTTTAAACATTGGTTTATCAGGATGTTTTAATACCTAAAATTTCGTTACTTAGTAATACAGTAAAATCATGTTCAATAATTCCTTGCCTTAAGCTGCTATATTTGTAGCTAAATATTTTTATCAAAACACAAGTCGTTTCATTCAAGTCCCTACAGCCGAAAAAAAATGCGGTTCATTCTATAAAATTAATATAATACTGTAATTAATAAATACCAAATTATAATCTTATTCACTGCTTTAGAATGTAGGAATTAGTAATTTTAATTCTGTAAAGTTAATAAAAAATCCGAAAATATTATCTGATTGGAATTTTAAAACTAGGTTTCCAATATTGTTTTTTAAATGGTGATTCATTGAAAAGGCGACAATTTCGGAACGAAATAAACTCGCCAACACGATGCACAGAGGCCTTTGCCTTTAATTTAACCGACGAATTTCACCGAAACTATATCCGACAAAAACTGAATTCATTTGTATACTTTTACAGCATCAAATGACGCCTTAATTACTGCTCAAAAAGGTTTGGAAAAAATTGGATGAAAGCAAGTATTTAGGTTCGTATTTTATGTGCAAAACTGAAGGCGTCTATAATATTTTGGTCTTTAAAAATCTCTCACCATTAACTTACATTTGTAACCACATTTATATCCATTATTTGTATAAATAAACTTTTGTCGTTTGTCGGTTGTTACTGTAAAAATCTTAGCAGAACTGTGTGAGAAATAAAATCACAAGAAGTTAGCAATAAAAATGTGTTTTCTTAAGCCAGCTTTCAGACTGCAGCATAAACTTTTCCAACACATAATTGAAGTTCTACGATTCAATACAAAGATAATGCAATGTACGTCTTAACTCCGAGAACAAATATACCTTGTTTCTCTTTATAAGCTTGTTTCAGGTAAATTTTATTACGTTCTAAAGCTGTTATGTTGACTAGCTTCATAACAGCTAAGGTAACCCTTAAGACAGCGTTAAGTAGGCAAAAAATATTATATTGTAGAAAAAAAAAGGTATAGGGTACATTTTAAGAAGAATAAAAGTGATTTTGAACACTATAAATTGTAATTAATTAATAATTTAAACGCACTTCTTATTCTTAGTAACTATCTTATACTATAAACGAGACAAACTTGTATATTATATTATATAATCGTAATCTCGGCAACGGCTGCAAGTATTTACATGAAATATAGTACCTATTCAGGTAGTTTTTGGGGAGAGAAATTGGTCTAGCTAGGTTTTATCCCTGGGAAACTGCGCATTTTAAAGTTAAATATGATTTTTCTTTCGTCGTGCAATATATCAATAATTTTGACTCTATAATGTCAGTCTGATTTGGCAGTTTGGCTAATTTATGCGCTGTTCGGAAATTCGGAATGTTGTGGGTTCAAACCTCGGTAAAATATTTTTATGATTCTTTTAAATCTACTAGGGCTCCGAGCAAAGCTCGATTACCCAGGAACTCTATTTCTTATACTAGGTACTACGCGTACCTACATATATATTATATATATTGGGGTTCTGTAGTTCACGTCTCGGAACCGTTTCATCATATCCGTCCGTCCGTCCATCATCCGTTTTCGGCTTACAATCCAAACGGTTAGTGCTAGAAAGATTAAACTCTTGCATGGTTATGACGTGTGTTTACCACGTCGACAAAGTGCTAAAATGAAATCACGAAAAATATTTTTTTGTACCTTATATACGTAAAGTGGGGATGATATTTTTTCTCCCGTCCACCCCATAGTGTAGGGGTGTCATTAGATTAAGTCTTTTAAAAACAGGAGAGGTTGCTAAGGTGATTTATTTGATTTAGGTGTCCGTTTGCAAGATATTCAACTTTAAAGCTTCAACAGCTCACATTACTTTGTTAGTCATTAGTTATAGCGGCCTAACTTGTAAAAATCGCTTACTTAGGAAACTTCGTGCAAAAAACCGAAATAAAAAGTAAACATGTAAAATTTAAAAAAGAAAAAAACATAGCACGGAATCTACGCGTGGCTTGTCACGGAATTTGGACGGTGTTTTATTATTATTATTATAATTAATTGTTTATATCGGAAAAAACAAAAATAGCAGTACTCGTATTTAGTACCTAGTCATGTTGGGCTCTGGCCACCCAAAGCTTAGAATTATAACTTAGGTAAGCACTTTAAGGATCCCAGAGGTATCCAATTACGAGGGATCGTTAGAATAAGTTGTGATGTCTTCGGGGCATTCGTCAAGAGCATACAACTCTGCTCAGACGTGTCATAGTTAAGTCTTAATTGTAATTAACTTTAAGTTTAACTTTAATAAATTTTTATTATTTTTTTTTTAAAAAGTATTTACCGCTCTCCAAAGTTTGACTGGCGCAGCCGGAGCGGATTTTTCCGTAAAAAGTACGACCTTCAAAATTAGGACGGCATAGGGAGAATCCGGAACCATTAAATAAATTTTGTCAAAGTGAGCAGCGGGAACCGAAAGCGATGATTGCAGCGGCGGGTTGGTGAGTACAACTTTTCACCTTCCTTTCCTTTCGTTATTTTCGGAATCGAACCTCGTCCGTATAACGTTATCTGGTTTTAAATTTTAGATTTTAAGTGATATAAAAACGTAATTAAATAAATAAAATTAAATGAATTAATGTGAAGTAGTAAATATAATATGTAATTGTGTTAAATATTGAGAAATAATTTCCAATTGAAGTAATAAATTAACATTGAATTATAATTATTCCGTGTTAAATTATATTTTTAATTAAATTGAGCGACTACATATCGTCACGTTTTATAAAATAATTTTTGTGTTCTGTTGAGAAATTTTATAATTATTATATATACTTAATAGAATATAATTTTATATTAAAATAATTTATTTTAATATTGTGTTTGTGTGTGTTAAAAATCGTTTTCGTATTTTCTTTTACATTTTAATATTTTAAATTCCTTTTTATAACAATGGAACAAATTACTTTAATTCCTGGTGAATTTCTAAAATTAATTCCTCTTTTCAATGGTGATAAACGTCACCTTAATCTTTATTTAAGAAAATGCGAATACGTTATAGATAAGTTTAAGGGCGGCGAGGCTCAGAATCTATACTTAATGCAATGTATTATGAGTCGCCTGATAGATAGTGCAGCTGCACTGATTAGCGAGCGCGAGGATATAGTTACATGGTCTGAATTTAAAGAAATCTTAATACAACATTTTGGTGATCCTAGGAACGAAGAGTGCATTGCTATAGAATTGGAAAATTTGAAAATTAAACAAGGGGAAAGTTTTCTTGATTTTTCAATAGAATTCAAGCCGTTCGTTCAATATTAATATCCAAGGTAAATCAAATTACGAATACTGAAATTAAGCAGAGTAAAATCATTATATACAACCATACTGCATTAAATGTATTTCTTTATAATTTACCCGAGTACATGGTGAGAATAGTTCGTTTAAAGTGCCCGGATACATTAGAAATGGCATTAAGCATAGTTTTAGAGGAAGTTAATTTTAACGAGCAGTACAGTGCGAAAAATAAATTATACGCTAGTACAAAACCGCAGTTACAAAATTCTAATTTTAAAAATTATAATGCAGTTAATTTTCCTTTTAATCAAAATAAGTCGCAACAGCAGATTCCTAAATTTAATTTTAGTATACCCCAGAATAATTTTAATAAGCCACAATTTAATAGCTTTGGGGCTCAGCCTGGCCCATCCCAATTTGGATATAGGCCTAGTTTTAATACGAACAACCAATTTGGATATAAGCCGAATTTAAGCAACTTTAATAAGGGCGGTTCGTTCCCTACGTCCAAAATGACACCACAGCAGTTTGGTCAAAGACCACCACAACCGTTTGGCTTTAGACCACAGCAGCAATTTGGTTTTAGACCACAACAGCCATTTGGCTATAGGCCTCAAATGAATTATGGTTTTAAATCTGCAACAAATCCTCAGGATACAGATGTGTCAATGAGGACAGCACCTTTTAATAAGCCTCGTCAATTAAATGAAATTCATTTTAGCGAAGATCAGAATATTGATCCTTATTTTAATAATGAGATAAATAATTATGATCCTAACATATGCAATGAAAATTATGACTTAAATTACGATCAGAATTCTACAGATTATGTTAGTGAAGAAATTACAGAATCGAATCATGAAAATTTTAATAAAACCCAAAATAATAATGATAGTGTAGAAAATTTTCACATAGTAGCCTCAAGTTGCCTACAGAAAAAATAGAAATAAATTGTGACCCTAATTTAAAATTACCGTATATTTTTATCCCGGAAATTAAAGCAAAATTTATGATTGACACTGGAAGCACAAAATCTTTCATCAAACCAGAATTAGCATATCACTATTTCGAACCGTATATACTTAACGAACCATTTGAAGTAGTTAGCACACATGCATCCAGTAAGCACAACGAAGTTATACAAATACCACCGTTACCCACACTTAAATCTAATACATTTCAAAAATTTTACGTTTATAATGTTGATTATAGATATGATGGGTTAATAGGCAACGACCTGTTAAAACAATTAGAGGCAGTCATAGATCTAAGAAATAAAATACTTAAAATTAAAAACGCACAAATTCCCATTATATATAATGACTCACAATATAAAATACAGTTACCACCACGTTCAGAACTAAGGGTATCTTTACCTACCACTCAATATTCAGGAGATGCTATTATTAATTTTACAGAATTTTGCGAAGGTGTACGCATGCCAAGTGCAATAGTTAAATGCATAAATAGTTACGCTAAAACAGTTATTCAAAATTTATGCGATGAAGAAATGACTTTAACAATAAAATCTCCTTTTGTAGTAACTAAATACGAAGGCGCTAGTTGTGAGGTTAATAAAATAAATACTACAAGTGAATTAAATAGTAACATAGAAATAGATAAACTATTAGAACAAAATTTAAATAAATTAAGATTAGAACATATGAATAAAGAGGAAAAAGAGAAAATTTATGAGTTGTGTAAGGAATATAAAGATATATTTTATTGCGATAGTTTACCACTTACCTTTACCAATGAAATCAAGCATTTTATAAGAACCAAAAACGAAGACCCTATATATGTTAAGCCTTATAGGCATGGTTTTGCACAATCTGAAGAAATAGAAAGACAGGTAGAAAAGCTTTTACATGACAATGTTATTCAGGAATCTTTTTCTCCATGGAGCGCACCTGTCCATTTGGTCCCAAAAAAATGGACGCATCAGGTGAGCCTAAGTATAGAATGGTTATCGACTATAGACGCCTCAATGAGATCACCATAGACGACAAATACCCATTACCACATATAACGGATTTATTTGACAAATTAGGCAAGAGTACTTATTTTTCAACCCTGGATTTAGCAAGTGGCTATCATCAATTAGAGATTAACGAAAGTGACCGTCAAAAAACTGCATTTAGTACCCAATCAGGACATTACGAATTTAGTAGGATGCCGTTTGGCTTAAAAACTGCCCCGGCAACATTCCAACGCACCATGAATAGCGTCCTGAGAGGACTTCAGGGCATCCATTGTATGGTATATATAGATGACATAATAATTTATTCAAAAAGTTTAGCAGAGCATATCGATAGTTTAAAAAAGGTTTTTGATAGATTGCGGGCCACAAATTTTAAAGTTCAATTAGATAAATCCGAGTTTTTAAGGAAGGAAGTACTGTATTTAGGTCATACCATCACAAAGGATGGACTTAAGCCAAATAATGATAAAATTAAAGCCGTATTAAATTATCCTATTCCTAAAACAGTTACCGAAATCAAAAGTTTCCTTGGCTTGATCGGTTATTATAGGAGGTTCATCAAAGACTTTTCAAAGGTTACTGAACCATTAACATCATGCTTAAAAAAACGTAATAAAATTGAAATTAACGAAAATTATATACAAGCGTTCCAAAAATGTAAAGAACTTTTAGTAAATGCACCCATTTTACAATATCCGGATTACGAAAAGCCTTTCATATTAACAACTGATGCATCTGGCGTTGCTTTAGGAGCAGTGTTATCACAAGGCTCTCTTGGTAGCGATCATCCAGTTGCATATGCTAGCAGAACCCTCAGTGATACAGAAAAGAGATACAGTACAATAGAACGCGAGTTGTTAGCCATCGTGTGGGCTGTCAAACACTTTAGGCCTTATATTTTCGGAAGGAAATTTACAATATACACCGACCATCGTCCATTGGCATGGTTATACTCTATAAAAGAACCCAATAGTAAACTGACTAGATGGCGGCTTAGACTACAAGAATATGATTTTGAGGTAATATACAAAAAGGGAAAACAAAATACTAATGCAGATGCATTATCACGAATTCATTTAAATGCTTTAGGCTCTGATTCAGATGATAGCGACCTTTCAATGAAAGTTAATGTAAATGATAAAGATAAAAAGAATTCGAAATTGCAGAAATATCTTGATGAAGTCACAGGTGATATAGCAAAAATAGCAAGGAAAAGAGATAGTGAAAAAGATGAAATTATATCAATTGGTTCCGATAGCGATAGCAAAACCCTAACTATCTCTGATACATCTAAAACTATTTCAGTTAGCCCTAGGGAATTAGATCAATTAGAACAGTACCCCATACCATCCATATCCAGCCATACAGATACTATACATTCTGATATAGAGAAGGATAGTGCTGGAATACCAATTTTAAAAGAAGCAATAGATACAAAACCAAACCAAATTTTAGTCTTCTCGTGGTTTAAAAATGAATTATGTGTTAAGAACTTATCTACCCCTAAACGCAAAATATTGGAAGTATTTTTACCCCTTCAAAATAACGAACTAGTTAAAGATTTTCTAAAAGAATATATCCGTCCGAAAATTAAATACTTTATCTACTTTGAAAATGTGGAACATAGGGCAGATTTTGCCAATACCGTAACTAAATTATTTCAAAAGGATACAATTAATCTGATAGAGTGTACGGAAAGAGTAATTTTTATAGATGACGAAAATGAGCAAAAGGCTATAATAAAGAAATATCATGAAGGCAAGACGTGCCATCGTGGTATCAAAGAAACTACAGTTAGGATAAAGCGCAACTATTTTTGGGACAATTTTCAAGAAACCGTAACAGCTATAATAAATGCTTGTGAACTTTGTAAGAAGATGAAGTACGATAGGAAACCACTTAGACCCTTAATACAGTTAACTCAAACACAAGAGGCACCTTTTCAAGAAATTTTTATAGATTTATTCAGTATTGAAGGAAAATATTACCTTACTATTATAGATGCTTTTAGTAAACTAGGGCAAGCAATTGAAATTAGTAATCACTCCACACCCGAGGTAGTGCGCGCTTTGATTAAATATTTTTCATTTTATGGCATACCAAAAAAAATTTCAAGTGACCCAGGTACCGAATTTAACAATACATTAATACGAGAATTAACCGCAATGTACAAAATAGAGCTTCATATTTCTACACCAAATAATCCAAACTCTACAGGAGTTATAGAAAGGTTTCACTCCACTTTAATAGAAATATATAGATTGGCTAAGTATGAGCAAAAATTTACAGATGCTGCTTCTGTTATGACATACGCTATAATGGCTTACAATAATACAATCCATAGTGTTACTAAACACACACCATTCGAAGTAGTTTTTGGGCATACTGATTCCAATAGCACATTTGACGTAGATTTTAATAAATACTATATGCAACAATTACTCAAAGATCATGCAAAAAGAACAAAATATTTGTATCAATATATTTCAAGTAAATTATTAGACTCTAAGGAAAAAGAAAGATCAAAAAAAGGTGGTGAAAAGGAAATTGAATTTGAGACAGGAGATTCTATTTATGCGAAGGCAGTAAATACTAGGAAGAGTAAGGATAAGCCGTTATATCAAAAAGCCAAAGTTATTGGTACAATAGAAAGAAACGTAGTTCCAATTCAAGTAGGAAATAGAAATACAAAAGTTCCTATTAAAAATATAAAACGGCCTCCACAGGTGGTGCGTCGTAGTCCTGGCGATGATGCAGGAAAACCAGGCTCTTCAAGTTAAGAAAATAGAAGAAAATTCGGGGCTTTTACCACTTAAAATAGGGAATGCATACATGCAAACAGATAAGTGGGTTATTATTAAGAGATTAGATTTAGAAAGAATAGCAGATAATTTAGTATATTATATAAATAGTTATAACGAATTCAGTATGTTAATAAATACAAGTAAGCTGTATCCTAATGAATTTAGTAATATAAAAGATCAAGTAGAGTATATTCGTGATTCGACAATAAATAAGATGAAGCAAATTTTCCCTTCACAAAAATTCAAACGCGGTCTTTTAAATCCCCTTGGATCCGTCATTAAATCGATTACTGGCAATTTAGACCATGAAGATGCATTTCGTTATGACAGTCTTATTGAAAATTTATATAAAAAACAAAGTTCTATACAAAATAAGATCACCTTCATTACCAAAACCATTGTTCACCATATTAATAGCACTGAGGTACTGTATAATAATTCTTTAATTTTTAATGAGCGTCTTAAGAGGATAGAAAGAATGCTAAAAGAAATTAATACTAAAGAAAATAATTCAATTTATTCCACTTATGTTTTAGGTATGTATACTACTTTTATAAACAGTTTTCGCATTTTATATGTTACTATTAATGAAATAGAAACCGCTCTAGCATTAAGTAAGGTTGATGTATTACATCAATGTATAATTAATCCACAGAATTATTTCAAATATTGTCACAAGTCGAAAGGGTTCGTAATTTAGTTTATCCTGTATCCATGAACAATTTAGTTAAAATAGAAAGAACTATTACTGTTAAAGCTTTTACTAAAGGAAACCAGATCACGTTCATATTGGAGGTTCCGCTCATTAGTAATGATACTTACGATTTTTATAAAATGTTTTCTTTACCGATGTATGATGAGCAAAAAAATAAAACATATATCATTATTCCTGAATACCCTTTCCTTATCGTGAAAAGTTCAAAGTACATATCACTAATATCGCCTTGCCAGCAAATCTCGGAGAATGATCAGTACCTGTGCACCGAAAAGGAAATAGTTCCCTATGTCTCTACAACGTGTGCGGAGCAGATGATGGAGTATAGTAAAGATACGTCTCTTTGTATACCAAGGGCCGTACAAATAGAAGATTTAAAGTTACAAAAACTTCCCTCGTCCCGATATATTATGTATTCCAGAAATAAGATTGTAATTTCCGAAAAGTGTGGAAACGAAATAAACAAGACGCCTGTAATTGGTACTTATATTATAAAAATAGAAACCGGATGCGAAATTATTATTGGGGAAATTCATCTGCGCAGCGAGCAACACGCTTTTAGTAAAATAAATTATCAGATAATGCCATAACTACATTTCCCTAGATCAAAGAAGGAAATTTCTGAGAACCTGCCATTGGATATAAAAGGAGTTAACCTGGATGATCTGAAACACCTGTCAACGATAATCAAATCGCAAAAGTTCAGTGATAGTGATGAAGTGCAAATAATAAAAGTCAATAGTGTCAGTGTTGCAACCCTTATATTGTATGTTATAATTTTGTGTTTCTGTGTATCCCTAGCGTTATATAAATTTAGAAATAAGTTAATTTTACTTAAAAATCGAAACCCTCAGAACTCAGGAAATTCATCTGACGGTTTCGAACTTAAGGGGGGAGGAGTCATGTTGGGCTCTGGCCACCCAAAGCTTAGAATTATAACTTAGGTAAGCACTTTAAGGATCCCAGAGGTATCCATTACGAGGGATCGTTAGAATAAGTTGTGATGTCTTCGGGGCATTCGTCAAGAGCATACAACTCTGCTCAGACGTGTCATAGTTAAGTCTTAATTGTAATTAACTTTAAGTTTAACTTTAATAAATTTTTATTATTTTTTTTTAAAAAAGTATTTACCGCTCCCCAAAGTTTGACTACCTACTCGGGCCGTGCACCGTGGCCAAAACAGAGCATGACCGAAATCCTATTTTGTAATTGGGAATGGTAATTTTGGCATATTGCTTGTTTGTGCATTAGCCATTAGCCATCAGATGTTAGCATCAGCGTTTGGACGAATGATTGTAATTGCTTTTTGATTTCCGAATCAATTGATGGACAGTACGCGGAATGTCAAAGCTTGAGTTGGCTTAAAGTGGCATTAATAGCATTAATTATTAATAATTTCGACCACAGGGCGACTACTAATAATATATGTCCCCCTGTGGTCGAAATTATCCCATAATAATTGATATCATTTTTAAGTTTGTACTTTACAAAGGTTATTTTCTCTCTGAGATAGAAAAAAAAAGTGTGTGTCAGCTCCGACGCACGACTGGAGTTTACTCTAAAAAGTAAAACACGTCCCTCAGAAGGAACAAAAACTTTAGCGATCGATTTGAGTTCAAAAATTCGCGCCATGTGAAAAAAAGTGACAGGTGCGCAGAATAGGTTGCGCACGAAAACGTATCGCTGTCATTCGTTCAGTAGATGTTACTGCTCAAATTTTTTAAATACCTTATATGAAAATCGATTCTTAAGGAGTAAACTCCAAAAAATGTAAATGTTGTGACAAATTGACAAACGTTAACGTGTTACAAAATTGTATGAACTATCACATGCACGGTAGTGTGTGTGTATAATCTGAGGTAGGTGTGTGTTGTTGTTATTTTTAATAATTTAATGTAAGTCTAGGCATTATTAAAAAAAATACTTTCTGCACACCTTCCGCCACAAAAACTTTGACTGTGCCATATATCATACTTCTCCGGTCGCACAATTCTCGTAAAACTGTACTGAAAGTTTTTGCTACACGTATTAATATAGTAATTATATTTAAATTTTATGTGTATTATATTTATATTTCACCCTTAAGATAATATTATGTAGAAAAGAGACCTGGCTCCAAGTAATGTTATTAAAAGACAATGCTAATCCAATCTGAATATTATTTATTTTTATAATATCTTAACGTTAAATAATCGTACAAGTCCCAATGTTTATTAACATTTCTAAGAAATAATTTTTGGATTTTTATCAAAATTTTTGAAATACAAATATTATTTTATATTTAATTTATTTCATCACGTTAAAAATGTTAATCAAGTTTTCGTTTTCAATAAATATGCCTTTGAATTTATAAAAGAAAATACTTTTTAATTTACACATCTTCGCTTAGTAAGAAAGTGAAATTGCGTGTTTCAGAATATATTTTATTATAACTCAAATACATATTGATAATAAAAAGGTTTAATTTATTAGTATAATTATTTTCCTTTTACACAAAACAAAAATAATTATAACGAAACACACACCTAAGGAACCACACACCACACTTAGGAATAAGAAATTCTGATCCAAATTAATATTTTTGTAATTCTGTTTGTATTGTTTGTATTTCTGTATTATATAAAATGTTATTAGTCGGTGCGCAAACTTTCAAGAATAATATATACTCTAATATAATATAATAAAATATATACTCTTGAATTTATGCAACTTCTATGGAATCAACTTTCTTACTCGAAAAAGAATCAGCTGTTTGCTTTTTTTATTTTTTTATTGATAGACTGACTGAAAAAACACCTTGTATAGTGTAATATTGTCTTTATGTTTACAAAGTTGGATCTGAAGGGACTGTACTGTACTGTACTGTACTGTATCTTTCTAAAATACATGAGATAACAAAAACGGTTCGGTCGCGCTGATTGAGGGAGATTAATGAGGGCCCGCAGCCATCTTGATACCGATTAAGTAACGCTTCCGCCTTGAAAAATGTTGACTTTCGCCTTAAGTGACCAGTGAGCTGATAATGAGCTATTCTAGCTTATTGCTACCATCAATCTATACGCCTATACGCTAGACAAGTAAATCGGCAAGCAGCAAAACATTTTGCTTACGTGCCTTTATGTTCTTCTCTTTATATATAAAATTGGATTTCAGTTTTAATGTCTCGCTAAAACTCGTGAACGACTGGACCGATTTGGTTAATTTTGGTCTTGAAATAATTGTGGAAGTTCAATAAATGTTCAAACGGGGAGATATTTTGGAAAAAATGCGGGGAAAACACTAAAATCGACAGCTTAACTTTCCCACACTAACTGTTCACTGTGTTCAATTTGTAACTTTACTGTCAAATATTTATAGGTGCGTTCAGTTTACCTATTTGGTTGATTTCAAAAATATCGGCCGGTCTCAGTAGGTGGGTAGGTGTAGATGCAGGTGAAGGTGTAGGCGTAGTTATATATTCCAGTTCATATTCACGACATAATAACGTGTGTCGGAAGTTTGGGACAGCTGGTTCAAAATAAATAGGGTTCCAATTACGTTCGCTCTAAGAAAAAGGAAGTTGCGGGCAAAAGTTAGTAAGATATATAATACAAATAAATTAATTGCAGGCGTATTCTTAGTGTTTCTACAGTATTTGAGGCTAAGGTCTAATAATTATATTTATAACTAGCTTTTACCCGCAGCTTCGCCCGCGTGGCAGAGTGTTCGTGGCAAAAAACTTCCTACCTATTAAATATACCTGCAATATAGTAATAGCACTGAGTAAAATATAATCTCATAGATAAGGATTCATATTGTATCCGTCTAAATAGCTTTTCGTCTAAATACCACATTATATAGCATATATAGAACGTTCGGCTGTATATATTTTTATTCTTTTTGGTATGCTCAACGATTACTCCGCCGTCTGTGGACCGATTTTCAAAATTATTTTTTTGCTGAACAGGGTATAATTTCAATTTGGACCGTTTGATACCAAGGTCCATGTCCAGGAGAAATCGAAGGAACTCCTCAAAATTTATATGGACAATTGGACACATATAGTGATTTCGACTTTTTCTGAAGGTACCCAAGCATATGCTTTATACTTATTATGCAAAAAGTGCATAATAAGTACCCTGGATCAAAAAGTACTGAACAAAACTCTTGAGTCCTTATAGATACATGTTTGGAGATTTTAGTATTGTTTAAAGAACTGCAAGCATATGCCACTATGTCAATTACAGTAATTATCATCATCATCATCACCACCATCATCACACCATACATCATCACATTATGATGATAATAGGTACTTTTCATAGTATTTTACTTCGATACATATCCTTGAATATTACTCTGCCGTTTGTGGACCCTATTGGAAAATTCTTTTGTTTTTGTAAAGGGTATAATAAGTAAATAATAAAATTCCATTGTGTACTTACATAAATAGTAATTTTTCCCATTTTAGTCACATTTATTATATTTTTAATAACACATTTTAAGAAAGCTTAAAAGAATCATCATCTCATCGTTTCATCATCATCTCAACTCTCATGTCTCATCGTTTCTCAAAAACGATTTCGTTCGTTAGTTTTTTTTTTCGATTTATTTTGCAAATCCAACTACCATGGAAAATACTTATCATTTTTCGGGTTAATATGTTACAGCCTATGACTCACAAATAATGTGGCTGTAAAATAGAAAGATAGGAATAGAAAGAAGAATAGAAATGTAAAAAAGTGGTGGGTAAAATAGAAAGCCATTTTCCAATAGGGTCCACAAACGGCAGAGTAATATTCAAGGATGTGTATCGAAGTAAAATACTATGAAAAGTACCTATTATCATCATAATGTGATGATGTATGGTGTGATGATGGTGGTGATGATGATGATGATAATTACTGTAATTGACATAGTGGCATATGCTTGCAGTTCTTTAAACAATACTAAAATCTCCAAACATGTATCTATAAGGACTCAAGAGTTTTGTTCAGTACTTTTTGATCCAGGGTACTTATTATGCACTTTTTGCATAATAAGTATAAAGCATATGCTTGGGTATCTTCAGAAAAAGTCGAAATCACTATATGTGTCCAATTGTCCATATAAATTTTGAGGAGTTCCTTCGATTTCTCCTGGACATGGACCTTGGTATCAAACGGTCCAAATTGAAATTATACCCTGTTCAGCAAAAAAATAATTTTGAAAATCGGTCCACAGACGGCGGAGTAATCATTGAGCATACCAAAAAGAATACTAAGGCGGGTCAATAAGTCCGTGACTTTTTGAATTTCTAACCTCCTTACTGAAAAAGCAACACTACTCCTGTCAACAGGCATCTGTCAGTTGACTCCTATCAAAATTTGAACTTGCTGCATCAGTTAGTTTGTGTTTTACAGCTATCTTTATCAGACTATCCAGTAACTTAAGGAAACAATGGAAAAAAGTGAATTTCGTGTGCTTATTAAGCATTATTTTTTGCGAAAAAAAACCATTACCGAGACCAAGGCTAAGCTTGATAAATACTATGGGGACTCTGCACCATCGATTTCAATGGTAAAAAAGTGGTTTACTGAATTTCGTTGTGGCCATACAAGCACTGAAGATGCCGAACGTCCTGGACGCCCAGTTGAGGTCTCTACACCCGAAACAATCGAAAAAATTCACGATATGGTGTTGGCCGACCGAAGATTGAAAATGCAAGAGATTGTGGAAGCTATAGGCATCTCGCATGACTCAGTGGTTTCAATTTTGAATGATCACTTGGGCATGAGAAAGCTTTCCGCAAGATGGGTGCCGCGTTTGCTCACAGTCGACCACAAACGCAATCGTGTAACAACTTCACAGGAAGGTTTGGCGTTGTTTAATCACAATATGGAGGAGTTTTTGGGCCGTTTTGTAACCGTGGACGAAACATGGATCCATTACAACACACCAGAGACCAAACAACAGTCAAAACAGTGGGTTTCTAAGGGTGAATCGGCGCCAAAGAAGGCCAAGGTGGGTTTGTCAGCCAATAAAGTTATGGCGACTGTTTTTTGGGATGCACGTGGGATAATCCACATTGACTATCTTCAAAAGGGAAGAACAATTAATGGGGAATATTATGCCAACTTATTGGACCGCTTCAATGAGGATTTGAAAAAAAACCGACCTCATTTGGCCAAGAAAAAAGTTCTTTTTCACCAAGACAATGCAAGGGTGCACACATGTGCAGTTGCCATGGCAAAAATCCATGAATTGGGTTATGAATTGCTCCCACATCCACCCTATTCTCCAGATTTGGCTCCGAGTGACTACTTCTTATTCCCAAACCTGAAAAAATGGCTCGGTGGAAAAAGATTTGACTCCAATGATGAAGTCATCTCGCAAACAAAGGCCTATTTTGAGGACCTCGACAAATCATATTTTTTGGAAGGGATAAAAAAATTGGAGAAGCGTTGGACAAAGTGTATAGAGCTCAAGGGGGACTACGTTGAAAAATAAAATGATTTATTTATCAAAAAATCTGTGTATTATTCCAAAAGTCACGGACTTATTGACCCGCCCTCGTAAAAATATATACAGCCGAACGTTCTATATATGCTATATAATGTGGTATTTAGACGAAAAGCTATTTAGACGGATACAATATGAATCCTTATCTATGAGATTATATTTTACTCAGTGCTATTACTATATTGCAGGTATATTTAATAGGTAGGAAGTTTTTTGCCACGAACACTCTGCCACGCGGGTGAAGCTGCGGGTAAAAGCTAGTTATAAATATAATTATTAGACCTTAGCCTCAAATACTGTAGAAACACTAAGAATACGCCTGCAATTAATTTATTTGTATTATATATCTTACTAACTTTTGCCCGCAACTTCCTTTTTCTTAGAGCGAACGTAATTGGAACCCTATTTATTTTGAACCAGCTGTCCCAAACTTCCGACACACGTTATTATGTCGTGAATATGAACTGGAATATATAACTACGCCTACACCTTCACCTGCATCTACACCTACCCACCTACTGAGACCGGCCGATATTTTTGAAATCAACCAAATAGGTAAACTGAACGCACCTATAAATATTTGACAGTAAAGTTACAAATTGAACACAGTGAACAGTTAGTGTGGGAAAGTTAAGCTGTCGATTTTAGTGTTTTCCCCGCATTTTTTCCAAAATATCTCCCCGTTTGAACATTTATTGAACTTCCACAATTATTTCAAGACCAAAATTAACCAAATCGGTCCAGTCGTTCACGAGTTTTAGCGAGACATTAAAACTGAAATCCAATTTTATATATAAAGAGAAGAACATAAAGGCACGTAAGCAAAATGTTTTGCTGCTTGCCGATTTACTTGTCTAGCGTATAGGCGTATAGATTGATGGTAGCAATAAGCTAGAATAGCTCATTATCAGCTCACTGGTCACTTAAGGCGAAGGTCAACATTTTTCAAGGCGGAAGCGTTACTTAATCGGTATCAAGATTTTGCGGGCCCTCATTAATCTCCCTCAATCAGCGCGACCGAACCGTTTTTGTTATCTCATGTATTTTAGAAAGATACAGTACAGTACAGTACAGTACAGTCCCTTCAGATCCAACTTTGTAAACATAAAGACAATATTACACTATACAAGGTGTTTTTTCAGTCAGTCTATCAATAAAAAAATAAAAAAAGCAAACAGCTGATTCTTTTTCGAGTAAGAAAGTTGATTCCATAGAAGTTGCATAAATTCAAGAGTATATATTTTATTATATTATATTAGAGTAGGTATATATTATTCTTGAAAGTTTGCGCACCGACTAATAACATTTTATATAATACAGAAATACAAACAATACAAACAGAATTACAAAAATATTAATTTGGATCAGAATTTCTTATTCCTCCGTCCTATATGTACGTACGTTAGTAATATATACTTAGTTAGGCCATAAATACTGTTACAATTAAAAATAAACAAAATATTACATTTGAATTTGGAATCTGTCAATTTTTAATGATTGTTCATTGCGTTTTCTCATTTTGGCGCCAATATATTGTACAATATTTTGCGATATTAAAATGGAGTGGGGTGATAAAGGGAACCGAATCGCTGTGATTGCATTATAAAAAGTAGGTATGGAGCCAAATGGAATTTTTAAAACTCTTCATACGCTTGGTATTAGTAAAATGTTAATTAATAGGTACAATGAAACCTCCTCTGTTTGTGACAGAAAAAGTGCTGGCCATTCACGTAGTGTACGTACGAAAAAGGTGGTCAAAGCAGAAAGGGAAAGAATTCGAAGAAATCCTGTCCGAAAGCAAAAGATTTTATCTCGGGAGATGAAGATAACACCTAGAATCATGTCGCGTATTTTAAAAGATGACTTAGGACTTGCAGCCTTTAAAAGACGTACTGGTCATTACTTAACAGATAATTAAAACTAGAATAGGGTGGTAAAATCGAAACAACTACTGAAACGGTACGCAAAGGTAGGTCACAGAAAAATTTTGTTTACGGATGAGAAAATTTTTACAAATGAGCAACATTTTAACAAACAAAATAAGCGTATTTACACTCAAAGCTCTAAGGAAGCTTCCCAAGCTTCTAGCGACAGAGTGCAACGTGGGCACTATCCGACTTCAGTGATGGTTTGGCGGGGTTGGTGATGGGGATACTTTTGTGTAAAAGTTATCAAAACATCGGCACAAGTGTATCAAGATACCATTCTTGAGAAGATAGTGAAGCCCCTTAACAACACCATGTTCAATAACCAAGAATGGTCCTTCCAGCAAGACTCGGCGCCGGGTCATAAAGCTCTGTCTACGCAGTCTTGTTTGGAAACGAACGTTTCGGACTTCATCAGATCTGAAGACTGGCAGTCGTCTAATCCCGATCTTAATCCGCTTATGTATCCGGATTATTATTTATGGTCAATTTTAGAGAGTACGGATTGCTCTTAACGCCATGATAATTTGGAGTCCCTAAAACAATCCGTACGATTGGCAGTGAAGAATTTTCCCATGGGAAGAGTGCGTGCTTCTACTGGTCACTGGCCTCAACGTTGTAAGGACTGTATTGCAGCTAATGGAGACCACATCGAATAGGCTTTTTATATTTTAAATTGTTTTATATTTATGTATTAAACTAACACACTGTAAAAGTAATAAATGTTATTTGCAGGGTAACTTCACAACCCAGGATTTAACTTGTGACGGGGCAATAAGCTCCAGAATCCTGAATCGCGCTATCAAAGTTTTCTAAGATCGGCGGTATATATACAACATCTGAAAAACATACAAGTGGGCTTCGGCCTGACCGAGCATACCACTTCGCTCTGTCGGAGATCACCATTTGGGGCTCGCTACTTACAACCACAAACTATTAGGTCAATACATATAAAATTGGCGTTTTGTCATACTGTCCACTTTGATCTCAAATATATTTCTGGAGGTAATCTGTTGGAGCAAGGTCCGGGAAGTATGGTGGATGTCTTAGACATTCCAATTGAAGCTCCTCTAATTTGGTAGCCGTCTGTTGTGGCTGGTGCAAACAAGACGCTGTCCTGAAGCAGCAGTGGCTTAGAGCGAATGACCAACCTCGGTTGTTTAGCAGCTAGCTTTTCCATCATAATTTGCAGTTGCTGGCAATCGACATCTGCCGTAATCGTCTCGCTAGATTTAAGAAAGCTGTAGAGAACGACACAAGTCCACCAAACGCTCACAAGTAACTTTTTTAGAGACAATTTTCGCTTGGGGCAGGCTTTGGCTGGTTCGCCAGGGTTCAGCCATTGCGATGAGCGTTTTCGATTATCGTACAGGATCCACTTTTCATCACAGGTAATGATTCGATTTAAAATCCCTTCATTATTGTGACGATTGAGTAATGTAACGCAGCAGTCGACGCGCGTTTGTCGGTTTGCTGCACTCAATTCATGAGGTACCCACCTTTCAAGCTTTTTCACTTTCCCAATTTGCTTCAAGTGGATTAAAATAGTTTTATCACTAATACCGCAGCCTGCAGCTAACTCGAACGTGGTTTGCGATGGATCCGCATCCACAATAGCCTTCAATTCTTCATTATCAACTTTGGTCTCCGGCCGTCCACGGGGCTTTTTCTGCAGGTCGAAATTTCCAGAACGAAAACGTTGGAACCAAAAACGCACTGTGTTTTCTTTTACAACACCACCGCCATACATATCATTAATCCTTCGAGCCGTTTCTGCAGCACTGGTGCCACGGTGGAACTCGTACTCGAAAATAATACGCTATTACAAGTTTTCCATTTTGTAAACAGAGTGACGCAAAGAAAAAACCAAAAGAGGAAAAAACAAATGAATTTCAGTTTTCAAAACACAAGTGCATGAGTAAATAGCGGTATAAATTTTAAACTGGAATTCCTAACCAAAGAAGATATATTTGAGATCAAAGTGGCCATTACGACAAAACGCCAATTTCATATGTACCCTTAGGTAGCGAAACATGTATGTCTGAGACACTAACAAACTACAGAGAGACTACTCACATATAATAATAATAATAGCTCACCACAACGATGGCCGGTTTCATTAAAACCAGGCCAGCTACGCTGGAGTTATTTTGTAGTTCCCAAGTGTGTGCGCAGAACACAAGAACACTCTATTTTCCTTTACTCTCGTAACCCAGTGGGATGGATAACCGACACGACTGGTGAGAGATCAGGCGCAGGTCCGACTTTTTACATGCCCATCCGACGCATGGATCACCTTTCTTGTCAGACAATCGGGTGATCAGACTGCATTGTCCTAACCAAACTTTGAAACAACATTTTTTGTTGTTCCAATGAGGGAATCGACCACGACCACGACCACCGAGTCGAAAGCCAAACTCTAAACCACTGGACCACGAAGGCTGCCAACTCACATATAAGATTCAAACCCAGTAATGGGGATGTTATATAGTCATTTATTATACACTGGCCAAAAAAAAAGAACTACACTTTTAATATGTGAAAATTTTCAAAACTATTGAAGTTAGCATTTTTATATCAAACTTTTAAAGGAAAAGGATTTGCTCCAAAATTAACCCAGGGTCAATAGCGAAATGGTTTTAACATATTCCCTTTAAATCATATTCATAATTAGATGTCATCAAAAGGCAATCCTGAAATACACCGGGTATAGAAGTTATGAGCAAGAATAAAATTAGTTTTTGTATGGAAATAACAGGTCTAAGATGATGTGTGAAAAAAGCGATACTCGAAAGATTTGAAGAACGTGGTTGTTATATTCAAGATTCATTTTTTTTTTCTCTTATTATATTTTCGTTTATTCGCTAAATGTAGTAGGTATATAGTATTACATAATTATGCAGGTGGTATAGTTTAGAAATGGTCCATTTATTTTACCATGATAGCATGGTGTGTGAAAAATAATACATGGTAAATCTAGTCTACTTATCAATAATTATTGTTTTAAGAAAAGAAAAATAAAATAATAAAGCTTACTTAAAAATAATAAATTGTGTTACATAGGTACAGCAATAATTATTATGTAAATTTGTCGTTCGATTCAATATAATTATTGTTTATCATTCTGCTTCAATGACTGTGCTCCGAATTGTAATTTATGAATTACGTATTATAGATATGGGTGGAAGACGAAGGTGATATTGAGAAACGTGGGAGTCATGACTCATGTTACATAATTCACAGCAATTATTTAAATAATAATTATAAATGATAAATTGCTATGTAAATAAAAAAAAACTAAATATTATTAAAGATGAATCTTAGGGTCGATTCTTACCGAGACGATACGCGACGCGTTGCGGCGCCGCATTTTTAAGATAGCTATTTAAATTTGAACTTTATTCACTACCAAAAAGGTGCACATTTCATTGCAAGAGTTCGAATATCAAGACAATCAAATTCAATGTCGACGCCGCTTTTAAAAATGCAGCACAGCGTCGCGTCGCGTTTCGGTGTGAACTGACCCTTACTTTAATTCGAACGTTGTAGTATTGTATATTGCCAAACAGTTGTTTATTTTCGGTCTGCGAAACTTTTTCGATCTATGTGGTAATCGTAGCAAAATACTGCTCAATTTTGGTAACATTTCAACACATCCGTTTCCGTCAAAACACTTTGATCTGGAGTAAGGAAGCATTTGAAACCCGAAAGCACTTAATATTCAATTCCGGTTACGTAAGAAATCCGGCATTTTTCCACAGGAAGCGGCCAAGTGTGGCGGCAATAATTCCATTACGTCACTTCCGGTCACTGCAGCTGCTCGCAATTTTGGCTTCCATCTTCCAAATCCATGCGGTTTTCGCTACATTGTTATATAAGAATAACGTTCTGTGAACTGATTTTGACTGACCGTGCAAAAGTTAATGGAATGGATAATGGCTTTATTCTATTCCATAGTATTCTTTATGCGACCGGACAAGGAGGAGCAACGTTTGCAGTTTAATCTAAGAGGTAAACGTAACAGCTGTATTCAATTTGTATTTAGTTATGGTAATGTAATACTTGCGTGTACAACACGTTCTCAACAGTATCTTTTTTTGAAGTGAAAACTTCTTAATTGCGAACGAATTTAAAAAAAGCTATAAGAGTACTGTATTACAATAATGTATAATCTAGTACCTAAAAGATATATTAATAACATAGTACTCTTATATATAATAGTACTTACTATTAACTAGCACTGTTTGTTATATCTTTATTTGGTTGGTACGAATTTCGTGTTACAGTTTATTTTTGGTTAAATACTTTGTCATCTAAGCGTCAGTTCACACCGACACGCGACGCGAAGCGACGCGGCGCTCCTCCTCCTTCCCATCAGGTAGACAGATGACCTTAGAAAATTCGCAGGGAGTCGGTAAATACAAGCCGCGAGCGACCAGTCCTGGACGACCAACTCCAGGGCGTCCAGATGGACGTCACCAGGCTGAAACGATTTGTCACCTTCTTTAGTACTTTGTTTTGCACTTATTTTATACTTATATTCTAATAATATTTAATTGTAATAAAGTTAATAAAAATTCGTGTGAAAACTGCACACAAATTAGTATTTATTAATAAACAATTTTCGTTAGTTTATTTTCAATTACTGTCCGTGTACACGCAAACACCAGCGTACAGCTATTCATTATTCAGTATGAAATGTTCTACATCAATACGTGTGTTTCGAGTTAAAACAATTTTGATTCAGAACTGCCATTGTTCTTTGAATTCAGCGGGGATTAAAGTTATATAATTGAAATAGTTAAAATAACTTAAGCGTGAATTCGTATGTTTTTAATTTGCTACACGTAAACCACTGTATTATTAAAATGTATGTTTTTTGAACGTTTACAATCCTACTACTATTAAAAATGTGAAAATTTGTGAGGATGGATGTTTTTATGGATGAATGTTTGTTACTATTTCACGCAATACCTCAGTAGGTACATATATTGATGAAATTTGGTGTGGTAGTAGTTTAGGCTCTGTATGAAAACATAGGCTTTTTATCCCAAAAGAGTAAAGTGTTCCCGTGGTATACTTTATTTACGCGACCGGAGCCACGGGCAAAAGCTAGTACGTTATGAGTGAGACTACCACATACCTACAGACTTGTAATAATATAGACTGAGGCGGACCAATTAGCGCCACAATCCTGAATCGCGCTATCTAAGTTTTCTAAGATCGGCACTATATATACAACATCTGAAATGCATGCGAGTGGGCTTCGGCCTGACCGAGCATACCACCTCGCTCGGTCGGAGACCTCCCTCTGGGGAGAATTTCCCACTATTCCCACAAGAGTATGAAAACGAACTTAAAATTCGCGACAGTAAATTGTTTTCTTTATTAACCACCTCTAGTTAAAAGGGCTATTCTCGACTAAACCAGACAAAATAAGTACCCCTTAAAGCCCTAGGATCAATATTTTCCTAACCCAAGGTATGGCGTAAATTCATAAGTTTATTCTCAAGTCACGGCGGTAGCTACACTCTATAAATATTTGAGGAGCGTGTAAGCTTTGTACAATTTACCCTTCGACATGATAGAGAGATCTTTGTTGAAAAATGTAAAGGAAGTTTGTTATATTCTGTCGTTTTGGGCGCGCGACAATTTAGCTACGACCCTGACATGTTAGTGTCATAATAATATAGGGATTTTAGTAAATATTTTACTGTTTAAGGTTATAAAGTAAATGGATTTTAGCTAACCCTAGAAGCTCAACATGATTTTGTACAAAATCGATACGACGTATATAAACGAAATCAATGTATTTTATTACTAGCCATTGCCATAGGAACCATAGGACCATAGGAACAAAAAAGCAATAATATACGTCAAACTTTGGGGTTAAAGATAATTGATTTAATATAACAGGAGTTTGCGGAAAAGTGACATCTATTAGTAGTGATGTCAATTACGTAATGAAATTAATAACTAGTTTGTTTGGTAACGCAATATGCTAACAGATAAATGATAAAGATAATAATTATTTTTCTTGGTATAAATATAAATAGTATAGAGGTATCTATTTCACGCCCTAAGTAACATTTTTGTTCATAAAACTAGTACTAAACCCTTTAACTATAGAAAAAGAAAATATTTTTTTTACTCCAATATAAAAAATATCATATCTATCACGACAACGATTACCACAGATAAGTACGTATTTTACACATGAATTCTCTGATATTCGGATATTCATAATTTTATATGCTCAAGTCCTAAAAATATAATTGTATTTTTTTATACAATAAATTTTTAAGTACCTCCTATACAACCACATATTACGTTCGAAACTTGGCCGCTCTTAATGGAAAATCGATCAGTATTTGTCAGTGTCCTTTCGCATTTATGTAGTAGGAAGTAGTATGATTTTATTATTTGCTAATGTATCGTTTATATTTCACAAATTTTTCAAAAGTTAAAAATAGCAATATAACTTCAATTTCTAAACTAGAAACTGGGCAACTCGTTTATTACTCCACTATTATGCGTTTGCCAGAGCGAAATGCTTGCCGCAATATTCCCGCTGTAATATAAATTGCAAAGTGCAACATCTATTAAGCACAAAGTAATGAGACACTACAAATTAAATTCCATGAGACGCTCTATATTAACTAATTAGTAAGCAATAGTGATGGGACGGATTACTAAACAGTTACTACATAATTAGTGATGTTGTTACAACTTTTTTTTTATTACTGTAGCGAGCTACGACCTCTTGATTTGTACGTTCTTCTTACGCTTGAGTGGTGATGATAATAATACAGCAACAATTCTTATATTCTCCTTTATTGGTGCTTAACACAGATACGTATTACATATTATAAGATATGTTTAACACAAATACGTCTACACTGATTATAGCCTTTTAGTTATCCGAAATAAAACTAAGTAAATAGGCTTTACTCGTGACATCTGTCAATATGACATTGACAATTGCATGTCTTAAGACTACCGTTGTCCTTATGCAACAATTACAATTTCGGAAAAGAACAGCTGGTTAGTGGGCTTAACTAGCAATTTTTAGAATGTTTTATATCTTATTTATATTTTATATGGGCTCTGTAGTATTACAAGAAACCCTTGCAGTTTCGCTGTGTCCGTCCGTCTGTCGGTGCGACCCAGCTAACTTCTTTAATTATGAATATAAATTGATGAAATTTAGTACACTAAACTAAACTTTATTCTTGGCAGCCCCATGTCCCATGGAGACATGACGTGAAATGGGGATGAATTTTTATTTCTCATTCTACACCATTATGTCAGGTATCTTGGAATAGGTATTTGAAATAAATGTGATGTTTTATATACAACTCTTTCATAAAGTGAATCATTTTCGAGTAATCGGGCTCCAAAATGGTTTACAGGTTGTTCCCCCTTAGCATTTATAAACTTTAGGAGAAACTTGTAACTTTCTATGCTGATAGATCATGCTAAATAATAAATACTCTTTAGGAAAATTATTTTGATAGGAATCAGACTTTTTTAGCTACATATTATGATTTTTGTTTCGTCTCGTAACAATAAAATAAATAAATTCGACTCTATTATATCAGTCCGATTGGCAGTTTGGTATGCGTATGTATAATATTTGCTTTGTTCGAAAATGTGGAATACCACATACCGAATTTTCGAACAAAGCGACGGGTTCGAATGCCGGTCAGCTAAATATTTTGTGATTATTTTTATTTATTTAAATTTATCAGAACTCTGGAGCAGAGGTACTCTTCATTTGAACGAGTTATATTTAGGGCCTGTTTCAAATAAGTGATACGTTTACTGATAGGTGTCAAATAGATTGTAATTGAATGTTATGCCACTGTTTTTATTATAATAGATAAATAAATAAATATCTATGGACGCTTCACACCACGTCAATCTGGCCCCGTTCTAAGTATCCGGAGAACTTGTGTTACAGGTACCAGAAAACGGGAAGTATATTTAATACTTTTTAACTATTTAAGATTTTTACTACAATAATTTAAGATTTTTACTATATTATATACGTATTTAATACATCCATTTTTACACATCCATGACCCAGGAACACAGAAAAACTTTTTGTTCCTTCGGCGGGATTCGAACCCGCGACCCCCGGCTTGGGCAGGAACGCGCTGATATATGAACCACTGAGCCACAGATGTCGTATAAGCTATCCGAAACTTATTAGAAGATTGTGTAACAGGCTCTTAGTCTAGCAAGATTAAAGCAAATTAAAAAAAAAAAAATATCAATTTAGGAGAAAACAAAATTGTAAGGCACATACTATAAACAAGAAAAGGAGCACCCGCAGGGTTAACTGACTTATCGATCCAGTACAAACTCATCTTTATCTCTCCACGGAGCCGGGATGACAATTGCGCTTGTATCTCGGTACTTATTACGCAACTGGATCTACGCCACGCCATAAGGAACCCTCAATATACAGTGACAAAGTTCAATATACAGCAGCAATCATAAGTCAACAAAAGGTTTTATTGATGAAACGAAAATAACCCGTTTTGAGTGGCAAATCGTCATCGAAAATGAAAATTCATGGTAGACTTGTTACAATATTAGCTATTGTAATTGAAAATCGATTTCACTTCAAATACGAAAAGGTCGTGAATCTATGATTAATTGTAATAATATAAGGTCTTTACCTATGAAATTGCCGTTTTGTATGAAAAAATTTAAACTAATTTTTTTCATGTATTCTTTATTTGTATTAATCGAAGTAATCACCCGTGCAATCAATGCATCTTTGCCAACGCAGTGACAGTTTATTGATGCCCTTGTTAAAGAAATCAGCTGGACGGGAGGCAACAAATTCTTCAAAGGCATTTTGTACTGCCTCTCGGGTATTGAATTTTTTTCCCGCCAAGAAGTTATCCAAATTCTGGAAAAAGTAGTAGTCTGTAGGCGCTAGGTCTGGTGAGTAGGGCGGATGACGGAGAGCTTCCAACCCCAGTTCTTGCAACTTGGAGACCGTCTCCTGTGCAGCGATTGACCAATGCTGGTTGGAGATGTGCCAGCTTCTCCATCATTGTGTTCAGTTCTTCACAGTACACATCTGCAGTAATGCTCACCCCGTTTCGTAAGAAGCTGTGTTGAATCAAACCGGCGCTAGACCACCAAAAAGTGACCATCACTTTTATAGGGGTATGTTTTCGTTTAGGGCATTGTTTAGGTTGCTGAACCAGGATCCAACCAACTTGCTGAGCGCTTGCGGTTATCAAACAGAATTCATTTTTCATCGCAGGTAACAATGCGGTTCAAAATTCCTTCGCGCTGGAGATCATTGAGTTCGTGGGGCACCCATTTGTTAAGCTCTTTTACCTTGCCAATTTGAAGCAAATGGACCAATATTGTTTTGACGCTAACGTCGAAAGCTGCTGCTAATTCAGCCGTAGATTGTGTATCATCAGCTTCCACAATCGCCTTTAATTCGTCATTGTCGACCAAAGTCTTCGGACGACCGCGAGGTTTATTTTTCAGGTCGAAATTTCCAGAATGGAAGCGAGCAAACCAATAACAGGTGGTGGTGGTGGTGCGTTGGTTTGTAGTGTTAGCTCTGTAAACGTCGTTGATGTTGCGTGCCGCTTGTGCCGCGTTGCTGCCACGACGGTGCTCATATTCCATAATTACTCGAATTTTAACGTATCCATGATGACGAAAAAGATTGAAATGCGATAAAAATGTATCACTAATCAATAAACAAATGACTACTTTTGGAAAAAGAATTGCATGTTTTAAAAATAAAATTAATTTGGAATTAGAATTCTTAGCCAAACAAAAATTATTTTGATTTGATATGGCCAGTACTGCATAACGGCAATTTCATAGGTAAAGACCTATTATATGACATCCACGAAAATTCTTTTTTCAATCATTTTCACAACTAAAAAAATTCACACATTTTAATTAACCGCAAAAAAAGTTTACACGGTTAATTTAATTATTTTGGGAGTGAAAAATTGATGGAGGTCTTAACCCAGGAAAACCACGAATTATTGATACTTTTTTATTTCGTTGCATAGTATTATACGAGCTATTACGCTCTATAATAATCGTCAAGGCGCGTGGCTCAGCTACGTATGTTTTGTACTTTTTGCGTTGCATTGCTGGCAAATTGGTGTCTTGGGTTGAAATTGGGTTTGAGAGGCGGTCAGACTAATATTTTTAGGGTTTTTTTAATACCTATCATCAGTTGTAAATTTTTTTAACGTACTACTAGAACTCCGAGCACACCTCGGTCTACCAGGTACTTATAATTTCGTTCGAACTACGCTAACCTTAAGTTAAGCAACACTGAGCGAGAAAATTCTTTTTTTTCCCCTTCCTAGTATGAGCAAGAACAGAGTAGGTCGCTATAGTTCGTCCCACGTGAACTTTATGTTAATAACTACAACACGCCTACGACGAATGTTAAAGCAGTTTACCAGACTTACTTAACTCTCACTTAATATTCACTTAACATGTATGAACAACGGCTAGTACGCTTGCTGATGTTTAATTTTGTGGTTTTGGTGTAAATTGCCTGTTAAATTGATTTTGAAGTATGCGTAATGTAACGCCCGATAATATACGTTTGCGTACAATGTCGCTTCTGTATTTTATATTATGTTTTGTTATTAATAAAATATATATAATATTTTTTTTTTAATTTAAATAAATTTTCCCGCGGCCTTGCCCGCGTAACACAGTATCCTACAGGAACACAATACTTTTTCACTATATTGTCGGGATATATTGTAATTTTAATGCAGAGTCTAATCTACGTCCATGTCAAATTTCATAAAATTTCGTTCAGTAGTTTTGCGTAAAAGAGTCACAAACATACATCTATCTATCCATCTATCCATTCTCCACAAGCTTTCACGTTTATAATAGTAGATATAAAATTGCGTCGCAAGGTATGAGATAGGTAGGCGAGTCGGCCATTTTTTGTGAGTAGGTAGTAAAATAATATTCGTAAGATAGTGATTTAATGAGTACAGTCTACGAAATCATTTGCTCGCTGTTTCGCTTGCTTTGAGGGATACCAATTAAAAAAATGAAAAATAGGAAGCTTCTCAGCGTAAAATTAATTCACATTTTATTCTTATTATAATATCGTCGGATTTTAACAGGCTGTCATAACATATTACTTTTCTTTATAGTTTTACCTTACTTAATATTTCACGTACTACGCAGATATATTTCGACGGACGCGAAGATGTAACCTAACCGTTTTCTGTATTTATACCTATGTAATCGAAGGTCCGGACTCAGGAATAGGGGAGCGTCGGAGGTCGGAAATTGCGCCGCTCCGCCGATTCAACGAAACTCAACAAAACATCAAGCTTTTTAATAAACATAATTACATTTTTGGGTTCACAATTTGGGGTGCCTTAATATAAAAATTGATAATTTCGTTCTTGTGTTACCATAAACAGAATACCATCAACCGTCTATATATAAATGTTTTTGCTGTTGTTCAATTGTAGCTACCCACTTCAGTTCAATTGGGAAATAAAAAATAAAAAAAAATATTTTAATTGTATGTATGTATTTTAAAACTTTATTATTAATAATATTGATATTTAATGCGAAAAACTAATTTTTTTTAGTAATGAAAAGTTAAGAAAACGACTATAATTATTTTGAATTTCGAACACCAATACTTACGATCGCCAGTGGCGATACCCTGCAGTGTCTTCGGTACTGGATTCAAAAATTAATTTTTATTTTGATGTAACTTTTGAATTTTTGCGAAAAAAAAATAGTTTTGTTTTAAAACTTATACTTATATATATGATTTCCATTTATCAAAAAAAAACAACCCCAATTGCATAAATTTAAACACTTCTACTTACACAATAAATAAGTATCTGGGAGACCGAGCTTTGCTTGGAGTTTTAGTAGAACGATAAAATAATTACAAAACAATATATAGAATCACAAAAATATTCGCCTGACCGGGATTCGAACCCGGGACACCAATTTGACAACAACTCAAAAAGACCAACGCTAACTCTAAAGAAAAATGCCTCTGTCTCTAGCTAGATTTCTCTCCCCCAAAACTCCTTGCATACTAAATTTCATGAAAATACTTGCAGTTCTTTTCGAGATTCCGATTGCCTTTATATATACAAGAAATGCTCGTTTAAAGTATAAGTGAGTACCAACATTTTACTTAGCCATGTTACAGTGCAGCGGAACACGGCATCGGCAGTACGAGATAATGTCTCGCGAGCGACAGCCAGTTCTACTCAATATATAGCTCCCGGCCACAGCCAAGCTCGAAGTAAAACAACCAAATATTTCCCATATTCGGTGGTTTTACTAGGGCTTGGATGAGTTGAGAATCTATAAATTTCCAATATTACAGTACCATATACTTTCGGTATATTATGCGACTATATGGAAACTTATAGAACGATGTGAAATTATAAAGGATTGCGTTTTTACACTCTTGTTTTAATATTATGTAAGTAAAAGAAGTTTTCAAATTGACCCAGAGTTGATAGCAATGAAACGGTTGCCGGTATACTTTTAATTATATTGTATGTCACAAAAACGGGAATTCCGAAATATGCCAGTTATTTAACAAGCTACAAGTAACTAAGCAAGAATAAAGTCAGTTTTTGTATGGAAATGACTGGCGTGAAATGAAAAACGACACCTAAAAGACATTAAGAACGTTATTAGAATGTGTTAAATATTATTTTGGACAATGTAGGTAACATGTATGTAGCTTTTGGTGTTGAAATTATAGGTATATACGGCTACAATTTCAATGTACGGAGATACAATTCCGGTAGTACGAATTATTTCGGAAGTTCCGCGATTGCGGAGGCGAATACGAAGCTCCGCTACAACTTAGTGTTGTAGCGGAGCTTCGTATATAAACCTATAAACCTTTTTTCGCAGGGGTAAGGTCATTACGCCTTCCCCGGGTTGGATATCCCGGGGATATGTGGGACTCCTGCGGATTGCCAACAGCCGCTACGAAAGGGAGTGTCCCGGATCTATCTAACACAGGACACTCCCCACGACCGGTCGGTCTTCCTCATGAAGGACCGGACTTCCAACTAGAATAGCACTGCGACAAACTGAAGCGCCCTCCTCGACGCTGGAACTGGCTAAGCCGGGGAGGTTCCCATCCTCTCCCGGAGCCCCGTTAGACTTAAGGCAGGAGGTTCGCGTAGCGATGCCTCCGCACTCCTGTCCTACGCCAGCGGAACGGAACAGAGGATGGATCAGTCTCTCTATCCCGCTCCGCGGCCTCTTTCTCCGAAATGACGGATTCGCAGAAAGAGAACGCCGCCCGCCAGACCTCATCGCCCTCGAGCTTGCAGCGCACCACACTCGAGAGCGAGAGGTCCCGCCCAAGCACTGCCACGAGATCGTGGCGCTGGACGGCCCATCGGTCGCACACCTCCAGGGTGTGCTGGACCGTGTCCTCATCTATAATCACTCCTACCCAGCACCTAACAACGTACTCCTATAGATACTACACCGACAAATACCTACATCTCCACCTACCATGATTTTGGAGTTTATTCTTGCATATAAATTCTAAATCCGGCGTATTTCGGGTTTGCCGTTTTGGTGACATCAAAATATATTATTTAAAGTGAACTTATTTTATTGCTGTTGATTCTGTTTTTTTTTGTATAGACTTATAGACCATGTCCTTTAAATAACGACGGTTGAATTTTTTTGTTTTCTTTTAAATATATTATAGACAAATCATCATCGACAACGCACTTACGTTCTGTAATTCTAGCATACCTTGAGTACCTGTATTGGTTTCATTCGAATCGACGCCATTTTTTGCATCAAGTAGTCTGGGTCCATTAGGGTCAGGTCACAATAGCTTTTAATAAAGCTATTCAAAATTGTACTTTATTTACTACTAAATAAGATACACGATTCATTGTAAGAGAGGCGCCGCGCTACGCAGCTCGGTGCAGCTCGACAATCGAACTCTTGCAATGAATCGTGTATCTTCTTGAGTAGATAAAGTTCAATTTTGAATCGCTATATTAAAATGCAACGCCGCGTCGCGATGCTTCTCGGTATAAACTGACGTTGAGGCCACTGACGTATAGTTGTTATATGACAAAGCAAAGGTTTTACAAAATAAACTTTTCTCTACTATCTAGTACCAACATAAGAGTTTAAAAAAAAGTTAGCATCCGATAGCATTGAGTTAACTCTCAATTGTTATAATTTACTATAGATAAATTATTTTATTGTCTGTTTTATATTGAATAGACTCCGAAAATACTAAGCCGATTTTGGTGTAATTCGGCTTAGATATAAAGTTATAGACATAGGTGAAGGACGTATGCTACTTTTTGTAGCGGCAAATATACGGTGCCGACGTGGTTTCCTTTTGCATGTACGAAGTCGCGAATAGCATCTAGTATATTGCATAAATTGAAATGGTAAATATTTAAAAAAATATTATGCTGCTCCGTGCTATATTTAATAGTAACCCCAATACGAAGCTACAGAGATACTCTAACTAATTAGGTATCACGTCATTTAACTGGAGTGGCTGAAGATAAGAAGCCTTTGCCTGAAACACATTAATAACTTTAGCGAAACAGATATAACAAAGACTAACTAAATGAATATTTAGATAGGTGCAAAAGATAATATCAGATAAACAAGACAAATGTACGGTCCATTCCTTCACGTTGAAAAATATAATATAAAATTGACCTTCTTTAGGTTGAGTATGAAGTACTGATATTTGTAAATGATAATTATTATATTTTTTCTTTAGCACTAGAATAAATATAATGCTTATTATTATTATGCATTATTGCAATCATGATTTACATTTTTTAATAAAGAGTTTTATGTAGAATATAATTAACAGAACTTATCATAAAGATGCTATAAATTCTTCCATGTCTAAGCAGAATAGTTGCATTCATAATTGCATGCATGGTCGAAGAAATAAAAAGATTAGGAGCTTGATATAATTCTGACAACCAAACTTCTAAGCGTTTATTTTCCCTGACTGTACCTGTATCAGATGATAACAATGTGCCGTAATTAATCTTAGTTTGAGTTATTAGGTCATCGAGTTTTTTTTGAGTCATTAATTTGAGTTTATTAGGTCATTACATATGAAATTGGCATTTTGTAAAGGAGGAACATAAAGTCGATTTTTCTTAACATATATTTTGCCATCTCATAGGTAGTTCATTTTTCGTTCGTTCGTTACGTTCGAATCATTCCTTTACTAAAAAAAACATTCGGACAGGAATCAATAAAATCTTTGAAGGCGCTTTGGACTGCCCCATCGGAGTTGATTTTTTTCCTTTGCAAGAAGTTATCCAAATTTCTAAAAAAATGGTAATCTGTTGGAGCAAGGTCCGGGGGGGTACGGTGGACAGATAGACATTCCAATTGAAGCTCCTCTAATTTGGTAGCCATCTGTTCTATTCCATCATGATTTGCAGTTGCTTGCAAAAGATATCTGCCGTAATAGTCTGGCCAGATTTAAGAAAGCTGTAATGAATGACACCGGCACTAGTCCACCAAACGCTCACAAGTAACTTTTTTTGTGTCAATATTCGCTTGGGGCAGGCTTTGGCTGGTTCGCCAGGGTTCAGCCATTGCGATGAGCATTTCCGATTATCGCACAGGATCCACTTTTCATCACATTCGATTTAAAATTCCTTCATTATTGTGCCGGTTGAGTAATGTAACGCAGCAGTCGACGCGCGTTTGTTGGTTTGCTGCACCCAATTTATGAGGTTGTGATACTCACAGCTTACCACAAGCTTTTTCACTTTCCCAATTTGCTTCAAGTGGATTTAAACAGTTTAATCACTAACACCGCAGCCTGCAGCTAACTCGGACGTGGTTTGCGATGGATCCGCTTCCACAATAGCCTTCACAATTCTTCATTATCAACTTTGGTCTCCGGCCGTCCACGGGGCTTGTTCTGCAGGTCGAAATTTCCAGAACGAAAACGTTGGAAACAAAAACGCACTGTATTTTCTTTTGCGACACCACCGCCATACACATCATTAATCTTTCGAGCCGTTTCTGCTGCACTGGTGCCACGGTGGAACTCGTACTCGAAAATAATACGATATTTCAAGTTTTCCATTTTGTAAACAGAGTGACGCAAAGAAAAAACCAAAACAGGAAAAAACTAATGAATTACGGTTTTCGAAACACAAATGCATGAGTAAATAGTGGTATAAATTTTATATTGGAATTCCTAACAAAAGAAGATATATTTGAGATCAAAGTGGCCAGTACGACAAAACGCCAATTTTAACTACCTAATACCATCTTAGGAAGGTTGTCAAAAGCCCTTTCAATCTAGTACATCTTTATGTTAAGGAAAGGTTATTCCTTACTTCGTAAATAATGGGGATATATTTTCTAATACTGGTTGTTGCCTGCGACTTCGTGCTCGCAAATAGAAATTCTACGGGATCCCTTTTATCGCGGCAAAATGTACGGTATCTAGCCGCGATAGAAAGTAGTAAAATTGTCGATGTCCTTCCCTGTGGTCTACTGGTTACTACTTAAATCTAATAGATTTAAAAACATATTCAATGCAAAGAAACACGTGTGTGTTTCTTTGCATCAATCAAATCTTTTCTTCTTAAGTATGGATTATTATGAACGTGGAAAACTATTTGTAAGATCTTATTCAGTTGTAGTTTGAACTTATTAATAAAACTAGCAGATGGACCGCTGCCCGCTGGATTAAGCTATTCACGCCGCTGATGGATACCCATACTACTAGAGGCAAAAAAATATACGTTGACAGTATTTCCCAGCTTAAACTTATTTTAAACCCAAGCTCCTATATTTCTGTCGACGAGTAGAAAAAAGTTTCAGAAACAAGGCTTAAGAGTAACAAATCGACAATCAAACAAATCAGTCCAACTGGAGAAAATGAACAGTTGTATTAAGAAGATTAATGTGTGGGTCTACAGCGATCATGGCGATTGAAACAACTAAATGTGCAAGTCTGAGATGGATCGCTTTGTTCACAGATAGCCAAGACTGTAATGTTTCTAGATTTATCACAATTGTAAATGCAGGGTGTGTCGTCTCGACGCTAAAAGATTTTAGCAGCGGATAAAGGTTTAATTTTATTGACAAAACACCCCCTTTTTGGGGTCGCAACAAAGTAATTCTCACGATTACTACTTAATTCTTATAAATCGTTATTCATAAATGATTTCTACCTGGTGATCCAGTAAAAGAAAACTGTTAGAGGGTATGAGCAAAATAAGTATGTGATGGGAAGTTTGTAGTGGATACTGCTCCTACCTACCTTCGATAGGTACTGAGTACTCAGATGCCGATCAATAAAGAAAATATGTATGTGTTCTTGAAACAGCAAAAAAATTACAATAACATTACTTAAGCCTTTGTATCCGTTGTTGCATCATTCGTACAGTGCCTGGGACAGACGGTTTTAAATGTTGTATGGTTGCCCTATTGCCCAAACACATACGGCATTCTCACAACACAGTCAGCCTAGTCCAGAGTAATGACTGGTCAATACGTCTGATGCCAACCATGTGCGAGATTCCGCACTAGGTTCTCCTTCACAGTTAGAGCGTGCCTATAATGTACTTGAGATATGAAAACGTCTCATTGGTACACGCCAATCGATGAACCTGGATGAAATACAACCTGGGAATCAAACCTGCACTCTTTCGAGTGTTTTCCGGTTTTTCCACTAGGCCACGGAGCTCACTGAAGCACCATGACATTATAGGACCCCAACTTTTTTTTACCTTTATCGAAATTGGTCCACAATATCCTAGTCATATATATTTTTTTAATTATTCAGCCAAAAATCAAACCTTAAATAAACAGAATTATAAACCACTTATATAAAGTAATTATACTTTTTCAAATTTGTTCCCCGGCGCTATTAGAATACGAATGAAGACGTGGGCCGAATACTGAACATGGGTGCCGAGGACATTTTGATATATTACTTATAAAATATTAATAAATTAAATTTTCTTCATAATTATTTGCTGTGTTATGGGTGACGTATACTTTTTTACTTTATATTAAGCGGAAACTAAATCAGTTTTTAATTACCAAACTAGAGCTTGTTGTTTTAATTGTAATCGTAACCATATTTTTGTTCTAAAATAAAAATATATTAATTTACTCCACTTAAACCAACGAAAGTCTCGTCAAAATTTAATTAAATTTTAAATTCAATAGATAACTTCGACAAAAAAAATATTTTTATCAAAAAAAAAATAGCTATAAAATGTTTTTGCCGACCGTACCTACCCTAGGAACCAATGCAGTCGTAAATGGGGTACCGCCGCAAGTCTTATTCGACAATTATTCATGGAGAAACCACTCCATTTGGAAGACAATAGTGGGGATAGTTATACGGACCTGTTTAATGCTTATACCCGCACCAATTCATTATGAAAATAAGTGTTACTTCAGTTCATGGTGAAAATAATAATAGCGGCCAACAGTTTAAAACAGTTTAACAGTTTGAATCTTATTCGACAAATGGAAATCGTTAAATACTCTTGGAGTATTATGAAGTTAATATTATTGTATAGATTGATTATAACAGCTGATAGTAATGACAATAATTTATTAAAAAAACATAACATCAAACAAACCATCAATTTTTTTTGTTTACAACTTTCTTGATGCCCCTCGACACGATTGCCGAGGGGCATCGATCGTGGGATACGACGATTCGTATTTCTATATTAGTGATGAAGATATTAAGAATGTATTTGTACTGTACAACATTGAGTTAATGATTGTATTACAATATTTTTAGCTCACAAAATGGTAATGTGAAAAAAACATGTTTGTGCGGAATACTTACTTAGCCAACATTATTCAAAGTCCGCTTTTATTCCCATATAAAAGCCTACTTCAAGGGACGTTCAAAACATTTCCAGCTCAGACAGCTAATGTCCCATATCTGTTAATTTACATAACAATTACATGATATTAATGACTTTTATCATATTTTGGCAAAACATTAATATAACACGGATCCTTGTTATGTAAATTAAGTATTGTTTTAGGCTTAAGCGACAATAATATTTTGACCTAATCGTTCTTGAGCTCATCCAAAATATATAACTATTAGAAAATGATGACTACAAGGAAAATTAAATTAAATAATACAAAGCTTTCATCTTAACCATAAAGCACCAAAATCCTATTTTAATTACCCCACTTTGTCCCGAGACAAATGATATATAAGTTTTTTTGCGGACGCCACCCTTTTCTTAATAAATATCTTCACTAAAGTTCCGAGGCCCTGAGGTTCTGAGTTCTGACTGGAATCGCTCTAAATAAATAATCTTTTGTGCAGCGCCGAGGTTTTTAATTTCATTTTATAGAGCCTCATTATCTCCAGATGCACTACGTCGTAATAAAAATGGCCTGTTGAGTACTTAAAATAATATATTATGTGGGATTTTTATATGACTACAAAAATATAATTTTATTGGTTCAAAGTTTAAAAATAGGCCGTTTGAGCTGCACATGAATGGGTGCAGGCTCGATCCCGGGAGTTGGCACGTACTAATGAAGTTTTTACGTTTGAAAGGCCTCAAAGTATTCCAGCCCACAGTAAGCTAGAATAGTGGACAGGTTGCTTTTCTATGACAGCGGTGGCGTCCATATTATGATACAGCGATCAATGATGTCACTACAACGTTGTCCATGACATGGTTTGCTAGGAAGCGGCGTCTCCACAAATACTTTTTACTTACCCTACGTTGAGATGAGAGCGATGCTCCAGAAGTGGAGAGACTCTTTATTACGCTTGTACATAGAAGCTATACGACTTTCGTAGCTTATACGTAAAAGGTCTACGGCGTAGCCACGTATACGAAAACTACGATCTTTATAATTTGTAAAGATGCATTTGGTTTCTTATTTATACTAGAAAGGTGCACTAAATTTAATTTCATTTAAAACGTATTCGCGTGTACCTAATTTAGCTAAAACTCATATTCCACGCTCGAATATAGTGCTAAATACCTCGGCTTGCATATATGGAGGACATAATTGCGTTAACGAGTACACCGGAAGCAGCCGCCATCTTGGATCTCGGCGGAACCACATTTCCGGTGCCGAGCCTTAGTTTGTCTCTTGAGCGATATTCATTGTTGTGGATTTCAAGTTTCTTTTTCACTTCGCCTAAATTAAACTTTATTGCAGGCAAAAAAGAAAAGTAGGTACAGAAATATTACAAAGAAATATTATTAGTAAGTAAAATTGTTAAAAAAATCCTTAATGACGTTAATTTTAGGTACTGATTCAGCGGAGAACTACCCTACCTATTTTTTCGAGGGCAAAACTCGACCGGAGAGGTATGGCATCTTTAGTAGATTATGATTGCTTTACAGAGAGTCGGTTTTAAAATTACTCTAACTTTGTCAAAGTTAAGTCCAAGTATGTTTAGGTTTTAAGGACAGGTCAAATTGTGACTCGTCTGGCGGCGGTGCACGGTGGTGGTCCGTCTGCTTGTTTTCCGGTCTTATTAAAAACACTTTAGGTAAAATATTTATATCTTATTAAGTATAGAAATGGATTGCAATTCCAATATCTTGCTAAAACTTGGGAACGGCTGGACAAAATCGGCTTATTTTGGTCTTGAAATTATTGTAAATATTCAGAGAAAGTTTAAACGGTGACAACTATTGGAAAAATTGCGTGGGAAATACAAAAAGCTTCGATTGAATTTTCCCAAACCAACTGAGCACTGTGTTCAATTTGTCACGAGACTGTCAAATATTTCTGGTGCGTTCAGTTTACCTGTTTTGTTTATTTTTAAAAAATCGTCCGGCCCCAGTAGGTAGGTAGGTGTAGACGTTGGTATAGGCTGTAGGTGTAGTTATTTATTTATTCGAGTTCATAGTGAATACACAACAATGTGTGTCAGGATGGCTAGTTTATAATAAAAAATATTGCCTTAAATACCATTATTATTTTCATTAAAAATTAGAACTCCTAAGTAAGTATACTTGTGTATCGTTACCCGGGGAGTTCTGCGAAGGTTTACATTTTTTTCTGCTTATTCAAGGGATTAGGGCAAAGGCATTAAGGTTGAAAGTCCACACAACCCGATATTTACATTTATTATGGATATTGTGTGTATAAGGATATCATAAAGCGTTTGAACTAGCCGTAACGCCCACCAAACTATTTTAAGAGGTTTTAGAGGGTTTTAGTTTGCAATTACATCCTGTTTAAAGTGGTTTCATATATAATATTTCTTGGTAAAGAAGTAGTTTACTTACAAAGGAATAAATTAAATGTAAGATAATAGCAGAAAATGAATAAAACTGCACGGCGTAATAGAAGGGTAGCCCAAGCGGGGGTTGTTTAGTAACTCGAGCGCGTCAGATTATGATTGCATAGGTGTCCCACATGTCTCTTGTAATCAAGGCATGAAAATCAGTATATTTGTTTGATGCGTTAAACAGTATCAAATTTAATCGGGCACGTCAAATTAAGATAATATGTGAAGTATGCCTCAATGAATCTCCTACCAAAAGTACCGACGATTGAATAGTCGGTCAAGCTCATAGTCACTTAATAAAAATTAAAAGAATAAAGCTTTATGTGCATAAATAATTGAGTTTTTCAGATATTTAAATTGGGCTAAGCTTAATGATCTACATTACAAACATAGTCCGTCTGGTCTAAAATCTGATGATAAATTATCTATAAAAGCTACTTTTTAACTTTCTTTTTTCTAAATGTAATAAGGCTGCCACCGCTCATCACACCACGAAAATGAAAACATTCACACTTTTTCTTCGTGTCGCTTTATATCGCCTTATATACAAAACTCTGAATTTCTCAATTTCGTTATAAATATAATTACATATTTTCAGTGTCTTTATTATTTTTTATAAAACTAGCTTTTCCCCGCAGCTTCGCCCGCGTGGTAGAGTGTTCGTGGGAAAAAACTTCTTTAGCAAATATACTTATAATAAATTTTCACACGTACTTTTTAGTTTTCATATATCTCCTAGATAAGGATTAGGTAATATTGTATCAATTATAGCTTCTGAAAATACCACATTATTTGTGATCATTTTTTTAAGCTTAGAATGGGTATAGTAATCTATCCTCAAAAGATAGACATATTTATGCCATCGCGGACTTTTTTGTCCATGATGGTACCGACTCCAAAAAATATGAAGATTGAGTAGAGAAATAATTAAAATTTTAACCAAATTCAAAAGAGGAACTATTCGGAAAATAAGTTTTATTTTTCTAGGTTTTCATGATTCGTTTTATTAATAAACAATCACCAGTGATAATAATGATTAGACACTATATTATTAAATAATTATTAATATCTATTGTAGTAGTCGGCGGAAAAAATGTAGCAGTCAGCATTAAATATAATATTATAGTGATGATTATGAGCATGAATATAATTTTGGCAATAACAACATTTTAAATACATTGATATGGGTGTACAAAACTATGAGGAGTACCTATGTCATCATAATAATATGTAGGTATATCGTAAGAAGATGGTGGTGATGATTACGGTGATTATTACTGTAAGTGGCCTATGCTTGCAGTTCTTTAAACAATGCCGAGATTTCCAAAAATTGTATCTTTAAAGACTAGGAGTTCTGGTCAGTGCTTTTGGATCTAGGGTACCTACACCTTGGCATAAAATTTTACTTACTATAAAAGTTGAAATCACCATAAATTTCCTTATAATTTTGTCGATTTCTCTCGATTCCTCAAGGATGCCATCATTATGTGACTAATTTTGAATTATATTTTTTACAACAACAAAAGAATTTTGAAAATACTTCGACAAACGGCAGAATTATGTTATGATGAAGGCGATGATTGATGAAGATTAATTTAATTGATATTACTTATTATTATTATAACGTAGTTACATTTCCTCTCCGTAAAATCAATTATTTCGGCGTTACTCGCGTCATCTATGATTTGTATACTTAATTATTTTAGTCATTCAGAGGAATTAGCACCATCTATCGGCGCACGTTCTTACTAAAACGGTGTTAGCCTTGCTTTAATATTTGGTTCGTAGATCGATTTTACTTCCGTCTTAAATCTTTTAAAATAATTATTTAATTTTGAATAATGATTAAAATACAGTAGATTATTAATATAAGATATATTATTTTAATTTGTGGACTTTTTCTCTTTACGCTTTAGTTTTTTAGTTTTCAAAAGTTTAAAAATAAGAAGACTAAGAAGGCCATATAACGCACTTCGTCGAATGACGTTTCTCTTTTAGAATAAAGTTTTCTATAGATTCAAGATGTAGTCGTTATATTCTTAATTCCGTTTTTACGGTGAGTTTTTTATGTCTGTGTTGTGAAGTTTTATTCGGTAAATCACGCTTGTAATAAAACACATTATTTTTTTCATGTAAATTATCACCTTGTAAAATTAGTTGTAAAAATTTGATTGGCCAAACCACGTGTTCATTCTTTCCGTTTTTGCATTGATATAAAGTTAGGATGTTTGTATCCATACTATAATTGTTCTTGTTTAACATCTTTTATTTTGCTTACCCCTTTTTATTTTCTGATGGTTACACAGCCCGTGATTTTGATCGTTTGGGGTTAAGATCACGCCGGCTGTAAGACTCCAGCTCCACACATTTTATGGATTTTCCAGGGATCTATACTCCGGGTTCAAGGCACCGCTTTTCATGGACTTATGGCTGGTTTTCACACATCCGGATTTCTGAGTACCGCTAGTTATTCCGGACTGAACTGACTGGTTTTGTAACCAGTCTGCACCGCCCCTTGGACGATCTACGTCGCAGTGAACAGAGAGACGCTACCGGAAGTTGGAGCCCAACTCGCTCGCGCCACGTGCTGACTACACTTCTGGACCCAGCTTAGTGCCCGCGTGGTTAAAGCCCCTCCGATTCCCACAGACACCAAGATGCTAAACCAGATCTCTCGGCCTTCTACCCACGTCCCCTTATTTTAAAATATATTTGTCACGTTGGTAATTATTCCTCGTTTCATTTACATTACCCGTAACAAAACAACGCCAAAATCCCCAAACACGTATTTATAACGACTAGGGTTGTAGGTTCAGTACTATTGGATCCAGGGTATATCTTGATGCAAAACCTTTATTTTTGGTAGCACGTGCCTGGACTACTTCAGAAAAAGTCAAAATCACTTTATGTGTTTTTAGAAGTTCCCTCGATTCCTCTGGATCCCATCTTCAGGTCATCACTTTGGTGTCAAAAAGACCAATTGCGGATTATAATACACTTTACAGCAAAAAAGAATTTTGAAAATCGGTTCACAGGCGGTGAATTAATCGTTTAACATACAAAAAAAAATTATAAACCTCCGAATTTATAACCGCCTCTTTTTTTGCAAGGCGGTTAATTAAATTTTAAGTGGAGTGGAGTAACCAAAATGCATTAGTGAATGAAAACCGCATTCAAATCGGTTAAGCCATTGACTTCATACGCGCAATACAAATATCGCGGCAACCGTACATTTTTCCGCAATAAAAAGTTGCCTTTGTGCTAATCCACAGTTTAAATTACTAGATTCTAGATTCTGAGATAAGCGCGTACAAACGTACCGACAACCAGACAAAAATTCTAAAAATCATTGTTTTGGGGTCGATCATAAAGCCTGTAATAGTTTTTCTTATATATCTTACATGTACATGACAGACAGCGACCAGTTACGATTTTATTATATGTATAGAAAATTTTCAATCCTACCTACAACAGACAAAATAATTTTTAAATTATTAATTGAAATTTTACCAATTTATTTAGAAAATTACCAATAATATTACATACTTTCTATAAGCTGTTAATAACGCAAAATCTTTTATACTTAGAGAAAAATAATCCGCTTTTATCTTTATGAAAAAGTAAATGACTTTCAGCGTCGTGAATGCATGACTTGCTGTCAAAAGATAATTAAAAAGCCTAATTAATTATTACTGTTTCTGGTTTTTACTGCACCTTTCAAAAGACACAAGGATTTTCTGCAATAACTGAAAAACATAATGTACGTTCATTAGTAGTACGAAATATAAAAAGTAAGCATTTCATTTCTAAATCAATTATGCTTAGTTTGCTGAACTTTGCATAATTGATTTCAAAATGAAATACCTAATGTATAAAAGGAAAGGACTCCATGATAAAAATTAAAGAACAGTAAGATGGTTTGAAACGATTTATCTATTGGAAATAGAAAGAATATTAAAATCTGAAAACGGCAGCACTCGGCAGCTATATATTGAATATCAAACTCAAACGCAAATTAAAAACTCTAGGATTTATATTATGTCGTATAGAGTAGCCGCCATTGTAAAATGTCACTTCTAATAAAAATAATATGACGGTGTGTCTATTAATAGAAGTAATTTCTAGACAACATAATAATAAAAAAAATTAGCTGCTGCAAGCTGAAACTTTAACACATAATAATAGCATAAAAATACTACGTTTTATTACTAAACGAAACAAAATAATGAACAAATATATTATATTACCTACAAATATCATTTTGAAATGTTTGACGTTGATAGACCATATTTTAAAAAACGCCTTTGACCGACGACATAAAAAATAGAAGTATTGCTTAAGATTTCGTGTATGTCAAGTAAAAAAAAAGTATACTAAAATCTTAGACTCGTAGTCTGTATAATGTATATTTTTTTTAATTACTGTCACTGACATTAATATGTCATTTTTATTCTGAGAAACATAATATTGTCTAAATAAAATAAAGTTAGCATATAGGTATAAGAATAGAAACTATACATTAATATTAATCTAAACGATCCTTTGCCAACAACATTATAAAATATTCTCGTCAATGACGTGTTTACATAATCTGTGGTGGCCGCAGAACTTCCGAACCAGTTCGTTGTTTGAATTCAAATTGAGAAACGAGTCTCGTATTCAATTTGAATATAGAAGTCTTTGACATTTATGTTAGAGGCATTTTAGGTGTTCAGAAACAACATTGTTTGGGGAGTTCAATGGGTGACGTGGAATTTGTAAAACTTCATAAATTTGTGTTATCTCGGTTTTTAATATGTAATATTGGTAGATTATTAACCATTAAATATTCGTTACAGTGCACAAGTGTGGTTGCCCACAAGTGGTGCAATTTCTAAAAACGTGCTATTTTGTGTTTCCCGCCAAAACTCCCTAGGAACTTTCAGTAAAGCGTCTACCACTTTACTGAATCGACTGACATGACTCATTGAATGTACTGACTATTTGTTTGGATTTTGACTAGACTTTAGACTTGACGATATAGGAATACTTTGTTGAAAATTGAAACGAAAGTTCTATTTCCCGCTTTTTTTACTTGACACTGGCAAATGGTTTTAAGATAATCCGAAAAAAAACAACATTGTTTAAATAATTTACTTTGAACCAAAAATATTAAAACTAAAGATAGGTTATGACGTACATTTGACAGAACAAATCTTCATTCAAGAAAAGTTACGCCATCTTGATTTTCAACATACTTCAAATGTCAAAATGGCCCCAAAACTCAAAAAATTGGGGCCATTTCAGACAGTGGAGACAGTTTTTGCTTCAACATGCCTCCCATATTATATACGTCTATGCTTCGAACTTATTTTTTCTAGCATGTAATTTCTAAGCTATAATGTTGTCTTGCCTTGTAGACGACTACATGTAAAATATTTAGTTTAATTATTAATCTATATATTTAGAAATACTGAGTTACTCGATCAACGTCAAAAATATAACACTTTATGTGTAGTTTATTAATTAGATACCAAACTACACATAAATTGTTCAATTACAAAAAAAGTTTATTATAAATATTTTTTGCTAAATTTATAAAAGAACTTACATCATTTCATCATCTGTAAATATGAACTTAAACTCACAAAATTCGGAGATATTTGCAATTATGTTCCTACCTTTCATATATTATTTCATACACCTTTGCATAAGCGTGATTTTACTCAGTTAATGCGACTTTTGTATGGAGCGTTTTCATTTGCGAAATTCTGTTTTAAGTATACTATTATTATTTATATACTATACTATGATTTTAATATACTATTTCTTCTAAGATCTTACTCATATTTAAAAGTACTTTTTATTTATGCAAAAAAAAAATCTGTCGTCCAGTCTTATTAAATTTTCATATTATGGTAAGGTATATTGCTAGAGAAAATTTTGTTTTTATACATTGACGCTTGAAGCTATGCTCGTAAGCGCCAATCTTGAAATTAATTGTCAGTATTGCGTAGTTAAACTGATCTTACTTATTAATATTAACATTTCTGAACATGGACATGAACATCTCAGGACGTGTCTACGAAGGCTTCCGTAAGTGGCCCCATACACGGTCCGGTTTTCCTTCAGTTCGGCCTGAACGGATGCAAAATCGTATCGTCTGTGTGCAATTTCGAGATCGCATCAGTCGGCCGTATGGACTGAAGCGATTCGTTCCAGTGTTGCCAACTCTGTTTTTGCGAAACTACTAATCTCGCGTCGTTTTCTACAAAAAACTACTAAAAGAGTACCGATAACTATAAAAAAGCTACTAAACTTAGAGATTCCTCTAAAAGTATTTTTAGGGATTTTGTGTTTACAAACATACATACATTTTCAGGTTCAAAATTTAACCGTTAAATTAAAAAAATATAGTAGAAAATATTACATATATAGAAATTAAATCGTTAGTTTTAAGCGACTTACGGATGCGTGCTACTATGTGCTATTATTATAAGGTCATAACAGCACATAGAAGCAAGGCATTTTGCATATTATGATTACTATCTAACTATTTTCTACAAAACTACTCACTACTACTCACAACTAAATTCCTACTAAGGAGGGAATAAAATTTGTAAAAAAACTAAGTTGGCAACATTAATTCTGGCCTGTACGGATGGACTGAACGGCAATAAAATTGGACTAAACGGTAATAAAATTCGAGTGTAAAATAAAACCGGTCAAGTACGAGTCGGCAAGATGAGTTCCGTACAAAACGGAAAAAAATACGTTTGTTGTATGTGAGCCTCAAATTTTTATTTTATTCTGTGTTTAGTATTTGTTGTTATAATGACAATAGAAATACCTACATCATACATTTGTGAAAATTGTAACTGTCGAGCTATCACGGTATAAGAAGGTTAAGATACAGCCTGGCGACAGACGGACGAACAGCAAAGTCTCAGTAATAGAGCCCCGCTTTTACCCTTTGGTAACGGTACCCTAAAAATGGCACGTGGTCATAAGAAATTTATTAGAATTTATTGAAGTAATTAAAACTTTAAAGCCACTATGATTTATAAAATCTAAAGACTATAAAACAAATAGAAATGATTTCTATAACATATTATTCGGTTTCGTCGATAGCGTGATTACAATTGCAGCAAAATACAATTAATAAATAAAATAATAGCCTAAACTGACCAAGAGCATGTCACGACATGTCTAAGGAGGGTTCCGTAACTATCAACGCGAAATAGGTTTTCATTGAATTACTACAAAAGTTATTGCCATAAAGTTATTACAGAAGCTAGGAGAGCGGCGGACAGACAGACAGACGGACGGGCAGAGTGAAATTATAAGGGTTCCTTAAGTATTACGGAACCCTAAAAACACGACCGAAGCTCGCGGCAATTTTTCGTGTATGTGCTCGAATCCGTTCAGGCCGAACCTTAGATTAAAACGCCTAGAAACCGGGTACGCGCATGAAAAGTGAAGTATATCATACTCAGCCATATCGGCTCAGTTTGTTCAAACGACGTCAGTTGGTAAGCTCAAGCGCTACTGCATATATCTCCGACTATTAAAAACATTATGACGGTTTGTGCCGTTATTGGGTTTCACAATGCATCGGAAAAGAATTAAAAAGCTTGAAATGTTATGTCCGAACAATTTGACATGCATTAAGTCAAATATTTAAAACATTTTAAAATAAAATAATATTATATCGCCATCTTGCTGCCCTATTGTGAATTGTGAAAGTGTTACTAGTAAAATAAATTTATTTAAAAATGTTCATGGCTAACTAATAGTTGCAACTAAGACAAAGTTTTATAATATTTTCTGATTTTTTTGATGAAATTATGAATTTAAAGTATTGCCCGTATTAACATAATCCTTAATATATTCATTAATACCAGTTTAATATAAATAAATTTCACAAATTTTGTTTAGATGGTTTAAAATGAAATATAAGTTATATTTTTACATCTCACGATATTAATAAAAGCAAATACAATAATCCCAATTTTAAGAGTACACACTATACAACTTTAAAGTTTTGATAGTGTGTGTGTCGGTATGTAATGCTTACGCCTACATCTATCTGTTGCTTGCTTCACTTTGTACGATGCGTTTGTGTGAAGACTATCTAGGCGTTATTAATCTAAGGGCCGAACTGACGTCAGTTCGGTCGGATACGATTTTCTCCTTGTATGTGCTCGAATCCGTTCAGGCCGAACTGACGTCAGTTCTAACTGAAACGATCGGCCTCTCGTCTGTGGAGGCCTTAACTATCAACGCGTAATAGGTTTTTTTAAAGTATTTCAAAAGTTATGTCAGATTTCACTCAAAATAATTTTCCTAAATAGTAGTATCAATCCGAATGGAAAGTTACATGTTTATACATCTTATAGTTTAGAAATGAGAACTTGTGAACTACTTTGATCTTCGATTACTCGATAATGGTTCGCATTATAAAATATCTATTCGCAAATACCGCTCACGATGCGGCAGAATGAGAAAAAATTTCATCCCCACTTCACATGTATTAGATACCGTTAATATTATATATTTTTTTTACTACTTATTTTATGAAGCTAAAATTAAAGTCTATATAAGTACTATTTTATCAACGAAACTAATTATACGAATTGAGGAGTATAAAATTTGAAAAAGTTAAATTTGATATGGTGCGCGGAATGCTAATAAATACAAGAATGCTTTTAAATACATAAAAATAAAAAATATAGTTACACACTACCTATACTTACCTTCCTACCATGCGTTTGTATGTAAAAGAAAGATTGACAATTATTGTGTCAAAAACAATAATAATTGTCAACCTTTCTTTTACATTCCACTGACAATACTAACAAAAAGTTAAAAATTAAAAATTTAGAGAGAAGAGGAACAAAATATTCCTAAGCTTATATATTCTAAGAATAAAGCAATCTATTTAATATTATAAATTCAAAGGATATTGGATTCGTTTTTGCTTTCGTTGTAAGTAATATTATGAAGATAAAAGGGTGACATTTATGTAAGATTTATTACGCCAAAAAGACGCCTATACGAGCATGGGTTTACATAAGTAGTTGAGGGTTTGTTTTGCTAAAAGGCTTCCAAGCTTAGGCCCGTAATTTTCCTCCCTAAAATTTCTTGATAGTTAAATTTTTTTCGGGGCTAAAACAAACGGTACAATGGCAGTTTGAAACAGTATTTGTACCAATTGTATGGTCTGGTTTTATTGTATTGGTCTGCATTTGCACTATAGGCTCGTATTAGGTTTTTTAAATATTATTTGAATACGGACAATAGACATAGGAATTTTACGCAACTTTTTGACAAAAAAGTTGTAAACTCTGCAAAGCAAATATAGACTAACAACATTGTATCGATTATATTTCGGTAATATTCGGCTGAGGTCGGATAGTTTCGGAGTAGGTCGCAAGGTTAGTTAGTGAAAATATAAATTGAGTAATGTGTTCCTAAATCGATTTTCAATATAATTTTAGCGGCCTTTGTTTCGAATTCGCTGCATTTGCGTCCAAACTAGACAGAGTCGACGTCATAAAACCTAGGACGGGGATATACTATATTATTTATAGGTATTGTAAAGTTGTATATTATAAATTATAACTAACTTTAAAGAATATTCTAGTAAGGATTTCTTTAACCGGTGATCTAGCGTAATTAGACGAAAGCATTGGTTAAGTGCCTATAAAATATTTTACGATCGAAAGTTATCTTTACTTTCATATTATAAAGTGGAAAATAGATTAGATACGCAGATATAGATTAGTCATTAGACCATGGGGAAAGTCAAAGGCTAGTTTTTATCACGGCAAAATGTACGATTCCCGCGAGTTTTCATTTAGCGCGCACGAAGTTAAGGGAAACATCTAGTAGCTAATATATTCCGTACGAACAAGATATATCGACAGTCTCAGCTTGGCTTGGCTTGACTTGGCTAAGACTGGGGTTAAGCCGTCTTGATGACGCCATTGGACACACTCTAATTTGCATCTAAACTGAGAGAAGCTTATGATATTAATTCATTTAAAAGTTATTTAATGCAACCAAAGTTAATATTTAGCGGCAAAATGTAGAGTTACATAAGTAAACCCACTTTGCAGCTGATAGATAGAAATAAATTTTTTGAAACAATCATGATTCTAAGTCTAAGATCCGGTATAAAAAATATCCCATCTCACGGCCGCCGATGGCCGCTACGGTCGCTAGCGGCCATCGGCGGCCATGAGCGGCGGCGGTTGTCACAAGCGAAACTGTGTTTTATAGTATTGAAGATAAGTTTAAAATTAAGTATGTGCCTCGCCGCCTCGCCGCTTCGCTGCCATTTCAGTGTGGATCGGCCCTTAGGGCGCAATTTAACTAGGCAACCTGTTTGCCAAGTGTCAATGTGAATATTATCTATCACTAATAAATAACAGATGAGGATATAAATTTCTTATACCGGATCTTGCACTATTATACTCAGCGAAAGATATACTGTAATTTATATTAAATACTAGATTTTGCCACCCGCGTAAATACAGTATCCCAAGGGAACACTATACTTTTTTGGGATAAAAAGTAGCCGCTATGTTAATGCAAACCTTAAACTACTACCATACCAAATTTAATAAAAATCAGTAGTTTTTGCGTTGAAGAGTAACAAACATCCTTTCGTCCATCCTCACAAACTTTGACATTTATAATAGTAGTAGGATAATTGAAGTGTGAAGTAGAAACTACAATTACTGTAGTTACTGTGGAACGGACAAACTTACATACGAGACTTGTATCGCGCTTGTTCAAAGCTGATTCAAAGCGTTATGTTCTTGCTCGTTAACATTCTTTATGCCGCTGCTTTACTCGCATAAATGAATGGTATAAAATATGTATTATTATTAATAATATTATATTATTATAATATTATATTATTTTAATATTATATTATTAATATTATTTATATTCAGTTGCAAGATCAAAGAGGTATAATGTGTAATGTGCAAAAATTGACAATGCCATACAAAAAGTATGTCAATATGTTGTTAACGTATTCCTTAGACCCTTCCCGTTCAACTTGGCTCCTAGTCCATCCATGGAGGAATTATTACTAACTAACCTTAAACAAATTTCTGCAATATTATTTCACCCTTTCATTTAAAAAAACTTATTGAATAGCGGAATAAGGGTGACACATACATATTTATTAATGCCACGGTAGTAGGTACTGTTAAGGTATTAGCGCCTATACACACGCACCGCAGGAGTTGCGGCGGTCACCGCCGGCGCTACGGCAAAATATTACATTCAAATCATAGTACAACTAAAGCGGCACTCACAGTTGCGCAGCTTGGGATGTTACAAACTCTGACACTTACCTGTAACAAAAAAATATCGGTTGTCTGTAAAGTCGGTTTACTGACGATAGTTGAACGTGACAACGTCAACAACAACAACAACAATAATAATAATAAAATACGAGGTAACGCTTACCAGCGTTGGCGGTAGCTTACCTGCTACCGTTACCAGCTTGGTAACGGTAGCAGGTAACGGTACTGGGTAACAGAACTTGGTAGCGCATGTTTTTTCGTGCGTGCAGCCGGCTCCATCGCATTATAAGACGATATCACGTCAAAAAATATTTATAACAATGATTTTAATCTTCATCTTAAAAATATAGCGTATAACATATTTGATTTATAAATACGCGCCTATCACGGAAATAGCGTACTCGTAAAGGAGTCAAGTAGGTTTCAAAATACACACTTGACAATACTGTGTGTGACTGTGTGATTTTGAGACCTTCTCTCACTCACTCGCGCTTGTCGAAGAAAATTAAGGGGATTTTATAATAATAAATGACTTTTTATCCGTTTAAGATCAGTTTCTAATGATTTATAATAAAAGTTATTATATTAATATTATAATTTTAGAAATGTAAGCTATAGAATGCGCAGTTAAAATAATTTATATTCCGACCTAATTTCCGTTAGAAAATTTAGTAATTAATAAAGCCCCGGAAAACGGGGCTTCTAATTCGTTAAGGATATTAAAAAATATATGTTTGAGTGGTATGAAAAAGCGGGCTAATTATAAAATATTGTCTATTTAAATGAGATATATATCAGCCTCCGTGGTCTAATGGTTAGAGCTTGGCTCTCGACTCGGGGGTAGTAGGATTCCCGCATTGGAACAAAAGAAAAGGTGTTTGGTTAGGACAATGCAGCAGTGGTGGTTTTACTTCAGAGGGAAGCCCTAGTCGCTAGACGTGAGTTGTGCAAGTTTGTTTGTTTTTGAAAGGAATTAGGATTTGAAAGGAAAGGATTAGGTCCTTACATATGACATTGGCGTTTTGTCGTACTGGCCACTTTGATCTCAAATATTATATTATCTTCTTTGGTTATAAATTTCAATTTCAAATTTATATCGCTATTTACTCATGCATTTGTGTTTTGAAAACCGTAATTCATTCTAGTTAGCTGCAGGCTGCAGTGTTAGTGATAAAACTGTTTTAATCCACTTGAAGCAAATTGGGAAGATGAAAAAGCTTGAGAGGTGGGTACCTCATGAATTTAGTGCAGCAAATCGTCGAACGCGCGTCGACTGCTGCGTTACATTGCTCAACCGGCACAATAATGAAGGGATTTTAAATCGAATCATTACTTGTGATGAAAAGTGGATCCTGTACGATAGTTGGAAACACTCATCGCAATGGCTGAACCCTGGCGAACCAGCTAAAGCCTGCTCCAAGTGAAAAGTGACTCAAAAAAAGTTACTTGTGAGCGTTTGGTGGACTAGTGCCGGTGTCGTTCACTACAGCTTTCTTAAATCTGGCCAGACAATTACGGCAGATGTCTATTTACAGCAACTGCAAATCACGATGGAAAAGCTAGCTGCTTAACAAACGAGGTTGGTCATTCGCTCTAGGCCACTGCTGCTTCAGGACAACGCTAGACAACAACAGCAACAACGGCTACCAAATTAGAGGAGCTTCAATTGCAATGCCTAAGACATCCACCGTACCCCCCGGACCATGCTCCAACAGATTACCATTCTTTTTAGAAATTTGGATAACTTCTTACAAGGGAAAAAATTCAACTCCGATGAGGCAGTCTAAAGTGCCTTCAAAGATTTTATTGATTCGTGTCCGCATGGTTTTTTTAGTAAAGGAATCAATGAACTACCTATGAGATGGCAAAAGTCCAGAGTTAGCAATGGTATATACTTTGATTAAATAAATATATTTTGTTTACAAAAAATCGACTTTAAGTTCTTCCTTTACAAAACGTTAATTTCATATGTAATGACTTAAAATTATATTATAATACTTCAACGCACGTACGGTACTATTAAATAATAATATATAATATTATGATCGTCTATTATTATGTTAACTACAAATTACAATTGATAGTTGGTACGTATCCAACTTTCCGCTAACCGTAAAAGTCAATTTATTCAAACGATTTATCACCAACAATAAACAAAACACAAGTGTCAAGTAGTCTTACATTCAATATTCACATATAAGTACATAGACACGTATTAGTTTAAATTTAAACTTTAAGACGAATTATATATTTCACTCTCGCTCAATATAATTTCAAAAATAAAAAGTTGAACAATAATAATTTTATATTTATTAACGTAATGGACGCGCGGCTGAGGTATCGCCGAGCTACTTTTAAAAATTAATTCGTCTCATGATGCACCATGCACGATGCACGGCTCCTCATTGGTGAAAGCTACAAAATAGCGGGTCATAAAAAAATAGCCCTTAATTACTTTGAACTGTCATCAGACAAATCATAATAATAATATTGTTCTTGAGTTGGCCAGCCGGCTATTAAAAACAACTTAATTTCTAACGAGATAAGGTTCATATAATCTCCCACCATAACTCCGAATATATCGGGTTTTAAAGAGATCTGTGATTCCAATATTCGTGTCAAAGTTGCAACGTGCAGTGCATAGATGTCGCTTGAGTCGGTTTACATCGCGCTATCGCTTGCCCGATCTGACTTGTATAATATATTATTGTTTTCCGTATAGAGTCCGATTTAGCTACAGGGGTCTTAACCCGACCCCTAGCACAGACCCCTTCGAAAAAAAAAAACGTATAGTAGTTTTGACTGGAGATCTTCATGAGGTAATCTGAAAGGGAAGCCGATAAGAATGGAGTTCTTTAGACCCTTCGCCACTACAATGCAGGCTGAATGCCTAATTGTCTGACAAAAAGATGATCCATGCGTCGGATGGGCATTTAAAAAGTCGAACCTGCGCATAAGTATTATTACTAATAAAAGAAACCTTTAACCGACACTCTTAAATACATTTTTCGTAGTCACAATAGGAGTAATAGTACAAGGACATTACGATGGTTGGACATGCTATGTAATGAAAATACTTTAGTGTTGGGAAATTAGCAACGAATGTATTATATCGATATTGAGCTTTTGCCAAAACCGCACCGCCCTCTGCCTAATAGTTACAACGAAAATACTGACAGCTACTTAATATCATCAGCATCATAGAACTCTGTTCTTTCACTTATATACATCATAGACAAATTCAAATAGTCTGTGCCAACATTAGTCAACAATAGTATAAAACGGCTTTTTACCGACGACCTCAGTGGTTCAGTGCTCAAGCCGGGGGTCGCGGGTTCGAATCCCGCCGAAGGAACAAAAAGTTTCCCTGGGTCATGGATGTGTATTAAATATGTGTATAATATAATAAAAAATCTTAAATATATGTATAGTATAATAAGTTTTCTGGTACCTGTAACACAAGTTCCTCGGATACTCAGGACGGGGGCAGATTGACGTGGTGTGAAGCGTCCATAAATATTATTACTATTTTAGGGCTCCGAGCAGTACTCGAGGAACCCTTATAGTTTCTCTCTGTCCGTCCGTCTGTCCGCTCTTCTAGCTTGTGTAATTATGCATATAAATTACATTAAGTTAAGTAGTACTCGAGGAACCCTTATAGTTTCTCTCTGTCCGTCCGTCTGTCCGCTCCTCTAGCTTGTGTAATTATGCATATAAATTACATTAAGTTAAGTAGTACTCGAGGAACCCTTATAGTTTCTCTCTGTCCGTCCGTCTGTCCGCTCCTCTAGCTTGTGTAATTATGCATATAAATTACATTAAGTTAAGTAGTACTCGAGGAACCCTTATAGTTTCTCTCTGTCCGTCCGTCTGTCCGCTCCTCTAGCTTGTGTAATTATGCATATAAATTACATTAAGTTAAGTAGTACTCGAGGAACCCTTATAGTTTCTCTCTGTCCGTCCGTCTGTCCGCTCCTCTAGCTTGTGTAATTATGCATATAAATTACATTAAGTTAAGTAGTACTCGAGGAACCCTTATAGTTTCTCTCTGTCCGTCCGTCTGTCCGCTCCTCTAGCTTGTGTAATTATGCATATAAATTACATTAAGTTAAGTAGTACTCGAGGAACCCTTATAGTTTCTCTCTGTCTGTCCGTCTGTCCGCTCCTCTAGCTTGTGTAATTATGCATATAAATTACATTAAGTTAAGTAGTACTCGAGGAACCCTTATAGTTTCTCTCTGTCCGTCCGTCTGTCCGCTCCTCTAGCTTGTGTAATTATCTCGGTTTTTTATTATCGATGACGCACTTTTCATTTGTCTGTTACATCATTCCTCTCGCTTTCTCCAATGTCTTAAAGTGGTCTCGTACAAATCCTATCCTCCCTGGATATACGTAACATTCCGGTCAAGCGAGCGGTGTTTATTGATAGTATTGTGTCTTTATAAACATTTGATAACATCATCATTTTTACTAAAATAATGTTATTTTTTATATTAAAACAAAAACATGTCTCTATCTCCCGTCTCAGACTCGTAGAATTTTGTCGTTACCTTTTTAGTTAGTAGCTACTAGTGGATCATAAGATGTAACATTACTCTATCTAGTCTTATTGGTTCAGTAGCTATGCCTATCCCAATTTGTTTTGAAGTAGTCTCTGCTTTTCGAGAACTAGATACTTATCTAGGCATTTATAGGCAGATAAGGCACTTGCCTTAATAAGTACTTGAGAGAAAAGTGATAAGATGTACCTACTAATGTCTGACTACCAGGACTTTCGAGGAATTAATTTCTAATGAATTTCCATATTATTATGATTTGCTCAAACAGATTTTGTAAGTAGGTAATGGAATTTCATGTAGGTAATATTATTTTGCACACTTCTCTTTTAGCATATTTCGAGCTACTATAGGTATAATGCCACTACTTTCTTAATGTCGCTAGGCAATCGTCATTTTTCTATAGAAATGACAATGTTAAATACCTACAGGTGGTTTATTCAGTCTATGGCCAAACTTTCAAGAGTGAATATACTCTTGAATACAAGGAACTTTAACTGTGAAATCAATTTTCCTGCTTGTAAAAAAAACTGCTGTTTCCCACAAAAGTGCTACGGCATGGATAGCACTTCTCTGGGAAACAGCAGATTTTTTTGGCCACCGACTGATAATCACCCTGTGTAATATGACGATTCCAGAACGACATTATTGTACTGTTATAGCTCTATTTAAAATGTGTGGAATTCTTATCAATTATACATATATAAACATACAAAAACATTATATAAAGTATGGCAACGGAATGTTCATTTGAAACTTTTAATTATTTCAGATCACAAACTTCCCGCTGACTAAAAAGTACGAAACGAGATTGCTGTTTCGACCGTTCCTATATTCGTTTTTATTTTTTTTACTTTTTACCGGACTATTTGTAAAAGTTTCACAATATTCTACTTATACGTACTTTATTCGCTAATATTGTAAATATAATTTACTGTATTTTATTTTTTACTTTTTACCGGACTATTTGTAAAAGTTTCACAATATTCTTACTTTATTCGCTAATATTGTACGTGTAAATATAATTTACTGTATTGTAAATATACTATTAACGGGTAACAATATAAGTTGTTGGATATGAGCACAGATCAACTTCATTTGGCTGTCAACTGATGGAACCACATAATACCAGGCACTGAGGTGCTTACGCCGCGGCAGTACGCCTGAGTGATCTCCTTTTTGTCCTCCTAGAGTTACTACTTACTAGAGTCCTATATTGATAGGACTTGCACCATCAGAACCACACGTGTCTTCACTCTTCCTGTAATACTATTATTATTGTTTTTTTTCTTTTTGTGGTCCATTTTATGTGAAATTTTACTGCTATATTATTGTGTGTGTTTTATTGTAACTCCTTGTATTGTATGTAATTGTGTAATGTCTTTATATGTCAAATAAATGTTTATTATTATTATTATTTCAAAAAAATAATAATTGTCTTTCTTCTTTGAGAAATAAAAATTGTTATATAAAACTTTTTTTATTTCCTTTACCAAAGCTTCTTCTCTTCTTTAGTCCTACCATCATCATAAAAGTGAAAGTTTGTGAGGATGGATGTATGGATGGATGAATGTATGGATGGATGTTTGTCACTCTTTCACGCAAAACTACTGAATAGGTAATTTGGTATGGTGGTAGTTTAAGATCTGGATGAAAACAGGCTGCATTTTATCCCGAAAAAGTGCAGTGTTCCCGTGAGATACTATTATTTACGCGGGCGGAACCGCGGGCAAAAGCTAGTCCTTAATATTCTTGCATAATGAGCAACCAAAAATAGTATCGAGTGTAAATTTATGACAAACAAATTCAAGGAATTAGTGCATTTACTTTTTCGAGAACTGAGCTTCCTAATATATTTATATATTAGGAATAAATAATATAAATTAATATATTTATATATATTTGCTATCGTAAATTACTTTACTCACGAAAAACATTAACTCACTGTATTAAGAGTATTATGAAACCACATGTGTATATTTTAATTAATATAAAATCTTCAAAGAACACAACTGTAGAATGCAGTTGAAAAACTAGTTCCAAGTGCATATTGTGGTAATTTGTTCTGCCAACTGTACACTCCAGTTGAGGCGTACGAAGCCTTCACGAGTCCCTCAGCTTTGTACTTTTAGGCATTTAACCTAAATTTCAATCGCGCTATGCTTTTCATAGCATTCGTAAGATAAATATCTGAATAATCTTTTGCGCATTTCATCTTTTATCAATGTCTGACTTCGAGAGTACTGTATCTGGGGATTCCTATTCTTTAAAATATTATGAAAGAAGTAAAATTCTCTTCGAAGTATATTGTTTTCTTTTTAAATTATTATGCGTCGTCACCAACGAAATAGTAGTAAAAATTTCAATAAAATATAATGATTATATTAATTATTTATTATTGTTCTATCATTCTTTGTGAATTTCTTTATCGTCCTGATGAAATATACCAATAAAAATAACCTTCTATACAGGGTTATTTTTCAGTCAGTGTCCAAACTTTGAGGAGTGAAAAAACTCTTGAATATGCAACTTTTACTATGGGATCAACTTTCCTACAAAAAAAAACATCTGTTTACTATAAAATGCTATCTATGCCGTAGCCCTTTTATAGGAAACTGCAGATTTTTTTTTGTAGGAAAATTGATCCCATAGTAAAAGTTGCATATTTCTTGAATATATTATTTATATTCACTCCTGAAAGTTTGAACACTGACTGAAAAAACACCATGTTTAACTTCTATTATTAAATCGAAATATAAATATTATGTATAAATTTTGCAAAGAAATTTAATCAATTAATCATAGTAAATATCAGACATCAAACATTTTCCTATTGGCAAGCTGTACGGCGAATTTCCATCCATTACTTTTTGCCTTGAAGTTAATTAAATATTTAATAATCCAGAGCTATTCCCTGGGTTCTAAAAGAAACAGGGTGAAGATCAATTAGGTTTTTTGCTCCGAGAAACTCGCTGTGTGACCTAATCTAGTTTTATAGAACTAAGTGACGTCCAACTATGTACGAGGGCGGGTCAATAAGTCCGTGACTTTTGGAATAAAACACAGATTTTTTGATAAATAAATCATTTTGTTTTTCAACGTAGTCCCCCATGAGCTCTATACACTTTGTCCAACGCTTCTCCAATTTTTTTATCCCTTCCAAAAAATATGATTTGTCGAGGTCCTCAAAATAGGCCTTTGTTTGCGAGATGACTTCATCATTGAAGTCAAATCTTTTTCCACCGAGCCATTTTTTCAGGTTTGGGAACAAGAAGTCGCTCGGAACCAAATCTGGAGAATAGGGTGGATGTGGGAGCAATTCATAGCCCAATTCATGGATTTTTGCCATGGCAACTGCACATGTGTGCACCCTTGCATTGTCTTGGTGAAAAAGAACTTTTTTCTTGGCCAAATGAGGTCGGTTTTTTTTCAGATCCTCATTGAAGCGGTCCAATAAGTTGGCATAATATTTCCCATTAATTGTTCTTCCCTTTTGAAGATAGTCAATGTGGATTATCCCACGTGCATCCCAAAAAACAGTCGCCATAACTTTATTGGCTGACAAACCCACCTTGGCCTTCTTTGGCGCCGATTCACCCTTAGAAACCCACTGTTTTGACTGTTGTTTGGTCTCTGGTGTGTTGTGATGGATCCATGTTTACAAAACGGCGCAAAAACTCCTCCATATTGTGATTAAACAACGCCAAACCTTATTGTGAAGTTGTTACACGATTGCGTTTGTGGTCGACTGTGAGCAAACGCGGCACCCATCTTGCGGAAAGCTTTCTCATGCCCAAGTGATCATTCAAAATTGAAACCACTGAGCCATGCGAGATGCCTATGGCTTCCACAATCTCTTGCACTTTCAATCTTCGGTCGGCCAACACCATATCGTGAATTTTTTCGATTGTTTCGGGTGTAGAGACCTCAACTGGGCGTCCAGGACGTTCGGCATCTTCAGTGCTTGTACCGGCCACAACAAAATTCAGTAAACCACTTTTTTACCATTGAAATCGATGGTGCAGAGTCCCCATAGTATTTATCAAGCTTAGCCTTGGTCTCGGTAATGGTTTTTTTTCGCAAAAATAATGCTTAATAAGCACACGAAATTCACTTTTTTCCATTGTTTCCTTAAGTTACTGGATAGTCTGATAAAGATAGCTGTAAAACACAAACTAACTGACGCAGCAATTTCAAATTTTGATAGGAGTCAACTGACAGATGCCTGTTGACAGGAGTAGTGTTGCTTTTTCAGTAAGGAGGTTAGAAATTCAAAAAGTCACGGACTTATTGACCCGCCTTAGTAGTACTGATTAATGTTGAATCAAATATTGCATTCCGTTTTGTATTTAAAAAGCAGCCCCCGTGGTCCAGTGGCATAGAGCTTGGCTCTAGACTCGGAGATCGTGGGTTCGATTCCCACGGGAAGAGAGAGTGCGCTTGTGTACGGCGCACACACTTGGGCACTGTGAAATAACTCCTGCGTTGCCGGCTTAGTTTCAATGTAATCGGCCACCGTTACCAAAACCGGTGTGGGAAGCTATTATTTAAATTATATACTTTTAAGTTTGTAGTCCTTACATTATAATGGTACTGTATCCCACATAATATTCTTAAAAACAAAGCTCGCTTGACGCTTCCCACCTTTGTATGTATATTTTGAGCTAAGCAACGGATTCTGATGTGAGTCAAAAATAAAACTTAAATTCGGTGTAATATGTATTACGCATAAACGGGCTGAAGCTAATTATGTTATTATCAGAACCTTTAAAGATTAGTCAACAATACTAACTTACTTTTTGTTTACTAAGTAATATTTAAAGGTTCTACCAAATACCAAAAATATAATTAGAAGTATTGTTGAAAAGTTATTAAATAAATAGATAACAACAATGATTGCAATAATTTAGTAGACGAAGACACGAGTAAAATAGTTAATAAGTTTTCACTGTATTCAATAGGGTAAACTAATAAAGGATCTTAACAAAACTTCACACCCAGTGGGAATGTGTGTGTTATAACTCCAATTTGAATTATATAATATGTATTTCCCACGAGAAATTAACAAATAAAATATTAGCTTTGTGCACAATTGTGTAAACATGTTTAACATCGGTATAATATGTATACAAATAAATAAAATTGAAGTGTCTGTTTGTATTTTTAAATTAACACCTTTTCACTAAATGCATATGAAAGTATACATATAAAGTGCATGGAATAAAAAATATAATTTTAAAAATTTATCTGTCCATCTGTCTGTCAGTCTGTTTGTTCCAGCTAACGTCTCTGAAACAGCTTGACCAATTTTCACGGGACTTTAACCGGCAGATAGTTGATATTATAAGGAGTAACTCAGGCTACTTTTATTTTAGGATTCCGTTAAAAAAGTAGGGTTCCGTTTCCGTTAGTTATACGCAAACGAAGTTGGAGGCACCAGCTAGTTGTAGATAAAAATAAAGATTGTGAATACTTAGTTTATAAGAAAACTAGCTGTTTCCCGCGGCTCCGCCCGCGTTAATATACTATCGGATATCCCGCGGGAATACTGTGATTTCCGGGATAAAAAGTAGCCTATGTTTTAAATCCAGAGCCTAAACTACTAGCATACCAAATTTCTTAAAAATCCGTTCAGTAGTTTTTGCGTAAAAGAGTAACAAACAACCATCCATCCAAACATACATCCATCCTTTCATCTATCCATACATCCATCCATCCTCACAAACATTCGCATTTATAACTTTAGTAGGACAGGATGTTCTTAAACAAAAATAGACATTCAAAGAGCGTGATGAGCGGATTATTGTACAAAGTAATTAAATTCTGTTCATAATGCACGGCCGACACGGCGGGTGACCTTAAAATCCGGCGCGTTGTACGGCAGTCGGCAGTACCAGAGTATGCGTAGTGCCAGTGGTCAGGAAATGTTAAAACATGTTAGTTTATATACATATTATATAGTTATACATACAACTTGTATATTGTAGACACACACCGATAGAAGGCATCAGTAGAAGGAACGCCATCTCCCTCCTTACTAGAAGCGGTGAACCCGAACATGAAACTGGTACCTACCTAGACAAATTTTGTAATTTTCACAGCTCGCTACTGATGCATTATTAAATTTTGTTATAAAGGCAAATCATGTCATGAATCAAACAAGAATTCCGCCTTTCTATGTACAACATGGGATGAATAATGCAAGAGTGCGACATAGGTCGTCATACTTATATGACGCCGGCCGTCAGCTCGGCTATTCGCATTTTATATGCGCGTATTTATTTCGATTCTATTATCTAGGGTAAGTTGTACAATATGCAGGTACGTAACATCATGTATTAAAATTTGGAAGTCCATATTTCAAATCGTAATAAATGAAGCAATCCGTTGTGGCGTTTCCCATAATGTCTAAATTAAGCTTACACACCATGCTTATTAATTTAGATATAATGTCACACTACTACAGTTCTACGAGAAATGTGCGAATGGAGAAGTATGATATTTGGCACAATTAAATTTTATGTGGGGGAAAAAAGATTGCAGAACACTAATATTCTATTAAACAATGCTTTGAATGAATGAATGAATACATAAAATTAATAAAATAACCACAACAAACACTACCTACCTCAGATAATTAAGGCACACTGCCGTGATGTTTGATAGATACAATTTGGTTACACATTGACGTTTGTCAATCTGCCACAACATTTATTTTCTATCTAAGAGGCAGAATAGCCCGTTTAAGTTCAAACTATAAAAATAATAATTATTATCGGCGAATTACGACCGTCGATCACAGTTCACATTACAAAAACGTACAATCACAGTGTTTTGCACAGATTTTTGTATAAATAAGTCCAACAACGATCTTATGTAAACGTTTTTACCGCGCCTTCGTCGGCCAATAAGTTATCTGGCCCGGTGTCACGTAACATCCATATTTTACGATTTCATCCAAGCGGCGTGTCTCGCCCCAAATATATTTTACTACACTATTTAATATCCAATAAAACTTCTGTTTTATTGGCGATTGAGGCGATAAAGACTGGTGTCGTGTTGAGAAATGCTTACGGCGACAGGTTTTTATTTAAAGCCGTCATATCGTTTTCGGTAATCATTTTTAATTTGTTTCATAGATACCAGTATTACTATATTTTAAACTTTTTATAACAATAAGATGTTTTCTAAAAATATTGTACCTTTACAGCGATATTCATATCGACAAAAAATCGAATGTTGCTTCACCTTTCTAACCCTATCTGAAACCTTTTGAAGTAAGCTTAAGTATTATATTATGTGACTCTATCAATCTTCCTTGACATATATGACAATAATCTGTAGCATTCCCGTTATGCTTTAGTGTGACTTTTAAATATAAATTTGAACATTTCAATTTTCGTTTTTCGCAGTAAAACATGTTTCCACTTGTAAAATATGGCGGCCATTCGTTGTATTGACACTGAAACATATGAAGTTTTGTGCTGACCGTTAAACAATGAAAATGCATGTTCCAGTGTTTTATATAGGTCAGTCCGAATCAACTTTTTAGATTCTTACAAAACTGAATGTACCCATAATTTACATATTATTATTTAACAATATTCCAGTCGATTTCTTTAGGGTAACTGGGGTTCTCGATAGTATCTGGATCTCAAAAGCACCTCTAGTTGTACTCATAAAGCCTCATAAAGACTCAACCGCATATGACTGACTTATTTAAACAAACTGCAATCGATAATAGACTAAGGTCCTGTTTCAGAATCTTCTAATAGGTGGAAAACACAAACTGCAAACAATAATTATTATGCAATAATTTTTGTGCAAAAAACTCCGGGGCGGACGTCCCGGGCTGGGTGATGGTGATGGATGGGAGTAGTGGGATGAGTAAGGAATAAAGCAAAGTAAATATACGGAAGGAATGTAAAAAAGTGTAAAGAAATGTAGAACATGATAGAAACAGGAAATGAGTGTAATAGTTAGACAAGGCATAATACAAATTAAAAATGTGAATTAAAAGAGAAATGTAAGAATAAAACAAAAAGGAATGAAATTTTGAAAAAGAAAAATGTAAGTCAACATAAGAAGTAGTGTAAGTGAATGTAAATGTAGTGATAAATGTAAAAGAAAGTAAGAAATGTACAAATATAAGTATGAAATAGAGTTATATAAGTAAGCAAGAAAATGTAAAAAAGTGAATGATGTAAAAATTTAAAGCGAAATGTGTAAAGTAGATAGGTAATGAGATGTAGAAGTTGTAAACGTAAAAATAGAAATGTAACAAGAAAAGAGAATTGTAATGTAATAGCAATAGAAATGTAAATGTAAATGTAAGAATAAAAATTGTATTTAAAATTAAAAAACATAAACTGTAACCAAAAAACAAGCAGAATGTAGAAATTGAAAGTAAGAAATAGTGTTATATAAGCAAGCAAGAAAGAAAGAGAAATGTAGAAAGAAATTGAGAAAATGCAAAAATGAGATGTAAAATTTTGTGCAAAGCAAATTGTGTAAAGTAGATGTGAAATGAGATGTAAAAGTGTAAATGTAAAAATAGAAATGCAATAAGATAAGAGAAATGTAATGTGATAGTAATAGAAATGGAAATGTAACGATGAAAATTGTAATAAATAATTAAACAAAAACAGTAACAAAAAACAAAGCAAAAAATTGGCCCTGCTTATGGTAGGGGGAACAAAAAAAAAAAAAAAAAAAAAAAAAAAAAAAAAAATCCAATAAAACTTCTGTTTTATTGGCGATTGAGGCGATAAAGACTGGTGTCGTGTTGAGAAATGCTTACGGCGACAGGTTTTTATTTAAAGCCGTCATATCGTTTTCGGTAATCATTTTTAATTTGTTTCATAGATACCAGTATTACTATATTTTAAACTTTTTATAACAATAAGATGTTTTCTAAAAATATTGTACCTTTACAGCGATATTCATATCGACAAAAAATCGAATGTTGCTTCACCTTTCTAACCCTATCTGAAACCTTTTGAAGTAAGCTTAAGTATTATATTATGTGACTCTATCAATCTTCCTTGACATATATGACAATAATCTGTAGCATTCCCGTTATGCTTTAGTGTGACTTTTAAATATAAATTTGAACATTTCAATTTTCGTTTTTCGCAGTAAAACATGTTTCCACTTGTAAAATATGGCGGCCATTCGTTGTATTGACACTGAAACATATGAAGTTTTGTGCTGACCGTTAAACAATGAAAATGCATGTTCCAGTGTTTTATATAGGTCAGTCCGAATCAACTTTTTAGATTCTTACAAAACTGAATGTACCCATAATTTACATATTATTATTTAACAATATTCCAGTCGATTTCTTTAGGGTAACTGGGGTTCTCGATAGTATCTGGATCTCAAAAGCACCTCTAGTTGTACTCATAAAGCCTCATAAAGACTCAACCGCATATGACTGACTTATTTAAACAAACTGCAATCGATAATAGACTAAGGTCCTGTTTCAGAATCTTCTAATAGGTGTCGGATAGCTTATTTGGAGTTTCTTTTGCTGATTATTTTAAATCGAACGACAGAGAGAAAATATGACGATAGGCTATCTGACACTCATCAGAAGATTGTACAACTAAGTATTACAAAATATTATACTTATTAGAAATTTTCGTCTTAACACTGATAAACTGAAAAAAACTGATATGACCACGTCTGACTCAATCACCACTATTCATATGCAAGAGAAAAATGTGACTTGAATGCATCTGACTCAAAAGACGATTCTATCAAATCTGACTGACTTTTTAAATTGTTTAATTTTATGTCATTCGGTATTGCGCCTCGTTGTAATAAAACACTAAATACTTTTTACTATCCCATCTAGGGTAAGGAGCCGAGCCTCCATTAGGCCACGGATGCGCGAGGAACGTTTGTTTTAAGTGTTATGGCGCTACAAAACTATGTAAATGTAAATTGTGTAGTGTAACAGCTACCCGAGTTAACGGCCTAATACAGAGATCATATCTAACTTCTCTGCGCTCACACAGAAAATAGTTTTTATTTTGTTGAATACAAAACATTCACAAAATAAGTAATAGTATTATTCAAAAGAAAAATTACCCGAAATTTCTCTACACGGGCCTGTGGTGTTCGGAAAAAAGACGCGCCTTCCCATGGGTTAAAAATAATATTGTATTTTATTGTTAAGGTGATATTTTCTTATAATATGATACAAATAGAATATATATATGCAAGGGTCAGCCGATCAGCTCACACTGAGATGCGACTTGACGCGAATTCACTATGTGAAAGTGAATAGAGTTCAATTTTGAATCACTATCTTAAACATGAGGCGCCGCGTTGCGTCTCATCTCGGTGTGATCTGACGCTAAAGCTACATTTCTTTTTTTACATCACTGCGACTATAATCTGTAAGCCAATGTTTAGAAGCGAAAAAAAGTTATTATGAGATATTATTAAAAAGTACTCTAATTTCGAATAAGTACGTACGTGTCTTATGAAAAATTTCGCCTCGTCTATAATCTCATAATACTGGCTCAGTTAATACTATCCCCGTGTCTCCTCAAGTTTAATAAGTATCACGCATAATAATAGAATAATAACGACTTAAGTCCCCCGGGGTGAATCTTGAAAAATCTTATTACGACAGTCAACAAGGTATTTTTATCAAATCGTAATCTGAGCTGTGTGCCACATTTCTAAAACATAGGCATGAAAAGGTAGGTTTTAAGGTATTTTCACCTCACATTTTTTTAGTTTCCGAGAAAGATTAAACATGGTTTCGAACAGTTTTCTTAGATACACGTAATAGTAGACCATGATAATAAATATGCTACATTTATTATCATGAAAACACTCTTAATACAAAAGCCAATGCGGGCATATTTTGCTTAGCGACATATGTACAGAGATGACTCAAAATAAGCTTTTGCTAAATTGTTAATCCTCACTAAGATTATAAACGTGAATGGATGATTGTTACTCTTTCACGCAGTAACTAATGAATAGGTTACTACCATACCAAATTTTGGCTCAGAATTTTAACACATAGGCTACAGTTTTATTTTTTTCTCCAAACCGTACCGTAACTTACCGAGTATAAATCAACTCTTTATTAATGTTAATTGTAATATGCCCTCACAGTGTGTAGTTAGCATTAACGGTGTGCAATATGCATCATATGCGTTTGGCGGTATTGGCTAGCCGTTTGCATGTAGCGGTCATGTCACGCGAGCAACATGACAGAGGGTCCCGTATCGCCACTCAGACCTATAAACCTGTCACGGGCGGCCGAGAGGCAAAGATTCATTACACCGACATGTCACTAGTATTTATGAATTCCTAGTACTTTTTAGTTTCATATTTTGGATGTCAAAATGGTAACTATGTAACTGAATATTGAAGAATGTATTTTTAATTTTCATATTGTATGAGCATAACATTTCATGCGCTTTAACGGGGCGGCGAAGGTCGGACTTCCACTGGGTATTCAGATGGCCTGAAAAAGGTTGCAGGGAGTACTCGCCTCGAGTGATGTGATGAAATTTGGTAAAGTTATATAGATTGTGTATAGATCTCAGATTTGACATCATAAAATAATAATAATTTAAAATTTTAGGGGTGGCTCTCGATACATGTGAAGTGGGGATGAAAAATATTTTTTTGTTATACCCCATCGTGTGGGGTATCGTTGAATAGATCTTTTAAAATAAGGCAAGGTTTCGGAAATGATTTTTTTACAAAGTCAACCATTTTAGAGTAATCGGCCTCCAAAGTTGTTGATGAGTTAGTCGTTAGTCGAGACGAGCTGCTCCGAAATCGGACGAATACATAAGCAGCTGTTTATGAGAAAGTATATAGGTGTATAGGTATTTATGTACAACAGTGAATAGCTGTACTTGTAAAATTTGTGTATAAAGTGTTTTGACTATGAATGAACAAAGTGCATTTATTATTAATGAAGAAAGTCACGACAAAATAGTGAAAGAAAATGAGTGAGTACTCTATATACATACATTTTATTATTATCACAAATGCAGTATTAATTTTGAATTGCAATAGCTTTACCGCGGCAGTCCCCGAGTGCCACACGTCTTTTTTTTCTAGAAGCCACTCATTTTCTTTTATTTCTAGAAGCCAGCCTAAAGTGATGCTGACATATAGGGGAGAATATATCGCAAATAATAAAACTAACTGAGCCTGCACTCAAAGTGGGGTTTCGTTCGTGTAACATAAAACGTTTTAAGAGTTTACTGCCTCTATAAATCTCTTGAGGAAACTTTACAGACGCCATAACTTTTTACCTTATTTCAGCACATCGTATATCTGAAATATATCGGGAACAGGAAGTTTACCGAAGGAAACCATGCTTTGGCACGAATAACCGGCTCGGCTAAATACCATGGCCTTACATAAAACGGCTATAAAATAACGCTTGCATTGTGTTTCTCCAAGTAAGGATAATTGACTTAAAAATTACCTGCAACGTACCTACATGTTACTATGTCGTTCTTATTATTTAAAAATAACAAAAATGTTTTGTCTATCTAGTATCTAGTATCTATAAATACTCGATGTAGTACGTAATATAAGTATATACTGACTGTATATACGGACTCATACTGACTGTGATTGTTACATGCGTCCTCTACAGTATAGAGTCATAGTCTATACTTTGCGTTTACGATATCGGCGAGCGGGAGGTTGATAAAAAGCCGCTTAGAAACGGGACATACCGACCACCGTGAGCTGAGTGGCTAAAGTACATGATACCTTACACATTTTTGTCGCTGAATTCAAATATAAAATTTATTTTTCTCTAAAGTAACAGCATCATTAAGAAAATTGTTCTTTTCGTGAAAATCGGAAAATAAAGTTTTTAAAATTTTTCCGTGTTCAACTCGATGTTACTTCTACAGCTATTGCTCTTTTCTAATAAAATTTTTACAGTGTATTCCTGGACTGTTTAAGAATGAAACAAGAGGTAATTTGTGTAACAAAAATTAACAAGAACTGGAGAGATGAACTTTTTAACATTAATAATTAACGGATGATTGACTTCAAATTGAAATGTCCACCTTGTTCTTTGGCCCATTCCCTACTCGCCTAATAAGACGGTCCCGCTCTTATGGCATGTTGTATTTACTATTAAACTATTTATTAATATAGCTGCAGAGGAAAGCCCGAGTAAAGTGGTTATTATGCCACTAATTGCGAAACGACCTGCCGGCAGCTACGAGGTATTAACTACGTAGGTAACGGAAAATGACAAACTGACTGATTTGGTTTAACTGAAGATTAGTTAAGAAATAATTTTGGAATACGGTATACTAATATAGTATCATAACAGCCCTCGTGGTCCAGTGGTTTAGAGCTTGGCTCTCGACATGGTCGTGGGTTCGATTCCCGCGTTGGAATAGCTAAAATGTTGCTTCCAAGTTTGGTCAGGATAATGCAGGCAGATCACCTGATTGTCTGACAAGAAAGGTGATCCATGCGTCGGATGGGCATGTAAAAAGTCGTTTCTGCGCCCGATCTCTCGCCAGTCGTGTCAGCTATACCTAACCTATATATTGCTAACCTAGTAGGACGCTACTAGGTTTTGAGAGTAAAGGAAGAGAGTGATCTTGTGTACTGCGTACACACTTGGGCACTATAAAATGACTCTTGTGTAGTGCCTGGTTTCAATGTAACTGGCCACAGTCACCGAAATCGCTGTGGGGAGGTATTAATATCATCATAATTTACAAAGAAATATAACAAATTGCATTCTTACCTACATTGTTTGTACTCGTGCACTTAGATATATATATATATATATATATATATATATATATATATATATATATATATATATATATCATTACATCATAAATCATTACCACCACCTACCTTCCAAATCAGAGGAGTTAGAAGCGCATTCCCTGTCAGTAAAACCCACAAGCCCCCTTGGGACATCTATGCACATGGCCGGTTTTTGACAGAATCAGCTAATAACATATTTTGTAGATAATCTTGCTATAATTAAATTTTTAAATTAAAAATTGTAAGCGATCTTATAACGTTTCAACTGAGACTCAGTATAAAGCTTAGGAACGAAATTATATTTCGAATGCATAATACGATGACAATTTGAATAATTAAAAACAAAACATTAAGTCGACCCTTGTAAGTTGGGCCATTCGATAAATTTATCCCTCAAGTACGCTATCCAGAATTTCAACGGTCTACAAAATTATTATTGCTTAGGTATAGTTAAGAAGTTGGACCTTAAAGTTAAATTTACGAATATTATTTTGTGTAAAGTTAAATTGTGTAGCTTTTTTATTTTTCATACGCTTTACAAACTTTTTCGGTTAATTTAATTAGTAGTTTAGTTGCTTTTACTATTTAGTTTTATAAATCTTTATATTGTTGGTCATTAAACCTTTTAGTTTTGTTCACATTATCCCCCTTACTATTAAAAACATTTCCATAACGGATGAGTTAAACAACGTAGCTGTTTTTGTCAGTCAAGAGAATTTTCCAACGCATCAGGCAAAGACAGCAACGTAGTTTAAGTTATCCGTTGTGTATATATCTTATGAGTAAGGAGGATAGTGCTTTGTCCTTGTCTGATACGTCGGAAAAGTCGCTTGACTGACAAGGACAAAACATTGTATAGCTGTATAAAGTGTATAAATATTTTATTAGTAAGGGGGTATATGTATTATTAAAGTAAAACTTTATATAAAGATTAAAACACTCTTATTAACTCTGTATAGCAAACTAGCAAGGTGGTGTTTACTACTTGAGTTATTTCGTGTTGCTTACTATTTTGAGAAAATATACTAATAACACTGTTCAACACCAGTGTTTTGAAAATGCATCTAAAATGGAGATTTTTTTTTTAATCCAAAGCCTAGAGAATTCGAAAAGAAACAAAGTAAAAAGTTTACATAGCATTTGTAACAAAGAAAAAACATTTTAAAAACTCTTTGTTAAAAAACTGTTAATTAAAAGAAGCTAACGTGTGTAATTTTTTCTTTTATCCGCCGTTACAAAGAAACTTTTTAGTTACCTTCGTTTATCCGTTAGTTCGTTTTATTTTGAGAATTATTTAGAAGAATATTTGTACAAAGTATTTTGTTTAGTTATTTTCTAGTATCTACCCATATGTAGATCATCTTTGTACCTATTATGTACGAATAATTTCAAGATTATCAAGATGATTGAGTTCGTGTGACGAACAATAGTAGAGAATTTGCTTAATTTTATCTTCTGTTGACCATCATATCAAAACGGTAAAAAGCAATATCAAATGAATACAAAGCATTTCTCATGTCGTCCACAGTTGAACAAATGGGTCCACGCGTTAACCCGGCTCAGGGGTGACGTGCGAAGACATAAATACTTCAATCTCCAGGCGGATGACCATACGTCTTCGGCAGACTACGGACAAACGTTACATATTGTAGGCTCCGATAGATAGATAGATAGCTCCTTAGATATGTAACAAAACGACTTGGTACTATAATGTGACTATATAATATAAAAATTTGGGTTAGTCTAACGAGACTACGATCACAGGATTAGAATTTTTAAGTAAAGTATGTGTAACGACGCGCAAGCCCCACCGCAAATACATAAAAAATCGGCCAAGTGCGGGTTGGACTCGCGCACAATTTCCGTAGGTACAATTATCCATAAAAACATGAGTTTCATGAGATACAGCCTGGTGACAGACGGACTGACAGATGGACGGACAGCGTAGTCTTAGAAATAGGGTCCCGTTTTACCCATTGGGCACGGAACCCTAAAAACGATACTATTTTTAAGTAGATATCAAACCCTCGTTATAATCTTAACAATAATAACTTTTGTGTAACCTTATTAAAATTAAGTTTGAAACAGCTTTTTCCCGCGACTTTATTTGCGTAGGATAAAATCCTATCTTTTTTAACAGACTTGTTGTTCAGTGCCAGCAGTGCATATCGCGCCGAAAAACAAGTAAAATATATTTAAAATTTAGCATTGCGGAAAATCCAATTTAAACCATTCTCACAATTTACTAAGAACTACTTCTCCAAGGAGTCAGTTCATGGAAATATAAAATCCGGCTCTAATCTTAATGAAACCTAAATGGTTTTTGTGTACTACATTCTGCGAAAGTACTTTGCTGAAGTATTTAATATAAAAGCCTAAAAAGCCTGGTCTTATTTAAAAAGCCAGTCATTATATATTTTTATTTGATAATATTCGGCGCGTGATATTCTGAAAGAACTACACTGAATTGGAAATTTTTAACGAAAATCCGTCTATACGACCACTTCGACTTTTTAATATAATATTTTATCAAAGTATCTACTACGGACAGTTTGCACCTCATAAAATAGCTATTTTCAAATTACTTAGGTATATTCCACAAAGGATTCGGCTGGATATCAAAGCTGGTATTTAACACACCGTTTTAGTATTAAAGTAATTAAAACAAAATAAGGATATATAATTTAAAAAAATATCCTGAACATTTACTGACTTGACGATATATTTGCCATGTATTATCGATTAGATTGCACTACTACAAGCATACGGTGCGTGCACAATTCTCCTATCGCGTACACGGCAATAGTGTCAAGATTTATTTTAAAAATTATAATTTAAAGTAATATTCATAAGGGAAGCCGGGTTTTATGAACGCCTCGCCTGTGGTGACCTAGTGAATAGAACCTCTGAGTCACATGCGTGATCGTGCAGGTTCGATGCCGGGTCGTGGTGTGCACTAATTAGACTTTCTCAATAACCATATACTGCCGCTAGACTTATTTTAATCTACCCCCATCTTCTGTGACGACCCTGACAAAATTTGGATCGTTCTATGAAAGGTGTTTGTCTGTACGTAAGTATAATATATTTTTACTACTGTGATACTGTGATAGAACTACACAATATTCTGGAAATAGCACAAGAAACAATCCCAAGATATATCTTGCGATAAATCTTAAGCTGTCAGTCAGTGAAATCAGGCGCAGCGCATAACCGTGGTAATCGGGCATCCAATACCACAGTGCTGGAATGCTGCCAATGTCATCAACAAGTATGAGCCATTCACGGGACCGTTATTGAGGGTTACGTTATCGGAACGTAGCGCCACGTACATCAACGGAATTACGTAGACGTTATCGATTTGATGACTGACGCTGGTCTAATTCTGACTTATCAACAGCACGCATACGTTTCAGCTGTACCTAATAACACATTCTATACACGAGTAGGTTCATTATTATGTACGCCCACAAATTCAATGTCTTTCGGGTGTTGTCGTTCTTGTCATAAAACATCTGTCATTTTCATAGAAAGACGATGATTGCCGAAGACCATAACAACGTGGTTTTACTGTACAATGTTAAGTGACCGATTACGCGTCGTAAAATACGTAAATCACGTAAAGTATAGCAAAAACAATATTTGTGGGTTTTTTATAATATTTGGCCATGTCTACTTATCGTTTTACCGTAAATATTTTCCGCCGAAAAAAGGACAGCTATGTTGCTACTAAGTAATAACATCTGGTTTTTGTACTTATTTTCTTGCCACGACAACAACAGCTTCCTTTCTCTAGCTGGTGTAATTGGTGTAATGGTCTTCTTATATTTATTTATTTATGCCGCAACTGCCCCATATTTTCCCTTTTCTGATCGATCGGTAGAAGACGTGGCCAGTAACTACATGGACACAATCTTGCTCCATCTGACAATACATTCTTATAATATTAGTAGCTTTTGCCTGCTGCGCTTCCCGCGAAAATACAGTATCCCACGAGAACACTGTACTTTTTCGGGATAAAATGTGTATGTTTTAATCCAGAGTCTAAACTACCACCATACCAAATTTCATTAAAATCCGTTCAGTAGTTATTGCGTGAAAGAATAACAAACATCCATCTATCCATCCTCCCTCATAAACTTTCACATTAATAATGGTAATAGTAGGATGTAACCAAAATATTATGCCCTTACGAACTGAATCCTAAGCTTTCAGAATTCCCTGTGTAATGCAAGGCATGCGGCAATGCAGGCAGATAAAGGCATTAATATCACAGCTACATATTGACTTCTTACGTTTCAGCGAATATTATTCATTATCTTAAACACTTTGCGGTACACTTTGCAAGTAGCTGAAACGTCAGGAAAAAGAAAAGTTCGCCGCGACACAATTCGTACCTAAGTGTTAAAGACAATCACAGCTACAATAAAAACGCTACAATAGAAAATAATTTTAATATCCTAAATTGTTAGCTACAATTGTGGAGCTGAAAATTACCTTTTCTCTGCCGTTTTTATTTACTCGCGAAACCGCCCGCGCTATGGAAAAGAATTCTTTTCGCGCTAAAACAAAAGGCTTTCGCAATTTGTGCTAAATTTTAAGGCGTTCTTTAAATATTAGACGCGTTTTAAGCGGACAAATTGTCCTTAATTCCTGCAGTTTTTGACGTAATGGCAATGAGTTGCAGTTTTTAATATTTTGTTTACCTATTCGTTTTGTACTTTTAAGTTAATTACGTATTATGAGTGATTTCGATTTCTGAGAGTCAAATCCGTTTAGCGGATTGGTTAGCATTGGACTTTATGCGTTCGTATCCCGGTCAGACAAATGTTTTTATGATTCTTTTAATTATTTTTGTAATATATATTTTTAATCAAAATTATTTAAAAAATTTGATTAAAAAAACCGATCTCCCATGTGTAGTACCTGGGAGACCGGTTTTTTTGGTTTTTGACTAACTTGTTCCAATTTTGATGTCAAGATTGTAATGAATGACTCAAATAAAATTATATTTAAACTCAAAAATTAGTCACTTATTAGTATTTATCAATCCAAAGTAGGTATAAGTAAATGGCGAGTTAAACCTCAGAAAGATCCGTGAAATTGTACATCATAAAATGAATTTTCATAGAGGGTTTGTCACGTTTATAATGATAAGTAGGCAGGTGGTGACACAATTGGGCTTTTAAAACCGATAATGTGGATAATATTTTTAACAAAATGACCCACTTCTGCGGTCATTTCAACTGAATTAACTTTAAATTATGTGTTAATATAAACGCATACTTGCAAAATAATTTGTGGATGTAGTCTAGTTTATTTTAATAACATGTTGTTTATTTAAACCGTGTACGTAATGGGTGCAATTTTGTTTTTGTTCACTGAGAGGCAGATCTTAAACTTTCCTAGGTAAATGACCTCTCATTTACCTAGGATAGTCTAACAAGAACTAGGAAAGTCTAACATAAAGTGTAACATGAAGTTCTGTATCGGGTAGATGTAATTTAATGTATTTTTTTCTATCATCGTAAATTTGAGACTACTTACTACAAATAATTCAGAACTTATTCGTAGCATTGTTGTGAAACATATCTTTTTGTAGGACAGCAGGCTCGAAAGTCAAAATATAGAGAACCTAAAACTACTCATAGTTAGCTTTGCATTGAACAAGCTACATAATTTTGAATTGCCACCAGGAATTACTCGCTTATAAATTAATAATAACAATAGCTCCCCACACCGATTTCGGTATACGCTATAGCCAGCTACGTAGAAGTTAATTTTATAGTGCCCAAGTGTGTGCGCAGTACACAAGAGCACTCTCTATTCCTTTACTCTCGTAACCCAGTGGGATGGATGACCGACACGACTGGTGAGAGATCAGGCGCACGACCGCCTTTTTACATGCCCATCAGACGCCTGGATCATGTCATTTTTTTGTCAGACTATCTGGTGATCAGCCTGCATTGTATTAACCAAACTTGGATACAACATTTTTGTTGTTCCAATGCAGGAATCAAACCCACGACCTCCAAGTCGAGTGCCAAGTTCTATACCACTGGATCACGGAGGCTGTTACAATTTATAAATTATATTATGCTTGTTAAACAGTTTATAATTATAATATAATTTAAGTAATATAATATAATTTAATAGTAATATAATATAATTTAAGTTTTAGTTAAACTTTAGTTTTTTAATTCTATACGTCTGTGTGTCTGTGGTTTTCATTTCTATAAATGGGCATCACTACAATATAATTTTAACAAAAAACAATGAAATCAAGATAAACATTAAATAACATGTCAACAAGGAGATAAAAAAGAAAAGCTATCAGAGCTGGGTATTAAAATATGTCTAATTGTTATGGTGATGGTTTAATGTCCGCTGGTTTGTCCATCGCACTAGATTCGGCCACATGTTCTTATCGATACTAAAATATCAATAGTCTATGAAATAGGTAAGTGAATACTTTTATATAGTACCTACCGTCCAGCTAAACGTGAGCTTAAGTGACAGAAACAAACAAAATTGAACCAAGTAGTCTCCACTTGGTTTTTTCCTGCACTTCCTGCACAGAGAGCAACACAAATATCTAATAATAATAATAGATGAAACTAATAGTGGTTTAAGCTACGCAGCTGCAGGTCATCTGAACAAATCGAAAAGAGAACAGAGGGCTTCGCTAACATGCTATCGTTAATCACAATGATGATCTTTGAAATTGAAAATATATGGGATTGGCATAAAGTTCGCTAAATGACATAGCGCGCGATACGTCCATGCCGTACATTTTATATTTGTAACTTCTTCATCGGAATTACCAATGGCATCTTGGCTAAAGGGCCAGGTGTATATAACATATTGTATAGGTAAAAAAAAATGTTGAGCCACTTTTCTTATAGGTATTGATTAAGCCTGAAATTTTGCCTAGGCATTCGTCAGTCGATGACTATTATGATTTTATCGATACCTATTCCATCTCTACCTCTGGCGTGTTGCCAGCTCATATTCGGAGTGTACCCTGTTTTGCTAGTTTATTGTAAACTTCGATGGCCCGAAGTTTGTACCGGGACGATATAGTGTTGCTGTGTCACGTATGTTCCTTTGTGCGCAATTCTGTGTTTGTGAGCTATTGAAGTAGAAGCTAGAAAAATAAGCGAAACATCTTTTGCTAGAAAATGTACCTAATGTGAACAGTTTTACACTAATAGTAATAAAAAAATATTTTTGCCTAATTAATAGCTTTTCCTTTTTATCGATATAGGGATGACTTTTGATCTTTTTGGCAACGTAAAAAATAACATCTATTCAATTCAATTCAAATATACGTGCCCCACTTCAATTAGAGCCATTGTTTCTTTTTTTAAATTAAAATATATACGTATTAAATGACTATTGATAGTGGAAGGAATTAGGGTCATTTGACATTCACACCAAAACGAAACGATACGCGATATGGAGCTGCATTTTTAAGATAGCTATTCAAAATTGAAGTTTTCCATTACATAATATAAAGATACACGTTTCATTGTAAAAGTTCGAATGTCATAATGCACCACGCATATGCAATGTATGACTGATGTCATATGAAATGTGTATCTTTTTGTTTAGTGAATAAAGTTCAATCTTCAATATGTTAGGTCAAATTAAAAGAAATATTAATGAATAGCAATAATTATCGCTAATTTATTTAGTTCGATTTTAATTTTATGGGTTTTCTAATCGTTAGATCAAATTTAAAAGCTTTTATTATTCAAATTGCGCAACAGCTGTCAATTATTATAAATTGCAAAATGTTAAATCTAAAACATAAATTATATACTAAGGCGGGTCAATAAGTCCGTGACTTTTTGAATTTCTGACCTCCTTACTGAAAAAGCAACACTACTCCTGTCAACAGGCATCTGTCAGTTGACTCCTATCAAAATTTGAACTTGCTGCGTCTCGTAACTACAATAATCGCATAATTATTTGGCTCGTATTATGATTTTTCCAAAGCTAATACGTTTTATTTAGTTTATTTGATTGACAGTTGAACCTTTAGATGAAGTGACAGATAATTTGTATTAATTAGATGGACTGTGTAAAAATTAACAAATGTTATTATAAGAATTATATAATTATGTAATATTTATTAAGATTGTGTCAGGTTTTTTCTGAGTGTTAAAATAAAACTACATTTATTCCTAAACGGAAGTTATATTTGACTTCCTTCAAAGAGGTAAACGCTGATAACAGTTGGTGGGAATTGGAAGGCATATTTGAGTATAAAATAGGGGATTTGAGTCCTTTGAGGATCAGTTCTGGTATCAGCGTAGACCTCAGCAGTTCCTATTGGTAAGTCTTAGTCTCGAAATTCTTACATGCTGATTATTATTGTTGCGAGAATTTGTTAATTAATTATATATATAATAAGATAAGATAAGACTACTATAACAATAACTTTAACTAGAATTCATATTATGTGGTTTATTGTGAAATTATTTCTGGGAACCCTTTTATAATAAAAAAAATACTATTTGTGTGATCTGGAGTTTTACTACAGATCAGAAGTGGGATGTACACGCCTACAATATAGACATAGTGTTAAATGTTAAATATAGAGCTGAAATATTTTCTTTTAGTGAAATATACTAAAGCATACGTTTTTTATGTTTGAGTGACAATGGAACACGAGTCACGTAAGAGAAGGCTTGATGATGACCGCGAGAGAAGGCAATCCACTTCGAGTGAAAGTGCTGACAGCAGCTATTTAGATGCCGGCATAGTCAGCGTACGTCGCGTGCAAAAAGAAGGTCCCGATATCGCAGCCACAGATTTTTTATATCAGAATCAATTTTTATCAAGAATCAGGTTTATTGTGAAATTATTTCTGGGAACCCTTTTATAATAAAAATACTATTTATGTGATCTGGAGTTTTAATACAAATAGCTATCTTAAAAATGCAGCGCCGCGTTGCGTCGCTTATTGTCGCGGCGTGAACTGATCCTTAAGCTCCGTATGAACTGCGCACTAAAATTCATAATGACAGTATATAACTGTAATAAAAGTATCAAAGTGATACTTTGTAGTGTGACAACGTAATACCAGGGCAAGGGTACGCGAATAGGATCTTCAATTAATTTCAATTGCTATATACATTTCAGTATTACGCCATACACAAAGGACATATCGCTCATGAATGAATGAATTATTTATTTATTAAAGTTACACAGACTCATAATGGTTATTAAAACTTATATTATTTAATATAAAGATAATAAACAATGTGGCAATACATTTTCTTTTTTATTATTTTCACTTCTGCAACGTGCCGTTAGATATGGTGCAGCAGTGACGAACGTAAGGGCAGTCAAGCCGACCCGCAATCATATTCAGAATGCTGTTGGTGCTTCCCCGCACCCTACGCACCAGAGATGCACATCTTTTGCGCATGATAGCGTAAAAGCAATCCACTCGTGCTTCTGTAAACATCCCCGATGCGCTGCAGTAGCGAGGAAGCCCCAACAGCATTCTGAATGCATTATTAAACTGCACGCGAAGGGCGCTGTAGCGCCTAAGTGTGTATGAGGCCCACAGGCTGCACGTGTAGAAAGTGGTACAAAACGCTCTGAAAAGAGTAATTTTGACCACTCCTGAACATCGAGCAAATCTGCGGACCAACATATTCGCACGAACTGACAACGCTCTTCGTTCTCTTTCTATTTCGTCATCATCCTTGAGGTCAGAAGTCAGCATATGTCCTAGATATTTGAACTTCTGTACTCTCTGTAACACGCAGTTATTAATAGACACAGAGGGCACATCTGACCAGCGTTTACTTCCGTCCTCAAAGACCATGACCACACTTTTTTTTACATTGTAGGCTAGTCCATGTGCTGAAGCATATGCTACACACATGGTTTTCAGCCTCCTAAGCCCACACACTGACGCACTTAGCAGCACCATGTCGTCCGCGTAACTAATGTTGTTAACACTAACGCTATCTATATAACAACCGACTCTGGTGCTGCAGAGCTCTCGTTGATATATATGTTAAAAAGATTTGGTGAGCTGATTGAGCCCCTGTCTCACACTACACTCCAAAACATATGACTCAGACAATGCACCGTCCCATCTAACACAGATGACTTGATTTCCATACCAGTATTTAAAGATTTTTATTAGATCTGGAGGTAAATGTAGGTTTTCTTTTTCCATAATATATTATCATAGGAAACCAAGTCAAACGCTTTAGATAAATCTAGGAAACACGCAAAAATCGGTGTTCTACGCTTATTATAGTATCTGACAGCATGCTTAAGACACAGTATTGCACTCTCTGTAGACACATTTGGTTTAAAACCAAATTAATTGTCGTGAATTTTGATATTTTTTTTCAATTGTGTATTAAGCAAGCTGTCTAATACTTTAGATATGATAGTGGCCAATGATATTAGCCTATAATTACTTATATCTGCTAGGTCACCCGTCTTATTCTTAATAATAGGTACTACCACAGTGCGCATCATATCAATTGGCATATAACTATGCCCAATATAAAAATTAAATAACATAAAAAGTAATCTTGGAAGGTGCGGGTCAGCAAACTTGAGATGCTCAATACTGAGCCCGTCATGGCCAGGTGATTTTCCTTTAGACATAGATTTAATTACACGAACTATGTTTTTAGTAGTAAAAAATACTTTCCTGTCCACGACGGGAGCATCACTGACCGAGGAGTGTGAAGGCCCAAGAGGAGACTTTATTATAAAATGATTCGCAAATAAATTTGCTATTTCATCAGGCTCATTTACCCCGTTTACTCCAGTCCGACCTAGCTAGAAGCCTATTAGTGTGTTTCCAGAAAGATCTAAAATCATTTTTAAAGTGGTAAGAGGCAAACATGTCAATTTTAATTTGTCTCGTGGTTTTGACACCACCTCAGTCTAGATTTAAATATCAATTGTAATTTGATTTGTGACCTATCTCCCCATATGACCTCGTTTTGACAAAAAGTTTGATCAACTTTGATTGATAGTAGATTATTCAAATAAAATTCTATGAGAAGTGGTATATGGTCTGACCAATAACCATCATAAAAAGCATAGACATTTTGAACCGAGTTTACAGCCGCTTTCGAGCCATCTTCTAAATCCATATGCATCACTAATAAAAGTATAAGTGTCCGAGTTTATGCCTAACTTTTCAATATCAATACATAACCACTGCTGATCGACACAGAAATTATCTAGTTCGTAGTAAAAACCGTTCATATGGATGTGCACTGAAGTCCCCCAAAACATACACACAATCTATACTACAGTTGTCAATAATGCCACTTACTGAACTTAGAGTATCTGTAAATTCCACTAGGTTATTTGCCTCATCCATAGGCATATGTGTAAAATTGCTACTTAAAATTTAATGCTAAATTAAACACTCAGCACTAAAATTGATTTTTGGTTCATCACTATTTTAATCGCACATAAATGCGAGTTTCTACATTCCACCACGTTTACGTCACGAAAAGCACTGCGCCTCCACAACAATGCAACGCCTCCATACGGACGGCCTCTTATTAGGCCAGCCTGCGTGTCCATAGCCGACACCCCTGTGCAGCAGAAGTCATTACAAATAGTGTTTAGAAAGGGGATATCTTCCTGAGTTAACCAGGTTTCTTGCAAGGCTATTATATCAATAGTTTTACATAAATCGTGTATGTTGTCAACGGAACGTTTCACGTTTTTGCAGTTAAATGTTGAAAATTTATACGTATGTTATACTATGTTATTTGTACTAGGCCGGCATCTTCTTCAGAAGTTACATTCTTACGTTTTATTTTGAAATTTATAAATCGACGAACAATAATTCCTTTCGGCCAAATTTTCTCATCCAAAAAGAGTGAAAGTTTATTTTGTGGCACAAAAAAATTATATGCGTTATAATCATACTCTCGTTTGATTGTAATTTTTTCGGGTTTTATAATTTCTTGTGTTTTACCTCGCACGTAGGCGGCTATGTCAGATTCGGATGTATTTTGAAGACATGAAGACATATTATTCACATTAATATATTATCTTCGAGAACAAACTTTTATTACGATGTGATCAAATTTTGGAAACACATGTGAGTATTGCTATACTTCTATACTTATAATAGGTCTTTACCTATGAAATTGCCGTTCTGCAGTACTGGCCATTTCAAATCAAAATAATTTTTGTTTGGCTAAGAATTCTAATTTCGAATTAATTTTATTTTAAAAACATGGAATTCTTTTTCCAAAAGTAGTCATTTGTTTATTGATTAGTGTTACATTTTCATCGCATTTCAATCTTTTTCGTCATCATGGATACGTTAAAAATTCGAGTAATTATGGAATATGAGTACCGTCGTAGCAGCAACGCGGCACAAGCGGCACATCTCCAACCAGCATTGGTCAATCGCTCGTCTCCACTGCTCCTGCACGACAACGCGCGACCTCATACTGCACAGCAGACGGTCTTCAAGTTGCAAGAACTGGGGTTGGAAGCTCTCCGTCATCCGCCCTACTCACCAGACCTTGCGCCTACAGACTACTACTTTTTCCAGAATTTGGATAACTTCTTGGCGGGAAAAAAATTCAATACCCGAGAGGCAGTACAAAATGCCTTTGAAGAATTAGTTGCCTCCCATCCAGCTGATTTCTTTAAGATGGGCATCAATAAACTGCCACTGCGTTGGCAAAGATGCATTGATTGCATGGGTGATTACTTTCGTTACGTTAAAAATTCGTTTAAATTTTTTCATACAAAACGGCAATTTCATAGGAAAAGACCTAATACGAGTATTACAAACAGGAAAGATTTGACTGTTTGTATGTGTATTTGTTTGGTAGCATTGAATAGGATCCGAAACTACTGGACCGATTGTGATTAAATTTGACACAAGAAGAGTAGACCAAGGGAAAGTACACAGGCTAATTCTTATCGCCGCAATATATATGATTCCTACGGGATTTCCATTTTTCAGGCCAGTCGTGGGCAACATGTATCTTACACAAAATTGTGTACGTCGCTTGTCACATAAAAGTCTTTTCCTATCCGGGTATAGAGTCCATTTAATTCTTCATTTTAATATATACGAGAAAAAGGTAAAAGTTATTTGCTTAGGCCGTTTTTGGGACTGAGGAGAAATTATAGTAGGTACAGTTTTATAACATGTCCCATCTATTTATAAAGCTTTTTGTAAAACGAAAGAGCTTAGCCCTTACTTTACATGAAGTAAACTAGATATTTTATTCTTAGGCCCGTATTAATAAAGCGTTCTTATGTCTAAGACAATTCTCAAGAAAGTACTTAAGATGTTGTTTTAATTAATATGTTGTATTTAAGTATGTTTAGCTATAGGTACGGCGTATCAAGTGAGTTCGAACGTTTTAATAAACGACTCGTTACTCAAGTACGTGCCCGGTTCCTATAATCAACGGATCGTCATGGTATAAAAGTTACTATCCGTTTTTCTACAACCGACTACGAGTCGTAAGTACTGTTCCACAATTAACTTTCTATACCTGCTATCGACGAGCGTCCGTCGGTCGTTCAAATACCGAGCTCTCCTCACTCTCAGTTGTGCGTTTCGTTATAGGCAAAATTGAAACCGAAAATGGCACAAAATTCAAGACATAATAAATTAGATTCACATATGATTTATAGTAATTAATTTTTTTATCGTAATAATATTATTATTATCGTACAATCGCAGGTATCTGCGTGTTATTTTATTTTTTTCTTACCAAATACAGTAGAATGCATACACATAACAAGAACGGGAACGGAACGTAAGCGCCTTTTTGTTTTGTTTGACTGATGACATCCATCATCTTTGCAAAATAAAAATACGTATATAGTCTCTGTTATTACGACTTTTACAGAAGAAAGTATAATCAAATTTCTAGTAGTGTTTTACGTACAACTTTTGAAATGGATATTACGCCGGTGAGTACAGATAACATCTATAATTTGATATTTTTCTAAAAAACTGTACCTACATGTTTGCCGCTTAAAATATTGCAACGTTTTTGAAGATTTACTTTATTTAGGTATATTTCTGTTACAGAAAAGAAAGAAGCCTATGAGCAAGGATGATGTTGCCCTGCTTGTGGATTTCATACAAAGCAACCCAATACTTACAACAAAAGAGGCCAATGCGGCCACAAACAAACTAAAAGAGGAATGTTGGACTACTTTGACCAACACATTTAATTCAAAATGTGGTCAAATACCACGGCAGCGAGAGCAACTCAAATTGAAATAGGACAATTTGAAAAAGGCTGCTCGTAAAAGAGCTGCGAATATCAGAGTGAAAAATTTGAAACTAATTTTTTATTAAATTAAATTAAATTAAATATCGTTTTATTCAGGCTGCATAGGCCCATATTATACCTTATAGACTAACATACATAATATAATGTAATAAACACTAACATTAAACACGTATTGTCTGCGACGTGGGGCGCGAAGTGTTCGGGAGTCGTTCTCTAAATTTTCTGTAGACGACTCCAATCGGCAAGAACTCCTTCTTCTCAAAGGTCGGTAAATGATGTGTTGGAACTCTCACCACAAAAGAACTAAAGTTCACTTTATGACGAGATTCCAAACGCTCGACCCTCAAGGCGAAGTTGGTTCTTCTCCTGATGTAGCAACATTGTTACTAAAGCATAGAACCTTAATGTCAACAATACCTGATGTAGTGGAGATATCCCATGATTTCTGAAATAACATCAATAATTTATTTCACTATAATGGAGTTTTTACTCTTATTTTAGGTAGGTATGAGGTTATGTTTTCATAGTATATATTTTGACGGTGTACAAATGCCTCCAACATACTAACCTGGCTCCTGTTACTCTTAAGTGTGGATAAACTTCAAGTAGTAACTGTTCAACAGATTCTTTATCAAGTCGAAATCTCCTTTGAAATTCGTACGAATCCAGCGTCGCTAAATAATTCACTCTTTCTTTATATACTCGATCACGCCTATTATCTTCTGAATCAGTCTCACTGGAGTCCGTGGTGATAATATCGAACATTTCCCTATCACTGTCTGAACTCAACATTTCTTCAAATTTCTTGCAGCTTGCAGCGAAAACAGTGAAATAGACACTAACCGACCGAAATTGACAGGTAACCGTATGGCATTACGAATGGTAATGGTAATTTATAGGAACGGCCTAAACTGTCTTCTTCGTACATTACGCTTACCGTCCGTTACTATGTAACCCTCCCTTCCGTTAGTAGCAAGACGACGGTAAGTTGCTTAACGAGACGTTTTTTATAGGAACGGTTTAAGCTTACGCCTTGTATAATATTCCACCATTCGTAACTAGAACGGATCGTTTTTCAAATATAGGAACCGGGCAGTCATTAATGTCAAACTGTTACTTGAGACGCGGATTCGGTGAGTACAGTCAAACCTTGACTTGAGCACGGCTTTGGATACAGTACAATATTATTTGTTATGTTTTTGGTTGTGTTATAATTATGTAAGTTAAAAACTAAATACTTATGATTATACAAATTTAGAATATACACTACATAGTCAAATACACTACATACACAAAATAAAGATATAAAAAAGACGCTTGTTGATACTTCTTCTTCTTCTTTTTCTTTTAGTCAATCGCGGTTGCAAAGGTTTTGCACCATTCTGCCAGTGTCGAGTATTTAAAGAAATATTTTCAATTTTGTTTATTTATTTACACTAAACGAATTACCTATTTTATTTATATTAATAGAACTTGATACCAAAGATAAAAATCAAAACAAAAGTGGCTTGATTTGACACTTGACAGCAGAACTTTTTTTTCGCTGTCCAAAAAACAATCCTCATTATATGATACAATTGCCCCCGCTATCGACCTGAAATCTATTCTGTGTTTTGTAAATACTCCTTTTACACACACACCGTGCTTTTTTAATTTTATTCATAAAACCCACTCATAAGGCAGAGTATTCGTCAACACACTCTGATATTGGCGAATCACTAAGGAGCCATTATAAAGAATAAGAAGAAGAAGAACTTTTTTTCGAATAGCAAAGATCCGCATTCCGCATTTTATGTTGTTGTTATAAAAATATGGAAAAATAGAATAAGGAATGTATAATCAATTAATCCGTACTTTTAGAAGTGTAAACGAAACATTATTTTAATCGTTCTTTATCGTGTATATGACGCTTAAAAGTTGAGTAAGTGATCTCAATGACGTTATTAACTGATAAGGTATTGAGATCATACTATGAATTAAAGACTTGCGAAGCTAATCGTTACTTGAGACCGTCTCAGCCAATTGTCTTGAGGTCTTGAGAACGAGTTTGAGAAGGGTTTATTAATTAGCCCTAGGCCTTAGACATCTTATTACGGTTATAAATGTGACAGTTTGTGAGGATTGATGGATAGATGGATGGATATTTGTTACTCTTTCACGCAAAAACTACTAAGCGCATTATAATTAAATTTAGTATGGTAGTAGTTTAGGCTTTGGATTAAATCATAGGCTACTTTTTATCCTGAAAAAGATACTGATTATGGTATTTATGCGGGCGGAGTCGGGGCCAAAGCTAGATGTCTATATTGTTAAATTGGGCAGATGGGGTGTGGAAGCCTACCTGTCCGCCGTGTTCCGTTCTCGTTGATGGTCACAAAACCATGTTTTTAGAATTTGTAGTTACTTGTTATAGTAGCATCAGAAATACATCATCTGTGAAAATTTCAATTGTCTAGCTGTCTCGGTTAAGGAGGCACAGCCTGGTGACAGACGGACGGACAGAGAGCGAAGTCTCAGTAATAGCGTCCCGTTTTTACCCTTTGGGTAGGAAACCCTAAAGTGGAAGACGTTCAATTTTTTTTTCATTCTTTACATTTTTTATTGTTGTAAGCTGGAACTGGGGTTTAGACAGCTGACAGAAAATGTCGCGTTACGGTGTCAAGGTCTCGTAGTTGAATTAAAGCTGCACTTTTGGGCGCTTGGTCTGCATATGACCTAGTTCATTATCATTGCTATTGTGTGAAAAGCTGCTCTTTAGGTCCGGGCTTTAAAGTTTTAAGCTAGCGAATCTAACTACGAACATAATATCATTGTGTATTTGAATACTAACTATAAAACCTAACCAAGAGTTAGTCACGACATGTGTGAGGAGGGTTCCGTAACTATCAGCGGGCAAAATAGGTTTTCTCTTAATTACTTCAGAAGTTATTGTCCGATATCGCTCAAAATAATTTTCCTAAAGCCCGTACGCCACTTAAAAAATAATGTTAAGCGACTTACGAACGCGAGCTATTATGATAAGTCATAACAGCACATAGTATCAGGCATTTTGCATAGTATGATTACTGTCTGGCTATTTTCTACAAAACGAATAACAACTAAATTCCTTCTAAAGAGGGAATAAAATACTAAATTTAGTAATAAAACTTTGTAAAACATCCAAGTTGGCAACATTAATTCTGACCTGAACGGATGAACTGAACAGTAATAAAATGGGTCTGAACGGTAATAAAATTCGAGTGTAAAATAAGTCAATAGGTCAAGCGCGAGTAGGCAAAAGGGGTTCCGTACAAAACGGAAAAAATCACGTTTGTTGTATGTGAGCCTCAAATTTTTATTTTATTCTGTTTTTAGTATTTCTTGTTAAAACGGCAATAGTAGTTATAACCTACATCATTTGTGAAAATTTCAACTGTCGAGCTATCGCCGGTATAAGAAGGTTAAGATACAGCCTGGCAACAGGCGGATGAATATCAAAGTCTCAGTAATAGGGTCCCGTTTTTACCCTTTGGGTACGGAACCATAAAATGGCACGTGGTCTAAAGAATATTTATTAGAGTTCATTGAAGTATTTAAAACTTTAGAGCCACATGGTTAATAAAATCTAAAGTCTATTACTATAAAACAAAGAGAAATTATTTCTTTAACATATTACTGGAAAAATGTATGACACAATAATCCGTTTTGTCGATAGCGTGACTGTTGCAGCAAAATACAATTAATAAATAAAATAGCCTAAATTAACCAAGAGCATGTCACAGCGAAATGGCAGAGCGAAATTATAAGTGTTCCTTAAGTATTACGGAACCCTAAAAACACGACCGAAGCTCGTGGCAATTTTCCGTGTATGTGCTCGAATACGTTCAGGCCGAAGCTTAGATTAAAACGCCTAGAAACCGGGTACGCGCATGAAAAGTAAAGCAAATCATACTGAGCCATATCGGCTCAGTTTGTTCGAACGACCCGTCAGTTGTCAAGGTCAAGCGCTAATACATACATCTCCGACTATTAAAAACATTATGATGGTTTGTCTCGTTATTGGGTATCACAACTCACAATACATCGGAAAAGAGTTAAAACAGATTCGGCCATAACATTTCATACGTAAGTATGAAATGTTATGCCCGAAAAATTTGACTTGTAGTAAGCCAAATATTCAAAACATTTTTTAAATATTATGTCGCCATCTTGCTGCCCTATTGTGAATTGTGAAAGTGTTACGAGTAATAATAAATTTATTTTAAAATTTGAACTAAAAACTAATAGTTGCAACGAGGACAAAGTTTTGTAATATTTTCTGATTTTTGTAACTATCAATTTATATTATTGCCAGTATTAAGATAATCCTTAATATATTCTTTAATGCCAGTTTTATATAAATAATGTTCACAAATCGTGTTTAGATGGTTTAAAAAGAAATATAAGTTAGTTTTTACATCTCACTATATTAAGAAAAACAAATACAATAATTCCAATCTTAAGCAACAACAACAAGAGCAACAATTGTCCCTTAATAATGTACACACTTGCTTCACTTTGAACGTTGCGTTTGTTTAAAGACTATCTAGGCGTTATTATTCTAAGGGCCCAACTGACGTCAGTTCGGTCGGATGCAATTTTTTCCGTGTGTGTGCTTGAATCCGTCCAGACTGAAACGATCGGCCTCTCGTCTGTGGGAGCCTTTACAGTTTAGAAATGCCAGGGGGGGGGGGGGGACCAACTTACAAACTTACAAACCACTTTGGAGGCCAATTACTTGAAAATGGTTGACTTTTTAAAAAGTCATAAATTAAACCTTGCATTTATTTTAAAATACCTATTTAACGACATCCCACGCGATGGGGTAGAATGGAAAAATATTTTTCATCCACTCTTCACATGTATGGAGAGCCACCCCTAAAATATAAAATTATTATTATTTTATGATGCCAAAATCAGATCTATATACAATCTATAAATATACCAAATTTATCGACAGAACGAAACTATAAGGGTTTCTTACGTAAGTATGTATTTGTTTTTGTGAAACATTTTCATCACGAAAGGGCGAAAAACAAATTATGCTTTATTATTATCCATCTTATTTTTGTGTTGTAGTTGGCTAAATTATAATATACGACTACTAGGCATTCGCATACGTAATCAACTATAAGCATTTATATTTAGGAGAAGTTGAATTTTACTCAATAACTTTGTCGAATAAATATTGAGGACCTGGGAGACCGCGCTTTCCTCGGAGTTTTAGTACAACGAAAAAATAATTAAAAATAAATTAAAAAATATAAAATAATAAGAATCACAAAAATATTTCTGTTACCGGAATTCGAACCCACCACATCCGAATTTCCAAACAATGCAAAAATCAAACGTAGGTACGCATACCAAGCTGCCATACTCAGACTGACGTAAGAGAGTCGAAATTATTGATATATTGTTGCACGACGAAGGAAAAAAACATAATACATTGCTTAAAAATGCGCAGTTTTTAAGGAATATGACCTAGCCAGATCGATTTTTCGGCCCCAAAACTCCCTAAATACTAAATTTCATGGTAGTAGGTACTTGTAGCCGTTGCCGAGATACCGATTATATATATATATACAATATCGTCTGGCTATTATAGTGCTATAGACAATTTAATAGAAGTATCTGTCACTTAAGTCTGAAGAAATATAAACAACATAACAGTAGTTAACGGTTCTATTAGTGCCAGGTGTATGGTGCCGGCACTATCTATATGTCGCAGTACGATAGATAAAGCCTTAATATAGTTATATCCCTGGGAATATAATTATACACCGTAACAAAGTTATACGAAAGCGATTCATTACTATCTCACGGATGCAATTTGGTAATATTTTTATCTGACTAAACTAATCTGGTTAAATAGTTATAAATCTGGTAGATTTATGAAATATTGGTTTTTATTTTTATTACAAAAAAAAAAAAAACTTTTTGTGACCTGCAATTAGTTACAATACTTTTTAGTAATAATACGTATCTAAGTAATTACAATGATTGATAAAAGCGATCGTATTTTGTATATAGGCAATACAATTGCGAAAAGTTATTGATTTTGAAAAAACTTGGTAGTTGTAAAATACTTGAAACTAACAAACTTTTGAGACAGTTTTCTTTAATCCCATGTTTCTCAGTATTTTTTAATTGTTGTTGTGACAAATCGCGGAATCATGACATCTAGAATTACATAATATACTCGTAGAATGTTTCCTACAGACGCACCTTTTAGTAGAACACTGTGTATTCGATTTTTAGAGGAACATTTTAAATAACTTTGGCACTACACTCCTGCAGTTATTTCACTAAACTTATTCAAGGAATATAATTATATCACTAAACTTGGACCGTATTATAATTATATTCCTAGTAAGATAGTAATGAATCGCTTTCGTATAAATATGTTACGGTATATAATTATATTCCTAGGGATATAACTATATTACGGCTTTATCTATCGTACTGCGACATATCAGGTTAAGATCTAGGATTGTGGCCACGTTGGGGACGGTTAGCAGACAATTAGGCGACTAGAAGTAGTGTCCATCTCTAAGTTTGGGACGCGTAAGCACGATAGAGGATATGATCATCATCATCACGACTCCGAATAACGCCACCACTCTAGAACTCGGGTATATAATCATTATGAGGAGTGTTAAACTTGTGGCCTACATACATATTTATCCTTTTCATTTATTATTTATTTACATCAATATTCTACACATATATTATATACATATATATTATATAACATTTATATCATTTAATGTCCGTAAGTGCAAACCAACTCGTCGATATCGATACGTCAATTTATCGATAGCAATTTATCGACCCGTTCCCTGCGCTGGCTCGAAAACCGGTTCAACACGTTTAGCAGTCATTGCTTGGTATCGACGCGGATCGTATGTCACTCGCTTAAACTTTAGACTATAGACATTACGCTGTGCTTGCTATCCCATCTGAACTGTGCCTTTTGCCCCTAAGACTATCTTGTGCTATAAAGTGTATTTTCTTCTTTCCTGCGCCTTCTTTCATATTGTGTATAAGCTGGTGTGTGGTGTGTGCTCGGACAATATACGCTGAACTGTAAGTCTGCTTTTTTCATTTCCACGGACCTCTGCGGATACTGCACATTTATATTCACCCCGTTTATACCATACTGGTGACCCAAAATGAACAAGACACCGGAGTTCGAAGATGCACATGAACCTAACGCTGGCACGTCATCAGAGAATAGTGCGGGGGACATTGTAGATAGAACCGACAGTATCGACAAATGTGTTTAAGGTCGGCGTAAGGGTGCCACTGTTCTGGGCAGATGAACCGGAAATTTGGTTCGCTCAAGTCGAGGGACAATTTAATATATCTGGAATAACCAACGACTCCACGAAATTTAATTACGTCATTGCACACCTCGATAATCAATATTCTCGAGAGGTTAAAGACATAATTATTAACCCACCAGCCACAAAGAAGTACGATAAGCTGAAATCAGAACTTATTAGTAGATTGGGCATCTCCAACGAGACGAAAACCAAGCAGCTGTTGATGCACGAGGAGCTCGGCGACCGCTAGCCGTCTCATTTTTTCCGGCATCTCAAAGCTTTGGCAGGCCCGGGAGTACCGGACAATTTTATTAAATCTATTTGGACCACACGACTTCCTCGTAGCGTCCAGCTGGTGCTCGCTGGTCAACCAGCATCGACTTCACTCGTAGATCTCTGCGACCTAGCTGACCGCGTCAACGATTTGGCCGGTACTTCGCCAAGTGTAGCCGCAGTGAGTAGCGAAGTCCCGGGTTCAGTCCTCAGCGATCTTGCCAGAGAAATCGCAGAACTCCGGAAGCAGTTCCAGCAGTTCCAGGCCTCATCTGGTAGAAGCAGATCGAGAACGCGTGCATACCAAGGCAGACAAAGGAGCTCTTCGAGGCAACGATCCCATTCGAACTACCGGAAATACCCCCTCTGTTGGTACCATAGCAATTATGGAGACAATGCCAGCAAGTGCATTCGGCCTTGTGACTACAAGTCGGCGGAAAACGAAGGGCAGTCGATAAGGGCGACTGACGATTGCCCATCTACGTCCACTGGTCGTCTGTTCGTCACCGACCGCCCTACGAAGACGCAGTTCCTGGTCGATACTGGAAGCGACCTCTGCGTCTACCCACGGTCGGCACTCTGTGATCGTCGTTCCCGGACTGGGTATAGTTTATGTGCTGCAAACGGAACTAATATCGCTACATATGGTTTTGTTAATTTAAATTTAGATTTTGGTTTACGTAGGACTTTTGTATGGCGCTTTGTAGTTGCTGATGTGACGAAACCAATTATCGGTGTAGATTTTTTAAATTTTTACAACCTTGTTATTGATTGTCGTAATAGACGCTTAATTGATAATTTATCTTCTGTTACTTCAATAGCTGCTGTAGCCAATTGTAAAGACGTACATTCCGTTAAAATAGTAACTGGTGATTCTCGGTATCATTATTCATATCTTAGTGAATTTCCCGAAATCACTCGACCAGCTGATAGGCACAATATTTCTATACCACATAACACTGTCCACCACGATACCAGGCCCTCCAGTATCCTTACCACCTCGTCACTTAGCGCCGGATAAATTAAAAATAGCCCAGCAAGAGTTCCGGATCATGGTAGCTGATGGTATAGCTAGACCGTCGGAAAGCCCCTGGTCATCACCACTTCATCTGGCTCCGAAAAAGGGTAATGGATGGCGACCCTGTGGAGACTACCGCAGCCTGAATGCTCGTACAGTACCCGACAGGTACCCGATTAAGCACATCCAAGATTTCGCGTATGATATTGCCGGTTCGAAGGTATTTAGCACTCTGGATCTAGAAAAGGCTTATAATCAGATACCTGTCAGCCCCGACGACATTCCTAAGACCGCCATCACTACCCTTTTTGGACTTTTTGAGTTCCCTTATATGACGTTTGGTCTACGCAATGCAGGCCAAACGTTTCAACGGTTTGTCGTAGAGTTTACCAGAGGCCTTGACTTTGTGTACGCATATTTATACGATTTTTTGATCTATTCTAAGAGCGAAGCAGAGTACGAGGAACACCTGCGAGCAGTCTTCACTAAGCTCAAAGAGTATGGCATGCTGGTCAACACGTCCAAGTGTGTCTTGGGAGTTTCAGAGGTAACTTTTTTAGGATACCAGATTTCATCTGATGGATGCAGACCCCTGGAATCCAAGGTGCAGGCAATCATCGACTTCCCGCCACCGACCAATGTCAAGCAACTGCGAGGTTTTGCTTTTGCTTTGCGATGCTAAATTTCTATAGGAGGTTTATTCCCCGTGCAGCCCAAATTCAAGCCCCTTTGCATGCTTTATTGACGGGGGCGGTGAAAGGATCGCAGCCAATCCACCTTACCGGAGACGCTTTAAGTGCCTTCCAGGCGTGCAAGGATAGCTTGTCTAATGCAGCCATGCTGGCTCACCCGGATCCCTCTGCAAAACTAGCAGTGGTGGTAGCGGATACGTCAGACAAAGCAATCGGTGCAGTGCTGCAGCAGTTTTTAAATGACAACTGGGAGCCACTGGCTTTCTTTTCTAGGAAGCTTAGCCCCTCGCAAGCCAAGTACTCCCCGTATGATAGAGAGCTGCTGGCCATATATGAGGCGTTAAAATATGTCCGCCAGATGCTCGAGGCTCGTCACTTTACTATCTATACTGACCACAAACCGATAAGTTTTGCCTTTCATGAAAGGAAGACCAACTGTTCGCACCGTCAGTATAGGTACTTGGACTTCATATCTCAATTCACGACAGACATCCGTCATATTAGTGGCAAGGATAATGTTGTGGCGGATGCATTGTCGCGAATCGAGGAACTAGAAGCACCGGTCAGTCTCGAGGCTATAGCCCGACATCAAGCCTCCGATCCAGAGCTCCAACAGCTACTAAACAGCAGTTCTTCCTTACAGCTGCAGAAACTCCATGTCCCTGGAAGCCAAGGCCTTTTGTACTGCGATGTCAGTACGCTGGCTACCAGGCCGTTCGTACCAAAGCTTCTGCGTAAGCAGATTTTTGATAGCCTGCACTCTTTAAGTCACCCTGGTCGCAAAGCCTCGGCAAAATTGATTTCTGAAAGGTTTGTGTGGCCGGGTGTCAAAAAAGATTGTATGGAGTGGGCTCGTTCATGTTTGTCGTGTCGTGTGACTTCACCGTTGGACACTTTTAATCTACCGTGTGCAAGGTTCAAACAGATCCATATAGATCTGGTTGGGCCTCTGCCTGTTTCCCATGGCTTCCGGTATTGCCTCACCGCAGTAGATCGATTTACTCGCTGGCCGGAGGCAGTACCGATAGAAGATATCACGGCAGAAACCGTTGCAAAAGCCCTGCTGTCTACCTGGATTGCTCGGTTCGGTTGTCCTACAAGCATTACAACTGACAAGGGCCGTGTGGTGTGTACTCGGACAATATACGCTGAACTGTATGTCTGCTTTTTTCATTTCCACGGACCTCTGCGGATACTGCACATTTATATTCACCCCGTTTATACCATAAACTGTAGTCTTCACGAATCTAGAATCTTCTCAGACACGCTGATATTCTCGAAATGTTTTCTTTTACCTTCAGAAGGGCAAATTGAAATTTTGTTTCTAGATTATTTTGATAATTATATAAATAATGTAAATTTATTTCTCCCGAAAATGTAGCATTAACGACATAAATATCTTATACCTTTAAAGGAGCAATTCTTGTATATTTATTTATTTATATGTTTCTGTGTTCTCGGAAACGGCTCTAACGATTTCGCAGAAATTTGGTATATGGGGGTTTTCGGGGTTAACAATCGATCTAGATTAGTCTTATGTTTGGGAAAACGCGTGTTTTCGAGTTTTCATGCGTTTTTCTGTCCAGCTAATTTCGTCTTGCCGGCCACTGTCCATCCGGTCCAGCGGGATAAGACGCGGACGGTAAGAAACGAGTATTACTGGTTCGAATCCCGCTCGGTGACTTACTTTTGTTTTTTTTATATGTTCAAGTTTATATATAATTTTTTAATTTTTATTTTTTTTAGACAAGTTTAAAAAATGTAGTTAATGTTTGGGATAACAATATATTTTTCTGATAAATATGTCTAACATTTACCTATACTGATTACGTGAATAAGATTTATGCTTTAGAGTTTCATCATATTACAATAAATAGTAATAACCGAGTAAAGCTCGGTCGCCCAGGTACTGTTTAGTAAAATGTGAAATGTGTATGTAATACTAAATTATGCCTGAGACTTCGCGCACGTAAAAGGAAATCGCGCGGAAAACGAACATTTTGCCGCAATAAAAAGTAGTTCATCTGCTTTCGCGTGGCCTACTCTATATCTGTCCAAAATTTCATCAAAATCGGCCCAGTAGCTTCGGAGCCTATTCAATGCAAACAAACGAACAAATCTTTCCAGTTTATAACAGAAGTGTAGAATTGTAGATAATAATAATTAAGTTATTTTTAATTATAGCACAGGGTATCACAAAGTAAATAAATGAAATTCTTAAGCAAGAATTTTGTTATTTTTAATTAACGAATACTCTTTGTTGTATGGGAATGTTCAATGTGTATGTGGAATGGTTAATACAATTTATAATTAAATAGTTGCAACATCATTTGCATTTTGCATAACATTAATACTGACTGTAGGTACATTTTTTAAAAATTATTCATCAAGTTTTGGATTTGCTATCAATAGATCTTGTTTAATTTTTAAATGGAAAATCCTGTTCCTAATCCATACTAATATAGCTAATATTAAATGCGAATAATCGGTTTGTCTGTAAGGCAATGTCCGTCTTCTAAAGGGTCCATACAAAAAACTCCATACTCACGAAACGCTAAAAACCATGTATGCTGTTCTCATGCGTAAAGGCCCATATTTACGGACCAGTCAGTAGATCCAGCGCCATGGCCTTGATCCTTCAAGGTAATAATTGAAAATGATTATGATTACCGTTTTGGATTTCCAGGCCGGACCGTAAATATTGGTCTTTACGCATGTGAACTTCGTACATGGTTTTTAGAGTTTCGTACCCAGAGGGTATACGGGACCCTGTTGCTCAGACTCCGTTGTCCGTCCGTCTGTCACCAGGTTGTATCTCATAAATCGTGATAGCTAGGCAGTTGAACTTTTCCCAGATGATGTATTTCTGTTGCCGCTTTAACAACAAATAATAAAAAAAGAACATTTAATTCCCATACAACAAAGGTGTTTTTTCTTTAATTTTTCACGGAAACCCTCATGCGCGATTAGAACTTACACTTGGCTGGTTTTGTTTCATTTTCCCATGTTGATAAAAACATAACATACGAGTAAAAGGAAGTAGAAACTACCAGTTCATTGGATGGAACAAAAACAATAAAATATCAAAGCTCAGGTGATTGGTTTTAAAAGAGATCCTGAGAAGAGAAGAGAGACTGAGATCCTTAATTGTTCAAACAATAAAACATTGTTCTAGTAAGCTTGAGACTAAGTATCAATTAATTGAAAATTGTTCTGTACATTTCAGCTCTACGATATTGCAAGTTCTTTGTTCTGCTGGTAAATCTGTATGTTTTGAATTCTGTGCAATCATTGTGGGATTGAACACGTCTCGCTGTGGCGAGGATACGTGCTTCTCATTGTTAATACTACGTTAAACGTGGCGTTATATTATTATTATGATAACTACTAGTAGTGTTTTGATAAATTATGACTTTTGAGTCTTGAAATATATTGCTAACTATCATTTGCCAACGGCTCCGCCCTAGTAAATATATATATGCCACGGGTATACTGTACTTTTTCGGGATAAAAAGTAGCATATTATGTGTTAACCCGCTAGTACTCGCGCTATGAGCGAATTTAAAACTCACGGCATTTCGTGAAAAATGTGCGTACGCACCTCGTCTACGCTATGGCTGAGTTTTGTGCTTCCCCCGACCCTCGCATAATAGATACATCGGCACAGTGCTTACTAGTCCATCGTGGTAGACGATAGTCCACGTGGTGTATAATAGAAAATCCACCATGACAAGGGTAAGTAAAGAGTAAGGTTGTCATGGTGGATTTTCTATTATTGCTTGGACTTGGGAAAGACAAGATGATAGAACACGGAAGTTGAAAAATATTCCTATATTTTATAATATTAACAATTAAGTATGTACTTGTAAAAAACATGCTATGCAACTATGTTCTATACAAAAATCTTCAATACAGGACTGCGTCGCTTCAAATGATGCTACTTACAAAGGTTTTTTGAAACAAAAAATTAAAACTGGCTTTCAAAGTAAAAATTGTATAAAAAAGTATAAAATCTTTTAAATTCGGCTAAAATTTTTTTACCATTTCTCTACTCAGTCTTCATCATTTTGAAGTCTATACCTGCCTGAACAACATCCTGATAAAACAATATTTCATAGAACTCACGTTAAAGTTGGCTATAATATTATATAAGGCATGATTCGGGATTAAATGTAGCCTGTATGTTTTAATCCAGAGCCATTAGCATACCAAATTTTATCGAAATCCGTCCAGTTGTTTTGCGTTAAAGAATAACAAACATCCATCCTCACTAACTTTCACACTTATGTTATTTAAATACTTTATATTGTATTCCTATATTTTATAATATTAACAATTGAATACTTGTAAAAATCTTGCTATGCAACTATGTTCCATACAAAAACTTCAGTGCAGAAATGCGTCGCTTCAAACGAAGCTGCTTTCAAAGCCATAAGCCGATTAGTTTGAACTATTAACTAGCCTGTTTTATTTCGATCCCACTTTTTTTACGGATTTATAAAAAGTAAGTTTGAAAACGGTTTAAACCTCAAAACGGTGAAAGAGGAAATCTGAGTTAAAAGCGGCCGAATTCTGAAACGCTAATCAAAATTACAGGCCCTCTTATTCACAGGCTGCCGCTGTCTCTGCTAGCCGAATTGACAAGGACAGCATGTGACTTGAGCGTCAGTTCATTTAACTATCGTTTCAGTTTTCGGCCGTGAGAAGTCTAGTAATATTCGATGGCTCGTGAAGCCTATACGCAGTAGGCTAGCGTGGTGAACAGTACAGTATGGCACAGTATAATCTAACCATGCCCTAACGTTAGTCGTAGGTGTATTATATTTTTGTATATAACAGCCTCCGTGGTCCAATGGTTTAGACTTTAGAGCTTGGCTCTTGACTCGGGGGTCGTTGGTTCAATTCCCGCGTTGGAACAGCAAAAAATTTTGTTTTCAAGTTGGTTGAGAAGACAGAGACAAGACTATGCAAGCCGATCACCTGAATTTCTGACAAGAAAGATGATCCATGCGTCGGATGGGCATGTAAAAAGTCGGTCCTGCACCTGATCTCTTGCCAGTCGTGTGGTTCCGTCCGTCCCACTGGGTTTCGAGAGTAAAGGAAGATAGAGTGATATTATGTACTGCGCACACACCTGGGCAAAATAATATGACTCCTACGTAGATTTTTCCTGGTTTCAATGAAACCGGCCATCCTCACCGAAATCGGTGTGGGGAGCTATTATATTTATGTACAATTCATATTGATAGAGTAAGAGAGATGGCTTATATCTTCGCTTGATGGCATGTAGCAGGAACAGTGACAAAAGAGATCGACTGGCTAAGTTACATTCATTTTTAAATTAATAACTTAACTTAGGTGCTCTACACAGCATTCCAGCCGAACTAGACTGTGATGCGGCTAGTATGCTGCTAACCTTCGATGTAAGTGGAAAGTTTTGAATACTAAGTTTAATATGTTATTAATCATAATGCATACAAATAACAGCTTCCGTGGTCTAGCGGTTAGAGCTTGGCTCTCGACCCGTAGGTCGTGGGTTCGATTCCCGCATTGGAACAAAAAATAAAGTTGTTTTCAAGTTTGGTTAGGACAATGCAGGCTGATCACGTGATTGTCTGACAAGAAAGATGATCCATGCGTCGGATGGGCATGTAAAGAGTTGGACCTGCGTGTCTGATCTCTCGCCAGTCGTGTCGGTTATCCGTCCCACTAGTTTATGAGAGTAAAGGAAGAGAGAATGCTCTTGTTTATTGCGTATACACTCTGGCACTATAAGATTTCTCCTACGTACGCCTGGTTTCAATGAAACTGGCCATCATCACCGAAATCGGTGCGGAGAGGAATATTTTGTTGTATTTTAATGATAATATGTAAGTCATTTCTTTTGTGTTTACTGATAAGAGTCCATTCCATTCCATGTAGTATTTCCATGCACTATAAAATCTTTAAAATAAAGGATAAAAAAAACACCTTTTTGCCTTTTTTATATTTATTAAACTCAACACAAACCAAAAAATCTAAACATAACAACTCTTTAAAACTTCGATGATAACAGATACTACAATATACAACACTGAATTATTATAATATATCTCAATGAACAGCTCCTAAGTCGTATGAAATAACTTCCAAAGGCCACAAAAAGAATTTCTTACGGGTGAGTTTCCGACGGTATTATACAGGTAACTTCTGGAAGCCTGCCAGGTCGTAATAGACGGTCATTATATTACTATACTTACTGGTGTTTCGTATTTGTTGTCAGTACTTCGATGGCCTACTCGTAGAACTTGTTAGAAACCTCATCAGAAAGTAATTTGGAGATGACTTGTAAGATCAGATTCATTGCAGTTATGAGGAATCAGTAATTTAAGTATCACTTCAATAAAATGGAACCATTTATTTATTTATACGTGAAGCAGAAACTTTGAGTATAGTTTGAGGAGAAATGTGCAACTAGAGGAGTATGAAATTTGGCACATTTAAAGATACTTTAGAGGATGGCAACATGCAGAAAGCTATTTTTTTTTAATAATACTTAGACATACATAAAATTATTAAAAATAAAGTTACACACTCACACTACCATGCGATTGTATAATAACAGCAGGTGTTCCATAGACAAAATTTACATATCTGAGAGTCAAAAGAACTCTAGAAAATAATTACAGCTTAATTGCGTGTTTTTCTTGGGATTCATTATCACGCGATCACCTCTGCATATCTATTGGTACTACGCAGCCAACGATAGATTGCGTACTTAATCTTATGATAAAGATTGGCGCGTAACGCGTTTGCGCTGAATATGCACCGAAACTACTGAGGTGAATTTGATGAAATTTGGCACTGATATAGAGTATGTCACGGGAAAGGACATATACTACTTTTTATCGAGGAAAGTGCCAGCGGGATTTACTTTTGCATGTACCGTTATACCCCTACAATGTAAGGAGTTGGACTGACTAGACCTAAAGTCAAGTCAGCATATCCTAACAATATATTAGGTCGCCCGTCGGCCGGACAGTCAATCTTCCTTCAGTCCTATTGCGGAGCACTTTCTTGTTGTACTATTTCTTGCTCCTTTATTTCTAAATCCTATTTCTAAATAATTATTGTAAGGTGTGTTAATAAAGAAACCCTTTTTTAAAACCCGATCCGCTAGGCGCCGCATAACAGTACGAAGTCGTAGGAAACATCTAGTAGACTTAATCATGCAACTCGAGTCGGTGTGGTGTGTATGCGAGCAGGCTACCGGCTATCCTATTATTATATTTTGGTTTGGTTGGTCCAAATTAATATAATATAATTATTATCATTAAAAGTTAAGTGCTCAGTTAACGTTAAACATGTAGCTGCAATGGCTGCGGTTATTAGGAGTGGAATTATCGATACATCTCCGGCTGATTTATATTGTCTAGCGGTCGGTTATGTAACCGAATATTTGAGGATTGGACTTCGTGGTGAAGTTTATTTACTAGCTTTCATGGGCTTGTTAGATACCAAATTGTATTTCATATTATATTTGCGCCCATCGTACGTATAGTTCGGCCGCGGTTGCCGTCATCTTACATAATACGTCATTTTAAGCCTGCACACTTAGCATATCCACCATAGAAATGCGTTTTGTCTACACAAGAATAGACATACTGGCAGGTGATATGGACAAAATGACAGCTTTCCTTTGTCAAACTGTAATTTTGTCTATTCTTCCGTAGAAACAAATCCATTCCTATGGTGGATATGCTAAGCGTGCAGGCTTGAAAGACTCGCAACTCCATCAAATTTTTACGCTCAGTAAAACATTTTATTACTATCAATAAAGATTGTAATAGATATTTCGCATTTTCTCTACCGAGTGCTGTTACAGTTTCGTGATCTATGCTATTCTACAGTTCAACTTATAATTCAAATCAATTTTCACTCAAGCATGAACTGTTTACCGTTAAATGGCACCGAGCCAAAGTCAACAAGTTAGGAAATGTATTGTATTTTATGTTCTGTACATAGACTACTCGGCGTCTTACTTAGTACATAAATAACAAACTTAACGCCTAACTTATGTATTAGCTGGAACGTTGCATAACGTTATCGTAAAAATTCTATTAAATAGTGAGTGGCCCATTTTCGTGGCCTATTTACGCGTACATTTTAGTTTAAATTTTATTAAATAAGAGATAGATATATTAGTTACTACCTATGTATTAATTCTATTGAGTATTTAAATCAAATTGTTTGAATGTCTCCAGCCCTGAATAATCACTAGATTATTCGTATATCAACGCTCAAATCGCCTAAAATTATACGCAAGTCATGCCAAGCTAAGCAAATAGCGCATACGGTGTATACTTACAGCAAAAAGATAAAATATTTTTAGAAAATCGATAATATTTCATCTAACTATCGATGCCCTGTATATTGGAACCATTTTGCACAGAACTGTTGATACAATATATTGATATAATACTTTTTCCTTGGATGTTATGACAAGTCGTAGAGGAAAGTACCATCCATATATCGGCGTCTCAAGAGAGCACTTTACAGATGACCCTTCCACAAGAAATTTCTGAAATATTTTTATCAAAAACAGAAAAGTTATTTTAGGGTAAAGAGCTTTATCTGATCACGTGTTTCTTCATATCTGATGGCTTGCAAAACAATTGCTATGATTGCCACAATCTTCGACATATGGTTGCTTGGATAATTGACAAAAATCCTTAGCTAAATAAGGCTCTGGACAGGCTACATGCGACCTACAACTTTGATAGCAGGCGACCGCTACATCTGGTTCACTAACCCGCTGTAGCCGTCGTTTACTACATATTTTTACATGGAATATGCAGTGTAACGCTAGCAGAAGTTGCTGTTTTGGATCGTATATACTTCGAAAACGACTGCCCTAATTCCTATCGAATCGTGTCATGCTGCTTTATCGAATATCCTATATCAGCTACAGATGCAGCTAGCCTGGCCGACGGTCGCGGTTATGTCATCATAATAATGTGTTGATATATCGTGTGAAGATGGTGGTAATGATTGATGATTATTACTGTAAGTGGCATGATGGCGTATGCTTGGCAGTTCTTTAAGCGAATTTTCCAAACGTGTTTCTTTTTAAGACTGAGGAGTTCTGATCAGTGCTTTTGGATCTAGAGTATACCATGACACACTTTACTTTTTAGTTTTAAATTTAGTACGCCTTAGCAACTAATATGAATAAACAAAACTATATACCTATAGTGAATTTAGGATACGCAATATAAAAGTAATTAGCAACAGTATGCCTAAAGCCAAAGATTAATAACGAAGGCACTTCAAAGCTTTTGCATGATTCATAACTTACGAGCAACAACTTTGTAACGCTCAGACGTGCTTATTATGAACTTTTAATAATACCCACGCCTCGTATCATCCGCTCGTGCCATAGCTATAGTGACATGCCTGCAACTTTAACTTTGAGCTAAAGTTGATTTTGCGGGAGAGCAAGAATATTGTTAGTGTATCTTTATGCTAAGATATATCAACAATATTCATCTTTGCCGATAAAATGTTAATTTATTATAAAAAACCTATTTCGTGAACCAATAGTAGATGGAAGCTACGTTTTCTATCCCAGTTAATTTGAATTAATAAAAAAATTTATATTCACATAATTCAGCCCTAGATGGCATCATAAAGGCCATCGTAGTTTTTATATAATATGCATAGATGACTCGTATAGACCTAACTTAACCTAACTATTCCAAAGCGGCTTGACCGGTTTTTATTAAATTTTTCAGGTGTATCCGATAGGTACGAGAACAGGTTTTAAGCTATTTTTAATACCCATAAGTGGCCCACCCCAATTTTTTTTTGTTTATTTCTTTTTTTTAAATTTTTGATTCGGCATTAATAAATAAATATAACCCTAAATTTCCACTTCTGTAACACCAAACCCCATTGTTAAATAGCGATATTAGTACCTAATGTATTGATTTTCAACCCTCAGTGGTCGATAACTCTTTCTCACATCTCCTGTAGGTTGTAGGTGTAGGTAGTAGGTAAAGGTAGTAGGAGTAGGTAGTAGGAGTAGGTAGTAGTTGTAGGTAGGTGTAAGTTGGTGTAGGGAGTATAAGTAGTTTGTAGGCGTATGTACCTCCTATGTAGGTGCATATAAGTAGTTATTTATTTATTCCAGTTTGTAAGATAAGTTTACAAAATACTTGTATATCTATAAATTTTCCTTACTTACTACCTCATAAGGCGTGCGTCACGGTTTATATTGACAAATAAATAGGAAGAGAAACCTGAAGGCCCCATAAGTAAATTGGATCTTTAATGAAGCAATTGGTCTGTTTTGTTATTATTATTTATTGAGATAGGTATTCACCGCTTTCAAAAGGATGTCGATAGGAATCCCGTTGAATAGACCCTTCTCTGAATCAATAGCATTCGGAGAATCGACTAGAGTAACTCATTTTCAATATGTTTGATTTGGAAACCATCGAAAGGACAATATCCAAACAGCCCAGCGTAAATATATGCAAGATAAACCTTAGAAATGGTTGAAACATTCAGTTTATTATAATATGTGTAAGACATACACACATGCACACTCCGATACACACACACATAATACAGCTATAATTTCCGTCATAGTTAAAAACAACTTTCGCAACTTTTTCCCTCTTATATATTTAGGGCTGCCAAACCCAAAATAAAAAAAAAAAACAGGATTTGAAGTTCTAAAAACCAGGACAATTCAATTTATAAACAGGACGCAGTAATAGAGTTGCAACAGTTAAATTAATATGTAGTGAAAATAGGTTAATGTAATGCTAGTAATCATATTTTTCATAAAAGTATTTGAATAAAATTAAATTAGAAAGAAAAATTGTAAAAGTGGCGCGCGAATTTTAAAATACATGACCTTATCAGGGCGCTTTAAAAACCCAGGACCCTTTAAAACTATCCAGGACACCCTAGGACTAGGACATGTTCTAGGAAAACTATCTCATAATATGAAACCTACAAAACTGCACATTTAGCATGAGCACTCTGCTCCTATAGAAGTGACATCGGGCCTGAATGTGTTACTCCGACGCAGCCAGCACATTCGTCTCCTAGGATTTGTTTGATATAATTTTATTTATTTGTATTTTTTCCAATTTCCTATCCGATATCGTAACATGGCGAAATATCACAATTTCGTCCTCGGCTTTGTTTTATCGCAAAAATATTGGACAGTATCGGGACCTTGTAAAGAAAACGTTTCACGTACGAATGTTTAATATTATGTAGTCTGTACTCTGGGGGTGTAAAAACCACTTTAGGTGTTTTATATTGTGATTCATTATTTGTTTTTTCTACTCATATTATGTGCCTTCTCATATATTGAAAACTGTTTAAATTGATGTTTTCTAATATGATGAAATCAGATGAATCGTATTAGCCGTTTTAGATTTTCACGACTTTTGTATGGAAAAAATGTATGAAACATAATATAAAACATTTAAATGGGACTTTTTAGACGCCCTGTAGTTATTACAGAAAATTAATAAATATAATAATATGGAATTCATCAACACTTATCGTAACATTAAGAAATTTACAGATGAAGTGATAACAAATGTATCGGACTATGACCTCTTGATTGTAAGTCCTTCTTGCTCTCGTGTGGTGATGATAATAATACAGCAGCAATTCTTATACTCTCCTTTATTGGTGCTTACCACAAATACGTATTACAATATGTAATGAGATATGCTTAACACAATATATACGTCTACACTATGTATAGCCTTTTGGCCAACTCAAATAAACTAACTCGATAGGCTTTAACGTCATGACATCTGTCAATGTCAATAATGACATTGACAGTTACATCTTACTGTTGATATATGTAGCAATAAATTTCAACATTTATATTGGTATAGGGTTCCTCATCCTACTACAATAATTATAAATGTGAAAGTTTGTGAGGATGAATGGATGGATGTTTGTTACTCTTTCACGCAAATACTACAAAAACTACAAATATAACCTACTGAACGTATTTTAATGAAATATGGTATGGTAGTAGTATAAGCTCTGGATTAAGAGATAGACTACTTTTTATCCCGAAAAAATATAGATTATAGTGTTTTATGCGGGCGGAGCCGCAGGCAAAAGCTAGTATTTTATATATAGGGTTAAAGTTGAAGTCGACGTTGACATTTTCGTTTTATAAACGCATATTATACTCAAATAAATATTTTACAAAATTGTGGGCTAAAAAAATTATTTTTTTCATCTTGTCCATTTGATTATTTTTTTTATAGACTTTATGTAGCCAATGAGTTGATTAAATATTCTTATTCTCATTATTTGCGCTAACTATGAAAAATAGGCCGTGAATAAAGAGAATATTATGTAGGAAAACATAACTACGTTTGAACAGCTATTCAACGAGGTATACTAAGCACAATTTCTGTAAAAAAATGTCTATGGGCTAGTGAGTGAAAATATGAGAAGTATGGGAACTACAACCCTCTAAGGATCAACGCTGACTTAAGCTACATAAGTGTAACACCGTATACAACAAAACCGTAAAATGTGTACGAATACGAATGACAGACGAGGGTAACATCTTTAAATAGGGTTTCAAAAGTAACAAGGGTTTCTAATTTTTTTCTTTATAGGTAAATATTTAAGTTTTCAAGGCTTCCCGCTGGTTACATTCAAGGAAAACTAAATAGCAGTTGAATCGTTTTAGATTTTGTGCATCCTACTACTATTATATATGTGAATTTCTAACCTCCTTACTGAAAAAGCAACACTACTCCTGTCAACAGGCATCTGTCAGTTGACTCCTATCAAAATTTGAACTTGCTGCGTCAGTTAGTTTGTGTTTTACAGCTATCTTTATCAGACTATCCAGTAACTTAAGGAAACATTGGAAAAAAGTGAATTTCGTGTGCTTATTAAGCATTATTTTTTGCGAAAAAAAACCATTACCGAGACCAAGGCTAAGCTTGATAAATACTATGGGGACTCTGCACCATCGATTTCAATGGTAAAAAAGTGGTTTACTGAATTTCGTTGTGGCCGTACAAGCACTGAAGATGCCGAGCGTCCTGGACGCCCAGTTGAGGTCTCTACACCCGAAACAATCGAAAAAATTCACGATATGGTGTTGGCCGACCGAAGATTGAAAGTGCAAGAGATTGTGGAAGCCATAGGCATCTCGCATGGCTCAGTGGTTTCAATTTTGAATGATCACTTGGGCATGAGAAAGCTTTCCGCAAGTCGACCACAAACGCAATCGTGTAACAACTTCACAGGAAGGTTTGGCGTTGTTTAATCATAATATGGAGGAGTTTTTGCGCCGTTTTGTAACCGTGGACGAAACATGGATCCATCACAACACACCAGAGACCAAACAACAGTCAAAACAGTGGGTTTCTAAGGGTGAATCGGCGCCAAAGAAGGCCAAGGTGGGTTTGTCAGCCAATAAAGTTATGGCGACTGTTTTTTGGGATGCACGTGGGATAATCCACATTGACTATCTTCAAAAGGGAAGAACAATTAATGGGGAATATTATGCCAACTTATTGGACCGCTTCAATGAGGATTTGAAAAAAAACCGACCTCATTTGGCCAAGAAAAAAGTTCTTTTTCACCAAGACAATGCAAGGGTGCACACATGTGCAGTTGCCATGGCAAAAATCCATGAATTGGGCTATGAATTGCTCCCACATTCACCCTATTCTCCAGATTTAGCTCCGAGTGACTACTTCTTGTTCCCAAACCTAAAAAAATGGCTCGGTGGAAAAAGATTTGACTCCAATGATGAAGTCATCTCGCAAACAAAGGCCTATTTTGAGGACCTCGACAAATCATATTTTTTGGAAGGGATAAAAAAATTGGAGAAGCGTTGGACAAAGTGTATAGAGCTCAAGGGGGACTACGTTGAAAAATAAAATGATTTATTTATCAAAAAATCTGTGTTTTATTCCAAAAGTCACGGACTTATTGACCCGCCCTCGTAGTAGGATCTTACCCCATCTGATACCATCTCAATTTGTTTATTCCAGCTAGCATAACTTGTTCAATGAAACCGAATATTCATTCATTTATTCACGAACTATAGCCACAGATTCCCTGACGTTGATGGATCAACGAGTCGTAGACCAATATGTGCTGAACTAATAGACGCGTGCGTTGTGTGTGGCTCCTATTTACTTTGGTAAACAAATATCTACTTTGTGTCAACGTGATAAGTTTTTGATTTATTTTGAATTTAAATTAGATTTTGAAACAGCATAATTTGAAGTACCTATTGACAAGTTGAGACTCGTTTGACAATTGACAAGTTGATATACATAAGTGAATATAGACTATTGACTCTTTATCACACCGGGATTCGAATACATTCCGAACTTTCTAACAAATATATATATATATATATATATATATATATATATATATATATATATATATATATATATATATATATATATATATATTTAATTACTCTGTTCTTATTTGTTAACTTGTCGTTTACCTTGTGCATCCACCCCTTTCTTACTTCTCGGTGTTCTGTTTCTTATTCATTTGGACGGTTGCCTGGAAGACATCTTAGCGTTAAGACCGCCAAAAAAGTTACTATTATCATAGTACTATCATCATGTTACTATTATCATATTACTATCATCATGTTACTATCATCATGTTACTATTATCATAATTGTATGTTTTTGTGGTGTGCAATAAAGATTATTATTATTATTGTTGTTGCACGACGAAAGAAAAAACGTATATAGCTTAAAAATGCGCAGTTTCTCAGGGATTGGACCCTAGCTAGATCGATTTTTCCCCCAAAACTTTCTGCATTCTAAATTTCATGGTAAAACTTTCAGTCAGTTTTCGAGAAACTGATTATATATATACAAGATTGTCTCGTCTCAAGTATAAGATGTTACATTATTTAATTCGTATTGCAGAATTAGTTAATATAATATTAACTCTATGTCTTATCAATTTATCAAACAGAATATTCTATAAATCTTCATTTTTTTTAAACTACATATAATCCGACTAGCTCAATTGTGTATACGAGGGCTGCACTAAAAGTATCGGGAATGGAATATTTCCACTGTTCCAAAATCTTTTTAATTTAAAACTCCTAGGTTTTAAAAATCGAATTCCGTTTATTTATTTAAAAAAAGTTTCTCGGTCTTGTCACAAGGTCTTGTCAAACTTGTTTAGTCGTGGAGAAAATGGAATTGACTCGAGAAAATTCTAGAGCGATGATTTATTACGACTTTCGAAGTGGTTTAACACAAAAACAGTGTGTTGACCGGATGATTTCTGCATTTGGTGATGAAGCCCCATCCAAAACCACAATTTATCGCTGGTTTGCTGAATTTCAACGTGGACGTGTCAAGCTCAGTGATGATCCCCGTCAAGGTCGTCCAAAAACTGCAGTCACCCAAGAAAACGTTGATGCTGTGCGTAAGCTGATTGAGGAAGATCGCCATGTGACATACCGCGAAATTCAGGCAACTTTAGACATTGGCATGAGTCAAATACAAATAATCTTGCACGAACAATTAGGTGTAAAAAAGTTGTTTTCCCGATGGATACCGCATTTGCTCTGTGAAGAGCAAAAAGCGGCTCGCGTTACTTGGTGCGTCAGAACTCTCGAAAGATTCCACGCAGGATCCTCAAATGCTGTATACAACATCGTATCAGGTGACGAATCCTGGATATAGGCGTACGAACCCGAAACAAAAAACCAGTCACGAGTTTGGGTGTTCGAAAATGAGTTAAAGCCAAAAAAAATTGTTCGTTCACGGAGTGATGCAAAAAAAATGGTGGCCACGTTTGTCTCCAAAACCGGCCATGTTGCGACTATTCCTCTTGAGGGACAAAGAACGGTTAATGCAGAATGGTATGCTAACATTTGTTTGCCACAGGTCGTTTCTGAACTGTAAAGAGAACTGCAACCGCCGCATCATCCTCCATCACGACAATGCGAGTTCTCACACCGCGCACAGAACAAAAGAGTTTTTAGAGCAAGAAATCATAGAATTATTAGACCATCCGCCGTACAGCCCCGACCTAAGCCCTAATGATTTCTATACTTTCCCTAAAATAAAGAATAAATTGCGTGGTCAGAGATTTTCATCACCTGAAGAAGCTGTGGACGCCTACAAAACGGCCATTTTGGAGACCCCAACTTCCGAATGGAATGGTTGCTTCAATGATTGGTTCCATCGTATGGAAAAATGTGTCATATTTCGCGGAGAATACTTCGAAAAGCAATAAATACATTTTTAAATAGTAATGTTGTGTCACTTCCCTGATTCCCGAAATTTTCAGTGCCGCCCTCGTAAAGTCTATGTTAGCCGGGTCATTATTACGTATCTATTTAAACCTCATTTATTAAAATTGGATCAGTAATTTAGACGCTACGGCGGAACAAATACACATACATACACATACTGCCAAATTCATTAGCCTTCCTTAACAAGGCTACGCCGTAGTCTGGTCAAACATAATATTACAATTAAATTCACGTATTTTTCCCCGTAAAGAGGAAAAAAGTTTGTAAGTGAAGAATTAAAGAGATAAACTTCAACAACACAGCTAAATAAGAACAAAGTTGAAATATTAATATCATAAATTTTACTTAATCGCCATATTTATAGCCAAAGTTGAAACTGGAAGGCGTTGGATACTGGATGGTACTACAGAGTGTTCTCGTACATCCAGCAATAACCGACACTATCCGTATAAATATACTCAAGAAAATGTTACTTTTGTAAAGCCATTTCTAGAAGATTCTATTGGTCTTTAAATAATTATGGTAGGGCGAGAATGACTTAAGAGTTAGAAGTTGGTGCTACTTGTCTTGACGTTTGATAGCTTGGAACTAAAATCGAAGCTATAAGCAACTATCTCACAAAACATCAATGGAAAAAACCCATGACAGTGAAAGAGAACCCATAACAGTCTTATCGGATTTTTTAATGTTGTCCCGACTTGGTTATCTTTTGGTATTCTTTTTACGACGTTCGAATTACGACTTTATGGCACTCATAATAACTGTTAGCATGTGGGATAAGGAATGATATAATATGTTTCTTCTCTTACGCCCGAAAATAATAATCAATCTTAATCTCATTTTAGCTATCTGAGATCAAGATTTGAACACATTTCGAATATCCTAGGATTAACTTCAAGTCAATTTACGTCAATTTTTGTTCTAAGACAGAATAAAAAATAATCTAAGTTTGAAGTCAATCTAAGATTTTAGATACGATAATTTCGAGCGTTGCTAATAGCCTATCTATGCTATAGTTATTAATTTGAGTTTGATAGCACATGTCAAATGTTTGGTAGCCAGAAAGGTAATTGAACGAGAAGGTCAATTTTGCGAATTAAATCCGATAATAATACAGTTATGATCCAGTTTCGATATGTTAAAACTGCATAATGGTATTCTCCTATACGTCAAACCCGTTTTGATTGGTCAAAACTCCAAGAATCAGTTTAGGATCATTTACAATTTTACAGACAATTCATTTACAATTCATTTAAAGCAAAATTAAAGTGTAAGCTTATTACGGAAATTCGGAATCCATATACTCAATAAAATACTCGTATAAACTTACTTGAGTAGGGAAAGTCCATATCTACTTATGGCAAATTAATTAATTAAAAAATCGAAAAAACCCGACTGCGTTAAATTTGAAAAGAGAAAAAAAGAAGTGCGTTTTTAACAGTCGGGACCCATTATTATTATTAACGAGACAAATTTGTATGAATTTATTAACTAAGTAATATTGTATTAATTCGGTAACAAATCTGCATTCAGGTCCAAAATATACAATTTAACTAAAACTAAAATATAGGTACAATATATCAACTTGTTTATTGGGACCAAAATTAAATTTTCACTAGCAATATAACTTGGAACTCCGCCGATAGACCGCATATGGTGACCCAGTAAGAAAACGGGATGGCCTGCCTCGCATTCTAATGCAAATTTCAACTTCGAATCATCTTTTAGCTGCACGTTCACGTGGATGTATTTTTCGTATTGCATAAATTTGGGGGTTAATTCGTATGTCGCTTTATTGCCACAAGCATCAATCGTGATCCTTGCAACCAAAAAATATGCACTGTTTTCATACTTTTGTCATGAAAAGCTTATGTCTAAATATTATTATGAAGTTTTTTTTATTATCTTGTATTATCAAATAGGTACCAAGTTTTTGGTAAAAAATCTAGTTCTTAGTTAAACAAGTTTTTGACTCAGCCTAATGTTTTACTTCAATATATTGAGCTTCATAATAAGCAGACGCAAGTCACATATTATATTGGTTGTATCAATCGAAACATAAACAAAATTTATAACACTTTTATCTTTAACTAATAAAGGAGGATGGCCATTCCGGTCTACCTACTCAATACCCACAAGCTATAAGTTCTCTTTTTATGCTTTATTACTTTGTATCGCCATAAAAGTGTAACTAATGAGATAATCAAAAACAAAACAACTTTCGTTTGAGAGTACTTTACTTAATTGGACTGGGGAGTACATAAGTTGTTTTCATCGTGGGAGAGAGATGTTTAGGCACGAATCGGCCAACCCGACTGGACAAATAACACAGCCTCAAGGAGAACCGCGATCAAACTGACATATTTCGAGAAAAATACTCAAGTTAAGGTTAAAGTAGTATTTTAATGAAATGATGCATATTTTAAAGAAATACATGAGAATAATTGGTATGTTTCAAGGCTGAAATTCTCTTAAAATCTCTCTTAAAATTCGAAGATTTGGATCTTGGTGACACCAAAACAATAGTTACTACTACTCGTATTTGTCAGCTCAATAATACTAACTCAATTATAATAAAGATGTATTTAACGCAACTCTAATTATTATTGACAACTTTGATTTATAAATGTTGTAGGAATTACTGACATTGCTCAAACAGTTGCTCAACTCTAATTTAGGTTTTTGAAATATTATATTCTCCTAGCGGAGCCTCTCCGCGAAGCCTTAAAAATACAGTAGATAATGTCATGTCTGCTCATAGTAAAGAGAAAGAAAATTTGTTATTTTTAACGTGTTACACAAAACTATCATGATTTATATGTATCTGGTCAATAAGGGAAATGCCCTTTCCAATGATATGACTTTCTCGTATCGAGTAGGTAGACAGGCGTTCATACATTTTTGAACATCCTCCTTTCGATACAGTAATCGAACCTCACTTCAACATTGCTCAAATTAATGGGCATTGTATGAAATTCAATAAATCCGTACGCCGCGCCGGACTGTTTGGGCCTGATAACTGGAAATTAATGCTGCAATATTCACAGCAAATACTACCTAAAATTATTTTCAAATGTTCACCTGTTTCTTTGCTTTTTTATAAGCCTTTTTTAAGTAACAGCCTCCGTGGTCTAGTGGTTAGAGCTTCGCTCTCGACTCGGAGGTCGTGGGTTCGATTCCCGCATTGGAACAAAAAAATGTTGTTTCCAAGTTTGGTTAGGACAATTCAGGCTGATCACCTGATTGTCTGACAAGAAAGATGATCCATGCGTCGGATGGGCATGTAAAAAGTCGGACCTGCGCCTAATCTCTCGCCAGTCGTGTCGGTTATCTGTCCCACTGGGTTACGAGAGTAAAAGGAGGAGAGAGTGCTCTTGTGTACTGCGCACACACTTGGGCACTATAACATAACTCCTGCGTAGCTGGCCTGGTTTCAATGAAACAGGCCACCGTCACCGAAATCGGTGTGGGAGCTATTATTATAAGCCTTTTTCATGATTTAATTCAATTTATTGGTCTTACACATAGATAAATCGTTGGTCTCGCTGGGCGCTCGACAAGATAGAGCTTAACCTAACAACAAGAGCTTGGTCAATTCGGCAACTCATTATTGTAGTGTGTAAAGTGGCAACTGACTTGTATGTGACAAATTCTAGTGGGCGTGAAAAATTGTGATGCCAGCTACTCAACTTTTGCCCGATTTAATGGGAAAAATATATTATGCTGTAGTCTATTAGTTAAGTTATTGGTTATAAATGTAGCTAAGAAAATACTTAAAAACTAGCTTTTGCCCGCGGCCTCACCCGCGTAAATTAAATACATACTGTATTTACTATACATACTCACAGGAACAATGAACTTTTAACTTTCACATTTATAATTATAGTAGTAGGATTAACAATTAAGTAAAAGTTAATATATCAATATATTATGTTTATTGGCTTCTTCTTTAGAAAAATAATAAAAATGACTAGCTAAATTTTTAACTGTAACGTTTTCATATTTTTTTTATATTTTTCGACCTATGACTCTGGGGAATAGTTACTTAGTTCCATGGGTAGAATCATAATAACAAGGTTAGATAAATGAAATAGGATATTATATTATAATAAATTCACATCATAAAAATATCAACCACGGGGAACTTGATTCTTGCATACGCGGCAACACTGAATGGCGTTTTGAGTTAATGTAATTTTATGTTGAAATTTCGAAGTTATACGATACTTACTGATGATATGTGATCCCATTGTCCTTCTTATTTCTTGTCGAATTACGTATTTGACAAACACGTCAGCTCCGTCTGGTAGAGCGCCCAATGATTAGTCTATTGACCTGTTATCATCATCAGCTACCATCGGAAAATAGTAACATATTAACCAATTTCGGAGGAATGTGTAATGTGTGTATTCGTAGCTCAGCTACATATTACGGTTTTTTATCAAACACATGTATGTAATCAAATACATATAAATAAATAAACTTGAAGTGTTCTGTTTCTAATTTCAAATTAACAGCTTCGCACTTAATGCATTTGACAGCATATAGGTGCGGTAACTACAGCAAAAAAGTCCGTCTGTCTGTCTCTCTGTTCCGGCTAATCTCTGAAACAGCCGGACCGATTTTGACCGAATTTTCACTGGCTGATAGCTGATGTTATAAGGAATAACTTAGGCTATATTTATGTTAAGTTCCGCTTAAAAGATATACACCAGCTAGTCAGGGATATATCCTCCACGTCCTGCCCCACACACGACAGAACGTTTGAAATCCGAACACAAAATCCTGGGGGGATTTCCGCTACGAACACAGTTTGTTATTTCAAGAAAACTTTATCACGATAAGATAAGAAAACCGCCTCGAATCCTCAATCCGTAACGAAATTAATTCCGTCCCTACGGGCGGCCAAAACCCGCACCTAATAGGTACCTATTCCGAACAAAACAACATTTTATATACTTTTTGTTTGTTGGTACAAAAATTAGAAATGTAATTGTGAAAACAACGAATGATATGAGAACAAATGATTACCATAAATTACATAATTAACACTTTCACAGTCCACGGTATCCAAACGGATACGAAAACGTGGCTACCGTGGAGTCCATGTATCCAAAAGGACGCATTGGCACTGAATTCTAGAGAATCTTTAAAATCTATTTAAATTTGTACTTATGCAGCGTCTCAAATTAGATGACTAAAGTTATTTGAGCAATGTGATGTTATGCTCACGTGTATACATATGCCACAATAAAAATACACAAATTAATAAACATTAATTAAATTAATAATTTATTTACAATGAACATTGGAGTGGACTCGAGAGACTCGATTTTGTTTTTGTATAGTGGACTGTGAAAGTGTTAAATAGGTGCTAATGTTCGCCATAATATTATATTACGTTTGATGAAAACTATTTACGTAACTTATTTTACTTTTTACTTATTAGGTTACATAATTCACTTTTTGTTTATTACAGAAATAAACAGGTAAGATTGCACAAACAAAACTCACTAACAGGCACATTTACTCTTGTAACAGCACGAGTTTAGATTTATTTGTGCAGTCAAAAGTATTCTCACCTCAAGAAGCAGTTAAAAGTAACTGCCGACGCAATTTACGAAACAACGCTCAAATGCTTTGACAAAATTTTATTTGGAATGTGTAAAGTATTGTTAACAGTTGCTTAAGTCTTTGTAGATTTAAAACTCTTCTATTATTATTTAAGGTGAATTCCTGAAGTAAATTTAATAACTATTATGAATAATAAAAATTTTATAATATTATGTAATAAGTTGCATTAAGCTGAAAAAAAAAACAATTTATTTATTGGGTATTAAGAATAGTTATATGATATGATACCATATTTTCAAAGGGATGGCGATGACATTTTGCAATGTTTAATGTTAAAGCAGGTATTATACATAATTCCGTCCCGTCATTCGGGAATGGACGAAGAGGAGAAAAGGCGTGCTCACCTTCCGCCTCACACAGGTACTGACCGGGCACGGTTGCTTCGGTCAGTACCTGTGCGACATTGTCAAGCGCGAGCAGTCCACCGCTTGCCATCACTGTAGTGACGACCGGGACACTGCGCAGCACACTCTGCTGACCTGTTCCGCATGGAGTGTACAGAGGGCGGCGTTACAAGACGCCATCGGACCGGACATCTCGCTGCCAGCAATCTTTCCTATGATGCTGAGCAGTGAGGACTCTTGGAGAGCAGTTGCGACATTCGCAGAATGCGTTATGTCCGCGAAAGAGGAGGCCGAGCGCAGGAGAGAATTGGAGGCGCTCGACCCACCGAGAAGGCAAAGGCGGAGACCAAGGGCCAGGAATGGCCATGACATTCCGCCCTAGCAGAGGACCCCGGGGCGGTGGCGCGAGGAAGCTGCCGCCCACGAAGCGAGTCCTCGAGTTTGGCTACGATGCGCGCTGTGTTCTCGTGCATCGCATCGTAGGAGTGCTGGGCCCCTATGAGCCCTAGAGTAGGGTCTGCACCTGGCAGGCGCTCGCTGGCGGAGTCGCGGAGGTCATAGAAATAGTTCCCGTGGCTTCGTCAATAGCGGATGAGAAGGAACACCGTCGGGTTTTAGTGAGGTAACCCCGGGCGATACCATATTCGCTCGGGTGAGTCCCACATACCCCGGTGGCCCTTCCCCAGTGCTTCCGGGGATGCATAAAGCATTTCCCGACTAAAAAAAAAAAAAAAAAAAAAAAAAAAAAGAGGTATTATACATAATACAGGTAACCATATTCGAACTCCTTAATATATTTGTTTTCAGATTGGAGTACTAATCCTCAAAAAATGAAGAGAGGCTTAGCGTCAGTTCACACCGAGACGCGACGCGATGGGATGCGGCGCTGCATTTTAAGATAGCGATTCAAAATTGAACTTTATTCACTACAAAAGAAGATACACGTTGCATTGCAAGAGTTCAAATTTCGAACTGCACCGGGCTGCGTAGCTCGGCGCGGCTCTGAGAGAGCCCACTGCAATGTTTTGCGAATCAAAACTCAGCTCCACGTTTGAATTTAAGGTCATAAAATATGTCAGCAGGCAATCTCAATTCAATCTCAATCCAAAATTATTCTTCAATTATACTTTCTAAAGGTTTTCTAAAAAATGTCATGCACATTTGGATTTCATTAATAAATACTCGTAATTAGGCCAATTATTCGATTCGATATATTTTATTAATACTGTAAGTATACGTAACATGCCAAATTTCTACGCGTCTGGTTGATGTTTGAGCAAGAATGTGGGGCAAACAAATTAACAAACCGCCATATTACGGAAGAATCAAAGTGACAAAGCAGGAAAAACATCACTCAGATCCTCGTTCCATTCCGTGCCTTCGTCAATAAATACTTTTTATTAAAGTATTACTTAGGACGCTTAGGGTCAACTCACACATAAGTATATAACGTATATTCTTAGTGTAATTAATTCTTAAGAAATTCTTTCAATGAAACTTATATATTAAACGTGTATATACATAACGTAATATACACGTTTGATTGTAAGAGTTTGAATGGGTTTCCTATATTTTTCGCATAAAATCATGTGTCAGAATTTAACTTGGCATAATTTATTTATTTATCTACGACTTATCTTGCCGGGCCCTTCAAAGGAGCCATGGGCGGGCACCATGGTCAGGGGCTGGAGCCCCTCTACATGAGCGGGATAAATTTGTCCTTGTAACAGTTACGCATATATAAATATTAATTGTGCAGCCGCAAATATAATATGCGACTACACTCGCTGAGACCAACAAAAGGCGGAAATATGAATCCATCGGTGATGGTTACATTTTTCAGCCTTTCGGAGTCGAAACTATGGGTCCTTGGGGCCCCAGTGCCAAGCATCTATATGCTAAAGTACTGTTATGATAAAAAATATGCCTAACGAATTATGCCAAAAAACAATTATACGAAAGTATAATTTTTTTGTCGACCAAAAAATTATACCTAACGAGTTATGTCACATTCAATTAGTTTATAATCATATCACATTATATTATTATGAACGTTAATTTCCACCTACAACCAACAGTATATTAAATTAGGACAAAAAACATTAGTCTAAAATATGACAACTATGCCTTATGATATAGTATGCCAAGAAACAAGTATGCAAAAAAGTATTTAAAAAAAATTGCGTTGGAATGTTAAGTTGCACCGCGCTGCACAGCACATGTGCATTATGCAGGTATGACTGATGTCACATGAAAGGTGTATACTATTGTGTAGCGAATAAAAATCCAATTTTAAATAGCTTAAAAATACAGCGCCTCGTCGCGTATCGTTTCACTTCGGTGTGAGCTTATCATTAGAGGTTGTCGAATAAAATTAAAATGTTGTTTCCTAAAGTAACTTTAAAACTTATGTAATTTGTAACTATTAAAACTTTTGGTAAATTAATGTGATTGGACGTAAAATGTATACTTACAGCGATTGTGACAAATACTTGGAGAGACCGAGCTGAGAGATTTTCGAGCTTTTGATCCCCTCGTTGACGATGCTGGTGACGGTCAAAAAATTCTTCGTCATCGTTGACTCTTGCGATGTCACTGGCCACACAAAAACCAAAATAAAAAAATTAAATTGCTACGCGGTGTTGCTACGTATAATATAACACCAACTTACTTTTTTAAATGGCAACACAACATTGAATTCTATTTTCGAATTCTATTTTTGAAACCGCAACAAATAACGCGCGAACAATTCTCAACAGATAGAAAACAACATAAAGCACTTTTTTATTCTTATCACAGACTTATCGATGTAATATATTTTCAATTGTAACAGTCCATAATTCTTTTTGAACCTGGAAAAAAACAGAAAACTTTACAATCGTCGCCTAGAAAATGTTAACAAAAAGGCTTGAAAAGAGAATATACGAGAGGATTGATTCATTTTAGGCAGCGAAACGGTGCATGGTTTTGTCTTTTAAATATTTCAGATATCTATATAAGATATCTATCTTATAAAATGAGCTTATAGGTGATTAATAGTTATGTATTTTAAAGAAACCTTCAGATATGTGTAGGTATGTGGCGCAGCAATGTACAAAAAATCATCATACTAATAAACTCTCATCTATCCTTATACATCTATCAATATACATGGTGTTTTCTCAGTCAGTGTCCAAACTTTCAGGAGTGAATATACTCTTGAATATATGCAACTTTTATTATGGGATCAACTTACCGACTTGACTTTTCTACAAAAGGGCTACGGCATAAATTGCATTTTGTAGGAAACAACAGATTTTTTTCAAGTAGGAAAGTTGACCCCATACTAAAAGTTGCTTATATTTAAGAGTATATTCACTCTTGAAAGTTTGGACACTGACTAAAAAATCATTCTGTATATAAAAGGCAAAGCTGATTGACTGATGTATCAACGCACAGGACAAACTCTTAAGGCTAGAAATTTGAAATTTTGCACACGTATTTCTCGTATGACGTAGGCATCCACTAAGGAAGGATTTTTCAAAATTAAACCCCCAAGGAGGTAAAATAGGTGATAAAAGTTTTATTCCTTGGACATATTTGCATGATATTTCTTATGAATTTAGTACAGAAAAAATAATGAATTACGTATTTCAGCGTTTTCTAAAATTCAACCCTTAGGTGGGTAAAATAGAGGACGAAAGTTTAAAACCTAAATTTTACGCGGGCGAAGCCGCTGGCAATTAATGCTAGCTTATACAATACTAGCTTTTGACCGCAGCTTCGCCTATGTGGGAGAGTGTTCGTGGCAAAAAACTTTCGCAAATATACCAATACAGCAATATAGTATTAGCACAGAGTAAAAATATATACTTTGTAATCAATTTTAACACGTCCTATTTAATTTTAAGATATCTCCCAGATATAATCTCCTAGATAATGACAGTAAATTATATCCGTCTAAATAGCTTCTGAAAATACCACATTATTCTAATAATATTTTTAAACCTATAATGGATATAGTAACCTATCCTTCAAAAATAGACATATCGGACTTTTTTGTAGACCTATAAAAGAAGGTAAGGCAGCATTTTCGATAAAAGTTCCCAGACGGCTTGATTTTTTCCGACACCTTCAACAATTATCTACATAGATCAAACAATTTCCACAAAATCATAACAAATTATTATCGACCTAAACCTTCCTAAGGAACCACTCTGTCGGTAAATGTAAACGGCATGAAAATCCTTTCAGTAGTTTTTGAGATTATCGCGAACATACAGATAGACAGACTCGGCGGGGCATTTAAGTATCCTATGTATGTATCCTGGTTCTAAGCTACCTTCTCACCAATTTTCAGCCAAATCGGTTTGTTATAATTAGTGTAGCTAACACGACTATCTTTTATATATGGGTTGTTAGTCGTTTCGCACTGCAAGGATTTGAACCGCGGTGTGAATCGCCCCAGCACTGTTTTTGAATGGGTCGATTCGCACCGCGGTCCGAAACGCCCAAGATGTTTTTAGAATGGGTCGATTCGAACCGCATTTTTTTGGATAAATCAATTTTGACGATAAAATATGCATAGTACAATCATGCACAAAATAATAGAAAAGTATAAAATAAGTTATATGTTACTCCATTGGGAAAAACTGCGATTTCGGTAACGATTGACTCCTAGTAAAAAGATCATGCTGTAGATCGGTACATGGTTGTCTTTGGAAACCAGAGGTTTGTTTGATGGAACCGATCTTACGGCATCTCCACCAGGACTGATCGATGAAATGTTAGAATACTCATTTTAGGACTTTAAGCGACAAAACATTGGTTGCCAACTTCTGTGAGTACATTTTTACAAAAAAATATCCGAAAATCATTCACTAATATGCCAAGAATAACTCAGGATGTGAATTAATTAAGAGTGGATATCTCTCCCATCGTACCCTAAACATGTATTTTTGGCTTTAGTTTGAAACGAAGAAAAATAAAAAGCCCACCTTTTATTTTCACTTAGCACACAGGTAAAATTCAAGCTTTTTGAACTTTACCATTATTTTTCATTAAATAATAATTTACGAAAAATATTATGATTAAAAGGACTTAACCTATTCCTTACTAATCAAACTACAAAATATATATATCAGAAAAATAAGGGCAAAGCGAAAATTAGTAATTTTCTTTGTCTTTGTCTTTGTTCATAATAACATGCGATTATCAATCACTTACGAAAAAAAGTTGAACAAATATTCTGCGACACAATATTGTTTTAACACTTATCTAAAATAGATGTGTACCTACTATTGCTTAGAATTTTGCTCAACTGATCTTTACCTTACTTGTAGTAAGATGAATAGTAGATACTAAATCTGTGGTTATACCACATTTTAATCATACTTATTTAAATGCATGTTATAACCACTTTTAATATAATAATTATTTGCCATTTTTTCTCGGACCACTTTTCTACTCATCTGTTTTAAAAAATTATAGTGCTAAATATTTCGAAATGAATATACCTTTCCAAAAAATATCTGGGGACGATTCACACCAAAATTGTTAAGCGGTGCGAATCGACACATTCAGAAACAGTGCTGAGGCGATTCACACCGCGGTTCGAACCCTCGCGGTCCGAAACGCCTAACGACCCATATATATATTTATTTAAAGAGTCCTAAATATTTCTATTTAATAAAAAGCGACGTTAAAGATGAGATTGTCTTCGCCGTAGTCGGGTAAAACAGGCACAGGATGAATTTCGCTTACTTTATTGCTTTATTCTTTGGTAGCTCAAAACATTGGAAAATTAATAATGATAATATATAAAACAATAGGCCAGATGCAATCATGATGTAATAAAATTTCGTCCTCGCAAAATTTCCTAAAAATGTCCAGAAAATTGAGGGACGATTCATTTTTTATCCGACTCAACCTTTTTTAAGTCCTCTTCGCCCTCCACCCTAGTAATTGCATTATGCCACGAGGCGTATAGTATGCTCACCAACGTTACGTACCGTTGCCTATAGATCTGGTGTAACATTTTTGAACCTTACTGCCAAGTAATAAAGTCGAAAGGTGGTACATCCGATCTGTCGCCGACCGTGCATATATTTACGTCGAGTATATAACTACTTTTATCTTTTTTTCCCTCCCAAAATATGTATGACAAGAATTTAAAGTTCCATGATGCCTAACTATTAGTATGATTTGAGTTCAAAAGCTTGTACTCAAATAATACTTAAAGTCGACTCTACGATTTGTTTTCCAAATGTTTTGCGTGAGCTGTAACTACATGCGAGGTAGACTCAAGCTGTATCTTAAACTTCAAGCTAGCAATTCTTGTAAATGTAAATCTTTGGAGGAGATTGTAAAATGTAAATCTAAGATTTGGAGGAGTGCGTCCCCGAACACTAGTTCGGGGACACACTCCTCCGAAATGGCTTGACCGATTCGTATGAATTTTTTTTGCATATTCGGTAGCTCTGAAAATTGATCGTAAACTATTTTTTGAACCCCTAAATGATAAGGGTAACCCACCCCTAAATATTTATTTTTTATGTTTTCGATTTTTTTTATTTTGTTTCATTTTTATATGATGTGGAATTAAAAATATTTTAATATAATGGAAAAACAACATTTGCCGGGTCAGCTAGTCTAATATATAAAATTCTCGTGCTATAGTGTTCGGGGACACACTCCTCCGAAACGGCTTGACCGATTCGTATGAACATTTTTACAGGAACCCTGAGCAAAGCTCGGTCTCCCAGGTACTTACTATTATTATGTAATAGCCTCTAACGAACTGCGGTAGTACTCTGTGCGTTACTTACAATTTTCTCTACCAGAGCGACAAAGTTTTTGTAGCTCATATTGCATGTATAATCTGTATGTTTTCGACTCTATAGTCTAGTACTTTCCTTAATACTATGATTTTTAAATACTTGAAAGTTTAGTTGTAACAACGGGGGATTGTGGCCTGTTACACCCTTTTTAGCCGTAAAACGCTCTACGATTCATTGCCCTTACGAAATTTAGTTGGAGAAAGCTCGAAAGAGGACTTTTAAAAGCTTACCCATGTCGGGAGACAAAGAATTCTTGATCACGATTTAAATTGATGCAGTCTTGAGTTCTTATCGCCCGCAAACTGTCATATAAATTGACTAATTTATTATACGGATTTTTAAAAAATGTTGTGTAGGTACACTTATGGGAGAAGATCAACTACAAGTCAACTACCGATCACGACAACAGGTCACCTCATGACAGTAAATATCATGTCACTATTGGTTGCAAAAAAATATGTAATAAAAGGCAATTTATCTTGAGTTGTTCTCTTGTTTCCTACGATTATCAGCTACTACTAAGCGTGTTGTTTTATTTGCCATGTACCTTTAACTAACAGTGATTTATAAGTAGTTTATTTACTAGTAAAACGTGGCGTACAACATATTATTAGAATGTAAATTTGTATGTCACGTTTTTACTATGAAAACTATTGTTTTCCTATGTAAATTCCTTATTTGCTACGTCCTTACGTCACTTCATATTTCATATTCCACCTCGGTATTAGCTGATGTGTTCATATTTAATGAGACGGTTGTGTGGGTGTTGCGTCATATTATGATTAATTAATAACATTATGATTAATTATCTTAATTATACGAAGGATTACGTACTTAACCTCTCCGAAGTTTCTCTAAATATTCTAAAATACAATAATGACAATCGAAATGTCAAGCAGTGAGCGAGCTGATGATGATGAATTATAGCTAAGAACACCCTCGAGCTAAGAATCTTTTGTTTTATGTAACCAATATTATTATAAAGTTAATACATAAAAAATAAAATATAAAATACGTTTAAATCCCGAGTGAAACTCGAGAGACGTCACATGATCAGACTAGAACGATTTTCCGAATATATATTACCGCCGCCCACTGCGGTCCCTTACCCTTTTTAATAATACAAAATACCACTTTGTGCCTCGAAGGTAACATTCGCACTGTTTGTTGAATTATGTGAATCATTCACACATATATTTTTTGGTTTTAAAACTTTAAATCGGGAGAATTTTGATTCAAAAACATTACTTCTTACCTACTTCTTAGGGAATTTTACATGTGAATGTAGAATTGCACATCGTTCGAGTAGCATGAAAGTTGTAGTTTTTTTAGATTTATTAGAGAACATTAATATTGATGTCTTACTCGACTTGGTGGAGCAACTGACACTTATCAGTAGATTGTGATACAGAACCTAAGACTAACCAATAATTTGAAAAGGATGAGGGTTGAACACGGGATAATCATCATCATCAAAAATCAAAGTATTGACATGAATTTATCCTAGAAGGCACATAATATTATCTTTAAAGATGATCGTCCTGGGTTACGAGAGTTAAGGAAGATAGGTTGTGGATCGTGTAGACGGTGGATAGAATCTTGTGTATTACGCACAGAGTTAGTTAAGCACTATAAAATTACTCCCGCGTAGCTGCCAGCTGGTCTGGTTTCAATGAAACCGGCCACGGAGCTAATATAATTTTATTATTATTTTTGATGTCACATAGGACATCATCATCCTGCTACTGTAGCTTACTGGCTGCTGACTAGTATGGCTGCTACATCCTTATTCCACACGTGATGATGATGATGACATTTTAATAAGAAACAATTAACTTACGTACGTAAATAAATCATTCTCTTTGAATCAAAGGACATCACAGCTTATAAACAACAACCATGGGACTGTGCAATTATAAGTTTATATTTTGTTAATATTTGATGACAATGCTAGGTACAGAATTCGTACCGAACATATCAACCGTAAGTAATATGTTTCTTTGAAGTTTGAAGTGTGACTGAATCAGTACAATATCGTATGATCAAAATAGGTTAAGAAGAGTCTGAGTTTACTCTACAAGTTCATTATACACTACAAGTTAGAAGTTTCTTTACCCTACCAAACAATGTCAATAAAAATATACGTCATATTATGCAATAGTAATAAAATTCAATTTTATCGAAATAATGATACCTTTATGATTCGCATCGCATACCTATCGACGTAATATTTAATGTATTTTATCATAACTGGAGTTATTTTGAAAGAAAACATTCGTGAAGCCTTTTTAGGATAAGGCCTCGTTTTATTCCTTCCGCCATAAAAGTTATAAATGAACGCAGAATTCCTTCGCAAACCGTAATGTATTATTTTGCATGTAAACATTTTTTTCTCGGCGATACGGTGTGTTTAAATAAATAATAAGTATTTATGTCGCCGGATTTTTAGGAACCTTGAAATATTGTTACGTATGAGTTTTTCCCTTAGGAAAAATTGTCATTCAAGACTTGAGACTAAAGCATGGATTTAGATATTATCGTATACAGGGGTATTGAAATTCAAGAACTTGAATTTTTTCAAATTGAAGGGGAATTTTTTGACATTTTTGTCGGGCCGTACCTCGATGAAATGTCAATCAATGAATTAATACTTTACCGTCATTTGATACTCAAAACCTTTAAACGATTTTGGCACTCCTTAATTCCTTTTAAGTAAAGAAAATCCCATCCTATAACTTCTTAGGTGCTCAATAATTACTTCGCTTCTTTTATATTATGCAGATAAAGTAGTCAATTATTGGCTAAGAATAAATGAACGAGAAATAAGCAATTTCTGAAATCTCTTTCAAATTTATTGGCATAAAATTTATTCAAGTCCAGACTGTATTTAGTCAAATAAATTACCTCTAATTTAAAAGAAAAGCGCTTTTAAAATTGACTCGAGTTTACTTCTATAGTCGACTTTCTTAACTCTTTGAATATACCCCAACGCAAAGTTCAAATTAGATTATGTTCCTTCCGGTGGCTTAGCTTTATTTTATGTTTTACTTATCACAGGTTTGATATTTTATCCTCTCGGGCGCCCCCTAGTTTTTGTGTCTTAGGTAGTAAGGCGTCCCGTTCAAATCTGACGTATGACCTAAGTTGCCGATCAGCGCTAAAATGCAGATTTCGACGAAAATTCGTATGAGTGCACTAGCTTATATTAGTATATTCGGAATCTACGTAAAATTTTCTTTAATATTTATTTAATATAATCTAAAAAAATCAACAAGTGGAATTATTCTAATAAGAATATCGCACAAGATTGTAAAATCACATCTTTGTTGTCGAAAAAAGCATTTAAAACAATTTAAGACGCTACACACCATTATAAATAGACTAGTTATATTAAAGACAAGTTATTTTATTATTATAAATTAGACACAATATCCTCTGCTTAAGAAAATTGCAAAAAATATAGTTTAAAGCGAATGCGTTATTTCAAAAATAATCATTGTAAGAGACGCGAGTTCCAAAGCCTTTTTGGACCTGATTATCCGCATAAAATGTATTTTTTGTGGTCGCCTATTAAACCTTACCTAATATAGACTTTCTTTTAAAAAAAATCATGTTAAGTGGCCTGATCATTATAAATCTTAAAATAAAAAAAACGGTAAAAATACCACTCTTACGAGCACATAACAGGCTGATAAAAGTTAAACAGTTTGATGTTTTTACATATGAGCTGTTTTATTAAAAACTACACAAAATATAGAACCAAAATAAATAAATACACATTTCTTAGGCTTTTCTAGAGTTATTAAAAATTGTTTATGTAAACACTTACGAACAAAAAATCTTTAGAGTCGTCTTTCGTCAAATTTTTTAAATGTTTATGTAAGACATAAAAATTAACTTAATTGTTTATTTTACATAAAAATATTAGTCTTCTTTCGTCAATTTTTTAAAATGTTTTTCTTAGGTATAAAAATTAACTTAATTGAGTATTTTATCTTATCATTTACAAGAAATTATCTCAATCTGAATTTACGTTTACGTCCTGCAAAACTTACGTCGTGTGACATTTCGTGTGACATGTAAATTTTGCAGGACGTAAACGTAAATTCAGATTGAGATAATTTCTTGTAAATGTTAAGAATTGTTAATAATTCCAACGGAATATCATTATAATGGCATAAAGCTACGTAAAATTTATAAATGGCATTTTTAGACGCCTCCAATATGATCCTAATTTAATGGTGACGCCACAACAATGTTATGTCGTGATATTGACTATCAGTGTCATAAGGATCAAGGTTCACCGCGCCGAGTATAGTTAGTGTTATAAATAAATCAGAAAATAAAAAAAAATAATACGATGTTTGCTAGTAACCGTTGTACGGTGTCGGGACGCCAGGCAAAGCAAAATGGCGGCGAAAATTTAAATTACTTATGAACATACAACTGTGGAGTCGCCTTAAAATCAGTTTTATTTTCTACATACAACCTACTTTTTTTATTTTCGTCTAAAAAACATACTAAAACATAAAAACTGTATGATAGATATAACAAATTTAATAAAAGCTAACTAGTTTCAGATGTTGCTAGCAGTTCTCACGCTAATCGAAGCTGTAGTATATACTAAATAGGTGTAAGACTACAGAAAAGACGTCGAGACTTTTTTTACAAAATACTTGTGGCATGTAGTTATTATGTCAGAGATGTAATTATGGTTTTTTTGACACGCCGGCAAAATTAATCTCAAGTGTTTATCACAAAAATTCATTTCACTCGTTTCTATGGTTGACAAAAGAAGGCTATAACGTTAACAAAAGGTACAAAGAATATAAAAGATATTAAAGATGTTTGTTCCGCTAAAATTACGTCTGACGTTAGAGAATCAAAGCATTTCTGTTATGATATTGTAACAAATGTAAGTCGGTTTTGAGGAATGTTATCTAGATTACAAGCTATCGAACTGATTCCTGTAAAAATCGAAGGCAATATAGTTAATTGACAATATGATCAAGAGGCTAGAAAAATAGCTTTTGGAAAGGTAGAAAAAAAATCACATATGCATTTACGATCATTTAATTGTAGAAAAACTTCCTACGATATTCTTACCTTAAAGTGAACAACACGCACCTTTAACTTAAAAACAATAAAACTTTAAGTTCTAGACTTGGCCTATAAAGGATTTTATAAACCGATAGTATTTCTGCATATTAACTCAGCAATTTTCACATGGATATCGATTGCCGGTTCCTTAGTACATCGGTATGTCTGTTTTACATATAATAGCTCCCCACTGCGATTTCGGTGACGGTGGCCGGTTTCATTGAAACCAGGCTAGCTACGCAGGAGTAACTTTATAGTGCCTAAGCGTGTGCACAGTACACAAAAGCACTCTCTCTTCCTTTTTACTCTCGTAATCTCTCGTAATCATTCCTAGTGGAATGGATAACCGACACGACTGGTGAGAGATCAGGTGCAGTTCCGACTTTTTACATGCCCATCCGACGCATGGATCACCTTTCTCGTCAGACAATCAGGTGATCAGTCTGCATTGTCCTAACCAAACTTGGAAACAACATTTTTTGTTGTTCCAATGCGGGAATCGAACCCACGACCTCCGAGTCGAGAGCCAAGCTCTAAACCACTTGACCACGGAGACTGTTTTACATATGATTATATATTATATAGCTAAGGTTGTTAAAAATCATTGATCTCACACATTTGATTGTATTGATGTTAGTTAGTCAAACTCTTTGCTTCCCCTTCAAATCAGCTGTTTCTGTGAGGCAAGTGGTGACCTCAACGGCTTTTTTTTTAAAGTCTGTCCTACATCTGTCTTTACATAAGCAGTTAATTGTATAGCCAAAATATCCTGAGTGATTTTGAACAAACCTATATATAAGGTATCTATAGATAAAAAAAAACAATATCCAAGTTGATAATTACAATTGAGAATCTCATGCATTATCATTGCATACGTAACGAAGAAAACTTCATGTCATACGAACTACAAATATCACACTTTATTTCTCCACATTTCGTCCCTCGTTTCTACCCCGCTGTTCATCCTGGCTGGTATTATCCAGGATCAGATGTGGGACGAACCCTGACATCCACTTGTTTATGTATGTGAATCTATTTTATGTCTGATTGAAATAAACATCCTTTACGTAATCCTACTACTATTATATAAGTGAAATTTTCTGAGGATGGATGGATTGGATGTTTAGATGAATGGACGGATATTTGTTACTCTTTCACGCAAAAACAACTAAACGGATTTTGATTAAATTTGGTATGGTAATAGTTTAAGCTCTGGATTAACACGTTACCGAAAAAGTAGTGTTCCGTGGGATACTGTATTTACGCGGGAGGAGCCGCGGGCAAAAGCTAGAGCCAATATATTTTTGATGGCTGAGTTTATTCCTGTTACTTAAGCAACCTTTTCATTAGCTACACGATTTGTACGTACTTAAAAGATAATGTTATATTTAAATAAACCTACTTTCAGATGGTATTCATTTAATTTACGTACTTTAAAGACTCGTGGCGTTTTAGTTATTTTTGTGGTGCAATAGGAATATTTTTTTGCGATTTTTACGTTTAATACTACGATATAATAAAGAATACTGTTTACCGATAAACTAAAGCAGAAACCAGCAATATAGGAAATATCTCCCTCATTCATCTGACCCCATGAAAGAAACGCACGACCGACGACCGTTCTTTAGGGAACAAAGAAAATTCGCCATAAGTTATTAAAACAGAAAGTCATTTCATCTTCTGCAATCTTAAAAAACTTAAATCCAACAACCGTCAGCGAGTTTCAAAGGGAATAACGCAATTCACGGGCTTTGTACTAAAGTGGTTTTTGTGTTCGAAACAAGATTGCATGTAAGTGGAGAGTTTGATTCAACGGAATTATAAATAAACGACATAATGAAAAATATTTACTATTGTTTTTATCCTACTACTATATTAAGTGTTAAAATTTTTGAGGATGGATGGATATTTGTTTCTCTTACGCGCAAAAACTACTGTTATGGATTTTGATGAAATTTAGTATGGTAGTAGTTTAAGCTCTGGATTAGAACTACTGGCTACTTTTTATATCGAAAAAGTACAGTGTCCCGTGGGATACTGGATTTACGCGGGTGGAGCTGCAGGGTAGTATTGAATAATGTCGGTTGACTGGTAGAATATGCAGTAATATGCCATCAAGTTAGTTAAATATTAATTTTATTTTGTTTTTAGTATTTGTTATTATAGCGGCAACAGAAATACATCATCTGTGAAAATTTCAACTATCTAACTCTCACAGTTCATGAGATACAGACAGACAGATAGACGGACAGACAGACGGACGGACGGCGGAGTCTTAGTAATAACCCTATTACTAAGACTCCGCTGTCCGTCCGTCTGTCTGTCCGTCTATCTGTCTGTCTGTATCTCATGAACTGTGAGAACCCTTTTTGTACTCTTTGGGCACGGTACCCTAAAAATAACACTCGTATATAAATAAAACAAAAATTGTATCCGGCCCAAAGTTAGACGGTAGTAGAAATATTTAAAAAAACATTTAGCTGATTATACGTATATAAACATTTTAATTAGAATATTTTATAGTTTATAGTTTAATAGTTGTTACAAAATATTTTTTTTAATGGTCTTTATTCAATATAAAGGAAGCTAAGAAAAAGAATTAAAGTAATAACTATCATGCAATAACCCTCGAAAGGTCATTAAACTTCGGTGGCATTTCAGAAATGAGTAAGTTCTTTTCTTAAAGATTTAAATATTATATTAAGTATTATGTTCATAAACTTCAATAATAAGCGAACTTTCTTAAGATATTTAATCTTAAAAAGACCGCTGTGAGAACAAAGCTTCAGCTAAGCAAAATAGTTTACAAGTCCAGCAATACTTTAAAGAAAAATAACTTAAGTTACGTTCAAGTTCTAAAAATAATATTTTAAAACTTTATAAACCATTTAAATACTCCGCGAGTTCTAATGCCTTTTTAGCCTGCGTCACAAAATAATGTGTGTTGTTAAAGATTGCACAAAATTCATAGAAACAAACTTAAATCTGAGATAAGTAAAAATTTTCCCAAAATATATCATAATAATATATATTTTATTCTTTGATTTGGTTATGTAACATACTTGAAAAAATGAAATAAAATTTCAGAATTATCAGTTAATCATCATATTATATGCTTAGTTGATGACAAAAAAGTACGTGCACTAATTTAAATCCGCTATATTTAATTAAAATCCATTCAATGTTTTTTTGCGTGAAAGAAAATATATACAAACTAAAACACACATACAAACTTTTGCGTTTATAATATTAGTGTGAGTGTGATTAGCAAATAAATCTTATTTATTAAGAGTTTTGCGAAGCACACAGTGGGGCCGGTCTAAGTCATGCCTCGCCGTGTAATTACATAGTGTTACACACACACATGTAACTAAACTACGCCTCACCTTATAAGGCTCATTTGTCGCGTTGTGTAGTTTTTACCTGACTACGGCGAAGCCAAAAGGAAGGGAAATGATTTTGGCAGACTATGTATGGATGTATGTATGTATGTTTATTCCATCGTAACACCTAAACTACTGATCCGATCTTCATGAATGAGTAGTCAATAGATTCATAATAATAGCCCGGGGAGTCGGGTTTATAGTTTCTTATAAAAATTGTAGTTATTTATGTATGTAGTGCATTGGCTATGCACCACATACATAAATAACTATAATTTTTACACGCATACATACATAAATAACACGCGCACTACGTACTTTAAAAACCCGCCTTATTTTTGTTTGAAAAAGCTATGTCTTCACTTTTTTATTTGGTCTGAGGCTCTAACAAGTTAAAGTCGACTTCCCAATCCCACACTTCGTTGTTAGAGCTCGACATGCCGGAAAGCGGCATGTCAACACTTTCGTGACTGATTCAGCACATTTCAAACCTGTCGGTCTAGTTAATGGTTATCGAGTTGCTCGAGATTCTCTACATTATAATGGAATAAGATCGAAGTATGAGTGAACACATCGCCCAATTGTAAGCACTTTTGCTGTTCATGGACACCAGCTGGGGGTTAGGTCTAAAAAGGCCACTTTAGGTGTTTCATAATATTATGATTGATATATTTCTTTCAACTCATATTATGTGCGCCATTTTCTGCATGATCTTATTCTGATCTGATTGAAAACTGTCAAAATTGATGTTTGTTGACGTTGATATGATAAAATCAAATTAATCATGTAGCCATTTTACAATTTCACGATTTTTGTATGAAAATAAATATATGCAACACATTTTAGACCCCCTGGTCCAAAATGGCCACTAAGTGAATCGTATTATGAAATATCATCCATTGAAATTCAATAGAAATTATGAAACGTCATCTTTTGAAATTTAATAGAAGACTATCTGTTGCCCGCGGCTCCGCCCGCGTATATACAGTACGAAAACACTACTTTGTTGGGATAAAAAGAGTATACTATGTTTTAATCCAGAGCTTAAACTACTACTAAGGCGGGTCAATAAGTCCGTGACTTTTTGAATTTCTAACCTCCTTACTGAAAAAGCAACACTACTCCTGTCAACAGGCATCTGTCAGTTGACTCCTATCAAAATTTGAACTTGCTGCGTCAGTTAGTTTGTGTTTTACAGCTATCTTTATCAGACTATCCAGTAACTTAAGGAAACAATGGAAAACAGTGAATTTCGTGTGCTTATTAAGCATTATTTTTTGCGAAAAAAAACCATTACCGAGACCAAGGCTAAGCTTGATAAATACTATGGGGACTCTGCACCATCGATTTCGATGGTAAAAAAGTGGTTTACTGAATTTCGTTGTGGCCTTACAAGCACTGAAGATGCCGAACGTCCTGGACGCAAAGTTGTGGTCTCTACACCCGAAACAATCGAAAAAATTCACGATATGGTGTTGGCCGACCGAAGATTGAAAGTGCAAGAGATTGTGGAAGCCATAAGCATCTCGCATGGCTCAGTGGTTTCAATTTTGAATGATCACTTGGGCATGAGAAAGCTTTCCGCAAGATGGGTGCCGCGTTTGCTCACAGTTGACCACAAACGCAATCGTGTAACAACTTCACAGGAAGGTTTGGCGTTGTTTAATCACAATATGGAGGAGTTTTTTAACCGTGGACGAAACATGGATCCATCACAATACACCAGAGACCAAACAACAGTCAAAACAGTGTGTTTCTAAGGGTGAATCGGCGCCAAAGAAGGCCAAGGTGGGTTTGTCAGCCAATAAAGTTATGGCGACTGTTTTTTGGGATGCACGTGGGATAATCCACATTGACTATCTTCAAAAGGGAATAACAATTAATGGGGAATATTATGCCAACTTATTGGACCGCTTCAATGAGGATTTGAAAAAAAACCGACCTCATTTGGCCAAGAAAAAAGTTCTTTTTCACTAAGACAATGCAAGGGTGCACACATGTGCAGTTGCCATGGCAAAAATCCATGAATTGGGCTATGAATTGCTCCCACATCCACCCTATTCTCAAGATTTGGCTCCGAGTGACTACTTCTTGTTCCCAAACCTGAAAAAATGGCTCGGTGGAAAAAGATTTGACTCCAATGATGAAGTCATCTCGCAAACAAAGGCCTATTTTGAGGACCTCGACAAATCATATTTTTTGGAAGGGATAAAAAATTGGAGAAGCGTTGGACAAAGTGTATAGAGCTCAAGGAGGACTACGTTGAAAAATAAAATGATTTATTTATCAAAAAATCTGTGTTTTATTCCAAAAGTCACGGACTTATTGACCCGCCCTCGTACCATAACAAATTTAATCGAAATCTGTTCTACAATTTTTGCGTGAAAGAGTAACAAACATCCATCCATCCATCCAGCTTTACAATCTTTCACATTTATAACATAAAGTAGGATGTAACATAGTACGATTGACTTAATGTGACCATTTTAGACCAGCTGATGTTACAAGTATGTTGCCGGTATTTTATCGTACAAAAACAGTTAAGACATTTAATATTTTAACGTCAAACTTGACGCTAAAATATTACGGTACGCACGGTATTTTAGTTTTTAAATAACGCAAACTGATAATTGAAAGCGTTTAAGATATCTTAAAGTTCACAAGTAAAGTCTTCCACGATTAATTTAAATTGAAACAAAATTTATTCGTGCTATAGAAATCCATTGCAAGATTAACCTTAAGCTTGGAATTTTAATGAAAATCCCGACTGGCCGGTGTCGAACCGCAACTTAAATATATGTGTATGTGGGCAGATCTGGTGCATTATTGTTTTGGTAGTGTGAGCAGTAGAAGTTAATATAAAATTATGTTTCAAATGCAACAGATTTCGTAACTCATTGATGCCCCCAACTTCGTTTACGTGGAACTTATACAAATGGCAACCTGTTTTTTAAACGGATCCCTAAGATAAAAATAGCCTGAGGTACTCCTTATAAGATCAGCTATCTGCCTTTGAAAGTCCGGTCGAAATGGGTTCAGCCGTTTCAGAGATTAGTCGGGACAAACAGACTACCTAACTAACTAAACAGAAATTTTTGGTGTAAGTACCGTATAATATTTAACAAAACCTAACCCATTTTAGAATACCGTAGCAACGTTAAGGAACCCTTATCATTTCAATTGATCTATGAAAAGTAATGATTTATAGCCTTCTGTTTTTTCTTTTCATATATATTTAAAAACGTTTTGAATGTAAAAAAAAATGTTCTAATTTAACCTAACCCATTTTTTAGAATTCCGTAGTAACTATAAGGAACCCTTATAGTTTCAAGTTGATATATGAAAAGTAATGATTTATCACCCTCTGCTTTTTCACATTAAAAGATGTTTTGAACGCAATAAAAAAGTTCAAACCTAACCCACTTTTAGAATTCAGTAGCATTTAGAAGGAACCCTTATAGGTTCAAGTTGATCTATGAAAAGTAATGATTTATCACCCTCTGGTTTTTCACATTAAAAGACGTTTTGAACGCAATATAAAAGTTCAAACCAAACCCACTTTTAGAATTCAGTAGTAATTAGAAGGAACCCTTATACACACACCGGCATATTTAGCGGAACATAAAATAAAGGTTTGATATCAGTATCATATAAGGTTGCTGGCTGGTTTATACGTCATTTAATTTAAAAAGAAATATTTTCAAATTAAGAAAACAACAGAACATCAAATTTTATGTAATTGTTTTAATTTTATTCAAATACACCTTATCTGGTGTGAACTTCGAGTATTTCTTCCTTCTGAGTTTGATTTGAAATTTTATTGAAATACTGTTTTTTGTTAGTTTTTTTTAATCGCGTACCTTTTTGGAGATGCGGACTGTAAGGTATTGTTTAGTGATGAGTGCAGAATTCTCTTAAATCAAATTGACGGCAGGCAAAGAATATACAGACGCAAAATAGAACGATACATTCAGACAAATTTTGAAACTACAGTTGCATACGGTGTTGGATCAATAATGGTTTGGGCGGGCATTTGTTTTGGGAGCTCGCACAGACTTGGTAGTGATTGACAGAGGGAGTCTGACTGCAGACCGCTATATCAGAGAAGTTTTAGAAGAAAATGTCGTACCGTTTGCGCATATATCGGTGTTTTTGTTTTTATGCAGGATAATGCTCGGCCGCATACCGCTCGGGTAACTCAAGCTTATCTTAATGATATGAATATCACTGTTATGGAGTTAGGCCGGCGAGATCACCGGATATGAACCCAATAGAGCACGTTTGGGACTTGCTGAAAAGAAAAGTTATGTCCAGAATTCCAGCTCCTGCCAACGTGGATGAACTGCGAATCGCCGTAGTTGAGGAATGGCGGAGACTATCCCAGGAGACCATCGATAACATCATTCTCAGTATGCCTAGACGGGTAGAAACTTTAATAAGAGCACGTGGAGGAAACACGCGATATTAATCAACATTTTCTAATTTAATTAATTGTTATTTTAATATTAATTTTCACTTTTCCCTGTTACATGAAAAGTTCAAAAATGTACAATTTTTCACAAATAGCCTTTACTCGCAAAATCTGTTCTGTGATCTCATTTTAAGTAAAACAAAAGTAAACTTTAAATAACAAAAGAAGTGTAGTAAGTAGATTTTAAAATAAAACCATATTTTTTTAATTATGGACCTTTTTTTGTGTTCCGCTAAATATGCCGGTGTGTTTAGTTTCAGTTGATCTATGTAAAGTAATGATATATCGCCCTCTGTTTTTTTCATATTAAAAGACGTTTTGAATGTAATAAAAATGTTCTAACTTAATCTAACCCGTTTTTAGAATTCCGTAGTTGCGGAGAGTTGTTACAACGTTATTTCGCGCCAGGTTTTTGTGAGGCCGTTTTACAACTTTTACGTAAAATAGAGCTCTGCAAAGATTTTTGACACAAAGCTATGGAAAACGGATCATCAAATGTCACAGAAACGTCAACACGGCCGAATTTCTATACAATTTTCAAAATTGTATATTTTTTATCTCGAAAATTACGGATCGTATAATTTTGAAAACTTGCGAAATTACTTCGATAGTAAAATACCCTTTAGCGGTAAAATAACCATAAGCCAATTAATAGGACAAATGAGGGATATTATTCTAAAGTCTAGCCATGTCGGAAATTGAGAATGTACCTCAACAAAACTCGGAAATTCCTAATATTGTTAACCGCGATGAATTTACTATAGAGTTACAAAAATATTACAGTGGGCATAATAATATGAAACACCCAAAGTGGCTTTTCAGACCAGCTTTTTCCCATTCTTAACTCTATGGATATAAAACCGTCTACCTACTGTAAGCCCGACCAATCAGGGACAAGATACGGACAGTTTACAATTTGACGAATTCCAGTTCGTTATATTATAATATTACGAAAAATAATGCGTTGTAAAAAAATAAAGTAAAATAAAATTGTAAGGAGAATTTTTATTTGACAATCTGTCGATATACTATAATCTCTCTAGTTATATTACAATCTAAAGATTTTTACAATTTTGCGGTGACATATATAAGATTAGTGTGAGTGCCATCTTTCTCCATCCGGGGCGGTCTGATGCCTGGGATATACAGGGCTTGTTTTTCAAGCCAGGATAGCACGCTAGTTATTACTATTACTAAACTAAACTGGCTTACTGACCTGGCTCCTTATCTATGAAGTCAGAAAGAAGTCCTACAGGTTAGTGACACTATATTATTATGTATGACTAGACGAAAGCGCGTTCAAGCTCGTGAGATTTATTGTAAGCATCACATGTTATCGTTTTGCAAAGGTTGCTTGTATTTTTGCTTTGTTAAGTATGAAATATACCTAGCGTAGCGAGAAAACCTATAGAGATTTAATAACATAAACCATTATTAAGGACGAGACATATCGAATCAAATAGTGTTCACACTTAAGCTCCCTACTTGGGGTTGTTTAGGGCAGTTTAGGTTTGACATATTTTGTCATCTTGATATTTTGATATCCGCAGTATAATCAGGTCCACATATAATTGACCAAATCAAGATGGCGTAACTTTTTCGTGTGTGACGATTTATTCTGTCAAATGCACGTTATAGCCCATCTTGTTTGATAAAAATACTATAAATATTGGATGAGATGATGATACCATTAAATTGGCGTAGACTTTTAATCCAATTGGCTTCAGTAATTAACTTAGTTTAGCTATATTTCCAAATATCTGATTTGAAAACATATTTTCACAAAATATTATTTAATACAATAATATTATACTTACTTATGAATTTTGTATTTTCGTTTTCTATCATTGAAACAGTCTTAGTTTAATTCAAAGTCAAACCGCAAAGTTGAATAAAGACATCTTCAAATATAAATTGTGTGTTCAATAATACCGTTTAATATTTGGAGCTTTTCAACTTTAAGAGGCAAGAAAATATATTGGGAAGTTCGGTTTCAGGCTACTTAAAGTTTTGCGGTAAGTTTCGGGTTCTATATTGTATCCTTTGCAGAATCTTTGTGAGGAGGTATTAAATAATATTACAAGGATAATGCAAATAAAAAACCCAACATAATATGTATATAAAATCAGGTTTAGGTTACAATAAGTATTATGCCCACTACACACCTAAGGTTTCATCGTAACGATTCAACAGTGTAAATAGAACTGTGAAATTCGTAGCCAATGATCGATAAAACCGCACACCCTTGAATCGTTAAAATAAAGTGTGTGTATACTTAAAAATGGTGAAGATCACCATAGTGATGAACAAGCGGTGAGCATAATGTCGCTGTTAATTGTTATTAAAAAATAAATAAAACAATTCGTGGTTATAATACAAAGTTACTTAAATTATGCGTAAGTGATATGACGCGAAGTAGTTATACAAAGTAGGTCATACAAAATATTATATGACAGCCTCTATATTACATATATAGAGGCTGTAATATAATAAATTATTTACAGTTTATGGTGATGATGGAAATTCACATCTAGACAATCTAAACGTTTATATAACAATGCATTAATCAGCGTGTTATTTTCGTATTGTCCGCTCACAAGCGGCGAGCGGCGAGCGAGATCTGTGCAGCAATCAGCGCAGTCTGTATCAATGAGCAATCATAAGCAAAAAGCTTCGGTAGTGTTGCTTAATGCCCAATACTAACATTGAATATGCATCATCATCAGCTTAGGAATTTGGGCATGTCGGAAATAAAGGCCGTTAAGTGTTATTTTAATTCTGACAAGACCTTTACATGGCAATGACATAAGGATCACATTAACGTCACTTCACACCAAAACATGACGCGACGCGGTGCTGTATTATTAAGATAGTGATTCAAAATAGAACTCTTTTCACTACACAAGAGCGGCGCCCCTCTTGCAATGAAACGTGTATCTTCTTGTATAGAGAATAAAGTTCCATTTTGAATCGCTATTTTAAAAATGAAGCACCGCGTCGTATCACGTCACGTTTCGGTGTATAATGACCCTTAATAAAAACTTTAGATCATATTCGTCATTGAAGTGGGAAACTTAGGGTTGATCATGCTTTCCAGCAACCAATGACCCATGAATTTGAACGAGATTAGCATATGCGAAAATCGGTTAACGCATATAAACGAGTTTAATGTAAATTAAATTTTACTAATATAAACTAAACAAGTTTCTAGCTCAGCTGAGTTTAAGTTCTGAACTCTGGATTTCATCGGCTTAACTTCGACGAACGCGTTCAAGAGCTGTCACGTACGAAATGTCATGAGATGACAGTTAACTCAGTTTTCGTCATTGCGATTAGCTAACTCAAGGGAGGCTATTATAAAGAAGAAGAAGAAGAAGAAGAAGATTAGCTAAAGTATAGTTAATATTATTTATGGTGAAACCCATTTGACCGTAATAAATCGAAGTGTTTATTGTGAATGATGTAATCGGCCTGTGTAGGATGTAATCGGTGTGTGTCTGTGTGTCTCCGTGGCATCGTAGCTACCAAACGGATGAACCGATTTTGATCTTATTTAAGTTTCTACAAGCTCACATGATTGAGAGTGTTCTTAGCTATAATTCATCGGCATCTGCTCGTCCATTGCTTGACGATTCAAGAGTTACGATTTTTTTATTTTCTTTATTTCACCTCCAACCTTTTGCCACTTGCCTTATCTATATTACAGTATACTGTAAGATTGAATACAAAAAGCCAGTTAAAAGCCTCCACGGATAGATTATTACCTGCGTGTGTCTAATATACAATGGAATTTGTATCATTAACCGCTGCAATAGATCAGGAGGTGGCATGGCATATGTATAATTACCCCGGTCTAGATACAGGTGTAATCAGGTAGGTAATACATCATTATGATAATGGTGTGTGGTAACTTATTCAACTACCTACAGCTAATTGATTCGAATCATAAAATCTTAAACAGGATTCGATTATCTTAGCTAATAATTGACTTTTTACAATTATCTACAGCGCAATTTTACTATGGATTTGTGTGAAAAACGATGATTCCCCAAAATATATTAAGAAAGTATTAGCGTACTGTGCATTTATTCATCGATGCTATTAAATTACTATTAGGTATCTGTTAAAAATTATAATAACTTTTATGATGAATGCTGGACATTTATCTTAAAAGTTATTATAATTTTTAACAATAATAATTAACTACCGTATCTGAACAATGATGAATCAATAAGGTATTGAAAAAAAGTATAGGTATAGTTTTTATATACCAACATTGCTATACAATATTATAAAGGGTATAAATTTCTCGCATTCAAAATATTTTTTTTGCCTTATATAATATTGCTAACCACTAAATTAGCTTTAATTTGATTTAAATACTAATTTATACGATAAATAAATATAAATATTATATAAAGTAATTTTAATAATCTGCTTACTATTATAATGTTCTTTTGATATAATCTAAACGGTAAATATAGATTCGATTCCAGCCTAAACTTAATTTTTTTTTGAAAATAAACAAAGCAATGTGAGTTCTGCCTCGGAGTTATGTAACGGTTAATTATTAAAACTTAATTCGCGCGATTTTCTTTTCAAGCCTTTGAAATGGGTTTCTAACTTAACTTTCAAGAATAAAATAAATAAAGAATAATATTTTTCTTTATATAATCTTTGCTCTATAATTTCCAGAGTATAAATATCATAAAAAATACCAACCTGTTACATAACATACAGCTTCAGTAATAAACACAAAATCACAGTTTGATCACGGATTTTATTGCTATTTTGAAGGTGAATTTCGAAATTAGACAGAGAGGGAGATATAGATGAAAGTTGACGTGCGCTCCGTGCGTCAGGCCGAGCGATACTAGTGCTACGGTGCTACGGCGCTACAAATTTCGTAGCCTGCGCGTAGAGTCCCGTAGCTCCGTAGCAGGCTATAATTTCCGTAAGCCAAAGTTTCGTGTCTATTTTTAAATAAAGTAAGCTATCAGTTTATTGATAGCATAATAGGCTACTTGACTCATTTTTATTTTCATACATTGAAGGAGTATTATTTTATTTCCTTTAGTACTTGGCTTAGGAAAACGTATTCTAGCGATATCATAAATTAAAAACTTAAGATTGATAAATAAAGTTGATTTCAAAATATGTATTTTTGAAGTAACTAAAAACACCTCGAAGTAACTTCTGGCAAGGATGTGACGACACAAACACACTAAACACATATGTAGTAGTGAAACGGAACGTTTCTGTAAATAAATAGTTCATGACATCTTAAAAAGTTATAAAAGTTAAATAAGTCAAAACGTCAAACGGAACGCAACACCGCCATTTTACTACTACAGACTAGAGCACAGATTACAAATAGTACTTTTATGACGTCACAGCACAGATAATCTATCAACCAACATGGCGAATAGTGTTTTCGGCGGTTTTTAAAAAGTGTAATTTTAAAATATTTTTTGTAGGTTTTTAGGTGTCAAAATAATGTTACATTATTGTTTTGTGTGTAATGAAACAATTATAAAGCGTTTAGGACATAAATAAAAACAAGGTCAAGTAGCCTATTGAGGGAGTGACGCTCTTTTCGTCCTATTTTGTATGTACTAGCAGGAATGTAATTCATAAGCAGGTAGAGTGTTGTCATAATTTAGTCGTGTTATAATGACGACATGCGGTCACAATAAAGTCGTCAATAATATATCGTCATTTTGAAATCATCCTACTATATAATATTATATAAGTGAAAGTTTGTGAGGATGGATGGATGTTTGTTACTCTTTCACGCAAAAACTACTAAACTGATTTCGATCAAATTTGGTATGGTAGTAGTTTAGCCTCTGGATTAAAATATAGGCTACTTTATATCACGTAAAAGTACAGTATTCTCGTGGGATACCGGATACTATATTTACGCGGGCGGAGCCGCGGTAAAAGGCTAGTAATAATGTAATACGAACAAATTAAGACACTGGTCAACCTGCTTATGAATTAGATTACGTGATAGCACGTATATTCTTCAATAATTATATAATGTACATTCCAATTGACGACCTCTGTGGCTCAGTGGTTCAGTGCATTTGTGCTCAATCCGGTGGTCGCGGGTTGGAATCCCGCCGAAGGAAAAAAGTTTTTCCGTGTTCCTGAGTCATGGATGTGTGTTAAATATGTGTATAATATAATTAAAATCTTAAATATATGTATAGTATAAAAAAAAGTATTAAATATACTTCCCGTTTTCTGTAACACAAGTTCTTCAAATACTTAGCACGGGGCCACATTAACGTGGTGTGAAGCATCCGTAGGTATTATTATTAATGTACAACATTAAATGATTATGCTTTATTTATAAATAGATCTATAGATCTGCAGTCAAAGCGGTCATTTCCTTTGTGTTAAATAATTTGTGCCGTCCTAGTATAAATTAAAATATTTATCAACCGGTCGAGTAGGAACTTTGCTATATTAAACCAATGAAATTCAACTCTCCAGCATTAGACCTACCAAAATTGATTGCATAGAAATAATTACTTATACTTACTACTTGGGCATAATGATGACGATGGCCGATAATAAGGTTATCTCGGCGTGGAGTGAGGCGCATTAATGAAGAGTAATTACGGTGATTCGGCGCGGGGAGTGTATAAATTATAGATTATAGAATCGCCGATCTACATTGCTCGGTTGTCGCTGAGACCGGCTCAAACTGATGTAGATGCTTCTTAGTAGCTCGCTTCTTCGTATATATGCGACAAATTATCAAGGAATTGTAAATAATATCGTCCCGAGCTAAGTTCTCGTCAATCTAGTCCCGAGTTAAGTTCTCGAAGAACTTGTGTTACGGGTACCAAACGACGGAAATATATTTAATAATCTAATACTATACACATATTTAAGATTTTTATTAAATTATACACATATTTAATACACATCCGAATCTTTTTGATTCCTTTGGGGGGATTCGAATCCGCGACTTCCGGCTTGAGCTTAGACGCGCTCAACCACTGAGCCACAGACGTCATTAATGACATGAATAATTATTGTACTATCAGCGAATTTTTTTCTTTAGCAGGTAGATCGTTCTCATAATTTATTTATAATATAATAACACAATAGAATTATCAATGATAATAATATGTCAATTTGATATCGTAATATTATAATACGAACGAATTATCACAACGGTTAATCTGCTTATGCATTAGATACACTGATAGTACAAATTGCCAAGAAATGTTTTTTTTTTCATTGGATTTTTTAAATCCTATAAAAATAAAAAATCACGATAATAGCCCCAATTCATATGCCATATTAGTCGAGACAGCATGACTGTAGAATATATTTTATTTGGCAGTAAAGTAATATTTCTGTGGTCAGAGTACAAGCGCCATGGTCCAGCAAGTAGACCGCTCTACCAGCTTATGAATTAGATATCCTGATAGTTCAAAAAATTTTAATCAAAATTTATCGATGTTACGAGTAATTCCTTAACTAATCCTGTCTGTTATCAAATTCGAAATAAATTTCAAACACAAAGAACAATTATGAACTTTTGAAACAAGTTACAGACTTATCGATACCTGCACCTTTCAGACGATATTTCGTCAATAAAGATTCAATGATAATATTATTTTGAAGTTATGTTATAGACTAATTTAGTAAACAAACTAATTCATTGACTTGATAACGTGTTATAAATCGATGAATGCCGGGCGCACGCACCTGATATTGTCACGTTCCGCCTGATTGTCACGTTCCGCCTGAGCCGAACGGGCAAGCGATAGAGAGGCACGATCGGCCTAAGCGTTCGGCTTGTGATGACGTTATTGCGTAAAATTAACGTCCGTAAACTGACTTACAGAAAACCGTTTTATTTTTTTAGAAGATTTTATTATATTTACTTTGGTATTCATAAGATAATGAACTAAGTTTGGGCAAAGTTGAAACATTGGCCAATGAAGAGTTTCAGTCTTGGGACTTCTTATCAAAGTCCACAAGAGCAGCTTTATTTTTATGACAAAACTAGTTGTTTCCCGCTGCTCCGCCCGCGTAAATACAGTATCCCACGGGAGTACGTAATGTTTTGGGATAAAAAGTAGCTCATGTTTTAATCCAGAGCCTAAACTACTACCTTACCAAATTTCATCGAAATCCATTAAGTAGTTTTTGCGTGAAAGAGTAACAAACATCCATCCATCCATACATCCATCCATCCATGCTCACAAACTTTCCCATTCATAATATTGTAGGACTAATTAATGCATAATATTTTTTATTATGTTATTGTAACTGCTCTAGTGTAGCGACACTGATTTTACATCATACTCGTATGATACATCACACACCAATTCGGTACTTCAGATAGATTTCCGTTTGAGCGAACGAAGACGCGGGAAAGATCTTCTTCTTACAAAATGTAGGTTATTCTTTATTTGGAATTATGTTATTTGCAAATAAATATTTTTAAACAAAAAATAAAAACCTATTTCCAAAGTAAAATTGGGACAACACGGGAAACTTTCAAATAAAAAAAGAATTGTCAAAATCGGTTCACCCAGTCGAAAGTTCTGAGGTAACAAACATAAAAAAATACAGTCGAATTGAGAACCTTCTCCTATTTTAAAGTCAGGTAATATTATTTTTAGCCTTCGAAAAGAATAATTGCAAATGAACCGAAAAAATCGTAATAAAAAATGTTCGTTTTAACATAAGTGGTCGGAGACCGATGCCTCTAAGCGGGACGTTTCATTCATACACCCTCATTTATCTTCATATTTCTTGAATAAAATATGAAATATTCTGTCTTGTCTTGAGTTCCTTGAATCTATACATACTCTATATACAGATAAATAAAATTGAAGTGTTTGTTTGTAATTTCAAATTAACAGCTTTTCACTTGCTTGCTAGCTTTCAAATGCTTATGAAAGTATATTCGGTACTTACAACAAAATATCAATCTTTAAAATTATTGCCTGTCTGTCGGTCTGTCTGTTTGTTCCGGCTAATCTCTGAAACGGCTAGACCGATTTTTATTTTAGGGTTCCGTTTAAAGAAATAGGCTTTCGTTTCCGTTAGTTCTATGCATACAAAGTTGCGGGTATCAGCTAGTCTTAAATAACATTTATTTTAGTGCTTTCTTGCTTTGTAGCTGCGAATTTTGTTTTTTTAGATATGTATGTCAAATAACACTTAACTAAATTGGTGTGCCTATTTTAAAGACATAATTTATAAAAATATAATTTACCTGTATTTTTATATTCTTCTAGCTTACTAACTCAGCCGTTCGGGTGTGAACTTTATAGTTACGTTACGAAAGTAATAGCAGATTTGAACTCCAGCAGGAAAAATAGATGGAACATCATTTATAGTAACACCGTAGAAGCCAAAATGTTCCGGGATACACTTTTAAATAAAACCGCGAGCGATAATTTTAAAACTATAAATTCTAAGCGCTTATCGAAACTAATTTAACTCCCACAGGACGCTTGTTTTTAAATAATTCTCTGCGCTACCAAGTTCAGAGTTAGTAAAATTAAAAGCTTTAAAATCAAAATACGGGCTGCCGCTACGTTTTAAATAAATGAAACTTCATTTGAATAATTTTAATTGCGGCAAAACAATGTCTGACAAAACCTTTTATGCGCTGACAATAATGTCACGGCCATCATCAACATCAGCACAACCTGCTAGTGTACTCCATCGCCTATGCCATAGACGTATATACTAACATAGACGAGGCATGTTGAGACAAAAAGTGTCTCCAGTTAAATGGCCCCACTTTTTGAGATTTTTTGAGGGGCCATTTTGACATTTGAAGTATGGTGAAAACAAGATGGCTGACATTTGAAGTAAGGTAAAAAACCAGGTGGCGTAATTTTTCCTTGTATGAAGATTCGTTCTGTCAAATGTACGTCATAGCCCGTCTTGAGTTTTGAAATCTTTGGCCTACATCCAATGGTGACCTCTATAGAGTTACAAATAAAAATAATTGCACAACGGATAAGTTATTTGTCTGTCTTGTCCAACTTAGCAGAGAAAGACAGCAACATTGAATAGCTTAGCCGTTGCGTCAAATTTTTTTTAGTGAGAATGTTAGAGTAGGTATAGACTTCTTACTGATAGTGTAACAGACAAGCACATTTTTTGGTAGCGAACTTTGTTCTGTACTACGAGGGCGGGTCAATAAGTCCGTGACTTTTGGAATAAAACACAGATTTTTTGATAAATAAATCATTTTATTTTTCAACGTAGTCCCCCTTGAGCTCTATACACTTTGTCCAACGCTTCTCCAATTTTTTTATCCCTTCCAAAAAATATGATTTGTCGAGGTCCTCAAAATAGGCCTTTGTTTGCGAGATGACTTCATCATTGGAGTCAAATCTTTTTCCACCGAGCCATTTTTTCAGGTTTGGGAACAAGAAGTAGTCACTCGGAGCCAAATCTGGAGAATAGGGTGGATGTGGGAGCAATTCATAGCCCAATTCATGGATTTTTGCCAAGGCAACTGCACATGTGTGCACCCTTGCATTGTCTTGGGGAAAAAGAACTTTTTTCTTGGCCAAATGAGGTCGGTTTTTTTTCAAATCCTCATTGAAGCGGTCCAATAAGTTGGCATAATATTCCCCATTAATTGTTCTTCCCTTTTGAAGATAGTCAATGTGGATTATCCCACGTGCATCCCAAAAAACAGTCGCCATAACTTTATTGGCTGACAAACCCACCTTGGCCTTCTTTGGCGCCGATTCACCCTTAGAAACCCACTGTTTTGACTGTTGTTTGGTCTCTGGTGTGTTGTGATGGATCCATGTTTCGTCCACGGTTACAAAACGGCGCAAAACTCCTCCATATTGTGATTAAACAACGCCAAACCTTCCTGTGAAGTTGTTACACGATTGCGTTTGTGGTCGACTTGCGAAAAGCTTTCTCATGCCCAAGTGATCATTCAAAATTGAAACCACTGAGCCATGCGAAATGCCTATGGCTTCCACAATCTCTTGCACTTTCAATCTTCGGTCGGCCAACACCATATCGTGAATTTTTTCGATTGTTACGGGTGTAGAGACCTCAACTGGGCGTCCAGGACGTTCGGCATCTTCAGTGCTTGTACGGCCACAACTAAATTCAGTAAACCACTTTTTTACCATTGAAATCGATGGTGCAGAGTCCCCATAGTATTTATCAAGCTTAGCCTTGGTCTCGGTAATGGTTTTTTTTCGCAAAAAATAATGCTTAATAAGCACACGAAATTCACTTTTTTCCATTGTTTCCTTAAGTTACTGGATAGTCTGATAAAGATAGCTGTAAAACACAAACTAACTGACGCAGCAAGTTCAAATTTTGATAGGAGTCAACTGACAGATGCCTGTTGAAAGGAGTAGTGTTGCTTTTTCAGTAAGGAGGTTAGAAATTCAAAAAGTCACGGACTTATTGACCCGCCTTAGTAACTACAAAGCTAACCTCGTATGTTTTTCAATTTATACATAATCCAAAATAATATTTATTCAACTTTCTTATTATGAACTATTCCCACATAATAAATTTTATGTAGGAACGAATTATTGATTAGTATTTAATATAACACATAATTTGAAACTTAAATTAATACAAGTATTTGTACCTGGGTAATCGAGCTTTGCTCGGTGCTCTAGCAGATAAAAAAAAAAGAATCACAAAAATATTTTACCGGGGTTCGAACATTCCGAATTCCCGAACAACAAAAATTAACCAAAATGCCAATCGGACCGACATTACAGAGTCGAAATTATTGATATATTTCTTTACGATGAAAGAAAAAGCATATATAACTTAAAAAATGCGCAGTTTCTCAGGGATAAAACCTAGCTTAGACCGATTATTCTCCCCCAAAATTCCCTTCATATAAAATATCATGTAAATACTTGCCGTTGCTGAGATTACGATTATATATATACAAGATTGTCTCGTTTAAAGTATAAGATAGGTATGTCTTCTAGAAAAATGTTCCAGTAACATCCCAAGTAACAATAATTTATCGTCGTACAATAGTTTAGTATAGTCCTACAATAGTTTAGTATAGTCTTACAATAGTTTAGTATAGTCATACAATAGTTTAGTATAGTCTTACAATAGTTTAGTATAGTCGTACAATAGTTTAGTATAGTCGTACAATAGTTTAGTATTTATTACCAGGGTTATATTACACTAACGCTATACCGCGAAAAGGGCCTCATTTATACGACTAACATTGTTGTATAATCGTCATACAAAAGTCAGAAGTGTCTTCGTTGAAGTCATTGAAAAGTCGTGTGAACGTTAAGAAATTACCACATTCTTTGCACAGTAGTTTAATCATAACTTTACAGCGACTCGTTTTGTCATATTGTGGTCGTACAGGTGATTTGAATTACTTTTTTTAACGGTTTTATATGCGGGGTGTTTTGAGGGATAAATATCGGTCTAGCTAAGTCTTATCCAAGGATAAGGACAACCTTACTTATTATGCCGAAAAAGTACAGTGTATTTTAATATAACATAATAACGGATAAATGGGTCTAAATAAAAAATAAGGAAGTATTCAGTATAGTGTTTTGATTTTGTCAAACAATACAAGTTGTTGGTAAAATGATTAGTCAGCGGTGTCCGCAACAGAGGCGTCGATTGTTACCTTTGTGTGGCTCGGCTTTGTGGAACTTCGCCCATTTTGTTTATGTACCCTCATCATGGCTATGAGCCCTTATTTACCTCATTGCTAAAACCAGACTTACCTTATGTTTAATTAATTGATTAAATATATCAGGTGTAATCTGACTCGATAGTGTTTTTATCTAACGGCCGTTCTCAATAACCTATCTATCCGTAATACTAGCAACTAAAGATAGTCAAATTTTGTCTTTACTCGCGTTTCAATAACCTACTGACAGATGGCATTTCCTATCGATGTAGCTCATCTATCGGCAGGAGGGCGGCTAGCCTACTATAGATAGGGACACTCATATAAATCTTAGCTAACTGCATTTTAATTTAAGTTTCAACTTACTGTCCGATAGGCGGGAGCTTACTTTAATAACGTCATTTGCTTGTCTGTCAATGTTGGCCCTTAACGAAACGGAGAACCTAGTTTTTCCAAACATATCATTGTGTCATGTTGTTGTTTTTTAATTTCTTCCTTATTTTTGTGTTATTTAAAAAAACAGAAAATTCGAGCATTAGTTTTATTTTGGTTTTATTTTTAAACACATACATAATTTAATACTGTAGTAGTGATGATAGTGTTAATGAATTAATTCAAATAGTCATAGACTGCTATGAAGACGTATACCAATGATATCAAACAAGCCACGTGTGAATTATATGTCGAAATTAAATGATTTTGAATTTCCGTACAGATTTAGGCTGAATAAATGTGTGTGCTGTGAATAAGTTACTTGTGTTAATACAACCACATTTGATTGTTACTTCTAAAAGGTAAATAAATAAAGTCCTTTTCATGAAATACGTCCACTAGACAAGGCGCTGCGATCGCATGACAAAATATTGCCAGCATTTTTTATGGCTATTAGAATATCTTGATTCTGCTGTTCTGCTTCACAAAACTCCTTTAACTTGAGTATCATTTCTCGGGCAGCACTTTTTACAACCTCAGATATTGTAAATAACAATTTTTCCACTAATTGCCGCGGGTATATGTCCCGCGGCAATCTTCTTCTACTGGGCCCGACTTCTACTGTGGATTGACCACTGTCGTATTTATCAATTTGAACTTATCGTAATATTATCAATTTGACGACCGACATGTAGGCTAACGAGCGGTTGTGGTCGCAACAGAAAAAACTGCACTGTAAATAGAACTATACGTTAGTACATTAAAGCTGAAAATCGAAGTGTCAAATATCAGATTTGATAGCCGTACACGATTTTCAGCTGTATTGCATTAACGCAGTTTTATTTAAAGTGCAGTTTTTCTATCGCTACCACAAAAAAACGCTTGTAGGAACGTAGCCTTACATTTGTATTTTATTTTCTTTAAAATGCAACAAAAAATATTGAATTATGTTTTATTGTTTTATTTACCTTTTTAACCCAATAATTGGTCTTAAAATAATAAATCGATATTGATAACCTTACGTATACGTTTTTGTTTTTTTTTTAGCATTTTAGCCTTCAATCCTTACGTGGGAGAGCCATGCTTCGACACGAATGGGCCGACTCGACCGGAGAAATACCACGGGCTCACGAAAAAACGGCGTGAAACAACGCTTGCGCTGTGTTACGCCGAGTGAGTGAGTTTACCGGAGGCCCAATCCTCTACCCCCCTAGAAATGCCGCAGTTGAAAAGCAATTTGTTACCCCAGGAGGGTACCAACTGCGTTGGAGAATCCCTCTCTGGACGTCCATGCTCAGGAACCCCTGCAACTGAACGTGGACGTCCAGGCTGCCCTTCGTATTCTGGGGAGGGCAAAACTGCGCTCTAATCTGCTCGGGGCAAGAGCAATCGCACAAAGGCACCCCCCTCGATATTAAACATGGACTTTTGATATATCAGGTGATTACACTCCAACCTTAATGCCGTCCATTACCACCTTGAGACGGCAAAGCCGGCTTTGCTCTTCTTAACCGAAACGCAGATATCATCTCCGAGTGACACATCATACCTTTCCCACCCAGGGTATTCACTCGAGCACTCCTTTCTGCCCAAAGCTGGAGTGTGTGTGTATGTCAGAGATGATATCAGCTCTTGCCGCCTCAGCAATCTTGAGGACAGGGACCTGTCAACGTTATGGCTCCGCATAGATTGCGACGACCACCCTCGCGTCTATGCGTGCCTATATAGGTCCCATAGTGGTGACCCAGAGACGGACCGACTCTTGGAACACCTGCAAGCTGCTTCCGATTTTGTGCAGTGGCAGATCCCATCCGCAGAGATCATAATACTTGGCGACTTTAATGCCCACCACGCCGACTGGCTCAATTCCAGTAAAACTGATCATGCGGGGAGATCTGTCTGCAACTTTGCCCTTGCGAACGACTTGACACAACTGGTCACTACGCCTACGCGAATCCCAGATATGTATGGTCAGAATCCTTCCTTGTTGGACTTTCTGCTGACTTCAAATCCTGACGGCTACCAAATATCCGTAATCGCACCACTTGGTTCATCGGATCACTGTTTTGTTAGGAGTTCTGTGCCACTTACGACGGTGTTACGACAGCGTACTGTTAAATACCGTCGTGTGTGGCACTACAAGTCAGCAGACTGGGATGGGATGCGGTCGTTTTTTGCATCCTATCCTTGGGGGAACGTATGCTTCTCGCCGGATGATCCCGACAACACTGCCAACTCTGTTGCCGATGTGGTGATGCAAGGGATGGAACTTTTCATTCCGTCCTCTGCAGTGCCAACTGGCGGCAGATTTCGTCCCTGGTTTGGTTTATCACCCAAAAAAGCTTCTCGCCGGAAGCAGGAGGCTTACCAATCCTGGGCCAATGCAGTGTCTGCTCGGGATTTAAATACCAGCACATATAAAAAGGAGTACAACCTTGCCTCTAGGTCCCTCAAGAAAGAGATCACTCGGGCAAAGAAACAGCACGTCAATAGAATTGGTAAGAGACTTGAGCGCCTCCCCTCGGGAACCCGTGCATTCTGGTCTCTGGCCAAAGCTATTGAAGGAAATTTCTGCAAGCCAACCCTACCATTCCTACACGTAGGAAATAGATCGTTGGCCCAGGACGCAAAGGACAAAGCCGATCTTCTTGGCAAGCTCTTTGCGTCAAACTCGACCCTGGATGACGGGGGGTAGAAACCGCCGACCTTACCGCGATGCACGAGCATCATGTCGGATATACGGTTTCATCAGTGCTCAGTGCGAAAAGCCTTCCGTTCCCTTGATATCCAAAAGTCAAGTGGGCCTGACGGAATCCCTCCTATTGTGTTGAAAAAGTGTGCTCTAGAGTTGGCTCCGGTCTTGACGCGTCTTTTTCGGTTCTCCTACTCTTCTGGCATCGTCCCGGCTTCTTGGAAGGCAGCCTTGGTGTACCCGATCCCCAAAAAAGGTGATCGCTCAAATCCTTCCAACTACAGACCAATCGCTATAACCTCTCTCTTCTCGAAGATAATGGAATCCATTATAAATAGCCAGCTTCTTCGATACTTGTACGGCCAGGGATTACTAAGCGACAAACAATACGGGTTCCATAAGGGTCACTCGGCTGGTGATCTCTTGGCGTACCTAACTTATCGTTGGGCTCAGGCAATTGAGTCGAAGGGAGAGGCATTAGCTGTTAGTTTGGACATTGCGAAGGCCTTCGATCGGGTTTGTCATAAAGCGCTGCTATCATAGCTTCCTTCATACGGGCTGCCCGAGAAATTATATAAGTGGGTCACTAGTTTCTTAGCAGATAGAAGCTCGGAAACTCAGTCTGTTGATGCTGGTGTCCCTCAGGGCTGTGTGCTATCGCCAATCATACTGCATACCAATGACATGTTACCGACCAACGGCATTCATTGCTATGCGGATGATAGTACAGGTGATGCTGTATATACCGGCTCCTCCAATATTTCTCGGCTAAATGTCATTGAGAGTCGAAACGAACTTGTGTCTAAAATAGAGAATTCATTGGAGAAAGTCTCTGAATGGGGTAGACGTAACTTAGTCCAATTCAACCCCGCCAAGACACAAGTCTGCGCGTTCACCACTAAAAAGTCACCAATGGTCGTATATCCTCGTTTCGAGGGCACATCTTTAACCATCTCCCCTAGCATTGAGATACTTGGCGTCAACATATCGAGCGAAGTACAGTTCCGATATCATCTAGAGGGTAAGGCCAAGTTAGCCTCGAAGAAGCTTGGTGTTCTTAACAGAGCGAGACAGTACTTTGGTCCGGACCAACGCCTACAACTCTACAAGGCGCAGGTTCGGCCTAATAGAATATTGTTCTCACCTCTGGGCAGGGGCCCCAAAATACCAACTGCTCTCTCTGGATCGTATCCAACGAAGGGCAGCTCGAATTGTTGACTGCCATAGTGTTTCAAACAGCTTGGACCCCTTGGAATTACGCCAAGATGTAGCTTCACTCTGCATCCTCTATCGGTTGTATCACGGGGAGTGCTCTGAGGAATTATTCGGAATTATACTACCTGCAACTTTTCGCCATCATCCCACGCGAAAAACATACCATCCTCATCACCTTGATGAGTGGCAGTCTTCCACCGTGCGCTTTTCGCGTAACTTTCTGCCGCGCACTGTAAAACTCTGGAACGAACTGTCACCAGCAGTATTTCCGGACCTATACGACCTGCAAACCTTCAAGAAGAGAGCGTATTCCCTCTTAAAAGGCCGGCAACGCACCTGCAGCTCTTCTGATGTTGCAAGTGTCTATGGGCGACGGTAGTTGCTTACCATCAGGTGGACCCATTTGCTCGTTCGCCCCGTTATTTAATAAAAAAAAAATCTATTGCACTTTTGACTATAATACGTAAAATAGCTAAGGTATAATTTTGAATTTCGAACGTTTTTTAATCGGAGTGCCAATTTCACATTCCTTTCCACGCGACTCCTAGCGTCAAACTGTTATGTTTCACTATTAAATTTGATAAAAAAAACACGATAAATATAGTAAAAAATCATCCCGAGTTTTCACTCTCACTTTTCTAAGTACAATATTTACGCTTTTAACCAATAAATACATAAATTATAAATAAATATATAATTGTTTAAAACATTAATTTTCATGTAGTTAACAACGAATAACGTTTCATTCGTTGCTAACTACAAGTCGAGAGGGAAGGATGATCCTTCGTTGGACAAGAATAAATAGGTCCTATCTTTGATTGTGAAACGCATGTTAAAGATAAACAACAGATTATGTTTAATGGGGATAGCTATCTTTCTTTAATCTTAGATATGTTATTGAAAACGGCTGTAAAAGCACGTGCGACATTACGAATATCAAAAATATACGTGTAAAATAATTATCAAGTTTTCTCATAATATGATTTTAAGATTTGTAGTAGGCTAGCGGCTAACTAATTTTTTTAATACCTATTTCTATTTATTAAGAGGGAAAAAGAAAAGAAATTTGAAATAAAAAGACACATGGGCAGACGGATCACCAAAATGTGATCACTCAGGCTCAGTCGTGATCACGCTAAAAACTCGAGTTCCATAAGGCTTTAGTATGATTTCGTTTATGATAGCGGAATTAAGATTACAAATTGTGTTGATTTTCATTAAAGGCTTAAGGAAATCTTAGGGTCCGCTCACACCAAAACGAGACGATACCCGGGCACTGCATTTTTTAAAATAGATTCAAAATTGAACTTTATATAGTAGGTACACAAGAATATACACGTTCATCGCCACCGTTCTCGCAATAAAAATAAAAAGTTTTATTGCGAGAACGGCGCCGGGCTATGCTGAGCGGAGAAGTTTGACATTCGAACTCTTGCGATGAAACGTCGTGTATCTTCTAGTGTTGTGAATAAAGTGTAATTTTGAATCGCTACTAAAAATGGAGCGCCTCGTCAAGTATAGTCTCGTTTCGGTGTGAAATGACTTTTGGCTCTGTGATTGTCGTCTGACTTTGACACGGAACCGCCATATCACCGCCCAAAGAAATCTCATCAAATCAAAGCAAATCTCACTTTCCTATTTTTTAAAAACGTTGAATAGAGTAGCTATGAAAAACTTACATCCAAATGGTACAACTGCATGCGAAACACAACATGGCGTTACATTTATTAAGATAACTATTCAAAATTGAACTCAATTCACTGCACAAAAACATACACGTTTCATATGATATGAGTCATACACTGCACATGCGCTGAGCAGCGCGGTGCAACCTGACATTCGAACTCTTACAATGAAACATGTATCTTCTGGAGTAATTAATAAAGTTCAATTTTTAATAGTTATCTTAAAAATGCATAAATTTCGATTCGTTCCAGTGTGAATTAAAACAATTAAAACCAGCAATTATAAATTGTGTACTTGTATAGTAGTTTCCTACTGCAGAACTGAGAAATACCTACTTATTTTCCTCTCTCAAGCTTATTATCCACTTTATAGAGCCGAAACCACAAATATCGGATCGAGCCTCCTGGCTGTGACATAATGTTGGATCGTCGCTTCGAGTAATGACTCCGGTCGATAGAGTGCAGGCTCCCGGTCGGCTCCGACTCGGCCCATAATTGAATGTTACTTAAGGGAGGCCTTGGGTTACCTAATGTTTGTGAGGATAGATGGATGTATTAAACTACATACATAGATACTATACATTTTATAGCAAAAGATTAGATTTTGTTCTGATAAAATGGAAGTGACGCACCTCATACTCTACGGGAACACTGAACAGTCTTCAATAATAATTACAATTTTTATGAAAAACCCGCCTACGTAAATTGTAATATAGCCTATGCCCGGGCTACGAGGGCGGGTCAATAAGTCCGTGACTTTTGGAATAAAACACAGATTTTTTGATAAATAAATCATTTTATTTTTCAACGTAGTCCCCCTTGAGCTCTATACACTTTGTCCAACGCTTCTTCAATTTTTTTATCCCTTCCAAAAAATATGATTTGTCGAGGTCCTCAAAATAGGCCTTTGTTTGCGAGATGACTTCATCATTGGAGTCAAATCTTTTTCCACCGAGCCATTTTTTCAGGTTTGGGAACAAGAAGTAGTCACTCGGAGCCAAATCTGGAGAATAGGGTGGATGTGGGAGCAATTCATAGCCCAATTCATGGATTTTTGCCATGGCAACTGCACATGTGTGCACCCTTGCATTGTCTTAGTGAAAAAGAACTTTTTTCTTGGCCAAATGAGGTCGGTTTTTTTTCAAATCCTTATTGAAGCGGTCCAATAAGTTGGCATAATATTCCCCATTAATTGTTCTTCCCTTTTGAAGATAGTCAATGTGGATTATCCCACGTGCATCCCAAAAAACAGTCGCCATAACTTTATTGGCTGACAAACCCACCTTGGCCTTCTTTGGCGCCGATTCACCCTTAGAAATACACTGTTTTGACTGTTGTTTGGTCTCTGGTGTATTGTGATGGATCCATGTTTCGTCCACGGTTAAAAAACTCCTCCATATTGTGATTAAACAACGCCAAACCTTCCTGTGAAGTTGTTACACGATTGCGTTTGTAGTCGACTGTGAGCAAACGCGGCACCCATCTTGCGGAAAGCTTTCTCATGCCCATGTGATCATTCAAAATTGAAACCACTGAGCCATGCGAGATGCCTATGGCTTCCACAATCTCTTGCACTTTCAATCTTCGGTCGGCCAACACCATATCGTGAATTTTTTCGATTGTTTCGGGTGTAGAGACCTCAACTGGGCGTCCAGGACGTTCGGCATCTTCAGTGCTTGTAAGGCCACAACGAAATTCAGTAAACCACTTTTTTACCATTGAAATCGATGGTGCAGAGTCCCCATAGTATTTATCAAGCTTAGCCTTGGTCTCGGTAATGGTTTTTTTTCGCAAAAAATAATGCTTAATAAGCACACGAAATTCACTTTTTTCCATTGTTTTCTTAAGTTACTGGATAGTCTGATAAAGATAGCTGTAAAACACAAACTAACTGACGCAGCAAGTTCAAATTTTGATAGGAGTCAACTGACAGATGCCTGTTGACAGGAGTAGTGTTGCTTTTTCAGTAAGGAGGTTAGAAATTCAAAAAGTCACGGACTTATTGACCCGCCTTAGTATTATTATGACTATATTGAAACCTAATTTATTAAAATCGGACCGGTAGTTGAGGCGCTACGGTGGAACAAACATACATACATAGTACATACATATGAACATAGACTGCCAAAATCATTACCCTTCCTTTTGGATTCGCTGTAGCCGGGTCAAAAGTCAAATTCAAATTGTCTATCTATCAAAAAAGTCAAATTATCTAAATTCCATTAACAATTCGTATTTTTCTTCATCACACCTGACAACACACGTTAAGGATTTCCATAGACATAATTTAAATTAATTTGGCTCAGCAATATCGAGTCTCTTCCCTAACTAGACTCCGCTCTCACCAAAATTTTAGGAACAAAAAGCTATCTCAAAATATTACCTCAATTTTGGCGCTCACTGCTTTTAGGTTCTTAGCTTTAGTTTTAAGGTTTTACGTAACTAAGTCGTTAATTTTATAAGCAGTGAGTTTACGTAAGCCACACGTAGCGCATCATTAAAATAAAAGCTTGTAATGAGGGGAGCGTATTTATATAAAACACAATACGGCATATGGATGTGTATGGCTGGGAGTTGCAACAATAGAACTGTGTAGCGTGCACTGTGCATCGGGGAGGCTCGGCACAATTATTAAAATAATACGAAGCCTCAATAATGAAATTAGATCCTATTCTTTAGATTGTCCCACTACTATTATAAATGTGACAGTGTGTGAGGATGGATGGACGGATTTGTTACTCCGAGCCATTTTTTCAGGTTTGGGAACAAGAAGTAGTCACTCGGAGCCAAATCTGGAGAATAGGGTGGATGTGGGAGCAATTCATAGCCCAATTCATGGATTTTTGCCATGGCAACTGCACATGTGTGCACCCTTGCATTGTCTTAGTGAAAAAGAACTTTTTTCTTGGCCAAATGAGGTCGGTTTTTTTTCAAATCCTTATTGAAGCGGTCCAATAAGTTGGCATAATATTCCCCATTAATTGTTCTTCCCTTTTGAAGATAGTCAATGTGGATTATCCCACGTGCATCCCAAAAAACAGTCGCCATAACTTTATTGGCTGACAAACCCACCTTGGCCTTCTTTGGCGCCGATTCACCCTTAGAAATACACTGTTTTGACTGTTGTTTGGTCTCTGGTGTATTGTGATGGATCCATGTTTCGTCCACGGTTAAAAAACTCCTCCATATTGTGATTAAACAACGCCAAACCTTCCTGTGAAGTTGTTACACGATTGCGTTTGTAGTCGACTGTGAGCAAACGCGGCACCCATCTTGCGGAAAGCTTTCTCATGCCCATGTGATCATTCAAAATTGAAACCACTGAGCCATGCGAGATGCCTATGGCTTCCACAATCTCTTGCACTTTCAATCTTCGGTCGGCCAACACCATATCGTGAATTTTTTCGATTGTTTCGGGTGTAGAGACCTCAACTGGGCGTCCAGGACGTTCGGCATCTTCAGTGCTTGTAAGGCCACAACGAAATTCAGTAAACCACTTTTTTACCATTGAAATCGATGGTGCAGAGTCCCCATAGTATTTATCAAGCTTAGCCTTGGTCTCGGTAATGGTTTTTTTTCGCAAAAAATAATGCTTAATAAGCACACGAAATTCACTTTTTTCCATTGTTTTCTTAAGTTACTGGATAGTCTGATAAAGATAGCTGTAAAACACAAACTAACTGACGCAGCAAGTTCAAATTTTGATAGGAGTCAACTGACAGATGCCTGTTGACAGGAGTAGTGTTGCTTTTTCAGTAAGGAGGTTAGAAATTCAAAAAGTCACGGACTTATTGACCCGCCTTAGTATTATTATGACTATATTGAAACCTAATTTATTAAAATCGGACCGGTAGTTGAGGCGCTACGGTGGAACAAACATACATACATAGTACATACATATGAACATAGACTGCCAAAATCATTACCCTTCCTTTTGGATTCGCTGTAGCCGGGTCAAAAGTCAAATTCAAATTGTCTATCTATCAAAAAAGTCAAATTATCTAAATTCCATTAACAATTCGTATTTTTCTTCATCACACCTGACAACACACGTTAAGGATTTCCATAGACATAATTTAAATTAATTTGGCTCAGCAATATCGAGTCTCTTCCCTAACTAGACTCCGCTCTCACCAAAATTTTAGGAACAAAAAGCTATCTCAAAATATTACCTCAATTTTGGCGCTCACTGCTTTTAGGTTCTTAGCTTTAGTTTTAAGGTTTTACGTAACTAAGTCGTTAATTTTATAAGCAGTGAGTTTACGTAAGCCACACGTAGCGCATCATTAAAATAAAAGCTTGTAATGAGGGGAGCGTATTTATATAAAACACAATACGGCATATGGATGTGTATGGCTGGGAGTTGCAACAATAGAACTGTGTAGCGTGCACTGTGCATCGGGGAGGCTCGGCACAATTATTAAAATAATACGAAGCCTCAATAATGAAATTAGATCCTATTCTTTAGATTGTCCCACTACTATTATAAATGTGACAGTGTGTGAGGATGGATGGACGGATTTGTTACTCTTTCACGCGACTACTGAACGGATTTCGATGAAATTTGGTATGGTAGTAGTTTAGGCTCTGGATAACAACATAGGCTACTTTTCATCCAAAAAAAGTACAGTATTCCCGTGGGATACTGTATTTACGCGGGCGGAATCTCGGGCAACGTCTAGTCATTTATATTTATGATTATAGCAAAATTATTTTATTGATACTATGGAAACTCTGGAGATCAGGGAAATGTAATATCTAGTAGCTGGACTTGGAGTATAAAATACATTTGCCAAACAAGGCAATTTTGGTCTTTTTTGAAAAAAGTTATGTGAAAACTCCAACTTTGTGACAAAATCGGTTGTAGTTGTAGTTGTAGTTGTAGTTGTAGTTGTAGTATTAAGTTTGGACTAAACAACATAATATGTCGGGACAACTTGTTAAGTATAAATATCACGCATGATATAACCCGCGTAATATGATTGTCTCCCGCCTCATAAAACATGAAGGCGTAATCCAAAAAACGAGCAAATTTTATTTTCGCTGTCAATTTTCATTACTTACGTGAGTTGAATCCCACTCATGATATTACTACGAAGGTCGACAAAGATGAGGTGTCATTTTTCAATTTTAATTGTTACCCTTCATGAGAAAAAATATTTTTCACTTAAAAGTTTGCTAAAGTGTACCTGCAGGGCGTTGACTATGTAAACATATCTAATATGATTTGTTGAATAATAATCTAATGAATAATAATAAAAGATTAACACTAGCTTTTTCCCGTGGTTCCGTCCGCGTAAATTTAGTATCGGGTATCCCGCGGGAAAACTGTACTTATTCGGGATAAAAAGTAGCCTATGTTTTAAACCTGAGCCTAAACTATTACCGTACCAAATTTCATCGAAATCTGTTCAGTAGTTTTTGCGTAAACGAGTAACAAACATCCATCCATCCATCCTCATAAACTTTCGCAATCATAATAGTAATAGGAAATTATAATAGTAGTAGGATATTTTATTATAATATTATTATTGACAAAAAATGATAAAAAAAAATATTTGCAAGAAAACTTAACCGCCCTACGAGTATTCTGGATGAACTTGAAGAGGGAATTATCCTTTTGTGAGAAAACTTTTATGCTGAATTCTGAGAATGGGCGCACTGTCGTTTTCGACTTAGACGGCCCGTCTCTGAGGTCGCGTCTCGGTGCCCATTACATTTGATAGCTAATATAGGGCGGCAGGTCCTTTGAAGTTATCAAGTTGTGAAAAAACCTCTATCAAATCTTCCAGAAATCGTATTGTTTAAAGATATTTTAGATATTCAACGATATTATAAGTTATGAAAAAGTTATAAGTAAAAGGTAGGAAATATAAAAATCGGTTAAAAATATCAACAAATATTTACCTGCATGTTTTTTTTTATTACCAACAAAACTAATAAGAATAGGCATTTAATTTTAATAACAATTCGTTGCACTATTAATATTGTAACTGTTATTTATAAACAGGTGCTTAAAACTTAGATAGATTAGAAACTTGCGTTTATATTTTCTATCGAAATATCTTATATCTTAATGGTACCTCAGTGAAGTTTAGCTTAATTCAGACATGATTTAACTAGCATCTAACTAGTTAACAGTTAGTAAGCTTCTAATTTACTTTCTGAAATAACCGAACTGGGGCGCATCGTTAGCCGTAATCCGATATCCCGGAAAATAGCGACATTGATAAAGTAAATAAATACTTTACATTGCCTTCATTAGGATTTAACATACCGTCTATAAACCAGTCGATGAACACCCTTACTAATAAAAAGATGTAGACAATGGATAACTTAAACAACGTTGCTGTCTTTGTCTGTGAAGTGACTTTTCCAACGTATCAGACAAAGACAGCATCGTTGTCACAACGTTGTTGTGTGCAGTTACAATACAATTGTCAATTATTGATATTATAATATTATAGTACAAATAAACGGTCAACCTGCTTAAGAAGTAGATTCCCTGATAGTATCTACTTTATTTTATAAAATTGACTAATCTTATACAAATATACATTAATGGCACAAAAGTTTGATTGATATATTTAGAAATCTTTAAGCTCCATCTCAACATTCATCAGCGAATGAGCAGCTCGCTAGCTCGGCTCAAAATCCAAATGCAGCAACGAAAATAGGAAAAAGAGATCGAAACAATGGAAAAGATATTTCGGGAGGGGTATCATTATTTCGCAAAGACAAAAGATATAAGCTGCCAAAATACAGATGGCAACTACCTAAATCTGTGGCATACGAGAAATATTTCAAATTTCGTACAAATAAAAAATATGACGGATAACATTTTGCCGCGGTAACAATGTAACAGTTTTGTCGAGTGCCCTGAAGACGATCAAGTTTGTTAGACAAAATTTACGTTTGCCTAAGGCTCACACAATCAAACCAAGGATCAAACTTTGTCAAATATGTGGTTTCCTTTACTCAGTTCAAACATCATCACTATCAAACACTTAAAACATTCGTCAAATCCTTCAAACAAAGTCGCAAATCACCAAATAATTTGACAAACACGTACAATTTATCAAACAAATTAGATCGTTTTATTTCCAATTATTGAGCTGGGTCCAGATATGTTCTTTTGTCCGTATAGGTAGTTCCTTCTACTCGTATCGTTACCGCGATCCAAGAGCCAGGCTATAAACTATCTGTGTGCCAATTTCACTGAGATCGGACAGTTAACGCTCGACCAGACATGAGTTCAAAATATCCTAACAGCGCCGATGAACCATGTGCATGCGCACACACTCTCGTGTAAATATGGACTTTTACCTTGTCGATGCGGTCACTTTCCTTTTCAAATATTATGAGGCGTCCCGCAATGGAAAATGTTTAGAAACTGGTGGTGCAGGAACTTTTCCTATATTGTACGTCTAGTATATTTAGCGTGAAAGAGTAAAAAGCACAAATATTCGTCGCCAATAATCTTCCTCAAACACAAAGTATTTTACTTTTGTATTTTATACATATATTTCAAAACTAAAGATAGGCTATGACGTACATTTTCCAGCACTAATCTCCATACAAGACAAAGTTACGTCATCTTGGTTCACCATACCTCAAATGTCAGCCATCTTGATTTCACCGTACTTCAAATGTCAAAGTGGCCCCAAAAGCTCCATAAGAGGGTCCATTTAAGTGGAGACAGTTTTCGCCTCGACATGCCTCGTTTATAATATGTACGTACGTCTATGATTTTATATATCTATAATCAACCTATACATATAGGTGTCTACTATCCAATCACGTGTAACGATCACACGAAACTGTATGTGTATTAAGTAATAGGCAGTACATTAGTGTCTATTGTGTATAAACAATAGAACCTTCCTCACAAACATTGTAAAATTAACAACAATTGTACCCCTCCATTTTGAATTTCGTTATACAAACACATTATTATCGATAAATCTGTCTCATAAATTGGTTCCCTAAATATTGGGAAACGGTTGGTGAAACATTAAATTGCGACATGGTATATCCGTTTATACTATAAGTAGATGCTGCCCGCGACTTCGTGCGCCCGAAAAGGAAATATCGCTGAAACCGTACATTTTCCCGCGATAAAAAGTAGCCTATGTCTTTCCCCGTGATTTACTCTATGTCTGTGAAAAATTTCACGATGATTGGTTAAGTAGCTTTTACGTAAAAGCGTAACAAACAAACATTGACGTGTGTATGACGACGAAGTGAGTTACATTCACATGTATAACATTAGTAAATTACTTTATTACTTGTGCAGCCGAAACGAAAAGTTACTCATCAAAATCAGAATTCAAAAATCGCAATAGCCTTTCTTATGTCATAAATGAATAGTTCTCTTAAATATGAGTAACTTCTTAGAAGAAACAAGTACATCTAAAGTCAATATTTTCAAAGGTCTGTCGATTTGTATACAAAATTTCGCAAGTCCCGTGAAAACGCTCCATATTAAAGTCGTACCTAGCTATGACGTCACGCCTAGGTAAAAGTGTATGAAGTATAGGGTCGCAGGAACATATTTGTGCGTTTAAGTTCATACTTCCAATAATGAATGTTTTTGTATGTGATGTAAGGAAACTAATGAAAAGTAAACCTTTTTGTACTTTTTAGATGTATCTAATTAATACACATAAAATATTAAAATACATAAAATATTATATATTTTTACATTTACCAAGTAGTAATGCCTCAATATTTCTGAATATACATATTAATAAAACGAAATATAAGTTAGATGTAGTGTGACTATTTCTAAATACGCATAAGGTTAGTTAGGTACGTAGGTAGGTAGGTATCTGTCTTCCCGGGTCAAGTGTGAGACAGTTTTAAAAAGAATTAGCAATTTGAACTCGAAACACTCTATTAGCAAATAATATTGAATATTCTTAGATCTTTAGTGATATATTCCAAATTCTAAATTGCTCCAATCGTTAAAAAGATATTTAGATTTTTGAAAAAAATATTAATTTCGAACCTTCGGCTTCGAATCCCGTCAGGGAACAAAATGTTTTCGGTGTTCCTGGGTCATGTGTATTAAATATGTGCAATATATAATATTATATTATTATCATTAATATCCTAATAATGTAAGTGTAGTTTAGAAAGTTTAAAGTATATTTCCTTTTTCTGGTACTACAAGTTCTGAGAGATCTTACCACGGGATGTATTGTGATATCTTTAGTTTTTTTTCCATATCGGTTATAATATAAAAACCGTGGTCGCTCTCGCTCGCTCTCTCTCAATATCAACATTGTCACTGCGGTTCTCGGTAACCCAGAGGCTAAATTCAGGAACACGTGGGTTTCTTTTTGAAGAGAAGAAAGTGAATTCATGATTCTTAGGCTTATCAGGCTCAAACATCATAAATTCACTCGTCTTGGCATTGAACCTAAGTCCAGTGGGTGACCGCGTAGGACTCACATATCTTTAGTAGACTCAAATAATATAACTATTATAGAATTGTCCTACAAGATGCCTACCACCGGTTCGAAAACTAGCCCGGCGAGAAGAACCGGCGTAATAAACTCGCACGGGCCCATCTTTTAGCAAAAAGATGGAAAATTTTTCTTCTAAAAAATATATATTTTTACTTAATACTTAACTTAATCTATATAATATTAACAAAAGTCAGGATACATATAGTACCTACATAGAAGAAGCCTTGCAGGTGGCCATCCTATTCCCATGGTTTGCGATCGTCAATAAAATCATTGACCCTATAATAAGCTTTAGCACACAAACGTTTTTTAACTACTTTTTTAAATTTATTGATGGAAAGATTTTGAACGTTTTCTGGGACTCTATTGTATAGGCGTATACATTGACCTCCTAACGATTTGCTTACTTTACTTAGTCTGATCACCGGTATATCTAGCTTATGGTTATTTCTTGTGTTTCTGCAGTGATTGTCGCTTTTCGTTTCGATCTTTTAATAATTTTAGGGTGCGTTTAACGATTTGACATTGAGAGAGAAATTGAGTGTTTTTCGGTCGACGGCGGTTTTGCAACCAAATAAAACCAACTAAAACATACAAAACGAATAAATATACTACATGTTTATCTAAAATTGGTTTAAGAATTTTGTTAAAAAATTTGGATTTTTAGTAAGTACTAAGTACATAAAGTAAAAACAATTTTCCAGACCCACTTCATCCTAAATTTACAAAAGAAGTCGTGTTTAAAATAATTTTTCTGCTCTTATGTTGCTTACTTTTTTATATAAATTTAGAAATTGATTTGGAAAAAACATAAAAAAGTCTCCTCAAATTTTTACGTGTTTTGATTATTGCATAAATTCCTAATGTGTGAAGGGTTGCCAGGCGTCTGGATAAAGCCGGACATCTGGATAAAGCCGGACATAGCTTTTTGATTGCGTGTCCGGCCAAAATGAACGGTGTCCGGCTTTTTCGGACTTTATAAGGCTTTTTATAATTTGAAAATCTTGTTGATAAATGTTTATCTAGAAATTTATTTTAATGACTTTAAAACAATACTGGGACTGATTAATAATAAAGTACTTAGACTGGACTTGGCCTTTGATTTTATTTATATATTTCATTCGATTTTAAGAATATTTATAGTAAAAATAAAAAAGATTGTTTTGGGAAACTATTTTCCTGTCGTACTGAGACAAAATCTTCAATAATGTAGATTGTCCGGCCTTTTACCCGGCCAAACTGGTTTGTTTATCCGGTATATAAACCTAATAGTTTGACGACCTGGCAACCCTATGTGTGGCGATAAGTTTTATTTTATTTGGTCACTGTCTAGACATATTGCACAAAACATTTGTAAAAAAATGTCAGTCCGTACTTAGCCGCAAAGAACACATTTTGTAAACGCGTTCTTAATTAAAGAAAGTACTTAATTAATTACATGAAGTACCCCTCTAGCACAAAAACATTTGAATAACTATAGATATACACACTAGGTAGCATAATGAGATGACCACTTCACACCTTGTCACTTTTGTCCAGGCCAGATTTACGACAGGTACAGTTTACGACCTAGCAATAACAATAAATAGAATACATGACAAAGATTTTACATAAATTTACGTTCAGGTGATAAAACATTCGGTACGTTAAAATATATATATATATATATATATATATATATATATATATATATTACTATTCGACCCAGTAAACTTTATATTCAATTTGGTTTTAATGTAAGCCAGCTTAAGTGATAATAACTTTTTAATTTTTATACCTAATTTCAATACCATAAGTTATAATCATAAGCTACTTTTTTTATAATTAAAAATACAAAGACATTTTTAACATAGGCACAAAGACAGATAATATAAAATCTTCATAACCCTCATCGTATTTTGTCATTCGGTCCTAAAAATCATTATTATAAAGTACAATATCAGGGAAACTTAATACCTCACTAATGTTTCGCCTTTCGCCAGGAACATTGGAGCAGCGATGTTGTAAATTAGATTTAAAAAACTTTATGCATACGTGATAAGGTTCAAATTTGCATACGTTGTGCACTTTATAACAAGATATTCAAAATGCGCCATAGAATCTATCCATTTGCGAATTGTCAGCCTTGACAGATAACTAAGATGAATCTGGGTTGTTCCTGAGATACACGGCTGTGAAGAATGACAAACAAATTGATCCAGATATGTTTAAAAATATGTATCATATTTTTATCCAAGGACTCTAAAAACAGGCTAAACTTGTAAATACTAATAACTAACTGTTGGCCGCGGCTCTCCGCTCGCTTAAATACTGTATGCCACGGGATAGCAGTACTTATTCGGGATACAAAGTATACTAAATTACATCAAAACCCGTTCAGTAGTTTTTGCGAGTAAAAAACAGCCATCCATCCATCCATCTTTACAAACTTTCGCGATTATAATAGTAGTAGGATTATAAAAACAAGTACTTTACCAAGCAATTCGGCTGCATCACCCGTTGATTTGCACCATCAACGCAATTGGTTCAATAATTTCAATAATTGCCTTTGTTTGATAAAATTATTTTGAATTGATACGAGTCAAATATGTTAACTTAAATGTTTTGCCGTTTGGATGCACCTAATCAAGAACAAAACAGTTTATAAATAAAATTAAATTGATCCCACAGAGATGCGGGATATTGCTAGCTCTCCTTTAAATAGTTATGTTTGCACGAGTCGCGGCGCGTGTAGTCGCGGTGTGACCTGACCCTAAGATTAAACAACAAATAAATAAAATACTGCAACAACAAATAAATGATCATAAAGTATGGATAAAATGGCATTTCTATTGTACATTATTAAACGTCAGCAGCACGTGTGAAGTCGGCACTATTTTATGCACTGAAGGCAAATCGTACACTTGCACTACAAATTTTGTATTTTATTAAAACACTAGCTTTTGCACCCAGCTCCGCCCAATTTTAAATTCAGAAGAAGATACTTTTTTTTTTTTTAATTTAAATAAAACTTCCATCTACGTCACGCAACGCTCGCACAACTCATCGTAACGCACGTTCCTGCAAACCGAATATTTTATATGTTTCATATTGTTTCGTCAACCTCAGATTAATAACTATAAATAGCATAAATGACCAGCTGTTTGCAGCAGAAGAAGACATATACTGTTCCTTATTCCTCTTACGACACATGCTGATGGGGAAGAAAGAGATGTCTAATAATTAGTTAATTCCACTTTTGTTAAGGCTTTCCGTACACTAATAAAAAAGGATTGTGTGGTTTTATGAAACCACGGTAAAAGTGAAACTTAATAACAATAAAATGCGCTTCTTGTGTCTTCGCGTGAACTACATAACGAGTTAAATGCGGTCTTTATCAATATACAGACTGTTTATGCGTTAGATTTTAAGTTAATTTTCTTAAGGAACTTTGGTTCTCATATGGCATACCAAATGGCGCTGATTTGCCGCTAGATCACGCTATAGGTAAAGCGAACCTATTTGCATAAGATGTTTATGAGGGCCTTACTAATGTGAAGTATTTTTGGGTTGTAAACCAATCAAGAAAAGGATTGTGTGGTTTTATGAAACCACGGTAAAAGTGAAACTTAATAACAAAATAGCGTGGAGCACTGGCACAAATGAGTACTAGTCTATACACTTCACGGCCAGCTGATGCGAACTATAGACGCCGCTATATTGGCCTCGGCTGCTCTGACGAGCGCCTTTCACTTTATGACTACTCCGTGGCCGACCGTCACGCGACATGCAACACACAGACGAAGTTTGAGACGATGTAATAAAAGTTTCACTAACATTTATATATTATGAATTCCTACGTCTTGCTAGAAAACGACACATTATGGTACTCAGTTTGCAACAGACTTACGGTTAAATGTCTTCAAAAAATTGAGCATCTAAGCAGAATTCCTTCGCGTTTAAAATCGCATGACAGCTATTGGCATCACAGTTTGCTGAGTTACGAGTTTACATCGCGTTGATATTTTATGTTTGGGCCCTAGTGTTCATTAATCCCTACGCCCATGTGTTCAGCACACGCGAAGTTCAAAATCGCATTTTCATTGGGCTCTCAGCACGCAAATACGATTACACGGCGGATCCGCGATCGGATCGCGTCGCATCACGTGGGATTACGCGAACTGAATTAAAAATCCTATATGTATAAGATGTTAGGTTTTTCCCGCAAAATACTACGCGCAAAAAGAAATCTCGCGGGAACCGTACATTTAGCTGTTATAAAAAAATATCGGTTGTCTGTAAAGTCGGTTTACTGACGATAGTTAAACGTGACACCGTCAACAACAACAACAACAACAATAATAACAAAATGCGAGGTAACGCTGGTACTTGGTAACGGTAACAGGTAACGGTACTTGGTAACAGTACTTGGTAACGCATGAGTCATGTTTTTTCGTGCGTGCAGCCGGCTCCATCGAATTATAAGACGTTATCACGTCAAAAGTTGCTTATGTATTAATCCACACGCTAAACTACCACCATATCAAATTTCATCAAAATCCTTTCTGTAGTTATTGCGTGAAAGAGTAACAAACATCCATACATGTATACATTCATACTTATGCGTTTATAATATTAGTAAGGATGTTTTAACATGGGCCATCATATTACTTACACAATGCTTTGTATACTATGAGTACATTCTTATCTATAAAAAATAAAAACATTCGAACACGAGCTACAGACTGCTTTAAGACTTTAGAAAACCAATCTAGTTTATAAATATTAAATGTACCAAATAATTATAAATATAATAATATCTTTGTAGTATTTCTGAGGTATTATGTAAGGAACCTGAGTTTCTGCACTAAATATATCCTGTCCTGCAGTTTCACGAGTAAAATTTTAAACACTTACGGGATACGGTAATAATTTTTGGACACTTTTGTATATTTATATTCATCAAAATGTTATGTTTACTTATTTAGCATACCAATTACTTATTCCACTCATCCTTAACTGCTACATCTGTTATCTGTATATGTAGACAAAAATATTCGTTTACAAGTACTTTAATTAGGTATCACTCTATTTTTATGTTTTTTGGTGAAATAATTTTCTAGAAGCATTCTAAATTTGGACATTACGGCCTGCACTCATAAATGTACGTCAAGAATCGGACTACGTTTAACAACGGCTGAATCTCTGCGGTTTGGACTACAGATCGAACTGCTGTGCTAATTACGGCTAAAAATGCGTCCACGCACTGCCGGCGTCTTAAATCTAAGTATTCGTTACTGAGCGAGAGTTGGAACGACGCGTGCTATTTTTCGCGGTCCGAATTTTACGTGTGAAGGGCACTATTATTGGACGCTGGACAAGCTGTGCAGTGTCCACGTGAAATTGGACTGGACACAAGTACTGGCATATCGGATTTCATGCACCAGTTGTGCATTGATTCGCTCCGAACTCGGCTTTGACTATTCAATCAATTGGTCTGTTTGGTGATGATTCTTCACGATAGCCCAGCTAGATTTGATCACAGAACTAGGTCCAACGCGTCCAAATTTATTTAAGTTCAAGTAATATTTAGTTGAACCCAAGTTATAGTTTTAACGTTGAAATTGGTATAGGTTATTGTCTAATGTTCAGATTTTGGTAACAAAAATAAAATGATGATAATATACATCATCGATATATTTGACTATTTAAGCCTTACCTTTTCTTTCAGGCTTTTCTGTTCAAAACCAAAAAATCGAATGGGGAAGTATGATATAAACAATATTGTCGTGATAACGTCTTATAATTTGATGGAGCCGGCTGCACGCACGAAAAAAAATGACTCATGCGTTACCTGTTACTAGCGTTACCTCGCTAAATATGACGAATTGCCGTTACCTCAGCTAGCCGCGCCTTAGGTATGTGAGTGGTGGGACGGAGACGCGGGGGCGCTTGATGTTATTACTCAGTTCGGCGCCGGACTTCGCGGCGGCAACACGCCTACCTAAGGCGCGGCCAATTAGTTTCGCGCGCACTATAAACATGACGTTTTCACGTTCAACTATCGTCAGTAAACCTACTTTACAGACAACCGATTTTTTTTTCAAGACGTTTGGACGGTTATTAGATATCACTACAATATAGTACATAGTGTAAAACAAAGTCAAAATATCAAATAAAGATTATGATTATGAAAGTCGCTTTATGTGTCTGTCCCTATGAATGCAATACAGCATAAATCCTTATCAAATTAAGTTTGTATATTACAAATTTAAAATGCAGGGACATAGCGGCTTAGTGTTTACTTAATAAAACTAGCCGCCCGTGCCCAGTTCATACTTATTATTATGTATAGTTATTTCAGAAGCTATTTAGACGGATACAGTACGATCCTTATCAAATTAAATACGTTTCTCACTTTAAGCATTTTATATTATACATTAGCACATTATAGTAGCCATTTAAACCATACAATTTAAATTCATATCTTATAATTAGAAGATATCGTAAAATTTATATTCAAGCGCGAAAAATATATATCAAACGGTCTGTCGCGTCGAGTGATAGTGTTTTACCCATTGGGTACGAAACCCTAAAAACATGTTCAATATTGTATACAGAAGTATATTGCAGTGAGTAGAGTTATTTGCTAAGAAAGTTTTTTCTCCAAGAACACTATTCCAGGCTGGCGAAGCCGCGGGTAATAGCTAGTAGATTATAATATAAAGTATTACGAAACATTCTGATTAAATAAAAGTACCAGAGTTACCTAGCTTTGCTCGGAGCTCTAGAAGATAGATTTAAAAAAGAAATCTCAAAAATATTGTACCGCGGTTCGAACTCAGCAAATTCCGAATTTCCGAACAACGCAAAAATTACCCAAACTGCCATTTGGACTGACGGTTGAAATTATTGATATATTGTTTGCACGACGAAAGAAAAAACATATATAACTTAAAAATGCGCAGTTTCCCAGGGATATAAACATATAAAAGCTATTAGCTTTTTTCCGCAGTTCTGCCCCCGTAGATATAGTATCCCACGGGAATACTGTACTTTATCGGGATATAAAATTGCCTATATCCAAAGCCTAATCTACTACCATACCCAATTTCATCGATGTCAATAGTTCAATAGTTCAATTTCAATCGGTTCAATCGGTTAGTTCAATCGGTTCAATAGTTTTTTCGTGAAATCGTAACAAACATGGGTCCATCCATCCTCACAAACTTTCACAATTATAATAAATAAAGTCGCATAGTAGGATTATTGTAGGCTCCCAGATGTGGAATAAAACGACTTGGTACTTATATAGTGGACTGTATTATAAGGATATGTGTTAGTCTGGTCGCCTACGTTGACAATATTAGAATGTTGAAAGTAAAGTAAGCTATCGCCGCGCAGTGTGCGCTGGCGAATAAGGCGCATGCGCAGGCGCCGCGCGCCCCGTTACGGTGTAGTCGCAACAATTATCAACATTAGACTTCCAAGCTCGTTAACGGCGAGTGTCTATAAAAGCACTCAGTACCCAATGTAAATTTCACATTCTGCTCTCGGATTCCGATTCGGGTGGCAGTAAAAGTGGTAACGCTCGGCTGTAAAGTAAATCTATGTTCAGATATTTGAGTAAAGTGTTTATTGTAGTACACAAACACAGTGCCAGTGCCTTCATCTCGGGGCTTCAAGCAGCGACGTGACGCCGGGATTTTCGCGCGTTCCGTCACGACCGTTAGGTTTCCCGCCGCGACCGTTATTTTTCGCCGCGACCGTTTTTTTAACACTTTTCCACCTTCGCGATCGCTTCGCATAGCGATAGTGTAGTGTCGGTGTGTTCCTACGTCCGAGGAACAAAGAAAAGTAAGTAAAGTGTAATTGTACGATTAGGCTACACACCAGTGGACCCCTCCAGGTACACACCTCCCCCCCCCGATGCCGGGAGGGGTTGAATTTTTAAACTATAAATTTCAAATTGAGAGCAGACCCAAGAAGGTCAGGGTAAACTGCCTTGCCATGGAGAACACCGTGGTAAGGCTGTTCCTGGCCTTTCTGGACCAAAAATTCCCAGGAGCGTCAAAGGCCTGGGAAGCATTCGTTAAAGAGTATCCCATCCCCACTAGCTCGCCGGCTTCTCTGGAAGCTACGTCCGAAGAGACGCCGTCGTCGCCGGCGACGACGGCGACTACAACGTCATCGCCAGAGAGCGATGACAACGAATATACATCCCAGTCGGAGATGTCCTGCTCCGAGCAGGAGGCCTCCGAGGCGGAGGACGGTTTTCAAACCGTGAAGGGTAGAAAGACCAAGAAGAGGAAATGCTCGGACAGCGCTTCCTCTGCGGTCTGCTCCTCGCCGACGCCACCGGCTAAATCCGCGAAAAGCGGAAAGGGAAACGTCTTTAGGGGTTTTAAACCAGGATCCCCACCCCGTATCGAACCCATGCAGACCGACGACACGACAGTCGCGGCCCCGATCAGTCCCAAGGCCCCCAAATTGCCGCCTCCTGTTATAGTACAGGAGAAGGCAAAGTGGAACATCATAAGTACAGCCATAAATGAGCAGAGTATCAACTACTCGTCAGCCCGTAGCACCCCAAACGGTATCATGGTGCAGGTCCCAACCCCAAACGACCATAGGAAACTCACTGCTTTTCTCAGAGAAAAGCAGATCAGATACCACACTTATGCCCTGGAGGACGAACGCACTCTGCGAGTCGTCATCAAGGGTGTAGATAAAGAGCTCCCCACGGAATCCGTCCTCGAGGACCTCTGTAGACAGGGGATCCCCGCCAAAGAGGTACACAGGATGTACCACCCAGCCAACAAATACTAGTACCACATGGTACTTGTCGTGCTTCCCCCCACTCCGGAGGGGAAAGACATTTTCAATATTAAAAATGTATGCCACATCACAGGCTTATCCATAGAATCCCCCTACAAAAGGGGAATGCCGGGGCAGTGTCACCGCTGCCAACTGTACGGCCACTCAGCGCGGAACTGCTTCGCCAGACCGCGCTGCGTCAAATGCCTGGGCGACCACGGCACGTCCGAATGTCCGCGTAGGAACCCAGCTGAGGAGACTACTCCCCCAAGCTGCGTCCTATGCAACTCTTCTGGCCATCCGGCCAATTACAAGGGGTGCAAGCGCGCACCCCAAGCAAAGAGGCGCAAGGTACCACCAATGAGAGGTGCCCCTCCCAAGCATAGGTACGTCCCTGCCCCTCCTCCCTCCAAACCTGCTTGGGGGTTATCTAAAAAGAGTCCACAAGGACCTCCTCCTCAAAGGTCGACGGCCCTCCCAGTGAGTCCGACAAAGGTCCTCCCTCCCCCGGCCAATAGGGCCACAGAGACGGGACCTGCAAAACCGTCCCCGACCTCCAATTTCGGCGCCGACATAGCGTTCGCAGCCAAATTTCTTAGCGAAATCGATTCGATGGAGCTAAACATTTTCGTCACAAAACTGCGAGGTTCCTTCGAGGATCGCATGTCAGCATTAGCAAGTCACACAGACTTGATAAACAAAATAAAGGAGTTCTCCTAAACACAAAACATGCACCCGCGTGATTAGAAAAGCACCGGGGTAAACGCCGGCGCCTACCCCGTAGTCTTACACCAGACACGAACACACGTAAGACATACGGACCGACTCAAACACGGTACCACCGGACTCGAACCCGGATCCGAGTTCGACTCCCATTAGTGTAGCCACACATAATTATGACCGCGACCGCGATATTGTTATAGAAAAGCTCTATAAATACTGCGGAAGCACTCGACATCAGGACATTCGCGCGCGAGTCCACCCGACCGCACGCGGAAGGGGGGAGGGACGGCCCTCCCAGATCCTTAAAACTGAGCTTCTCTATCCCTACAAATACGCCGTTAGTTTGTGCTACCGCGCGTGAGCAACCACACTCGACAGTGAGCGCGGAAGGGGTCGGACCCCTCAGTAGGAGGGACTAAGGTCTCTCCAGACCTAAAAATACTTTTCTACGGATATTTAGCTATTTTAAAAAAACCGGTTTAGGGAGTAAAACTCCCTCTTTGTTTTCCCACCAGAACGACTGCTAAATGGCAGTCAGCAGACCGACGAAGCTAAGGCGGCTTAAAGCCAATAGCGTAGACCCATTCGAAAAAAAAAAATGTAAATTTTTCGCAATTCTCGCAAAACATTTTATTAGTATTCCCGCGATATATCTGAGGGTCAATTATGCTAAATAAAACCTGCAATAATACAAAATTACAAGCAAGTCCCGATACGCTAAAATTGCCAAACCGGTATTGTCGTAAACGTTAAACCAGAGTGAAGCGAGTTCTGATTGGTCGAAACTTCATAAAATCAGTTTATGATAAAAAGTCGCTTCCCTAAGTATAATACAAACAAAATAAAATGCTAGTCTGTATTAAATAAAAGAATTAAGATAATGATAATAATATCTATGGACGCTTCACACCACGTCAATCTGGCCCTGTGCTAAGTAGCCGAAGAACTTGTATTACAGGTACCAGAAAACGGGAAGTATATTTAAAATTTTTATACTTCACATATATTTAAGATTTTTATTATATTATACACATAATTAATATACATCCATGACCCAGGAACACAGAAAAACTTGACAGATGTCAAGGGACACCCGGATGGGACGAAGTTCCTTTCGATTAATTAGTGAAGGAATTGTAAAAAAAAATTATTTTTTTGTAAGTTATAATAATATTTTTTTTATCATTAACAAACATATTGTAATATAAACTTAATCAGTAGGCTCAATTTTAGTAAAATATAATTGAGAGAGAGAAGAAGAGACAGAGGAACACGCGCACGCCGCGTTACAACTATAGCAAAAAGTGTCGTTACAGTCTTAACTTTTTCCGTCTAGCCCCCTTTCGCAACGCGCGATAAGGAACTTCGTTCCAAAACTTTTTGTTCCTTCGGCGGGGTTCGAACCGCGACCTCCGGCTTGAGCACCAACTCGCTGAACCACTGAGCCACATAGGTCGTCAAACGTGATACTTGCGTGCGTTTGGGAACATTTGGAAATATTCGGAAGCCTGTCACTTCGGACACGTTTATAATCTAAGGTTTAAGTTATATTCAATAATATTAGTACCTTTATTTCTGGAATAAACTAAAAAAGTATGTAACTTACTTTTTGTGGACCTTCCATTTTCTATTATGACGTGAAAAATGTATTGAGAGTGACCCTGTCACGTGGTAAGGAGCCACGGGGTCACATAATTTATTGGACCCTCACGAGGCACTCTGAATCGAAATGTGGACTTCATAAACGGCACAAAACCCTATTCGACTTTAAGGATGTCGCCTTTCACGACTTTTTTATTCCCTTATGAAGTATTCGCAGATAATTTTATATATAGAATCAGATTATTGTACTTTCTTATACCTACCTTAAGTTGGTATGTGTATTGTATGTATAGTTACAATATGTTATGTAACAAGAAAACAATTGGAAAAATGTAAACATTATCTATACTTATATAATAATATAATATAGAGGAAAAGTTTGTTTGTTTGCATTGAATAGGCTCCAAAACCACTGGACGGATTTTGATGAAATTTGACAGAGATATAGAGTAGACCACGGGAAAGGACTTAGGCTACTTTTCAGCGGAAAAAATGTACGGTTCCCGGGGATACCTTTTTGCGCGCACGAAGTCGCGGGCAACATCTAGTTATTAATAATAATACTTACACAACTATTAAATAAGCTATTCAAAGTAGCCGACTTTGGCTGTCAAGTGACTTTTCCAACGTATCAGATTAAGACGGCAACATTGAAAAGTTTATCCGTTTTGTACATTTTTTTAATAGTAGGGGGTTATGTATTTATGGCGCATTTTGTATTTTCTACTACTTTGGGCTACGAAATAACGGTAGAATTTCCTCGTACATTACTTAAATTCAAGTATAAGCATTGATGGCTTTAATTTATAACACAATTTGTTTAAGTAGCTGTCGGAAAATATTGCACATAATACCATGTAATACTTTGACAAATTACTTGTCCTTTATAGAAATGACAACCCTTTTCCCTTTCTTGTTCTGCGTAAAAACATTTTTTTTTTCTCTGCAAAATCATTCTCTACAGATTATTATAATCCCGGTCCCAAACTACGAGTCGATTGTTAAGCTTGTAATATAAGAATTACACTTAAATTAATCGTATTGTTTTTAATAATAATAATTTAATTTCACTTACTTATCAACTTTAATTTAATAGTAAAAATTTACAACCCTACTAATACTTAACGCTTGACAGGCTTACATTATTCATATAGCGACTCCTTGTATCGAAAAACGGAACTCGTGTTATATTCATAAGCGTGAATTGGTCAGTTGTTAAGTGTTATGTAAACATACTTAACCCTTGCTCGGGTATGGAAATACGTAGGATTAATCAGTAAGAAGTATGAATAAAACTTTATCCCCCTTATAATAAAAGATTTACACAATGGATAACTTAAAAAACATTGCTGTCTTTGTCTGCCAAGGGACTTTTCCAACGCATCAGACAAAGACAGCAACATTGTTTAAGTTATCCGTTGTGTAAATATTTTTATTAGTATGGGGGTTTATTTATATTAATTGGTACGCGTATGAATGACAAAGTTTTTATTTACGGTCAGAAAAACGCTTAAGCGTCAGTTCATACTAAGACGCGATGCGACTCGGCGCTGCATTTTTAAGATAGCGATTCAAAATTAAACTTTATTCACTACACAAGAAGATAGGTACACGTTTAATTGCAAGAGTTCTAATTGCGAGCTGCACCGAGTTGCGTAGCGCGGCGCCACTCTTGCAATTAAACGTGTATAATCTTGAGTAGTGGGTAGGTTAGGTTCCTTTTTAATCGCCATCTTAAAAATGCTGCGCCGCGTCGCGTCGCGTCTTTATGTGACCTGACCTTAAGGCGCAGAGTTGTAAGCCTCAACTAGAGGTGCAACATTTTTATTTTTTGTTTTAACTTAACCTTAATCCAAAAATCAGTTATCGTAGCTCATCTACGAAACTACGTGGCAGCTTTAAAAGACACGATATTTAGAACTTTCCGCAGACATTTTACTTTAAAGTGTTATATAAGTTTACACCGAAAGCCTTGTAGAACCTGAAAATCTCATGAAACACTTACTTCATTATTTATTACCGAATTTCGATTCGAGGAAGAGAAACCTTTGCGAGACTAAAGTCAAAGAATATCTTATCACGTAAAGCTGTTACATAATGCACACCTTCAACGCCATCTGTCGAATGACCTAAGAACTTAACGTTTTAGGGCTCCGTAGTACTACAGGAAACCCTTATAGATTTGCTCTGTCCGTCTGTCTTTCCACCTTTTTAACTTATGTACTTATGCTTTTTTAAAAGTCGAACATTACCTACAGTAAAAATTTAGGAGCTGCAATTACGATATAAATTAAAATAATATTAATAAAAGTAACAAGAGAACAGTCTTGATTGAGAAGCTACCATAGAGCAAGTAGAACCATTTAGAGCAATCGGTTTATTTACGTTAAATTTAACTAAGGGTAACAACGGTAACGGTTAAAAATTACTATTTGTGTAAGAATTGGACAACATAAAATTATAGTTTTTAGACATTGGTTTAATGACCCTTTATTACGGCCTTGGCCGGTAACGTAGTTATTCGTAATGAAAATAGATGGCGCTTATAATTCTTACGACAGTTGTTTTACACTTTTTTAATATTATCAGCTAGTAAAAGAGGAAATTTCTATTTTAGTATTAGGGAATAGTAGGTAGGTAATAGGCCGGTTTACTTAGAATAAATAATTATCATATTTATTATAGTTACTAGTCTAATATTATTAAACTTTTAAGTATGGATTTCGTGCTTAACATGTAGTAAAAAAATCCCAAACGCTTATTAATTATATTTAATCTTGACTCACCCCAAAGTTTTGGTGCTGATGAGTGGAGTTTTGAGGCTCAGAAAACCGTTTAACCTGCTCTTCTCCCGGCCGCTGTCAGGCGCGTGCTCAACTCTGGAACGAAATTAAACTGTTAATTATAAGACAATGACTAGCAGATTCTAGCCTAAAGTAGAAAATTGTTTATAAGGGTTCATTATTTTGAAGCAATGTATAATTTTAGCTACTCATTTTATTTAAGTCGCAATTATAATTTGTATTGGGTATATTATATAGTAAATAGAACTAATAAGTATTGACAAAAAATGTTATAATAGCGTTAAAACCATGACCTACGCGATCTCAAACTTTTTGACTGCAACAAATATTAATTTATTACCAAGGGTACGTAAGTGTATACTAGTATAATTATTTTTAAATATCATTATTAATTTTACAGTGTCTCAGAAAACCGCCATCTTCAAGTTTTTTATTGAAACCGAACGTTCACAGCGAGGTTCGAAGCTTAATAAGACATTCTAGTTACATTATAAATACACTAGATGGCTCTGAAAATTTAAGTAACAAGTCGGTAACAAGTCGCTAAAACATTGTTTAATAAGTTATTTTATTTATTTTATTCGGAAAACTTACAGGTAACAAACGATAACATTAATAAATTAACCAAGAAATAAAAAAGCCCAATAACAAGTTTTCACTTATACATAGTGTGGGAATAGATAGTAGTAAGCCCCAAAGGGGGATCTCCGACCGAGCGAGGTGCTATGAGCGGTCAAGCCGAAGCCCACTTGTATGAATATCAGATGTCGTATATATAGTGCCGATCATAGAAAACTTCGATAGCGCGATGCAGGATTGTGGCGCTAATTGGTCCGCCACACAGCAAATTAGAAAAGCTAGAAAGTGATTAAAACATCTTAAATTAATCTTAACCTCAAATTCATAAGAAATAAATTTTAAAATTCAATTATAAAATATTAAATAATAATTTAACTTACTTGTGTATACTAAGCACTATAACTTGTGCTAAAAAAAAAAGGATTGTGTGGTTTTATGAAACCACGGTAAAAGTGAAACTTAATAACAAAATAGCGTGGAGCACTGGCACAAATGAGTACTAGTCTATACACAACACGGTCAGCTGATGCGAACTATAGGCGCTGCCATATTGGCCTCGGCTGCTCTGACGAGCGCCTTTTACTTTATCCCTACTCCGCGGCCGACCGTCACACGACATGCAACACACAGACGAAAAAGTTTGAGACGATGTAATAAAAGTTTCACTTTAAAAGTATCAATGCCACCGTAAAAAGCAAACCTACTTTGTAAAACAAAATCGAAAAAAAATAATTAAAAAAAAAACAATTCCACTCAAATCCCACACAAAAAAAAGACAAAATGATCCGATCTATTTCTAATTTGATAAAAAGTATTAAATAGAGCTGGCGAAGTACGCTTTAGTTAAAAGTTTTCTTATTTTTGTAGATTTTAATGCAACACTATCCTCAAGGCAATTGTCGCTTAGGAATTTGTTGAATTGGGTGCTCGATCTACATATAAATGAATTGCGACGATAGTATGTGTAGTAGCGGCGCGTGAAACGGTACGTGGTTACGGAAATATCCAGTAGGGGCATTGAAGTTATACTTGCTTAACAACTCAGGGACTAGCACAGTATTGTTAATTACCTTACATGCAATTGCGTAAGCAAGATCAGATATATTTCTACGGTAGTACAGTTTTGCACCTTGCTTCTTAGTCTGGAAGGTTAAGTGCCATTTTGAAATTTTTCGTTTGAAGTGCCAAATTGAAGGAACTTTAAGAAACGTTTTAGCACAGATTAAATTCTAGTTTTATATAAGAAATTCACACACAAGAGATTCACATAAGAGCAATAAAGAATTTTTAAAGATTTAATACATTTAAAATATTTACTCGATCTTATTATGAATCCCAGAGCCTTTGACGCTTTGCTTACAAAAACTTGATGGAACATAGTTATAATAAATATATTATAATATAAATATAATAATAAAATAAAATAATATAAATATAAAGTTGACAATGAAGAATTGAAGCCTATTTTGAAAGATATATATATATATATATATATATATATATATATATATATATATATATATATATATATATATATATATATATATATATATATATATATATATATATATATGCTAGACCTTATAATATATCAGCTATATATGCCAGTGAACGTTCCGTGAAAATCGGTCTGAAAACAAACACACAGACTGACAAATGGATAGAAATATGTTAACAATTTATATTTTATTGTAAGTACCGATCATACTTTTAAATGCATTAAGTGAAAATAAAAGCTGTTAATTTGACAAACAGACACTTGAATTTTGTTTATCTGTATAGATATAATATATTATATTATACAAAACAAATACTTGAACTAAGTATATATAGTGCGCGTGGCTTAGGTAGGGACAGGGGTGAGGGGGCGGGTTGCTTGCTGCTGCCGTGAAGTCCGGCTCCGTACTGAGTAATAACATCAAGCGCTCGGCTAGCTAGTCACAATATGTAACAGTCATAACAGTCACAATCTGTAATTGCAAAATTCTACATTATTGTCAAGGTAATAAGGTCGTTTTTTGTATCATTCTTAATAGTCGTTATTACAATGTGATTTCGAGTGGTAAAAAGTGTCGTGCCTAAATCAATCCGTCTAGCTTCCATACAATTCGCAACGCGCCATAAGGAACTACGTTCCAATAAAATTCAAGATTCTTAATTCGTCGTCGTCAGCATACAATAACAACTTAAAATGATGAAAACATGTGAACACGTCATTCAGTCGTCATTCAGTAGTGACCCTTGCGGGGCACCAGAGGGTACTAACATCCAGCTTGATATAAATCCATTAAGTGCTACGACCTTGCGCTACGCTTGGGACCTGTTGCTAATATATGATGAAAACGAGCGATAAAGATTGCCATGTATACCCGCAGTCAAAAGTTTTTGTAGCAAAATACAGTGGTCAATACGGTCAAAAGCCTTGCTGAAATCCGTAAATATAACGTCTACTTGCGCAGCCACATCCATATATACACTACATAATCATACGCGACAAGAAGATTTGATGTAGTAGAACGACCTTTTAGAAAACCATGTTTATCCGGAATGAACCAACACTTAATCGTTGTGTAAACTTGTTTATATACAAAATCTTCAAAATGTTTCGCAAATTGGATATTGGTCTATTGTTCTTTACATTAATTTTATCACCTCCCTTATGCACTGGGGTAATAAATGCAGACTTCCATATGCTTGGAACGTATCCTTCCTTCAATGATATATTGTATAGTAAGCATAGTGGAGTAACCAAACACTTAGCGCATTTAACTACAAATATAGGGATATCGTCTAGACCTGAACCTTTATTTAGATTAACAGATTTTAAGAATTTTAATACTTCATCAGAAGTAGCCTGAACGTCTCCAATAGTATTGTGATTAACATTTTCCATTTTAAAATTCAAGTTACTAGGAGTAGAGTTAGAATTTAGGAAATTAGTTTGAAAGTAAGTAGCAAACAGTTCACAGATTTTATCACTGGAAGTGGCAAATTCTCCTTCGTAACACATAGAAGAAGGAAACGTGGGAGTGGCTCTACTATTACTTTTGACAAAAGACCAAAAGACTTTAGGATTATCAATTAAAGAGCTTTCTGTTTTATGAATGTATGGCTCTTATCACGATTGTTCTAGTAATTTCGCTCTTTTTCTTAAAAGGGCAAAAGAGAGGAAGTCATTGTAATTCCAAATAGTTTGAATTTTTGGTGAAACTTATGTTTCTCCTTTAGAACCTTTTTAAGAGCATAATCATACCAAGTGATGAAATAACTCTGTAGTTAAAAAATTGTTGTATGAAATAACTTTGTAGGGTATGTGAGATTTACGAAGGTCATAAATAATGTCGTAGAAGTATTTTAAAGCATCATCGAAAGATTTGTTGCTAAGGTGCTCCTCCCAAACAATTGTGTTTAACGAGATGAAAATCAAATCAAAGTCATCTCGGCTGTAAATATATTTCAGTCTCTTTTTATTCTTAGACGCGTTTGTGAAACTACGTATTAAATCGACAGATAATGAACGATGGTGCTGGTCCTCAAGGACTAAGGGATCCACAATTTCAAAAAAATAAGTCTAACAACCGATTGTTATTGTTGAGAACTTGACTACGTTGACAAAGGTTACACTGAGCAAGAGTATCCTTGAAGTTAATTTGGGTCCTCGAGAGCGACACGCCATCTGATGTGTAGTGATTTCCCTGAGGATACCAGTCAATGTATCTTCAGGTCGAAGTCTCCCATGATTATAAATATATCATTAGGATTTTGACTAACTATGTTAAAGAGATTATTGCCAATATTTTCAAGTTGCGTACTGGGATTGTTTCCATCATTTTGGCTGCAAAGATAGAATGTGAAGAAGTGTATTTTATCTGAAGAGCTACTCATTGGTAAAACCGTTACCCAGAGATCTTCCGCAGAGGTATGCCATTCGGAACGTCCAATTGTTGCTAAATCGCGTCGAACCACTAAAAGCACTCCTCAGCCGGTAAAGCCGGGCCAGCAAGCGGTCGTTTTGTTATGTTTTGCTTCAAGCGCTCATTTAAAACATAATTTTAATATTTGCATTAAAAACAGCTAATAAGCCTACAGTAGATGAGTGTATTATGAGTTCATTTATTTCAATGTATAGCACATAAAAAAAAGGTAAATATCTCTCGTTAAAATTAACATTAATTTTTAAAAAAATCGGTTGTCTGTAAAGTCGATTTACTGACGATAGTTGAACGTCACAACGTCATAATAATAAATGGAACGCCTAGAGCGAGGTAACGCCGCATGATTCATGTTTTTTCATGCGTGCAGCTGGCTCCATCGATTTATAAGACGTTGTCATGTCAAAAGGCACAATAATTCTCATAAACAAATTAAGTGCTATTCTATACTAAAAGTGCTTGTATACTAAACGCACAATATTATCTACAGCTTGAATGCGTGATTACGAATTGAAAATTATATTACCTATTAAGAAACTTTACTCAATATTATTGATTAAAGACTTACCACCATATAATTTTATTTAAATAAACATAAAGCATAATCATTATTGGTAAATGTTTTATAATGTTATTTATAGCAAATTGCAAATCGTATAAAACCCGTATCTGACTCTCGGGATTCGTCTCAATTAGCAAAAACCACTGTTCCTCAATTAACGAATTTCACGAATTATTAGCTTTAGGAATTTATCATAAACCGACGTTGGATTTTGCGATAATGGCTTAGTTAATTGAATAATGAGTTAAATATTTTATTTGATTAGATAAACTGCGAATTTTATTTCGTTAATTATATATTTATATTATATCTTTGTTTGTCTTTTGCTCATGAAAATTACCTTTAAATAATTTCTAATCACATGTAGTTATAGTGCGTCAGTAATATATCATAATATTTTTTTGGTACATAGACGTATATATTATAAACGAGGCGTGTTGAAGCAAAAATTGTCCCCACTTAAATGATCCCACTTTTGGTGTTGTTTTGTGCCATTTTGACATTTGAGTTATGCTGAAATCAAGATGGCTGATATTTGACGTATGGTGAAAACCAAGATGGCGTAACTTTTTCTTGTATGAAGATTTGTTCTGTCAAATGTAGGTTATAGCCTTAGTTTTGAAATCTGTGATTCGGTTCCTATAATCAAATTCACGTCTTAAGATAAAAATATTCTTAAAAACTGTTTCGTACTTTGTTATGAACTTGAGTAACTAAATTGGCAAATTTACTGAGAAACACCACATTACCGATGTTTGACGATTCATGTGTATTAGTTTCGAATGACACGTATGTGTGTGCTTTCGATTGTTTTGATTTATTTTAATTTGGTAGTATTTTGACAGATGTTCATTGTTTATATAACTTACTAGCCGACCCGACAAACGTTGTTTTGCCATATATTATTATCATCATTTAGGGGTTGAAAAAATAGATTACGACGGATTCTCAGACCTACCGAATATGCAAACAATTTTTCATAAGAATCGGTCAAGCCGTTTCGGAGGAGTGTGTCCCCGAACACTATGACACGAGAATTTTATATATCCGATTCACTCTGGTAGTTTTTAGTATAGTCATGAGCATTTAAAAGGAAACTCACTCCATACAAGTTTGGGCCCAGAGTGCTAAGTGTGAGTTTTTCTTTTTGCATATATGCCCACAAGGCACAAGTCCGCTTGAAGGCCGCGGCATTGGATTTGCAGGTTGGATGGTGAGTGAGGCGTTTAACATTAGTAAAGTAAGTTAATGTTAATTATTTTTTTTCTAGTCTCTAGGACAAATGGTTTGTAATATACAGAATTCAATGTTCAAGTAAGCGTGGTAGAGGTAAATAAGTTACGTTTTGTTTCTACTTCTCAATTAGGTATAGTTTTCTTAATATTATCTAGTCACCTATACGTCCTATTAGAGTGTAAAAGTAATGACAAAAAGCGTACCCATATGTATTATTCGTTACTATAACAATGGTCTCATTACTATCTACATAGGCTGCACTAAAAGTATCGGGAATGGGGAATATTTCCACTGTTCCTGTCATATTAAAATCTTTTTCATTTAAAACTACTTGGTTTTAAAAATTGAATACCGTTTATTTATTTAAAAAAAGATTCTCGGTCTTGTCACAAGGTCTTGTCAAACTTGTTTAGTCGTTGAGAAAATGGAATTGACTCGAGAAAATTCTAGAGCGATGATTTATTATGACTTTCGAAGTGGTTTAACACAAAAACAGTGTGTTGACCGTATGATTTCTGCATTTGGTGATAAAGCCCCATCCAAAACCACAATTTATCGCTGGTTTTCTGAATTTCAACGTGGACGTGTCAAGCTCAGTGATGATCCCCGTCAAGGTCGTCCAAAAACTGCAGTCACCCAAGAAAACGTTGATGCTGTGCGTAAGCTGATTGAGGAAGATCGACATGTGACATACCGCGAAATTCAGGCAACTTTAGACATTGGCATGAGTCAAATACAAATAATCTTGCATGAACAATTAGGTGTAAAAAAGTTGTTTTCCCGATGGATACCGCATTTGCTCTGTGAAGAGCAAAAAGCGGCTCGCGTTACTTGGTGCGTCAGAACTCTCGAAAGATTCCACGCAGGATCCTCAAATGCTATATACAACATCGTATCAGGTGACGAATCCTGGATATAGGCGTACGAACCCGAAACAAAAAACCAGTCACGAGTTGGGTGTTCGAAAATGAGTTAAAGCCAACAAAAATTGTTCGTTCACGGAGTGTTGCAAAAAAAATGGTGGCCACGTTTGTCTCCAAAACCGGCCATGTTGCGACTATTCCTCTTGAGGGACAAAGAACGATTAATGCAGAATGGTATGCTAACATTTGTTTGCCACAGGTCGTTTCTGAACTCCGTAAAGAGAACTGCAACCGCCGCATCATCCTTCATCACGACAATACGAGTTCTCACACCGCGCACAGAACAAAAGAGTTTTTAGAGCAAGAAATCATAGAATTATTAGACCATCCGCCGTACAGCCCCGACCTAAGCCCTAATGATTTCTATACTTTCCCTAAAATAAAGAATAAATTGCGTGGTTAGAGATTTTCATCACCTGAAGAAGCTGTGGACGCCTACAAAACGGCCATTTTGGAGACCCCAACTTCCGAATGGAATGGTTGCTTCAATGATTGGTTCCATCGTATGGAAAAATGTGTCAAATTTCGCGGAGAATACTTCGAAAAGCAATAGATACATTTTTAAATAGTAATGTTGTGTCACTTCCTTGATTCCCGACATTTTCAGTGCCGCCCTCGTAGTATCGTTACGTTAATCGTTACTTTTAATACCTCATAACATACTATGTTATGTTAGAGGCTAGAGCAACGAATTAAGTCTAGTAAAAAAGGTAAAAGTAAGTCGTAAGTAATAAACTTGGATGACGAATTTCCAAATTATACTTCACTTAGTAAGCAAACATCGCACTTTATAACGTACGTTTTTAAATTCACCGAATAATAGCGCATTCGTAAAACATACGATCAGCAAATGTTTCTGTGAACTGAAACAGTGTGGTAACTATACTACGAAAAATGCGAGTAACGAAATATATTCGTGTGTAACGTTTCGTTATTCGGTACTAGATGGCGCACTCAGTACCGAATACATCCGGTTTGCTACAGCTCTACATCCTACTACTATTACAAATATGAAAGTTTGTGTGTTTGTGAGGATGGATGGATGGATGGATGAATGTTTGTTAATCTGTCACGCAAAATCTACGGAACGGATTTGGATGAAGTTTATTATGGTAGTAGTTTAAGCTCTGTAATAACACATAGGCTACTTTTTATTCCGAAAAATTCTTGTATAATACTGTATTTACTCAGGCGGAGCCGTGGGAAAAAAAATGTTTCTAATAATATCTTTTAACATGTGATGTTCAGAAGCCGTTCGTGTTCGACAGCTGCAGCTTAAAGTCGTATTTCATACAGAGCTCTGACGAATGTGAAGGAGTTCCATTGTCAAGAGCCCTTTAAATAAAATGAAATAGATCTCTTTTCTGTATTGATCTCAATACAGAAAAGATAGCGTTTCATGCGCTACAATCTACTTAAAGGTTTGTCGTAAAAATTTTACGTAACTTTTTAACCGACTTTCAAAAAAAGGAGGCGGTTATACGTTTGGCTATATATATTTTTTGACGTGATAACGTCTTATAATTCGATGGAGCCGGCTGCACGCACGAAAAAACATGACTCATGCGTTACCAAGTACTGTTAACAAGTACCGTTACCTGTTACCGTTACCAAGTACCAGCGTTACCTCGCATTTTATTATTATTATTATTATTATTGTTGTTGTTGTTGTTGTTTTTGTTGTTGTAATTGTTGTAGTTGTTGTTGTCGTTGTTGTTGACGTTGTCACGTTCAACTATCGTCAGTAAACCGACTTTACAGACAACCGATATTTTTTTATTTTGTATGTTCAACGATAACTCCGCCGTCTGTTGGCCAATTTTCCCGTTGTCATCAAAGTGGTGATCCTTGAGGAATCGAGGGAAGTCCTCAACATTTATATGGACACATATAATGATTTTGACTTTATCTGAAGTTACCATATGCAACCAAAAAGTAAGATTTTACACCAAGGTATACCCTGGATCCAAAAGCACTAAACAGAACTTCTCAGTCTTTAAAGATACGCGTTTGGAAATTTATACATTGTTTAAAGAACTGCAAGCATATGCCATTGTATAACTTACAGTCATCATTGTCATCATCTTATATACAATACCTAATGGAAGCATGGCGCGTATTCAATTATACATTCGATAGTTTATTTTAACATTTCTTAAAATGTATTAATAATAATATAATAATAAATATGACCAAAAAGGAAAACATTATTATTTGTAAACAAAAAATTAAACCTACTTCCAAAGTAAGAAAAGATTTATTTCATACTCTTTTGTGTATTTTTACTTTGGAAGTCGGTTTAATTTTTTCATCCAAAACGAAGGTAACGTTTTCTGGTCCAAGAACGTATGAAACAATGCCAACCTTTTCCATGTTTTTTCGAAGACCAAGTCAAATTGTTTGTTATACTGCATCTTGTATTTTTTAGGGATTCAGTCCTACAATACTTATAGTTTCATTCTGTCCGTCCGTTTGTCTGTCTGTCTGTCCGCCCTTCTAACTTTTGTAATAATAATTATAAATGGATAAAATTGGGTAGATACAGTTATAGATTGTGTTTGACTCCACCTGTGTTCCACCTGTGAAGTGGAGTTGATTTTTTTCAATCTACCTTATAATTTGAAGTAAGTTGAAAAAACCTATTGCGATTTCCGGTACTTACGGCCCGTTTCAAGAACGTATCTATCTATAACTATTTGTTAAAAACTTCGCCATTTAATAATTAAATGCAATACAAATTTGACGTTTCTAACGAATAGTCATTGGTACGAGGGCGGGTCAATAAGTCCGTGACTTTTGGAATAAAACACAGATTTTTTGATAAATAAATCATTTTATTTTTCAACGTAGTCCCCCTTGAGCTCTATACACTTTGTCCAACGCTTCTCCAATTTTTTTATCCCTTCCAAAAAATATGATTTGTCGAGGTCCTCAAAATAGGCCTTTGTTTGCGAGATGACTTCATCATTGGAGTCAAATCTTTTTCCACCGAGCCATTTTTTCAGGTTTGGGAACAAGAAGTAGTCACTCGGAGCCAAATCTGGAGAATAGGGTGGATGTGGGAGCAATTCATAGCCCAATTCATGGATTTTTGCCATGGCAACTGCACATTTGTGCACCCTTGCATTGTCTTGGTGAAAAAGAACTTTTTTCTTGGCCAAATGAGGTCGGTTTTTTTTCAAATCCTCATTGAAGCGGTCCAATAAGTTGGCATAATATTCCCCATTAATTGTTCTTCCCTTTTGAAGATAGTCAATGTGGATTATCCCACGTGCATCCCAAAAAACAGTCGCCATAACTTTATTGGCTGACAAACCCACCTTGGCCTTCTTTGGCGCCGATTCACCCTTAGAAACCCACTGTTTTGACTGTTGTTTGATATCTGGTGTGTTGTGATGAATCCATATTTCGTCCACGGTTACAAAACGGCGCAAAAACTCCTCCATATTGTGATTAAACAACGCCAAACCTTCCTGTGAAGTTGTTACACGATTGCGTTTGTGGTCGACTTGCGGAAAGCTTTCTCATGCCCAAGTGATCATTCAAAATTGAAACCACTGAGCCATGCGAGATTCCTATGGCTTCCACAATCTCTTGCACTTTCAATCTTCGGTCGGCCAACACCACATCGTGAATTTTTTCGATTGTTTCGGGTGTAGAGACCTCAACTGGGCGTCCAGGACGTTCGGGATCTTCAGTGCTTGTATGGCCACAACGAAATTCAGTAAACCACTTTTTTACCATTGAAATCGATGGTGCAGAGTCCCCATAGTATTTATCAAGCTTAGCCTTGGTCTCGGTAATGGTTTTTTTTCGCAAAAAATAATGCTTAATAAGCACACGAAATTCACTTTTTTCCATTGTTTCCTTAAGTTACTGGATAGTCTGATAAAGATAGCTGTAAAACACAAACTAACTGACGCAGCAAGTTCAAATTTTGATAGGAGTCAACTGACAGATGCCTGTTGACAGGGGTAGTGTTGCTTTTTCAGTAAGGAGGTTAGAAATTCAAAAAGTCACGGACTTATTGACCCGCCTTAGTAGATAGGTTATTGAAACGGGCCATTAGACATTTTCTCTTTTAATTTCAAAATAATATAATAAAATCTAAATTAAATATTCTGACTTAAAATTGTGGTATAGATTTATTTTAAGAAAAAATAACCATTAAAATTAGGTTAGTTTTAAACCTACTTTAGAATATTGGAGAATGAAATTGAAGATTCAGAGCGAGTAATAAACGTATTGGTCCACAGCACAATTCAGGGACCTTTGGGAACGAAATACGTGTCTTGGATTAAAAGTATAAGAATTGGAACTAAATATGTTAAATTCCAACCAAATAAAGAAGAAAAGCTCCAGCAAATGAAGTTAACACAAACTTGTCTAGACATGCACATGATTTCTTAAGTATACTAATATTAATTGCCCGCGGCTTCGCCCGCGTGAAACAAGGTTTTAAGCTTTCATCCCCTATTTTACCCACCTAGAGTCTGAATTTTAGAAAACACTGAAATACGTAATGATTTTTATTTCGCACTAAATTCATACGAAACATCGTGCAAATATGTCCAAGGAATAAAAGTATCATTCTAACTTCTATCAGCTATTTTACCCCCTTGGCGGTTTAATTTTGAAAAATTCTACCTTAGTGGATATATTATAATATCATGGATATAGTCGTCATATCAAAAATACGTGTGCAAAATTTCAAATTTCTAGCCTTAAGGGTTTGACCTGTGCGTTGATACATCAGTCAATCAGCTTTGCCTTTTATATATATATGTCGGAGGAATTCATGAGTCGAGTTGCATCTTGATTGCTACTGATTATTGATGATCAGTATGCAACTGATTGTTTACAATTGAATTGCCCTTAAATTCATTTGATTACTTTTTAATTCGTTTTTTAATTTAAGATAATTTGTAACATTTTTATCTCGCGTTAATTAAAATTAAATCGTAATTATTTTGTTACCGGCCAATCAGAGCAGAGCGCGCGCGGGCCTCGAGTGGGGTCGAGACGCCATCTTTACTTTAGAGGTGCGGACACTGGACAGTGTTTGAAACACATTTGAGTGTGATCTATCGATCGAGTTGGATCGGAGTTGAGAATTATATTTTGTGGTTACTAGTTAAAGTGAAATCGGTGTCCTGAACCCACTGCTCGATCTTAAATTATTTTTAAATTACTGTTTTCTTAAATTTGTGATTAGTGAAAATACTGTTACACACTGAATAAATTAGTGGTTACCAATGATCATTGTTTTGTGCCCGCATTTTACCCACGATGACGCCCACTAAACAAGCAACCGCTACTGAAAATGATGTTGAGGACAATGTGTCTCTGACATATAGATAAAATTCTTGTGTCACAGTGTTCGTGGCAGATCTCCTTCGAAACAGCTTGACCGATTTAGATTAAATTTTGCAATGATTTTTTTTTACCCACCCCGATTTCTTTTTATTTTTTTATTTATTAGGCATTAAAACCCAAATTTTTCACCCGTCTAACATCAACCCCCATTGTGCAATAGTGATATTAGTAGTGTAATAAACTTCAACCCTCAGTGGTCGATAACTCACATACATCACCTGTAGGTTAATATGTAGTAGTTACACTTACATTTTTTATATTTAAATACTAAATATAAAGTTAATAACTTAACTAAAGAACCACAAAAATAAGAAACAAACTTTCAGAATATTTCTCTTTAGACATTAACGATAATTTACAAAGGAAAAATGCCAAAGATGAGAAATCACTTCAGATTTGATTTATAAGGACTGAGTTGGACCTAACTCAAGCGGTGAAATACGATTGTATCTGACAGCGTCCTCAGAGTAGCTTTAGTGAGCGTCTTCACACTGCCTGCGATTTGTGATTTATTCCACCAAAGCTATTCATTCATTTTGCTACGAAAAAATAAATTTTTAGTAGAAACCTCAGCCTATATTTCTACATTGTATTGGTGCCTATATTCCCTACACTGGTAGGGAAAAAATTTAAATAATACAAAATAATTAGTAGGTAAATAATGTTATTTCGAACATCTTGTAGCCCGCATACAAATTGCGTTTATAATATTATTTAGTGAGTTTACACCGACACGCGATACGGCGCTGCATTTTTAACATAGTGATTCCAAATTGAACTTTATTCACTTTACAAGAAGATACACGTTTTATTGTAACAGTTCGAATGTTAGACCGCTCTGCATAGCGCGGCGCTGCTCTTGCAATGAAACGTGTATTTTCTTGTGTACTGAATAAAGTTCAATTAAGAAACACTATATTAAAAATGTATCGCCGGGTCATCGTCTCGTTTTGGTGTGAGCTGGCCCTAACAGGTACCGCACGTCGGAAAAACGTTATAGAAAGAATTTAAAATATCGAGAACATTTTCATCGTAATTTTAAAGTTTTGATATTTTCACACGATTTCCTGCCACGTGCAGGAGCACTAATATCATTATTCACTAAGAGCGTTTTCACATGACGCTATACCAAATGCAAAATATACAAAATACTTGAAAAAAAACAGGTGTAATATGTTTTAATCTAAATATATAAAAGGAGATGTCCCCACTGACTGACAGAAGTCTATACACTCGAACTGCTGAAACCGCTTATATAAGAAGAAACGTGAAATATAGACAGTACTTTGAATTTACAATGTAAACGCATTGTTTGTTAGTGCGCACTAAGAAGGAATAATGAAAAATTACACCCTTAAACGGGTGGAATAGGGGTTGAAAGTTTGTATGAAAAATCTTCAAATCTACCCCGTTTTACGTGTAATTTAATATAATCTATAAAAATGTTAAGTATGTATTTTATAGTTTTTTGAAAATTCGTCCGGGGTGAAATGGGGTTTCAATGTTAGTACAGTGAAATATCAACAATGAACGGAGAGAAATTAGTTAAAAAAAGGATTTTTCGAAATATATACCCTATGGCAATGGGGATCCACGCGGACAAAATCGTACACTACAGCTAGTGTGAAATATATTAAAACATATAATTCGTTTATCAGAATTTGATAATGGGAAAACGAATTTATACCGACGACATAAGAGCGTTTTCGGTCCGATGAGTGACATCGCTATCGCGGAATGTGAAAACACTGATAAGCAAAATAATATTATATCGGAAAATAAACGCTTTAGTTACATATATAAATTCTTTAACTAATATGATTCTTGAAAACGGACACATTATATCATATGCGGATGACACAGCCCTAGTCTTTACTGGCGCTTCTTGGGAATCGACTTTCAATGCTGCTACTGAGAGATTATAGAGAGTGGCTAATTGGCTACGTCATAATCTGCTCACATTAAATATCCACAAAACAAACTATATATGTTTACTGAAAAAACTTAACCTAAATCTAGCCTTCTCTCTAGCCATACATGAATTCAAGTAAAGTAAAATTCCTGCAGTAGAGTTACGAGAGTTAAATTTATCAAATATCTTGGAGTTACGCTAGATCAGGCTCTACGGTGGAACTCTCATAACGAATCCCTGTTATCGTATTAGGAAACTCTATTGGATATTTAAAAAACTACGCTATATTGCAAACAATAAACTATTAAACTTGATATATCTTTATTTAGGAGGGGCGGAGCCAGTAAAGATAAATTTATCTTATACCTTTAAACGAGCAATTCTTTTATATTTATTTATTTATATGTTTCTGTGTTCTCGGAAACGGCTCGAACGATTTCGCTGAAATTTGATATATGGGGGTTTTCGGGGGTAAACAATCGATCTAGATTAGTCTTATGTTTGGGAAAACGCGTATTTTCGAGTTTTCATGCGTTTTTCTGTCCACGCAGAATATGATCGCTAATTTAGTCTTGCCAAAATTTTTGTAAACGAGTATTCCGGGTTCGAAATTCGAATCCCACTCGGTGACTTACTTTTGTTTTTTTTTATATGTTCAAGTTTATATATATTGTTTAATTTTTATTGTTTTTAGACAAGTTTAAAAAAAATGTAGTTAATGTTTGAGATAACAATATATATTTCTCATAAACATGTCTAACATTTACCTATACTGATTACGTGAATGAGATTTATGCTTTCGAGTTTCACCATATTACAATAAATAGTAATAACCGAGCAAAGCTCAGTCGCCCAGGTACTAAGCATTGAAAAGAGCCAACGATGCTTGCTTAAAATAATGTACAGCAATATCATTTTCCTACTGAATTATTCTTCTATATTCCATGTGTAAACTCATATCGGCAAGGAAACTTTACGTACTATCCATAGTTTTAAGACACAAATGACATGACACTTACTTTACGAACCTGACGATAAATCTCGACGCAAAAAAGGAAAAGTTATAGCTTTAGCTAAAACAAATACAACCTCTGCTCAGAGAGTACAATCAATCTCGGTGCATATATATACAATGAAACTATCAAAATTCAAGACGTATATCCGGTAACTTATCGAAACTGTACAGAACTTTCGAAGTTCAAATTTCGCTAATTACTAAAACTTATAACGAAATTGAAGCTATCCATAAATACCTAGTAGTTTAGTCTCTTTCACATACACACACACACACACACTCACATATAATAATAATACATATTTCCGAACAGTTTTAAGCTTAAGCTATAACAGCCTCCGTGGTCGAGTGGTTAGATTGCTTGGCTCTCGACTCGGTCGTGGGTTCGATTCCCGCATTGGAACAACAAAAATGTTGTTCCAAGTTTGGTTAGGACAATGCAGGCTGATCACCTGCTGATTGTCTGACAAGAAACATGATGACCTGCGCCTGACCTCTCGCCAGTCGTGTCGGTCATCCGTCCCACTGGGCTTCGAGAATAAAGGAGGAGAGAGTGCTCTTGTGTACTGCGCACACACTTGGGCACCATAAAATAACTCCTGCGTAGCTGGCCAGGTTTCAATGAAACCGGCCACCATCACCGAAATCGGTGTGGGGGAGTTATTTTTTATTATAATAATATTAGGTCATTACATATTAAATTGGCGTTTTATAAAGGAGGAACATAAAGTAATTTTTTTAAACATAATATATTTATTTAATCAAATTGCCATTGCTATCTATGTACTTTTGCTATCTCATAGGTAGTTCATTGATTCTTTACTAAAAAAACCATTCGGACAGGCATTTGGACAGGTTTGGACTGCCCCATCGGAGTTGAATTTTTTCTCTTGCAAGCTCTCTTGCTCTTAAATTTAAAAAAAAATGGTAATCTGTTGGAGCAAGGTCCGGGGAGTACGGTGGATGTCTTAGACATTCCAATTGAAGCTCCTCTAATTTGATAGCCGTCTGTTGTGCAGTGTGTGGTCTAGCGTTGTCCTGCAGCAGCAGTGGCCTAGAGAAAATGACCAACCTCGGTTGTTTAGCAGCTAGTTTTTCCATCATGATTTGCAGTTGCTGGCAATAGACATCTGCCGTAATCGTCTGGTCAGATTTAAGAAAGCTGTAGTGAACGACACCGGCACTAGTCCACCAAACGCTCACAAGTAACTTTTTTTGAGTCAACTTTCGTTTGGGGCAGGCTTTGGCTGGTTCAGCAGGGTTAAGCCATTGCGATGAGCGTTTCCGATTATAGTACAGGATCCACTTTTCATCACAGGTAATGATTCGATCCCTCGATCGATTTAAAATCCCTTCATTATTGCGCCGGTTTGTCGGTTTGCTGCACTCAATTCAGCGATTTGCGATGGATTCGCTTTAACATAGCCTACAATTCTTCATTATCAACTTTGGTCTCCGGCCGTTCACGGGGCTTGTTCTGCAGGTCAAAATTTCCATAACGAAAATGTTGGAACCAAAAACGCACTGTGTTTTCTTTTGTGACACCGCCGCCATACACATCATTAATCCTTTGAGCCGTTTCTGCAGCACTGCACACAGCGGTGGAACTTATACTCGAAAATAGTACGATATTTCAAGTTTTCCATTTTGTTAACAGACTGACGCAAAGAAAAAACCAAAAGAGGAAAAAACAAAAAATTTTTATCACAATTTTTTTATTAATTATGCTTTTGTTAATTAGTTAATTTTCACCATTTTAATGTTAACATAAAAACGCTTATTATTTCAAAACAAGAAATCTAGATTTTTTTTTGATTTCTTAGAGCTAATCTTCAAAGGGTTTAAAAGAGATCCCCGTTGGAAAAATTCAAAAATTTTTATTTTTCACTTTTTTAATAACAATCAAAGACATTAAAAATTATTTATGTAAATATGGCTATTAGGAAATTTTTAAAAAAAAATTTTTGTTGACGGATTATTGTTAATTGATATGTCCACATAGTACCCAATTTTTTTTATTCCTTAATATTAATATTTAATCAGTTAATATATTTTTTTAGTTCATGTGTCAGATTGGGGCGATGCACGCGGCAGCCGAACCACGCGTTTTTACTGTTATTTTCGCCGCTAAATTAAAATTATAAGGATTATCGGTAAAGTTCCGGGAGGTAGGACTTTTTTTTAGTAAATTTTCTGCTCTTTAAGGATCTTTTTTCAAATTTTGATTATCTCAAATAGTTTTTGAAATATTAAAAAAAAAAAAAACTATTATTTTTTATTTTACTTTATTGTTTATAACTTTTGCATTTTTTTTTCAGCCCCTCTTGGCACTTTGATTGAATGTTCTAGATGCCATTCCGAATCGAATGAGCCCAAAATCATAATTTTCGGTGGTGGTGGTCAAGAACCGAGGGAAATGGCACTTGTGAACCAGACTATAGCTGGTGCAACTTCATGTGCGTAGAAATAATGGAAACGGAACCATATTTTTTTAACAGAACCTAAAAAAGTTTCCTAAGTTACTCCTTATAACATCAGTTATTAGCCAGTGAAAGTCCCGTGAAATTCAGTGCAGTCGTTTCACAGATCTATATGAAACATTATGAATAAATACAATAACTGCAAAATGCTTAAATTAAATATAGTATTGAACATTTTGAACGGACCAACTAAGGGAATGTCGAAACAATCAACTAATAAGTTTAAGGTAGCTTATTTGTATGTTTTGTCTCTGTCGCTCGATATAATGTAAGCAGCGACAGAACTTGCGAATTAGTAGATTGTGAAACAGATCCTCAACCAACTATTGTCCTCTACAAAGCTCATTCATTGCAGCTCAACTGTGTTTGTGATTTTGATTACAAATGTGATTACAGATGGCAAAGGGCTTTGAGCTTCCACTATTAATTGCTATTTGACATAGCTGAGCCGAACTATCGACCTATTGCTATCGATTATATTATCTCAGCGCTATTTCTGCTCGGCTGCAGTCTCCAAAATATTCCCGATGAATTCAGTAGTTGCGCTGTCAATTTAAAAGTATAGTTCGCTGCGAATGCTAAATTTTTCTTGTATTTCTGTAGTAGGTTGAGATATTGTTATTGTCAGATACGGGAAGATGATCTTTGGGTTAAGATGGCCGGTGCCATATGAAAAATATGTTTGTCTTGAACCAGAAATAAGAATAAAGTATGCCCCTTTAGCCCCATATAACCTTACAGAAACATAATTTTCTCTCTTGCACAGACAAATAAATAAACAGAAGGAACGCTCGCTCCGCACGTAGCGTTTGGATCTTTTAAACTACGCAACGGATTTTAATGCGGTTCTAAACAAGGGACAGAGAAATTCTAGAGGCCAGTTTATAAATTAAAGCATAATTATTATCTTAACAACTATCATTCATCTTCAACATCTTAACATAGACGTGTGTCAAACAAGAGGGTCTATTGTTTTTAATCCCCGACAAAAGAGAAGTTACAAGTTTGACATGTGCGTCTATGTGTGTGTGTCTGTCCGTGGCATCGTAGAGCAGAAATGGCTGAACTGATTTTGATCTACTTTTTTTGTTTGAAAGCTGACATGATCGAGAGTGTTCTTAGCTATAACTCATCATCATCATCTCCAATCACTGCTTGAAGTTTCGGGGGTTACTTAAAAAATGATTTTGTTTATCTATCTATCTTCATTCTATATACTCGTATATAACGCACATGCCAAACCCTTATTTATGGCTAGAAATTTGAAATTTTTCACACGTGTTTCTCATATGACGTAGGTATCCACAAAGAAAGGATTATATATATACCCTATATAGGATTATATATACCCTATTCTTGGGGGTAAAAGTTTTGTATGAAACTTTTTATTCCTTGGACATATTTGCTTGATATTTCGTATGAATGAAGTACGGAAAAAATGAGTTACGTATTTCAGCATTTTCGAATATTTAACTCCTAAGAGGGTAAAATAGGGGATGAAAGTTTTAAATTATTATGAAGATATCGTTAAAAGACCAATTTCTCGCGGGCAAAGTCACGGGCAGATGCTAGTTTTAAAATATAATTCAAGGAAACAACCGCAAAATGCCAGCAAGTAACAGGAAAAACATAGTAAGGTACTATTACTAAAACTCATAGTTAATGCAACTAAATGTTGGTGAAATATTTACAAAATTTAATGGTTACATAATAATATGTTATTTCTTATATTTTAGTGATTTTATTTATAGTTGAATCATTGGCATGCCCGGCATTTAGTTCGAAATTGTGGCATGGGTTTAGGTGTGCTTTAGTTTTTAGGAAACGAGCAGACCTATCGCCTGATGGTAAGCTATTACCGCCGTCCAAGGATACTCGCAACACCATAGGACATGTAACTCCTCTGATGTTGCCACTTGCGTTCCTGCTCCTTAAAATCCCCAAGCCCCCTTTGCTCTCCGGTAACCTCACTCTCGCAATTATACACAACGCAAGCGTCACCTCATACCGGTTTTCTATGAGGCTGTGGTATTTATCGAGCCGGTCCGTTCGTGGCGAAGCATGTCTCTCCCAGGTTAAATTTATTTTCAGTTTATTTCCATAAAAGTACAGGTAAGTAAGTAGCAAGAGCTTCAATAAAATTGTACATGTTTTGTCTAAGAAAAATCAGAAAATACATAGGATATGTATATTTATATATTTCAATTGAATATACAACGGCAAAAATGCTCATTATTCTCAAATTGCGGAAGCTCGATAAGCCCATTACACTTAGATATTAGTACTAGATAGATTGAATGTTACTGAAAGACCCACTTGCGCATATCTGGTTAAAATATCATGCATTCTCTTTCATAAATACGAAAAACGTGAGAGATAACATAACATTTAACCCAGGGTTAACTTTAACCCAGATCTGCGCAAGTGGGTCTTCCAGTAACATTCAACCTATCTAGTACTAATATTATACTAAGTATTTTCACACTTATATTAATTTTGAATAGGTACTTGGGCGAGTCGAGCTTGTTCGTTCTAGTACAAAGTACGGACTATTCTACTGTGTATCTGGGTTATTTTATAATTTTTGCAAAACTTATATCTGATTTAGTTCGTAAGTTCTTAAAGACATAACTGACCTTGTAAACAGTCCTTTTATGTTAATTAAAAATAATCAAAGATACAAGGGACACGATTCCGAGACAACAATTTGCCAACTACGCAAAAATTATACATACGCATACCAAAGTGCCATTCGAACTGACATTAATAGAGTCGAAATTATTGACATACTGTTGCACGACGAAATAAAAGATAAAATCTAGCTAGATCTATTTCTCTCTCTCAAAACTCCCTGCATACAAAATTTTTTAGAAAAACTTGAAGTCGTTGCGAGATTCTGATGATAAAATATATACAAGAATTGCTCGATTATAGTATAAGAAAGATTTAGCTGACAACACATATTGAGTTTTGGATGCTTAATCATGAATATACCGACTCTACCGGAAAGATACTGTGGACTCGCAGAGAACCAGCATTAATACCGCTTGCATTGGGTTGCCGTCCTTAGATGGGGTCGACAAATGATTTTGATTTATTCTGTTCGTTTATCCCCCGTAGTCCATCTATGTGGTTCACTATAGCGGGCAAAAAATGGCTCTCTTGGTACACCTAATAAGTCAACCACGTGTTAAATGTAGTGGTGGTATTTTCTACCTTGATTAACACTTTCTACATTGAAATTATTTTTATATAATTATTATGAAATTCATTTTCTACATTGAAAAAAATTAATCGTGACACAACCGTTGGTGGTGGTGGTTGTAGGTTATAGACCACGGAGAATAAACATTAGCTATAAGAATTAATCGTTAGGACGCTAGATACGTCTGAGTATTATGTGGCGAATCAGTATGGTAAGAACATTCAGTATGCCCGTGGGAACAAAATAGAGTTCCATTAAATATACAACGATAAACACATACATACCTCGTTATTACTAATCATTCGTCGAGCGGACGACGACGTCACATCTCCTATTCTAATTATCATCATCACTTTCGATCGATCACTTTCGCGTCATATAGTGCACTATTTATATGTTTTAGGAAAGTAAACAAAGAGGCGCGGGGAGGGGCCACTTAGAAGTACATGAACACGAAAATCGCGTGTATTTGGGTCGTCGAACGGACGAATATTTAGTTATCGTATTCGTAGCGTTGCCTCGTCACGTCATGATTCGGCGTCGTGACGTGCATTTTTACGGCGACGTGAATTTGTACGTATGTCGTGCCGTGGACATGCGGACAGGTCGTAAGAGTTACCGCGTGGGCAAGAGGTGTGCTGTGTACGTATTTGTTCAACGTAATCTTTTGGGCTCGGTGATCACTGCCAACGTATGGGGATATAGGCGTGAACATATTATGTGTTCATAGCGTTTTGCCGTTGACTGAGGCGTTCTAGGGAGCTAGCTCCAAAGGCACTTGCTTTTTTTTGATCTGCATTAACACAAGGGCGGTGTAATGCAACTCGTTTTCCGGTTTTATACTGTACAAAAAAGCATTATTAAGGTAAGAAAATGTAAAAAACCTCCGATGAATAAAAGTATTAAATTACATAATATTATCATATCCAACGATAACAGAATTACAATATCACTCAATCGACCCTCACAGTGTCGAAGTTGAAGCAATAAACCTACGTAATCCGACGACAGTCTAAATTATGTTCGACCTTCCGAAAAACAATATTTTTCGACCTTGGACTTCGATGTCGCAACTTTTTAAGACTCGCTTTTGTCGATATTACATAAAATAGAGATCTTTGATACATAAATCAAAATGACAATGAAAAGAAAAACTCCCGTAAAATTGTTTGTATGATTTTTACAGATCAGTTAATTTTTTAATTTTTTTAAAGAAGAAGAGAGAAGAAAAATCAATTTTTAAAGAATAAATTATACTAGTAATAAGTTATAAAATATGCCTGTTATTTAATATATAAGTATTAATAGGTACTGCAAATATACACCTTAGGCGGAAGGTAGCATGATTCTCGCCAAAACCTTATGTTTGATAATCAGAAAAATAGCTCGTCGAATAAAAGATGTGACACTAATAGATTTCTCAATTGCTTATAATTTATATTTAGTTCCTCCAGGGTTAAAATGTTAAAGTATGTGCTCATGCCACGATTAAGCCATGATGATATATAACCTCTTCTAGTTTTATTTTTTTATTTTGACACTGACAGCAGCTACACACTATGAATCTTTTTTAAACTAGTTTTTAATGAGAAAGACATAATAGCTATAAGTATAAGTAGTTTATAAGGGGACTTTGTATGTATAATCTTATATTTCATGACTGTTGGCAAAATATGTTTAAATTTTTGGATATATTATTATTACTAATTGATTGTTATGGTACGGGGATTTCGATGACAATTGAAATGTTTTGTTTACTAATATGATTCTATTTTTATTTTTTTTTAAGCTATGTACTAATATTATTCCATGCCCATAATGGCCATGGCCAATGGCCCATGGCCGAAATTGTAATCAATTATAATTGGAATAAACGATTCTGATTCTATTTAAAAACGAATTAAGTCACCTCAGTAATTATAAGAAGATTCGTAAAATTTTTATTAAATTATTACCATGAAAACAACTGAAAGATTCAAACAATTAATTAGTACTCATCAAACCAATTAAAAGTATGCCTAATCTAAATTTATTCTAACAAGACTGTTCGTAAAATAAAAGAAACTTCACGATGAGTAGGTACATTAATATTCTCGAGGAGTTCAGTCTTAGGAAACGAAAGATTCAAGTTGCTAGGAACATTTCTTAGTGAATGCGAAGCTAAAACTCTAATGTAAAGCTGAATATTATATTATATTGTTATTATCTTTTGGACTAAACAATTTAACGATTTGTATAGATATTGTACCCTTGTATGCTCAAAAGAAGAGATATTAATAAAGATTTCAGTAATAAAAACTAAAAGTTTACTGGTATTTGTGAAATATAAATATTAAATTTCTTCGAAATAAATTAAAAATATGAAAATCCTAAAAAAACAAACCTAGTTTTAAATAGGTTAAATATGTAGATTATATTTTTAGCTTCTGCCCGCGACTTCGCCCACGGGGAAAAGTGTTCTTGGAGAAAAAACTTCTTAAGCAAATGACTATACTGCAATATACTTTTGTATTCAATATTGAAAATGTTTTTACTATTTCGTACGTAATATATTTTTGCGTGCTTGAATATAAATTATGCGATATAATCTAAATATAATAAGATATCAATTAAAACTGGTTTAAAGGCCTACTATAATGTGTATAAAATGTTTAAAGAGAGTAACGTATTTAATTTGATAAGGATCATACTGTATTCGTCTACATAGCTTCTGAAAATACCCTGCATTTTAAATCTGTAATATCTACGAAAATATTCATTTAAATTACATGCTGTAAAGGGCCATATTGATCTATATTAAATGCAAAATGTATTTAAGATACTTAATTGGATAAGGATCAATGAATGCAGTATTGCTTCAAATCGCTTCGTAAATAAGCCATTATTTCTCGTAAAATATAAAAAATGTTATTGTGTAATGACTTTTTTGTAGACCTTTTCAAGGTGTACAATACTGTATGTAGTACATTATTTTGATCTATCTCGTATGATTCAGCAAGCATTCGCAATGTAAGCGCAAAAATGTGGTTATTTACGACATTAGAAGCCTTTAAAATTATCAGTGTTTCTTTACTATATTATGCATGTAATATACATATAAACCTTCCTCTTGAATCACTCTATCTATTAAAAACCCACATCAAAATCCGTTGCTTAGTTTTAAAGATCTAAGCATATATAGGGACAGATAGATAAAGCTACTTTGTTTTATATTATGTTGCAGTGATGATGATCGAAGGCGCGATACATAGTATCAGCTTTTCTCGCTGTACAGCGCGGCTGTATAACGAGCTCTCTACTGCAGAGACGGGTGACTGCATGTTTGAGTTTCTTTCAACATGTTAGTTACCTCATTATATTTTCACTTTCCGAGGCAGGTGCGCTGTAAAAATTGGTCGATTTGCATTTTGGCACAGTTTTCGTTACGGATAAAAAGTATTCATTACGATAAGCAAAATTCTCTATGCGATATGGCTATATAATAGATAAATCCATTGGTTCATTAGTTTTACTTCATTTCGCTACTGTTTATAATATATTAATAAGTGTTATTCAAAATTAAGCAGACACATTATTATTTGTGACTTTCAGTTAAACAATTTCTATAAATAATTCTAAGCGTGTTATTTTATATTCAACATAATTTATAATATTTGAGTGGCTGACGTGTGAGGTACGAGCATATTTATACTTTAAACGAGCAAGTCTTGTATATATATAATCTGAATCTCGGAAACGGCTGCAAGTATTTCCATGAAATTTAGTACGCAGAGTTTTGGGGGCAAAAGTCCATTTAGCTGGGTCTTATCCCGTTGGCGACTTATTTAGAGTTTGACTTTTTGCGTTGTTGACAAAATGGTGTCTCGGGTTCAAACCCCAGTCAGACGAATATGTTGCCAATTTTATTCTAATTTTACATTTTTTATTTATATTTAATAATTTTATCGTTCTACTAAAACTCAAAGAAAAACTCGGTCTCCCAGGGTACTTTACCTTATTTCAACTCAATAATAATGAAACACTATCAGAGCTAAATTGCCTAAAACTTAAGGTATAGCCATGACCCTTCGCCCTTCGTATTTCAACCCTACTTACTGTGAAATGGCAGATTGACTTCAACACAACAGCTTCATAGCACTTTTTGTAGCTATCATAAACACGTAAGTAGCTGATGAGCTTGGATACTAAAAATATTGCTATAATTTAGTATTAGTACTATCAAGGTACTATCAAATTAGGTATATTTTCATGACATAGACCAGGAAACGAGTAGACGGATCGCCTGTTGGTACCTAAAAGATTACTACGCCCATGGACACTAAGACACTTGTAACTTCAATTTGAATAAAGCCTTGAACATCGGTAGGATGAACATCAGTAGGATGGCCTTATCTTATGTTATCGCTTTTCTCAATGCGGGCGCCATCCCCTCCTGACACATAAAATTGTAATCTTGTTCTAATGGTTTCAGACCATTGCAAAAACTAGTCTAATAGAATACGGAAGAACTACGAGTTACTGCAATAATAATTAAACTACTAGAAGTCATTTGACTATTGTTTTATAATATAGGTACATATGAAACTGGCGTTTTGTAAAGGAGGAACATAAAGTCGATTTTTTTAAACGTAATATATTTATTTAATAAAAGTATATACCACTACTATCTATGAACTTTTGCCATCTAATAGGTGAACTACCTATAAGATGACAAAAGTTTTTTCTTTAGAAAAAAAAATTGATTCCTTTACTAAAAAAACCATTCGGACAGGAATCAATAAAATCTTTGAAGGCGCTTTGGACTGCCCCATCGGAGTTGAATTTTTTCCCTTGCAAGCAGTTATCCAAATTTCGAAAAAAATGGTAATCTGTTGGAGTCCAAGGTGTCCGGTGTCTTAGACATTCCAATTGAAGCTCCTCTAATTTGGTAGCCGTCTGTTGTTCAGTGTGGTCTAGCGTTGTCCTGAAGCAGCAGTGGCCTAAAGCGAATGACCAACCTCGGTTGTTTAGCAGCTAGCTTTTCCATTATGATTTGCAGTTGCTAGCAATAGCCATCTGCCGTAATCGTCTGGTCAGATTTAAGAAAACTGTAGTGCACTGGTCCGCTAAACGCTCACAAGTAACTTTTTTTGAGTCAATTTTCGCTTTGGCAGGCTTTGGCTCATTCGCCAGGGTTCATTCATTGCGATGAGCATTTCCGATTATCATACAGGATCCACTTTTCATTATATTATTGTGCCGGTTGAGTAATATAACGCAGCAGTCGACGCGCATTTGTCGGTTTGCTGCACTCAATTTATGAGGTACCACCCTTTCAAGATTTTTCACCTTTCCAATTTGCTTCATGTGGATTAAAACAGTTTTATCACTAACACCACAGCCTGCTGCTAACTCGGACGTGATTTGCGATGGATCCGCTTCCACTATTGTGGATTGCTTCAATTCTTCATTATCAACTTTAGTTCAGGCCGTTTGTTCTGCAGGCCGAAATTTCGAGAACGAAAACGCTGGAACCAAAAACGCACTATGTTTTTTTTTGCGACTCCGCGGCCATACACATAATTAATCCTTCGAGCCGTTTCTGCAGCAATGGTGCCACCGTGGAACTCGTACTCCAAAATAATACGATATTTATAGTTTTCCAATTTGTAAACAGACTGATGGAAAGAAAAAACGAAAAGAGGAAAAAACAAATGAATAACGGTTTTCAAAATACAAATGCATGAGTAAATAGCGGTATAAATTTGAAAATGGAATTGCTAACCAAAGAAGATATATTTGAGATCAAAGTGGCCAGTACGACAAAACGCCAATTTCATATGTAAGGACCTAATACTAGCTTTTGATCGTGGCTCCGCCCTCGTTAATAGAGTATTTCACGGTAACATTATACTTTTTCATGATAAAAAGTAGCCTTAGTGTTAATCCAGAGCTTTAACTACTACCATACCAAATTTCATCAAAATCTGGTTGCTAGTTCTTACGTGAAAGCGTGACAAACATCCATTCATCCATCTGTCCATCCATCCTGAAAACTATTATATTTATAATAGTAGTAGGATTAATATCATTTGTATTTAAAAACTTTTTTGATTGCTTTCAGAATATTACGTTATTGCAATAAATGTTATAAAATAAACACTTATGTAAGACGTTGTTAATAAGAAACAATATATAGATTTTTTTTTACTATTGAAAAAAATCTCTTAATGAATAATATATATTATTCATAAACGATTTGACTAAAGAAAATCCTTGAGGTAAAAAGAGTTTCAAAACTTTCAAATTTAAATTAAACTTGAAATTAAGCTCGGTAAAGCTCTCACTGAAAGCTCTTCCGAAAAGTGTCAACTTCAAAATATCGCTAATTGGTCCATTCGCGCGATGTGGAATTTGAAATAGTGCAAACTTTAACTTTGAACTTCCATTTCTGTGTACTAATGCGTTGTTGCCGAAAATTTCGTGCATCAAGAAACAACATTATGTTTATAGAGTTTCATCATAGTTACTGCCTATAACTTTCTCTTGTCTCTCGGCTATTCTATTGTTACAAACGACAAGCTCGTTTTAAGCTAATTAAGCTAAGTTACTAATTTAAGCTAAGTAAGCTATTATTTACTTCATTAATTGGCTGTTATAAAAATACACGAGTTTGGATAATGATAGGTACGATCCGTAACTAAGATGTAATTAATGTATTCTAAGATTTATGTTGAGTGCTTACTAAATTCATTTTTTTTAAATAAGACCCACAAACAAGGAGACGGATCGCATAATGGCAAGCGAATACCACTACCAATTGACCCCCGTAACACCAGAAGAGTTGCAAGTGAGTTACCGGTCTATTGAACTCCCGTCTTGGGCTGGGCACCCTCAGTCACTCAGTAGAACTCTCATTTTCCACGCTGGTTCTCTTTGAAGCCGTGGTAACTATCCGGCAGAGCCAGGCAACACGCGCTGAAGCATGGCTCTTCCACGAAAAATACATAACTCCTGTAAAAAACTGTACAGATACATTGTTCCATTTCACGGCACTTCAATTTTCAACAAGTGAGGGACCACCCAAAAGAATAAAATTAACGTGCATAGGAACTACACTAGCCTCCTAATAAATAAATAAAAACAGCTTGTTCTTCAGCAAAATTCTACGAAGACTCTTCATTCTTTGTTCGTATTGAAGGGTTTGTCCGAATATTTTTATATACTGACTAGCTGGTGCCCGCAACTTCGTATGCGTGGAACTAACGGAAACGGAACTCTATTTTTTTAAACGGAACCCTTAATTAAAGTAGCCTATGTTATACCTAATTCTCGTGAAAATCGGTCCAGCCGTTTAAAAGATTAGCCAGAACAGACAGATTGATAGACAGACAGACAGACAACAGACGGACAGGCAATAAAAAAAAATTGAATTATTATTGTAAGTACTGTATAATATATTTTAATTAATTTTAATTCAACGGCTTTTCACTTAGTGCATATTAAAGTATATACAGTACATATACATTAATATGCACTAAGTGAAAAACCGTTGTAATTTTAATTCAATGGCTTTTCACTAAGTTTTCACTATATACTTTAATATGCACTAATTGAAAAGCCGTTGAATTAAAATTAATTAACAGACACTTCAATTTTATTTATTTGTATGTATTGATAAAACACAAACAACTTTGTGTGCAGCCTTGAGGGTGGGTCTATCTATCAGTTATCTAAGTTTAAAAAAATATCCACAAGTCATACCTTCGGAGACTCATCTTTGTAATGCACAATCACATTTGAAGTATTTTCATACCACTGCACTTTAGTTTTAACAAAATTTTTATTTTAGTATGTATTGGTGTTTATAAATCAGTACGTTAAAGTTACGTAAAACAAAAGAAACATAATATAATTTGATACTAATTTGAATTTAGAAACGTCTTTACAAAATAATTTTAAAAAGACAAGTATAACTGTTTATAATGAAAACAGCACATGCATGTAGGAAAACAAGTTTAGCCTCCCGATTTCGTGAATAGACTGATCTTTGCCGATTCTGGTCCCACATCTCACCAAAAATAAATCTATTCAAATACAAGCCTTGTGAGCATTCGATAGAGCTGTATTTCGTTTGGAGGTTTCTTGTTTTATACCGGTAGAGGACGTGTGGCATAGAAATGTGGACTCTACTTTTAGCAAGTAGAGTTGAAATTAAATTCCTTGAAACGTTGAGTATTGCAGAATAGCGTAGAAATGATGTTCCCATTGGTAGTGGTGATTTGAAGTCGTTCTTACTGTTTAACTTTTATACAACGCATAAAATCAAAACACTGAGATGTTCTATCACTATTCAAAATAATGTAAAAAGTTTTTGGATGACCATAAACTAGCCTGCTACTCTAGATTCATTATTTGCATTCTTCTTGCAATTTCACTCTTAAATATACGGTGTTTTTAAATTTCTACTTATGGAATTTATATTTCAATATAAAGTTTTCAATGTAAAGTTATATAAAGCCTTTTTTAAAACCTTACAGATAGAATATGGAGTACATAGTGAGTTTATAACACTTTTAAGCTATTGCATAGCTTTTATTGCGGGCTTAGAGCGCGACGACCGAATCGAGAAATTCCGTAATGAAAATAAACCTAACGGGGGTCACTCCGGCCGGCACAGCGGTGCGGCGTTGAAAGCCGTGCATCGTCTAACGTCGTTCCAGTTCGGCAGACTTCGGCACGGTGTTTGTGTGCGTGCGACTAGACGTATGCGTGTCGACTAGCTGCTAACTGCTCATAACTGATTCTATCTCTTTGCTAGGCTAGGTGACACAATGCTAGGTGAGACAGCGTGCTTTTTGGCCGCGTCCACGAGTGAGTTCGAGCCCGCGACTAGTTGAACCTTGACGTGTATGTATATGGTACGACTGTACGAAGCTCGCACGGATCGAGACGAGCTGCTCCGAAATTGGACGAATACGTAAGCAGCTGTTTGTGAGAAAGTATAAACAGTACAATGTAATAGCTTTACCGCGGCAGTCCCCAGTTTTTTTTTAAATATTCATCTACTATAGAACATGAAATCGAAAGAATATTTTCTATTTTTTCCTACAATTAAATTGTTGTTTAAAAATACAGATATAGGAAAATCTGTATTTAAACGCAGTATTTAGGCATTAAAATGAAAACAACGTCATAAATAGAACGAACCACTAGTAAGCTAGTGCAAGCTAGTGTAGCTAGCTATAAATAGCATTTGCTACAATTTTAATTTAAAGCAAATTAAGTTAAGGCTCAATTTCGCTTGCAGGAATCTCATTTTCTAGCGACTGGACATTGTTATTGTTTATGAACTCTATTACAAAATCCATTAAGTACAATTTTCACTACACTAGTGACTATGAAACGCAGAAGCTGTAGGTATTATGTTGAATGAAATAATACATAGGTATTTAAAAACCCAAGTCATATTATAAAGCTAGCTCAATACTACGTCTTCAGTTATGAATACGCTTTTCAGTATAAAATATGTATACTTACGAAAAACATTATATTTATTTACAAGACAATAAAATTTTAAAATTGAAAACCAACCCATGGCTGACAAGCATGGACACCAAGTAGAATTGATGCACTATTTCTAGTAGGAACCTATTTACCAGACTACGGCAAAGCCAATAATCAAAAATCATTACCCTTCCGGTAATGATTTTGACAGTCTATGTATGTATATATTTATGTTCCATCCACAGACTACTTAGAAGAACTAACGTTGTTCCATCGTAGCTCCTAAACTACTGATCCGATTATAATTAATGAGGTGTCAATAGATTTATAATAACGGCTCTGGTAACATACTAGGCTAAATATAGTTATTTTCTTTTGGTTATTTATTTTCTTTCTAGCAATTTAATTATGACCTCCTTTTCATTTTTATTCCAAAGGACATGGGGCATTTTACTATAGAACAATTAGCCACGGCAATCAAAGATAAAATCAGGTTAAATGTAAGCGTGATTACATTTGGATTACAACGGCATAGGCATATCTGCAGGAGGTGTAATGAATATCTTAAATCATTTTAACAAATATTCATATGAAATATGATTAACAATATTGATTACTAGATGTTTCCCGCGACTCGTACGCGCAACAAGAACCATACATTTTTCGGCGATGAAATTTAGCCTATCCGCGGGAACCGTGCACTTTTTTCCGTTGAAATGTAGCCTATGTGTTGATCCAGAGTCTAAACGACTACTATATTAAATTTCATCAAAATCCGTTCAGTAGTTATTGCGTGAAACAGTAACAAACATTTATACATACAAACTTTCGCCTTTACAATAATACTACCTGTTGCCCGCGGCTCCGCCCGCGTAAATACAGTACCCCACGGGAACACTGTACTCTTTCGGAAAAAAGTAGTACCAAATTTCATCAAAATCCGTTCAGTAGTTTTTGCGTGAAAGAGTCACAAACATCCATCCATTCATACATCCATCCATCCATCCTCACAAACTATCACATTTATTATATTAGTAGGATATAATAGGATATTCTCCACTTCTTCATGGATCTGAATTAAAATAATTACGCGAAATGAAATGTGAATGAAAATTGCACAATATCTTAGTAATTTGGTTTGTGGTCGCCACTATTTAAACAGCAGAGCCTTTAGTCAAGATGCATTCGATAATTTCGACGGCGAAGTTCGGAATCAAAAATGTATAGGATTTGACATAAGTCATCGATAAGTGATATATCGCCTGCGATGCCTTGTGTCAAATCCCATACATTTTACTTTCGAACTGCGCCGTCGAAATTACAGAATGCACCTTGACTAAAGGCCCAGGTCAAAAAATCCCAATTTCTTTTCAACGCCAATAGCAAAAAATGAAATTTCTCCGCATAGTTTGCATCTTCCCAAGGCGTGAAGTTTTTGTCTCACAAATACAGCTAACATTAATTAAATTTCAAGGTAACTTTTGGTCACAGCAAAAATGAATGATACGCGATGAAAATAGAATATATAAAATTCTCCTGTCCTAATGTTAGGGGAAACGGCTTCACCGATTCTTATGAAACTTTTTTGCCTTATATTCGGTAGGTCTGAGAATCGGTCGTAATCTATTTTTTCAACCCCTAAATGATAAGTGTGACCAATCCCTAAATTTTTTCTTTCTTTTCGTCAATTTTTTAATTTTTTATATGATGTGGCATTAAAAATACGTTCAATGGCAAAAAAATGTTATCTGGATAGCTAACTTAGTGTGTAATGCGTATAAAGTGACAACAGATTGCGCCATCGCGCAATTTAATAAAACCCGAATTACATTTTAAGTTTTATAGTATTATTTTATTACAGGAGTACCGAGGCTTTTTGTTTATATCGCATTTTATTTATTATTTGTAAGCACTGTTTTTCTGTCTTTGCTGAAATAAAGACTTTTTTTATTTAATTATAATAACAATATTGTCAATTTTAAACGTTTAATTTACTGTCGTTTGGACATTATTGTAGTTTATTTATTATTGCTAATTCGTTAGATTAGGTAAGGTAAGGTTTAAAATTAAATAGGAGTATACATATTTTGATAATTCTTCAATACGACTGCACTTAGAATTCCCTTTCAACCTATTTACTATCACCGGAGGTCACTGGTACGATGAGACGACGGATCACGTCCGTGAGCTGGGTCGGCTGAAATGACGCCGCTCCGGACCGTACCTGGCTTAGCACGTTTCCCTGGACATACGGCACCGCGGCCAGCATTATGGGAACGTTTGAGTCTGGTGCGCTGCGGGGTGGTATTTTCCACTGCTGCTCGCCTCCTTTTGTATATATTTCTTGTAAATTGTTGTACATTTTGAACGTGTATATGACTCAATAAGAGTTATTCTAGTTAATTTAATTTGTAACATAAGCTATAACTAACCTAACCTATCTATAATACTTTATTAACTAAGTTTAATAAAAATAACATTGACCATTGACGCTTTGACCATGTCTATACTGATCCTGTGAAAGGGTCTTGGATGTATGTATTTCTTTTAACTACACAACCTTTTAATTCACATAAATATTTTAAGCATTTCAAGGCTCAAGTTTGGCAAGGCCGTATCGTTTAACCATCAGCTCGCAATACATTTATACAGCTTGTTATCAGAGCACGTTGCAAGCGCGTGACTTCGTTAGAGTAAATCCTCACATTTTTCAGCGACACAGCACTCGCGGACACTTGACTGTTGTTCGACTGCACATTTACCGATTTCTTACAACATTTGCTCATTATTTCACAAAATCCATTCACATTTTCCTATTCTAATCGAAAGCTACGTGCTTGAAAATATTTTTTTTTAATGTCTATTTTATTGTTGGTCGACGGTCGTGTTTGTAAGTTGCTAACGTTTATATAATAGCATTTGCAATAACATTTCACACGTCTAAGCGCTGCATAGAAGAAAATTCGCCACGTACCTGGTACTATCTGCTTCGTTTTACGACGGGTTTATGAATACAGAGATAATATTGTTATTATTACGAACATCAAATAGAGTACCTAATATGAAAAATATTTTTACTTTGTACGTACACCTACGTTAAATCATCATTTTAAAATGATCATTTAACGTACCTATGTTTAACATACTAGGTGAAAATTAGAGTCGGTGGCTTGAAACTACAATCTGTTATAATGCAGAAGTCCGTGGGTAAAAACAAACACAACCGAAGATTGCTTCTTAGCTGGTTTAATCCTGTTTTTACTGGACGCTGCTAGTTTAAACTGGCCTTTTGTTTATCTGACAAACAGCAAATACACTTCTACACTCCTTCAAATCTAAACTCGATCGAGGGTAGAGGTGACTTTGTGAAGCAAGTCCGAACTTGTCCATTTGTTGGAACTTTGTTCCTGAACATGCCAACCTCTTCGAAATTTGGGCTGACTTGGTTCACACTTGTAACGTATTTACCAATATTTGTATTTAAATTGTACCTGCCATCGGATCTCGAGTAAAGAAGGTTAAGTTTGACACTTTACTAGCTGTTGCCCGTAACTTCGTTTGCGTGGAACTAATGGAAACGGAAACGTTTTTTTTTATCGGAGCCCTAAGATAAAAGTTGCTTGAGTTAACTCTCTGCCGGTGAATTTCAAGTCAAAATCGGTTCAGCCGTTATAGAGTGACCCGGAACAAATAGACCAATAGACAAATAGACAAATAGACCTGATAGACGGATTGACAGACAGATATCTTAACATTCACTGGTCACAAAACCTTACATTTTGTGTGTTTTTAAATTTCTGTTTCTGTCGACTATGCATATTGAAACACTATAAAAGAATATTGTTTTACAGTTTATCATAAGAAAGATAAGAGAACAATAGGTAACATTTATTGCTCGTGTACCCGTATACCAGGAGTGAGGCGGTAAGCTCCAACATCAACAAAACTCGTAGCTCACGGCTCAAGCCCGACATTATTTACCAGGTAATATAGCTAAGACCGCCCATTCTTAAACTAAAAGCGCTTAGATACTAATAAATTACGAAGTAAAATTTAAAGCGAGTGTATTTTTCAATTCTACAATTTATTGACAAAAAATACCTTCATACATTTTTAGTTTTTCGTTTCAAGTTTTTAAATACTTTATTTTCATACGGAATTTTATCTTCAGGCCTTATTATTTTACTGAGTAATTTCTACTGAGTTGTTTTTATTTCAAATGATAAATATATTTGATAAGATATGACGTGATAACGTCTTGTAAATCGATGAGCGCCGGCTGCACGCACGAAAAATTGTCACGTTCTCCCTGATAAACAGAGCCGAGCCTCTGAGCCGAGCGTGCAAGCGAGAGCGCGGAACAAGCGACAAAGGTACGATCGGCCTAAGCGTTCGACTATGTTACGACGCCTATGATAACGTTATCACGTAAAAGTAACGTCCGCAAACCGACTTAACAGACCACCATTTTTTATTTATTTATTAAATGTTGAAAACTGAAACATGTTTATGTTTTTTGTCATTCCCTACATCTCAATCAAATTTAATTGGACAGATTAGGATAGACGTGAATGTCTAAATAAAATATTAATAAAATATTTTACAATATTTAATATAATTTATAAAATGAATAAAAAATTTACATCAGTCGTACTGTGCAAGTATTTGTTAAGTAGTCTTGTAGAACAACAATATTTTAATTATTTTAATAAAAGCTTGGTAATTATTATTATTTCAAAATAAAATCAAAATTAGTTAACGATAAACATAATTAAACTTAGATTTAACTTAACTTCATCTGGACTGTTTAGTTAAATAATAATGAGCAGAAATTGGCGTCTTGCCAATTGCTCACCCGACGTTTCCTGATCACAATAAAATATAAAACTTCCATGTTACTAGCATGAAATATTCATCATAAAGTCGGAGAGCAGCTTATTAACTTTGTCGACTCACTCGCCGCAAAAATGGGTATTGATTTCTGTTCACACAACATGATCCATAAATATATATATGATAATTGATTAATAAAACATAATATTTGTCTCCTCATTCATTGCCTTACGAAAACTTAAAAAAAAATGTTCTGCAGTCTTAGCATGTGCACCCTAGAAACACCGAAAAATCGACAAAATGACAGATTGAAGAAACATTAATACCCTTCGGAGCAAAATAGTTCTTATTGTATGGCAGCAAGGTCGATGCATCGTCGTTATGAGAAACATCATTTCCTTTCTTCCCGAGCATGAGCTCAAAAATGGTCTCTTTTGACATCTAAAGTAGAAACGTTTTCTTATTTCAATGTCAAATAGTCTTTACAATTATATCAACCACTCCACATCATGGCGGTCCAAGACAAATAGTTTATTTACTTGAAAATTTGATTGTTTTTTGACAGAAGATCTCCCGACAGCCAATTTAAAAATATGGCTATTTAGAAATGTTGACTTCTATTGACGACCTTGTTATCATGGATTAAGAACTATTTTGCAACAAACTGTTTTGGATAGAATATTTCTTCTTTAAAATTATTTCTTCGGATCGCCATGCTAAGCCCGCTGATGTTTGATAAATCAAACGAACGAGTTAAAAAGTTAAGTTTTCGCAAGTCAATAAATAAGGAACAATATTTATTACAATAGCATGCATAGTTTTGTTTTCTTAAAATGAGTAAAAAAATTATGACGAGAAAGATAATTAATTTTGAAAATTCAGATAGAGAGTAGAGATAGAGAGAGTGTCGTTTCATCGGACTGGAGCCTGAAGTCACATGAGATTCCTGATGTCGTTAGTATTGTTTGCCATATTGTATATTAATATAAACGACTAGATGTTGCCCGAGACTTTTTGCGCGTTAAACAATTCCCGCGGGTACCGTATACTTTATCTATAATAAGTAGCTTATGTACTTCCCCTTTGTCTATTTTATGTCTGTGTCAAATTGCATCAAAATCGGGTGAGTAGTTTCAGAGCCTATTCAATGACAATAAACAAACAAATCTTTTCTCTTTATTATATCAGTGGAGATGACGTAGGCGTAATATTATGAAGATATAACTTTATTTTTCTTCTTTACACTGACCCTTCCCTCGAAAGGTTGTCTACAAATACTTTGGCGTATGGGGAACACCCTATATTTATTTTCTCTTTAACTTGGTAACATTTGACATGGTTCAATAAATCCATTGAGTAAATATAGGTGCTGCATAAAACACGATATCTTAGCCCGAGACCACACGTAATTTGACAACATTTATGGTTCAGATCTTTCATACAATTTCGTGAAATTTTATTGAATTTTAAATCCTTCAAGAATGTCAAATCATGTACGTGTGTTCCCAGGCGTAAAAGTTTAGATTGATACTTTAATAAAGTATTCTATAACAGATTAACTTAACGAACGACATCCTGATAAAACAATATTTAAAATAGAACGCACGTTCAAGTTTTAATTCATACTTTTTTCTATTATTGTTTAAAAATATTAGTTTTTCTCTTTTTAGTTATATTTATTACATTATTATTAACATATTTTAAGAAAATTATAAATACCAGAAGCCGCCGCTATTCTCACTCTCTCAAGCACAACAAACTTAAGCGTTATTTTATATCAGTTTTCTGAGAGGCCGTGGAATACCACCATATTAACGGTATAACTCAGCTAGTACGCAATAAAAATAACGGTAATAAATAAGCATTACCTTTCTTTGGACGTAATAAACAATCACCAGTGATGATAATGATTAGATACTATATTATTAAATAATCATTATTATGTATTGTAGTAGTTGGCGGAAAAAATGTAGCAGTGAGCATTAGATATTTTATAGTGATGATGATGATCACAAATATAATTTTAGCAATAGCAAAATTTCAAAGACATTGATATCGGTGGACAGAACTCTGATGAGTAGTGAGTACGGTAGGTACTCACTGGTGAGTATGGTATGTCATCATAATAATATTATTTTGGTGTTTCGTGTGAAGATGGTAGTGATGATGATGATGATGATTACTGTAAGTGGTATGATGTCAAATGCTTGTAGTTCTTTAAACAGCACCGCTATCCCCAAATATGTATCTTTAAGGACTTTCGAAGACAACGAAGTTCTGTTCAGTACTTTTGGATCCAGGGTCCTTGGTACAAAAGCTTACTTTTTAGTAGCATATACTTTGACTACTTCAGAAAAAGTCGAAATCACTATATGTCTCGATATAAATTTCGAAAAGTTCCCTCGATTCATCATAAATCTGAATCATCAGGTCACCGCTTTGGTGTCTAAGGGACAAATTTAGAATTATAACCTTTACAACAGAATTTTTTTGCAAATAAGTTCATTAACGGCAAGGTAATGTTCGAATATATTAATGTCGGTGTAAAATACTATGAGAAGTATCTATAATATCATCATATGGTGATGTGTGATGTATGGTGTGATGATGGTGGTGATGATGATGATTACTGTGATTGACATAGTGGCATATGCTTGCAGTTCTTTAAACAACACCGAAATTCCCAAACATGTATATGTATCTATAAGGAGTCAGGAGTTCTGTTGAGTACTTTTGGATCCAGGGTATACCTTGGTGCAAAATCTTACTTTTTGGTAGCATATGCTTGGATTACTTCAGAAAAAGTCAAAATCACCATATGTGTCCATAAAAATTTTGGGGAGTTCCCCCGATTCCTCACGTATCCCATCATCAGGTCTTTCGTCGTCACTTCGATGTCAAAAGGACCAATTTCGGACGAAAGCCTGCCTTTTTTGGAAGTCGGTTAGAAAATAAAAAAAATGTCGAAAAAATAAAAATAAAAATTACGTGTAGGTCACCCTTATCATTTAGGGTTGAAAAAATAGATTACGACCGATTCTGAGACCTACCGAGTATGCAAAAAAAAATTCACAAATATCGATCAATAATATGCTCGCATCATATTTTGTAATCGCCGTATCAAAATTATATAAGTCATAATATGAAGCAGATAAAAGTTTATATTATGAAGCCAGAGGGATTTCAATTCGAGGTAATTTTTTGATATGAAAGAATGTTATTATTCATCTTATAACTTATGAAAAATCCCAAAAAGTAAGGTTTTTAATGGACTAGACCGACAAATGAGCAGACGTTTTATCTACTGGTAATCGTTGACCATAGATACTAGACCAATTGAGTGTTGAAGGTGCATCGCTGATCTTACGTATTAGACACCAACTTCCGCAAGCCTCCAGTTTCCTCTTTATATCACACCAATTTTCTGTGAGGCCATTGTTTTGATAGAATCGGCTATGTCTCATCATATAAAAATCATCATAATAAAAAAATAAAATAAAATGTCGAATAAAGAAAATAATTTAGGGGTCGGTCAACCTTATCATTTAGGGGTTGAAAAAATAGGTTAAGATCCATTCTCAGACCTACCGAATATGCAAAAAATTCATAAGAATCGGTCAAGCTGTTTCGGAGGAGTATATTATGATATATAGTATATCAGTTATGACACGAGAATCTTCTATATTAGATTTATTTGGCAAAAGAACGATAGTAAAATTCGAAATTAAAAATTGGTCAATTTTCGACCACTAGGTGACCTATAGTAAGCCTTGAAGTATGATTGATGATGATGATGTACACTTACCGTATGGCGCAGCTGGTGCCGTCCTCGTCCTCCTCCCGCTTCCGTCTGCGGCGCCGTATGAACAGGTACGCGGCCGCTGCGAAGAAGCCCGCCGCCGCGCCACAGCTCAGCACCACCAACAGCACTATGTCGCGAGTCTTCATCTTGATCCTGAAACAAAAAATTACTTCCTTCAGTTAAAATAGTTTAAAGATATATTTTCGTACCAAACAGTCGTAGTATGTTTCTAAAATCTTGAAAAAGGACCGCGCGGTTCGTATAGCTGCCAGTGGACGCTGATGCAGTTAGACAGGCTAGTGGGGCTGGCTTTTCCGTAACGATAAAACTGCACGGTTCACTAAAATCGAACAGTGTGAACCAGAGATCGTAACTTTTTTTCAGACACGAGCCACATAGTGTAAAAAAAAGAAAATTTACCTAGGTGTCTATTGTAGGTAGGTACTGTTAGTGATATTAAAAATGCAAAATTATTTCTTTTATTAAATTAATACTGATGACAAAGTAGCAATGAAGACAATATGAGGGGAAACAAAAATTAAAAAGAAGAAATTAACATAATTTAAAAATAAATAAATAAACGCAGGCGACGCATTGCTGACCACATGGCTTAACCGAACTGTGCAGTTTAATCGTTGCGTGTGTAGCGAGCATAAGGCATCCCCCACGTTAGGCGTGCGCGTTCCTCGGGCGTGTGAGCGATGCAAACGCTGCGTGAGCGTCGCGTGTTGCCGCCCTGTGACTGACGACCGAAACAGTAGCGGGCGGCGGGACCAGTGGGTGAAGCGTAAGAACGCGACGTGAGCGCCGGGTGCGCGTCGCGTGCGCTCTCCACACATGCCGCAGAGCAGCAAAACGCACCACTTCCACGCCTGATAAACGCGCACGCCTAATGTGGAGCCAGCCTTAGCCGACTGCTGTCCTCCAATCGGCCCTAATCGTCGATACATTGAGGTGAGATTCGTGCTTTATTGGTAGGTATAATTTTTCTCTAATTGTAAGTGCATCTGTGCATCTATACATTCGTTATATACTAACCCCCTTACATATAACAATATATACACAATGGATAAGCTATACAATGTTTTTCCTTGTCGCTTGACAGACAAGGACAAAACATTACTTTCGTTTATAACAATACATTATAACATATGTATTCGTTATGCGCCTTCGTCCTATTCCCATAGCATCTGCGTTACTTTTTAAAAGAATAATTATTAATAATAATTTTCAACTGACTTCTGTAAAGTAACCCTCGATTCAATTAAATACAAATTTAACGACACCCACTCGGACAAAAAAAATTTCATTATCATTTTTACGACGCACTTGGGCACGTAATTAATGAATGGAACAGCTATATTAATCAATTTAATTGCTTACTAGCTTTTTCCCGCGGCTGCGCCTGCATAAATACAGTATCCCACGGGAATACTGCACTTTTTTGGAATAAAAAGCCTATGTTTTAATCCGTGCCTTAAGCAACTGCCATAAATATTTCATCAAAATCTGTTCAGTAGTTTTTGCGTAAAATAGTAACGAATATCCATCCATCCTCACAAACTTTCACATTTATAATAGTAGTACTATATAATATAACTGAAGAAAATTCAGTAAATTAGTTAATTAATTAGATAAAATAAATATAACAAATCATTATTTTTGAACAAACAATGAAAACCGATTTCCAAAGTAAAAATGCACAAAAAAGTATGAAAGAAATATTATTTACTTAATATAAACCCTTTAAAAATCAGCTAAAATTTTAACTATATCTCTACTCAATCGTCATAATTTTGAAGTTGGTACCAGCCCAAACAATATCCTATTAAAACAATATTTTATATTTTATAGAACTCACGTTCATGTTGGCTGGTACCGACTTCAAAATTATGATGATTGAGTAGAAAATTAGTTTAAACGATAGTGTGAAGATGAACCACCGTCTTCACACGATACGCCAATACCAGATGATGACGATTACTGTAAGTTATATAATGTCATATGCTTGCAGTTATTTAAATAATACCGAAATTTCCAAACGTGTATCTTTAAAGACTGAGGAGTTCTGTTTAGTGCTTTTGGATCCAGGGTATACCCTTGGCACAAAATTTTACTGTTTGGTAGCATATGCTTAATAATTTACTCGACAAAAGTCAAATCTCAATGGATGTCCCTATAAATTTTTGAGGTGTTCCCTCAATTCCTCAAGGATGCTATCATCAGGTATCCCACTTTGGTAGCTAAAGGTCCAATTTCGAATTATACCCTATACAACAACAAAATAATTTGTGTGATTTTAAATTAAAAACGAAACAAATATCGTAAAGAAGCAATATGTTTGGCAAACTTCAATTTAAAAGGCGTTCATTATAGATTAATCCATAATCTATATTATAAAGAGGAAAGATTTGTTTGTTTGTTTGTTTACATTGAATATGCTCCGTAACTACCTTTCTTCCTTCCTTCCTTTAGCGCGCACGAAGTCACGGGCAACATCTAGCAATTTTCAATATTCTTCTCTTTATAATGAGACACGCCAAGAGCCCTTTACAGTAATTGAAAGCAAAGCTAAAAGTTTTTGTAACAATGGTATGGAGCTAATACAAAAGTGCTGGACAATCAGTGGGCGTTCTCAGCGTGACGGTATTGTCATGTGACGAGGGTATTATTAGTCCGTTGTTCTTATTCCAGACTGGCTTTGTTGTATTTTGTTTGGAAATATCAACGAAGCTCAGTTTGAGCTGCGAACTTGATCGTTTCAGTAGACAGTGCTTCGATGGAGAAAAGTGCTTCGGCGAGGAAAAAATGTACTAAAATGTACGTTTGGTTGTTTAATGATAACAAATTTTAGAATAAAGAAAGAAATTTGTTCATTGACAAATTTTGAATAAATTCATTTTCTTTTTCTATGGATAGTTACATACTACGTAAATCTGGTCCGGTGGTAAGTTCTCGAAGAACTTGTGTTACGGGTACCGGACAACGGACATATATATTTAATACTTTTTATACTATGCTTATGACCCAGGAACACAGAAAACCTTTGTTCCCTGGCGGGATTCGAACCCGCGAGCTGCGGCTGGAGCGCAACTCGCTAACCACTGAGCCCCAGACGTCGTCATTACATATTGGGTGGTAAAAAATTTATGATTGAAGCTTATAGGTGAATTTCTTTACTGTGGATATGAATTTTCATGTCTTAGAAACGGAAATCTTCTAAAAATATTAGATAAAGATGAAACTTTCATAATTTTTTTCCGAACATTAAATACGCATTTTCACACAAAATATAAGAATATAAATTCTTATATTATTTCGTGTGAAAATGCACATTTTACGCAACATCAAGCAACTCTCAGCTTTACGTATCGTTACTTTTTGCTCGTAGCATGTTCGTAGGCCCGCTACGTAAAAGCGTAGCGCCTACGCTACTTGGTAGCAGTCGTGTAGCTACAGTGTTGCTTGAAGCTATTATTATTACTAGCCTATCGCCTTGTGATCGAAATTCAACCATAATTGAAAAAAAAATTACGTAATTATTTATAATTGCATATCTGATGCAATTAAAAATATTATGTAAATGTTGGCTATGCAATGAGAAAGAAAGATTGACTATTGTATTAAACCAACACCTTTAGCTATTATTATGGTAGTGTGAGTGAGATAGGGTATGTAATTTTATTATAATTAATAATTTATGTATTTCTAAACATAAGTTTAGAACATATTAGATTTCTGCACACTTTAACTTTAACTGTGCCTCATTTAATACTCCTCCGCACTTCGCACACAATCCGCATAATTGTACTTAAAGTTTTTTATTTACATATTAATATAAATATCTGGGTAACCGAGCATTGCTCGAGGATCTGAAAAATTAAAAAAAAAAAAAAAATCACAAAAATATTTACCTGACCGGGGGATTCGAACCCACTACAATTCGAATTTTCGAACAAAACAAACATTATGTTAAACATACACATTGGTATGTGTATGTTTAACATAATGTTTGTTTTGTTGCCAAAAGCTGCCAATTGGACTGACGTTATAGAGTCGAAATTATTGATAATATATTTTGTTGCACGACGAAAGGAAAAACAATATATAGCTTAAATAATGCGCAGTTACCCAGGGAAAAACCTAGCTAGAACGATTTTTCTCCCCCAAAAGCCGCTTTCGAGATACCGATTATATATATACAAGATTGTCTCGTTTAAAGTATAAGATATATTATTATTTAAATAGTTTTTTTTTGCATTGCAATACAAAACATATGGATTTATTGCTTTTAGATAGTAAATATACCCTATACCGAAAATCTGAACGATTAATATTTAACACATCATTTTGACATATATAATGTACCTTAGCAATTCAGTATTATTTCGATATTTTAATAAATAATAAACGATATTCCAGGTAGAAGATGTATTTGATACTTTCAATAAATATTTAATGACATATTTTGCGGTAACGGTCATTAAAATTTGCAAATTACTGTGAGTGCCTTGATGTCTCAAAATAAAACATTATGGTAATATGGATGGGGAAAAGTTGTTAATATTATTTATTTTATTACATTTAAAAGTGACATTTTTACTCTGACTAAATTAAAAGAGAGTTTATATAACCAATAGTTACAATTGTTTCAACAAAAAATTCTAACCTACTTATAAAATACAAGTTATTATTGTAATAATCTATACAAATAAATAAATATGAAGTGTCTGTTTGTAATTTTAAATTAAGAGCTTTTCACTAAATACATATGAAGTAATATACGGTACATACAACTTTTTTTTTTAACAGTCACAGTTTGTCAGTCCGTCTGGCTTTCTGTCTGTCTGTCTCTTTGTTCCGACTAATCTCTGAAACAACTGAACCGATTTTCACTGGCATATAGCTCATGTTATAAGGAGTAACGGGTTCCGGTTCCGTAAGTTCTACGCAAACAAAGTTGCTACCAGCTAGTTGTACTAATGGAATTCAACTAAGTGTCAAATGCGTTGCGTTATGCGTAATATTAAAAATTAAGTCAAAGAATAAGAAACGGTAACATTCAATTAGCTAATTTTGCCATATTTTAAAGGACTACGATATTATATAAGCCTTTCAATGTCAGCTGAAAATCACATTGAAAATACGTGAAATGATAACGCCTTTTTTACAAAAACAATGCAATGGAAGAAGTATTAAAATTTGTCAGAGTTAAAGTTTATGTGGAAAACGGTGTGCAGAAAGCAAGATTTTTTTTCCTCACTCACACTAACATGCGCTTGTATAATAACAGTAGGTGTTAGTTGGACACAACGTCAATCTTTCCTTCATATTCCATAGGCAACATTTACATATTTTTATGGCGTATCTAAGAGGCAGAAAAGCCCTGATAAAGTTGAAGCTTAAAATTTCAAATATGAATTATAGTCGAATTTCTACCACTAAGCGATCTTTAGCTATAGTAAAAGAATATTAAAAGATTTGCTTCCGATAATATGTTCTCTGCATATATATTATGTTCCAATCATTATCAAATCAAATCACCTTATCTAAATTAAGTAAGATATTTAAAGCCAGAGGGAAATCAATTCGAGTTGATTTTTATTCTTATTATATACTTATTCATATTATAACCATATGAAAAAGTTTTTAGTAGAAAAAGACCGACAAATGAGTAGACGTTACACCTACTGGTAATCGTTGACCATGGCTACTAGCAAGTCCAACTGAGTGTTCAAAGTGCGTCGCTGATCTTAGGTATAAGATACGACCTTCTACGAGCCTCCAGTACCCGTTATATCACGCCAATTTTCTGTGAGGCCGTAATTTTGATAGAAACAGCTTAAGCATAATATCTTTCCCACGGTATAGAATCTGATTCCGAATTCGGAATAAGAATTTCCTTAGATTTTTTTAACAAATTCTTCGTAATCCAGATTTAGTTACATTTATATGTTTTCCGTTTTACAAAATGCTTTTGAATATAAACAAAGCCCCAAAGCAATAACTTCGATACTTCACTAAAGCCGTACGTTAAGAGGGTACACAAAAGAACAATAGCAACATCTAACCACTTCTCTGATTAAAATTAATTACGCAAAAACCTCTTAAGTAATGAATAGGCAAAATTGTATATTAGTAGGTATGTGCTGCACAGTGTGGGTAAGTGGGTACCCACTTACCCACACTGTGTAAATTATTGTTTATTGAAACGCATTTGCTAAATCTTTAAATTTTACCGACCATAGATACTCGCAAAACCAGTAGGTCGATTCAGCTAATTAAATCGTACAATAATACAATTTTGATGCCGTCTTGACACAGGGGCGACACTACAAATAACAGCTTGAGCACCGGGGAATGTCAGCCATGTTGATGTAAGCCTAAGTCTATCACGGAAATCATTTTAAACGTCGCGTCAGGCAAATACTATTATAAGTATTATGAAATTATATTTATATTATGTCAAAGCACTAAACGACAAGCGGTCAGCCCCGTGAACGAACGTCCTGGCTGGAAAAAACTTACGCCCCGCTCGTCGCGCGCAAATACCGCATAGCTGCGAGCTGTCATTCGTGTAAGTCTATTGAATGACGGTTCTTCACGTTAGCAATATATTATATTCTTTGTTTTTGATATGTTATTAAAGCAAAATGGTATATCACAAACGTCAAACCAATGTCAAATGCGTTTTGATTGGTTGAAACATTATGATATCAAGACGATTCATTGGAAGTAATCAATTTACTTCTACTTTAATTTACGTCTAAGTTGAATATAAGTATTGAGGTTTTGGGGTGTGTGAGTTCCCTATTGCTTTTTTAAGCCCCCACTACCTTGCTGCTTTCTCTCGGTGATATTCTATGCAAATGTTATTTCACGACGGTTTTCCATGAAGCTAAAATATGTCTCCGGGCCAACCAACCCAAGGTATGTAATATGTATATGTTGGCAAAAACCAAATGCACAACTTGCATATTCGAATTGAGATTTAATATAAATCGCACGGAGTTCTGAAAAGCAGTAAAGCAATTCTATTGTGATTTCGAGATATCTATTGAAATGAAATTCCTTGAAGGAAGTATATTAAAGCTTGTATTCATCGTTTCAATATTTCCGATACGAAACTTCATTTCGAACGAACGAGCGAATGAATGGGTTTTATTTTAGCTGGATGATCCGTGAACATTTATTTTATCCCATCAGGATGATGAATAAGGATTAATGCATTTTGCGAAGTTTTCTGCGTATTTTCTGTCTACTTTTTATTATAGTAGGTATATTTAGTAGGCTCGAAGACTTTTCTGCCTAACCATTGCATAGTTCAAACAGTCGATATGCTCGCACCTATTTCTCTGTATTGGTTTTAGAGAGTAACATACGAGTTTTAAAAAAACCTGACCTGATTTCTTTAAATTACGATTTTGGTTGACTTAGACTTTCATAAAAATGTAACAGTTTATTTGCTGTTGCTGAGTGTATTAAATCTTGTGGTGTTACGCCGCAGTGATAGTAGCTAGCCGCATTAGTTGACAGCTAGGCATTACACTACCTACCTTCCTATCCATAATAATATATCTCTATAGTACTTATTTATTTATTTATTTATTTATTTATTTATTTATTTATTTATTTATTTATTTATTTATTTATTTATTTATTTATTTATTTATTTATTTATTTATTTATTTATTTATTTATTTATTTATTTATTTATTTATTTATTTATTTATTTATTTATTTATTTATTTATTTATTTATTTATTTATTTATTTATTTATTTATTTATTTATTTATTTATTTATTTATTTATTTATTTATTTATTTATTTATTTATTTATTTATTTATTTATTTATTTATTTATTTATTTATTTATTTATTTATTTATTTATTTATTTATTTATTTATTTATTTATTTATTTATTTATTTATTTATTTATTTATTTATTTATTTATTTATTTATTTATTTATTTATTTATTTATTTATTTATTTATTTATTTATTTATTTATTTATTTATTTATTTATTTATTTATTTATTTATTTATTTATTTATTTATTTATTTATTTATTTATTTATTTATTTATTTATTTATTTATTTATTTATTTATTTATTTATTTATTTATTTATTTATTTATTTATTTATTTATTTATTTATTTATTTATTTATTTATTTATTTATTTATTTATTTATTTATTTATTTATTTATTTATTTATTTATTTATTTATTTATTTATTTATTTATTTATTTATTTATTTATTTATTTATTTATTTATTTATTTATTTATTTATTTATTTATTTATTTATTTATTTATTTATTTATTTATTTATTTATTTATTTATTTATTTATTTATTTATTTATTTATTTATTTATTTATTTATTTATTTATTTATTTATTTATTTATTTATTTATTTATTTATTTATTTATTTATTTATTTATTTATTTATTTATTTATTTATTTATTTATTACATAAGTTTATTACATACATATCAACATATAAACAATAGCAATAAAGCAATATTAAGCAAATATTGCTATGACACAAAGAAGCAGAAATGACAAAAACAAAAGAATGATGTTAAAAAAAACTAACCAAATAAAATAAAATACAAATTAATAAATTTAAACCATTTAGTCTTACCCCACAGTCTTCCAAGATGTGGCGTGATAGTCAAATTATTAAGGCCTAGCTGTTGCACGCACGTACAAATACAGTATCCCACGGGAACACTGTACTTTTTCGGGATAAAAAGTAGCCTATATTTTAATCCAGAGCTCAATCTACTACCATACCAAATTTCATCAAAATCCGTTCAGTAATTTTTGCGTAAAACAGTTACAAAAATCCATCCATCCTCACAAACTTTCACATATTATATAATATTAGTAGGATTATTTTAATACCAAATATGTTTATGAAACTAATAACTAAAAGTCTTTGAGACGTTATACTCTGAATATGAACTATAAGTATCCGTCCTGCCCGTCCTGCCCATCCTGCCCAACCGTCCCACGTATGGATTTAATGTGTGACATTGTACGTAGGCATCATGTGTGTATTTTTATTTTTGGCAGTCAGGAAGTACAATCTTTTTAAGTTATTTAAAGATTTTAAAGCCAAATACATAGGAGTAGTTTTTACATGCACCGTATATAAATAACATTTTTCTCATCCGATCATTCAAGCAGACAGATGATAAGATAGCTTTAGGCAACATTGGCATTCCACTCGTGTTCATTTCAATACAATTAAAATCGTAATTTTTCTTCCAACTTCTTAATGATTTCAAATAACTTCTATTGTTTGTAAAGTTAGACAAAGATTTCATTTTCAAGTTTCGTGACTAGCTCTTTGAGTGCATTTAATATTCAAGTCATATAATAACGGAACTTCAATCTGTAGCCTTAAAATAATTACTATTACACAGTAACACAAGTATCTTTATATTAAATATCATACGACTAATGGCTTTCAACCTTATAACCGTTACCCATCTTACTGTAGTTGCAAATAGATGTAACTTGATTTATAATTTATTTATTTCATAATCATCATCTCCATTATCATCAAAAATAATACATTTCACATGACTTAAAAACAATATAAATTCAACAAGCTTTTTAATATTGTACTAGATATTGTCGGCGCGCTAATGGATTCTCGCGGGAACCGTACATTTTGTCGCAATAAAAGTAGCCTATGTCCTGCCCCGGCTCTACTCTATATCTATGACAAATTTCATCAAAATTGGTCTAGTAGTTTTGGAGCCTATTCGATGCAAACTAACAAACAACACTTTCCTCTTTATTATTTTAGTATAAATGAGTCATCTGTGACCGACGTAGATATTTTTTTTTTTATTTTATTGGTACAATGTATTACTTGTTAAGTTAAATTTGAACATACGAATAACCCTTTGTTGCATTTATTATATCACCGGCAATATATTTTTTAAAATTTTCATATCACAATTCACATAAATTCCGGGCACTGTGGAGCGGCGCCAAGTCCCTCGTAGTTGGCGTCTGACGAGGCTCTGTTGACCTTTACTGGTGGAAGGTGTGCCAATTTACGGCATAAATACTTAAGAATAAAAAAATACATTTTATTCACAAATGACTGTTGACCGCGACTTTGGCTGTATTGATCTTAAGTGACAAAATTTGTAACGACTAGTTTTTTCTCGCGGCTTCGTCCGCGTAAATACAATATCCCACTGAAACACTCTTTCTAAAAAAAAGTAGCCTAACCAGAGCTTTAAATACTACCCTGCCAAATTTCATCAAAATTCGTTTAGTAGTTTTTGTGTGAAACAGTAACAAACATTCATCCATACATTCATCCATCCATCCATCCTAACAAAATTTTACATTTATCATAGTAGTAGGATATTAGTTTATCCATGCAATAAATAAACTGTAAGCGTAGTGTGTGGTGTGTATGCCTAATTACACTTAAATCTGTCCAAAAGCCTAAGCTATATTTAACAAAGTACGATATCGGCAAAGTTCCTTCTTGTTTCAAAACATTTTCTTTCGTACTAGGACCTCAAAAAATTTAAACACAAAGAAAGTGGCCGCATCGACAGCTTACGTGGCTGAAGTCCGTATTTAGACGAGTGTGTGCGTGCGTACTGTTACATCTCTATGCTGTTCCTAGAATTGCTGACGGAGTGCTGATACATCATCACCACTCTGTCATCTTAGTTAGTAGGTTTGAGCTGCAAGTCAGTTCAGAGCTAGACACGGGTCACCACGGACGCATATCTAATCTCCTAATCCAGTAAAATAAATTTGTGCTGTGAATCTTTTCCAGTTTTATGAATTTTCTTTTTTTAAAAATTCTTTTAAAAAGTCCGATCTAACAGTACCATTCGCTGCTAAGCCATTTTGATCTTATGCCTGGACGAGTGGCAAACTTGTTTGATTTTACATACATTTTTCACAGAAAAATGTATGTAAATGTGTTGGATCTATCAGACGTCATTCAAAGTCAGAGATGGACAATGGGTTGTTGACTACGTTCCTACCATGGCAGTTCGCATCACCAACAAAAGCATAATTCTGTACGTGTGTGATAAAATCTTATTCGTCTATATTGTAAGAGCCGAAAATTGAAGCGTCGAGTTTTTAAATTGCTGCTGTATTAGCGCAGAGTTCTATTTTCAGAGCTGTTTTTTCTGGCCGAGGAGATTCCGAATGTTGTGTTCCGACACTAACTAAATAATTTATAGCATATTCGTAATTCTCGTGTAATACGGGCACGGGCAGGATATCTGTATCAAGAGAGTCTCGTCCGTTAGCGTTGGTGCGAAACCGCTTGAATTTATTTTCTTTAATTTCACGCGTATTTTTAATTTTACGACAACTTGCAAGATATTAATTTAATCCGTAAAAGACTATTATAGTGTATATCAAACGTTTAAAGTGATTAACGTATTTAAGTTGATAAGTATAACAATACTGTTTCCAACTTAATAGGTTCTGAAAATATATATTTAATACATGACGTGAAACTTATTTTTAAACTTAGAATGGATATAATAAGTTGTCCTAAAAGATAGACGAATGGCAATCTGAACTTTGTTGTACACTTATAAGTGAGAAACAATCCCACCATACATTGTTTTGTTATAATATCACCAACGGATTAGACAGCTTTTTCGTTGAAAGTTCCCAGATGGCTTGGTTTTTTCCGACACTTTCAATAATTATGATCAAAATCTTCACATCTTATACGCCTAAACCTTCCTCAGGACTACTCTATCAATAAATGAAAACCGCATGAAAATCCGTTCTATATTTTTTGAGATTATCGCGAACATACAGTTAGACAGACAGACAGATACGGCGGCGGATTTACAGACGGATAGACAGAGCGAAATTATAAGGGTTCCTTGTAGTTATTACGGAAGGATAAAAATGACAAACAATCTTTTTTTTTAATTTTTCTTTAATCTTCTTTTTAATAAATATTTCATTATCACGTCTTTGTGTAGGTTGTAAGGTAAGTTACAAACATCGGAATTAAGGCCTCCCCCACATTAGGCGTGCGCGTCCCTCGAGCGTGTCAGCGATGCGGGCGCTGCTCGCGCCGCTCACACGCCCGAGGAACCTAATGTGGGGTCAGCCTAAAGGCACGGAAAGTAAGACTTACTCGTACATATTGATGCTTGAAATAAAAAGTTTTCAATCTTTACAAAACAGCTGAATACGTAAACTGTTTTCAAAGTAGAAGAAATAACAACGGAAATCAATTACAGCAGTAGTTTATATGCATCGTGTGACGCTCACTGGCAGCCTCTGGCGGATATGTAAACGACTGTAATTCGAATAATTGCGACGCTTACTGGCCCAGACGAGGCCTGGCCCGGACGAGGCTTGGCCCCAGGCCAGAATGTGTAAGAATTCGTTGTAAACAGTTTTAGAAACCACCTAATGCCTTTCGTGTGGCTTAACTCAGCTAATGCTGTGTAATTTTTGAAATTTTCATATTCAATTAATTGTACAAAAATGTAACTGGGCCAAAAAATATCCACTATTAAAAAAATATAGGTACCTACTATCTTATCTTTTCAAAAAATCAATTATGAAATTATATATTTATTGTGCATTAGAAGTAGGCTTTTAACCCTATTGAACATGGAGAACTTAGTTCCCTAAGAGTACATAATATTTCTAGGACTATTTAAAAAATAGCTACCAATTTTCACGTACCTCGTTAATGTGTAAAATATCATAGACCGTAAAAATAAAATTATGTAATTGATTGAATAAACTTCTTGCAGCTAATGTATTAAAATAGAGTATATAGTAACAATAATTAAATAAAACATCAGACTACCAATTAGCAGCACATAACTTTATAGCACTGTGGTCGGCAGACCATTCTGGTTTTTATGATACGGCAATAGGGAAAGAAATTCCATACATTCAAACATTTCTACGAGAGCATATTATTATATTTATGTGCTTGTACCGAGCAATCGCATTATGACATATTAGAAGGGTGACCATGAATCCGCAAGTTGTGGTGTTTTATTTAATATTATTACCGTTATATGTAAGTAAATGGATTAAATAAAGTTATATTTTCAGCTTGACCCGTCGGTCATCATGACAAACCTCTAATGTGATCTATTTATTTATTTATTTTAAAAAAATTGGAAAATAGAAAATATCTGAAGCAATGTCAATATACCGGAGCTCATAATATGCTCAAGTCAGAAGTAAGGGAGATAAGTAATGCAGACGGCTTTAAAGTAAAATTTTCTTATATTTTCCTAAATTACTGTCACCTAAAACACAAGGAGGCTCTTAGATGTATAATGGAATTATTATAGCGTTACCAACAGCTTTATTACAAGGGAGCTTTAAATTTTAAATTTTCATTTAAATATAAAAATATTGTAGGGGACTGTATTATTCCACAGGGATTCAGTTAGCAAGGTTACACCGATTTGGGCAGAGCCGGGGCGATAATAAAACACTGTATTGAGGAGAACGTTTTTTCACTTTTTCGATTTGCTTACCTGTTTCATGGCAATGCCGTATAGAAAGCCCCGCCCGTACGCCTCTTTCGGGCCGATCTTCCATTTCATTTTTACCTCTCTGTATAGAGAGGTAATTTTCTATTTACTATTTTCCATAATTTTCCCCATTTTTCATGAGCCATGTGAAGCAAAACGCGTTGTGTGAAAATCTTTATTACCATGACCATATACATAAATCCTTATATACTAGAAATCTTATTCCATAAAAAAGTTATATACATCTGTTGGTTATTTTTTCATATATGCACAATTTATTTATACAATTTATTTACATAATAAAATTAACTAACATCTATTTAAAATATTTACAAACTATAAAAGTAGGTAAGTACTAAAAAAAAAAACAATAACTACTCCAAAACTTAAAATGCTACAAAACAAAGAAATCTCCCAGGTCGTCCCCACCAGGCAGAGTACCTAGAAGGCTCAAAGAGTTTACTCGCTGGATTGCGATACTTATTCTCTGGGCCAGGTAGGTGCCGGCTCTGGGGTCTCGGGTGGCCTCAATGAGTTTTTTGGAGATTTCTCTGAAAAGTTTGTGCGCACCCAGACCCCATGTACCCAGGTTTCAACCCTAAACGGTTCAAATATGAGATCTCCACTAAGGTTCTCATATTTGCGCCGCTTGAGGTTTTCCGCCTGATTGGCGGCCGAACCTGCAGAACTCGAGGTGCTCTGGATATGGGACGGACGGACGGACAAGTAGCGTCCCATACAAGAGCCCGTCCCACTCTCCAAGGGACCAGGGTCATACCGTCTGGTCTCTTGCCATCGTCACGCGCCAAACCAGAGGGTTCCAGCACAGCTGGCACTCCGGCGGTGACAAGAGCCCGACGGATGAGATCGTTCAGGCAGTGATATCGGGAGATGCGGCCGGCGCTTCGTTGACAGGACAGCCCGTGGTGTCCGAGGCTGTCCACGTTTGCACCACAAACACAGCGATGGGGGACGACGTGAGGGGTGCCAAAACGCAGGGAAGTGGCTAACCGGAAAGCTGTTCGATCCAGCAATGTGCCCGTATTGGGTGACGGTAATGCTTGTAGCCAAAGGCCCGACTCCCACTTTTCCGTAGCCAAGAGGCGAGCCTGCTCCACAGGACTGGAGGACGTATTAAGAAGATTATTCCGTACCAGTCTGCAGAGTGGCTCGTCCCAGAGCCTTTGGGAAAAAGTATTGTCAGGCATTTCGCTACAAGCACTAGTTGCGCTCCAGGCGTCCTTGGCCTCGTCCAGAAAGGGAACTGTATTGGAGTAGGATGGGTGATGTAGTATTTTGGAGATAAGACTATGGTTCGCGTGGACTGAGGACAAGAAGGCTGAAGCGATATATCAGAGGGCTTTCGAACACCCAGGCCACCGAACCTAACTGCAAGCGTTGCCTGAGTCCATGCGCGGTCATCGAAATTTGTATTCAAAATAGTGGAGAGCGTTTGTCTTATGGTATCATCCAACTGTTTGAGAAGTTGAGGGAACTTCCACAGTTGACAACACCGTAAGACATAAGTCAATTTAGGTACAAAGTATATATATACGAGGGCGGGTCAATAAGTCCGTGACTTTTGGAATAAAACACAGATTTTTTGATAAATAAATCATTTTATTTTTCGACGTAGTCCCCCTTGAGCTCTATACACTTTGTCCAACGCTTCTCCAATTTTTTTATCCCTTCCAAAAAATATGATTTGTCGAGGTCCTCAAAATAGGCCTTTGTTTGCGAGATGAGTTCATCATAGGAGTCAAATCTTTTTCCACCGAGCCATTTTTTCAGGTTTGGGAACAAGAAGTAGTCACTCGAAGCCAAATCTTGAGAATAGGGTGGATGTGGGAGCAATTCATAGCCCAATTCATGGATTTTTGCCATGGCAACTGCACATGTGTGCACCCTTGCATTGTCTTGGTGAAAAAGAACTTTTTTCTTGGCCAAATGAGGTCGGTTTTTTTTCAAATCCTCATTGAAGCGGTCCAATAAGTTAGCATAATATTCCCCATTAATTGTTCTTCCCTTTTGAAGATAGTCAATGTGGATTATCCCACGTGCATCCCAAAAAACAGTCGCCATAACTTTATTGGCTGACAAACCCACCTTGGCCTTCTTTGGCGCCCATTCACCCTTAGAAACACACTGTTTTGACTGTTGTTTGGTCTCTGGTGTGTTGTGATGGATCCATGTTTCGTCCACGGTTAAAAAACTCCTCCATATTGTGATTAAACAACGCCAAACCTTCCTGTGAAGTTGTTACACGATTGCGTTTGTGGTCGACTGTGAGCAAACGCGGCACCCATCTTGCGGAAAGCTTTCTCATGCCCAAGTGATCATTCAAAATTGAAACCACTGAGCCATGCGAGAAGCCTATGGCTTCCACAATCTCTTGCACTTTCAATCTTCGGTCGGCCAACACCATATCGTGAATTTTTTCGATTGTTTCGGGTGTAGAGACCTCAACTGGGCGTCCAGGACGTTCGGCATCTTCAGTGCTTGTACGGCCACAACGAAATTCAGTAAACCACTTTTTTACCATTGAAATCGATGGTGCAGAGTCCCCATAGTATTTATCAAGCTTAGCCTTGGTCTCGGTAATGGTTTTTTTTCGCAAAAAAATAATGCTTAATAAGCACACGAAATTCACTTTTTTCCATTGTTTCCTTAAGTTACTGGATAGTCTGATAAAGATAGCTGTAAAACACAAACTAACTGACGCAGCAAGTTCAAATTTTGATAGGAGTCAACTGACAGATGCCTGTTGACAGGAGTAGTGTTGCTTTTTCAGTAAGGAGGTTAGAAATTCAAAAAGTCACGGACTTATTGACCCGCCTTAGTATATACATCTTAAGTTCAACTTATACGAAATGTTGTACATTTTTTACCACTATTCTCGTAATAATTTATTTACCCTTTATTATATAAAAAGCTTTACACTATACGTTATGTACTATGTTTATTTACGTAAATGAAAAGAAGCTACGTTAAAATTAGCTGTCGTTAAATATATATGAGCAAAATAACCCGCACTCGATAAAACACCATTTTTACGCGATTTTACACACTGATGCCATATAAATCTATACATATAGTCACTGAGTATTCACTGTTATAGTTTTATGTACTGTTTAAACCACTCGTTTATTGTTCAGATTTAAATCCACTCAAGTTTTACATTACGAGGCCGCTGTCCTTAACAAATATCTTACATTTTTTACACGTTAAAGTTACCAAAACGGTAATATTATGTCTATATTATGTAGATAGTATTATTTGAACATTTTTTATTTTAGTATTATAAAGTAAAATATACATTTCTATGCTAGTTAATTAAATGTTTTATTCAAAGACATAACTGCGGGTAAAATTGGAATAACCGCGAATGTGAGGGCTCGCTGTCGGCGCGTACTGCGGGAGCGCTGCGGTATAAAAGACCATCGATCGGAGTGTGTTCACACCGACTCGGTTACTCGACGACAGTCACTAGCCATCGACCGCTATCATCTTACACGAACATTTATTATCATTTATATCTATGGACGCTTCCAAACCACGTCAATCTGTTCTCGTGGTAAGTTCTCGAAGAACTTGTGTTACCCGTAACACAAGTTCTTCGAGACCAGACAATTTAATACATTTAATACTTTTATACTATACATTTTTTTTACATAATACACATATTTAATACACATCCATGTACCAGGAACAAAGAAAACTTTTTGTTTGCTGGCGTGATTCACACCCGCGACCACCGGCTTGAGCGCCAAGGCGCTAACCACAGCCACATAGGTCAACTTTATCATGCACAACTACATATTCTCTATGAATCTCACCAAGTTTCCCGAAAAACATTAAGAACGTACTGAACATACGTACTGAACGTACGTAAAATATCTACAACTGTTTATACGGTCCAGTTGTAGTTTATATTTTACGATATTATTTTCGTCCCGCATCCACGTAGATGGCCTACGTCGTATGCCATCTATGTGTCATCTATAAAGTCGTAGACAAGCCGTAACCGTAATAATATTATGTGTCGTCATTACGGCCCACTGATATCTTTGCTACTGAGACACGTCTCTACGTCTAAGTCTGTCTGCCCTCTCTTTAATGCAAGGAGATTAGGCTGTAGGAGACACACTCGATGACAATCGCCTCACTTTTGTGTTCTCGGGCTGTATTTCCACAATTGTTGTAAACAATAACGTGATGGTCCCGTTTGATACAGAGATACCTGTATATAAGGATCCATCATCCCAATTACGGAAGCATAACAATACTTACGCACATGCCCGCGCCCCGGCGGCTGCACTAGGATTCATATGACATATTTTTTTCTCGCGTCGCGTGCGCCACAGGAAGTCATCAATAGTCTTTTCCGTATCAGCAAACATTAAAAGGTCAAGAAAGTATGTCCGTAAACAATAATCAAGAATGTATATAAAACTAAACTATGAAAGTACCAGTTATGTGTTCAATCAGTAAACCATAAACGTTACTAAAAATAGATTAAGAGAATAAAATACAATATTTTAAGTGACAGCTGTGTATGTTCCAGTCGCAGGCCAAAGGAAGTCGAGGGCGAGTACACTCGCACGCTTAAAGCAACCCTTGCAAAATTCGTCCGACCCGCATACGCATCCGTAATAAGTGAATCAGTTTTAATATTTTATAGCGTTTCACAATACCAAAATGTGGCTATTTTGAGCTTGCAGCTTTCGCTATTGAGATTACAACTTTATCCGTATTAATTATTATAAAGAGGAAAAGTTTTTTTTTTGTTTTTTTGCATTGAATAGGCTCCGAAACTACTGGACAGATTTTGATGAAATTTGTCACAGATATAGAGAAGACCACGGGGAAGGACATAGGCTACTTTTATTGCGGCAAAATATACGGTTCCCGAGAGATTTCCTTTAGCGCGCACGAAGGCGCGGACAATATCTTGTTTTATTATAAAACGTTAGGTTAGGTTATAACCCTGTTGATATTTTACATTTGAAAGTATTAACGTGGTTTTAAATTAAGATTACGCGAAAAGTATTGTGGTTCTTTTTGTAGGCTATTTAAACGTTATTAGATATTTTGAGGAAAGAAAAGCTTACGATTTTTGTTTTATAAGTGTTCGCAATAATATATTTTTATTGCAAAACTTCAATTCATGCTGATGTGCATAACAAAGCTTCTCAAACAATTTTCATGTTATTACAGACCAAACACTCAGCATTAATTAATCTAATACCCATATATCGAAATATTAATATTATTATGTCCGAAAGATATTATAAATTAAGCCCTCAAATCTAAATTAGGCTACCTCGGGATTCACCAAAATTATTGAAGTACAAAATGAGACTTGTTTTAAACATGAAAATGTATCAACAAATTCTTTAGATTACTATACCATTTATGGTGTTTTTTCAACTAAATACAAAGCTTTTACTTTGTTTTTTTTTTTTTTTTTTAAGTACTAAGCTAATAATAAAGACTACACCTTTCACCTTCCCACCTTATAAAAGTAAAGTGGAACAGTAATTTTTAACAGAACTAGAAAGTTTTAAAAATCACAGACATGCCCTGTTTCATTGAGAACTACGAGTAATTTAACTTTTCAAGTTGTATTTCTCTAACATTTCTAACGTGATACGTATATTTAACTTAGTTAATTTAAGTATATTTTCAGCTTTATTAGCAAGATAATAGTAGGTGCGAGTACTGAAGATGCTTTGGGAGTCTTGTATTAAAGCAAGTTCGAGCAATAAACTTTGACTAGTGTAACTCAGCAGTTGGATTTATGCAACTGCATTGCAGCAATAGTTGCAAGAAATAATGAAGTTCGCACTGATAAGCTATTTTATTATAAACTTTTTAATAGAGCACACGTCTTAAGGGTCAATCCGAAACGAAACGATACGCAACATAGCGCTGCATTTTTTAGATAGCTATTCAAAATTAAACTTTATTAATTACACGTTGCATCGTAAGAGTTTGAATGTGAGGTTGCACCGCGCTGCACAGTGCACGTGTAGTGTATGACTGATGTCAAATAAAAAGTGTCTTTTTATGTAGTGAATAAAGGAGTTTTGAATACCTGTCTTAAAACTGCAGCGCCGCGTAGCGTTCCACATCGTATTATATCGGTGTGAACTGACCCTAAGGTATTAACTATCCACCATCTTCTCCATTAAATCTCCTCTTTCACACACACTCATACGTCACACCCTACCTCTGACACACTAATAATATTTTACTCATAAATTCGTTGGTCTAAAAAATCTGTTAATCTCGAGAAAACTATGCAGTTTTTTAGGAAAAAAAACGTTTGGGCTCTAATTCTAAAAATCTATTTTAATAATGGATGTTTACGATATAATATGCATCCTATATCGTAAGCATCCCCATTTTAAGGGAAAAAGAAAGAAAAAAAATGTTTTGTAGATTAAATTTTAAGAGGTTTTTTAACGTTATAACTTTTCTAAGATAGTGATGTAATTAAAGGATTCAATTTTAATATTCAACCAGCTTCATAAAGTAACATGATTCACCGTTCTTTTTCAAAATGGTACAGCATCTTAAAGATGCTTGTAGATATTGACAATATGAAAAAACTGTCTGCAGCAACCGGCAGAAATACAATGAAATTACATTATTAAACAAGGAAATGAGCAGAAAAATCAAAAGTAAAAAGCAAAAGTTGATGTTAAGCGATTTTTTTTTCGATAAAACCCATTCGTACCGAAGCATGGCTCTCACGTGAAGATTAATTAACCTTCAGAAGGATAGGCTTTTTGCATACACGAAAGGACAGTGGGGTGTGCCAAAACGCCACTCGTTATTTATGGAGAAAAACATATATTGCCATATTACTTTTTTAAAAATATTCTAGTTAAATAATTCTATGTCAAAATATTAAAACAACTTTAATAAGCTTTATGTCCATTGATGTATATTTATTTGCATTATTCAATGAGGATATATTTTCTTAATGTTTGTAATATTCACATAAATAAATGATATAAATCTTGCCATTTTCAAAAATACTTCTCTATTATAATCGGCCCTTTGGAAAATCACAAACGTGAAAGGATAGTGGGGCTTGCGACAACTCCAGCATGATTAAAATAACAAAATTTAAGACTGTTTGAAAATCAGTAGTATATTATTTAAATTACGTGATTCGATAGGAAAATACAGAAAAACACAACTACCCAGAATGAATACATAAAAAGATACAGCACCTTTTTGGACCTAGTGTTGGTACACCCGCTAATCTGTATTTTTCCAAAGTATAATAATTCTGTACGGTAAAAACCTCCTTTTCTCTCTTAAGAAGAAGAAATCTCTTTCTAGCGCTCTCTCTCTCCCGCGACTTGACCAATCATGAATCTCAAGAGTTTACATACTTTTGAGTCGGTGAAAATTTTACAGAGTAGGAGCGATAGGTTGAGCATTCGCGACAGCATACCTAACGCGGTAACGGACATACTCACACCTGTGTTTACTATACCAAATGCTTTGAGGACGCCATTGTCAAGATCATCAGGTGAACGATGAATGCGTTTATCGACGAGGTATTCGACCATAACGTACGAGACGGGAAAAAACAATCATTAAAAAAATATTAAAAGGGCAAGGGAACGGAGGTGACCTGCAACCTTGATTTTAGTTTACCAAAACCGTAATGGACTACGTAAATAATTATAAAATAATATATAATAAATGTAGGGAATATATAAATGTCCTGAGAATATTTGTCAGTAAGCCTGTAGTTTGTTTTATTGAATAAAAAAAATAATGATACCTCTATTCTAAATAATTTATAAATAGTAATGATTAGGAAACTAAAATATATTTGATAGTAAGCCGTTTTTGCTTTACCCGTAATAGTCTTCGCCAGGAGCCATTTTACTTTGGGAAAAGCGTGGCATTTTGAACACGCACCCGTCGGCCTTGAACTATTCAAACCCAGGGAGACGCTCTTTGAGTGACAAACACGGGCGAATACCACATTGACTTATATTTTACTATCGGTTATTTCCTAAATGTTTCTAAAGTTACTTAGACTTTTTTGTACGAATACAAACTTTCTTTTTATTTTTTTTTATTATTTTTAGTGGGAGTTTTTTCCAAATGGAAAATATCACCCCCATGGTACAATCAGACAGACAACACATAGAACATAACATAATTTATCAAAAACATAAACAATCATGATCTAACGTCGACCAACACAACACTTAAATACTTTATAAAGAGCTTTAGCAGCTGTAGAATAGGGGCACGATAAAATCGAGTTACAAAAACCAACTTCACTATTAAAATTTAACAGATAAAATAACTCCTGTCTCTCAGCCTCGGCCCGAACACACTCCATCAACACGTGATACACGTCCTCCACCACGTCACACGCCACACAGTTAGGACTGGGCCTCTTGTCCATAAGGAAACCGAACTCCAGTAGAAAATTGTGCAGTATTTTGTACCGATAATACAGTCAACTTTAATTAATCGAAGATTAACATTCTTGTAGCTTTAAGTAGAACGCTTAAAATATTTAAACTATTTTATTCTCGGAAACTATTTTATCTTCTTTGAGTCAGCGCTAACAAAGAAATATTATGTTTAGAAAGAAAAAAGAAAGAAGGAAAAGATAGTATATTTGGTAAAATTAACAATGAACAAGAAAAATATACATTACAAAAAAAACACAAAAAAAAATTACCAAATAGGTGCCAACCCAGCATATGTTGTTTTATATATTTAAATTATTTTATAAAATACGAATAATAAAGAGTTATAACCTATGAGATAATCTGATCAAAATACTATTCATATTCTAAATTCGTTTTGGTTCAGGCTAAGATGCCACTGTATATATTAATATTATAAAGAGGAAAAGTTTGTATGATTGTTTGTTTGCATTGAATAGGCTTCGAAACTACTGAACCGATTTTGATGAAATTTGATACAGATATAGATTAGACAACGGGAAAGGACATAGGTTACTTTTTATAGCGGCAAAATGTACGGTCCCTGCGACTTTTCTTATAGCGCGCACGAAGTCGCTGGAAACATCTAGTATATTATAATATCACAAATCACTTAGTTATTGGTGAAGAAGAATAGATGGAAATTGACATAATATTATATATTTACGTAAAAAGCATTTAATCAAAGGATGCTTAGCTTATTATTTAGCCTTAGGTTGGGAAACGCGTTATTTAAGCGCCAGGTTTCACCTAGTCCATTGTTGAATTATTATCGGGTCGATCCAACCTAAGCGTGCCGAGGCATCATCCATTACGGACGTAATACGATGATCACTATTACACAAACTGCGATAGTAAAAATACTTTATCAATCAATTACTTAATGTAAAAGGATTTCAATTATAAAACTGTCTAACGCGAAAAGTGCCAGAGGTTAAAGTTTGTAAGTTCGTAAAGAAAGGTCTTTGTAGACGTGACACTGAAATATTATCCTCGGTGTAGAGCGCTTGTAATTGTTTTGCTAAGAAATTTAATCTCGACAGTCGACAAAGAGGAGAAAATTGTAAAGTACAAAGCACATCCAAGTTTAACGTTACGTGGGATGTGTAAAAATTAAGTTATAGATACTACATAACTTTCAACATGTAAATACCTGGGTAACCTGAATTACTGATAAATTAAAAAAAAAAAGAATCAAAAAATTATTTATCTGACCGGGATTCGAACCCCCCATAATCCAAATTTTCAAACACAGCAAAAATTACGTATCCGCATAACAAACGGCCAATCGGATTGACATAATACGAGTCAAAGTTATTGATATATTGTTGAACGACCAAAGAAAAAACATATATAACTAAAACATGCGCAGTTTTCCAGGGATAAGACTTAGCTAGATCGACTTTTCTGGCATTTTCTCCCTGCATTCTAAATTTCATGGTAATACTTGTAGCCGTTTTCGAGTATCCGATTTTATAATATATACAAGATCTCGTTTAAGATAGATCGTCGAAGTATAAGATATGACGGTGACGACCTCTGTGGCTCACAAGTGGTTGAACGCGTTAGTGCTTAAGCCGAGGTTGCGGATTCGAATCCTGCCAAATGAACAAAAAAGTCCTCTATGTTCCTGGGCCATGGATGTGTATAATATAATAAAAAAGTATTAAATATATTTACCGTTGTCTGGTACCCATAACACAGCTTCTTCGAGAACTTACCACGGGACCAGATTAACGTGGTGTGGAGTCCATGGATATTATTATTAAAAGTATAGTTATTAGCTCGTAAAACTGTACGTGAAATTTTCGCTTCACGTATTAATATATAGATTCCTTGGTTTAGGTTATTAGAATTTAGACTATGTATAATTACCTAATTCAATATTCAATAAAAAATACTGAATAGCTACATAAGTGCATAACTATTGTGTGTTACGTGAAACATAAAATATCATGCAAAAACGACAAAATTGGTAAGGTTGTAATTTTTCAGACAATTTAACGTTATTTATTCAAGAAGTCATTATTTTTTGTGTATTCTGCGTGCTCGTATAAATACAGGGATGGTTCGTTAGGTTGAATCGGGTGCGACGCGACGTGGGCGACAATATATTCACAAAAAACAAAGCTTCTCAAGAGGAGACAATCCGGGCCTTTCTATAGAAATTTCTTATTCTTTCTATTTTATTATATAAACAAGTTTAAAGACTTCTCTAGATAGGTCGGATGAGACAGATCAAAAATGATTTTTTTTTTAAAACTAAATGTATCTCGCAGCTTGTGAAGATGCAGTAAATATTATGAGGTATATTACTACTATGAAATAAGACATACTCATATTAAACAGTAACTAAAAGTCAATTCATACGGAAACGAAACGATAGCTATTATTATAGAAGATAGATAGTGTTACACACACATTTATAATATCTTCCCCGTTTTATTTTTTTTAATGATAATATTTGGTATTAGTCATGATTTTAAATGACATCGATGCTTGTGACGTCTGTCAAATGTTTTAGACACTTGACAGACTTTATGTCATTCATGTCAGTCAAAAAACTAAGGTGATTTCATGAGAACGGCCATCACTTCTGAACGAGCCACCTTCAAGGAAAGACAGGTTAGTAAGACTTGTTGATTATTGTAACAATCCAGTTTACGTTAAGTAACTTGGTGATGATGTTAAATTCGAATTATGTATTAGTTGAATTATTTTATTTGTGGAAAGTTGGTGATTGAATGTACTTAATTAGCTATGTATATTAAAATCATAAATATCAAATAAATCTCATAAAGTGATACGTGATCCTTTGATTTTACTACCTTCTGAGTCTTTCTCAACATCTCAGAAGCGGGATATGAACCGCGAAAGTAAATTTCGTGTCACGTACCACGCCACAAAGGGTAGGTAGATAAATTTTTTTTTTCTCTTTTGCGTTTGGTATTTCTTCTCATTAATATTATTATTTTTATGCATTTGAGTAAAATAAATGGTCATCAGTGCAAAATACTATTTGACAAATAGATTTAAACCGTTCCTCATGCATATTTCAATGCCAGATTGCTGATGAATCTGGATTAAATAAACTAGTCGTTTTATAATAAAATACACGTTTATTCTAAACATGTAATCATAGCTTTGTATAATAATAGTTCAAATCCTTATTAGGGTCGATGATTTATAATATGTAAAGAGATGAAAATCGTTCCTAACTTTTCTAATACGCCATTTTTTTTTATAAATTATTTTCTACCACCTTTATTTTCAATTGTTTCATTAACTTATTTTTGCTTTTACAATTATACAAGCCACTTGCTAATGAACGTACTTGAATTAGGTACATTCGAAATTCAGTATGATTACCGATACAAAATACTTTTTTTTAAAACAATAGAAAACTATTGGTTTTATTTGATTATTTTAATGCATTCTAAAATAGATTATGAAATTAGATGTTGCTCAATTTTTATTATGAGATTATTTAATTTTAGAATATTTAAATTTAAATTTAATTTAAATATAAATATGAATTTATAGGATTTAAGTGACGTAAACACATACTCACACAATCGTTTTGAGTTTCAGAAAATGAGTGACCGTGAATCCAATGTGAGCCCCCGCCGTGATCCGAGCCATGCGCGCACGTCGGCTAGACCACGCTACGTCAACCGGCGGGATAGTACGCGGATGCGAAGCCGCAGCCGAGCGGGAAATTGGCGTGACGGTGGCGGGCGGAGCAGAAGCCCGAACCGTTCGCGTTCTTCGCACTACCGTGAACAAAGAATCTCCCAAGAAGAAGAAAGACTTAAGGTACTTGAAAATGAGATACGTAGGGTGCGTAAGCGTTTGAGTGAGCATAATGAATCAGACCGAAGGTCTACGACACCTAAACAAAGAAGAGGTGGTAGTAAAGCACCTCATCCTAATAATTATGATCATGGACGTTCTCTTGTTACGCCATTAAATAAACCAGATGAGGCTTCACCGATAAAGGATAGGCATGGCTACTTAATTGAAGAATTTTTAAATATACTAAAAGCAGGGACAGGGAATCGTGAATCGTTTTCTAGTTCGGTACTTGCAAATGTCATTCCTGAATTCGATCCACTTGTGAAAGAACAGACTGTTAACGTTTGGATAGATAAAGTAAACGAGTGCGCGGAAATTTATAATTGGAGCGATAAACAAACGATTCACTATGCCCTGCCCAAGCTTAGTGGTATTGCTAAGACTTGGTACCAGGGACTACCTTCTATTAAGCATACTTGGCTCGAGTGGAAAACGATGTTAAGAGAGTCGTTTCCAGCGACTGAGAACTATGCGGAATTATTGACCGAAATGCTTAATAGACGGGTACGCTCTGGTGAATCTTTAGAATTATATTATTTTGCTAAGGTTAATTTACTTAATAGATGCAAGATATTTGGAAAGCAAGCAGTAGACTGCCTTCTTTATGGGGTTGATGATAGAGGCGTTCGTTTAGGTGCCCAGGCGGCTAAATTTGATAAACCAGAAGACGTTTTAGAATTTTTCAAAACTATTAAGTCCCAAAACCGCAATCAATTAGAATATAATAATAATAGAGATAATAGAGACAGGCGACAATATAATTTATCGGCCACTAATTCTAGGGCAACGGAGAATATTACCAGAAATAACGGCAATAGTACACACTCCAAGGGTCCGGTTAGGTGTTTTAATTGCCAGGGTGTCGGACATCCTAGTTTTAAATGTCCTAAGCCTTTAATAAAATGTACCGTCTGCAATTATTTAGGTCACGAAGGATTAAATTGTGTAAAAGCAAAGGGTGGCACCGCGCCCATGGACAAAAACGTATTAGAGGTGAGGGAATCTGAAAATACAAGTAGAAAATATAAACTACCTATATTGATAAATGGTATGACTACTGTATGTCAAGTAGATTTAGGAAGTGAGGTTACACTTATTCGTGAAACCGATGCGGCGGGCTTAGGTTTAAAGTGGGAACCGATAAATGGACCGCGTTTAAGGGGACTAGGAAACATACCGTATTTGTCTTTAGGTCGCACAACAACTAGCGTTGAAATACAAGGTATACGTGAGCATGATATTGAAGTTTACATCGTTGATGACAAATTAATAAATTGCAACATTTTACTAGGGCATACATTTACAGAAAGACCTACAGTTAAAATTATAAAAACCCCTAATGATTTAAAATTTCAACGAGTTGATCATGAACATGACACGAAATTACAGTTACGTTTAGCTAATGACGTTTATATTAAAGTAGGAGAGATGAAAGCTGTTACTGTTTATTCAGATATTGCATGTGATGGATACATCTATGTTAATGGGTCGATACGTGGGAATATAGGACAAGAGTATTATCTTTTGCCCGATGAGTATCAAATAAAAGAATCAAACTGTCAACTGTTAATCCAGAGTGTAAGCATGAACTCCATAAGGCTTAAAGGTAATACTCTTCTGACGCGGGCTAAGTTTATAGGATTATATAAGGACGTTATGAGAATAGTTAATGGTAATATAAACATTTTACCTGTTACTCCTAACTACGGCTCACAGCTAACAGAGCAACAGATGCATAAATGTCACAATTTACTTACAGAATATAAAGATTGCTTTTCTACGGGCATGCACGATCTTGGCTTCACGAACGTAGCAGAGATGGAGATCCATCTCATTGACACCAGCCCTGTTGTTTATAGGCCATATCGTATGGCATACTCGGAACGTAAACTAGTCCAAAACATGGTAAGTGATATGGTAGAGCACGGAATTGTTCGAGAGTCAAGCTCCCCTTTTGCCAGTCCAATAGTACTGGTTAAAAAGAAATCTGGCGAAAAACGTCTTTGCGTTGACTACCGTACTCTAAATAGTCGCACAAAACGTGACCAATACCCACTGCCTAGAATAAATGATTTGTTGGATCAATTGTCTGGACAATCTCTATTTACGTCGTTAGACTTGGCCTCGGGATATCACCAGATACCTATAGCTGAACAATCACGCGAGAAAACTGCGTTTGTAACGCCAGACGGGCAATTCGAATACAATCGCGTACCGTTTGGACTAGCAAATGCTCCAGCAGTGTTCCAAACTGCTGGAGCATTTATCCATCAGATTTATCCATAAAGTCCTTAATAAGTCCAAGGTAGGATATGTAGTTATTTATATGGACGATATCCTAATACCCTCCAGGTCGTTTGAAGAAGGCTTGCAACGACTTGAAGAGGTTCTTAAACTTTTAAGGGAGGCCGGTCTTACTTTAAAAATGGAGAAATGCCACTTCTTTCAAGAAAAGATATATTTTCTAGGATTTGAGATAGATAGAAAGGGTGTTAGACCAGGAGTCGCAAAAACTGAAGCAGTAGCCAAATTTTCTGTTCCACAAAATCAGCATGAGGTTAGAAGGTTTCTTGGACTTGCGAGTTTATTTAGGAGATTTGTTAAGGGATTCGCGTTGATTGTCAGACCCTTGACAAATCTTTTAAAGAAAAATGTGCCCTGGCATTGGGGTGATGATGAAGCTAATGCCTTTGAAAATATAAAGAAATTTCTCTCAGAAAGGCCCATACTTGCTATTTATGATCCCCACGCAGAGACTCAATTGCACACTGACGCCTCCAAGTTTGGGTTGGCCGGAATATTGTTGCAAAGGAAAGAATCCAAACTATGGCAACCCGTAGCCTATTATAGTCGGCAAACTCAAGCGGACGAAATGAAACTTCATTCGTTCGAACTTGAGACCCTTGCAGTAATCTGTGCCTTGAGCAAGTTTCGCTCGTACCTAATTGGCATCAAGTTTACCATAATAACGGACTGTAACGCGCTTCGTACAACTTTTACTAAGAGGGACCTTATACCACGCATATCTAGATGGTGGATCCAGTTTCTTGAATATGACTGCACCATTGAATACCGACCGGGTGAGAGGATGTCTCATGTAGACGCTCTCAGCAGGAGCCCAGTGTCAGTGGATCCAGAACCTATACATACATTAGATGTTCTTGCGATCACTACTGAGGACTGGATTTCGACAGTGCAGTCTTCTGATGAAGAAATTAAACGGCTCAAGGAAATCCTAGAAGACCCAAACACTCCCAACGTCACAAAAATTTATAAGGAATATACCGTTAAGAACGGTCGAGTGTTTCGTCTTCTAGAAAATGGTGACACAAGGTGGGTTGTCCCAAGAGGCGTTAGGTGGCAGCTTATGAGAGCAAATCATGATGACGTGGGCCATTTTGGTTTCGAAAAGACGATGGAGCGCGTACGGTCTAAATTTTGGTTCCCGAAAATGCGTAGGTTTGTGAAGAAATACGTGACTGCTTGTCTTGAGTGTGCTCACCACAAACTACCATCTGGATCGAAAGAAGGACCATTGCATCCTATACCTAAAATTGATATCCCCTTCCACACACTACATGCCGACCATTTAGGTCCATTTTCACGTAGCAAACGGGGTCACACTTATATATTGGTTGTGGTTGACTCATTCATGAAATTTGTAAGCCTAACTCCCGTAAAGAGCACGCGCACTAAGGAATCTATAAAAGCGCTACGTACACTGTTTAGTTTCTTTGGTTCTCCCACACGTTTGATAACAGACAGAGGTACGAGCTTTACGAGTAAAAAGTTTAAATTGTTTATAAGGTCTATTGGCGCAAAGCATATTCTTAATGCTGTTGCAACGCCGCGAGCAAATGGGCAGGTGGAGCGGTATAACCGTACAATTCTAGCTGCCCTTGGCTCAATGGTTCATGGCAAAGACAAGAACTCGTGGGATGAGCTTCTTCCGGATCTCCAGCTAGGTATTAATACCTCTATTCATGATGTGACGAAAAGGACACCTACTGAACTCTTATTCGGTAAAAATGTAGCAAATCCAGCATTGGGATTATTAAATGACGTAGATAATGATATTACTACCGGTAGGCAAACGATAGAAGAAATTAGAGTAGGAGCTAGTGAAAGGTTAAAACGAAATGAAGAGTTAATGAAAGAGCGGTATGACAAAAGAAAAAAAGTTAGTAGGATTTATGCGGAAGGTGACTTGGTTAGGATAGTTAGAAACGTTGTTACGGAGCCAGGTCAGTCTAAAAAGTTAGAAGCTAGATGTAGAGGACCTTATAGAATTAAAAAGATTTTACCAAACGATAGGTTTCTTGTAGAGGATACACCTTTGACCAAAAAGGGGTCTAAATACGAAGCGGTAGTGGCTATAGACAAGGTTTATCCGTGGCTTAGTTTCGGGAGTACTGCTGCTTGCTCTTCGAGTGACGATAATGACGACGATAGCGATGATGAGGTAGCCGAAAATACATAATAACAATTCCCGATGTGTATTATGATACTTTTATACTTATAATACTTATTAGGAGCAAAAGTGAGTATATAATATTCGTATGTTATTTAAATAAAAGTGATGTTTTTATGTGACTTAAATTAATGAATATAAGTAAATATATAAGTAAAGATGATACAATAGAGAAAAGAATCTGTACTGATTTAAGTAAAAGGTTAAATTGAAGTGATAACCTAATAGTATGCGATTAAACCACTAAAGTTGTTGAAGGTTAAGGAACTCTTGTAAAAGTGAAAAAGGATTGGAGAATGAGTGAATAAAATTACTAGTGAATGAGTGAGGGTGATTTTAAGCCGGGCATGATTGACATACGAACTTGTCGCCCATGAGTGGCTTAAATCATCGTAGTTGTATGAGTTGAGAGTGAAGGAAGTAACTCCTAACCATATAACTATAATTAAGAAAGTGAGGGTGTTTTTGAGCCGGGCATGAGTGGCGTACGAACTCGCCGCCCAGGAGTGGCTCATGGCATCGTGGTTGCTTTGCGATTGTGAAGGAAGTAACAGTTGCAAAGTTATCCATATTTAAGTTCAGTGTTATAATAAAACAAAACTTTATTATTTAGATGAAGCTAATTTTAGGATAATATTTTATAATAATATTTAAAGGTAAAGATTACATTTATAAATAATAGTACTAATTTATGTTCAAAATGATGTTTAAATATAATGAGATACAGTTTATTTTTTTTTCCCTTCCATAATTACAGGAAGTTAAGTTTTTATTAAAATTAGATAGTAAATGTTGTGAAATGTATTAAATGAAAATAATATTCTAGCAGTATAACTAACTTAGAACGAAGAGACTCGTTCCTAAAGGATGGCCGACTGTTACACACACATTTATAATATCTTCCCCGTTTTATTTTTTTTAATGATAATATTTGGTATTAGTCATGATTTTAAATGACATCGATGCTTGTGACGTCTGTCAAATGTTTTAGACACTTGACAGACTTTATGTCATTCATGTCAGTCAAAAAACTAAGGTGATTTCATGAGAACGGCCATCACTTCTGAACGAGCCACCTTCAAGGAAAGACAGGTTAGTAAGACTTGTTGATTATTGTAACAATCCAGTTTACGTTAAGTAACTTGGTGATGATGTTAAATTCGAATTATGTATTAGTTGAATTATTTTATTTGTGGAAAGTTGGTGATTGAATGTACTTAATTAGCTATGTATATTAAAATCATAAATATCAAATAAATCTCATAAAGTGATACGTGATCCTTTGATTTTACTCCCTTCTGAGTCTTTCTCAACAATAGCTATTCAAAATTGAACTTAATTCATTAGATAATTTATTGATTGTACTGTAGGTTCTTGGTGGAAATTCATGTTTCACACCTGATGATGCCTTTGTCAAAACCGGTCGTGTAATATATTAAAATTAATGTAAAATACTTATTATAGTGGAAGTAGTGCAAGAAGTCCTGTGTGTTATTATTGTTAATTCATTAGTCAAGATTCAAGAAGATACACGTTTCATTATAAGAGTTTGAATGTCATTTTGCACCGCGCTGAACAACGCATGTGCTGTGTATGACTGATGTCCTATGAAAATTGTTTCTTTATGTGTAGTGAATATAGTTCAATTTTCAATAGCTATCATAAAAATGCATTATCATAAAAACTAGTTGAAACTATCATATAGGTAATTATTATTTGTGTATGCTGTTGATGATTTTTTACTCATTATAAAATCTTCTATTAGGCACTCTGTGGAGTTTCCTATAAAGTAAACAATATCTGCAAAATACGGCATTTTGACGTTAAACTGCAGCGCACTATGTATCAACTCCTGTGCTAATTGGGCATGACGCAGACCGTCAGGTCTTCAGTAATTAGTGAAATCGGTACACGCTACTGTGCGGGACAATTACGAGCATTTCCATACAAATAGCCTGCATACATTGGAGCCGCAGACATTACTTTCTTTGTTATTAATTGCCAATTAAAAGTAATGTCCGTCTCGAAAGACTGTGATGAATACTAATATAAAGCAAGGAATGATATGAGCACGCGGGGACCCTAGGTATTAGTAATGCTATCTATAAGTAGGTATATTAATGCATAAAAAAATTGGTTGTCTGTTAAGTCGGTTTACGGACGATAATTTTACGTGATGACGTCATTACAAGCTGAACGCTTAGGCCGTGCCTCTCTATCGCTTGTTCCGCCTCTCTCGCTTGCACGCTTGGCACAGGCGGAACGTGACAATCAGATGGAACGTGATAATTTTTCGTGCGTGCAGCTGGTGCTCATCGATTTACAAGACGTTATAACGTCAATTTATTTCTTGGCTCAGTTGGATCTGCGATGGTTTCTGATTTCTGGCAAAACCGCCGAAATCCGCGCCTGCGCAATAATGCGAAATTGCCGTAAACTTAATAAGTTATTAGATAACTCTAAAGTTATATACTATACCCAAGTATAGTGGTAAACAATACCAAAATTAATTTAAACCATAACACAACAATAGACAGAGTGTAGTTTTATCCGTATGATATAAGTATTTTACCCAACATTAGGCTACAATATTACGAAAGCATTACTAAAAATTCCTATAATTTACAGAAAAATAACATGATAAACATTTCTTGACAACTCTAAATAAGTATGTACACCATCGCACTGCCGTACGTCACGCCGGCTTTGAAGATCAGGCGACCGCTGCGCAGTTATGATTCAACGTTAATCACTTTATAGGATATTCTGGTAAAAATTTAAAGTCGCAAATTAAATAACAAAATACTTTTGGAACGAGAATTGAATACTGATCACGATCCTTGAATATTATTTACTGTTTTGAATATCACCCGTAGGACAAACAGAATACAAGCAAAGGGTATTTTTAGGGAATTAGCACACGGCACACCTCGCTATCGATCCCGCAGGTCCGCGACACATTGAGTAGTGAGAAACGATGAGGACAAACATACTGGGAAGGTTATTTCTCGTGTTACACAGCAGCGGAAATTACATAGCAGCAAATTGAGTACGGTCAATGCCAAAAGGTGCACAAAAACTAAAAAAAAATGAGTTGTTGAAATTTCGATACTATCAGTGACTTTTGGAGTCTCTGCCCAACCTTTGGGGAAATTCTGATATCATTTTTTGCTTAAAAGAAAGCATGACGTGTGTATCTGTGTGATTATGTGTCCTTTTACCATTTATGTAGGTATAGTGTTACAGCTACTTCATCATCTTTTTTTTTAAATTACATTATTAATATCAAGATAATAATAATAATAATAATTATATTAATAATAGCAAGATAGGTTATTTAATATATTAATATATAATACATTAACATCAACTTTTAATTGATCAGTAAAATAAATAATATCGCCTATCGCCTTGTAATTTTGATGAAGCTTTTTAGTTTCGAATAATTCGTAATTTTTAGATATATCCATCCTGAAAGGAAATTTAATTTTTCCTAATGAACAACTTTTAAACAACCAACAACCAAAATAAACTTTTCCTTTGGGACTCGGCTTAAAAATTTAATATTTTAGTCTAATGTGTTTAATTTCCATATAAAGTTTATTACTTTGAATTATTAAAGAAAAGTAGGTACCTAGCTGGCCTGAATAATAGGTTTGAATAAAATAATGAAATGAAATAAATACAAGACTATTTGAAATTTTGGATATAAAAATTATTATAATATATCAATCCTTATATTACACTGTGAGGGTGTAATATAAGAGTTGAAATTTTATATGCAGAATATTTAAGTGTGTCCCGTTTTCAATGAAATTTAATATCCGAACTAATCTATATATATAAGGCACAGCTGATTGACTGATGTATCAACGTACAGGCCAAACCCTTAAGGCTAAAAGTTTAAAATTTAGCACACGTATTTCTCATATAACGTAGACATCCACTAAGAAAGGATTTTTCAAAATTCAACCCCGTATAAAATAAAATAGGTGATCAAAGTTTGTATGAAACATTTTATGCTTAGCACATATTTGCGTGATATTTCGTATGAATTGAGTACAGAAAAAATAATGAATTTAGTATTTAAGCGTTTTTTTTTTAAATTAAGTCCCTTGGTGGGTAAAATCGGGGATGAAAGTTTAATACCGATTTCACGAATGCTAGTAGTACTATAAAATTTGTCCCTGTATGTGGTGAAATGTGGGTCCAAAGGTTGTATTGTGAAATGTCAACAAATGTGCGGATTGCGTGGAATCTTGGCACGAAGATAGTTATTATGATGACGTAAACATGCGATAAAAAAATTATTCTCTGTTAAGTCGATTTACGGACGATAATTTTACGCGATAACGTCACCACAAGTCGAACGCTTAGGCCGATTGTGCCTATCTATCTCTTGTTCCGCGCTCTCGCTTGCACGATCGGCTCAGACGGACCGCGGAATCTTACAATTTTTCCTGCATGTAGGCGGCGTTTATTGATTTATAACACGTTATCACGTCAAAAAGATTTTTCGAAATTTGTCCCCACCGGGGGTGCAATAAGGGTCCTCCACGCCGAGGAAGTCGCGCTCAAAAGCTAGTAAAACATAGGTACGTGACAGCCTGTGATTTATAGAGCACTAGCTTTTGCCCGCGGCTCCGCCCGCGTAAATACAGTACCCCACGGGATCACTGTTCTTTTACGTGTTAATCCAGAACTTAAACTACTACCTACCAAATTTTACGTGAAAGAGTAACAAACATCCATCCCATCCATCGTCACAAACTTTCACATTTATTATAGTAGTAGGATTTGAAAACTTGACCGTTTACATTGAACCCATGAAACAAATACACTTCACAATATTATGTGAAGTTAGCAACAGTAACATTGGTCGTACAGCGGTATTTGCGTCAATCAATCTACACCACGTAAATCTACATAATTCCATCTACGATAGCAGTGGACAACGCAGTGCGGCATCATCAATTACCGTTTATTTGTCTACGGCCAGCGGATTATAATACCGATTCCAAAACTGGACAGCTTATTTAATTAACGATAATTTCAATAAAAAAATAAATATTAAAGTAATGACATACACATATTGTTTTCTTCCTTTTCCTTTTTTTTCTTCTAAAAGTGTAATTTGTCTTTTTGACATTAAAGTATGTAATTTTTTAATGAAAATTATTAATAATCATAAATTTTATTATTGACATTTGCATACATTTGGTTGAGCGACATGATCCTGGAATCTTATACTTTAAACGAATCGATCTTGTATATATATATATAATTGGTAACTCGACAACGGCTACAAATATTACAATGAAATTTAGTATGCAGGGATTTTTGGGAGAAAAAAATCGCTAGGTCTTATCCCTTAGAAACTGCACATTTTTAAGCAATATTTGTTTTATTATTTTGTCGTGCAACAATATATTAATAATTTCGACTCTCTTACGTCAGTCTGATTGGCAGCTTGGTATGCGTATCTACGTATAATTTTTGCATTGTTTGGAAATTCGGAATGTGGTGGGTTCGACCCGGTAATTCATATTTCTTCTTTTTCTTTTATATTGTTTCTATTTATTTTTAATTATTTTATCGTTCTACTAAAACACCGAGCGAAGCTCGGTCTCCCAGGTACTGTATATTATCTAAGACCAAATTGTACATTCGTTATGGCAAATAAACGAGTATTTATTTATTAATTTAAAATTAATGTTTGTAGAAAATTAAAATTTATTTGTAGAATTTGATGGTAATTCGACAAAGCATTGGCGTAATAACGGAAATATTAAAAGTAGGCGAATACATAACATTAGTTTCACTCGTTATTCGAAAAATAGAAAAATTACTATTATCTAATGATTTACTTTGCTACTTGCCATGCGTAGAAACCGGTTTTGGACTCTTTGCAAACGGTCCAACTCGCTTATCTGTGCGAAAGAGACGCACGCATAAGTGAGTATCGTTCTGATGCAAACTTTATACAATGTAAGCTTATGTCTTAGGGATATTTTGCTTCGCGAATTAATTAGCGGATATAATTTGTAGAGTAACTACAAATTTCGCTTTACGTAATGTATTACTAATGTGACTCGAAAATGACATCGACTTGTTTAGTACTACGCCTAAATATTTGACCTGAGTGACCTCTGGGATTATGTTGCCGCGCAGGCTTATAGGGCTCATTATTTTACGGGGGTAAGTGCGCCTCATTGCACTTTTTCTATCGAATTGGATGCCGTGACTTTTGTCGGGATTAACTTCTATTCTCCATTTGGATAACCATTTACCGAGAGCGGTAACTGACTCCTGGAGGGCTTTAGACGCGGTACAGGCTCGTATGTGGGAATAATAAAGCACTGTGTCATCCGCGAACATAGCTAATTGCACCTTAGCGTGTTTAGGGATGTCACTAGTGTACAGGTTATATAGGGAGGGCGAGAGGACCGAGCCCTGCGGTACTCCCGCCTCCATATATCTTGACGACGACAGAGCGCCTTCAATGCGGAAATGAAATTTACGATTTTCTAAGAAGTTACTTATTAGTAAAATGAGATAATCGAGTATTCCCGTTTGATAGAGTTTGTATAACAGTCCGTTATGCCAAATTTTATCAAAAGCTTTTGCAATGTCAAAGAATACGGCGCATGTCGTCTTCCTGTCGTTTTTGCTAGTAATTATGTACTCCGTTAAGCGGTGTACTTGAGCGGGACAGCTGTGCATTTTGCGGAAGGCAAACTGCTCGTCTGGAAGGAGTTTTTTTGTCGGTTATGACGTCATTGAGGCGCCTTTTAATAACTCTTTCGTAGACTTTACCAAGGGAGCTAATGAGACTTATTGGACGGTAGCTACCAGGCACCTTCCGGGGTTTCCCCGGTTTGTGAATACCTATGACAATAGCTACTTTCCAAATGTCTGGAAATGAACACCCTACTAAGAGGGCGTTAAAAATGTTCACTAGGAGTTGAATTAGCTCGGACGGTAACATTTTAAGTGTTTTGTTTGAAATACCGTCGAAGCCTGGGGCCTTTTTGGCATTCATACACTTAATAATGTCATTGACCTCCTCCGAGTCCACCATCCTCACCCTATCTACATCAGGTGGCCTCGAGAGTCGGCTGTCGACCTCGCTATTTACTAAGCTAGGGTGCACGGGATCAATCGGGAGGGTACTCGGCCGGCACTGTTGTTCGAAATTATCAGCTAGGCACTCGGCCTTGTCAATGTTTCGAATGCAGGAGGATGGTTTGGTCTGTCTAACGGAGGCATATCGATCTCCGTGTTGTTTTTGAGGGCCTTCGCGAGTGGCCAGTACGCCACGTGAGACGGCTCTAAATCGCTGAGAAGTCGATCCCAACTCTCGGCTTTGTGCTGTTTAATCTTAAACTTAACTTCCCTCTCGTAGTGACGGAGGGTTTTCCTCCACTCTTCCGATGGGTAGCGATCATATGTGCGTTTAGCCGCATTTCGGAGTCTGATGGACTCCTTTATGTCCTCAGGGAGGGCCTACCTCCCTAGATGAGTTCTCTATGGTCGCTACCAGGTGATCCGTCAAGTGGGAGGCGGCCTCTATGGCTTTCTCTTTACTATCTAAACTATCGGGGATTTTATCTAAGTTACTAGATTGGAGGACTTTGATGTTCTCCGCTAATAATTTATAGTCTACTATCTTCCTAGTACTAGAATTGTTGGGGTTAAGACTACCAAGTGTAATCGTAACCGGTCTGTGGTCCGAGTTAAGCTCGTGGAGAGTCTCAAAATAGATATTGAGAGAAACATTTTTTACTAAAGCTATGTTTATCGTACTAGGATCGCATATGACACCGTTGATGTTTTCATTTGTGTCATAGCGAGTGGGGTCAGTGGGAGCTAATAGTGAAAAATTTAGAGTATCGGTTAAACTACAAAGAATGATGCCATTTCTATTGTTACGAACGTTGCCCCACTCAGTGTGTTTGCAGTTTAGGTCGCCGGCAATGATGACGGCGTTGCCTAAGTTAAATAGCGACTGTAGGTCGCTAGAATATAGTTCTTTGTTGCACGCTAAGTACGCGCTTACTAATACAATTGGTCCGGACATACTAATGTGGCAAACAGATGTCTCTAAAGTTAACAATGGCGGTGGCTCTAGGGGAATACATTGTAATGATTTTTTTATAGTAGATAAGAGTACCTCCGAGTCGGGATCGAGTTCTATCGTTTCTGACTATTTTGTAGTTAGATATTTTAGGGCTCCTCATACTAGGTTTTAAAAACGTCTCCTGTACTAGAAGAATGTCGACATTTTGGCTGCTTAGAAAATCGCGAATTTCGCTTATGTTATTCCTAATGCCGTTCGTATTGAACGACACTACGCGTAACAATTGGTGCTTTGGGCGCGGAGGGCATGGCCTTATTGGGGAGAGCGGGGAAAACTGCTAACTCCGAACTACGATTCTGCGTGGGCTTGAACCACGCAGATTGGGAGGGTAGGGGCGTAGGGTAGGTAGGGGCAGGGACGAATCTCTGCTTGGGGGGGGGGGGGGCACCTTTCGTATGTGGTGCAATGCGCTTTTTTACTTTGGGTATTTTTTTGCACCCTCTGTAATTGGCGGGGTGTCCTTGGGACTTACAGAGAACACAGCGGGGAGGTTCGGACTCCTCAGCTGGGCTCTTACGGGGACAGTTACAGGTGCCGTGGCACTTTACGCAACGCTGCCTAGCTTGGCAATTCCGTGCCGAGTGCCCGTAAAGTTGGCATCGGTGGCACTGGCCAGGGATGCCCCTTTTAGGGGGGGGCTCGACGCGGATGCCCGTAATGTGACAGATAGCTCGGATATTGAAGATATTCTTACCCTCTGGCGTAAGAGAAAGTGTTACGAGTACCATATTGTACTCGTGTTTTTTAATTGGATGGTACATATGATGTATCTCTATGGCGGGATAACCCTGGGACTGGATGTCCATGAGTACCTCTCTTGTGGAGAGGCACTTATCGACTCCGGTAATGACGACGCAGAAGGCGCTCGTCTTCGAGTGAACCAGAAATAAAAACCAGAAGTGAAAAACTGTACTAAAACTCAATAAATTATTAGAAAGTGGCCATTAATTAGTTTTATTTTTAACCGACTTCCAAAAAAGAAGGTGGTAATACGTTAGGCTGCATATATATATATATATATATATATATATATATATATATATATATATATATATATATATATATATATATATATATTTTTTTAATGTATATTTTTAATACTATAATAATATTTTTAAAATATAATTTTGCACCAAAGTATCCTCTGGATCAAAAAGTACTGAACAGAACTCTTGAGTCCTTATAGATGTTTGGGGATTTCGGCGTTGTTTAAAGAACTGCAAGCATATGCCATTATGTAACTTACCGTAATCAACATCATCATCTTACATACAATACCTAATAGAAGCTTGGCGCGTATTCAATTATACATTCAAAACTTTTAAACTTTATTGAAATGGGTTTTTAAAAATATAATAAATATGACTAAAAAGGGAAAAAATATTATTTTAAAAGAAAAAATTAAACCGACTTCCAAAGTAAAAATGCACAAAAAAGTATGCAATAAATCTTATTTTCTAAATAATTCCCCTTTTGTTTTGAGCGCTGTTTTAATATCTTCAAGCATATGCCATTATGTAACTTACAGTCATCATCATTATCTTATTTACGATACCTAATGGAAGCTTGGCGCGTATTCAATTATACATTCGAAACTTTCTTAAAATGTGTTTTAAAAAAAATATAAATATGACTAAAATGGGAAAATATATTATTTTAAAAGAAAAAATTAAACCGACCTCCAAAGTAAAAATGCACAAAAAAGTATGAAATAAATCTTATTTTCTAAATAATTCCCCTTTTAAATTCAGCTAGAATTTTAACTATTTCAAACTCTCTTCTTCTCTTCTTCCACTCAATCATCATAATTTTGAAGTCGGTACGGTATTTAATTTAGAAAAAAAGAATTAGACAATAGTAAGTAAGGTGTGTGTGTATATTTATTTCCATTTATATATGACGAACATAGTTTTGTTGAAGTTTTGTTGAATGTTGAATTAAACATGACGCTAATTGTTCCTTTTTTTCGTTAATTTGTTACATTGTTTAAACTACGCGATAAAAAAACTAAAATTATCTAATTATGTGTAACTAAATATTATTAAATCAATAATTGAAGTTAATTTGTAAATTATAAGTATTTTACTATGTAGAAAATTAAATTATAATTTTATTCACATCATTATATTGCAATGTCAATTTAAACTTAAATTCTTCAGGACGCTGTATTTTGTACAGGGATGTGGAATGGATAATTGCAATTTCACAATTGCAATAAATTGTGCTGCTTAATAACTGGACTTTAGTTAGATCACGGGGATGGACAAAGGCTACTTTGTATCGTGGCTACATATACGGTTGCCGCGCGATTTAGTTTTGCGCATATGAAGTCGCGGGCAGCGTCTAATAATAAATAAATTACGACAACCAAATTTATATCTTAGTTAAAACGCCATTATTGTATGGTGTAGAGGCACCTAATTTCTATATTACATGTTTTACATGTTACATATATCAACAGTAAGATGTAACTGTCAATGTCATTATTGACATTCTATCAATGCAGCAGATGGAAGAGAAGCCACAATATACAAGCTACACAAATGTCGTCGGGCCAGTTCCCCCTCATACCAGAAAAGAAAAAACGCAAGATCTCCATCATGCCAAGGTCACCCAAGGTCAGCTACACCTGGATCAATAACAACGTCCTGTGTAAAGTGCAACACATCGCATGGTCGCAACTGTCCAGCTTGGAAACACAGATGCAGGTCATGTTTTAAATATGGACATTTTACTCATTTATGTTTCAAGAAAAATAGTGTCAGGACTGTTGTTACTGGGGTAGGTAGCATAAATCTCGATGATGAATCAAGCCCCAAAAGTGCTGGGGCTAAGGCTGAGAGATTTACAATAGGGGCATTATTCAACATTAAAAACATAAAGTCACAGAATGCTAGTACAAATTTGATAAGCACAACAGACAAGTCCTGGCATTATTCTCTTAAGATAAACAACAAAAATGTAGATTGCCTAATTGACACTGGCGCAGACATAAATGTGATGTCTTATCAAGTATTTAAAGAATTGAATCTTAAATTTGACAAACAGAGTAAAGAAATGTGTAAAAAATATAATATATTTGCCTACAATGGGCACAGAATACCAATAATTTCAGTGTTAAACATTTGTTGTTTAGTTGAAAATAAAACAAAACCAGAAAACATTACTTTTGTTGTAACAAAATTAAATTGTCCAACTGTGATTGGTTTACCCACTTGTGTAAAGCTAAATTTAATAACAAAAAACTTTTCTGTATCAATGGAAATATATATGGTATATAATATATATCAAAAAACTTGTGACAAAATTGTGACCAGATATAATGATGTGTTTCAGGGTCTAGGCTGCCTCCAATACGAACACAGCATCGTGCTAAAAAAGGTATGCTATTCCCTGCGTTGATCTCCCTAGAAAGGTACCCTTCGCGTTGGTCGAACCGTTAAGGAAAGAGCTTCAACTCATGGAGAACATGGGAGTCATACGGAAGGTGAACAAACCTACTCTCTGGGTGAGTAGTTTAGTTATAGCCATGAAAAAGAATGGTGGATTGAGAATTTGCTTAGATCCTAGAAATTTAAATAAAAATATATTGAGATGTCACTATCCAATTAAAAATATAGATGAAGTCAGGTCTAAATTGTCCAAAGCCTCTTATTTTTCACATTTAGATGCGTTTTCTGGGTTCTATAACATAAAATTAACTAAAGAAAGTAGTGATCTATGTACATTTCAAACTTCATTTGGCAGATACAAATTTTTAAGATTACCTTTTGGAATAAACACGGCTACAGAAATTTTCTATAAAATTTCTCGTGGGAGAGCCATGTTACCGTGGGAGAGCCATGCTTCGGCACGAATCGGCCGGCTCGACCGGAGAAATACCATGGGCTCACAGAAAACCGGCGTGAAACAGCGCTTGCGCTGTGTTTCGCCGAGTGAGTGAGTTTACCGGAGGCCCAATCCCCTACCCCCCTAGAAATGCCGCAGTTGAAAAGCAATTTGTTACCCCAGGAGAGTACCAACTGCGTTGGAAAATCCCTCTCTGGACGTCCATGCTCAGGAACCCCTGGAACTGAAAGTGGACGTCCAGGCTGCCCCTCGTATTCTGGGGAGGGCATAACTGCGCTCCAATCTGCTCGGGGCAAGAGCAAACGCACAAAGGCACCCCCCTCGATATTAAACATGGACTTTTGTAATATCAGGGGATTACACTCCAACCTTAATGCCGGCCATTACCACCTTGAGACGGCAAAGCCGGCTTTGCTCTTTTTAACCGAAACGCAGATATCATCTCCGAGTGACACATCATACCTTTCCCACCCAGGGTATTCACTCGAGCACTCCTTTCTGCCCAAAGCTGGAGTGTGGGTGTATGTCAGAGATGATATCAGCTCTCGCCGCCTCAGCAATCTTGGGGACAGGGACCTGTCAACATTATGGCTCCGCATAGATTGCGACGACCACCCTCGCGTCTATGCGTGCCTATATAGGTCCCATAGTGGTGACCCCGAGACGGACCGACTCTTGGAACACCTGCAAGCTGCTTCAGATTTTGTGCAGCGGCAGATCCCATCCGCAGAGATCATAATACTTGGCGACTTTAATGCCCACCACGCCGACTGGCTCAATTCCAGAAAAACTGATCATGCGGGGAGATCTGTCTGCAACATTGCCCTAGCGAACGACTTGACACAACTAGTCACTACGCCTACGCGAATCCCAGATGTGGATGGTCAGAATCCTTCCTTGTTGGACCTTCTGCTGACTTCAAAACCTGACGGCTACCAAATATCCGTAATCGCATCACTTGGTACATCGGATCACTGCCTTGTTAGGAGTTCTGTGCCACTTACGACGGGGTTACGACAGCGTGCTGTTAAATACCGTCGTGTGTGGCACTACAAGTCAGCAGACTGGGATGGGATGCGGTCGTTTTTTGCATCCTATCCTTGGGGGAACGTGTGCTTCTCGCCGGATGATCCCGACAACACTGCCAAATCTGTTGCCGATGTGGTGATGCAAGGGATCACCTCTGTCAGGATTTTCATTCTGTCCTCTGTAGTGCCAACTGGCGGCAGATTTCGCCCCTGGTTTGGTTCATCCCCCAAAAAAGCTTCTTGCCAGAAGCAGGAGGCTTACCAATCCTGGGCCAATGCAGTGTCTGCTCGGGATTTAAATACCAGCACTTATAAAAAGGAGTACAACCTTGCCTCTAGGTCCCTCAAGAAAGAGATCACTCGGGCAAAGAAACAGCACGTCAATAGAATTGGTAAGAGACTTGAGCGCCTCCCCTCGGGAACCCGTGCATTCTGGCCTCTGGCCAAAGCTATTGAAGGAAATTTCTGCAAGCCAACCCTACCATCCCTACACGTAGGAAATGGATCGTTGGCCCAGGATGCAAAGGACAAAGCCGATCTTCTGGGCAAGCTCTTTGCGTCAAACTCGACCCTGGATGACGGGGGGCAGAAACCGCCGACCATACCGCGATGCACGAGCATCATGTCGGATATACGGTTTCATCAGCGCTCAGTGCGAAAAGCCCTCCGTTCCCTTGATATCCAAAAGTCGAGTGGGCCTGACGGAATCCCTCCTATTGTGTTGAAAAAGTGTGCTCCAGAGTTGGCTCCGGTCTTGACACGTCTTTTTCGGTTCTCCTACTCTTCTGGCATCGTCCCGGCTTCTTGGAAGACAGCCTTGGTGCACCCGATCCCCAAAAAAGGTGATCGCTCAAATCCTTTCAACTACAGACCAATCGCTATAACCTCTCTCTTCTCGAAGATAATGGAATCCATTATCAATAGCCAGCTTCTTCGATACTTGGACGGCCAGGGATTACTAAGCGACAAACAATACGGGTTCCATAAGGGTCGCTCGGCTGGTGATCTCTTGGCGTACCTAACTCATCGTTGGGCTCAGGCAATTGAGTCGAAGGGAGAGGCATTGGCTGTTAGTTTGGACATTGCGAAGGCCTTTGATCGGGTTTGGCATAAAGCCCTGCTATCAAAGCTTCAATCATACGGACTGCCCGAGAAATTATGTAAGTGGGTCACTAGTTTCTTAGCAGATAGAAGCATAAAGGTCGTAGTTGACGGCGAATGCTCTGAGATTCAGTCTGTTGATGCTGGTGTCCCTCAGGGCTGTGTGCTATCGCCTACCCTATTCATACTGCATATCAATGACATGTTACAGACCAACGGCATTCATTGCTATGCGGATGATAGTACAGGTGATGCTGTATATACCGGCTCCCCCAATATTTCTCGGCTAAATGTCATTGAGAGTCGAAACGAATTTGTGTCTGAAATAGAGAATTCATTGGAGAAAGTCTCTGAATGGGGTAGACGTAACTTAGTCCAATTCAACCCCGCCAAGATACAAGTCTGCGCGTTCACCACTAAAAAGTCACCAATGGTCGTATATCCTCGTTTCGAGGGCACATCTTAAACCATCTCCCCTAGCATTGCGATACTTGGCGTCAACATATCCAGCGAAGTCCAGTTCCGATATCATCTAGAGGGTAAGGCCAAGTTAGCCTCGAAGAAGCTTGGTGTTCTTAACAGAGCGAGACAGTACTTCAGTCCGGACCAACGCCTACAACTCTACAAGACACAGGTTCGGCCTCATATGGAATATTGTTCTCAACTCTGGGCAGGGGCGCCAAAATACCAACTGCTCCCTCTGGATCGTATCCAACGAAGGGCCGCTCGAGTTGTTGACTGCCATAGTGTTTCAAACAGCTTGGACCCCTTGGAATTACGCCGAGATGTAGCTTCACTCTGCATCCTCTATCGGTTGTATCACGGGGAGTGCTCTGAGGAATTGTTCGGAATCATACCACCTGCAACTTTTCGCCATCATCTCACGCGAAAAACATACCATCCTCATCACCTTGATGAGTGGCAGTCTTCCACCGTGCGCTTTTCGCGTAACTTTCTGCCGCGCATTGTAAAACTCTGTAACGAACTGTCACCAGCAGTATTTCCGGACCTATACGACCTGCAAGCCTTCAAGAAGAGAGCGTATTCCCTCTTAATAGGCCGGCAACGCACCTGCAGCTCTTCTGATGTTGCGAGTGTCCATGGGCCACGGTAGTTGCTTATCATCAGGTGACCCGTTTGCTCGTTTGCCCCCTTATTTAATTAAAAAAAAAAAAAAAAAAACCATGATAGATCTTTTCGGAGACATAGAAGGTATAATAATTTGGTGTGATGACATTTTAATATACGGTGAAACAATTGAAATACACAATAAAAGGTTAGAAATGTTTTTGGGCAGGCTAGGCAGGTTAATTTAAAATTAAATAAAGCCAAGTGCAAGTTTCTTCTAGAAGAAATAGCATATTTGGGCTATATTTTTAGTAAAGAAGGTGTAAAAATTGATCCAGAGAAAGTTGAAGCGATAAAAAATATGCCCATACCTAAAAATATTAAGGATTTGCAGAGATTTCTAGGCATGATTAATTTTTTAGCACCGTTTATAGAAAATCTAGCAGAAAAAACTAATACCCTAAGAAATTTGTTAAAAAAAGATATGTTATGGTTATGGGATGAAAATTGTCAAAAGTGCTTTGATTTGTTAAAAGAAGTTATATCTAAAGCACCTGTGTTAACTAATTATAATTGCAACTTACCTGTGATTTTGTCGGTAGATTCATCAAAGAATGCACTGGGAGCGGTCTTGATGCAAGACAAACGACCCATTGCATATAGTTCAAGAACACTTACCCCCTCTCAACAAAACTACGCCCAGATTGAAAAAGAATTGTTTGCCATACAGTTTGGATGTAATAAATTTCACCAATATATTTATGGCAGTAAAACAACTGTTCATACTGATCACAAACCTTTAATTTTTATTTTTTATTATTTATTATTATATTTTTAAACCTTTTTAAAAAACCTCTTCATGAAGTACCTGCTAGGCTACAAAGAATGATGTTATCGTTGCAGGGTTATGACCTAGAAGTAGTTTATGTACCTGGTAAATATATGTATATAGCAGACACTTTGTCAAGAGCCTCACTTAGTGATACATACACACCTCAGTATGAGCAAGACTTACAGTATCATGTTAATTCAGTATTTTCTAATCTCTCAGTGATTAAGCCTTATTTAAAATTTATATTATTAGAAAGCAAAAATGATGAATCTTTAAATCTGCTCAAGTCTTATATTCAGAATGGTTGGCCAAAAAGCAAAGACAAAGTAAGCTCTCTTGTGAAACCATATTGGAACATTCAAAATGAAATACATATAATGAATGACTTAATATTTAAAGGCAATAGGCTTATTGTTCCAAAGTCCTTGCAAAGACAGATTTTAGATAAAATACACTGTGGTCATTTAGGTATTAATAAGACACTAAACATCGCTAGAGAAACAGTTTATTGGCCAAATATAAACGCGGATATTAAGAACTTAATTGATCAATGTTCCGTCTGTGCTAAATACAGATCAAATCCACCCCATGAACCGTTGAAATGCCATGAGATATCTTATCTTCCATGGGAGAAGATAGGTATAGATTTATTATATTTTTATGGAGAAAATTTCCTTGTCTGCATGGATTATTATTCCAAGTACATAGAGCTAGCTTCTTTGCATAAGAATTACACTGTCGATAATGTTGTTAAGAGTCTCAAATCATTCTTCGCTCGACATGGTATACCTAAGGCATTGGTGTCTGACAATGGTCCACCATTTAACTCCTGCAAATTCAAGTCTTTTCTTGTTGATTGGGATGTAGAACACATAACCACTAGTCCGTACTGGTCGAGGTCTAATGGTCAAGCTGAAATAGGAGTTAAAATTGTCAAAAATATATTAAGAAAATGCAAAGAAGATGGCTCGGATATACATTTGGCGTTATTACACTATCGCAACGCTGCGAAGGGAGATTTTCCCAGTCCGGCCGCATTATTAATGTCTAGAAACTTGCGAGTAAATTTACCAATTCTTGACAGAAAATTAAAACCTAAAATTGTAAAATTTTCGACATTTGAAAGATGTCATAGATATAGCAGAGACAAGATGTATTTTTATTTTGACAGGAATGCGAAGCATACACCTTATGGTTTTCAGCCGGGGAATGACATTTACTTCTAAAAAAATCCTAAATCGTTCTGGTCTCCGGGAATAATTAAAAAGAAATTAGGATGTAGTAGATCGTATTATGTTGCGGATCCAAACGGTGTTGTCTATAGGAGGAATAGGGGACACAATAGACATAGAAAAAAGAATTTAAAAGAAATTAATCCTCCACCTTCTTTTTATGGCGATGGCAGCACAATCAATATGCCTCCCATGCAGGAGAGTATAGATCCCATAAGTTTGACCAACTCGGAAATGGTCCCGTTCAAAATTGCATTAACGATGATAACTGTGTTCCTATGGAGAGTCTAGAAAATACCGGTTACGTAACCAGGTCTGGTAGAAGTGTAAAGCGCCCTAAATTGTATATGCATGAGAAATTTGAGTAGATAAGTAATGTATTGTTATTAGTTATGTACCTACATTATTAGTTTGCTTTTATACTCGAAAAGGGAGGTGTTACATATATCAACAGTAAGATGTAACTGTCAATGTCATTATTGACATTGACAGATGTCATGAAGTAAAGCCTATCGAGTTAGTTTAGTTAGTTGGCCAAAAGGCTATACATAGTGTAGACGTATATATTGTGTTAAGCATATCTCATTACATATTGTAATACGAATTTGTGGTAAGCACCACAAATACGTATTACAATATACAAGGTAAAGGAGGGTATAAGAATTGCTGCTGTATTATTATCATCACCACACGAGCGCAAGAAGGACTTACAATCAAGAGGTCATAGTCCGATACATTTATTATCACTTCATCTGTAAATTTCATAATGTTACGATAAGTGTTGATGAATTCCATATTATATTTATTAATTTTCTGTAATAACTACAGGGCTTCTAAAAAGTTCCCTTTAGGTGTTTTATATTATGTTTCATACATTTTTTCCATACAAAAGTCGTGAAAATCTAAAACGGCTAATATGATTCATCTGATTTCATCATATTAGAAAACATCAATTTAAACAGTTTTCAATATATGAGAAGGCACATAATATGAGTTGAAAAAAAAATAATGAATCACAATATAAAACAGTTTAAAAGTTTATTTTAGTTGGCCAAAAGGCTATACATAGTGTAGACGTATATATTGTGTTAAGGATATCTCATTACATATTGTAATACGTATTTGTGGTAAGCACCAATAAAGGAGAGTATAAGAATTGCTGCTGTATTATTATCATCACCACACGAGCGCAAGAAGGACTTACAATCAAGAGGTCATAGCCCGATACATTACATAAGTAAAAACTTGTTATTGGAAAATAAAATTACTAGTTACTTAGTTGAGTTAATGTTACAATTTGTAAGCTATAAATTTCCTACTACTATATACTACTATTATAAATGTATAAGTTCGGGAGGATGGATGGATGGATGTTTGTTACTCTTTCACGCAAAAGCTACTAAACATATTTCAATGTAATTTGGTAAGGTAGTAGTTTAGGCTCTGTATACATAGGCTACTTTTATCCCGAAAAAGTACAGTATTTCTGTGGGATAGCGATACTATATTTACGCGGGCGGAGCCGCGGAAAAAGCTAGTCAAATAAACCTGTGTGTGGTTATAACAACAAAGTAATAAAACCTTTTCATTAAAAAAAATGTTCCAATTACTGTACACATATTAGTAAAACAGCGTTTGTCAGCCCTACGTAATCGTTCCGATAAAGCCTAATGGAGAGCAATCCATGATAAATCAGATTAATTATTTATACGCAAATATAATTATGTTTTCCCTATTTGTGCTCTCGAGTATCGGCCTAATGAGGTCGCTGTTTCACAACTCAATGGTTTGTGTTGATTCAATAGACGTACACGTCATGTGCTTTGACTTATTTAAATCACGACTTTATTTTTTATTAAAATCAATCAAGATTTGACTTTATTGTAAAACAATGAGCTGTTATCATATCTTTTCGTGTGTAAGGCCGCCTTACACGGCCCGGTCTATATACAGTTTGATCTGAACTGATGCAAAATCGTATCATCTATGCACATAGAGGCCTTGAGGTAGATTGCATCAGTCGGCCGGATGGACTGAAGCTATTTGTTAAGATCAGCCTAAATGGACCATGAATGGCAAATAGCTTCACAAGCTGTATAAAATTAGCATCGTAGTCTTATAATTTGTTTTTTATTTTAATTTGACTATTTTCAATTTAACAACCATTTTGGCTACTAAAATCGAATGATTAAAATAAAATAAAAAAATGAAATGCTTGTTACGATTTATTAATAGATAAAGTTTATATAGAAATAAAGATTATTAGAATAGAAATAAAGCAGATAATTAATTTTGCCTATAATCCGGAACTTTACAACTAGCAGCTTGCAGCAAACTAGAACCAATAAGCACGACCGTAGCTCGCAGCATACCAAAAGGAACTGAAACGATATTTCCGTGTATGTGCACGAATCCGTTCGATGTAATGCGATCGGCCTCCTTCTGTATGGTACGCTTTAGATTTTATTCTACGCACTGGATTTTAATGCAATACGCAAGAAGGTTTCCCGTAAATCTACTAAACGTGTTTTAACGAAATATTGTAATATTTTTGATGTGACGGAGCCGCGGGCAGAAGCTAATTCCAAATCCTACTACTATTATAAATGTAAAGATTTGTGAGGATGGATGGATGTTTGTTACTCTTTAACGCAAAAACTACTAAACGGATTTCGATAAAATTTGGTGCGGTAGTAGTTAAAGCTCTGAATTAAAACTTAAGCTACGTTTTATTCCGAACAAGTACAGTGTTTCCGTGGGATACTTATTTACGTGTGCGGAGCCGTGGGCAAAAGCTAGTTTTAAAAATATTCATAATACTGTTGAGAAACGGAATTTAAAGCAGGGGGAGCTGTAGGCGATTCTGAAATTCGTCGACTAAAAGGGGCGAAATGGGGGTCCAAAGTTTGTAGAGTGAAATATCAGCAACTAAACGGATGGCGTTGAATTTCAGTACGCAGATAGTAATTATGACGTAGAGGTCTGTTAAAAAAGGATTTTTTGAAATACATTCCCAACGGAATGCAATGATGATCCCCGCGGACGAAGTCACGCGCAACAGCAAGTTATAGTGTATAAATTATAGAAATGTTTTTGCTAAAACTAATCAATAACTTCTTAGATACAAATAAATCTAGTTATAAATTTCACCTACATTTTTATAAGCTGTTAAAAACAAGGGAACTGAGATAAGCCGTAAAACAAAGAATTATATAGATTTTGCAGTAATAAAGGTATAACTTTACAAATAAATACGACTGTAAGCCATTTGAATGTAGTTTCAGCATGAAAACCATATAGATTAGCTGCAAAAACCTCGCTTTCCTAATCTATTTCACGGCTAGACAAAGTGAAGTGCTGGCTAATATTTAATTGAGAGGAAACGTGATTGAGAAATAGTCCATAGTGCGATAAAAGATTTATAAATGCACATCGCATTTTCTTACGCACAATTTATTTCTGTAGTACGAGTATTTTGTACGTTTTGAATTTAATATTTTAAAGATATTTTGTGTGCGTTTAATCTTTATGTGCGACGAAAAATGTATATTATCGTCTGACTTGTTTGTTTAGGTGATTCTCATGCTGGCAGCGAGCAGGTACTTAAAATATGCAAGTACGCAAGTACGTATGCAAGAAGGTTGAGTACTGATGTAATGTAATGTAATGTAATGAGTAATGATGTATTATTTACATAAGTGGTACTAAACTCTGAGTACGAAGCCCTAAGTGGCGAGACATGACACACCACACACAGACACTGCTCAGGAACGAGTATTTCAATACATTCTACAAGACTGAATGTTCTCCGCGACTTCGTACATACAAAATTAAATCCCACGGGAACCGCACATTCTAATTTTTTTTTAATTTAAAAGTAACCTATTTATTAATACAAAGCCTAAACCACTACCATGGCAATTTCCATTCAAAGCGGTTGAGCCACGGGAACACTGTACTTTTTCGGGATAAAAGTAGCCTATGTTAATCCAGAGCCTAAACTACTACCAAACAAATTTTCATAAAAATTCCCTTCAGCAGTTTTTGCGTGAATGAGTAATAAACATCCATCCATACACCCTCATAAACATTCACGTTTATAATAGCAGTAGGAATAAACTACACAAAATATACACTAACTTTGATTGACTTGCCTTCTAACTCTTACAATGAAACATGTACAATATTACGAGGGTCAATAAGTCCGTGACTTTTGGAATAAAACACAGATTTTTTGATAAATAAATCATTTTATTTTTCAACGTAGTCCCCCTTGAGCTCTATACACTTTGTCCAACGCTTCTGCAATTTTTTTATTCCTTCCAAAAAATATGATTCGTCGAGGTCCTCAAAATAGGCCTTTGTTTGCGAGATGACTTCATCATTGGAGTCAAATCTTTTTCCACCGAGCCATTTTTTCAGGTTTGGGAACAAGAAGTAGTCACTCGGAGCCAAATCTTGAGAATAGGGTGGATGTGGGAGCAATTCATAGCCCAATTCATGGATTTTTGCCATGGCAACTGCACATGTGTGCACCCTTGCATTGTCTTAGTGAAAAAGAACTTTTTTCTTGGCCAAATGAGGTCGGTTTTTTTTCAAATCCTCATTGAAGCGGTCCAATAAGTTGGCATAATATTCCCCATTAATTGTTCTTCCCTTTTGAAAATAGTCAATGTGGATTATCCCACGTGCATCCCAAAAAACAGTCGCCATAACTTTATTGGCTGACAAACCCACCTTGGCCTTCTTTGGCGCCGATTCACCCTTAGAAACACACTGTTTTGACTGTTGTTTGGTCTCTGGTGTATTGTGATGGATCCATGTTTCGTCCACGGTTAAAAAACTCCTCCATATTGTGATTAAACAACGCCAAACTTTCCTGTGAAGTTGTTACACGATTGCATTTGTGGTCGACTGTGAGCAAACGCGGCACCCATCTTGCGGAAAGCTTTCTCATGCCCAAGTGATCATTCAAAATTGAAACCACTGAGCCATGCGAGATGCCTATGGCTTCCACAATCTCTTGCACTTTCAATCTTCGGTCGGCCAACACCATATCGTGAATTTTTTCGATTGTTTCGGGTGTAGAGACCTCTACTGGGCGTCCAGGACGTTCGGCATCTTCAGTGCTTGTAAGGCCACAACGAAATTCAGTAAACCACTTTTTTACCATTGAAATCGATGGTGCAGAGTCCCTATAGTATTTATCAAGCTTAGCCTTGGTCTCGGTAATGGTTTTTTTTCGCAAAAAATAATGCTTAATAAGCACACGAAATTCACTTTTTTCCATTGTTTCCTTAAGTTACTGGATAGTCTGATAAAGATAGCTGTAAAACACAAACTAACTGACGCAGCAAGTTCAAATTTTGATAGGAGTCAACTGACCGGTGCCTGTTGACAGGAGTAGTGTTGCTTTTTCAGTAAGGAGGTTAGAAATTCAAAAAGTCACGGACTTATTGACCCGCCTTAGTTTATTATTGTGTAGTTTATGAAGTTCAATTTTGAATAACTCTTAGCTATGTTAAAAATGCAAGGCTGCGTCGCGTCCCGTTGCAATGTTAACTGACCCTTATGGCTTGTGCTATGTTTAAGAGACACGCCGTTCACGGAATACTACGTTAAGCAAAATGAAGCGAAGAGTTTTCGATAGAGTCTCGTGTGCAAGTCCCGGGTGTAGTATTACAGATGGGATCCCTTTATTGCATATTTTTTGGCATAATTTAATGTGGCATACCTCAATAGGCATAATTTTGTTTATCATAATTTTACTTACTTACTTTGGCATACTTGTTTCTTGGCATACTATATCATTAGACATAAATATCATTTAGACTAATTGTATTTTGTCCTAATTTAATGTGGCATAACTCGTTAGGCATAGTTTTTTGTCTTAACAATACTTTGGCATAATTGTTTCTTTGCATATTTGGGTACAATAGTGTAATAATAGGTTAATCCAGGGTGAAATAACGTTTGAGGAGTTCTGGGTCAGGTTAGGTTAGAACTTTTTATCGCGTTCAAATTGTCTTTAAATATTTTTATGTCATTATGCTTAAATATGATCATGCTTTGTTAAAGCATGCTTTGTAAGTATCATTATGCATAAATAAATGTAAACTTAACAATAATTTTGCGTAATAATTATGATGCATAAAGTGATTATGTCAAAAAAGTGATGCCAAATTAATATTATGCTAAACTATTATTATTACAAATTAAATTATGCCAAGTGTAGCATAGCTACATTTTAACGTATTATTATAGCTAATAACGATGCTCCTAGCGTCATCTATTGGCTGATATTGCTAACTTTAATAGCTAATTTATGTTACACGACGCCATCTATTGGCAAACGTTTCTATCTGGAGCTTCATTTCCAATATTCCTTTATTGTGGCAGTTGGATTATGCATTACCGCTAGTTGTCAGTTAAAAAAAAAAACATTATGACAGTAGGAGTATATAAGGGCTGTCGCGATTTGACAGGGCCTTTTTCTCCTGCCGAATTTTATTGTTGAAGTTTTTCTAGATACAAGTTATAATAATTATATTTCTTAATCCCGTGTACCACGGGAACTTCGTTACGGGTACAAGCACCGCCAACTACGGTACGGAACCTACATATCGGGTTCAAGGCACCGATTAAAAGGACTTATACCTAGCTATTTTCCCACGTCTGGAGTTCAGAGTGCCGCTAGATATTCCGGACTGAAACTTGGTTTTCAAATCAGTCTGTACCGCTCACTTGGACGATCTATCGACGACGATCGGACGCAGCGGTGACAGGGAGACGCTACCAGAAGTTGGAGCCCCATCTCGCTCTCTCGCCACGTGCTAGACTCCTGGACTAAAGACCGGACTCCTCAGCTAAGTTCCCACGTGGTTTAAAGCCCCTTAGATATGCTTCAGACACCAAAGAGGTTAAACCAGATCCATCGGCCTTCTGCCCACGCCCTTATTTTTTTCTTAATATATTCACGGTAAATACATCTTTCATTTAATTTCACCCGTAACACAAGTTAAATCATGACATATGACTTTATGCATGACATATGATTTTATGCATGACATATGATTTTATGCATGACATATGATATAAAAAATAGAAAGCCCATAGAGATAACAGCAACAGTACAAGTAACAGTAGCAACAGCTGCGTTGAGCTTTAAAGTAAATTCCAAAGTGAATGAATTTGTTTTCATAATGAGTGGAAATTACAGACCCGGGTCCTTTCGGCTAATTATGTAAATATTATCTGACTGTTGATAAGGCTTTTGGTATAGTGCAAACATACATATTATAACTTTTGCATCGACATAACAGGGCTCTTTCGATCTTTTTGTTTCTTGAACATAATAAACACAAAAAATATTATTTACATAGTTCGGTCACAGTAGACATATTTATTATGTATGCGAGGGCCGATGCGGGCGGTCTAGTATGAAGATGTAGTACTGTACCGTCTACTGTGACCAACCTGTGCAGTTTATTGTTGTGGTCTGTAGCGGGCATAAGCGAACATTTTATGAATTGGTTACAAAGAGGAGCACATTTCGGGATTTACGAGTTGATCAAAAATGGACCCGAGTGCAAGTGCAAATCAAGTCCATTAATAAACTGAAATCAGTAACGAAATTTAAGTTATACGAAATAATTTTTATTATGATAATATTATTAATTACGTTAAAATATAATTAAAACGAAATATTATTATTATCATTCTCATACAATCCTGAAAAGGGAAAATCCTTTAATATCCTCGTGTAAGGGAAATTACTTGACGTATCGTCGGAGATTTTCCAAGACTGTGTGGAACAAAACGTTCAGTTTACAGCAGAGCCCGTAAACCCTTTACGGACAAATATAATGTAACTCTCTTATCCTTTAAATAATAGACACTATAATCTGAGATTTTGTTTACTAAATAATTCGACATTTATCTTTGTGTTTGTATTATACCATCGTTTGTCCTGCTAATAATTTTATTAGATAACAAAATAACCAGGTAAATACAACACTAAATATGTACATGTAAAACCAAGTACTTAATGTTTCACGGAAATCTTCGTGTTCCATTATACATTGCCTGGACATTTTCATAGAAGAACTATGAATGCCTAGGGACATTAAGAAAGTAATTGTACTGTACATTGTCTTTCAACCAAACTTTGATGCCTCACTAATCCCTCAACATGCGGACGGCCTTGTTCAAGACCTACATAAGGCCCCGCCTCACCTACGCAGCACCTGCGTGGCACCACCCGCTCTCTGCACCCCAGAAGAGGTCGCTGCAGAGAGCCCAGAACCGGGTGCTGCGCCACATCGCGGGCGCCCCCTGGTACGTCCGCAACTCCACCATTGAGAGGGATCTCAGGATGGAGAGCGTTGAGGCCTTTGTGGCCCGGCTCGCCTCAAACTTGTTCGCGCGAGCGGATGCCTCGCGCCTGGTCGAGCTGACCGACCTGGCGCCCTGGCACGCCCGCCCGCCCGACCGCCACATACTGCCGAGGGACGCCATCCCTCCGGCAGACTCAGCGGAGCCCCGCCACCCCCGAAGAGGAGGAGCCCTGGCGCAATGATGCGCCCCCCCCCCTCGAAGAGGAGGAGCCTAGGCGCTTAGACACGCCATCACACCACCGAAGAGGAGGAGCCCGGGTGCATGGACGTGCGCCCCGTCGAGGCGCATGTCGCAGCGCTCCATACACCGCTGGATCGCTGCCCCTCCCCCCCCACCTCCTCCCCAGCACCGGTAGAAATCACAAACCCACCGGTACCACCTTCTAACTCACCCGGGGCCTGTCGGAGTGGCAGCCCTCTTGCCACCCCGTCGCCCCCCTGGTGCACCTTCCCCCCCGACACACAAAGTCGGGGCTCGGAAGTTTTCCCTAAACCTCCCCCCTTTCCCCAGGTCGCTTGCGTCCACGGTCCGGCAAAGCGCGGCGTGTGAGGGAGTGGTCCCATACACGTTTTCTCGGCCCCCGGGTCGGGACCCCCACGCGCCGCTTGGAGCCGACCGCCGGTCTTGGTCGGGCCTGGATTGGTCGATCGACATTCCCTCGTATTGTTGGTTGCCCCCCCCCACGGGCTTACCCCGCGTTCTATCGCGGGGGGTCTTCCCATAAGACATAAGACTCATGCGCCCAGTACTCGTACTGGGCGCGTCTTCCCCACCCCAATTAGAGGGGCTTTGCCCCTGACATTGGTTAGTCCGCCGTAAGGCCCTTTTCAGGGGCCCGGCGTCGAGCTGAGGAGAGTCTCCTTCTCAAACAAGGGTGCCTCACTAATACTAGACAGAACTTATACGAGTATACTTGACGATCTCTTTGGCTCAGTGGTTAGCGCGTCGGCGTTTAAGCCGAAGGTTGCAGGTTCGAATCCCGCCGAAGGAATAAAAATGTTTTCTGTGTTCCTGGGCCTTGGATGTGTATTATATATTTTCCGGTCCCAGTAGTATCCGAAGAACTTGTATAAGATCTTCGGATACTTAGTACCAGGACCAGATTGATGTGGTGTGGAAGCGTCCATAGATATTATTATTATTATATCCATAAACAGATTAATCGAGATTACGACTAATTAAAATTAAATTTTAACGTTTTCTGTCATATAAAATAAATAAATATTTCTTTCTTTGCCTAATATATTATTTAAGAACCAGACAGAATATGATAAGGTTAATGAACTAAGCGAACTGCATTTCTAGCAATTAAACAAGTTAGCTTTTAGTTTTAGTTTAGTTCGAAGCACTTATACTTATCTAAAATGTACTTTCTAACTGATATCTGTGATGACATCGCGGTACAACTGCCCTTAATCAATGTATATCACGACTATGGTGGTCCTCTTATCATCATATTATTTTAATATATAATTTAGTAGGAGGACCATACCTAGCATCGTATCCTAATTAATATTAAGTTTGTACATATTAGGTCCTTACATATGAAATTGGAGTTTTGTCGTACTGGCCACTTTGATCTCAAATTTATGTTCTTTGGTTAGAAATTCCAATTTGAAATTTATACCGACTATTAACAACCGAGGTTGGTCATTCGCTCTAGGCCACTGCTGCTTCAGGACAACGCTAGACCACACACTGCACAACAGACGGCTACCAACTTAGAGCAGCTTCAATTGGAATGTCTAAGACATCCACCGTACTCCCTGATCCTTGGTCTGACAGATTATCATTTTTTTTAAAACTTCCTTAATAACTGCTACATTTAATACTCTTTTAAATAGAGCATTACACCCGAATCTTCAAACGTATCTATCAAACACCCTGTGTAAAGAAAGATTGTAAAAAAATATTACAATTATTTATATTAAATTGGTAAAGCTATGACACCTTCATAAATATAAGTACTTATGGCAAAAATGTTGCAAATCTCTGCCAAATTGTGTTAGTGTCCATTCCAGTAAGTGTTTAATTACTGAATAATAAAAAATTTACGAGCCCTGATGTGTTACGACGTCTTTAGCCATGTTATTTTGTTACATCCAATATTATTGTTATCTAGAGTATAACGGCCGAATACTAAAACGATAGTTAAATTAAGTGACGCTGAAGTCACAATATGCTGTATTTGTCATTTCGGCTAGCAGAGACAGCGACAGACTGTGTATAGGAGGGCTCTTAATTTTGATTGACGTTTTAATATTCGGCCCTGAGCGTACTATCTAAAGTGAAAAATTATTTAGTAACTTATTGATTTAAAACTATAAAACGAAATATTGAAAATAAAAAGAGACAACACCATACATCAATAGATAACTTGCGAGAGAATGAGAGAAAAGGCATATTTATACCCCACTGCGCCAGAAGGAGAGTTATGTTTTTCGAGTGTATGTATATAACATATTTCTTTGGCACGCTCTAGATCCTAAACGGCTTGTCGTATTTGAGTGGGAGTGACACTGATAACTGGGCATATCAAAATTATTTGACGCAGTCGGGTATTTTGTTCTTTATTAGAAACTATGTCTATCTATGTTATGTTTATTTACTTAGATTGTTTGAAGATTCGGGTGTAATGCTCTATTTAAAAGAGTATTTAATGTAGCAGTTATTAAGGAAGTTTAAAATTTTTTGTTAATATTTTTTGAAACTTCCTACATCTCCTAAAAACTAAGAATTAATTCTATGGTCACAGTAACTTCAAAGTGCAATTAAGATGATACTGTTGTTTTGCAGATCAATCGTTAAATAAATGGTTAATTACTATATTATATTTGTCAATTTTAATTGTACTTAGAAATTTTGTTTGTTTAAGAGGAAATGAAACCCTTCAAGATTGAAACCATTTTCAGTATTTTATTATTGACCCAAACAGGTCAGGTTACCTGATTTTGAAAAAAAATAAAAATTGAGAATATCTAAGTAACGGTCCAATATCAGTCATACAATGGGGTCCCTAAATCTCCATTTCACGAATTGACTATGTTCTACCAAACAGCCTGTATATTAATAGGCTATATTCTAAATTCAAACATTTATTATTACTAATTTTCTCCTTCCTTTTCCTATTCCTATTTTTCAATATTTTTTCTAATTTAGATTATTTTCGATTCCTATATAATTGTTATTCCAAATCACCAATAGAACTTTTTTCCAGCCTAATTCCTATCTATACAAATAAACTGCCTGTCCGTTTATTCAGGCTAATCTCTGAAACAGTTGGACCGATTTTCACGGGACTTTCACTGGCAGATAGCCGATGTTATTAGGTGTAACATACGCTCCTTCAAAGAAAGAATCAGAAAAAATATTTTAACTGGTGCCGCTGATCGTTGTTACAAATGCTGATTCATTCGCTTGATTTCGTGCAATAAGCTCAGGAAAACCTCCGTAAATATTGTAGGCATCGTATTTTCATAAAACGCCACCATGTATTATAAATCAACCGTAACGAACCCGTTTTAGCGCTAACTTAATGAGATCTTGTTACAAAAATATATTTTTGCCCCGAAAAAACGAAATTCTTTATGTTGGACTTACAATTGTCTGTTCGTGGATTTTCGAGGTTTTGATTTATATGTTTCTTCCTATTTCCTTCTTATACGTTAACCGACTTCCAAAAAGAGGAGGCGGCTGTGAATATATTCAAAAGTACTGAACAGAACTCCTGACTCCTTATAGATACATGTTTGGGGATTTCGGCGTTGCTTATAGAACTGCAAGCATAAGCCACTATATCAATTAAAGTAATCATCATCGTCACCACCATCATCATACAATAAATAATGACATAATGATGATATAATAGGTACTTCTCATAGTATTTTACACCGACACGGATATCTTTGAACATTACTCTGCCGTTTATGGACCTATTTTCAAATTATTTTTATTTGATGCATTGGGTATAATCCAAAATTAGTCTCGTTGTCATCAAAGCGGTGAATGATGGCATCCATGAGGAATCAAGGGATATCCTCGAAATTTATATGGACACATATAGTGATTTTGACATTTTCAGAAGTAACCCAAGCGTATGCTACCAAAAAGTAAGTTTCTGCACCAAGGTATATCCTGGATCCAAAAGCACTAAACAGAACTACTCAGTCTTTAAAGATACGCGTTTGGAAATTTCGACATTGCTTAAAGAACTGCATCATCTTATATACAATACCTAATGGAAGCTTGGCGCGTGTTCAATTATACATTCGATCGTCTATTTTAAATATTCTTAAAATGTATTAATAATAATTCAACAAATGTCACTAAAAAGGAAAAAAATATTAATATTTTTAAACAAAAAATTAAACCGACCTCCAAAGTAAAAATTCAAAAGAAAGTATGAAATAAAACTTATTTTCTAAATAATTCCCCTTTTAAATTTGGCTAAAATTTTACAATTCTCTACTCAATCTTTAAAATGTTGAAGTCGGTACCAGTCAACTTAAACGCGAGTTCTATTTTAAATATTGTTTTATCAGGATGTTGTTCGGGCTGGTACTGCCATTTTGTATGGTATTTATTTTTATATTTGGTACAAAATTTTGAATATTGAGTAGAGAAATAGTTAAAATTTTAGTCAAATATAAAAGGGGAATTAATTAGAAAATAAGTTTTATTTCATACTTTTTTGTGCAATTTTACTTTGGAAGTCGGTTTAATTATTTTTAAGCTATTGCATAGCTTCTATCGCGGGCCTTGAGCGCGGGGACCGAATCCAGAAATTCCGTAACGAAAAAACCTCACGCTCCGTGCATCGTCTAACGTCGTTTCAGTTCGGCAGTGTTCGACACGGCGTTGTGTGCGTGCGATTAGACGTATTGTACGACTCTACGAAACTCGCACGCATCGAGACGAGCTGCTCCGAAATCGGACGAATACATAAGCAGCTGTTTATGAGAAAGTAATTGTAAAAAATAATAATTTAAAACCCACATGTATTATAAAATAATAAAAATATTTTAAACAATATTAACTTTTTATTTATTTAATAAAAGAAAAATTTGTTTTCTTATCGGTCACCACGCTCAAAAAGTGTAACTTGAATTAATATCAAAGAAAAATAAATACTGCATAAATAAAATAAAATAAATAAATAATTATAATTGCATAAGTTGATACAAAATGCTATGCAATAGCTTTACCGCGGCAGTCCCCGAGTGCCACACGTCTTTTTTTATTTATATTTAAAATGGAATGGAGACAAAAATGGAATGTAGATAAAAACCCGACCACTAAAGTCCCTACTCTCTTAGGACTCAGGACTTAGGGCCTGTTGCACATTCTGTCCCGATTTCCATGAAATTTAAAATCCGAGGAAATAAATAGAATTTATTGAGTATATATTTTATGTACTTTAATTCGAAAAAACACTACTAAAGGGGTGAAATTGCTGTCCAAAATTTGAATAGTGAAATGTCACGCAGCCAGTTATGATGACGCAGAAAGCCGTTAAAAATGGTTTTTCGATATACATATATAATAATATAATAATAAGATAATACATACCCTACGGGTGTGCAATGGGGATCCGCGCAGACGAAGTTACGCGAAAAGCATGTCTTTAAATAAATGTAGCATATTCGGAAGTTTTGTCGCTGTTTACTTTATACCGTGTGACAGAGACAAAACATGCGAATGAGCTATATCAGTTGATCATGAAACAGGCCCTTAGACTTAAGTCCTGTTCAACAGATCACATAGCACGATTTAAATTATTTAAGTATTGAGTCTTCAGACACGCAAGGACAATAAATTCATCACAACCTGAAATCGACCCAAAACCCTCTCTAAAGCAATCTGCCATTATGCCACGGAGGCTATCTAATGTAATAATATTTAAGATTAAATTACCATCGGGATTATCACAGAATGTCTCTGTCTTCATAATTTAATACAGGCGATACTTTCTAATGTCATTTGCCGTAATCCAATAACGCTGGCTCGAAATAATTTATGGTGTTAATGACTTAATTAAAATTCCATATTTACTTTAAAGGCACACGCGAAAACACACCCGTATATTTTCCCGCGATAAAAAATACCCTTATGTCCTACTCATGGTAGGACATAGGTTGCTTTTATCGCAGTAAAATTTACAATCCCTGCAGGTTTTTTTTCGTACGTACAAATTCGAGGTAAATATCTGGTTTATAATATTAGTGTACACAAAGTAGTATTTACTAACATATTAATTTTACGTAATAAATCTATTCGAAAAAATTAAAGCGACGTTTTATTAACCTCCTCTGTATTCTCTTCACAATAGGCGGTTAACATAACTTCACTGAACGGATTGCATATGAATTATTAATCAAACATTTCAAAAATAGCCTCTATGACAGTGATATAGAGTTCAGAATAAAAACTTGAGGGCACCTTCCGCTTTACGCTTTAATCGATTCAAGCTTTGGGGCTTCTGTTATATGTAATGGACCCTATACAATGCTTGAAATAACAGAGAAAAATTGTTTTATTGATTCAATCATTGGTATAATTTTACCGACCACATAATATCTTTGCAGAGGTAAAATTATAAAAATATCGTTTTTATATTAACAAATGAAAGAAACTCGTACCAAGAAAGCTATACTTAGGTGAATCACTCTTTCCGTCTTTTATTGGAACGAAGTTCCTTATGGGGCGATGCGGAGGGGTACCCTAGCCAGGAAAAAACGTCCGTAACGTAAGATTTTTATGTATCATCATCATCAACAGCCATAGGACGTCCACTGCTGGACATAGGCCTCCCCCAAAGATTTCCACAACGAACGGTCCCGGGCCACCCGCAACCAACGGCGGCCCGCGACCTTCATAAGGTCATCGGTCCACTTAGAGGGAGGCCGTCCAACGCTGCGCTTTCCAGTTCGTGGTCTCCACTCTAGAACCTTTACTCCCCAGCGATTATCAGTTCTACGAGCGATGTGGCCTGCCCATTGCCACTTCAACTTACTGATTCCGCGAGCTATGTCGGTTACTCCAGTTCGTAAGTAGTTCCTTTCGTTTGTTTATGTATAGTCTTTATTATTTTCTTTATACCTCGAATAGTACTTAAAATTAACTTCGTTCCTATCGGGTGTCCCACGACACCACAGGGCTTTTTTCATATTATTCATATTTTAGTGTGCGCCTTCCTCAGTTTTATTAATGAGTATACTTATGTGTACAGTGTTGTAATTCCTTTTATCTCGTAGAATTAGTAAGTATATATAATTTGCAGGTGTAAACGTTATGACTGTAAAGGCGTTTAATTTTTTCAAGTGAAACTACTTTAGCGGTGTTGAGAGTAAATTATACGGTCGCGTCACGTCACATGCTTCACTACACGATTCTGGATATAATGCCATCGATATAACGCCATCTATCGAAAGCCCATAATGGCGCGTTGCGAGTATTTTCGTATTTTAAATTATGAACGAAGTTTCACTCCCACCACGTGCACTCTGTACACGTCATGTTTTCTTTTGTGCACGTGTAATTCAAACAAACGGAGTATGTGCAAGAGCCTTTGTAGTTCATAATACGCGAACAGTTCGGCACATGGCTGAAGTACGAGCTATAGCCACAAGACACGTTTTATTAAAAATACTGAGCACCGCAAATAAATGCACATGAAATAAAAAAATGTAAAAAGAAAACAATAACCTATCCAAGACGCCGGATAGAATATGAAAATAATTTTGCACTATATTAGCAACGTTTTTCTTCGCCATTTTGCGTTTTACTCTTAGCTAGGCCTCTAATTTTAATTAATAATTTGAATTTAGGGCCGGCGTGGGTCAATATCAAATTATGGAATTTCTTAACCTTCGTTAAGACAATGTAATTCCGTATTTATTTTCTCAATTACGCATTCTACGCCAGCTGATTAATCAAGTCATTAGAAATACGGAGACTACGGATCCTAAGTTTGTATGTGGATCCAAACTCGCTAATCACAGCCACAGCTGTGTATCGTAATCAATCTTATAATTCAATTTTCCCACACTTACGGCAGATTACTTGAAACTTTGCTCGTGTACAAACTGATTAGTATATACAACAACTTGCGAAGTGTCTTAGTTACATCGCACCGTTTTGTAAGCTCTATCGATAAACACGACACACTTTATAAAAAGTTACTTTAATCAATTTTCTTCTGTTTTTTATGCCGTCATCTTACCAGGACACCTGCGATACCAAAAGGTATGCTAGTATCAGTTACTTTCAAACAATCATCATCTTAAGCTTATGTTATAACCGCCGACGACGCCTCCGTGGTCCAGTGGCTTAGAGCCTAGCTCTCGACTCTGAAAGTCTTGATCTCGATCCCCGCGTTGGAACAATAAAAAATGTTGCTTTCAAGTCTGATTAGGACAATGCAGGCTGATCACCTGATTGTCTGACAAGAAAGATGATCCATGCGGCAGATGGGCATGTATAGTCGGTCCTGGCCGTGATCTCTCGCCAGTCGCACGTCGTGTCGGTCATCCGTCCCACTGGGTTATGAAAGTAAAGGAAGAAAGAGTGCTCTTGTGTATTGCGCACATACTTAGGCACTACAAAATAACTCCTGCGTAGCTGGTCTGGTTTCAAAGAAAACGACCATCGTCACCGAAATCGGTGTGGGGGGCTATTATTACCTCTGGTCTTTTGGCAGCTAGTGCTAACTACGAAGCTACGGTGCTACGCAGCGTAGCACTACTACGCAACGTAGCACTGCTACGTAGTAGAGCAAAATTACACTATGTTAATTAGCGACATCTGAAGCCCAATTCTCGTATTTAACATACACTTTCAATGAATTATAAATGTACCGTCTTGTTATCATAAATTGACCCAAAGTCGATGATCTATACATGTTTTGCATTTGTTCAACGTTTGACGTTCGATAGACGTTTATGAGAATACCATTTTGCTGCATTTGAAATCGAGACTGTATCGAAACTGTATTATTGTATGATTGAAATAGCAGAATCAACCTTCAGACATGCTAAATAGTTTGTTGCCACGAGCTAAATATTTTTCTACTATTCACCACATTTATGTGCAACAAAACGTGTTTTCACTATATAAGTACATTTTGTTGATACTAACAAAATATGTTGTGCAAACTTTAAACATAAGAATACTCTTTGAAATAGGTATATTTAGTTAAACTTTATCGTATCGTACCTTTCGTCTATTCTCTTTATATTTGTGAGTTTACCGCCCAATCGTCGACGCTCATAAACAAAAGAACAATAAATCAAGCGGAGAGTACGAGAGGATTAAGTTTATTGGCGTGACGTCAGACAAACCCGTCCTTTGTGATAAATTATGAAGACATTAACTCAACACGGAGCTATTAATGGACTTATAGCAATAGGGTGATAATATTTAGTGGAGACTGTAAGTTTATTAATGAGATGAATTTGGAAAACATTTGGAGCACAAATGAAACCATCATGCTGCCGAGAACATAGTCTATATCTATCTATATTGTATTTATATATATAAAAGGCGACGTCTCTACAGAAACTGACATATAGAAACTCGCACAGCCGAAACCGCTTACGGTAGGAATGTGAAATTTGGATACTTATTTTAATATAAAACGTAAAGCGTACACTAAGCAGGGATTGTGAAAAATTAAATAAACACTTTGGAGTTTTAATTATTGAGTAGGTATTTTATAGTTTTTTGAAATTCGCCCCTGAACGAGTGAAAACGCCCCAAAGTTTGTATAATGAAATATCAACAACTGAACAGATGGTGTTGAATTTTGGCACCCTCTTCATTATTATGACGTCTGTTAATACATACCCCACGGGGGTGTAATGGAGATCCACGTTGATTATATTAAACTAAGACCATCAATATCTTAGTAACATTCTTCAAGACGCAGGTGAGGCTACTCACTATAACTGTTGATCATTACATATCAGTTACAATGTTAGACATTTGGAGAATTCTCGTGCCATCGAATATCATACAACGTCTCAACTGTCTAGCATGCAGATTATGCTAAGCGAATATCTAAGTCCTCTGCACTAAATCTAAGACCACTGAGCAAATTTCTAAGATCATAGCGCAATATCTAAGACCACTGAGGGGATGGACTCTAGATCAGAAACTTGCATCGCCGTAAATTGGATTTTGCTACAGTAATTTAGTAAAGATTTATATTTTAATTTTGTACAGAGAGAATGAAGTCTGCATATAAAATAGCGAGATGTAGAAATAAATGCAGATTTATTTATCTGTAGATTTATGGTCGTAAATATGAATAATGAATATTGATAATCTCATTATTGCTGCAGAAAAACTACAATTAAAATACGGCCACCCATAGACTATTATAAATGCTAAATTGCTACAGCTAGCTATATGTTTATCTATTTCAAGTTATTGTTAAATTAACAAATTATATATATATAATTCATAAGCTACATTTACATAAGAATATTATACCTCTCGTTCTTTTAATTCTGGGTACAAGAGGTCATGGGATAATACAATCACCTATGCAAGTAGTATATTAAAATTGGTTTCATAAATCCCGGGTCTCTTGGTTCTAGACACGATGAATTCTTAGTGGCTATGAATGTTCATGATTGTGATTTAGTAGCTATAAATGAAACTTGGCTACGTCCTGGCGAAGACGGCCGTGCGCCTCGGGTCCCTGGCTATCGCCTAGTCCATATACCTAGACATGTGAGTGTGCGAGCTCGAGGGGGCGGTGTAGGATTTTATTTAAAAAAACATTTAAAAACACAAATACTCCCACACCCAGTAACTAGTAACGTGGAACAAATGTGGCTGTCTGTTAAGGCCAACGGTAGGATTATTTGTGTTGGCACGGCATATCGCCCTCCTAGGTTGTCGATTCAGGTGTTTCTGGACGCCCTAACAGACACAATTACTGCCCTGGCTAGTTATGACAACATATATATAGTAGGTGACTTTAATATTAACTTTTTAAAAATCGATGGCGCGTATAGAATGTTGGACGATTTCCTGACTGTCCATCAATTGCGACAATTTATAAAACAGGCAACTCATTTCACGTCGGATACGGAAACTCTACTTGACTTGGCCTGTACGAATGCATATCAAATTCAAGTTTGTGTTGATCATATTCCTGACCTTAGTAGTCTCTCTACTCTCTCGTACTCTTAGTAGACATTTATATCCTTTGCTATAAACATCCGAAAAGAAAAGTTTACACCCAAAATAATTCAGTACAGGCCTATAAAGGAAATAGATGCACATGACCTAGAATTCATAATTGGTTCTGTAGATTGGAATTTTATACAGCAACATGCAGACGTTAACGAAATGGTGCGTTATTTTAATAACAGTGTCTTATGGGTATTTGATGTACTAACGCCTGTTAGAACTATAAGTATAAAACAAAAACAATACCCATAGATTTTATATTAAATTATTAATAATATTGATATTAAATTAATGATGCGACGAAGGGACGAGGCATACAGGCGGGCACGCAAAAGTAATAATAACTCATATTTAACATTTTATAAAAGCCTCAAGTGAGAAGTGGCTCTGGCTCTGTCACGGGAGAAATCTGTTTATTTTCAAACATATATAAACTCTAATATCAAACAACCGCGACTAATATGGAAGCATCTAAAGGATAATATTAATTTAAACAATGCAAAATCAAACCTCTCTCTTCCACCTCAATTTAGTAACCCATCTATGATTAACAAACATTTTCTGGACGTACCAGGCAGTAATTCTGTGCCTTTATCTACACTTACTTTCTTTGTCACTAATAGATTTAACTCCTCTTCTTTCACGTTCACATCCGTTGGTATCAATGACATTGATAAAATATTCAATTCACTTAATTCTTACGCTATAGGTACTGATTGCATAACGCTGGATATGATATTGGCCATCTGTCGTTATCCAATATGTCTAAATAGCCTAACCAAATTAGTCAATCAGTCTATAGAATCTTGTATTTTTCCTGATGCATGGCGCCTTGCATTAGTAAAACCTATACCTAAAAATAACAATGTTAGCGAACTCAAGGAGCTAAGACCTATAAGTATACTTCCTTGTGTATCAAAGGTACTAGAAAGGGTTGTATCTAATCAGATGACTCTATACCTTGACGCCAAACGTATATTACCTGAGGTTCAGTCGGGTTTTAGAAAAAGACACAGCACCACAACAGCTCTCATGGATGTTGTAGATAATGTTCTCAGAGCGCAGGATGCAGGCGAAGGTATGATACTTGTGTTACTCGATTTTTCACGCGCTTTTGATACGATTAACATTTCCTTGCTATTAGCTAAAATGCAATATTACGGTTTCGACCAGAATGGTTGAAATTGGTTTGCAAGTTATTTTAATAATCGTACTCAAATAGTCGAGTTACGAGTACATAATGATTTAGACGGTACTTCGTCACGTTCAACTCCACATGAAGTGATTAGGGGAGTGCCTCAGGGGTCGGTTATTGGACCACAGGCGTTTGCGTTGTACTGTGCCGACATTGTACGAGTTACAAAACACTGCGAATTCCATATTTACGCAGACGATATGCAGCTGTACATATCCTTCAAGCCTAGTGAAGTCCACGAGGCTGTGATTAAATTGAACTCTGACCTTGCTAGTATCACGGAGTGGTCTTCAGCTAATGCCCTTGTTCTGAATCCGGTGAAAACTAAATACATGATATTAGGTTCGAAACTTCAAACCCATAAAATAAAAATAGCGCAGCCATTAATATATGTAGATGGAAAATTAATTGAAAGAGTAGAAGAGGCACGTAATTTAGGTGTATTGATGGATGAAGGTTTTGTTATAACGTCCCTCTTCGTGCTCATGTAACAACTTACATTAACGAAACCCGTTGGCTTAAGATGGATTATAGAAGGCAACTACATTTTGCCACGTTACTGTTTGGGGATATAAAATTTAAAACACCAACCTATCTCCACAGCAAATTACTGTGGGCAGGAGATAAGCAGCTGGCTATCACTACAAGAGGTTCCTCCTATCTTCTAGTCACTCAGTTGCACCACACTTCCGCATTTAGTGGTAGTTTCCGGTATTTGTTCAGCAAGGTCTAGAACAATCTGCCGCCACCATTTCGTGCTCTGCAAACAACGCAAGGGTTTAGGTTAAAATACAAAGTCTATTTACTGCAGCAACAAGCTTCTTCTAGCTATATATTAACTACCCCTTAATTATGCACGCATGTATATTGTAATGTAATGTAATGTAATAATATTCTATTTATTTATTTTTAATAATAGTTATATTTTATTAATGAAACCCTATATTTATCTAATTATCTATAATTTATAATAAATACAATATTATGTGTAGGATTACTATTACATAATATATAATTTACTCACTGATAGTGTCAGCCGAAGCCTAAGAGGTATATTTCCTTATCAACAAGGTCAAGGTCATGTTTTCGTCGCTGCACAAGATTGTAAACAACACACGAACTGCTGACTGCGTCCATATAACTACTACATAGGTACTAATTACTACTACAGACTTTATTACTTGTATTTAGTTTATAATAACTCACGTCTGTGTAATTTCACGTAATTAATTATACATTATATTAATATAGTATGTAAGTTGTAGGATACTCCGAAAAAATAGTAGTCGGGTGCTGTGGCTGAAGCACTGAACGCGTCACCGCGCCGACTGAACCGATCACGGCGCGGGTGCGGTGTCCAGTTGTGGTCCAATATCCCGTATCGCGAAATAAAGCTGCACCAGCAGTGTCTGACCGTAATTGTTGTTTTGTATTGATGTTTTAAATAGTAGAATCTTTAATGTTTTAGTGTTATATATATACATGATTATTTAAAGTTAAGCAAACTAAAATAATAATTTAAAATAGTGTGCTGATGTGAGATTTCAAACTAAAATGGGGACCACGGAAGATCAGGCGCCCCGGCACCGCCGTTGTCGATGCCTGAGTGGATTCCCTTTGAACATGTGGTGTGGGGATTTGATTCCGATTTTCGATTTGTTTATTTTCTTTTAAACTCTGTTAATGTCCCTTGTGTGTTCAATAAAGATATATTATTATTATTATTATTATTAAGTAGGTACTGATTAACCTGCGGCTCCGCCCGCGTAAATACAGAATCTCACGGAAACATTGTACTTTTTCAGGATGAAAATGTATCCTATGTGTTAATCCAGAGGCTAAACTACTAGCATACTAAATTTCATAAAAATCCGTTCAGTAAATTTTGCGTAAAAGATTAACAAACCTTCATCCATCCTCATAAGCTTTCACATCTATAATAGTAGTAAAATTAACTCAAACTAAATATACCACCGATATAATGAATTCGATCTTAGCATATCCCTCGGGTATCCTCATCAATATATACGTGCTCCCTCCTCCCTGCGGTTATGAATAATTATGTAGGCCGTGATACCGCAAAATCTTTATGAGCCCCGGAAATGTCGTAAATTAGAAAGAAAATTAAACTTAACCAGTTGTAAAGTTAAATTTTCTTTAAAAATCGGGTTTTAGAAGGTAAGTACTAGGGTTGATCGAAATGTAATGATAAATAATTTCTTAAAGTTCCTAAGCACACAAAAAAAAAAACGGGTAGCTTAGGAATCCATTAATTCAGGATAAAAAATAATAATATAAATAGGCCACGATTGTCGGGAACATACATTCATTTGAATACAACCCGTCGAAGAAAGTCTTAAAATTTCTTGTCTCGGAGGTGTTTCTTGAGCCAAATAGATCAGAATAGATGGAACAAAGTTCCACTAGTTCATATCCCGGTTCTTGAATTGCAGCCATGGTCACTGCAGCACTTTTTGAGACGGTGCAAATGAAGCTCCCGGGAATCGTTAAACTAGAGTGTTGTCAAATCATACAACTATTTAGTAAAATGTAATTTATGTGAAAATTTATATTACAAAAAAATTTTGCGATGTTATTTTATGTGTGATGACGTTAAATCTTTTCATCATCGCACAAAATATAATATTAGGTCATTACATATGAAATTGGCGTTTTGTAAAGGAGGAATATAAAGTCGATTATTTGTTCCGTGACGATATCCGGAATCCATCTTTCTATCGGTCTATGACCTCTTGATTGTAAGTCCTTCTTGCGCTCGTGTGGTGATGATAATAATACAGCAGCAATTCTTATACTCTCCTTTATTGGTGCTTACCACAAATACGTATTACAATATGTAATGAGATATGCTTAACACAATATATACGTCTACACTATGTATAGCCTTTTGGCCAACTAAAATAAACTCGATCGGCTTTTCTTATGACATCTGTCAATGTCAATAATGACATTGACAGTTACATCTTATTGTTGATATATGTAATACCTCCCTTTTCGAGTATAAAAGCAAACTAATAATATAGGTACATAACTAATAACAATACATTACTTATCTACTCAAATTTCTCATGCATATACAATTTAGGACGCTTTACACTTCTACCAGACCTGGTTACGTAACCGGTATTTTCTAGACTCTCCATAGGAACACAGTTATCATCGTTAATGCAATTTTGCATAACATAGATAAAATACAATACAATACAATTTGCATAGATAAAATACACTGTGGTCATTTAGACCACAGTGTATTTTATCTAAAATCTGTCTTTGCAAGGACTTTGGAACAATAAGCCTATTGCCTTTAAATATTAAGTCATTCATTATATGTATTTCATTTTGAATGTTCCAATATGGTTTCACAAGAGAGCTTACTTTGTTTTTGCTTCTTGGCCAACCATTCTGAATATAAGACTTGAGCAGATTTAAAGATTCATCGTTTTTGCTTTCTAATAATATAAATTTTAAATAAGGCTTACTCACTGAGAGATTAGAAAATACTGAATTAACATGATACTGTAAATCTTGCTCATACTGAGGTATGTATGTATCACTAAGTGAGGCTCTTGACAAAGTATCTGCTATATACACATATTTACCAGGTACATAAACTACTTCTAGGTCATAACCCTGCAACGATAACATCATTCTTTGTAGCCTAGCAGGTACTTCATGAAGAGGTTTTTTAAAAAGGTAAATTAAAGGTTTGTGATCAGTATGAATAGTTGTTTTACTGCCATAAATATATTGGTGAAATTTATTACATCCAAACTGTATGGCAAACAATTCTTTTTCAATCTGGGCGTAGTTTTGTTGAGAGGAGGTAAGTGTTCTTGAACTATATGCAATGGGTCGTTTGTCTTGCATCAAGACCGCTCCCAGTGCATTCTTTGATGAATCTACCGACAAAATCACAGGTAAGTTGCAATTATAATTAGTTAACACAGGTGCTTTAGATATGACTTCTTTTAATAAATCAAAGCACTTTTGACAATTTTCATCCCATAACCATAACATATCTTTTTTAACAAATTTCTAGATTTTCTATAAACGGTGCTAAAAAATTAATCATGCCTAGAAATCTCTGCAAATCCTTAATATTTTTAGGTATGGGCATATTTTTTATCGCTTTAACTTTTTCTGGATCAATTTTTACACCTTCTTTACTGAAAATATAGCCCAAATATGCTATTTCTTCTAGAAGAAACTTGCACTTGGCTTTATTTAATTTTAAATTAACTTGCCTAGCCCTGTCCAAAAACATTTCTAACCTTTTATTGTGTATTTCAATTGTTTCACCGTATATTAAAATGTCATCACACCAAATTATTATACCATCTATGTCTCCGAAAAGATCTATCATGGTTTTATAGAAAATTTCTGTAGCCGTGTTTATTCCAAAAGGTAATCTTAAAAATTTGTATCTGCCAAATGGAGTTTGAAATGTACATAGATCACTACTTTCTTTAGTTAATTTTATGTTATAGAACCCAGAAAACGCATCTAAATGTGAAAATAAGAGGCTTTGGACAATTTAGACCTGACTTCATCTATATTTTTAATTGGATAATGACATCTCAATAAATTTTTATTTAAATTTCTAGGATCTAAGCAAATTCTCAATCCACCATTCTTTTTCATGGCTATAACTAAATTACTCACCCAGAGAGTAGGTTTGTTCACCTTCCGTATGACTCCCATGTTCACCATGAGTTGAAGCTCTTTCCTTAACGGTTCAACCAACGCGAAGGGTACCTTTCTAGGGGGATCAACGCACGGAATAGCATCCTTTATTAGCACGATGCTGTGTTCGTATGGGAGCCTAGACCCTGAAACACATCATTATATCTGGTCACAATTTTGTCACAAGTTTTTTGATGCATATTATATACATTTTGCTCAACATTTTTTTTATTTTCCATTGATAGAGAAAAGTTTTTTGTTATTAAATTTAGCTTTATACAAGTGGGTAAACCAATTACAGTTGGACAATTTAATTTTGTTACAACAAAAGTAATGTTTTCTGGTTTTGTTTTGTTTTCTACTAAACAACAAATGTTTAACACTGAAATTATCGGTATTCTGTGCCCACTGTAGGCAAATATATTATATTTTTTACACATTTCTTTACTCTGTTTGTCAAATTTAAGATTCAATGCTTTAAATACTTGATAAGACATCACATTTATGTCTGCGCCAGTGTCAATTAGGCAATCTACATTTTTGTTGTTTATCTTAAGAGAATAATGCCAGGACTTGTCTGTTGCGCTAATCAAATTTGTACTAGCATTTTGTGACTTTTTGTTTTTAATGTTGAACAATGCCCCTATTGTAAATCTCTCAGCCTCAGCCTCAGCACTTTTGGGGCTTGATTCATCATCGAGATTTATGCTACCTACCCCAGTAACAACAGTCCTGACACTATTTTTCTTGAAACATAAATGAGTAAAATGTCCATATTTAAAACATGACCTGCATCTGTGTTTCCAAGCTGGATAGTTGCGGCGACCATGCGATGTGTTGCACTTTACACACGACGTTGTTCTTGATCCAGGTGTAGCTGACCTTGGGTGACCTTGGCATGATGGAGATCTTGCGTTTTTTCTTTTCTGGTATGAGGGGGAACTGGCCCGACGACTTTTGTGTAGCTTGTATATTGTGGCTTCTCTTCCATCTGCTGCATTGATTGATTCTTCACTTTTCTGCGCCATCGTCAGTGTTCTACAGAGGAGTTTGGCTCTTTCTAGGGATAGATCTTGCTCTTGTAGGAGCTTTTGACGAAATTGCGAGAAGTTTGTGGCCATATTAGCAATGAGAATGTCCTTTACAAGGGACTCACGTAGCGAACCAAACTCACAGGCATTACTTGCGTTTTCTAATTTCATTAGAAAATTTTCCAAGGATTCGATCACACGCTGTTTCAACGTAAAGAATTTATGTCGCGCCACCGTCAAATTCTTTTTGGGTTCAAAATACTCGACGAATTTTGCCTTGACTTCTTGGAAAGTAGCAGTGCTTAGGTCCAAATTGAAGGAATTGTATATGTTTAAACCCTTTTCTCCCATGGAATGCAGCATGATTGCAATTTTTCTTTTGTCTTCCGTTTTCTCCATGCCCGACGCCAGTAGAAATATCTCGAATGACTGCGTCCATTTCTTGAAATTTTCAGCATTATTGTTGATAATTTCTGTAGAGATCTCAAGCTTCTGTACTCCGTTGCCTGCCATTTTTAAGTTCCCACACTCAGATTGTCTCGAAGCTTCCGGAGTTTTCGATGTACCCTCTTTTGCGTTCATAATTTTCGGTTTCTTTTCAATTTTTTCACCTGACACCATGTATTGGTCTATGACCTCTTGTAAGTCCTTCTTGCGCTCGTGTGGTGATGATAATAATACAGCAGCAATTCTTATACTCCCCTTTATTGGTGCTTACCACAAATACGTATTACAATATGTAATGAGATATGCTTAACACAATATATACGTCTACACTATGTATAGCCTTTTGGACAACTTAAATAAACTTGATAGGCTTTACTTATGACATCTGTCAATGTCAATAATGACATTGACAGTTACATCTTACTGTTGATATATGTAACAATCTTGAGTCAAGCACCTGTCTTTTTCACGTTTTTCGTCCTAGCAACTTGTCAGAGCTATCAACTACGTTAAAAGATCCGCCATTTCCTAAGTCTGATGATAAACATTTAGAAAAGATGACCCAATAACAGCGTTTTAAATGTAATGACTGGCATGCAATTCGTTTTTCTGAAACTCAGAAAAAGTACGTCACTACTCCGGGTTTTATAGAACTCAATGTAAACGATGAACTGAGACGTTTCAATGCGTCTAACTCTAACGATGATCGTTTGTACTTGATAGAGAGAACTTTTGCAGCTTTATCCAATGCTATACTGACTCAAAAAGACGAATTGCGCACAACTTTGCAAGGTTTAGTCGATTGGTCTAATGATAAGAGTATAACACTTACACCACGATCTCTTTTCGATAAGATTGAACAAATGTTTAATAAAGATTCGAGATATACAAAAGTGACCGATGATATTTTACAAATATCTTGCGGCCGTCGAGCCGAATGCATTAGCATGCGCAGGGATTTATTGATTAAGAAAATTTCGGAGGAATATCACTGTGGGGCGTTGCAAAAAAATCCACCCAGTGCTGAGCATTTGTTTGACAACGATATGCTTGCAGCCTACCTTCAAAAAATTGGGGAGGCCGAAAAACTAACCACTTGCTTCCAGCCAACACAGCAAACTGCAGCTACAGCTACCGGCCAGAGGCGTGCGTATGATAACCAATCGAAACCATCGACAAGCAAGCAATAGAGTGAAGAAATACTTCAGCGTCGAAAGATAAGTTCAAAGGTCACTCGAGGGCATCCGGCAACAAGACTTCCAATGGCAAGAAAAAACACCACAATTCGTCAAGAGGTAAGAAATCAAATTACAACTCATCAAATAGAAACAATCGATCATGACTCGCAATCATTTCGGGGCGGCTGTCTAAAGCAATATATACATGCATGGGAGAACTTAGGTGCGCCCAACCACATATGCAAACTTCTCAAGGGAATACGTATTCCTTTCGTCATGAAGCCGCCCCTTATATATCCAAATCAATCTGTCATAATAAATTACGAGACAAAGCAGAGTTATCATATGACACAGCTAATAAAAAATATGATAGACACGCATATACTAGAAAAAGCCGAGATCAATCCCAGCTACCTACACAGGCGATTTCTGAGACTCAGCTACAAAGGCCAACTTCTGCAAATGACGTGCCTTCCCTTCGGCCTTTCATCAGCGCCACGAACGTTCACATCCTTGACGAACTGGGTAGCGGAGTTCCTGAGAAGGTGAAATATGAGGTGCGTGGTATACCTAGACGATTTTTTAGTAGTGAATCAGTCCTGTCAAGTTTTATTTATTATTTTTTTTTATTTTATTCGGAAAACTTACAGCTAACAAACGATAACATTAATAATTTAACTTAGAAATAAAAAAAGCCAATAACACGTTTTCACTTATACACAGCAAATTAGAAAAGCTAGAAAGTGATTAAAATATCTTAAATTAATTTAACCTCAAATCCATACAGACTTATATTTTAAAATTAAGTTATAAAATAGTAAATAATAATAAAAAAGCCACCCCAAAAAGCAAACCTACTTTGTAAAACAAAATCGAAAAAATAATAATAATAATAAATAAATAAACAATTCCACACACAAATCCAACCCGAAGCAAAAAACAGAATGATCCGATCTATATAATTGGATACAAAGTATTAAATAGAGCTGGTGAAAAACGCTTTAGTTAAAAGTTTTCTTATCTTAGTAGATTTTATTGCAACACTATCCTCAAGGCAATCGTTTTAATACGCGAATTATTTTACGCGAACACATTACATTTATGGTGAACCTAATGAGACACCTCGGCTGGACTATCAATATGGACAAGTCTGTACTGGTTCCGACACAACGCCTGGAGTTTCTGGGTGTTACATGGGACACCAAACTCAACACGTAGTCCCTGTCGGAACCGAAGTGCGAAACGCTACGCTAAGCTCTTCTCAGTCAGATGTCCAGAGGCAGTTGGTCCCTCAGACAGGCCTAGTCCCTTCTGGGGAGACTCAACTTCGCCTCTTTTGTAATACGCAGAGGGAGGTTACATTGTCGAACCCTGCAATTTCACAATCGATACCTTCCCACGGAACACCCCTACAAACAAGTGAAATTGCCACAACCGGTACTCTCCGAAATGCGATGGTGGTTAAAGGCAGCACAGGGCTCACTTCCTATACATACAAACTCGATCTCTCATCTGCTCACGACGGATGCATCGGATTTCGGCTGGGGAGCTCAGCTGGGCGACACGAAAATTTCAGGACAGTAGACAAAACGGCAACAGTCATGGCATGTCAATCTCAAAGAGCTGTTTGCTGTCTACGCGGCAATACATTCCAGACATCCGCATTCCGCCAGAGATTCAAAACATTCATTTGGAAGCCTGGCTGATTTTGGGTGGACAGACGAAATCAAAGAATGGTCAGTAGAAGAAAGATCACTGTTAGTGTCAAGTTGGCGGCGATCTACAATAAACACCTACATGCCAGCATGGAACAAATGGAAGGTATGGTGCTCCTCTAACAATTCTTCTTACAGAAATCCGAGTCCAGAACAAGTTGCTCGTTACCTGGCGTATTTACACAACAGCGAAGGTCTGGCTTATCGAACTATACTAGTCCATAAATCTGTTATTTCTACTTTTATCAAATTATCAGGTAATGCTACATTGGCATTCAACTTTCTTATTAAACATATTTTAAAAGCTATTTCAGTTGCAAAGGACAAGAAAATGAAACCACCTATTTGGAATGTAAAGAATGTATTACAATACTTATAAAATAATACACCAGATGAAAATAATTTGTACCAAGTATCCAGAAGTGCCGCTATATTACATTTGCTAGCGGCAGTACGACGAGTACACGACCTGACACTGCTGAGGATCAATGCCGATCAATATATAAATGAGGGCAATTCTATTGTCATGTGGCCTTGTTTTGGATCGAAGACGGATGACGCTAACAACAGGCAATCTGGATGGTAACTAAAAGCACATCCGAACAAAAATCTCGACCGTGTATTTTGGACTCGTCAATTAATCGGTACTTCACAAGATCGTCGGAAATCAGGTATGCTGTCAGAACTTTTTATAACTGCCGGAGGTGATCCAAAACCAGCTTCTACAACTGTAATCAGTGGTTGGATTAAATCTGTTCTAAAGGACGCGGGTGTCGATGCCACGCCAGGCTCAGTACGCTCTGCCGTAGCCTCTCTCAATTGGCTAGAAAAGTTTCCTATTGATCAGATTCTTCAGACTGGAAATTGGCGGCAAGAACATACTTTTAGAACATACTATCAAAGAGAGCTAGCGAATCAATCCAGAAATAATGATTTTACGACGTCAGTTTCCTTGTCAAATTTCTTTGAACCTGTGCGATAACAATGATTTGGTTGATTTGATGATTAGAACTGTATGATTCATATAAACATTGAATAAATATTGTTTACTTTTCAATAACTTATTATAATTTAATTTTTTATTTTACATAACACATTATAGGCATCTACATAATTATTGTAATAATTATGGGCATAACAGGAGATAACAAACATATCACTCAAGATGGATTCCGGATATCGTCACGGAACAAATAATAGAGAGTTTTAAGTAACAATAAAACTTACCTATTATTTTTCCAACGATATCCGGAATCCAGGTAATACCTACCTGGTACATCGTGAGTAAGTATAATGAGGTAAAAGCCGAGCGCCATGCGGGTCGCCGCCATCTTAACCTAAAAACGAAGCGACAGTGGCGCCGAAAGTCGAAGAGAGGAAGTTGCTAGGACGAAAAACGTGAAAAAGACAGGTGCTTGACTCAAGATGGATTCCGGATATCGTTGGAAAAATAATAGGTAAGTTTTATTGTTACTTAAAACTCTCTATTTTTTTTAAACATAATATATTTATTTAATCAAAGTATATACCATTGATATATATTTATGCACTCTGCCATCTCATACGTAGTGCTTTGATTGCTTTACTAAAAAAAACCATTCGGACAGGAATCAATAAAACCTTTGAAGGTGCTTTGGACTGCCCCGTCGAAGATGAATTTTTTCCCTTGCAAGAAGTTATCCAAATTTCGAAAAAAATGGTAATCTGTTGGAGCAAGGTCCGGGGAGTACGGTGGATATCTTAGACATTCCAATTGAATCTCCTTTAATTTGGTAGCCGTCTGTTGTGCAGTGTGTGATCTAGCGTTGTCCTGAAGCAGCAGTGTCGCATTATAAATTATTTTTAATAATTTAAATGAAAGGCCCCATATCGACGTTGATATTTTTGTGAAACAATAGAAATTCTTTTTAGCTTTCTCACCGGTCTGTATTATATGTTCGAGAAATGTAAATTTATTTTCTAAAATAAGTCCTAGGTAACAAAGTGACTGTTTACGTTTCACATTGATGTTGTTCAGTTTAATGCAAGGAGTTGATATTAATGAACCTTTTAAAAGTACTTGAAAGGTTTTATGTGCTGCAAATTCTAATAGATTTCTGTGGCCCCAACTCGATATTACGTTGAGGCACTTGTTGGCCTTGTTTTCAATTTCAGATCGCGAATTGGCTTGAATAATAAGAAAACCATCGTCAGCATAACCTATCAGAGAGCACAGAGGAGGCAAGGGAACACATAATAAATCATCAAAACTTATATTCCACAAGTGCGGCGATAGTACTGATCCTTGAGGGCAGCCGCGCGTTAAGTTTTTGGAATGTGTGTAATGGCCGAGTTGGAGTTTTGTTACGCCGTTGCAAAAATACGAGTAAATTAAATAATAAATATTACGATAGCAGCCTCTGTTTCTTAACTTCAGTAGTAGCATTGGCCACCAGGCATTATCGAAGGCACCCGCGATATCCAGAGATATACCTACTACATATTTACACTCCGATAGATTTACTGTTTTTCTGACCTCGATTGCTGCATCCACTGTTGACTTCCCGGCGGTAAATCCAAATTGCTGATTATTAAATTTCGGGCCACCGGGTAGCAAGCGGGGAACAATAAGACGTTCTAATAATTTACCTAAGCATGATAATAGCGTTATAGGACGGTAGGATTTCGGATCATCTGGTGGTTTATCATCGGCTTTTGGAATTAATTTTATTGTGCCGATTCGCCAGATTTTTGGAAAAGTGCCTTCTGCAATACATTTATTAAATACCTGTAATATAGATGAGCCTACCGCTAGACACGCCTGCTTAATCATAATATTAGATATTTTATCCTCGCCTGCTAACTTTTTCGTAGGTAACAAATTAACTGTTGAAGTGAACTCATCAAGTGTAGGTAAGTCAGATACCGGCGTATTGATGGGGTCTAACATTCTGAACCTTATCTCGCGGTGAAAATCATTGTCCAAGTCCGGCTTGTCGTCTGGAATTAGTACGTCGAGGTACGCCTTCGCCGTGTCTCTTAAACTATGAGTATACGAATTATTAATCTTGATATTTGAAAAATACTGTGGAGCAGTGGTATTATTTGGTTTGAGTTCATGGTATAAAGAAGACCATGGTCCCTCCTTATCCAGTCTAACGGCTGCATTTCTCAACATATTATTTTTTGCTAAGGTGACGGCGACGCAATAACGCGACCTTGAAGCCCTAAGGTCAGTTAGGTACGATACGTAATTATCGTCCAATAGACTGAGTCCCTGTCTACGTGCATAATTAATTTTCCGTCTGGCTCTCCTAAACTCCCGACGCAAGTTATATAAATTATCGTGCCACCAATTACACTTATTTTCTGTTTTAAGCGGCCTACGGCCCAGGGCGGTGTCGGCACAGTAGACAAAGGTGTTGTTCATTATTTCCGCACTATCATTTGAGTTTAAATCTGGACGAGTGAAATCTCTGGAATGAGCGAACATAAGAGACCGGAATAAATTCCAATTACCATTTTTAACATTATATTTATAATCTTTCGACTCAATCACGGGACAACTCGAGGGTGCGCGAATAAACTCAAAGACAATTAAAGATGGTCGCTGTATGACGCATCAGGAATGACGCGCCAATTTATTATATTGTTATTATGGACGTACGCGCTGGAAAGCGTGACGTCGATGGAAGATTCACCAGAGGGGCTGCTAAATGTAGGTGGTTCATTGGGAGTGTTATGAATTTGCAGGTTGAACTCTGCTATGAAGTCTTCCACTGAGCTACGACGGTCGCGGTCAGTGTATCTATGTTCCCCATGCCATAAGGGTGAAGAAGCATTTACGTCGGCACCAATAACAATTTTATTCCCCGCAAGACATTGTAGGACATGACGTAGTTGGTGTAAGTGAGGACCTACAGGATCGGAGTATTGAAAATAACAACTAACTACGTACAATCTAAAGTGAAGACACGAAACCTCCGCTACCTCACAGTGAGACGTTCACAGATTTGTAAGGGCCGTAATTGAAAATTTAGACTGAGGTGTGTAAATGCCGGCGCGCGCTAGGTTGTCAACTTGTACGACTTTCGACCGGCGACGCGGATTGATATTGCTCTTGTATGAGAACTAAGTCTAAATTATAATCCGACGCCAATTTTTCTAATTCAATCGTCGCGTGCTTATTGTTATGTAGGTTCAACTGTCCTATAACTAACTTATCCATACCGAGTTGTTAAAATTAATTGCTCCATTTTTGCCTTGTATGTTGGGCAGTCAGGGGAACCCGTCTTATACCCCGGTATAAGAAACCTAACGCCCACCGCGTTAGGTTTCTTATACCGGGTGCAGCTTCCGCAAACCGGTTTGAAATCTCTTAAGTCTTTTTTGGGACAGTTAATTGAGGTATGTTTATCGGCGCAGTGACAACAGCACGGGTCTGAATCGCGGCAGAATTTAGCAATGTGACCGTATTGTTGACAATTAGCGCAGCGTACAAGTTCGACGTCATCGATGAACCGACACATTGCCCAGTCAATAAAAAATTTTTGTTTAGTTTCAATGAGATGTTTCCGAATCTTTGGGTCTACCTCTAGGCCCATCCATTTTCGATTGTAGTTATTATTTATGCGCCGTCTAATAATTTTTGTCGAGTTCATAAATTGTTCTTGTGTCACATTAATTTCGCCCTTAATATTTTGGTTATAAAGCGATAAAAGGAAATTTTCGTCCGTAATATTTTGCGGGACATCTTTAATTAGAATACGCGGGTTACGCCCTCTCGGTGTTTCTAGACGCAGACCGGCTGATTTTAAACCTTCAACGGATTTTAATCTCCTGACTTGTGACTCGCTTGTTAAGCGCAGGATCACGCCCGAATTAGATGTCTTTTTGACGCCGTGGATTTGAAAGCCGTCAGATGGGTTGATCGCTTTCATTAATGCCTGTTTGGTCTCGTCTGAGGATTTTAATTCCGCCGATTTGTCTTGCGTCGGATAAGCTATTACGCACGGGAGCGGTCTACGCGTTTCAATACGAGGGCGGGTCAATAAGTCCGTGACTTTTGGAATAAAACACAGATTTTTTGATAAATAAATCATTTTATTTTTCAACGTAGTCCCCCTTGAGCTCTATACACTTTGTCCAAAGCTTCTCCAATTTTTTTATCCCTTCCAAAAAATATGATTTGTCGAGGTCCGCAAAATAGGCCTTTGTTTGCGAGATGACTTCATCATTGTAGTCAAATCTTTTTCCACCGAGCCATTTTTTCAGGTTTGGGAACAAGAAGTAGTCACTCGGAGCCATATCTGGAGAATAGGGTGGATGTGGGAGCAATTTATAGCCCAATTCATGGATTTTTGCCATGGCAACTGCACATGTGTGCACCCTTGCATTGTCTTGGTGAAAAAGAACTTTTTTCTTGGCCAAATGAGGTCGGTTTTTTTTCAAATCCTCATTGAAGCGGTCCAATAAGTTGGCATAATATTCCCCATTAATTGTTCTTCCCTTTTGAAGATAGTCAATGTGGATTATCCCACGTGCATGCCAAAAAACAGTAGCCATAACTTTATTGGCTGACAAACCCACCTTGGCCTTCTTTGGCGCCGATTCACCCTTAGAAACCCACTGTTTTGACTGTTGTTTGGTCTCTGGTGTGTTGTGATGGATCCATGTTTCGTCCACGGTTACAAAACGGCGCAAAAACTCCTCCATATTGTGATTAAACAACGCCAAACCTTCTTGTGAAGTTGTTACACGATTGCGTTTGTGGTCGACCTGCGGAAAGCTTTCTCATGCCCAAGTCATCATTCAAAATTGAAACCACTGAGCCATGCGAGATGCCTATGGTTTCCACAATCTCTTGCACTTTCAATCTTCGGTCGGCCAACACCATATCGTGAATTTTTTCGATTGTTTCGGGTGTAGAGACCTCAACTGGGCGTCCAGGACGTTCGGCATCTTCAGTGCTTGGACGGCCACAACGAAATTCAGTAAACCATTTTTTTACCATTGAAATCGATGGTGCAGAGTCCCCATAGTATTTATCAAGCTTAGCCTTCGTCTCGGTAATGGTTTTTTTTCGCAAAAAATAATGCTTAATAAGCACACGAAATTCACTTTTTTCCATTGTTTCCTTAAGTTACTGGATAGTCTGATAAAGATAGCTGTAAAACACAAACTAACTGACGCAGCAAGTTCAAATTTTGATAGGAGTCAACTGACAGATGCCTGTTGACAGGAGTAGTGTTGCTTTTTCAGTAAGGAGGTTAGAAATTCAAAAAGTCACGGACTTATTGACCCGCCTTAGTAGGTGGCACCAACTTCGCGAGTCTGAATTTGAGCGCGTCAGAATAAGAAAATGGCGGCCCTGAGGCGGCCGGTTGCTCAACCTGAGTAGTAGTTTTGGCGGTCAGCAAATCCTTTTCCAAATTAGCGACTTTAGTTTCTAATGACGAATTTTTAAATGCCAGAAGTGAGACGATGGCCGTTAATTTTTGTGTCATGTTCATTATTTCTGCTTTGTTTGCGAAGTTATTGCGACGAGATGCTGTGTCGTTAGCGAACTCATTTATTTTAGATAAGTATGAAGAGGCCTCGCGAACTAGCTCGTAATAATTGCACGTATCGTCGGGGCCACGGCTTGTATCCAATAACGAAATTACGGGGGGTGGTTGATCGTCCCTTGTGGGCTGGTGGCGCTTTTCATCAGGTGACAGAGAAGAGGGCGATAATTGTGACAATAAACGTTTAGTACCTGAAGAAGTTGGCGGTGAGCGGGGAATTTTGTCATTTTTCGAAAACGGATTAGTATCTTTATCCGGTGGCATATTATGACTCGACATTCTGGCTAGGTACTTACTAAAAAGATTTAAATACTACACTTCAATATGCAATAGAAAAACAATGGCCAAAATAAAGATTGAATAGGTAAATAACTAACAGCTGTTCGAACAGAGCGGCCGACGCTGCGCGAGAGCTACCGACAGTAAAAATTTTTTGCCTACCTACTTGTTGACAACAATAAAAGTGAACAAGGAAATCAACTTACCGAATTAAATCCAACAAACTACGGACAAATGTGTTTCAAAAACTTACAGTAAACGTTGCTCACACCTTTACCTAGCTTATTACCCACACTCAGCACGTATTTGTTGATTTTAAACCACTGAAAACAATTTATTTCCCGGAGCGCACGTCAGACGGTGTTAGCCGTACGAAGATCGCGGGGGGAGGGCAGCTAGCTTTTCCATCATGATTTACAGTTGCTGGCAATAGACATCTGCCGTAATCGTCTGGCCAGATTTAAGAAAGCTGTAGTGAACAACACCGGCACTAGTCCACCAAACGCTCACAAGGCCGTCCACGGGGCTTGTTCTGCAGGTCGAAATTTCCAGAACGAAAACGTTAGAACCAAAAACGCACTGTGTTTTCTTTTGCGACACCGCCGCCATACACATAATTAATCCTTCGAGCCGTTTCTGCAGCACTGGTGCGACGGTGCAACTCGTTCTCGAAAATAATACGATATTATATAATAATACGGTATGTTGAAATTGGAATTCCTAACTAAAGAAGATATATTTGAGATCAAAGTGGCCAGTACGACAACACCCTAATTTCATATGTAAGGACTTAATATATTGTGTTGCATAAAACAATTTTATATAATTAAATTGGGTGCTAGCAATTAACTCAAATACTAATTCCCAATCTTGTAATACCGCGATATTTATTTTCTTAACAAACAATCAAACTTGAAGGCATAAAGCATACTCGTAAAGACAATAACATATTGTGTTAAATACCATATTGCTTATGATATTTCAAAACATTGTGAAAATATAATGATATGGTTAGTTTTAAAGGATTTTGAACATCCTGATATCAGTGTTCAACCTTCTGAACCCCGGCGATGAGGGTTTGACATAAAAGACAACGAGATACTTTCCAGATATAAAACCTTGTTAGTGGTTCTGAATATCCCTTATATTTTTCACGTAAATGACAAAGGTAGGTCATTGCCATGTCTATAAAAAGTTTAATATCAGGTAAAATAAGTTAAATCTGCAGTTATTAGAATTTACTTTTTAGATCTAAAGCTACATTTTATTCGGAATACTTACACTTATTACCTTCACTTGGGTGTATTGTAACATTAATAAAAAAAAAGGATATTTATTGTATGGTTCGTTTATGTAATACAACTTTCACCATTTATAAGTTTTTAAAACCACAATTTACAAAATGTTTCCTCCAACCACTAGAATATTTTCAATTGGAGGAAACCTTAATTAGACGTAAAACTAAATAGAACTGTTGTAAAGAAAAAAAAGTGCTTTGGAAATTACGCAATATTCCATAACAGTCAAAAGAAATTTCCGGTTGCTATTTTAATTAAACCCTTTTCCAAAATAATTAAATTAATTTCACGTTTTTTGTGCCAAATTTGTATCATGATAAACAAGTTTAAAAACCGCTGGAAAAGCTCCCTGGTAGGAGCTGTAATTACAAACTCATGTTATCTTATTCAGCTTTATTTTATACTAAAAAAGATTTTCACAGTTTTCCCCTTGTTGTACCCTAATTTCTTATCATATCTGTACAAAAATTTACTTAAGTTTCTCAGAATTGGTACCAAAATTTACTCAGACTTATTTAGACGTCAAGACTTAGGCGAGATTGATTAAAAAGCTTTGTTGAAAACACGAAATATTGGATATATTTCGTGTTTTCAATATACTTGTAAGATTTAATATGTTTTTGTATTGTACAACAAATCTGTAACAATGCGGTATATTTAAATGATTGTTTAACACTTTTTGGATATTAAAAGGGCACTGACCGCGAATCACAAAAGATCTTTTGAAACGTAATAAAAGGAACAAGCACACAACACTTTTAACAAACTTTGTAAAAGTTGTTGTGAGAATCTGAAGACCTCACACTGTTTTTAGCTAGCAGCTATTAAAAAGTTTAAGGGATAAAAATGGCCTCTTTAGGTTAGAAAATATTTATGGTTTTACCCTCTTCGTCCATTGTAGAGATGTGTGAAAAAATAATTATTTTATTCTGCAGTCGTAAAAATTCACTGTAACATATACATAATTTGAAAACGGCATTACGTGAAACAGTTCCACATGGTTGTCAGTATGATGGCAGCTTTTTGCAAAAGTTGTAAATAAATAATAATGATATCTATGGAATAGTTAAAAAAATCAGAAAATATTAAAAAACTTTGTCTCAGTTGCAACTATTAGTTAGCCATGAAAATTTTCCAAATTTAATAATCAGGCCTTAAACACTAAAATTCTCAGTAAACAGTCCATTCGCTGACTCAGTGACGGTTTCAATACCTTTATTTCGAAACAAAATCGCAAATTCTCAGAATCTTCCGGCAAACTTATTTCAATAAATTCTCACATGGCATACCAAATCATTCGGTTCTGTCTGTTTGTGCCCAAATTGACGTACGTTTTAAGATGCTGTCCACTATGGAGGTTTTCCGACCTTCTCTCACTTTTAGATCTCACTTTGAAAGACACACTAGTCAATGTTCTGAACTGCCACATCTCCGATACCTAATGGGTTCAAGCCGCTCTCCCCATTCGGTTCGGAGGGTTGGGTATCAGGAAGGTGTCCAGTGTGTATCTTCCTGCTTTTTTGTCATCAGCTCATAGGATCAATCCCCTTTTTACCAAAATAATTTCCAATTTATTAGGCTGCGTGGGTATAGACTCATTACCGGAAGCCGTTTATAACTAGCCGAGCGGCCCAGTTATACTCCATAGTGGACAGCATCTTAAAACGTACGTCAATTTGGGTACAAACAGACAGAACCGAATGATTTGGTATGCCGTGTGAGAATTTATTGAAATAAGTTTGCCGCAAGATTCTGAGAATTTGCGATTTTGTTCCGAAATAAAGGTATTGAAACCGTCACTGAGTAAGCGAAGGGACTGTTTACTGAGAATTTTGATGTTTGAGGCCAGATTATTAAATTTAGAGGTTATTCCATTCGAAAGATCGTATGAGTCGTTGATAAACAGCTCACATTTAGAGAAATTTAAATCGAAATCAATGGATTTTAATTTTTCTATGATGCCATTTAGATCCTGCAAAACTGAAACCGGATCTCCGCCGAGGGTCCCGTCATCCAGGTACCAAACGTTGCATTCTGATGAAAGTGATGTAATGATTGGGTGTATGACAAGGCTAAAAATAGCGGGGCCCAAAGGATCAGCCAGAGAAAGAAGAGCCAGAAGAAAATAAACGATCATTTATGTATATGAGTGTTGAATCTCTGCCATAACACTGTAGGATATATTCATAAATATCAGACACGTGTTTTTGAACTTCTTTTAAAAGAGCACTTCTAGAGACACAGTTGAAGGCATTGTTTACGTCTACTTCCTCCTGAAACTTGCCCGTTTTTGCTTTTATATATGTGCGGAGGGCGTGGACGGCAGCTTCACATCCACCCTTACTCCCAAAGCCAAGTTGCACTGGTTGAAAGGTATCTGTAAGTTTCCGCGAAATACGTTTGCAACATACTTTGGATGCAATCCTACGGTAGGTGCAGCCAACAGCTACAGGGCGGATGCCACCGTATTTCTTTAAAGCGCATAAATTGACACCATAAATTATGCCTCTTATATCTTGGTGCATCTTACCAGATAACATCAGGTTGATTAAAGCTATCAGGTCCACAAGAAGCGCTCTGCTGGAGTCTCCCGGGGCATAAATTAGATCCTTTAAATGCTGGGGACCATAAACCATCGTACCCTCTAGCCGAACCGTTTCTGAAAGACATTATGGCGGTTTTTATATCTTTTACACAAGTCTCTACGGGTTGCACAGCAGGATTGGATGAAGGTGGTATGTTGGGTGGTGGAAGTTATGGGTGTTTGTCAGGGAAAGCTTCTAAGGTATGTGTGTTATATTCTGCGTTTTACACAGAGACCATGGCGTTGGATTGTCATTGAAAACATTGGTTAGTGAAGGATTGATATGAGTGCAGTTATTTTAAATGGTAGATGTATGTGATTGTTTTCTATCTTGTGCCGCGTGTAGTATATGGAATGGAGAGGTTAAAAGGTTTTCCCAGTGCTGGCTACATGGGTTGGAAATAACGTCTTTGATTACTGACGACAGATGTTTGGCTACTCGGATCCTGGCACCTTTGGAAATTCTTTTCAATTATTTTTAATATTGTTAAAACTTTTTAATATAATTTATATATATTTTTATATTGTAATGTGAACCTTATGTTTTTACCAATAAATTATCCCAGTGTGATAAATATCTTAAATATGATGAATGTGTATAAAAGAATTAAATATTAGGTCGTCTCATATGAAATTGGCGCTTTGTCGTACTGGCCACTATGATCTCAAATATATTATACCTTATTTGGTTAGGAATTCCAATTTCAAATTTATACCGCTATTTACTCATGCATTTGTGTTTCAAAAACCGTAATTCATTTGTTTTTTCCTCTTTTGGTTTTTTTCTTTGCGTTACTCTGTTTACAAAATGGAAAACTTGAAATATCGTATTATTTTCGAGCACGAGTTCCACCGTGGCACCAGTTCTGGAGAAATGGCTCGAAGGATTAATGATGTATATGGCGGCGATGTCGCAAAAGAAAACACAGCGCGTTTTTGGTTCCAACGTTTTCGTTCTGGATATTTTGACCTGCAGAACAAGCCCCGTGGACGGCCGGAGACCAAAGTTGATAATGAAGAATTGAAGGCTATTGTGGAAGCGGATCCATCGCAAACAAGTCCAAGTTAGTTAAGCTGCAAGCTGCAGTGCAAGCTGCAGTGTTAGTGATAAAACTGTTTTAATCCACTTGAAGCAAATTGGAAAGGTGAAAAAGCTTAAAAGGTGGGTACCTCATGAATTGAGTGCAGCAAACCGACAAACGCGCGTCGACTGCTGCGTAACATTACTCAGCCGACATAATGATTAGGGGATTTTAAATCGAATCATTACCTGTAATAAAAAGTGAATCCTGTCCGATAATCGGAAATGTTCATCGCAATGGCTGAACCCTGGCGAACCAGCCAAAGTCTGCCCCAAGCGAACTAAAAAAAGGTACTTGTGAGCGTTTGGTGGACTAGTGCCGGTGTCGTTCACTACAGTTTCTTAAAATTGGCCAGACGATTACGGCAGATGTCTATTGCCAGCAACTGCAAATCATGACGGAAAAGCTAACTGCTAAACAACCCAGGTTAGTCATTCGCTCTAGGCCACTGTTAGGACAACAGGACAACGCTAGACCACACACTGCACAACAGACGGCTACCAAATTAAAGGAGCTTCAATTGGAATATCTAAGACATTCCTTTGCTGAGAGACCTTGCTCCAACAGATTACCATTTTTTTCGAAATTTGGATAACTTCTTGTCCAAAGCGCCTTCAAAGATTTTATTGATTCCTGTCCGAATGGCTTTTTTAGTAAAGGAATCAATGAACTACCTATGAGATGACAAAAGTGCAAAGATAGCAATGGTATATACTTTGATTAAATAAATATATTATGTATAAAAAAAAAACGACTTTATGTTCCTCCTTTACAAAACGCCAATTTCATATGTAATGAGTATAAAACTATTAAATATATTTCCCTTGTCTGGTACCTGTGACACAAGTTCTTCGGATACTTAGTACAGGACCAGATTGACGTGGTGTGGAGCCAACCATAGATATTATTATATACTTTGTTTCAATTAATCATGATTGACACGTAGATTGTATTATCGATTTTCAAGATAATTCAAAAAATTCTGTAAAAGTCAAGGCTCCTTCAGACAATTTCAGGTACCGCTTTCAATATGCATCAATCATTGCCAGACCAAATCAATCGAGATCGCTTCACGATCCTGGCTCAAATTACAATTTCCTTCGCGTTTAGGCGGCGGGCGGGCGCAATAATGACTTTTTCTTTAAACTATGGTAACAACGCGTTCTGATTTCTTAGGCCTAAACGCGATCGAGTGACCATAAAACTATCAGTAGGCGAGTAGATATTCTAAGATTATTATCAGGTATTTAGTTTGTTTTTTTTATTTAAAAATCACTAAATTTTATAATGAATTATAATATGGATATCATGGTGTTTTGTAAAATTTTTAGATAGGTAAATGAGAGTAAGTTTTCACAATATTAATAGTTTGTATTACCTATAAAGTTTTGTAATAACATCGGTTGTTGTTGGCAGCATACTGTACTGTGTTCGTTTACAAAGTTTACCGATATTCTTTGATATAAAATCATGCCTGGCAGATTTTCAAAACTCGATTATTTTAGTGTTTCAAATTTAGTAGTATACCTTCTATATATCTATACTACTAATAAAGAGGAAAGGTTTGTTTTGTTTGTTTGTTGCACTGATTAGGCTACAAAACTACTGGACCGATTTTGTTGAAATTTGACACATATATATATATAGAGAAGACCACAAGGAAGGACATACTTTTTATTTCGAAAAAATGCACCGTTTTTCTCAGAATTTCCTTTTGCGAGCACGAATCGCGAGCAACGTCTAGTATGTAAATATAGACCAATATAATTACTTTTCTCAAATGATGTAATTCTAGTATCGATAACCTACACTATCCTAATAACTTAGTCGGATAATATATGCGCGGGGGCCACCACGAACCAATTTACATTATTAAAACCGCTCCTAGACCTTGAGGCTGTCCGTTCATATCGTCCTGCTAACAGATTTTACAATCGCTATCGAAAATCAATGCATTGTAACTAAAAATATAATATTATCACCGAGGTATATACAAATACTATATTTACAGAAGAAATCAAATTGATGACAAACTTTACGTGAAAATTAACCGGCACTCGTAGTTAACTACAGGCAAAATAATGACACAGCAAGAGATTACTTACAGATTAATTTGAACATTTATTTTTCTAGATTTTACCCTCAACTACAGTCATCAGTGATACAATTGAGCTAGGAAAGGGTATAATAAATAGTGTTTTAGGTACAAATAAATCGTCAATGCCATTGAGGACCGGGACAAAGGGCTAGGCGAGTAAAGCTAAGCCAGACCGTTACTCTTGGGCTGCGCTAGTCGGTTTTTTCTTCATACAAACACTGTTTAGTTATTTACATTAAAGTTTGAAATTTAAGCGTTACATCCATTTTTATAACAATTATTTAGGTCTGTACGTAAGCATATTTCTTAAAATTGAAATTAGCTTAGAATATTTTAACGTAAACCTCAAAACATTTTAACGCAATTTCGACCGTAATAGAAAACAATCGAAATTGTTTTTCGCATGCATGCAAAACAAGCATGTACTGCCACAGTTTGATTGTTCAGAAATTGATTTTTTGAATTGACATAAAACAACTATATTAAACTAGCTTTTACCCGCCCGCGTAAATACAGTATCCCACGGGAACACTGCACTTGAGGCCTATGTGTTATTCCAGAGCCTAAACTACCATACACATACATACTATCATACCAAATTTCACCAAAATCTGTTCAACGCAAAAGCGCGAAAGAGTAACAAACATCCATCCATACTCACAAACTTTAACATTTATTATAGTAGTGGTATAGTTTTTTCACAAAACACCAAGAACTACATGTCTGTGAACAGAGCAGTGTGTATTTTTGTAATTTGAGGGCGTCTTTTGTAACAATTGTATTAAACGGTTTATTTAAGTGTGCACTGTAGTTTCTCTCATATGTATGGACTTCTTTTTTACGGGTATATCCATCTCCCCCGATGTTTGGTGAAATGGCATACATTGTCGCCACGCCCCGCAATGAGTTCGAGCCGTTTATTAGTGTACTCTTGAGAACAAAATAAATATAAAATCCATCATTTATTATAAAGCCGACAAACTATTTTAATATTTTCCTATATAACGAACTATCGATCATTTTGATAAAACGATTAGTTTATGTACTTGACGTTATAATATTAATACCGTGTTTTTATATTGATACATTATTTTTTCAATAAAACCCTTTTTTTTGTACTCATTTTTTTTCCTTATCTCTTTAGATGGTCGCAAGGCTTATCAGTAAACACATCAACACAAACAAAGGTACACAACTATAAACCACAATAGGTGTTGTTTATAAAGCTGGATCCTTATTTTGGAAATTTAGATAATTTTAAAATAAATTTAGGGCCGGTTTCACTATTTTTCAAAATTCAACCCCTAAGGTGGTAAAATAGGTGATAAAAGTTACTATGAAACTTTTTATTCTTTGGACATATTTGCATGATATTTCGTACGAATTGAGCACGGAAAAAATAATGACTTAAATATTCCAACGTTTTCTAAAATTCAGCCCCTAGGTGGGTGAAATGGGAGATGAAAGCTTTAAACCTAATTTCACGCGGGCGAAGCCGCGGGCAATTAATGCTAGTCGTTTAATAAGTGGCTAATAGCTTATCCGGACGTTTTGTCGCTGCTTACTTTGTATCGAGCACCAGAGACAAAACATACTGTATAAGCTATCTATCACTTATCAGTAGATTGTGAAACAGACCCTAATTATTATGTTAAACTTATTGGAAAATTTGCTTCTATACAAAGATTTCTCTTGACTTGACTTTCAGTCACACAGTTTAATTTCTTGTAGAGAAGTCATTAACATTTTAGCAATTTGTTTAATTATTATTATAAGAAAATTCCTATTTAGATACACTATTTTGTGAAACAAGTGTGTAAGGGTGTATATATATAGGGACGAAAAAAATTAACAATCTTAATAGCTAGGTAAATAAGTACTTCTATTAACGAGGTTACTTATCCAAACGTATATTATTGGGAAATTCCCAGATTGTAAGGTGTAACTACTTCTGTAAATAAACTGACATTTTACTTTCATCACAAATTGTACACCTAAAAAGGTAAATGGTGTTTCTATCAAATGATCACGTTGTATAATGGTCTAGAATAGAGAACATTTTCGACGATCGTTTCAAATATTAATATTTTTACTGTAACTTAGAAGCTTAGGACCGTAGCTTTTGTACGGTCGTAATTGATGGTGAGGCATTACGTAACCATGACTGGCTACAAACATTATCTTCTATTAAAAGCCTCGAAAATCCGTTTTTGCAGTAGCAAAAAGTTTTTCCGTCTTAGATATGAAAAGAAATTATAAAATTCACTAGGGCCTGTCTCACAATCGCCTAGTAAGTGTTTTAGAGTTGAAGTTTTATTGCTGCTTACTTTATACTGAGCAACAGAGACAAAACTTGCCAATAAGCTATCTGACACTTCATCACACACTGACATAACACTTCATCAGTAGATTGTGAAGCTTTATTACCTTAATATTACCTCGACTCTATGCTAACAACTATGGATATTGAATTAACCAAAAATTTACTTTTATGTTGTCTTAAAATGTCGTATCTGTAAAATGTATATTACTTACTTTTCACGGTATAAAAATACCTTTATTCTTAGAAGTTACAGACATTTTTAATCATTTTAATGGTTCATAAGTCGCATCCAACGAATAACGTCGCAAGCTACGTCAAATTAAATTCTTCGAAACCCGATGTTTTCCATCATCTCGAAAATATGGCAACATTACCTGCAACAATGAAAATTATACTAGAACAAATTTACATTTTTTTTTTCTTAAACTAAGAACAGTTTTTTAGTACTACGAGGGCGGCACTGAAAATTTCGGGAATCAAGGAAGTGACGCAACATTACTATTTAAAAATGTATTTATTGCTTTTCGAAGTATTCTCCGCGAAATTTTACACATTTTTCCATACGATGAAACCTTTTCGATGAAAATTCTGCATTAACCGTTCTTTGTCCCTCAAGAGGAATAGTCGCAACATGGCTGGTTTTGGAGACAAACGTGGCCACCATTTTTTTTGCAACACTCTGTGAACGAACAATTTTTGTTGGCTTTAACTCATTTTCGAACACCCAAACTCGTGACTGGTTTTTTGTTTCGGGTTCGTACGCGTATATCCAGGATTCGTCACCTGATACGATGTTGTATACAGCATTTGAGGATCCTGCGTGGAATCTTTCGAGAGTTCTGACGCACCAAGTAACGCGAGCCGCTTTTTGCTCTTCACAGAGCAAATGCGGTATCCATCGGGAAAACAACTTTTTTACACCTAATTGTTCATGCAAGATTATTTGTATTTGACTCATGCCAATGTCTAAAGTTGCCTGAATTTCGCGGTATGTCACATGTCGATCTTCCTCAATCAGCTTACACACAGCATCAACGTTTTCTTGGGTGACTGCAGTTTTTGGACGACCTTGACGGGGATCATCACTGAGTTTGACACGTCCACGTTGAAGTTCAGCAAGCCAGCGATAAATTGTGGTTTTGGATGGGGCTTCATCACCAAATGCAGAAATCATCCGGTCAACACACTGTTTTTGTGTTAAACCACTTCGAAAGTCATAATAAATCATCGCTCTAGAATTTTCTCGAGTCAATTCCATTTTCTCAACAACTAAACAAGTTTGACAAGACCTTGTGACAAGACCGAGAATCTTTTTTTAAATAAATAAACGGTATTCGATTTTTAAAACCACGGAGTTTTAAATTAAAAAGATTTTAATATGACAGAGGAACAGTGGAATATTCCATTCCCGATACTTTAAGTGCAGCCTATGTATTATATTTAAAAAGACAAATATTATTATATTACCTACTGAAAGTGCCGATCTATTTATATTTTAGTTTATTTATTGTGGTGATTATATTGGTTACCCAAGACGCATAATAATAAGCGAACTATAAATTAAATTTGTGATATAAACTGAAATATTTACTTTCATTCATAACAGTAGGCGCAAAATAATTTGACACTTATAAATATTTCTGTTCATTGACCTCAGAATTTGTTTTTCTGTTCCAGACATTTCCACAAATCTTAACTCAAGGACGTTGTGATGGCATGCTAACGAGTCCATCAGAATACAGAATAACGAATCGTACAATAACTGATGTTTATTTATTATCTGTATTTAGACTCAGCAAAATATTTTCCATATTTTTATAGTATCATCATTAATTTATTTCACAAATATACATTCGGCGACAAATACATTTATGTAAAAGGAGCATCCTCGTCAAATGTATTCGTCTGTAATTTCGTCTGTAATTTTAGTTAGGTGTAATAAAATAGGGTGTGAATTATTTTCAAAGTTAGTAAGTTTTCTGTGAGGCCACGTAATTGGGCCGGCACATTCGCGCTGAAAAATATCTCTGAATGAAACACAATTTTTCCACTTACCCAACCTAAAATAATAGGTCTTTACCTATGAAATTGCCGTTCTGCAGTACTGGCCATTTCAAATCAAAATAATTTTTGTTTGGCTAAGAATTCTAATTTCAAATTAATTTTATTTTAAAAACATGGAATTCTTTTTCCAAAAGTAGTCATTTGTTTATTGATTAGTGTTACATTTTCATCGCATTTCAATCTTTTTCGGCATCATGGATACGTTAAAAATTCGAGTAATTATGGAATATGAGTACCGTCGTGGCAGCAACGCGGCACCAGCGGCACGCAACATCAACGACGTTTACACACTTACGTTAACACTACAAACCAACGCACCACCTGTTATTGGTTTGCTCGCTTCCGTTCTGGAAATTTCGACCTGAAAAATGAACCTCGCGGTCGTCCGAAGACTTTGGTCGACAATGACGAATTAAAGGCGATTGTAGAAGCTGATTATACAAAATCTACGGCTGAATTATCAGCAGCTTTCGACGTCAAATTGGCAAGGTAAAAAAGCTTGACAAATGGGTGCCTCACGAACTCAATGATCGCCAGCGTGAAGTACGCGAAGCACGTCTCGAACGTGCCTTGCACTGCTCAACAGACACACAAATGAAGGAATTTTGAATCGCATTGTTACCTGCGATGAGAAATGGATTCTGTTTTAAAAACCGCAAGCGCTATGCAAGTTGGTTGTATCCTGGTTCAGCACCTAAACAATGCCCTAAACGAAAACTTACCCCTAGAAAAGTGATGGTCACTGTTTGGTGGTCTAGCGCCGCTGTGATTCATCACAGTTTCATACCGAACGGGGTGAGCATTACTGCAGATGTGTACTGTGAAGAACTGAACACAATGATGAAATATCTGGCACATCTCCAACCAGCATTGGTCAATCGCTCGTCTCCGCTGCTCCTGCACGACAACGCGCGACCTCATACTGCACAGCAGTCGGTCTCCAAGTTGCAAGAACTGGGGTTGGAAGCTCTCCGTCATCCACCCTACTCACCAGACCTTGCGCCTACAGACTACTACTTTTTCCAAACGAATTTTGAAACAAATTCAATACCCGAGAGGCAGTACAAAATGCCTTTGAAGAATTTGTTGCCTCCCGTCCAGCTGATTTCTTTAAGAAGGGCATCAATAAACTGCCACTGCGTTGTCAAAGATACATTGATTGCATGGGTGATTACTTCGATTAATACAAATAAGAAATACATTTAAAATAATCGTTTAAATTTTTTCATACAAAACGTTAATTTCATAGGTAAAAAGTACCTAATATTTAAAGAATACTCAAACAAAGAGAAATAAACTGGTTTTTTTTTGGATTTGGCGTGTTACCAAACCCCCACTTTTATGGTCATTCAAAGAAATAAAGTACAAAAAGGACTTTTCTTATGACAAGTAAGATGTTCTTATGGCAACTTAAGTTGTGTGTATTGAGTAGGTAGACCGCAATGCCCATCCTTCTTTATTATAATTTTTTTTTTACGTATTTTATGAACACAAGCACACTCATGTGGTTTCGCCGCTTTGCCTTTGAAGATAGAGAAGAGAAGAGAGACCAACCAAATGCTTGTTTTGAGAAGAAAAATACCTATATCAAGCACAGTTCTAAGAAAAATACACTATAATAATTTAATTAAGAAGTATCATCCCCATTACCCATTCATATACCATTACCATTCCCAACAACCATTAACCGAAACCTGCTGAGAGTATCATACAACCAAATAGGTACCTACATAATATCTTTATAACGTTTACAATCATTTCAGGCATATGATTTACTGCGTAAAGGCGGTTAGGCAGAAACATTATTCTGAAATTGGAATAAAAATAAACAAACTGCAATTACGTATTACACTCTACACCTAAAAGGTCATTGACCTCGCGGCTGAATTAAAATCATATATAATATAAATATTAAGACGCGAAGCAAAAACTTTGAGTACACTTTTACGAGAATTGTGCGAAGGAAGGAGTATAGAATTTGGCACAGTTAGAGTTTATGTGTAGGAAGTTGTGCAGAAAGCAATTAACAAAAATAAGCAAAAATGATCAAAATGATGAGTATGTAGGAGGTGTAGGTGTAGATAATCATTTATCGTATCATTCATCCAGTTCATAGTTAGGACAGAACAACGTGCGTCGCGGGACAGCTGGTCTAAAATATATTAATTATATATAGTATACAGCTATAGTTGACCCAGAAGACGATTTTCTACTATTTTTATTATTACTAACGAAAACGTAAAAAATTGTTTACGACCTATTCTCGAACATACTAAAAGTATCTTCAAAGTTTTTGTTCAAAAATCGGTAAAACTGACAGAAAATAATAAAGTTTTTCCTTTGTTTTTGTTGAATTGCAGTTTCAATTTGCTTTAAATATTATGCAGGAACCATTCACAAAGCCAGAATCAAAGAATTGAATTTTACGCTAATATTAAAGTGAGCACAAACATGTTAAGCTTTAAATAAAAGTTTTTCTGTTACGCATACGTAATTGAAAAAGTTATGTAAATGCTTTGAGCCTAGCTTTTTGGAAAAATTAGTTTTGCACGTTTCATGAAATCGTCTATTTCATGTGGACATCAGAATTTCTTTCATTTTGGGTGGACACAGACACAGAAACAATATTCATCATATAGTTAATTGAATCAGGCGTTACTCTGCGGAAATCCATAGCATGCAATTTAATTAATATTATATCTAGCAACATCCCTCGAAAAAATACCCACAATAAAAAACAATACAATATAAACTGTTTTGGCTGGCGGCATTAAAAACGAACTATTCGCAGGTCCACTTCCTGAGGATGCTCCGGGTTCGGGGCGAAACGCGCGTCGAGTTTTGCAAACCTGGATGATGGTGTGGGGCCTTGCACGCTCTTGCTGACATTGTTGCTGGTGTGGTGGTGGTGTTGCCACGATCTTGTTTCTGAGTGTACGCATAAGCAGTTTGGGAGGAGGGAGGCGCTTGACGCATGCTTATGCGTGGACTCACACATTTGCTTGCAGGTTGTGGGTATTTTGATGTGACAACGTCTTATAATTCGATGGAGCCGGCTGCACGCACGAAAAAACATGACTCATGCGGTATTACCGGCGTTACCTCGCTCTGAGGCGTTCCATTTCTTATGACGTTGTCACGTTCAACTAACTATCGTCAGCAATCCGACTTTACAGACAACCGATTTTTTTTCGCAGGATATTGCTCGATAAAGTATAAATTACATTTTAAGATTAATCAAATAAAATACAATAAAAATAAATATACTTAGGTTTGTCTCTCACGTACATACTCATCATTTTGATGATTTTTGCTTATTTTTGCTAATTGCTTACTGCACAACATCCTACACATAAACTTTAACTGTGCCAAATTCTATACTCCTTCCTTCGCACAATTCTCGTAAAAGTGTACTCAAAGTTTTTGCTTCGCGTATTAATATTTATATTATATATGATTATAATTCAGCCGCGAGGTCAATGACCTTTTAGGTGTAGAGTGTAATACGTAATTGCAGTTTGTTTATTTTTATTCCAATTTCATAATAATGTTTCTGCCTAACCGTCTTTACGCAGTAAATCATATGCCTGAAATGATTGTAAACGTTATAAAGATATTATGTAGGTACCTATTTGGTTGTATGATACTCTCAGCAGGTTTCGGTTAATGGTTGTTGGGAATGGTAATGGTATATGTATGGGTAATGGGGATGATACTTCTTAATTAAATTATTATAGTGTATTTTTTTTAGAACTGTGCTTGATATAGGTATTTTTCTTCTCAAAACAAGCATTTGGTTGGTCTCTCTTCTCTTCTCTATCTTCAAAGGCAAAGCGGCGAAGCCACATGAGTGTGCTTGTGTTCATAAAATACGTAAAAAAATATTATAATAAAGAAGGATGGGCATTGCGGTCTACCTACTCAATACACACAACTTAAGTTGCCTTAAGAACATCTTACTTGTCATAATAAAAGTCCTTTATTTTGTACTTTATTTCTTTGAATGACCATAAAAAAGTGGGGGTTTGGTAACACGCCAAATCCAAAAAAAAAACAGTTTTATTTTTTGGATTTTGTTTGAGTATTCTTTAAATATTAGGTACTTTTTACCTATGAAATTGCCGTTTTGTATGAAGAAATTTAATCGACTGTTTTAAATGTATTTTTTATTTGTATTAATCGAAGTAATCACCCATGCAATCAATGTATCTTTGACAACGCAGTGGCAGTTTATTGATGCCCTTCTTAAAGAAATCAGCTGGACGGGAGGCAACAAATTCTTCAAAGGCATTTTGTACTGCCTCTCGGGTATTGAATTTTTCAGTATTTTCCTCGCAATTTTCCCAATATTTTTTGAAGAAGATTTAAATAAGCTGCACTGACGACACACACAAACCAAAATAAACTACCACCTTGATTAAGTTAAGTCGTTTTAATTATTGCGTTAAGTATAATTAATAAGATTGTTAATTGCTTCGCCGAAGCTCCTTTGTAAAATAGTAATGAGTACCTACTCTGTTATAAATTTTCTTTGTAATTAAATTCTCGGAAAATCCTTAAGGACAGGACCTTAAAAACAAACTAATCTTAATGAATTAATTAAAAAGCACAAAATATTGTCTAACATCGTCTTCGCGTCTTTCATTTGTATTTTAAAAGTGTAATAATTTTGGTGAAAGTACCAAAATATATACATCGTAAATCGATAAGCATTTAAGTTTGTATGACAGAATAATTATAATGCTTAGATGTTAATATTTTTAATACTGGTTACGTGACTATCTAGTATGTATACCAATATATGTCTAAGTCAATATTATGTAATCCTCAGCTATTTTGTAATAAAAAGAATTTGTGATTATAAAAAACACTCGACGATATTAAAAAAGGCTGAGGCATTTCGCGTCCTTCTTACCCATTGAGTTGTGTAGTGTATTTCTGCTACGAGAGTTATAATTGCAATTCCTAAAAATATTTCTCTCATTTCCAAGCTAAAAGTTTTTTTAGGACTAGCTGATCCGTGCCCACTTCGTTGGGCGTTCAATATTTTTTGATGATGATGATGAAGATAAAAAGTATCTTAAGTTACGCATTTATAACATCAGCTATCTGCCAGTGAAAGTCCCGTGAAAATCGCTCCAGCCGTTCCAGAGATTAGCCGGAACAAACAGACAGACAGACAGACGGACAGACAAAAAATTTTAAATTGATTTATGATTGTTGTTAGTACCGTATATATATTCATATTATGCATTAAGTTAAAAGCTGTAAATTTGAAATTACAAACAGACACTTCAATTGTATTTATTTGTATAGAAGATAAAATATATTTATACTAATATTATAAAGAGGAAAGATATATTTGATTGTATGTTTGTTGATTTTGGAGTAGGCTTCGAAGTTACTGGACCGATTTTGACGAAATTTGGTACAGATATAGAGTAGTCGGAAATGGACATGGGCTATTTGTTATCGATGCAAAATTTATGGTTTGTCTCTCTTGCGCGCACGAAGCCGTTATCGTTTAAAAACCAATTTCACGCGGGCGGAGCCGCGGACAAATGCTAGTTTCTGATATAATTTTCCCTTAAAAGCATGTATAAAACATACATGTATGTCGGAGATAATTAGCGAACCTCCTCCTCCTAATTGAAACAACATACCTTATAAATAATTACCATGCGAGGGTCAAAGTAATTAAGGTTGGCAACATTATCCATTAAAAGTTTTCGCCATTAGATCAGAGGTCAAGATGTGTGAAGCCGAACTCTGCGCAGATAAACTTACAAAATAACTTATAATTCGACCCTTGTAAGATTTTATGGACCGTGAAATGTAATTAATTAGAACTTAATTCTGAGTTGTGAAACTAATCTACCTAATAGCTGGATCAGATATGAAATTAATAACATTGTAACATAATTTAATCTTTCCGCACCCACACTATAACAAAATTTATTTAGAGGAATTCAATTGGTGACGTTGTGGTTTTTGTATTTCTTTCATAAATTTGTGTTATTTTGTGTGTAAAACGTGTTATTTTGTGTTCCCTCCAAAACTCCCTAGGAACTTTCAGTAAAGCTTCTACCACTTAACTGAATCGACTGACTTGACTCATTGACTGCACTGAATATTTATTTGGACTTTGACTAGACTTTAGACTTGAAAATTCAGAGTACTAAAAATAGAACTCTGCACTAATATAATAATATTGAAAATCGAAATGTCGAGTCTCGAGCTGTCATATATGACATTGACATTTGACTCGACACTTGTGTGTTCAATTTTTAGCTCTATTGTATTAGTGTAGTTTTATTCTCAGCGCTCTGAATTTTCTCCGGCATTCCGGATTCCGGATCATACAGTCCCAGCCTTAGCGACACATAGATTTATTTACCGAGCGCCCGTCATCCCGTCCGCCGCTATCGCCAGAACTCGGCTCGAGATTGTGACAGGCCGAGTTGAAGTAGAAGACGGGGTAAACAAACGTTTGCCGTCACGTTAACTTAATCTCGGCCAGAAATAATCTCGTTCTCAGTGACGTCCCGGTGAATAAGAATAAGAAACATTTATTTGCAGCTCTACTAAAAACTAAAAAAAAAAATAACTTATATTTATTCATGATTCTTATTATATTATATTATTATTTTCGACGATCTCTGTGGTTCAGCGCGTTGGTGCAGAAGTCAGGGGTCGCGGGTTCGAATCTCGCCGAAGGAACAAAAATAGTTTTTCTGTGTTCCTGGGTCACCATGGATGTGTATTAAAATATGTACGATATAATAAAAGATCTTAAATATGTGTATAGTATTAAAGTATTAAATATACTTTCCGTTTTCTGGTACCTGTAACACAAGTTCTTCTAAGTATCCGACTTAGCACGAGGCCAGATTGACGTGGTGTGAAGCGTCCATAGATATTATATTATATTATTATTATCATTTACAATCATTTTGTGAAGACCTTTGTGAAGACCTCGAATATATAATAATAATAATAAAATACACAAATGAAAAAACAATACCAAAACTAAAACAGATTGGATCAAGCTCGGAATTGCTGGCACACCTACGTACCTAAGCAGGTGATGGTGGCGGTGGACAAACGGCTAGTTTGATTCTTGTTGGTATATTATGAGAACAGAGAAAATTTTTCAAAATAAGTAGCACTCCATTATTTCTAAGTATAATATGTATTGCGCTTTACAACAATATATTCTAAAGCTGCAGTATATTTATTTTGGTTCATTAGAATGAAAATTTCTACAATAATCATTTACCACGTTTTCTTCTATTAAAAGAATCTCTTCTATTAAATATTCTATTAAAAACAAATTCTTCTATTAAAAAAGCAAACGTTGAGCGTTTTCAATTTGAGAAATATAATCTCTTAAAAACTTATGAATTACAGGGTTATATTTTGTTACAGAGTTCGAGATCCGTCCAGAACTTTATCGCCTGTATAAATGAGAAATCATTACAACCGTTATGGTTTCGCTAAAATACTCGTCCTAATATAGGTTTATTACTCAATACTACGTCTTCATTATATTCACACTGCCGTTATATAACGTTTACAAACATTTTCTAACACTGAAACATTTACAAACAAATGTTAAATTTTTTTACAATTTGTTAGGAAGTGTTTGTTCGATGTTGTTAGTGCTCTGATACTGATACTGTACTGATGGAAATGTTTACTAGCATTTTAAAATACTCGCCCCAACCCCGCACCCTCCGCATACCCCGCTGTCATCTGTATAAAATGTTTACAAACTAAAGATAACAAATGTTTTATTTTGTTACAATTTGTTAACATACAATTTTGTTTAACATGTTTACTAACATGACCTAACATGAAAACATTTTTTAACATTTGTGATCAAATGTTTACTAACGTGTTACATGTGTTACATAGGGGGTATGTGATATGGTCTTAGCGCCGAATTGCCGTATACCATTATATGGGAATCATCATCATCGGTCAGTTGCAGTCGAACATGCTCTTGGACTATAAAGAAAATACAAGTCGTGCAGTTTCTTCAAACATTTGAACTTTACTCACTGCACAAAAAGATAAACGTTTCGTACGACATCAGTCATACACTGCACGTGCGCTGTGCGGCGCAGTGTAACCTGACATTCAGACTCTGACAATGAAACGTGTATCTTCTTGTATAATGGACGAGTTTAATTTTAAATAGCAATCTTACAAATCAAGTATAAGATAAATGAGGTTGGATTGGCAACCGTGATACTTTTACTTGAAAACCAGCGTCGCCGCTTGTCTCCCACCAATGCACTCCACTACATAAGAAATAATAATACAAACACGAATTACGCACACTAATTAACAAATCGCACCTAGAACAGAGGGCTGCGAATTGGCACTCACACTACGTTGAGTCGGTGATGCTACGACACAACCACATGCTCAAAATTCACACGCACGCTAGGGCTTGCTATGGTCGATAGGAATTTTTGATAATGAAAATGGTCAAAGTTGAATCTTGAAATCATCTTAGTTTCAGTTAGATTTACGATTTATGAGCCCTAACTTTTGAATGCGGCGGGGGGAGTAGCGGGGCAAGTATGGTTGCGCGTGTACAATATGTGCATCCCCACTATTTTTGCCGAGGGCTCATCGTAAATCGTAAACCGTCCTGTAGCTATTGGTAATTGAATGAAAAATTTTAATAACGGTAGCACTAATAATTTTATACTAACTAAAACATTGTGTCAAAGGCGAATTTAATTGGTATTGGGATAGAAAATGAAAAAAATATCAACATATATTACCTTTATTTGTAATCAAAAATAATTAGAAAATCAAAGCAAAAAAAGAAGTCGATGGTCGATAAATATTATGTAGCAAAAAAAAGAGTAGCAAAATTTTACTACCGAGAACAGTAGCAACTCATTCTGAAGAAAAATAATTTGTCGATAAATCATCGATCACTGACTGCACTATGCAGGCAAACGAAGCGGACGTGACGCGAACGAGTCGAAGGGCGCGGTAATTTGGCTCGCTTCGCAACCCATTGCGCGTCAGATGTGTCTTCTCGCGAAATATTTGCGTACTTCACCAGCAATGTATATTTTCTGTGATTCTTGGCTTAATTGTCGTTTCTACTTAGAATTTCATAATTCTAACTAGTTTTTTGGGAAAAATACTAAAAATCTAAGGTTTTTATGCTTACCGATGAAAAGAAATTCCTCCTTGTTTCATATTTGATGTCTGACTCTTTAATTTGCACATAACAATCGCACAACACGGCATTTTCAAAGGATATTAGCGCTGCTCCGTACTGCGAGGCAATCAACAAGCGACTAAAAAGTATGAACGCGTGGTTTGGTTGAAGTATGATTGTCCAGTCTGCCCCGCGCACATTGCCTATCCAACCTCATTTATCTTATCCGTGTTACAAATGCTGCGACATGTCGCGTATCGTTTCGTTTTTGTGTGAATTGACCCTTAATGTGGAGAATTGCAAGTAGATGCATGTTGTTAGTGTGTAGCACCACGCGTGTTTTCTAAAAGTACAAATTGTTGTGCATATTACAGTGTTCATTTTGTATACAATTTTTTTAAACCTGCACCTGCAGATTGCCAGGATCTGGTTGGTCCTCCGGAAGGGGATTCTTGAATAAAATCGGTTGTCTGTAAAATCGGTTTATTGACGATAGTTGAACGAGACAACGTCATAATAATAAATGGAACGCCTCAGAGCGAGGTAACGCCGCATGAGTCATGCTTTTTCGTGCGTGCAGCCGGCTTCATCGAATTATAAGACGTTGTCACGTCAAAAATAATAGACTTTATAAAGAAATGCTCAAATCGCATGAGTTCCACACTGATTTCATTCTTGATGGCGTGTAGGTACGAATAAAGAACATGGGGAGCCAGTCTCCGCCGTTGTACCACTAGCACACATATATATTAAATGAAAGGGAAAGAAACCATGAGAGAAAAATGTTTATGAGGGTTAAAAGTTAAAATATATAATAGTTGATGAGAACTAACTTTCAGGCTATTTCATTTGACACATTTGACTACCTCTGTGGCTCAGTGGTTAGCGCGTCAGCGCTTAAACCGGATGTCGCAGGTTTGAATCCCGCCAAAGGGACAAAAAGTTTTTCTGTGTTTCTGGGTCTTGGATGAGTATTAAATATATTATAACGTGCAGAACCAGATTGACGTGGTGTAAAAGTGTCCATTGATATTATTATTACAATATTTTGTTTTGCTATGCTACAATTTGGGGACATTTCGCCCCTTCTTCTTTACTCAAACGAGAATGAAAACCATCATGATAAACCCTATTAAGGGGTTGTGCCCTGGATAGATCTGAAAATTGGAGTTCTTTAAAACCTTTTTCTCATCTTGTCATGGTCGTATTAAAAATCCCAAAAATATATGTTAATCTGATTATATAATATTTAGCCGAGGACTGTCTTTTTATAAATTAAAATTTTTATTTAAATATTGATTTAAAAATATGCTAACTAACATTTTTTCTCTTCTTCTATAAGTCACACGAGTGTGACAATTATTTCAGTATTTTAAGTAAGACAAGACTCAGGGGAAGGTAGTTTCAGTTTTTGCAAATGTTGTCTCGAATATTTATAGCAATTTTTTATCCGATTTCAATACTCTCCGATCAGCGCGATATGCCATTGTCGCTTTTAAAATTAGTATGGGACTTGACGCTCAATTGACAAGCTCCGTGGCCTAGTGGGTAGACCGTTTGATTCGCACTCGAGAGAGTGCAGGTTCGATTCCCAGGTTGTGGCGTGTACCAATGTGACTTTTTCATATCTCAAGTACATTATACGGACGCTCTAACGGTGAAGGAAAACATAGTGAGGAAATCCGCCCATGGTTGGCCCCAGAAGTATTGTCCATATATACCAGTCATTCCTCTGGATTAGGCCGACTGTGTTGTGAGGAGAATGCCGTACCTGCTTGGGCAACCATACGACATTTAAAAAGCCAACTCTCCCAGGCACTACAGTATTTCAAGAGTGGTTACTTCGCTCGGAGAATACTGAATAAATCATCCAATAACGGATGAAAAGGCCTAAGTTTTTATGACGCTCAAGGTCACTGGCGTTATACAGAGCCTTAATACGATAGTGGCAAATTATGCTAGCAAACAATAGGACCTGCTCCGAACGTAATTAAGAATATATCCCCTAGATCGGGTAGCTGCTGAATTATTCATTGATAAAATCAAAGTTGATAAAACTTGAGATTTGCATTGACGCAGAAGCTGCAAGCGAAACTTCTTCCAATAGTTTACTTAATCATTTACCACTGACCTATTTCCGAATTCAAATATAGACTCAACTCGATAAATTTTCGGTGTTTTAATTAATTTGCATATCTAGATTTATGCTTTTTACCTATTGAATTTTAAGAATGTTAGTGCTCAAGCCGGGAGTCGCGGGTACCAATCCCAACGAAGGAACAAAATCAAAATCTTAAATATATGTATAATAGAAAAGTATTAAATATACTGCCCGTTACCTGGTTCCCCGTACACAAGTTCTTCGAGTAATTAGCAGGATGTCAGATTGACGTGGTGTGAAGCGTCCATAGATATTATTATTTAATTCTGGAAATGTGAAACACAAACGTACCGTTGCTTTATCTGAAGCCTACACACTATCGTGTAACTTAGGGCCTGTTTCACAATCTACTGATAATAATTAGTGTCTTACATAGGCTGCACTAAAAGTATCGGGAATGAAATATTTCCACTGTTCCTATCACATTAAAATCTTTTTAATTTAAAACTCGTTGTTTTTAAAAATCGAATACCGTTTATTTGTTTAAAAAAAGATTCTCGGTCTTGTCACAAGGTCTTGTCAAACTTGTTTAGTCGTTGAGAAAATGTAATTGACTCGAGAAAATTCTAGAGCGATGATTTATTATGACTTTCGAAGTGGTTTAACACAAAAACAGTGTGTTGACCGGATGATGTCTGCATTTGGTGATGAAGCCATCCGGCTTTGGATGGCCGAAACCACAATTTATCGCTGGTTTGCTGAATTTCAACGTGGACGTGTCAAGCTCAGTGATGATCCCCGTCGAGGTCGTCCAAAAACTGCAGTCACCCAAGAAAACGTTGATGCTGTGCGTAAGCTGATTGAGGAAGATCGACATGTGACATACCGCGAAATTCAGGCAACTTTAGACATTGGCATGAGTCAAATATAAATAATCTTGCATGAACAATTAGGTGTAAAAAAAGTTGTTTTCCCGATGGATACCGCATTTGCTCTGTGAAGAGCAAAAAGCGGCTCGCGTTACTTGGTGCGTCAGAACTTTCGAAAGATTCCACGCAGGATCCTCAAATGCTGTATACAACATTGTATCAGGTGACGAATCCTGGATATACGCGTACGAATCCGAAACAAAAAACCAGTCACGAGTTTGGGTGTTCGAAAATGAGTTAAAGCCAACAAAAATTGTTCGTTCACGGAGTATTGCAAAAAAAATGGTGGCCACGTTTGTCTCCAAAACCGGCCATGTTGCGACTATTCCTCCTTAGGGACAAGGAACGGTTAATGCAGAATGGTATGCTAACATTTGTTTGCCACAGGTCGTTTCTGAACTCCGTAAAGAGAACTGCAACCGCCGCATCATCCTCCATCACGACAATGCGAGTTCTCACACCGCGCACAGAACAAAAGAGTTTTTAGAGCAAGAAATCATAGAATTATTAGACCATCCGCCGTACAGCCCCGACCTAAGCCCTAATGATTTCTATACTTTCCCTAAAATAAAGAATAAATTGCGTGGTCAGAGATTTTCATCATCTAAAGAAGCTGTGGACACCTACAAAACGGCCATTTTGGAGACCCCAACTTCCGAATGGAATGGTTGCTTCAATGATTGGTTCCATCGTATGGAAAAATGTGTCAAATTTCGCGGAGAATACTTCGAAAAGCAATAAATACATTTTTAAATAGTAATGTTGTGTCACTTCCTTGATTCCCGAAATTTTCAGTGCCGCCCTCGTATCATGCTTATTTGCATGTTTTGACTCTGTCACTCGATATAAAGCAACAACAAATATTCCGAATAAGCCAAATATATAATATAATAAGTGTCGAACGATACTTATTTTAAGACAGTGAATCAGACGCTTAGTGAGTGACACTATCAAAAATTAATGAGGATTAAAATATTCTAAAGCCACAAATTAACTAACAGCTCAAAAAAATTCCTTTACACCCATAATATGTGTATATTTTTTAATACCTCTTATTAAAATATTAATAACACGCCCACTTCTTTCATCTCCTTGGAGACGTCATGTGAAAATGAATATGCTCATTGCGTATTAAGGGCCCAGTGTTGCCATGTTTAATGAGAAAATCCCGCCGGAGTAAAGTTACGCTTTGCGCTTAAATTGGTATTTTTCGTCGTTCGGCTAGATTTATTACGGTAATTATTTCTTACTACCCGCAGCTGTTTCGTCTGAGGCAAACGGTTTTTTACCATAACGGTTTTTTAACATCACTCACCCAGGCAAATTGTATTTTATTTATTGCGTCATTCTAATCGACTAGACGTGCCGTCTCAAAATTTATAAATAATGAGGTCTAAGAAATATTGTTGCTTTAAGCAAAGTAAATTCATTTTTTGGCTTTGAAATAATAGTGTCGTTTTAAATCAACTGTGACAATAGCGGGTTTGACTTCGATGCTTCTTTTTTGTTTCCTTTCTCAAGTGGCTATTCAATATACTATAGTATAGGCTATAGTATGTTTCTAGGGCATATACTAAGGCGGGTCAATAAGTCCGTGACTTTTTGAATTTCTAACCTCCTTACTGAAAAAGCAACACTACTCCTGTCAACAGGCATCTGTCAGTTGACTCCTATCAAAATTTGAACTTGCTGCGTTAGTTAGTTTGTGTTTTACAGCTATCTTTATCAGACTATCCAGTAACTTAAGGAAACAATGGAAAAAAGTGAATTTCGTGTGCTTATTAAGCATTATTTTTTGCGAAAAAAACCATTACCGAGACCAAGGCTAAGCTTGATAAATACTATGGGGACTCTGCACCATCGATTTCAATGGTAAAAAAGTGGTTTACTGAATTTCGTTGTGGCCTTACAAGCACTGAAGATGCCGAACGTCCTGGACGCCCAGTTGAGGTCTCTACACCCGAAACAATCGAAAAAATTCACGATATGGTGTTGGCCGACCGAAGATTGAAAGTGCAAGAGATTGTGGAAGCCATAGGCATCTCGTATGTATCAGTGGTTTCAATTTTGAATGATCACTTGGGCATGAGAAAGCTTTCCGCAAGATGGGTGCCGCGTTTGCTCACAGTCGACCACAAACGCAATCGTGTAACAACTTCACAGAAAGGTTTGGCGTTGTTTAATCACAATATGGAGGAGTTTTTTAACCGTGGACGAAACATGGATCCATCACAATACACCAGAGACCAAACAACAGTCAAAACAGTGTGTTTCTAAGGGTGAATCGGCGCCAAAGAAGGCCAAGGTGGGTTTGTCAGCCAATAAAGTTATGGCGACTGTTTTTTGGGATGCACGTGGGATAATCCACATTGACTATCTTCAAAAGGGAAGAACAATTAATGGGGAATGTTATGCCAACTTATTGGACCGCTTCGATTTGAAAAAAAACCGACCTCATTTGGCCAAGAAAAAAGTTCTTTTTCACTAAGACGATGCAAGGGTGCACACATGTGCAGTTGCCATGGCAAAAATCCATGAATTGGGCTATGAATTGCTCCCACATCCACCCTATTCTCAAGATTTGGCTCCGAGTGACTACTTCTTGTTCCCAAACCTGAAAAAATGGCTCGGTGGAAAAAGATTGGACTCCAATGATGAAGTCATCTCGCAAACAAAGGCCTATTTTGAGGACCTCGACAAATCATATTTTTTAGAAGGGATAAAAAAATTGGAGAAGCGTTGGACAAAGTGTATGGAGCTCAAAGGGGACTACGTTGAAAAATAAAATGATTTATTTATCAAAAAATCTGTGTTTTATTCCAAAAGTCACGGACTTATTGACCCGCCCTCGTAGTATGAAGAGTCACCCCTAAAATATAAAATAATATTAATTATATAATATTAAAAATATAAAGAAGCCGCGGGCACTTAATGCCCGCGTGAAATTTGGTTTTGAGCTTTCATCACCTATTTACTAAAGTCCATAAACTTCTGTATACGTAAGACATATTACATTTTACAATCAGTTTAAAGCTCAAAAGTTAACTATCAATATAAAAGCTTTCTAGGAGCTTCAAAGTTCAAATGCTTTTAACGACATTCGCGAGTCTAAAGTTGCTTGTGAAAACAATATTATCGATTTATATGACAGCACGTTACCCTCAAATTATCTGAAGTAGGTCACGAAACACCCACCGTTAAATTTTACCCCATTAGCACATTGTTACTTTGCATAACTAACGCTTTCATGTGGATATAATTGAGAGACGACCTAGCTTTTGACTAGCAAAAACTTTAAAATAATATAATTTTATTAACCTCTAACTGCTGACGTGGGCGCCGCTCAGGCTCAGGCCGAATAGCAATAGTAATAATATCTAATTACCTAATTACGACCCTCCCCCGCGCTCGACTCATACCCCGCTTCAAGTACGAGTAGCTTTGAAACTAATGCCGCCCGATCCATGGAAGGTGATTTATGGGTCGTTGCATATAATTTCTGTAAATAAATTCGAATTGAATTTTTTCGCGGGCCACTCAGACCCAACGTCAGTGTTTTTGTGACTATTTCGGAATACTCATGGTTACAGCTATTTTTTTCAATTGTTGAGTAAGTTGTGTAAAATGGAATCGAGTGCATCAACTGGAAGGAAACGGTCGATAAATACCGAAGATGATGAAAATGCGAAGACAAAAAAAAGTTAGCCTGACTGCGTCTAATTATAAGATTTTTGACGTGATAACGTCTTATAAATCGATGGTGCCGGCTGCACGCACGAAAAAACATGATTCATGCGATACCCGTTACCAAGTACCAGCGTTACCTCGCATTGCCGTTACCACATTATTATTATTTTTGTTGTTGTTGTTGTTGTTGTTGACGTTGTCACGTTCAACTAAGGTCAGTAAACCGACTTTACAGACAACCGATATTTTTTTTAAAAGATCATCATTCTTTGCAATTTTATATTCCTTGATAAGTTCCTACTATAAAAGAAATATAGTTTATTACGGATATTACTGAAATTTCTATGATACAAATAAGGATTTTTGTTTTTGTTGATATTTTTAAGAATTTAGACTAATTTCTTATTTCAAGAATTTTTGCCTAAAATATGTAGCTGATTGTTTTAATTGTCTAATTTAAGGTAGGTACTTATCAATAAAAAAATTATTAAAATCTATCTTATTTTATTTAAATATATTGAACCTAATATATTATAATTAGTAACTTAGACCCCAAAACTTCCTATACATTCATAATATAAACATTAGAAATAGCAGGCCACTCAGACCCCCACGTCAGAAACTATTTAAAAAAAATCACGTCAGTATTTAAAGGTTAAAGGCCACAAAACCTATTGAAATAGAAATATTTGCATATATTTAATACCTACATGGGTAACCGTACTTCGCTCAGAGTTCTGATATAATTTTAAAAAATAAACAGAATTACAAAAATAATCTGACCGGGATTAACAAAGCCGGGGAGAACAAAGCAACAATTATACATACGCATACCAAGCTGCCAGTCGGACTGACGTAATAGAGTCGAAATTATTGATATATTGTTGCACGACGATAGAAAAAATTTAGAAGCTTAAAAATGAACTTTCTCAGGAAACAGACTAGATCGATTTTTGTCCCCCAAAGCTCCATGAATTCTAAATTTCATGGTAATATTTGCAGCCGTTTATCGAGAAATCGATTATATGTACATATATCTACAAGATTGTCTCGTATAAAGTATAAGATTTTTAAAATCTCATAATATTATTTAAGCCACAAGGTCGTTTGCACCAACGCAAATGATCTCCAGCAGAACATTCAACATAGCCTCTTTAACATTATGCAAAGCTTCCTCCTAAAATTTGGCTTACAAGCCCGTTTGTCACAACTTAACTATAAATGTGGCTTTCATTGGCTGCATTTAAACATTACTAGCTTTTGACCGCGGCTCCGCCCGCACAAACACAACGATAAATAAAGTAAATACTGGTCGGTACAAACTCACTCCTTTTAAAATCCAAATTACATGCGAGAACAGCGGAATTAAGATAAGGAGGAGTGCGCGCGACAGATCTGATAATGAATACCGACTGTATCTGTGGAGTCCACTCAATGTAAATTGTACAAATATAAGTAATGAAATAATCTAGATTCTAGAAAATAAAAGATCAGAAAATTATAAAAAATAATAGGTATTGACAAGGCGTACTCAAGCGTAGGTACCAAAAAACAGGCAAAAAAAAGTATAGCTTTACATGCTTACCAAGTTTCAACACCGAACGTTATTTTTTTTATTTGACGGTATAGTATTACACCATTGCCAGTGTTAAGTTAAAAAGGCAAGAAAAAGAATTTTCGGTGTGAATCATTTTAACACCGTTTTTCAAAATCGTAAGTCCAAAGTCTACTCAAAGTCCAAATAAATCGACAATGCACTCAATGAGTAAAGTACTGCGATTCAGTAAAGTGGTAGACACTTTACTGAATGTTCCTAGGTAGTTTTAAAGAGAACACACAATAGCAAGTTGTACCACTTGCCCACACTTGTGCACTTAAATGAATATTTAATGGATAGTATTCTACTAATATCACGCATTAAGAACCGAAATAACACAAATTTATGGAAGAAATCGTGTAGAAATACAAAACAACAACGTCCAACATTTAGATCCCCGCGAAAACTCCCACCGACTATTATAACATGCTCACTACTCGGTCAGTACGCTTAGGCTGGGACTATATGATCCGGAATCCGGCGGGCCCGGGAAAATTCAGAGCACTGAAAATAGAACTCAGCGCTAATACAATAGTCATATATGTAATATGACATTGACATTCGACTCGACGCTTTTGTGTTCGATTTTCATCTCTATTGTATTAGCGCAGAGTTCTATTTTCATTGCTCTGAATTTTCCCGGGCCCGCCGGATTCCGGATCATATAGTTCCATCTTTAAACACGCGCCGCAGCTCCCGCGCGAGGTCGCGTGCTCTCTAGCATTTGTATGTCATTTTTTTGCCGCAACGCCAGCGGTGAACGCCGTCGCTCCTGCGGCCCTTGTGTAAAGGCACTTACGGTGAATCTGCCGCTCCGCGTTTCTAACACAGAGTAAAAATAATCTGTGTCTCTCGTTTATCAAAATAAACAAAATATTTCTTAGTTTTGGAACTTAAGCTAAAAACAACACACTACACCGGGCGCGGTAGTGTGTTGTAGTTCATTTACGTTCCAATACCTATTTTTTTTTATTGAAATCTTTTTGTTTTATATTACTGCACTTTTTTCCATTGTTAATTGTTATTTAATTTCATTGTCATTTTTCTTTGTAAGATTTGGTTTTGGTCTTGGTCGCCTGGAAAATACTGCTTAAGCAGTAAGGGTGCCACCAATTTAGACTTTTTTTTTATTTATATTCTGTACTTTGTGTAATTTTATTCATTAAGTTCAAATAAATAATTATTATTATTGTTATTATTCATTTTCTTCGTTTATTCGTAAACTAAGCGTCTAGACTTGGTGGTATTTTCAGTGTTAGCCACACGTTAGGCATAACAGATAAAGACTATTTATGTATTTATATTATAATTACGTGTGACACTAAATAATAAAAACCTGTATTGATTTTTTTTTAAAGATATAAATACAAAATTCCTTTTTGATTGTGTAAATTACAAAGCAATTCAACTCTGTATTGAAACATTGTGTGGAAATTGGCCACAACAAAGAACTTTTTATTCTAATAGAATTTAAGAATGTGCTTTTATAATTTCTCTTGTGGCAAAAACTCCGTCGGTTTTCTGTAACCTTTGATTTTTACTTTGAGCCCAAATTAAACTCCCGGTTCCCCTTCGACTTGTGTCAGCTCCTACTTATTGGACCGTGATAAATATAATTGTCCATGGTAAATCCATGATAAATCAGCAATCGTGGGCACTTTGTGGTAAAAATCGAGGTTATTAACAAACTTATTGCTATCATAGAAATCACGACGAGTTAAGATCGCCTGATTGTAAGCGACCATGACCACCCGCGAAATATGTGACTTTCAAAATGTGCTGTCGGTCTTTAAAACCTCTAGCCCACTCACCTTCACATTTCGCGGCGCGATATCGCATGTCGCACCGATAAATTAGTAAGGTATGTGAGAGACAGCGATTTGTTTTAATATGAAACATTATACCTGTCTTTGTCATTATCGGTGCGACATGCGATATCGATCTGGATATGGAGAAACGCGACATCAAAGACATGCGACATCGCACCGCGCAATGTGAAAACGTTCTTACTTTACGCCAAACATAATTTGTGCAAAGCGTAGCTCACCGACTGTGTACCTACTCCGTTTTAATATATATGTCAAGAAGAAGCTATAATGCTTGCAATATAAATGTTCTTCTTCTTCTTCTTTTGGCATAGCCTCTCCTGTAATAGGAGTTGCCAACGTCAGAGTGATGGAGCAGATCTGAACAAATGCTCCATGCGCTGAAAAGCTGATGGCATACAGTGCAGGGAATGATTCAATCTTACCGCATCTTATTTACCGCGCAATAAAGAAATACAATGACACGTTAATTTGGCCGAATTTCATTTTTTTTGGAAACATTCAGATTACTTTGAATCGGAAAGGAGTATATTATACCTTTGTTAGTGGTCGGTCAACTTAGCGAAAATACCACTCAATGAGAAATTATGTACTACAATACACGCTATAGTCCAATTTTGCGCTAAACAATTGCGACAACCGACGTACTTGCACTGTTTCGGGTTCTATTTGATTCTAGTATACGAATACATTATGTGTGTGGTGGAGCGGGTGATCGGGCGCAAAGAATTTGTTGGCTATAGTGCTTCCATATCCTACTAATAAATGTTTGTTGACTCTTTCACGCAAAAACTACTGAACGAATTTTGATGAAATTTGGTATAGTGGTAGTTTAGGCTCTGGATTAAAACATTGATTACTTTTTATCCCGGAAAAGTACAGTGTTCCCGCGGGATACTCGATAGTATATTTACGCGGGCGGAGCCGCGGGAAACAACTAGTAGTTCAATGAAGCAACTACGATTTACTGTACGCGATGAGCAAACCATCCTCCTTTTTACTAAAGTGATTACCACATTGGCCTAGTTAGGGAAAATTTAGTGTAAAGTTGTATATCACAAAACAAGCCGGCAGATCGTCACACACTCTATCCATCTGCGCCCTGATGGGAATTGATGGAGGTTGGAGATTGGATTTCATGATAGCTCATTCATTCCCGTCACATCACCGATGTACGGTCACCATCAAATGTTCGAAATCGTACGTCAAGTGATCGCGAAGGTTTATAAAATATGCCAACCTATGTAGAATATTCGAAACTTAACCTCTTTCTTTAGTTCACGGTCAATCTATTTTCATATTAATTGTTGTGGTGATCAATGCAGAATAAAATAAATCATTCTTATTTTACTACATGCTTATATCCGCTACTTTTTCGGGATAAAAAGTTTATTATCCAGAACATTAACTACCATACCAAATTAACTACTACCACACCAAATTTCATCGAAATCCGTTGAGTAGTTTTTGCGTGAAAGAGTAACAAACATCTATCCATCCATCCAACTTTCACATTTATAATAGTAGTAGGAAGCTAATTTAATGACAATATTTTATTGTTAACTTAACAACGCTAAATGAAACCTCATTTAACCGAAATAAAAGTAATCTTACATTCCGAGAGTCAAATTCTTAAAGCTCATTTGTGTAAATTGGGACAGAAATGTAATTTGTTGCGAAATGTCGGCTGTCCTCGAACGCCTGCAGGAGACAATTCCGGCTAAATAATTCCAACAATCGGTTCCAACTATTCGCGTATTTTTTACCCGTCACTGGAGGAGACGGGAATAAAAAGGTATTTTATTCTGTAAACCCTACTATTATTATTGTTGTTTTTATTTGCATATGTTTTACCGGGTGATGCGTAATATGTCAGAATAAAGTATCATAAATCTAGTAACCTTGCGAAGATACGGCATCAGATTGGCGAGAAAAACGCCTTTACCCACTAGGGTACGAAGAGTTCTAATTAAATAAAAACTATCTTAGGCGTGAATCCTTTCACCAGAAAACGGGAAAGAACACGCTCAAATCTTAAGAGCCTGTTTCACAATCTACTGATAGGGGTCAGATAGCTTATTTTCATCTTTTGTCTCTGACACTCTATATAAAGTAAGCAGCGATAAAACTTCCAAATAAGGTATCCGACACTTACACGACACGATGATAGATTGTCAAACGGACCCTAAGTATAACATAACAAAATAGGAAAAGGCAATGTCACGGTAAGTCACCACTCTACACCACGGAGTTCTCAAGCGCATTAAAGTGAATCAATAACCAGTGGCAAGGAAGTGATGCTATCAAGTTGCCGCTAATAGCATCTCAGGAGTTGATAGGCCATAATAGAGTTGCGAGCGCTGATTGGCTAATAAAGTTGGAGTAACCGCCTGCACGTCGCACCGTATTAAATGACGATATCACATAAAAGATAAAAGCCCCACCATCATTTATTGACAATATTATTGCTTTTTATTATACTTATTTCTTTATTACCCCTCGAAATGAGACGAAATTGGGACAAAGAATTCCGATTGTCTGATATTAGTGTGATTCCAAAAAGAGTCTTGACTGTACAGCACTATTTATATTACATTTGTTTTGTTTTTGCTTTAAGAAACCTTAGTGTTAATTCACGTCGAGACGCTTCCCGACGTTGATTTTTAAGAAAGCGATTCAAAATTCATCACCATTCAAGAAGATAAACGTTTCATTGTAAGAGCGGCGTCGCGCAACGCATCTGGGTGCAGCTCGAAATTCGAACTCTTACAGTTAAATTCGCGTCGCATCGCGTCTCGGTATGATCTGATCCTTAAGAGAGTAGTAACTAATGATTTAAAATGATAATCTATGATAGTTAACACCTTTTTAATTAAAAAAAAATGGCATATATAGGGACTGCCGATAGAAGTGAAAAAATAAAAATTATAAAAGAAAAGGAAACAAAAAGAATAAAAATATTTCGTCAGACCAAGATTCGAACCCGAGACCAACTGGTCAACAATGCAAAAACCAAGCGCCTACGTAACTGCGCTACGCGTATCTGACATTAAGTACTTCTCGAATTTATATTTCCTTATTTGTATTACACGACAAAAGAAAAAACATGACAAATTAAGATCTTTATGTCGTCGGCATAAAAATCAAGTCGGAGGTAAAATAATTTTAAACGGACTTTCAACAAGTCATACAGTTACATAAGTTTTTCCCCTACCAAAAGTGCCCAACGCGGCTACAGTAGTTTTCACTTAAAAAAAAAGTGAACAACTTCTATAATCCTGTCATCGTAATTCGTTTTCAAAATAGCTGTTGTTTTTAGAATTTGTTATTTAACACAAACAACATGTTTTCATATTTGATATTAGTGCTTAACTTAAATCAAAATATACGCCCACACTTGTCTTGCTCGTTTAGGGTTCACCCACACGATCGATTCTAATAATCGGTTAAAACAATTTTCTGGGTTAAAAATAAAATACACCTACTATACTTTATTTAGATCCAACTTTTAGAGTTTAGATTAAACAAAAAGATTAGGTAAGTTCGACTCAATTAATGTGTCATTGTGTTTCTTTATTGGGCTCAAAATAAGTGACATTTTAATTGGTAGCACTATGTGTTCTATATTTATTTTTCGTTTGCGTTTATATTTATAAAAGAAAAAATTATAAAAGCTATTAAGCTGAACGCACATAACATGAACTGTTATAAAATGGGCGTTTAGCTTTACTATGCATACTTACATTCCATAACAAGTCGTCAGAAATACAATACAAAATATCGGTGCCGATTCAAATTTATAGGCCCGATTACAGCTCCTCTATGTAACTGTAGAGGTCGAATGTTTGTACATAGAAAAAATAAAATAAAAAAAACTTGAGAGGTGTCAAGGGACACCCGGATGGAACGAAGTTCCTTTCGATTAATTAGTGAAGGAATAAAATTTTATTTTTTAAAGTAATAATAATATTTTTTTTAATTATTAACAAATATAATGTAATATAAACTTAATCAGTAGGCTCAATTTTAGTAATAATTGAGAGAGAGAGAGAGAGAGACAGACAGAGAAACACGCGCACGCCGCACGGCTTACAACTATAGCAAAAAGTGTCGTTACAGTCTTAATTTTTTCCGTCTAGCCCCCTTTTGCAACGCGCGATAAGGAACTTCGTTCCAAAATATTTTATGTGACCATTTTTCAAGTAGTGAGCAAGCTGATGATGATGAATTATAACTAAAAACACTCGATCATGTCAGCTTTCAAACAAAAAAAAAAGTAGATAGTAATCGGTTTATCGGTTTTGGAGCTACGATGCCACAGACAACAGACAGACACGTCAAACTTATAACACCCCTGTTACCACCCTTATTCTATAAACGAGCAATCCAAGAGATGCTGCTGCTATGTACACTATAAACTAGAATAACAAACAAACTCCGAACCGGTATTTTAGGTATATTATTGCTAAATAGCTTGTAGGATGTATAGTACTTTACATTAACGACCTCGCTAGTATGGATAGCAAACGGTCTTTTGAAACTTTAATTTGAAAATTTTGAAAAATTAATTATATCCTACTAATATTATAAATGTGATAGTTTGTGAGGATGGATGTTTGTTACTCTTTCACGCATTGGAAAATATTTTCAACGCTAAAATTAATTATATCCTACTAATATTATAAATGTGATAGTTTGTGAGGATGGATGTTTGTTACTCTTTCACGCAAAAACTACTGAACGGATTTCGATGAAATTTTGTATAGTAGTAGCTTAGGCTCTGGATTAAAACATAGGCTACTTTTTATCCCGAAAACCTGTTCTTTTGGGATACTGTATTTACGCGGGCGGAACCGCAGGCAACAGCTAGTTAATAATAAAGTATTAGAGAAACGTTGCTTATTCCATTTTGCTTATTCATTATACACACATTTTATTTTGCATACATTTTACACTTCGTGAATGTTGTACGTTAATATCGACATTGATATGTGTACAATATCGACAAAGTTTCTGCTCAAAAATTTCCTAAACAATTTCCTTTGCACTTGGATGTCTCAAGGTATTTAAACACAAAGGATCGCAACGACTGCAGACGTGGTCTAACCACAGAATAAAAATATTTACTTGCGTAGTTTAACTACGTGTTTCCACATCAGTGTATGTGCTCACGATTCAACGGCGCTGTTAAGCGATTTTCATCTACATCATAAGCAGCAACTTATCGATTGTACATTATAAGCTTATAAATAAGATCTATTTTTATAATATTTTTTGTGAGTGTTGCATACCTTTTTTATGAGTTATAAGCAGTGTAAACACAACGCTTATACGTGAGTTTAGGTTTTTTTTATTCATTTTCATTTAACAAACAAATTAATGTTAAATACTTATTAAAGTGGAAATAGTGCAAGAAGTCCTGTGTGTTATAACTGTGTAACAAACTTCAGGCAACTTTCAATACAAATATATTCTACAAATTCTACCTGTGACAAAAGACAAAAACCTAAAAGAAATCTTGATACATTGATACACAAAGAACCATGAAGTCTGATAGACAAAAGGAATCATTTAAACTCTCTTTCGAGCGACATCTACTGGTTTGCATATACGATGCAATCAATTCCTGAACGGAAGGTTTATATCAATTGTTTTCAAATTAAATTCTTAATACATCCATCACTCACAGGATCCTGTATGTTAATCTTGTATTTGAAATTCAAAAAATCTTTGGTCCCGTCTGCTTTGATTAGAGATATTTTTCGTACCAGTAAATTTTATATTATATAATAATATAAATAAATATCTTTCTAATCGCGCGATGCAAGAATCAACCTGTGGACGGTCAATGTATGGCCTAGTTTGTTATCTTAGTTCCTATAAATAGGAAACAGCTAGATCATTAATATAATGGTTATCAAAACTAATTTAACTGTGAAAGTGAAAACTCACCAAACTACTCAGATCCTGTAAATAACAAACAAGTACATTATTCAATCTTTAATGCCCAAAGTTATGCTTTACTCGATGTTTCGGACATTATAAACTTGAAACTACAATTCTCGATTTCGATCACAACTTCGTCTTTCTTATCTTTTTCGCAGAAGTTATGTAATAAGTAGCCTTTTTACTTAACTTCTGCGAAAAAGATAGATATTACTGTTATTCGAAGCTATAAACATTTTCTAGGCAATGTGTTAGTTAAATAATCTTTGAAACAAAACTCATGCATTGCCTAAACTGCTTCGGCTTTCTATACATTGCCTGTAACACACACACACAAAATATGATTGAAATCGGTTCAGCAGTTTCAGTGTAAAAGAACTTCAAACACACCCCACAGACTTTTGCATATATAATAATAATAATAAAATACTGAAATATATCTTCAGGTCACGTTTTATTAGACTTAATGTAAGTTAATGTAAAATTTAACCACAGTGTGGGGTGTACCGAATTTCCCCAATTATAAAGCGGTCGAAACAAATTATCGAAGGTATTGTAATTAACAACAAGTGTTCCACACAGTCCGGCTAATTGGGAAAGTTAAATATTAATTACACATTAAGGGTCAGCTCATACCGAGACACGACGCAGCGCGCACTTTTAAGGATACTCATTTCATTGCAAGAGCGGGGGCAACGCGCCGCGGAGCGCGGTAAACTCGCATTTCGCACCGCGAATAAAGTTAAATTTTGAATCACTATCTTAAAAAGTGCGCGTCGCATCGGTCCTTTGTGTGAACGAGTCACATACTATATTATTATTTTAGAAAAGGACACTCGGCATACTTCTACAGGGAGATAAGCAACTCGAACAGAGAGACACCACGGCCTCACTGAAAACTGTAGTAAAATAACGATTGTCTTATGTTTAGTCAAGTACAGAAGCCCTAGGCTGGGTAGAGGTCATAGGCGGGGGTAGTACTTCACTATCAGGGAAGCTGTCTGCTCGTTCAACGGTTTTATTCCATAAAAAATATAATGATTTTATGACTGAACTATATTGGCTACATACAGACGTTGCTTATAATCCATTACTTAAGCTATATTATGGCGGTTTTATCGTTATTTAAACCCGTCACCTTCGAACTGTCTGTGAATTTTTATTGCTCTCAAAATGTAATATTCTAAAAGCGTTTAATTTTATTACATCTACGAGACGACTAAGGAATGAAAGAGTTTTAAATACATTGCAAATTTTCATCCGCCAAAAAAATTATCAACTTATTATTACCGTACGACCATGTTGCTAATTACACACGGGAATCATCGTTTTTCTATGACAATGACAGACGATGAGAAACGACGATTGCCGACAGCCATTACAAACGAGGTTTTATTGTACATAAATAAACCTCTCCCATTATGTTAATATGTTTAAATGTTTTTAAGTCTAAGTAAGCTTTAAGTAAGCGCCGCAGTTCCCGCCGCTGCACTAATATTTGTATGGAATTTGTGCAGCAGCGCCTGCAGTGAAACGCCGCAGGTCCTGCGGCAGCTGCTGTAAAATCCATACAAATACCCGGCGGTGTAAAAGAACTTAGAAGAAATCGCTGTTTTTCAAACTCAAACTCAAAAACTTTTTGATATCAATATTTGACAAATAGCTGATACTATTAAAATTTGTCGGATTTTTATTACCAAAGAAGTTTATTAATATTAATTTTCCGTATAAGCCGCCGTTAAAGCATTTACTACAGCGACCGGGGTTATTATAGATACATATTACACAGCAGCGACAGATTAAAAACTTTACACAAAACAACGGATATACATATACTAATAAAAATAAAAAAGCCTAAGATCAAGCTACAGCCAACAGTCCAGCTAGACGTAGGAACGTGTTGACGTTACTGTATATAGAATACATATCTTCCGCTTATACAATAGAAAGCCGTACCTAAATACAAACATGTACATCAAAAGATTTTTGTGCTCAAGTCGGAAAGCCTGTCCTTCAATTATGCAGGGGTGAGTGTTCCGCGCGCCCGTAGACCCTCCACCCCGCGTCCCCCGCGCCCGCCTATGTCACTGTCGTGTCAGAGTTCAGACCAACATCTATTATTCACACCAATGCGTGACTTAGATTTGGAACCGATAACTTGTGTCAAAATACACCGGTAGGTATGTGCCATGGCACATGGGATATAATATATATTATGTTTCTTTGTGTATTTTCTTTTAAAACATATCAGCTAGGCGCTTACATACGCACCGCAGCACCCGCGGCGCCGCTGCACTAGGATTTGTATGTAACTTTTCTTGCCGCAGAGCCGGCGGTGAAATTTGGCGGCGGCAGCAAAATCCATACAAAATCCGACGGCGCCGCCGGAGCTGCAGCGTTTAGGCACTTAAAGGAGACATTATAGTTATAATTTAAAAGTGTATTCTAGTTTACTTATTCAAGTGAAGATTATTTTGACTGAAAACACGCTATAAATGTAAAACCTTCAGAAGAGGCTTCTTCAAGGCTTTCTATCTATATTTTTCGCACCTATGCCTCTTTGTAAATTTTTCATCTGTGCTCTTTATTGTCGTTAATTTCATTTTATCGAATTTCAAATTAAATACGACACAAACAAGTTTCCACTTCAATAAACTAAATACCAATCTATTAACTCCTATCTTAGAACATTACAACTTGTTATTACAGATATTCAAAATATGTAATCCCCTAGCTAATGTAATTATGAACTTGGAGTAGAGCTTGTTATTACGTGTAGTATAATTTCTCTGGTTAACATTCACCCGGCTGGCTGGCCACGGATTAAGACATTTACATCTCCAGTTTTCAGTATCTCAATCGCTGTATTTATTATGCGAATATCTAGATTGTAGGCTTGTAGACTCTATAATAAATCTGTAGATAGTTTTTTAGAGAATAACCATTTATAGCAATTGTGTATGGAATGAATGAATGAATATTCTTTATTGCGTTCACACATAACAAAGAAACTTAAGTAATAATCACACACAACTTAAAACTTTATTGTTATGCAGCAATTTCTTTCATAAAATTATTTAATTTTTAGATTTTTTTATTGTACAACACATTTAAATTTGTGTATTCACTAAAAGCGAAACACAAACAGAAGTTATATGAAGAGACAACAAACATTTATCATCAAGCTAGTAAATACTATTCAATATGACTGGATAAATGAAAGAAAAAGTCCTGTTGAACGATTGCAAACAAAAACATTTTTTCAAATGTTGACGTAGCCGTATGTGCGTTCGCGCCAGTATTTGCTCAGCAATAAACGTTCTGTTCGTAATTAAAAATTTATTTACTTTGTACCGACGGCCATTTCGCAAAGAATCTCTTTTATCCGAGTATTCAAAGTTTTATGACTGCAATAATCTGTAAAACTTGCACACGCCCATGCACACGTAAAGTTTGGACCGCTGATCGAATGCGTTCCAAACCGCGGAAAGATCTGTGCGGATTGGAATACGGATCAAAATGCCGTGCTAATTACGATAAAAATGCGACACGGTTTGGTTTGCCGGCGTCTGACATAATACGTCAAAGTACGTCATAGCGCGCGTTTTAAGTTGTCGAAAATGCGCTGCTTAATAAATAGTTGCTATCACTTGATTTGTATTAGCAGTTTGATTTTAGAATTTTATTGCCAATAGGTAATGAATAAGCTGCATACGAGTATTACTTCTTTGTGGACTGATGTGAGTTAGTAATAACATTAGAACCACAAAATATTGCTACAAGCAACTATTATATTGTGATAAGGTCTATAAAATTAACTTTATTTTTTTAGTACCTACTGCTTTTCTGTAGTTAAAATTACACATTTAAATTACTTTTTAGATCTTGTATTTCCATTAGTCTCAAGAGCGAATTTTTTTATTGGAAAACGAACCCGGTCGTCCTTTGTTGGAAACTTGGGCAATATTTTACGTTTATGTTTAGTGGAGATTTATCACCCGAATCCGATATAAGACTGCCCTGATCCACTGAGAAACATTCCGATAAGGTTCTCATTGAAGATATTAGAGAAAAGCTAATGTTAAGCTTAAGGAGGTTTCAATTAACTTTTTATACAATTTTGTTCACAATCTAAATGTTTCAAAGTACACTACAAGAAGATAACGTATCGGACATATATTTTTTTCTTATATAAGACTAGATGTTTTGCGCGACTTCATTCGCGCAAAAGTTAATTTTTCTATGCGGTGGAACGGGATGAAAACTATACTACGAGTATCTCTAAAGTTGGACCAAAACACATATACGTAAATGCTAACTTTCATGAAGAATCACTTGACTCGGTATAGAGTTTTTCGTGGGCAAACATCATGACGCTGGATTTTATGTGCAAGGATAAAACTACCGCAATAAATACAATTTACTCAAAAATGGCGTTGTAGAAAAATACGCGAGGCAACAAAGAAAAAAAACAACATCTTATGAAAAAAAAAAAAAAAATCTTCATGCTTCAGTAAAATCTATTTAGAGATTACCATCTGGGAAGCCATGAGTTGCTTAAAATTTATATATTCAATTCATAAACTTTTATAAGCATTCTAATCATAATGAAATATTAGGGTTAATTAGTTTAAACTAGAGTTTTACTTTAAAATTATGAATACATATTGGGCAAAAGTAGCTCATATTGCTTAGAGAAGTGAGTCTAATTCTCCAGTCCACTGTCATTACGACCTTAAAGCTAATTTCAGACTACGCTATACTATTGTGCTATATAGTATAGCAAAGAAGGATCTTATTCTATAGTATATAGCAAGCTCAGTTGACCGCGATCTTTGAAGAGTGTGCACAGTTTGCACAGCAAACATCACGATCGACGGATATTTTCTTACACTCTCTATAAAGTGTTCCATGTTGTAATCCTAGATCTACAATAGAAAAAAACTACGACAAAAACTTGAGAGGTGTCAAGGGACACCCGGATGGAACGAAGTTATAATGTATATATTATAATATAAATATATAGTTGATAATGAAGAATTGAAGCCTATTTTGGAAGAAATATATATACATACAGAGATTAGCCGGAACAAACACACAGACTGACAGACGGACAGAAAAATGTTAACAATTTATATTTTATTGTAAGTACCGATCATACTTTTAAATGCATTAAGTGAAAATAAAAGCTGTTAATTTGAAATTACAAACAGACACTTCAATTTTGTTTATCTATATAGATATAATATATGTATTATATTATACAAAACAAATAGTTGAACTAAGTATACTAAGGCGGGTCAATAAGTCCGTGACTTTTTGAATTTCTAACCTCCTTACTGAAAAAGCAACACTACTCCTGTTAACAGGCATCTGTCAGTTGACTCCTATCAAAATTTGAACTTGCTGCGTCAGTTAGTTTGTGTTTTACAGCTATCTTTATCAGACTATCCAGTAACTTAAGGAAACAATGGAAAAAAGTGAATTTCGTGTGCTTATTAAGCATTATTTTTTGCGAAAAAAAACCATTACCGAGACCAAGGCTAAGCTTGATAAATACTATGGGGACTCTGCACCATCGATTTCAATGGTAAAAAAGTGGTTTACTGAATTTCGTTGTGGCCTTACAAGCACTGAAGATGCCGAACGTCCTGGACGCCCAGTTGAGGTCTCTACACCCGAAACAATCGAAAAAATTCACGATATGGTGTTGGCCGACCGAAGATTGAAAGTGCAAAAGATTGTGGAAGCCATAGGCATCTCGCATGGCTCAGTGGTTTCAATTTTGAATGATCACTTGGGCATGAGAAAGCTTTCCGCAAGATGGATGCCGCGTTTGCTCACAGTCGACCACAAACGCAATCGTGTAACAACTTCACAGGAAGGTTTGGCGTTGTTTAATCACAATATGGAGGAGTTTTTTAACCGTGGACGAAACATGGATCCATCACAATACACCAGAGATCAAACAACAGTCAAAACAGTGTGTTTCTAAGGGTGAATCGGCGCCAAAGAAGGCCAAGGTGGGTTTGTCAGCCAATAAAGTTATGGCGACTGTTTTTTGGGATGCACGTGGGATAATCCACATTGACTATCTTCAAAAGGGAAGAACAATTAATGGGGAATATTATGCCAACTTATTGGACCGCTTCAATGAGGATTTGAAAACAAAGCCGACCTCATTTGGCCAAGAAAAAAGTTCTTTTTCACCAAGACAATGCAAGGGTGCACACATGTGCAGTTGCCATGGCAAAAAACCCTTAAATTGGGCTATGAATTGCTCCCACATCCACCCTATTCTCAAGATTTGGCTCCGAGTGACTACTTCTTGTTCCCAAACCTGAAAAAATGGCTCGGTGGAAAAAGATTTGACTCCAATGATGAAGTCATCTCGCAAACAAAGGCCTATTTTGAGGACCTCGACAAATCATATTTTTTGGAAGGGATAAAAAAATTGGAGAAGCGTTGGACAAAGTGTATAGAGCTCAAGGGGGACTACGTTGAAAAATAAAATGATTTATTTATCAAAAAATCTGTGTTTTATTCCAAAAGTCACGGACTTATTGACCCGCCCTCGTATATAGTGCGCGCGGAACTAGTTGGCCGCGCCTTAGGTAGGGTCAGGGGTGAGGGGGCGGATTGCTTGCTGTTCGCAGTGTTGCCGCCGCGAAGTCCGGCTCCGTACTGAGTAATTACATCAAGCGCTCTTCAGCTTAGTCACAATATTTTTTTTTTTTATTTTTTTTTTTTTTTTATTCATTAAAAAAAAACATACAATTCAATTTGTATCTCGCCAAACAAGTGTTTGACGGCGAGATGCGCTCATCTTATATGATACACTTATTTGTTGCATAATATTATGAGTAGTTAAGTCTAAGTACAATACATAAAATAATAAAAAAAAAAAAACAAAACTAAAGCTATTAACTTCAAAGAAGTTTACAGTTTATAAAAGGAAGTAATTAAGCTCATAATTTTAATTTAACAATGCAGCCCTTAACTTTTTCTTTATCATTTCAGTTGACATTTTTTCTGTGTGTCTTAATATAATATTTTATATACTAAGTACTATAATATTTTAGGTACTAAGTATTTATTCGTCCTCTCTCCATAGTAGTTTTTTATTTTTGGTTTAATCAGTATTTGCTCTCTTACCCTTCTAGTGTTATATTTATTATCTACTATCACTTTAAATTCATTACTATAGTAATACTGTAAGCCTATTAAGTACTCCACTTTTTCATTTATCGCCAAAATATTGCACTCTTTAAATAATTTCTCATATTCTGTATTACATTCGTACTTTACTTTACTACTTACTAAATATTTCAAAAGTCGTATTTGTAAATTTTTGACACTATGTAAATATGTTACAAATGTTCGTCCATAAACAATTAGCCCATAGCTTATCAGCGAGTCTGCTAGTGCATAATACACCATTTTTAATGTGTCTACATTTAGTATCCTCTTTAGCTGATAAAACTTACCTAGAACTGATCTCAACCTATTACATACCTCTGCTATATGTAAAGCCCAGTTAAAGCTTTTGTCAATTTTAAGACCAAGATATTTTAAGTTATTTACATAGCAGAGCGTAAAACAGCTACAGTTAGGTTGGTTCATATGTAGACATTCATACGTGTGGCCAGTTATTTTAATATCAATTACATTAATGTTTTTTGCTTTATGATTGTGTGGCGAGTGCAGATGCATACACTGCGTTTTTTTTAGGTTTATAATAATTCCATTATCATGTGCCCACTTCGTAATATTGTCAAAAATCGTCCTGTATATACTCCCGTATCTGTGATATATCTTTTGAGGCGTATACCACACACATATCGTCCGCATACATAAATACCTTACACTTCCTGATCACATTTGACACACCATTCACATGCATAATGTACCCGACCGGGCCATACACTGACCCGGTCGGTACACCCAGACTTACATCCGCGTCATCACCAGCCACACCATCTATCACCGTTCGTATTTTTCTATCAGTTAAATAATTTTTAAACCACATACTAGTCGGCCCACGTATACCGCATTCATACATCGCCTGCAACAGTATATTATGATCGAGCGTGTCAAATGCCTTTTTGTAATCAATAAAAAGCGCTATCAGTTGTTTTCCAGAATCTAAAGCTTCGTTTACATAATCCGTGAAACTCAACAAGGCTGTTGTCGTGCTTCTGCCCTTCCTAAAACCATGTTGAGTTTCAGAGAGCACGTTGTTTCTTTCTAGGAATGTACTCACTTGACCCACAACCACCTTTTCAACTATTTTATCAATTACAGGCAGAATTGCTATTGGCCGATAGTTAGCATATTCCAAGTGACTACCGGACTTGTAAATAGGTCGTATTATAGCACATTTTAACTGGTCAGGGTATACACTTTGTTGTAAACACATGTTAATAAAGTTTGCTAAGATGGGACTAATTTGTTTTCTTAAATACTTAATGTCTTGTACACGTATACCATCTGCACCCGCGGACTTCCTACTTGATAACATATTTATTATTTTTTCTACCGATAATGGGCTTATTTTCGTAAACCGAAAACTCGTATTACATGCATTTATATAATCGTTTCTATTTAAAAATTGTGTATTACATATATGTTTAATGTTTTGTATTTCTTTGGTAAATGTTTGCGTAAAGTTATTACATATATTACTTGTACTATCTTTTTTTCCTAAATGCTTTAAAATTAACACAGTAACAGTCATAACAGTCACAATGTGTAATTGCAAAATTCTACATTACGAGTATCGTCAAGGTGATAAGGTCGATTTTTGTATCATTCTTAATAGTCGTTATTACATTGTGATTTCGAGTGGTAAAAAGTGTCGTGCCAATTTAATCCCCCTAGCCTCCAATTCGCAACGCGCCATAAGGAACTTCGCTCCAAAAACAATCATTTGGCGCCCGCGCCAGCGCAAATCCGTCTCAGGCACAGGATCGTGTCCAAACGTGTTGTGTCGCTCGTTTCGCCTGCGGGATGGCGGGGGGTGAGGGAAGAGGAAGAGTTCGGCGCGCGATATAGCACAGCATAAACTCAGCGTATCGCATCAATGTTATAGCGTATAGTATTTTCATTTTATCAAATTGTATTAACCTCTCTTTAAGCCGTCTCATATATTTGGCTCCTCTAAATGTGTTATAATATTATACTAATATTAATTTGTGATATAAAGTAGAAAATAGAATAAGTTGGAATAAAAATTTAAATTACGTTGCACAAAATTGTAAAAATTTCATGATGCTGAAAACCCTTTGTACAATGTTTACAACATTTTTAAAAAAATTAATCTACCTACACCTGATGATGACTTTGTCGAAGCCGGTCGTGTAATATATTAAAATTAATGTAAAATACTTATTAAAGTGGAAATAGAACAAGAAGTCCTGTGTGTTATTACTGTGAAACATGAATTTCCACAAAGAACCTACAGTACAATTAATAACATATCTAATTGGGGCTTGTTTGAAAATTGAGTTTCGTTTGTACAAACACGACGCGAAGTTCGTGACTCATCCGGATCTACTCACGCCCAGACTAATCCGTGGTTTCGGATGGGTTTAGTTCATCTGAGAATTGGATAACCTCATTTCATATAAAATAAACACAAAGCCCTGTATGATAAAAAAAGTCCATAATGAAATTAGTGTGCTCATGTGTTACCGAAGGCACCGACACGAAAACGTGACTTGCCTACGTTGTGGTAGAGCTTTTTCCATAACGCTTACCGTTAGAGATTATTACACCAGGTCTAATCATTTTTATGTGTTTGTACTGCGTATGTTTTGGTATTTTATGAAGGTTTTAATTACTTACTTAAATTGTATACAAATGTTACACAGCTGCGAACGTAATGAAAAATCATAAATTTTATACAATGTCATTACTTTATAATATTCTAGTTGGCTTTTCATTTCTTTTTCCAAACACATTGTTGTTTGTTATAAATGAAATTGTAGAATAATAAATAAGAATCAACAAAAAATATTTTATAAAATTCAGTTGCACTCTCCCATTCAATACTATATATTCAGTAAGATTACTCACGACACCTCCCTAGCAATAATCCTACAACGCGACATACGCTCAAATACACTTAAGGGTCAGTTATCAGGGACAGTCCGCGACGATACGGGACGCTACGCGGCGTTGCATCTTTAAGATAGCTATTGAAAATTTAACTTTATTCACTACACAATAATCATATGACATCAGTCATACACTACACTAGCTGCACATTAGAACTCTGCGCAACCTAAATATATAAATATATAACAGTGTATATTTTAGTCCCAGAAAAAATACACACTATAAATATATACGGTGAACGATATACGGCAATTTGACGTTTATTTTCATTGCAACAGTGACACTGCACTAGATCCAGGTCAACCCAGGTAGATTGTTTACAATTACAGAGAAAACACTTCCTTGAAAACTTTTCCTTTCCTTCCTTTTTTGCGCGTTTTCAACTACTATCCAATTTATCTGTACTTGTCCCCGTATAGAGATGGGATATTGAGTCAAATCACTTATTTTACGTTTGTGATGACATAGATACGTATTATTCTCAATTCTAATGCAGGTATTTCGCAAAACAAAGGTTAGTTAGATACCTATTCAATCATATCATTATAATATTAATACGTGAGGCAAAACACTCAGTACAGTTTTACGAGAATTGTTCAACCGGTGGAGTATGAAATTTGGCCGGAAAATCAAAGATTATGTAGAGGATGGTGTACAGAAAACTAATATTTTTAAATAATGTTTAGAAAACATACAATTAATAAAAATAACAACACACTCTACCTCAGATTAATAACAATAGCTACAATTCCGTTACCCATTTACTTTTTTTTTTCAACCGACTTCCAAAACACAGGAGGTTATCAATTCGTGTGTATGTTTTTTTTTGTATGTATGTTACGCGATTACTCTGCCGTTTATGGACCTATTTTCGAAATTCTCTTTTTATTTTAAAGGGTAGACCTGGTGATGGAATCCACGAGGAATCGAGAGGAGTCTTCAAAATTTATAGGGATACCTATAGTGATTTTGACTTTTTTTGAAGTAACTCGAGCATATGCTACCTAAAAGTGAGTTGTGCCAAGGTAGACCCTGGATCCAAAAGCACTGAACGGCACTCCTCAGTCTTTGAAGATACACGTTTGGAAATTTCTGCATTGTTTATAAAAATGCAAGCATAATATGTTACTAATAAGTAATCATCATCACTGCCACCATCATCACACTTTACATCATGATACTATGTTGATAAAGGTACTTCTCATAGTCCGATTACACCGATATCGTTTTCTTTGAAAGCTACCAAATAGTGAAATATTATGCCAAATAACCATCATTGCCAACACCATCATCAAACCATGCATCATGATATTATGTTGGCATAGGTATTTCTCATAGACTTTTACACTGATATCGATTTCTTTAAACATTCACAGCTACCAAAAAGTGAAATGTCGCGCCAAGGTATGCCTTGAATCCAAAAAGACTGAACAGAACTCCTCAGTCTTGAAAGATACACGTTTAGAAATTTTAGCATTGTTTAAAAAACTGCAATCATATGTCACTATTAAATAATCATCATCACCACCACCATTATCATACCAGACATCATGATATATTGTCGATATAGGTATTACTCATAGTCTTTTACACTAATATCGATACCTTTGAACATTTGCTAGTCCCATCATCATCAATATATATTGTGTGTCAACTGTTACATCATGTCAAGGTTATGGTTCCAAAAGCACCGAATGAAACTCGTCAGTCTTTAAATATAGAAAAACGGTAGGAAAAGATATTAGATATTAGATTAAGATAGATTTAACTATTTCTCTATTCGGTACCAGCCCAAACAATTGTATAAATCCTTTAGTAAAAAAAAATATTAATTTTAACACAACTACGTCCTTATACATACATACAATATTTCAAAGAGCTCACGTTCAAATTGGTTTCTACCAGACTTCAAAAAAAAAAGGAGTAGAGAAATAGTAAAATTTTAGCAGAATTTAAAATAGGAACTATTTCGACAACAAGAATTATATTATACTTTTTAGTGAATTTTAAGAATGTTATTGCTTCTACTTTGGAAATCGGTTTATATATGTTTGACGTGATAACGTCTTATAATTTGATGGAGCCGGCTGCACGCACGAAAAAACATGACTCATGCGTTACCTGTTACCAGCGTTACCTCGCTAAATATGACGCATTGCCGTTACCTCAGCTAGCCGCGTCTTAGGTATGTGATCAGTGGGACGGAGAGGCGGGGCGCTTGATGTTATTACTCAGTTCGGCGCCGGACTTCGCGACGGCAATACGCCTACCTAAGGCGCGGCCAATTAGTTCCACGCGCACTATAAACATGACGTTGTCACGTTCAACTATCGTCAGTAAACCGACTTTACAGACAACCGATTTTTTTTTAAATATTTATTTAATAAGAGGCAAAAGAATCCTTATAAAGATTAAATTAAAAAAGAAAATGAATTATTATTGGCGAATGTCGGCCACGGTGCGACCTGTAGTATTTACTACTAGCTGTTGCCCGCGGCTCCGCCCGCGTAAATACACTATCCCAAAGGAACACTGTACGTTTCGGGATAAAAAGTAGAAAAATAAAGATTTATTTATTTATTTATAGGCACCAATTGCAAAATAACCTATGTTTTAATCCAGAGCCTAAACTACTACCATGCCAAATTTCATCGAAATCTGTTTAGTAGTTTTTGCGTGAAAGTGTAACAAACATCCATCCATCCATCCATTCTCACAAACTTTTACATTAATTGTAATATTATTAGGATTTGTCAATTAAATGTGAAAGTTTGTGAGGATAGATGGATGGATGTATGGATGGATGGATGTTTGTTACGCTTTCACGCAAAAAGTACGGAACGGATGTCAATAAAATTTGGTATGGTAACTTTAAGCACTCGTTTAAAACATAGGCTGCTTTTTATCCCGAAAAGTGCAGTGTTCTCTTCATAACAAGTTATAAATGGCTGTATAGTGGATAGGATTTATTAAATTAATAATTGTATCCGTTGTTCGAGTTTCAATGAAAATGTTCATACACGTGGAACCAACACAAACAAATATAACAAAATTGAGTTTTACAATTCCGGCTTTGTGGAATTAAAATAAATTCTATAAAACGTTGAATTTTATTTGCACCGCGTGTAATGATTAATTTATTGGCATTATGATCGGTAGAAGCACTCTCTGTAAGTGTCTGCAATAAATTTAATTTCTCCTACTTTACACTAAGAGCATCTAACTAACATCTTACTAGTGTAAATGCAATACTCACTATATTGATATGTTGATGTATTTGTTAATAGCTATCATGCAAAATCTGCTGAACGGATTTGAATATAAGTTGGCACACATATAAGCCGGATTAACAAACAAGCTTTCTTTTTCAAGCACAAGGGTGTACCGCGGACATAAGTCCGCGGTACCCAGCTGAAAAAATGTGTGTGCGGTGCGCCAAAAGAAGTTTGCACTTCAAAATATTTCGGTTTAATTAAGAAAGCGTAAACAATTACAGATATAAAATCCGTTCCGGGCTTTCCGATGCTGTAAAAATGTTTTAATACTAACTTTATTTGAAAAACAAACGACACCTTGATGAATTCTGAAAGAGAGAATAATAGAATTTAACGTTGATGGATCATTCGTTCGCGTCACGCTCAGGCGGCCTTGCGTTTAGTGAAAAAATGCTCCTACGTTTTACACCTACCTGCTTCAATAACAATTAATAATAATAATAAAACATTTATTCAACAAATTTGGGCATTATACCACGATAAGTACATTACATGATTACAATTATGATATACCTTTATTCATGTTTTCCTTTGCAGAAAAGTACCGCGAAATTTAATTTTCATACGCTCAATTCCTCCTTGACATTCAAGTGAAACGCCAAATTATACAATGTCTAATGCGTCATTTCGTTAATATACAATATATTTAATACACATTCAAAGATATTTGATTGGTCTTGCTAGACTAGATGACGCACTCTCTAACAAAAACAGCTTCACAAATGCGGCAACTCATTATTGTAGTGTGTAAAGTGACAATTGACTTACATGTGACAAATTCTAGTGTGCGTGAAAAGATGTGATGCCAGCTACTCAACTTTTGCCCGATTTAATGGGAAAAATATCTTATGCTGTGGTCTATTAGTCAAGTTATTGGTTATAAATGTAGCTAAGAAAATACTTAAAAACTAGTTTTTGCCCGCGGCTCCGCCCGCGTGAATACAGTATCCCACAGGAACACTGTACTTTTAAATTTCACATTTATAATTATTATAGTAGTAGGATAGTAGAATTAAAAATTAATTAAAATTCAAATGTACATATCAATATTATTATCAGTAGGTTTGTATATAAATGATTAGGCCTCATTTTTATTTATTTATTAGTCAATACAGAATAACGTGTGTCGAGGCAGCTAGTACGACAATAATTTTACATTTAATTATAGCGTTTTCATATTTTTTTTCATATTTTTCGACCTATGCTCCTAGCGAATAGTTATTTAGTTTCATGGGTAGAATTTAGATAAATGAAATAGAATATAATTTATTATCAGTGTATTTTATTACATTATAATAAAATACACATCATCAAAATATTGGAATTTGAATCTTGCAGACGCGGCAACACTGAATGGCGTTTTGAGTTCATGTAATTTTATGTTGATATTTCGAAATTACCTATACTTGATACTTACTGATGATATGTGATCCCAGTGTCCTTCTTATTTCTGGTTCAATTATTTTTACATAGTTTCACTACGCAACTTGTCATTTTTTTTCCGATTGTAACTAAAATTAAATAAAATATTCACCTGTCATAAAGCTTTCAATATAACTGGCTCGGGTAAGCCGATCTCAGCTGCGTATTTATTGCAGTGATTGACAAGCACGTCAGCTCGGCCTAGTAGAGCGCCCAGCGAGACCAATGATTAGTCTATGTAGGTACACATCCATGACCCAGGAACATTGATAACTTTTTATTTCCTCGGTGGGATTCGAACCTGCTACCTCCGTCTTGAGCGCCGACGCGCTAACCACTGACCCACAAAGGTCGTCGCTTTATTCATCTACTGTTCCTACCAAGTAATTGATGTATTGAGAAAAGCATAGATAATTACCGATTAGAAACCAATTTCTTTAAATAATAATATTACTATCGTATAGTTTGACTACATTCGCGTTAAGAATGCAGTGATTCATCAGTGCAAATGTCAAAATTTGCCAATGACTGTTCAGCCGTGTTCACATATTTTACCAACTGAAGTAAGCCTTATTGAGATTTGCATCAGTGCAAATCTGACTCACTGCATTCTTAAAGCGTATTCGCTTAGTATAGTTGCTATCTATTTATTTAATTTTGCGATAGCTCGTTTATAGCGGCCCCACGTAGTATCGACCTGGGGCTATTTTCTGACGTTACGGCACAGCGGTCAGCGCCATTCTTGTTTCAAGGCCACTGAATTTTTCGACCTTCAAAATTTAAATTATCCTGCAGGGAATATAATTATTTGGCTAAAGTTTTATTTTTGTATTTTTTGGCTAAAGAATATGTATGTAAATACGAATATAACTAAAGTTTTGTTCGTCGTACTCGTTTGACTACCTTTGACTCTATTCGGGTTACAGTAAAAAATATTTATATTTTTTTTCCGAGATAGTAAAATTAACACATAAAAGCACTATAAGATGGTACCTACCCTCATGTTTGTTTTATATTTATAACACATAAGAGCACATTTTATTCACATTAAAGAGTTTCAAAGCTCTTTTGTGTTCAAATCTCCATTACAAGTTCTTGAGAACCGTAAAAGGATAGTAAAAGGTCCGAAATACATGTATGGCCATTTCTACAGTTTTATGCTTTTGAGCTTTAGGCTCTAAGCTCAATATTCTCTAACGGAGCTTTTTGTTAAAATATGTGGACAAGCGGACGGGCTTCTGGTAATATGATATTAGCTATTCCCTTTATGAAATTACATATTTCACTATACATATCTACTTTGACCTAAATACTGTCGTATTGTGCGGAGCTAAGCGATTATGTGACTTTCAAAATCCTTTGTATTACCTTATTTTCGTTATTGTTGTAACGAATTTTGGTTCGCTACAGCACTAGTATCCTTGAAAGTTTTAATGCGCTATGAAATAAAAACTATGTAGATAACTTTTTATTACCGTCGGGCAAATAATCCTTTAGATTACTTTGGTGCTGCCATACTCACTACCAGAATAAAACTATTAAACAGAAATTGACAATATAATTGAAAACGAAATGACACACGACGTAGCGCTGATTTTTTAAGATAACTATTTAAAATTGAACTTTTTTAATTACACAATAAGATACACGTTTCATTGTTAGAGTTCGAATTTCAGGGTATAACTGAATATGGAACGTGTATCTTTTTGTGTAGTGAATAAAGTCCAATTTTGAATAGCTATCTTTAAAAAAGAGCGCCGTGTAGCGTCGCGTATCGTCGCGGTGTGAACTGACCCTTAGTTAGCACTAGAATTTGGTTCTTTCATACGGCATAGGTTATTTTAATTGTGTGCTCTGTACATACGTTCATCGAACGCATATGCTGAAAACGGGCATTAAAAAGAGGTCTTAGGGATATTTTTCACAACTGAACGAAAGAACAGTCGTTATAAACTGGTAGTGCGTGTAAAACACGGCGTATAACAATTTCTATTGCGTGGCCGTTACGAAATGACCACGATATTGTATCGCAGCTGTCCGACGCTTGTCGGATACATTTTAATATTGTGTTAGCAGCAATTTGTGTATTAATATAATTAAATTACTAGCATTACAATATCATTACAATAATCATTATTGTACCCAGTCATGCCTGATGGCATGTTTTATAAGATTATTGTGACATGTTTGTTTAAAAATAATATACATAAGTGCGTAGAACGCCTTATTCTACGCACTTACGTTTGACCATAAAAAGGTTGTTTAGAAAGTCTACTTATTCAGTACCTCTCTTATAGTGAGTCACCTTATGATTGATTTATAATAAGAAAGATACATGCCATCCTATATTAAAGCAGTAAAAGTGTGACACTTATCTACAATACTTATCTAGAGACCAATATCTAAGATAAAAAGTCTCATTAGCACCACGGATATCTGTTACAGTACAAATGATATCCAGCCGCTCGCTCTGTCAAACAAATTAGCTTTGTGTAACATATCGGCGTGTTCTCACACATGACGTCAGGTTATGTTTTTTTTTGTTGAAAAGAACGGCAAAGAAGCAGACGAATTGCCTGTTAGTAAGGGCCATCAGGCAATTCGGCAATTGCCGCAAGGAGCGTCAGGTGATTCGTCGTCTCGCATTGGTTGCCCATAAACATTCGACACCTGCGTGGCGGACTAATTAGCGCCACGGTCATGAATCTAGCTAACAAAGTTTTCACAGTTCGGCGCTATAAATACAATATCTGAAATACTTACAAGTGGGCTTCGGCCTGACCGAGCATACCATCTCGCTCGGTTGGGCATATCCCTTTAGGGCTTTCACTATTTCCACACCTGCAACACCAGAGGAGTGACAAGTGCGATGTCATTATTTTAAATGCCCATACCATAGGCCTCTAGTGCCCTTACTAGTTGAAACACAACGCAATCGTTACTTCACAACAATTTTCTGTGACATCGTGATATCTTTCCGGTTGTGCCAGCTGTGCCGAAGCATGGCTTTCCCACGGAAAATTCCAAAGCTATATTTTGGTACAAGTTACCGGAATCAATATGAAATAGTATCGCGTTTACAATGGTTCTATTTAATATTCTACTACCACGGGTAATCGATAGAGACACGCGACCGTTTCCAATTCAACTAAAAGCGATTTTACATTAGACAGATTTCCTAAAAATCGTTACGAGAAGTTGAAACGTGATTTTACCTGCGTCTAGGAATCAGAAGTCTTGCTCTTAATATGTATGTATACTGTTTGCAGCATGCATTATAATGCATGCTGATCTCCCTAAATATATATCTCTAGATACATTTTTGTGATAATCACATAACTTCCAAACCATTTCATTTGCTTTACGAACATACTATGACAATGTTCTTTGCTTCTGAATTAAATCATACGTAAATACTAACTCTATAAGTTGCATTAAAGTATAAATTTCGTTTGAGAAACCATTCAGTGCGTCTGTTTAGTGTGGTGAGCTCATATGTTCCAGATGTGAACCTTCCGGATATAGCCGGTTACGTTTTCGGATGTAGGTCATTTTAACGGTTAATAATTCACGTCGCCCGGATAATAATTTGTTCGTGACGATATTAATCTTTGTTTGCTGGTATTTGTGACATATTGTTTGCCTGTGGCGGTAACTAGCGTGAAATTTGGTGTTTACATTTATACATTACAGGGCGAGTTTAGAAAACATACAATGAGTATTAAACATTTCCTAAATCATTATCACCGACTAACGTGCCCTTTGCTAGGGCACGGATCCCTTGGGATTATATCGTTGTAGTGCACTATGCTAGCCTACTGCGTGTTGGCAAACGACACACCTCATAAATGAGTGGATTAAAATATGATGCTTATGGTTAGTTCACACTGTGACGATACGCGACGTGGTGCGGCGCCTCATTTTTAAAACAGGCATTCAAAATGGAATATTATTCACAACACAAAAAGATACACGTTCCATGTGACATGAGTGCACCGCACTGCACATGCGCTATGCAGCGCGGTACAACTTGACATTCGAATTCTTACAATGAAACGTGTATCCTCTTGTGTAATGAATAAAGTTCAATTTTGAATATGTATCTCAAAAATGCAGCGCCGCTCATTGACCTTTAGGGTCAGTAGTAAAGTTCAATTTGGATATCTTTCCTTAAAAAATGCAGCACCGCGTCACGTACTGTCTCGTTTTGGTGTGAAATGACCCTTATTCTCAAAAACGTGAGTGTATCAATCAGATTTGTTTTAGGAATAAATAAGCTGAAATAAAAACACGCCTCTCTGTACCGGACACGTCTACAATTACTACGCGTGTTTATAATACACACATATTACACCTTTGCCCCTGTGTACATTGGCAAAATCTGTGCCACTGCATGTTCTCTGTGCGTGATCGGATTATTTTTCTCAATTTTTTATACGTTATAATAGGGTACAAATACAGAATCCTAGCGCATTGCGTCCTTTGGAAATCAAGGGATTCGCTTGAAACTCTCTAAACTTGAAAAGGTAACTACCTTTTACATATAATTATCGTTTCCACGCGAGAACAAAAACATTTTACTTCCGGCTTGGAGTGGCATCGTACGTATCTCCATACAAAATTAAGACCCTTCGGAGGACTTAAAGTACTCAAATACTTAAGGTTTGTTCGCTTTCAACAAACATTCCTAATTCCACTCTCGCATATCGTTTTTACTCGTAATGGCCCGTTTCAATAACCTATCTACCAATAACTATTAGGTCCTTACATATGAAATTGGCGTTTTGTAAAGGAGGAACATTAAGTCGATTTTTTAAACATAATATATTTATTTAATCAAAGTATATACCATTGCTATCTAAGCACATTAACCATGCCATTCATTGATTCCTTTACTAAAAAAACCATTCGGGCAGAAATCAATAAAACCTTTGAAGGCGCTTTGGACTCCCCCATCGGGGTTGAATTTTTCCCTAGCAAGAAGTTATCCAAATTTCGAAAAAATGGTAATCTGTTGGAGCAAGGTCCGGGGAGTACGGTGGATGTCCTAGACATTCCAATTAAAGCTCCTTTAATTCGCTGTCCATCGCTACAGTTTTTTTTATTTATTTATTTATTTATTGTACCAAAAAGATACAATTTACATAGATAGAATGCAGCGACAAAAAACCATGTTAGGTTTATCTTGTTACCGGTTCACGCTCGTTACAAAATAAGTACATACAATATACATAATTATAAGATTAAATCAGACCTACCAGCCGAGCGCGCAGTCAGCACGTCGGGCGCGCATGCTATACGTCTCGACAGTCTCAATACTTGAGACATTATATGCTGCGCTTGCGCAGCCGACAGACCTATGACCGCTCGCCCGTATTTTAACTATACAGAATGCTACGCTATAGTTTTATCTGAGAAATAATTGATCAGTACAGTTTTTATATTGAGAGATGTTATTTTGTCTCGTACTTCAAATGGTAAAGTGTTAATTAGAGAAGGAGTTATATAATTTGAAGTACGTATGCCATAAAAGTTATAATGCTTTCGTATTAATATTTTCTTCTTACTAGAAACACTTCTTGTTACAATTGATGGCACTTTTTCGTATTTTGAGTTATATTTAAAGAATTAGTCGCATAAAAGAACGTAATCACGCTTATGATACACTGGCAAAACCTTACAATACTGAAACATTCCTGAATGGTCATTTTTAAATTTCTCATTTATTTTCTCCGGCACTATCATTTTAAGAAGCCTATACTGCAACTTAAAAATTTGATCTAAGTATGTCTGAAATGTACGACCGTAGCTACTCAATCCATAGCAAACTATACTTTCTGCTAAGGCCTTGTATAGTGAAAGTAGCACGCAAAGAGGTATTCTATCTTTAATCAGAACAAAACTTGCTAAAATCGCACGTAATTTTCCACAGCCCTTATCATTTTGTTTGGACCAATTTAACCTATTATCAATTATGAGCCCTAAGTAGGTTTGTTTGTTCATTGACTAATTGTAGTTGTTTACAGTCTTTTGTACAGTAGTTAGTATGAAGACAAATATGACTGTGAGCAATTACTTTAATGTCGTCTGTACAATACGGTACGGAGGTACGGAACTCTCCCTTTTCGAAAGCTATGTTATATCTGATAGGATGCAGAGAGTAAGAGTCAACCAGTATACCAGCCAAGACACTGCAGTAACATACGGTATTCCCCAGGGAAGTGTGTTAGGACCTACACTCTTTCTAGTATATATTAATGACCTCTGTAATTTAAATGTTGTAAATGCCAAAATTATTTCATATGCCGATGACACGGCAATTGTATTTAGAGGAAAAAATTGGTCGGAACTGAAACATCTTGTTGAACATGGTATGAGACAGGTCGCACACTGGTTAGCAAGTAATCTTCTATCCCTAAATACTGCTAAAACACATATAATCCTCAATCGTTCGCAACCTGGACCGGAATACACTATAAAAATACATACCTGCCAACCTCGTATATTATCTCTATCCCGCTGTAACTGCCCCCATATAAAAAAAGTAGACAAAACAAAATATCTAGGAGTAATAGTTGACCAGAGGCTATCTTGGCATCCGCATCTGGAACAAGTGGCTTCTAGAATTAGGAAACTGACCTGGATATTCAAAACTTTACGACACGTAGTGCCCAATCCAAATATCCAGTCAAATGAGCGTAACTCCTCTCGTAATGTTTTAAAAGAAATATATACGGCTTTAGCTGAGTCTATCATGGTCTACTGCATACTTCTATGGGGAGGTGCGGGCAAAACTAAACTTTTAGAAGTAGAAAGGGCTCAACGCTCGTTATTAAAAATCATATATTTTAAAACAAGAAGAACGCCGACAGACGAGTTATATAGAATTAGCAAGGTATTGTCTATCAGGAAATTATATATTTTATTAACAGTATTAAAAAAACATAAAAATAAAGATGTTGTTATTTCTAAAACTAAGCGTAACAAAAGAAATATAATCAAAATACCTATTATAAAAACTGATTTTGCACTTAAACAATATGTCAATAGATCGACTTTTCTATATAATAAGGTAAATAAAACTCTAGACATTAGTAACAAACCAAATTATGAGACTAAGAAATTACTTCGCGACTATTTGTCTAAGTTAAGCTATGAGGAAACTGAAAAATTAGTAGAAAATATAAAATTATAACAGGAAATATTGCATAAATTCACTAACACACATATATGTACAAACACAACACACACACCTACACATTACACACATATACACACGAACACATGCAGACATACATATACACACACATAAAGTTAGATGTTAATTTAGAGTTTATTACATGTATTGGTGATAGAGCTATGCTGGTACTAAATGTTTAATATATATATTTTTGTTATGTAATTTTTACCATACTTTACTATTATACTCTTGTAAATAAGTTTCATAATGTATAATATTTTGATAGGTCTTTGTATTAATATTAGCTGTGGAAGAGCCTAGTCACCTGATACAGGCGTAAGCGTAAGGTGGCTACGAGTTCTACTTAATAATTTGTAAACTGTTTTTGGAAATAAATATTTTATTATTATTTTATTATTATTACAATAGATGTGACTAGAGTGGATATGCAAAAGCGTAGTCTTTTCCGCGTTTAATACCAACCCTGCATCGTGGGACCATTGACATATCGCAGTAAAATCGGACTGCAGTCGTTTCTGGGCTTCTGATATGTCTTGGTCTGCGGAATTAAGGCAGGTGTCATCAGCGAATTGAAACACCTTACAGTGCTTTATTACGTTAATGAAGTCGTTTACGTAAGCTAGATAGTGCACGGGACCTATTACCGATCTCTGAGCAGTACCTTCGGTGATTTCAACCTGGTCACTAAGTTCTGTTCCCACTTTGACGCGGTAGCTACGTTCATGAAGATAGTTGCGACACCAATCTAACAGGTTGCCCCTAATGCCACTATTTTCTAAATTTGATATGATATATGATAAAAATATATTACTTAAAAGCTTTATGTACTTTAAATGAATTTAGAATATTACAGATTAGATTTAGTTTTTTACAACTTTTTTAATATCGTTTTTAGATCTAATTTTTTGTACCTTAGTATTTTCGTTTTTACGAGCTAGTACACAACCGTCCTTAAATCATACAAACTTGAACTTGTGTCTGAGGTCCTGTTTCGCTTGCCAAAGAAGATGCTTGTAGTAAGGAGTTAAGGATTCGCGGATGATTTTGTTATTCGCCGTAGGTCCGATAAGATTTGGCATCATATTTTTAGCTTGTAACACCTCCTTGCGGGCTACTGAGATCAACAAGTTTCGTGAAGTTTCGGTTCGCATCTTCACAAGTACATGTCCGGTTCCGTTAGTCTTTCCGTAGGTTCTCTTTACAGATATCACCTCCTCTGCCGGAACGTTTAACTTTTTAGCGATATCAGTTACCAGCCTTAGAAGTTCGAGATCCTTTGTGTCCGGTATACCAGCGACTTCAGCGTAACATGACAGCAGCCGCTGATCCGATTCGTGTACACGCTGTTCAAGTGATTGGGTTTTTAGCTCAAGATTTTTATAATTATTTTCAAGCTGTACCTGCTTTCTTTCTATGTTTTTCAGCTTTGTTGTGAGGGCCTCAATAGTTTCTGTCCAGTCGTCTAGTTTGCCACTACAGAATTGAATTGCTTTTGTTACAGATTTTATTTCTTCAGATACAATCTTATTTACCTCATTCTTTATGTCACTAAGAATCTTTTTTACATCTAGCGGAGACGTATCTTCATCGTCGTCACTTGGAGTCCAGTCAAAAGTGATGAAAGATTTTCTACGTGACGAATTTTGGTTACAATCGTTGCACGTCCAATCGAGATTTTTGCTTTCAACGCTAGTTGTTTTTTATTAAGACCTGTGTATGTATTTAAGGCATGGACAGTTTTCTGGCAGCGACTGCACTTCAATATTGTACTTTTACTTTTATCTAGTTATAATGTAGTTAGTCAATACTTAGACTCCGCTTCCCATCTGTCTGTCACCAGGCTGTATCTCATAAACCATAATAGCAAGACAGTTGAATTTTCACTGATGATGTACTTCTGTTGCCACTATAATGATAAATACTGAAAACAGAATAAAATAAATAGTTAAAATACAATAAAACGGAACCCTTAGAGCGGGAGTCCAACTTGTCCGTTTTTTCAATTCGATTATACCGCTGCCGGTGGCGGAGCCGTAATAATAATAAAAGAAGTCACGTCTGTGCTTCCATTTCGACGTCAAATCTTACACTGAGCTCTTATGCGTGGCGTCAACTGCGCAAAGTCAGATCCGACTGCATGAAGTTGAACATATTATTATTGACTACGCGTGGTTACTGCTATGCAGTCCATCTGATAGCAGCTTAATAGTATCGTATACAATATCACAGCGATAATCTGTGACATATTTTCCTCAGCGCTGTTCCAATTATCTGATAAGATTGCGGTAATGGAATCTGACTGAGCGGAACTCACTATCTCCTATCTAGGTACATAAAGCTTTCGAGTTTTCCACGAAACTCTATTGGTACTCACAGTGTTACAATCTCAAACAAAATATATTTTAACACGTACTTTTTGCATTCTAATAAATAACTATTTATTCGTGGGAAAAAGAAGGGTAATATGTGGGAGGCTCAAAGGAAGACCTCGGACTGAGTTGGTGGTAAGCTCGGTCAGGCCGAAGCCCCTGTAGTAGTTTTAGATGTGTAAATTATAAAGCGCCGGACTGTGTAAACTTTGATAGCGCGATTCAGGATTGTAGCGTTAATAATTGGTCCGCCACAACTATTATTAATAATAATAATATTCTTATTGTGCTGTTTTAGTCACCATGTTACTGACACGATGTTCAAAGTCTTATTTACGAAAATAAATAAAAAATTATAAATTTATTAATAAAACTACTAAGCTTGCAATCTGCAGGGCCTTTAGTCAAGATGCATTCGATAATTTCGACGGCATAGTTCGAAAACAAAATATATGAGATTTGACATAAGGCATCGCAAGCGACATGTCAGTTAGTAGTCATGGTACGTTTACGCCTACCCGTTTTAGGGATGTCCTTGAGGAATTTCATTTTCTAATACTGAATGAAGGTTTAATAATATGTCAGCTCGTATACAACCATACTACACAGAGATTTTTAACGAATTTGTATCGATAGGTCGAGGAAAAGTATTACTGATTGTTCAACCTCCAAGGGTAGCTAGTACAGGACTAATGAGCAAGGTCTGAGCCCATGGTTTGAAGGCTTTAATATAATCCAGAAATAGTTTGGTTGCAGCTATGAGGTTGCTTCCCGGCCATGTTCCACTTAACAAGTTTAATCATATGATTGGGAAAAAAGGAGTACCTTCAGTGTGCTCACTGTGATGTAACAGAAAACTTGATGCACTTGTTAGTGGATTGTGGCCGAAATCGTGACCTCATAAGCCGGATGTTCCCGAAGAATTTTTTCGGGATCAAATTAATATTATTATGTTTAACATCGCCTCTCTCGCGGGATGCCCGTTTGTTAATTACATTTTATATTACATCTGTGAAGGGTCGCACTTGAATACATTATAATTTGTCTTTATTAATTTGAATAAAACTATGAGGCTGATATAGATGCCAAGTGCACCCTCTATGCCTATAAGCCTCGTCAAATACAAATATTGATAAAAAACCCAGGGTTAATTTTAACCCAGATCTGCGCAAGTGGTCCTTAGTGAATCAAAACTTTTGCATAAAACATCCCGCTACAAGGTATGAGCATTAATGAGAATGTTTGGAACATTTGTTTAAAACCTACTATAACTATATCCCAGCGTATTATATTCATATTCAATCAATATTAAATAAGCAACCTTGCTTGAAATAAACGTTTGTAGACATTTCGTTCACCTCGAGCCTACTAGTTCAGCCCCGGACTAATCTGTTCGCTCGGCGACAGCACTTAACAGGTTAAAATTTAATTAAAAACGAGTACACTTCGAAAATGAGGCAATCACCTGAGGTTGTTCGGGAGTGTCTGGGTAATTCAATTCTGGGTAAAACACAATACATCGGTAAACGTGCAGTATTTATACTCATATATTGTTCACTCAACAATTTTAATCATTATTTTATCATTATTAGAATATTAACTTTGGAATAATCGAGTCGAGTAATGGGAAATAAACTACATAAATATTAAAAACAATTACTGTTTAGAAACATGTTACATAATTATGTACCCCATAATTATGTAATATGGACATAGCACCGAATTGCCGAATACCATAATCATCATCATCAGTCAGATGCAGTCGAACATGCTCTTGGACTATTAACATATAATAATTGAAGCCGCCTCTTCGACTAAAAGGAAATACATGTCGTGCAGTTTTATCATAAATTACGAAAGAAATCATCATATACTGGTGATAAAAACTACACAACTTGTTCACGGTACTTTTATTTACTAGACACTGTACGCTTTTACACTTTTGGGCATAGATCCCTCTTGTGATCTTTACTCCGTAAAAATTGGCTCTCAACCGAGCTCCTGCGGTACAAATACCTTATTTTATCTGCCTACCCCATTCTAGGTGGGGATGATAGTAGAAGGGATTGCACGTTGTCAGTGTGACCAGAAAAAAATATAATAAACAACCATTTAACAATTTATTATTTATAAATAATTTAGTTTAAATTTAATAAAATAAACTCGACAACACTCAAATCATAACACTGGAAATGCTGACGCCGCATCATCGTGGTGGTCCCAGCTCCGTGGGGCCGTGAATTTGGTGTTAAGTTGGACACTTCAGATCTGACATCGGTCAAGGTCGGTAGTCTTGATTTAGTTATAATTGTTTAGCTTAAATCCAACATAGATCCGATTCATTAGTTAAGTTTAAATGTAAAATAGTTTTTAATTTTTAATTTCAATAAATCTTTTAAATAAATTAGTTTTTTTTAAACTCCCGTTCGAGAACACTGTAAATAACAACTACGTTCGGTGTAAGCATCTCCATCACATTTTAATGTTTCGATTTTTAAGTATGGTTAATAATAACTAGAGGTCACCCCGTGCCAAACTTGCCGTGTTAACTGTGCCAAATTTCACACTCATCCGTACCCATAATTCTCGTAAAACTGTACTTGACATTTTTGCTTCACGTATTAATTATAATATGACAATTTATGCGATTAAAAACGACGTAATAAAACGACTTTCACAAAAGTTAATAGAAGAAATATGAAAAGGATAATGATGAAATTGTTAATGCTTAAGCTAATAAATGTAATTCAATTCCTCTGGTGGGAAGTTAATATATTAGGGCGGAGTTCGATGATTTAATATAAATAATAAACAGGGGGATCATTAATTATTATTCTCTGTCGGAATCATAAATGAAACACGCACTTTCCGGTCGAGTTGTATGACCTCATAATAGAAACAATCGTCGAAAACCCACCACCGAAGCATTCACGAAAATGATCTAGAAGCGTCGATTTTCAACAAATAAGGGGCGTTCCAAAAGTATTTGAAACTTCCAATTGAGAAAGAAAGTGATTTTTCCATGTAAAACATCTGCATACCTTTTCGTCGACAAACTACGTTTTGATAAGGTATTTATATAATTATTTTAATTACTTGGAAATGTTTCCATTTTTGCCAGATATGGAATGATTCATGAAAGTGATGACGTCATACAAGTTGTAAATTCAAATATCGACCGATAGCTGAGCTAGGTACGAGATGCTACTCTAGTGGGCATGTAGAGACAACTTCATGACTTTTTTCTTTTCTGTTTTTAAATAAAGTAATCTTTAGGTCTTCAGACTAATGTCTGAACCATTTTAATTCACAAACCTTTTGTTATTATAATTTATAATTGTTCGTAATTTAATATAGGTACACAAAGTTCTTGCATAATAAAACAAAATATTAAGCTTATAATCTGCTTGTTCAAAACTTTACATGTTATATAAGAGCGCGAGAGACGTAATAACGGATTACCTTGTATATAATAGCTAATCATCCTGAGAATGAGAATAATAATTATGTTTAATTTGATATGCAAATTCTAGTGTGATATATCCGGTATTATCCTATTACCTGTAATATATGTTACAAGATGCCGTGTATACAATTGAAGGCTTACATGATATATGTAGTAAATATATTGTATAATTGTAATGTTGATTAGTGATTATAAATTAGTTAACATCTGTACAATATGTATTCTGCATTGTAATCCTAAAAACTTACTTGAGCCAAAGAGCATACTTATTTAAACTTAATTCATTTATCCATAGCCGTTTACATTGTACATTATTAAAAAGCTATCGTAGCCGATATTTCAACATATTTAATTTGTTATATCAGAACGCAGAACGGTAGAATTTACGTTAACTATATGCAGGGGCTTTTTCCGATAAAAATAAACGGCCGGTTTCGCTTGACGAGCTTATCAAGTGTTGAGGGGTTGAGGGGTCAATATGCTGCACGTGGCCACGTGACCCCGATATAAAACTAATGCCGATTGGAATTGCACTGAAATGGGATACCGATACCCTGTCGATGATACGACGAAATTGAATGCTTATTCCAGGAAAATAGCTTGTTACATACTTTCGGATTGTACACTACTAAAAGTTTTTGGATTCTGTTGATGAAGTGAAACAAATTAAAAAATTTTTAGTAACCTCGGAATAGTCAAGCAGTGAGCGAGCTGATAATGATGAATTATAGCTAAGAACACTCACGATCACGATCGTCACGATCACAAACAAAAAAACAAATCGCTTCATCCGTTTGGGAGCTACGATGCCACGGACAGATACACAGACAGACACGTCAAACTTATAACACCTGGTGTTTTTCCAGTCTTTAAAAAAAAAAGCTGTTTCCTACAAAATCCTATCCATCGTAGCCCTTTTGTAGGAAACAGCTGATTTTTTTTCAAGTAGGAACGTTGATCCCATAGTAAAAGTTCATATTCAAGAGTATATTCACTCCTGAAAGTTTGGACACTGACTGAAAAAAAAAACCCGGTTTAACAGATTAACTGTTAGGTTGTCTGGAAGAAACTGTTGTAAGCAGTAAGGCCGCTTTAAGACATATTCATTATTCACGTCAAAATATCTTCAAGTTCATGGTTAACGTTCTAGTCCAGGGGTCTCCAAACTACGGCCCGAGGGCCACATCCGGCCCGCGGACAGATTTTGTCCGGCCCGCGGAGAGCTAGCATACTTGAAAACTCCTTTTAGAGAACATATTTTTTATATCAAATTAAATTTAGTTTACTGAAGTATTCTAATTTTATGTTGAATAATTATTAATATGACATCTACATTGATATGGTCATGGGCTAACTCATAACATTGTTGTAGGCTTATTGTTATTGTTTTTGTGATAAGTTGGATAAAGAAACACAGAATTGTAATGAGTAAAGACATGTATAATATGCAGAAAATTTAACTTCAGTATATAATAACTAACAAATTATTGAAATGAATCCAACTAACATTTTATACATTTTAAATAAAAACATAAATTAAAACAAGCATAATGACATATGAAATACTAATGAGATTTATGTAATTGAGATTTTCCACTGACAATAGTTTGTAGTTGTGGACTAATTTTACTTGTACCAATTATTAAAAGAGATTTAAGATGCTCATCAGTTAATTTAGATCTGTAAACATTTTTTTATGCAAATTATCAAATTGTGTAAGTGGAAGACCCATAAATAAAATTCCAACAAAGATGAGTTTTGATATTTGTTCTTAATTATAACACTGCACTGTAGATCAATCATTTCCATTTGAAGTTCCGGGGCTAGGGTTTGAATGTCAGTATCAAAAGGATTCTGAAAAATCTTAATTTGATTCGCAATGGCATCAAAGTCCGAGAAACGAGTATCAAAATTTATGTTCAAAGCACTCAAAGTTTCGATTGCAAAATTGATAGGAAACTCAGTCTCAGTGGTGTGGCTGAATATTTCACATGTTTTACAATGTGAAAAACATTTACTTCGTAGTTGTGACTGAAACAGTATCAATTTCTTCCGGAATTATTTGATATTAGTGTATAAATCAGGAAGATGCTGGTTTTCTCCTTGCAATCTTAAATTCAGTTCGTTCACATGTTTTGTCAAATCAACATAGAATGCTAACTTCCACAGTCATGCGTTGTTTCGTAATTCAGTAAGAGGGCGATGCTTTTCATTAAAAAAAAATTCGATCACTGCTCTAAGTTCAAAAAAGCGCTGAAGGACTTTCCCACAACTAAGCCAACGTACGGCAGTATGATAAGGTAAGTCATTTTCTCCAATCTCTTCAATAAATTGTCGGAATTGTCGGTGATTCAGCCCAAAAGATCTGATAAAATTAACAGTTGATATGACTGGTTTCAGAACTTCAGACATAATATCCAAACATTTTCCGCACAAAGACTGTTGATGAATATACAATGTAAGACTAATGGTTTTGAACCACCGTCATTTTCTACAGCCTTTGACACAAGAGCGACCACTCCTTTATCTTTCCCACTCATGTTTTTGCCTCGATCAGTTGTAATACATTTCAAGTTTTTCCATCGAAAGTTCTTTTGATTAATGGCCATTTCAACTCCTTTAAAAATATCTGTACCAGTAGTTGTGCCATGAATACTATACATATCAAGAAGTTCTTCGTGCACTTCATAGCTTTTATCTACTCCTCAAATATAAATCAACGCCTGAGCAGTATCTGACACATCCGTTGACTCATCCAAGGATAAAGAAAACCACTCAACATGTCCATTTTTGTCGAACAGTTGAGAGGATAATATTTCAGCGATGTTTTCTACCCTTCGAGCCACAGTGTTTGCTGACATACTAACAGTTTTTAATAAATTTACCTTTTCAGGGCACATTTCTTCGGCTACTGCAATTATGCATTCTTTGATCATTTCTCCATCGGTGAATGGTTTTCCACGTTTTGCAATTTCAAGAGCCACACGAAAGCTGGCACGAGTCGCAGCCTCTTGTTCAGTTTTGAGTTTTGTAAATGAAGATTGCTGCGATTTCAATCCGCGCTTCATAGCTTCGAATTTTTTTGTCCGCAAACTTCCTATATATTTTGAGTAATTTTGAAAATGTTTTGTTTCATAATGACGTTTAATGTTATATGCCTTGAGAACGGCTATGCTTTCATTGCAAATCAAACATAGCGCCTTGTTACTGGACTCCATTACGAAATACTGAATATTCCACTGATCTTTGAATTTTCTGCATTCACTATCAATTTTTCGCTTCTTTTCCATACTACTAAATCACACACAAAGCGCAAACAATTTAAATCAAAATACTGTTACAAAGATGTCTTAAACTTAAACACGCACAAACACGTTTTAAGGAGGTACGCACTATTTTATTTCACAACAGTGTTATAGGAACTGACTTGTGGTTGCGCCACTAGCCTTCTTATATATTCCAATTACTGCCATCTAGAAGTGAGTGGAAGTTTTTCTTTTCGTGTTCGATCGTGAGAGCGTTTGGCGTTTACTAGGAATTTGTATGTGATTTGACCTAGTTGTCGCGTTTACAACTAGGTGGCGCTGTACAAATCACATACAAATTCCTAGTTAACGCCAAACGCGCTTACGATCGAATACGAAAAGAAAACTCACACTTAGCACTCTGATTGAATAGCAACAGGGCTATACTGCGAATGCATAGTAGTACATTTTTCAAAACAATCCATTAAACTAGACGTGTAATGCGTTTTTAGTATTTATACTGTTATATTTCAAACGAATATTATGTTTTAATTAAAATAACTCAGAAGAAAGATTAATATTACAGATAAATAAATACTCGAATACCAATTCTACATTAATTAACCCTACATATACAAACGACTAAGAAAAACATTTGTTTCAATTAGTAATTAAAATTATCTTTGATTTTACTGATTAATATAATAATTCTAGCGATACTCATTCACCCAAAAAAAATATTACTATTGGATCGGCGGATATCGCAACACTTAGGTATATATCGCATTGGCAGTCGAAAAACTTTTTCAATTATCTTTCTTTTGTTTTGGGGTTAGGGTTGCCAATAGGCATAAATTATAATAAAATAATAATAATTTTTTACAAACTTTTTAATAGAATCTAAAAAAAGGTGATTTGGTTTTGAATAATTCCAACCGTAATCTATCTACCCATATGTTACTTATTTAACACAGCTCAAACTGACTAACAAATGTAACAATGTAATTATTTAATTGTACTTTTATTTCGTCAGTATGTGTCAACATGCTGTAACTAAGCTATGGTAGGTCTAAAACTGCTGATCCCACTCACAACATTTGTGGGACATAGCCTAGATTAGAGTATGTTTATTTTTATTATCCAATAATATTAATAATATGACAGATAATATTTTATATTACGTAACCAACCTTAGGACATAATAAATTTTATAATAACGATCGTTATAAATGTTATTTTCATAATCTGACTATTCATCGTGTACCGAAAATAAAATATTTAAAAAAAAATATTTATTTTGATCGACGGCCCTACACAATACGCATCACTCGACCTCAATCACGTAGGTTCAAGAAAAGATATAATGTCGGAGAAGTCTACAGCCGTTACGTTCGGGGAAAAAATTGTCCGGTCATTTTGTTCAGCGGAAATTTGGTTTACGCTGGCTTTTGGCGAGTGGCAAATTTATTGGCTAGGGTTAATACGATTGAACAGCCTTCGGCTCCCAGGGGTTGCTGTGAAAGAATTGTCGTATTAGAATCTAGTTTTATATCCAAAGAAATTTTATTTTCGATACAAAAAAACTATTTTATTTATTATGTACCTACTACAAAAAGGCGGCCTTTTTTGAGGTATTGCATGCGAGAAATTTCTACTATTTTTTATACCCTTATAGTTTCGCTTTGTCCGTCCGTCTGTCTGTCTGTCTGTCTGCGCTTCTAGCTTCTGTAGTTATGAATATAAATTGATGAAATTTTGGCATAAGTACTTAAAGATTGTCTATAGATCCCGGTTTTAACACCATGAAGTAATAATAATTTTATTTAAAGTAGGTAGGATTAAATTTATTAAATTAGTAATATTATAATGAAGACATTTATTTGATGCAAATTTTTGTTTTAGTACCTTGCTTTATGATAAGTTGTAGTCAATACTTATACAATTGCAAGTTACTAGTGAATAGAAGTGTTAAAGTGTGCAAATTTTGTTTTATGTACGTCCCATATAAGTTAAGTGAAATCTCTTGTGTCAGAGAAAAACAGGCCTTAAAAAAATCTCCTACAATCATATTTAGAAAACGAAGAAATAAATATCGAATTATTATCTTTACATTTCGATTTTGATAATAATAGAAGTGCTAAAGACTTTAATCTATACAAAAAAAAAACTTACTACTTGGTAAATGTAATAAAATATAATATATTATGTGCAGTTTATTAATTAGATACATCTAAAAAGTTACAGTAAAAAGTTTTTTTTGCTGAATTAGTAAACAAAACCTACATCATTAGTTTACATACATCATATACAAAAACATTCATTAATGTAAGTATGAACTTAAACGCACAAATACAGGAGATATTTACAAATATATTCCTGCGGCCTTATACTCCATACACTTTTGCCTAGGCGTGCCGTCACAGCTAGGTACGACTTTAGCATTTTCACAAGACTTGCGAATTTTTGTATACAAATCGCTGCTTTAAAAATATTGACTTTTAATATAGGTACTGTTTCTTCTGAGAAGTAGAATTCTACTTTCGCATTTCTTTCGGTAGTGCCCCGTCAAGATGAGTCAAGCGAAACGCAAGGGCACTACCAGACCACCTTTTCTCGAAGCGTTTCGTCGATTTTTTGAACCCTCATAACATGGGTTTGTATTATACCAGATTAATGAAATTTTCAGGATGGACCTGCGAACAAAGTTCGGGGCGAAAGGCGCGTCGAGTTTTGCAACCTGCATGGTGGTGTGGGGCCTTGCACGATCTTGCTGACATTGTTGCTTGTGTGGTGGTGGTGTTTGCACGATCTTGTTTCTGAATGTACGCATAAGGAGTGTGGCAGGAGGGAGGTGCTTTACGAATGCTTATGCGTGCGTGCGTTATAACTTACACGTTCACATTTCCATACACAAAGTAACGCCTTATATTATTAACTACTATACTTTAGAATTTATTGATATCTAAAAACTCTGATTTCGTCACTGGCTCACTGATGATCAACGAATTTATCTGGTACTTCCAGATGTCCTGAAAGCTCAAATTTGGTATGTAAGCTTGATAAGAACACAACTAACATAATAATTGTCAAAATTGGAACTTTTATTCTCCAACTCCTTAAACTAAATAAAATAAAAATGTAATAAGTAATAAGAGAAATGTAGAATATGACAGTAAAGAAATGGAAATGTAATAACAAAAATTGTAATTAAAAAATAAAACATAAAATGTTATCAAAAAACAAAGCAAAAAATTGGCCCTACTTACGGTAGGGGGAACAAGGGAAAAAAAAACTCCTTAAACTAGGGGATAAAAGTTTGTATGAAACTTCCACAAAATTTGACGCTAGAGGTCAGTAAAATGTTGTAGGGATCCGTGTTATATATACTAACAATAAAATGTAATTAAATAACCATATAATCCTTTAATAACAACAAAAAACACAATGAGTATATTTTATCTTTATCAATATATTTTAATGTACTTCTTGTAATGTAATCATGAATAGTAGTTTGCGAACGTCCCTTTAATAATTTGAATATATATCTAATATATATCTATATCTTTGGCCGCTTCACACCACGTCAATCGGGCCCCGTGCTAAGTATCCGAAGAACTTGTGTTACAGGTACCGGAAAACGAGAAGTATATATAATACTTTTATACTATACATATATTGATTTCTTAGGTTTACGCGAATATTGTTCATTGTTTTAAACACTTACGGATTATGTCGCGGTGCACTTTTCTTTTTCCGACGTTTCGGCTACTTTCCAGCAGCCGTGGTCACGGGAGGACTGAGGTGTCAATTGTCCTATTTGTTGAAGTTGTTCAAACTACCCGAAGATTCTTCAATTATTATTTGTGTTCCGATCCACGCAAAACAGTACCTTGAAGCCGCGGTGAATTTAAATTACTTTTTATTTTGTTAATTATTGGATCCCAACTAGATGGCAGCACCCAGCCATCTCGGTTAAAATTAGGGTACTTTTTAATTTCTATAGCCTCGCGCATCATTCTTGGGCGATAACGGTGTTCCTTTGCCAGTACTTGTGGCTTATCAAATCTTATGTAATGGTGAGGTTGATCCAGTGTGTGTGTACGCAAATTGCAGATTTATTGTTGCGACGGTGTTTAACATGTGCGATGTGTTCCTTTACGATGTTGATGGATCTTTTAGTTTGCCCTATGTAGGAGAGACCGCAGTCACAGTCGAGCTTGTAAACTTCTGCGTCTTGAAGGGGAATGTTACATTTCACTGGTGGTAAAAATTGACATATCTTTTTGGGTGGCTTGAAATATGTTTTTATAGAAGCTTTCCTTAGAATATAGCCAACTTTATCAGTGACTCCATTCATAAAAGGTAGAACTGCAGGTATTCGTTCGACAGTGGCTGGTTTCACTCGGTCACTGTGATGCAGGCGTGGGACTCGAAGCTTATTGTCACATAGAACTTGTGTGACATGATGAAGCTCGATTTCCAAATGCTGCTGATCACAGATTTCTCGTGCTCTTCTAATCAAAGTTTTGCCAACGGTAGATAGCTGTGAAGGATGGTGGTGGGACTCACCATTTAAATGTCTATTAGTATGTGTAGGTTTGCGATACACAGTGTGACCTAAGGTGCCATTGGGATTCCTTATTACTAATACGTCCAAGAAAGCTTATTTTATCTAAGTTATTGGTATCTAACTCCATAGTGAATTGTATTTTGGGGTTGAGACTGGTCAAATGATTTAGGGATATGGTTACTTTGTCAGATGGTAAAATTGTGAAAGTATCATCCACGTACCGCTTGAACTGGGTACTAGAACCTGGGTTGTATAGGTGAGGTCTCAAGAGCAGTCTCCTCGAAGTCTTCCATGAATATGTCAGCAACAACGGTAGAAACTGGGGAGCCCATCGCTACACCATCTACTTGCTTGTAGAAGTCATAATTCCACAACATGTAGCCAGATGTGACTTGGTGTCTAGATTCAGTAAGTCGGAGTATTTCTTTATGAGACTTTGAGTAGTCTTTAAAACGTTGTTAGAGACCACGGATGCTGGAAAGTAGCCGAAACGTCGGAAAAAGAAAAGTGCACCGCGACATATATTTAAAAATTTTATTATATTATACACATATTTAATACACATCCACAGAGGTCGTCAAATGTTACCTTTATGTATACATAAATGTTACCTTTATGTACAATTCACCGTTGAAATTACTACAGAATACTCGGGAAATAATTATTTCTATAATACGTCAATATTTGGTTCCAATCCAAGCGACGAACGACGACATAACTGACATAGTTCATAATACAAGCGATAGATGGCGTTTCTAACATAACTTTAAAAATATTATTATTTATTATTAAAACTATTATTGTAACTATTAGTGACATTATTATTTACTTCAATTAATTAATTGAAGTAAATAAGAATGTCACAAAACAACATGTTATAATATTAGGCCATAAAACAGTTACATACTTTTTAGTTTTCGTAAATCAAATATTTAAAGTATTCACTTAGCTTGGAAAAACACCTTAAAGAAAACATACTTGAAGCAAAAGTCACTTTTCACGGTTTTGGACCTATTTTAAGGGCCATCCTCTGGGTCCAGTCTGCAAATCCAGCAGCCTATCAATAATAATTTATTGATATCTTTTCATCTGTTATCTATAAATAGTAGTAAATATCCAGACGGATTTACCAAAAGGCGTAGGCGGCAAATTTTAGGGGGCGGCAAATGTACAATAATCAATTTGAAAATTTTTACAAGAAAAAATTTTATTTTATAAAAAATTATATTTTAGTACTATACTTTACACTCTAACGTCTGGATACAAAAAATACTAAGCGCTCTGTAAACTATAATTTTGCGATAATATACGATGCAAAATATTCTAAGTGTTTCAATATTATACACTGAAAAAGATATGTGGCTTGGCTGTTTCATTCCTACAAGAGTAGTATAAAAGTGAGTGAATTTTTACCTTACGCCTAAGTACTTAAATGTAGCGAAATGGCCAGGCCACATATTTTGACAAAGGTGTAGAGTTTGTAAAGTTAGGCTAGTAGAGTAAGGACGTGTAGAGTCTCGACGAGAGAGTAAGTAAGATCTGATAACTTTTTGACTAATCTGTTTGATTAATCTGTTTGTTGCGGCTAATCTCTGAAATAGCTGGGCCGATTTTCACGGGACTTTTACTGGCAGATAGCTGATTTTATAGGGTATAAGATAAGCTACTTTATCTTAGGATTCTGTTTAAAAAATAGGGTTCTGTTTCCATTAGTTCTACGCAAACGAAGATACGAGCACCAGCTAGTATTCAATATTATTATTATGTATGTTTAAGTCTTAATTTTAATAATACTGAGACCAGTCTCTGTGGTCTAACGAGCAAACTCTTCATTGGTTTAATTATTTATCAATAATAATATAAAATGTTAAAAACTATAACCCGACTACGCAAATTATGTAGCCTATGTTACCCGTATCATTATTGCGAATCTATTGACATCTCAATCATTAAAATCAGATCTTTTAGCGATACGATGGAACAAACACAGCTTCCAAAATCATAATTATCTAGTAACCAGATAAGCGAAGTTATACTTCTCTTTGAACTTAACTAAATGGCTTCTATGAAATTTGAATTAAAAAAAACACTTCGTTTTCAAAGTGTGACTATAGTTTTTATAGACTATTTGTTGCGATAAACTTTTATCATCCCCATATTTCCCAGAGGTTAGACAATGTGAAAGGGTCATCAAGTTTGCGTTTGAAATATTGATAAGATCAGAACCTTTCAGACTTTACTCAAATTGAAACAAATAATTCCATTTAGAACATTTTCGATTCAAAAAGTATAATATAAGTCTTCAATTCGTAAAGTCCTAAAGTATTAGAAGGTCCTAGGGTGCTTACCATCAGCATTCCGAGCACACCGACCATTTGTCCCTCGGTGTAAGCCCCGTAATAAACTTTATAAAGGGTATTCAGGAGAATTGACATTTTACGGGCATTTCACGGAGTATCATGTACTTATCAAAAACGATGACGCAGACATGTCGCTATCGGAACACATCGGCTTAACGGGTAAATAGCACAAGATTTGACATACAATACTTTACAATACAAAAAATGTGGCATAGAATACTTTACAATATAACAAATGTGACAATACTTTACAATAAAATAAAAAGACTATTCCAAAAATACATTTACTTTATTCTGCTAAAGATAATCTTCTTATATAATATATAAAAATGGATTGCAATTACAATGTGTCGCTAAAACTCGAAAACGGCTGGACCAATTTGGCTAATTTTGGTCTTGAAATTAATGTGGTAGTTTAAGGAAGGTATAAAGGGTGAGATATTTTGAAAGAATTATGGAGAGAATACTAAAAACCACGATAGAATTTTTCCATATTAACAGTTCTCTGTGTTTAATTTATCAATTGACTGTCTAATATTTATAGGTGCTTTACTGTTTGGTTATTTATTTATTACAGTTCATAGTTAAGACAGAACATCGTGTATCGGGACAGCTAGTCTCTTATATTGAAAATATAAATATCAGTAATGTTGTGCAACATAAATATAACATCGATGCAACAACTAAAAACACTGTTCGGTTCTCAAGTTTATTGTTCGTAGAGTGCTACGCCCCGCTACGGTCTGCTACGCCACGTAGGCTGCTACGGTGAAGACCAATTAAAAACTGCTCGTGGCTTTTGAAATAGAACTCTCTTCTGGAATAGAACCAAGTTCAGTACAACAGCTGTTACCGATTTATTTGTATCTGCAACTATGTACAGACAACGGATGGTACTGAATTTTAAGAATCTTTGTACCATTGGTAATTATTTTAACACATCAATAAGTTTTCTTCGACTAAAAATTAAAAAAGTGAGTAAATCATATATCAATAGCCCAGCGCATTAGCAAGCTAAAGTGGAAATTGGCTGGACACATAGCACGTAGAACCGATGGCCGCCGGGGCCGATAGGTAATTGAGTGGAGACCACGAACTGGACATCGAAGCGTGGGACGGCCTCCCACCAGGTGGGACGATCTAAGAAAAGTCGCCGGGAGTCAGTGGATACACGCCGCGAGCGACCGGACACACTGGAAATCTATGGGGAGGCCTATGTTCTGCAGTGGTCGTCACCAAGGTGAAACGACGAGTAAATCAAAAATACGCCACAGAAATAAATTTTCCATACATGTTAGCATACTTCTTAATTTTCAGCATCTTACCTAAATCATAATTTTATGAAATTATAAACATGTATGAACCGCACGTATGAGGCTGAGTACACGCTCATCTAAGTGAGAAATCGTGTCCGTATGCTCGCTAATGCGGAGACACCCGTGTGTCTACACACGGGTGACGCTGATGACGTCATAATTACTGTGATGTTGTAATCACATTTCGTAAAAATCATGTCAATCATGTCTTTCGGGAAACTTTTGTTCCGTACATTCGCAATTTCTAAAATAAATTATTAAAATATCTACTTGGTCCTCCGTATGTAAAAGAAATAGGGAATTTCTAAGCACAGTACAAGCAAGGACTAAAAATAATAATAAGTAAGTATAGACTACTAGCGACCCGGCACGTGCTTCGCTACGTTATAATGTGAAATAATAAAAAAAAAATATTGGCACATCAAATTCATTTATTCAAACAAAAAAATATTTTATTAATTGCTAGCTATTTTAAAACTTAATCTAAAACATTTGGATAAACAATATTTTTTGTTTTACAATTTTGAGCATGAATAAACAAACGGCTGGGGGTACCGTCTCTGGAACTGGAACAAGATGTCACTGGAACAAGGGAGAAACATGATTCCTCCAAATTCACACCATAAACGTGAAGTGTTTGCCCTTGGGCCTTGTTGATGGACATCGCAAACGATAAACGCACAGAATATTGTAATCGTTTGAACTCAAATGGCATATCAGTTGGAATCATAGGAATCACGCGGTATCAAACAAACTTCTTTTGATTTAGCAGTTAAGATCGTAGCTTCAATCAAATTTGGCAATAACTTTTTCACTGCCAATCTGGTGCCATTACACAGTTTTGGTGGATTAATATTTCGCAATAATATAATCAAAGAACCAACTTTCAGATACAAGCATTGCGGTGGCATAACAGCCGGTTCCAATGAAATTAAAAATTCAATTGGATAATTCATTGCCTCATCTTGATTCATAACATTGTCAATTGATTTATACGTCGTGACTACACCTGGCAGTTTAGCTTGAATTTAAAAAATAATGGCATTGATTTGAATATTCTTCGGTGCTAAAATGGCGCGTTCTCTCAACCAATCATGATTTCTGTAATTCTGAAGAATATTCGGAAAAATACATTCAATCAATTCATCTATCGATTGCGCAATTGTATAAAAATTGTTCGGTACAGCGATCAATCCGTTGGTACTGACGATTTGTATTTTGCCATCACCAATTTCTAACAATTGTTTTGAAAACTCATGGGCAGCTGGATCATTTTGTAAGTGAATACGCATATTAATGTTCAGTGTCAATTTTTGTACATATCTCCAAAGAACTGATGACTTCAAACAGGCATTTAGTTCATCAGCAGGAGTTGATCGAGCAACGATTGACGAAAATCCCCTAATTGTAATATATATAGCACCACCAAAAAGCTGTTGATTACCACGTAAATCTTGCATTGTTCGATTAAATGCTTCTAGTGAATTTTTATTCGCCATTGTACACTGCTCCCAAAAAATAATTGACGGTAATCGCAGAATTTTTGCCATAGCAGAATTTCTCGAAATATTGCAAGTTGGAGTTTCAATCACCTGTACATTCAATGGCAATTTGAATGCAGAGTGTGCGGTTCGACCACCTTCTAATAATGTAGCAGCAATTCCCGAAGATGCAAGTGCCAATGCAATTTTCTGTTCCGATCGAATAGTCGCTAAAATCAATGATATAACGACCGTTTTGTCTGTACCACCAGGTGCATCCAAGAGAACGTGCAAAATGTGACTTTAGAAAATTATACAAATGAAATGTACACTGAAACAACACTGTGTATGTACACTGAAAATAGGTCAATTATTTACCTATTCGTGGATCAATCATTGGTATATTGATATGGTAGCCATCGTCACCTTTCCAATGCAATATTGGGTATTGTAATGCATCGTAACTACGATGAAGTTCCGAAACACGTTGCAATTGCTCATTTCTGAGTTTTTCTCTTGCAATATCACGGGATTGAAACTGATCACCAAGAATTACAATTGCAACCTCATCAATTGTTGGTGCATTAAATCGCCTTGCATGCTCTCCAAAAGGTGTTCTATCAGCCCTTATTACGATTTTGTGATTATCAGATGGCATACGATCGAGAGCAATTTTGAACAATTGGACTAATGCGTTATGCTGATGGAAAAACCTTTGTAGCTCACGAATAATTTCTCGTCTTGTATTCGAAACAATTGCACAACGTTGATCAAATTCACGATTTTCATCACCAATAAAAATAAATTTGCAAAAATTGATGATCAGCGTCGGGGTATGGCAATAACGAACCAGCTTGATGATAAATCTGACCTGAATCTGTAACATGTTTGCAATTTTAGGTAGATGTTGGATCAGAATTTTTAAAACTATCGAATACTTTATGATTCAGATTGATATAAACATGGAACAATCCTGTTAAAGTATTTACCTTAAACGTCAGCATTAAATTATCTCTCATAATATAATTTTAGTAGCACATGAATGACATAACAACATGCTTGTACTGTCAACACTGAAAAAAGTCCCCATTACAAAATGATCCGCCATTTATTGAATTCATTTGTTACAAAAAATGTGATAAATGAAGAACCGCTCGACCGATTTTGTGCAAACTTCATATAAACCATCTACTAAATAGTCCGAACAAAGCTATATATAGATTTATAAAATGACAACGAAAAGTGGCATTGATTTTATATATATATAGATAGATAGATAGGCTACATTCAATTAAGCGATAGACAGTTTAGTATTAGTAATGCGCCGTCTTTGGGTAAATGTTAAGTGTAACATCAAACCGTAACCAAAGTCTCACTAACACAGTTCACACAAAAATCTTTTATGCACTGCTATTTGGCAGATAGATGAATGTCTATCATTATATCGAATACGTTATCGCTTTGTATTGTTGAGGTCCAGTCACGCCACCACGCCATCACATATAAAGATTTATATAACTATTATTATTGCCCACGGCTCCGCCCGCGTAAACACAGTATCCCACGGGAACACTGTGCTTTTTCGGAATAAGAAGTAGCCTACGTTTTAATCCAGATCTTAAACTACTACCATTCCAAATTTCATTGAAATCCACTCGGTAGTTCTTGCATGAAAGAGTAACATCCATTCATCCATCCATACATGCATCCATCCATCCATCTATCCTGACAAACATTCACATATTTTATAATAGTAGTAGACATGTGTCACAAACTATATTATTTTTTATGCTGGTGTAGATACATTATTTTTCTTTAGACTTTTATGATTACATAGTATAGTAACGCTTCTCATCTAATAATATTATTAATACCTGGGAGACCGAGCTTTGCTCATAGTTTTAGTAGGACGATAAAATAATTAAAAATAATTTTAAGAAATAAAAAGATAATAAGAATCGCAAAAAAATTTATCTTACCGGGATTCGAACCCACCACATTCCGAATTTCCAAACAATGCAAAAATTATACAGGTACGCATACCAAGCTACCAATCAGACTGACGTAGAAAGAGTCGAAATTACTGATGCACGACGAAAGAAAAAAAACATATATCGCTTAAAAATGCGCAGTTTCTAAGGAATAAGACCTAGCTAGATCGATTTTTTCCCCTAAAACTCCCTAAACACTCAATTTCATGGTAATACTTGTAGTCGTTGTTATTAAAATAAAAAATTACACCGCTGAAAGAGACTTAAGGAGACGTATAATACATGCCTATTATCTTGACAGCGAGTGGAGTGGTGGGCAAAACCTAGTCTATACATACAAATGAATGAAATTGTATTGTCTGTTTGTAATTTTAAATTAACAGCTTTTCACATATTGTATATGCATATAATGTATACTTTACGGTACTTACTAAAATAAAATATATATTTTTGTCTGTCCGTCTGTCTGTCTGTTTGTTCCGGCTAATCTCTGAAACGGCTAGAACTATTTTTACGACTTACTTACTTACTTTCTTGACTTACTTTCACTACCAGATAGCTGATGTTATAAGAAGTAACTTGGGCTTCTTTTATGTAAGGGTTTTAAAAACAGGGGTCCGTTTCGATTACTTCTACGCAAACGAAGTTACGGGCACCAGCTAGTAACATAATAAAATTAAAATTAATGATTATCAAATATTATAAGTTATGATTGTTTGTGCCTTATTTACAAGAATATTCTCTTGAGCGAAGAATTTATAAATACACGCTTTAGAAGTAAGTTAGTGAGATGGAAATAAGGAATTCGTTTCCATCTGATTACCTCTATCTACTAAATACAATCTGCATATGAATACGACCCATCTGCTCGTCCCAACTTTTAATATTACCATATCTTGTAGTTTGTCCGTCGTAATTCGAACCGACAAAGTAGTAGATAAGCTAAGGGGTCCCGACCGAAAGGTTACGAACGTGTAGTACCTTGCAGTTTGCTTCTCTGGTAATGTAACTTTTGTAATATGTATTGTGATCAGTGCTAGCTGATCCCGACAGACGTTGTCCTGTCTTAACTACAAACTGGAAAATAAAAAAATAACTACCAACATACATTTCTACACAAACAATTATGTATGGGATTTTATCTGTCATTTTAGTATTTTCCTTTAAGTTTTTGGAACGAAGTTCCTTATAGCGCGTTGCGAATTGTATTGGGGCTGGACGGATTATTAGGTACGACACGTTTTGCCACTCGAATTCACAATGTAAAATGTAAAAATGTAGAATTTTGCAATTACACATTGTGACTGTTATGACTGTTATATATTGTGACTAGCTAGCCGGGTCTTAGGTACGCGAGCGGCGGTGGAACGGAAGAGCGCTTGATGTTATTACTCAGTACGGAGCCGGACTTCGCGGCGGCAACACTGCGAGCAGCAAGCAACCAGCCCCCCTCTCCTCTGTCCCTACCTAAGGCGCGGCCAACTAGTTCCGCGCGCACTATATATACTTAGTTCAAATATTTGTTTTGTATAATATAATATATTATATCTATACAGATAAACAAAATTGAAGTGTCTGTTTGTAATTTCAAATTAACAGCTTTTATTTTCACTTAATTAATGCATTTAAAAGTATGATCGGTACTTACAATAAAATATAAATTGTTAACATTTTTCTGTCCGTCTGTCAGTCTGGGTGTGTATATATATATATATATATATATATATATATATATATATATATATATATATATTTCTTCCAAAATAGGCTTTCAATTCTTCATTATCAACTATATTTTTATATTATAATATATATATTATAACTTCGTTCCATCCGGGTGTCCCTTGACACCTCTCAAGTTTTTCAATATTTCTCACCGTTCAAACCTTCCCTGAACTTTCTCTTTTCTCTTTTAGCCGTTCTCGAGATTTAGCGAGATTTTGCAATTCCAATTGCAGTCCATTTTTATATATATAAGATTATTATTTTGTTATATTTTTTCATTTCATAGGAAAGTTATTTGATTTTAATATTACTCTGCAATTAAAATACCTACGTTTATATTATTAAGGTACTAAAAAATACACTAATAAACTAGACTTTAAAATTTAAAGTATTATAATAGTAACTACGCGATCGTGTGGATCGAAACCTCTCACAGAACTTTGTCCTGAATTTATTATTACTTGCATTTTATATGATGAAATATTATGAAAACCTTATTATTCTCATATTTTGAGTAAACATGTAAAAAGACGAGTAAGTAACAATTTTGCATACTACATAGGTAGTTACAGGAAACTTTATTGTACAAATTATAGTCATTAGCCAGTCAAATACCACACTTAAATACATCCAAAAGATTAACAGAAAATGTGTTCTACTCGTATTATTATTTTTATGCAATCGAAGTTTTCAAAAAGGCTTTCCAATATGCAAGTGTTAGATCGCTTTAGGTATGAATATAGAGTCAGTTTTATTGAGGTTTCGTGACCGACGCTGACTTCTCGACGTTTGCCGCTATTACTGAAAATATACTGATTATCCGAATGTGATATTACTTATAACTCTGTGGCTCAGTGGTTTATCGTGTTGGTGCTCAAGCCGAGGGTTGCGGGTTCGAATCCCGGCGTAGGAACAAAATTTTTATTTGTGTTACAGGGTCATGGATGTGTATTAAATATGTGTATAATATAATAAAAAAATCTTTAATATATGCATCGTATAAAAGTATTAAATATACTTCGCGTTTTCTGGTACCTGTAACACAAGGTCGTCGGATACTTAGCACGGGGCCAGATTGACGTGGTGTGAAGCGTCCATAGATATTATTATTTATTAGAACTATCTGTGGAAAGATACAATACCTAATATAATAATTGTATTCATAAAAAAAAGAAAATCAATTTTACCGATGATTTTTTTTTGAAGATTTCGAAAGTAAGAATGAGCCCTTGGACATTATTATATTACACACTTTATATTTAACCTACGCGTAGGTCCTATGAGACTTGGAATAGAGTAAACTTTGTATAGAAGTGATGTTGAATACTAATGAAGACTGTCACAAGATTTACAAGCACCCAATTTATTAAATTGCTAAATTTTGCCCTCGACCACGTGCGCGCAAGAGGAAATCCCTTGGAATCTTACATTTTGCAGCGATAAAAAGAAGCATATGTCCTTCCTCATGGTCTACTCTATGTATGTGCCAAATTTCATTAAAAACAGTCCAGTAATTCAATTGCCTCAGAAACAGAAAAGAAAGAAAAAAAACAGAAAAGTCGAAGCCTATTCAATGCAAACAAACAAACATAGACGATTTTTAACATCTAGCACGAAATTTTTATATATTTTTTATGGTACGTACATAACGGTAAGAGATTACAATTTTGTTTTCGGTTGTCAACCCTCTTGGAACTTAATTAAATTACCCAATATTTAACTTACCATGCGTACTGTAAAATATATATATCGAAGCACGATTAAGCTTGGTCGAAGAAATACCATGATCTCACAGAAAATCAGCGTGATATAACACTTGCTATAATAACTTAAATTACCCAATTTTGGCATACTTTCTGGACATATGTTTATGTTCTACGCATAGTAGCCTCTATGTTTCAGTAAATAATACGTGTGCACTTAGTTAATGAAATATCAGCGATATCTGTTATCGCCGCTCGATATTATGGGCGATTGCGTCAGTTCACTACATTATTATATTTTTGTTGTTGCCGAGCTCGGTGCAAACGCGCCACCGATTGTTGCGCGCTACTATAAATTATTATTATTATCATCACACATTTTGAATTTGCGCGACTGACTTCACCGTGGTACCGCAAACAGCTGTTAGGAGCGCTCATCAAGTACATGATAATATCTTCAAAACAAAAACAGATATTCAAGGAGCGGAGCCTTCAATTTTGACCAGATTATCCTTTATTTAAATTCTTATCATAAACGCGCAGCGGGCGCATGACCTTCAAAGCCGGCGCGTTGTACGGCAGTGTCCATCCCTCGCGCGAGTTGTCAGGTAATAATGTTATTACATAAGTAATATCGTAGCCTTATACTGGGTTACATATTTCATTCGGATAAAATACATCATGACGTTTAGAAAAAATCAATTCTAGAAATTTTGGGCACATGATTTACTGCTTATTTGAATACGTTCAGAAAGTAAAATCATTATCATTATAAAACTCCAAAAAAATGCTTACAATCCATATTGCTCTGTGCGACATTAGGGTCATTGGCATCACAGCTGATTTCAAAATAATTTTATTCTCAAATCAATTAATTTCATTCGTGTGAGGACTGAGTATGCAAGAGAGTATTTAATTTATTTTGTAATACGTTAGAACATTGTGTAGCGAGCGGTATCTCGCAACGGCTCGGTAGCAAAGAATATATTATATTACTAAAGTATCGGTAGATCGTTTGCGCAGTGCGTTAAACTTTGTACTGGTTTAATTTTTACTGACAGAATGCATAATTATAAGGTTTGTGTAGCAATGTAATCGATATTTAACTTTGTATTTAAATATCGGTCATATTCTTTTAATTATTGTACTTTTCGTAATAATAATGTGTCTTTAAAATGAACTGCCAACTAAGCAAAAGGTTTGTAAGCTATAATACATTTTCAAACACAACAAAACATTTTTCAAACTAGGCATAACAATTTTCATCATTCCTATTCCGGACACTAGCTTGCTATGCTTCAAAAACTAGCCTCGTGTAACCCGGTCATAGCACCTGCGTCTTGGCCGTAGCGAGGGTAGTAATATTGTGAGCGACAAGTTTGAACTTTTATTATAAGTTAGCTTAAAATAACGTTTTTAATCATTTTTTGGTCTACTCATATCATTTATTTTTAAATTAGATTTACAAATCTAAAAAATGTAGAACACTAAACCCACAATCTTTTACTAGGCTAAACTATTTGTATTGTCAAATGGGGGATGGTTTATGGGCGAACATGGCCAGTGCCATACAAAAAGTATATTTCTCTTAACCCAGAATAGCTAAAGACTAAATCTATAATTTACTCTCAAATGTCAACCTAGTCTCCACTTGATATTTGCCTAATCGTTTCGAAGGCTGGAATCTGTGCTCGAAATACGTCCTCTATTCCCAGTAGAGTGGCCATAACATATGTTGTAAATAAGGACAAAATGCCTGGAAAATTATCTCCAGCCGAACCCTCGGGAAATCATGTTCAATGAAGTCTTCCAAATATTGGACGCTATGAATTTCAAAATATTACATTGACTCCATTTGATCACTTGATAGGACATTTAAGAAGTTAATTGTCGGAATGCCGCATGTCATTAGTCATTAATTACCAGGATATTTTCTATATTACAAACACTATCGATTGGTGTACTCGTAGTAAAATAGCGTATGATTTTCTTTTTCAATATCAGTCGGTTCGATTCCTGGATAATAATATATAGTTATCAAAAACTTGTGATGCAGTTTTAGTTTTTATCAAAATCGGGCTCGCAACTCCTTTCAGCATTTTCGAAATTCTAAGAGTTGAATTTTACACATGCCCACTTGAAAAATTCACCCTGCATAAGCAACTATTTATTTATCTGCGGAAGAAACGAAATAAAACTACCTTTGTTTATTTTGCATGATTTTCTATAGGTACTTCAACATATCCAAATTACTATTCCGCAGTATCTGTAATAAATTTAAGAGCTGACTGAAGTCTCCGCCGTTGTGCTTCAATTTAGCTAATGTACACTTAGCACTCGATAATTTTCGAGAAGCGCCGCTTAACTGAGTTCAGCGAGCGTTTTAGACACTATTATCGAATTTTAGTGATGTTGCTCACGAAATAACGATGAATTCAAAATATTTTCAACATTTGAAACATAATATTCACTGAAAAAAATATTGTAAAAACAGAAAATCAAACAACTCATAAAAACTTCAAACTTGAAAAACGTTTAAACTATATAAAGATTTAATTATCTAGTAACTTACAGCATCTTAATGACAATATAATATCTAATAACTATTAAATTACTATTTGACTAATCGTAATCTACATTTACTAGCGAGATTTAACCCAGGCCTGTCATTTATATCGATAGCTATTGTGTCGATACATCACTATGTTGCAGTGAAGTGGGAACAGCTATCATTAGTGGTCGCCTCTGTAAGCGCTAACGAGACCAGCCTGTGTCACTGTCAGGGGTGCTGAGATAAAGGTCACTAACGGATTTGGAAAGGCTTTGCGCCAAATGCTATGAACTTCTGACTACCATTATCAACCAGTGATTCTAAAGTCAATTATAGCTGGATACAATACGTAGCTTTTTAGAAAATTGATACATTCGGGTAGTAAACTTGTTCACTTCCGTGGACGATACATTAAAAATTTAAAACATTAACAGCCGTTCTATACATGAAAACTTTAGAATCATATTAGAATTATAGAAACAAGAATACATATACAACATAGTAATATTATGAGATGTGCTGTTTGTATGTTTGTATACACTATGTAAGTATGTTTTTCTATGGAAATGACAGAAAATGTGAGATTATAGTCGTGCTGTAAGTATTTTGCTGAAATAGGCACATGTGTTTCAATAATAAGTAATTATTTATTTAATCCTACTATATCATTATAGTCACTATATTATAAACAGAAAATATTTATTTGCTTTTCATTGAGTAGCCTCCGAAGCTACTGGGCCGATTTTGATAAAATTAGCACACATATAAAATAGATCACGTGGAAGGACATTAAGTATACTTTTTATCGCGAAAAATTACAGTGTTCACGTGTGACAATCTGCGCGCGCGCATCTGCTGGCGTTTGCAGTGCTTCACCAGTGCAAACGTAAAATTCTACCAATAACACTTAAGTGCACTGGCGGTTAGGCCGCGGCGGCCACCAAATTTTATGCATGCGGCCGCAGACCGCTTGCGGCTAATTGCTCGCACTGATGATAGTTACATACATTTCAGTGGCCGCCGCGGCCTGGCCGCCAGTGCGCGCTTTAGCTAAGTCGTATTTTGACATTAGCACTGATTACTCACTGCAAACTTCACGAAAATAGGCTATAGTTTGTAATTCTATTAGAAATTTAAATGTCTTATTATTTGGTTACTTTACATTACTTTTACTACTACGACGCATGCCACTTTAATAACATTGTATTCAAACCTTACGAGTCCAATGGGAATTCATTACTTACCATCAGGCGTCCCTCACCTCTACCGCCCCCCTTTACCACTGCCGTGAAAAACTGTCCACCCGAGCCATAATTCGTTGTAATTGAGGAAACGTACGTTTGCCTCGCATCGATCGATGACGTCACCGACCCGGCCAGTACTGACAAACATCTATCGGATAATGACATTACCACCCGTTGTCTACTACGGCCTGATAGATCTAGAATTACTTACAAAATCGTATTAATATTACTATTCATATATATATACGAGTATTAACTGTCTCGAGGTGTCCACACAGCAGTACTGCAGTAATATAACGTTTTATAACATTAGTTAGCACGATTATATCGTTTGAAACATTATCGGACAATGTTATTATATACCAGCTGGTGCTGGCACCTCAGCTAGCTGAAATTAAGGGAAACGGATATATAAACGGATATATAAAAGAAACGGATAGGTTTTTTTAATTACTTTAAAAGTTACAGTCCGATTTCGTTCAAAATATTTTTCCTAAAGAGTATTATAAGAGTAATATAAGGGACCAACTTATAAACCACTTTGGAGGCCGATTACTCGAAAGTGGTTGACTTTGTAAAAAAGTCAAGTATCAAACCTTACCATTATTTTAAAAGACCTATTTAACAATACCTTACACGGTGGGGTAGAATGAAAAAATATTTTTCATCCCCACTTCACATGTATGGAAAGTCCCCCTAAAATATAAAACTATTCTTATTTTATGGTACCAAAACTGAGATCTAGACACAATATGGTATATATTACAATATGGTATAAACTTACTTTACCAAATTTCATCAATTTATATTCATAATTACAGAAGCTAGAAGAGCGGACAGACAGACAGACGGACGGACAGAGCGAAACTATAAGGGTCCCTTGAGTACGACGGAACCATAAAAACTAGGTAGGATGGGAAGAAAATACTGCTCTTTTTGTAAATATTCAATTGCAACATCATAATTCATTAAATATTAAGATGTAACTGAAGCGCAAACTACGGAGCGATTAACATATTTTCTCATAAATAAAACATGAATTCGCAAACATTTGCACTTCTAATAATAACTCCGAATAAGAGACAACATTATTACAAGTTTCGTGAAACAGCTGCCATTTCTGCCAAAGAGAATTCTAAAATAAAATACCAAAGAAAAATAAACTTTTCAATCTCCCTGGAGACCGAAAAGTACCTACTATCGAGACATGTGTGAAAATTATTTCCACATTCTCGAGGATTTTTAACATCGCATGTTCCAAGGATTGAAGTTTCGAACGTGGAAAAGGTGTTGAATAAGTCGATTTTCCAAATTAAAATTGGTAACCGACAAAAGACGACTGACTTATAAATGTTAATTTATTTAAAGTAAGATCAAATGAAACTTACTTTGATTTTTGAGTTTCAGTTTAAAAACGAATTTGCATCAAAATTAAATTTTCAAAGGACTTCCTGAGAGTTTTATGTCAGTAGGTATATTTAGCTTAACTTACCTATATAATTATTTTAATAATATATGACCAGAATAAAAATAATGATTAAAAATATTTGCTGTAGTTTTGTAAAAGCATATGTACAATATTGAAAAAGTTACTGCTCGACCAGTTTCTAAACTTTTTCCTTTGCACTTAGACGCCTCAAAATATTTAAACTACTGTTTTTAAGCACAAAGGAAGCGACCACGACGACTGCAGACGAAGTTGAACTACGTATTTACACGTATGTATGCACAATTCAACGGCGCTGTCAGGGTCAGTTCACACCGGGACGATACGCAACACTACGTGGTGTTGCATTTTTATGATAGCTATTCAAAATTTTGTTTACTATACGAAAAGGTAAACGTTTCATATTACATCGTATATAAATACTGCAAATGCGCAATGTAGCGCGGTGCAACTTGACATTCGAACTCTTACAATGAAACGTGTATCTTCTTGTGTAATTAATAAATATCAATTTTGAATAGCTATCTTAAAAACGCAGCGCCGCGTCGCGTATCATTTCGTTTCGGTGTGAATTGACCCTTGAGCGATTTTGATGTTATGCCTGGTCGAGCGGCAACTTGTTCGATAGCGCATTGTCACCGCCCCGTCAGATGACCAGTGTCGTACAAAAATTATGTTCCTATAAACCAAAAAATGACAACCTGCACAATGTAAAACCTTTAGATTTTTTATTATTTCACACCACAAACCTGTAGCGAAGCGATGAGAGCTGACGCTAGTCTACACGGCTACGGCGGTAACAAAACGCAGCCTTATCTCACCGCCCCTATACAACTCATCCTGAACATCCAAATCCTCTAACAAAACGCGAGCCTCGCTACACGAAACATCAACGCCCGAAATTAATATCGTATCTAAAATCTTAGTTTGACTCAATCTTAGATTCTCAAACAAAAAATAGTCCTAAGATCGTTGAAATGTATTAATCTTGATCTCAGATAGCTAAAATGAGATTAAGATAGATCATTAATTGCGGGCGTTAGTCAACTGCCAAGAATAACTTTTTGTTATCTATACTCTATGAGTCTACATAATATAGTCTATAATATTATAAAGAGGAAAAGTTTGTTTGTATGTTTGTTTGGTTTTGATGAAATTTGGCACAGATATAGAGTAGACCACGCTGAAGGATATAGGCTACTTTTTATCGCAGAACATGAACACTATGCAGTTTCCGCGAGATTATCTTTTGCAATTTGCGCGCACGAAGTCGTAGGCAATATCTAGTGTTTAATATTCGTGTAATAAGTTTTCTCAAGTTTTAGGCTTATAAAATGATTACTGAGGTCTTAACCAAGATGCCATCGCTAATTACAATGACGATCTCCGAAATTCAAAATGTATGGGATTGACATAACGTTCGCTAACGGCCGGTTTCAATAACCTATCTACCAATAACTATTTGTTAGAAACAACACATTTGTATCGCAAAAAAACCGGCAAATGATTGAATGACGACGTTTTTAAATTAAGACTTCCAGAATAGTTATGCGATACCTCCATCCAGTCATTCTCTCTATCTACAGTCCATTTAAATAGAACCTATATCAATAAAAAAGGGTTAAGAACGTAGGTTCCGCTATACCGCGTAGCATCCAGAAGGGCTTCTGCTAATTGAATCCTGCAATAATCTAATTACAATCCAGTCCCGATATGTCAAAACTGCGAAAGGGTATTCTCATAAACGTCAATCTAACGTCAAACCCGTTCTGATTGATCCAAACTTGAAAAATCAGTTTATGATATCAAGACGATTAATCATAAAAAGTAAAATGAAAGTGTAAGTTAATAACGAGAATTTGGGTTCAGATTTGAAAATTTTGATCTGTTTTCAAAACAAATAAAAAATGAAAAATTGTAATGAAGATGAATTATATCTAAGAACATTATCGAAAATGTCAGCTTTCAAACAAAAAAAACTAGATTAAAATCGTATCACCCGATTGAGAGTTACGATGCGACAGACAGATACAAATACAGACACGTCAAACTTATAACACCCTTCTGTTTTCGTCGGGTTAAAATCTACCACCCCGCACGGTGTATTGTGTTTTGTGCCTAGATCAATATACCCACTTTAATTTTAGAAATTACTTATTTTAATTACGTTCAGCACCGTAATGTTTAATTTGTCAACGGCGGATAATGAAGTATCCTTGTTTAATTAACGACCCTGACTCATCAAAACTTTTTAATCTCAAGATGTTCGGAGCGCTCCTTCAACATTGTCTAACAATGATGTCTACTTTTAATCGATGGAAGAAAGAAAAAATATTAAGTTGCGTAGGACTCATGTGCGTCTACAAGGCCGTACCTACAAAGGTATATTGTGTAACGCGGGCTCTAACCGATAAATTATATTTATTTTCATTTTTGGAGTTCCGTACCCAAAGGGTAAAATGGTACCCTACTACTGAGACTTCGCTGTCTGTCTGTCTGTCCGTCTGTATGTCACCAGGCTGTACCGAGCCGACCGAGCGGGACAGAGTTCGTGCGCGAGTCCGACTCGCACTTGGTAGATTTTAATTATTTTATTTTTATATCCTACATAATATGGTGCATTTTGCGAATTACTTTGAATATTGTGCAATTTGTTGATCTGTAAGGGTTTATGTTGATGTTTGCGCAATATTTTAATAAAAGAATAAGCATATTATTATTTTTAGTGCTGTATCATTTTATTTATCAATCACCAATAATTCGTTTATTTCATGGCTTCACAATGGACACCGGTGTTACAGTAAGCATAACAGTTCTCACAGTAATAACACACAGAACTTTTGACAAAAATGATGACTTTGTCGTGAGTTCGATTCCCGCATTGGAACAACAAAAATTGTTGTTTCCAAGTTTGGTTAGGACAATGCAGGCTGATCACCTAATTGTCTGACAAGAAAGATGATCCATGCGTCGGATGGGCATGTAATAAGTCGGACCTGCGCCTGATCTCTCGTCAGTCGTGTCGGTTAGCCGTCCCACTGGGTTATGAGAGCAAAGGAAGAGAGAGTGCTCTTGTGCCCTGCGCACACACTTGGGCACTATAAAATTACTCCTGCTTAACTGGCCCTCTTTCAATTAAACCGGCCACCGTCACCGAAATCGGTGTGGGGAGTTATATAATTTACGTAGCCGCGTTTTTGTAAAAAAAAATAGTTATTTTATTACACGGTAATTATGTGGCATTTAAATTGGTAGAATTATAGCGCGTTATTGTCATTGTTGAAGTCTAGATTAAATTGAATCTGAACGGATTATAATACCCAATTTTTATTCGTGCCATTCTCAGCAGTAACTGTGCAGTGCGAACTAGAAACCAGCTGAAACCAAAGCTTTTGGAGATTAAAGAGGCTGCATATTATTTACAGTCGCCGACAACCCGATATACCACATTTTGATCTTATTGCTATCTCTCATCTATGACGACAAGGTTCAAAAGTACACCAGGTTCGTTAGCGAGCTTTTGAGAAATTTAAAGAATTTTACCTACCTAAAATCCATAATTTTAAGTATATTTATGCATGAAACCGATATCTGTGAAACGGCTTTGTACATTTGTTTCAGGATTATAAAAATAATTTGAACCCCGTTAGAATTGTAAGATAATAAAACTTTTTTACGCACTACCTATACACTACGCATGTTTTATGTTTAGAAATGTGGCGGATATGTAAATCATTCTATGCTACTCGTAATAATAATTTGACCTAGGCCTTAGGTGTTTTTTTAGGGTTGATGGGTTGGGTAGGTGTAAACTCATTCATTTTTATTGGAGACGAGTAGTAGAGGAACCTTGCAGTAATTCTTGGTCTACAGAAAAATCACGCGGAAACTTAAGAAAAAATATTTTGACTTATAAATTCTTAGCAAAATTTTTAAATATCCACATGGCAGCCCTATTTTCAGAACTGACTAAAATATCTGAACTAATCGGGTACTTGCCAAACAAAAAAAAGCCACATCGCAAACCGAAATTAAAGTTACGAAGTAGCTACCCAACTATCAAATAGTCAACCAAACATACCTAAAGTTACACAAAACTCTTAAAAGAAACTTCAAACTTTGCAAAACTTATTTTAGAGTTATCAAAATATGACTCACCTTAGTTTTTCACTATGAAATGAATACCATCCATTATTGATATAGCACTAACACACACACAGCACGTAACACTGACACCGACCGCGACCGTTCCGCCACGGATCTCGCGCCAAACTGAGCGCCTCCGGTCGCAGGATAATGAATTTTTGACTCAAAATTTGAAAATGTGTAGTGTTCGGAGAATTTTAATTTGCTACAAAGATTACCTAAGATGCGACTGAAAAATTCTACAGGCCTCTGTTTTTGTAATGAAACCCAATTTAAATATTAGCAAGTATAAAGGTACAGTGCATTACTTTCATCTAAAGCCGTGATTCTGCTTATGTTTTTTCGAAACATTACACAATCGAAGATAAAAAATTAAACAAAAACATTTGTTTTCATAAACCAGCTGTCGCCAGCTATTGAAAATGTTTTTGATTAAAACAAAAAAAAATGTGTACAAAAGATCACGAGTTCCCATGAGGAAGACGTACTTGCAGTTTAAGCGATTGCATAATATGCAGTAACTATCTGGGATAAAACACAGATTTCGAGTTACCTAGGCCATATTTAAAGACCCGTAATTTTAATATTTATCAGGAGTTACGAATAGAAGACCGATTTGGGATTGATAATTTCTTCCGTATTTCTTTCGTATACTTGGTCATGTGAGTGGTGTGACAGTTGTTACAAAACTAAACATCCCTTCCCCTTCTCCACCCGCGCGGGGAATGTTTTCCGTCCGTCTCGGAAGACAAAAACATTATGTGTATAGCCACGCCCCAATGTTTCGATGTTTTTGTGTAATTTTTCGAAAAAACACGACCAGGAGACGCGCCTTTACTCACAGGTACCTGCTACTTTTTATGAAACACCAATGTCTGGATTTTGAATTAGGAGGACTTTACACATAATTTATATGGCTACAGCGTTCCTCGTACCTATACCCAAGCTTGATGACATAATGATAGCAAATGACACATTATTTTTAACGCATAGGTACAGCGCGACCATGTTACTAATATTTCATCATTTTTGTATGAAAATGACCGACGATGTACGAAAATTTAAGATGTAAGAAAATTGGGTTGGTTTAGGAACTGAAACATAATAACATAGCCAGTCAATAAACATCCGATCTATTAACAAAATATCATCATTGTATACACGTTTCATGTTAGTTTCGTTTATTTAGAACTTAATCTTTAAGTTTCATAACACCCTAGTTAGAATTAAAGTTGTGAAGCTAGGCTTTCTCTCGCCTCGTAGCAGACTGGGCAGCTGGTGTCTGGTGTATCATAGCAGCCTGCATCTTATATTGTAGCGGCCTTGGCATATTTTTTTACTCTTTTAAGAGATCTGCACTAGCGCTACGCTTTTACGGTTCCGTATCCATAGGCTATAAACGGGACCCTATTACTGAGACTTCGCTGTCCGTGCGTCTGGCATATTTTTTTACTCTTTTAAGAGATCTGCACTAGCGCTACGCTTTTACGGTTCCGTATCCATAGGCTATAAACGGGACCCTATTACTGAGACTTCGCTGTCCGTGCGTCTGTCTGCCCGTCTGACACCAGGCTGTATCTACTTAACCGTGATAGCTAGATAGTTGAAATTTCCACAGATGATATCTGTTGATGTTGATGATATTTCAATTGTTGTATAATGTACAATTTATTATTTAAACCCTGCGCAGGAAATTAGGTCTTCCGCTGGAAGCTCGCCACAATATGAACTAATATTATCAACTTGGTCCTTTCAACTTATTGAGGTTTTCCATCTCGGTTAGGTTTCATTCTGCTTATTATGGTTACGAGTAAGACGTAAGTAAGCTTAGAGACGACTTGGGTGTAAATAGTTTATAGAATCATGCGTTACTCTGCGGGAATTCATAGCACACAACAGTGGTGGATTTACACTAGGGGCAGTCAGGGCTAGTACCCAGGGCGGCAAATTTTGTGGGGCGGCAAAATTTGGAAAGTAAAAAAAATATTTTTTTAGAATATTTTTTTTACAATTATCAAAATTGCATATTATAATAATAATTCATTAATTCTATTAATTAATAATTTTGTATTTATTGTTTGAAACGAGTTATAACCTACTTACGTTTTACAATGACTGCAAATATTCTCAAAATATTGGCATTCTATGCATAGAATATGTACGTCTATGTTTGTCTATGGATTCTTGGAACAAAACCAAATATTTTTTTATATTATTGAAGTATATAATATATAATAAAATGTATGCAATGAGCAAGCAATTAGTTATTCTATTTAAAAAAATAAGATACAAAAACTATAATTTTATGTAAAATTTCTGTGATAGGGCGGCATTTTCTTTAGTGTCCAGGGCGGCACTAATTTTAAATCCGGCCCTGGCACACAATGTAATTTTTTTCGCGGGTTGCTAGATATAATATTAATTAAATTTGGTGTAAATATTAAGTAGGTATAGGGTTTGGATGTGTCGTATAGTCTGAAGGAACGATACAAAGACAAGATGTTGCCCGTAACTCTGTGCGTGCAGAAGTTAAACTTTCGGAAACTGTAAATTTTTACGCGATAAAAAGTATTAAGTAGCCTCTGTCCTTCCCGTGGTCTGCTCTATATTTCTGCCAAAGTTCATTAAAACCGGTCCTTTAGTTTCGGATCTTATTCAATGCAAACAAACATACAAACAAACCTTTCCTCTTTATAATATTGGTATAGATAAGCGCCTGTTATAGAGTATTAAATATATTTTCTTCTAATTTGTAGACATGAATCGACGTGTTTGTCTTTAGGCTTTAGCGAAAATGTATAAAGAAAACCGCTTTGGTATTCACATACGTTTTGGCAGGCGCGCTTTGAATACTGATGGCCTGCCACGCGCGAGCTGTCTGGGGAACATAAACCTTTGATGCGGCCTCACAAGCGTGAATGTTTGATGTCAGTTCTCAATATAAAGATGTGACCTTATTAAGGTATTTAGCAACACATGACACGCGACATTGTATAAGACTAACAGGCACTATATTATTCGAAGGAAGCTAAGTACCTACTGTAAACAAAACAGGACGACAAGTATTCGGAATTTTATGGACCAGTTAAATGATAATTTTCATTAGGACCGGTCAGGAACACCCGAAACCAATGAGCGCGGATGAACGAGGCAAAATTATGGCAAAAATAATGTGGAGACGATCCACATCCGCATCAGGGTCAGTTCACACCGGGACGATACGCGACGCGCGTATCGTCGTAGCGTGCATTTTTAACTATCTGAGATACACGTTTATACGAAATCAGTCATACACTGCACATGCGCTGTGCAGCGCGGTGCTTCTTGACATTCGAACTCTTATAATGAAACGTGTATCTTGTTTAATAATTAAAGTTCAATTTTGAATAGCTATCTTAAAAGTGTAGCGCTATGTTGCGTATAGGAGGACCTTTAGGAGGTCTGCCGTCTCTGTCCTCTGTGGAAAACTGGCGTGGAAATATGCATGTGGAGGTAAGTACGTACATAGTCTTGGCTTTATGAGAAATAATGAGTATTTATTTTATTCAGTAGCTAAGTGATGCCGGTGACTTCGTAGTTCGTACACGCAAAATAAACGGTGCATGGGCGTTCGCACCATTAACCATCCGGCAGTATGATTTTTTTACATAGAACGCATTATGTATGTTGTATAGGACGTCTGGATGGTAAAATTCTACATTTTTTTCAAATATATTTTAAAATGTTAGTATCGATTCGTTAGTCAACTAGTATTTTTATTGCCTGGAAATAATATCTCTTTATGTAAAGAAAAAACGATTAAAATTTAAACGATAAATGTGTGTGCGCCAAAACGACAGCCACCATTATCGTGACGTCATAAGAACATAAACAAATAAATGCCATAATATGTGCGTGTGTAGTGCATGAACTTTAGATTTTCGCTGGTGTTTATTCGATTTGATTATGGTCTTATGACGTCACTTACAAGAAAAACGGCGGCTGGCGTTTTAGGTCACGTGACATACAGATAATAAAAATATAGTTTTATTTTCGAAATTATAAATAAATCGCATATTTATAGAACAAAATAGTGTTTTATTCGTATTTCTTATGAAGGAAACTATATAATTAACAAATTTATTTAATTTGGTTTTGATAGATGAAACTAGCCTATTGCACTACCGCCTTATGCCATGAAAACCATACATTTTCCTAGGATAAAAGGTCACGTGTATTGGATATGACATGACAAGCATCGCTATGTAACATCTGGTAATGTAAAAGCCTACGTTAATCCAGGCTACAAATATATATTTTGTGTGCCTTTCATTCAAACACTTTTAATTACATTTTCAATGTTTTAGTATACAATACAAATACAATATATGAAAACACAGCTATCTTTTTATATTATGAAGGCACCTTTTCTTCCATAACAATAATACCTTTCACGGCGGGCTTTATGTAGATTGGGTATAGAAATTTCGTTAGGGAGACATTAGGAACAATAATTGCCTATTGGTAACAGCTGTTATTGTTACACCACATTGTATATATATGTATATATAGGTACTCAATGTATTGTACGCACTATGTTTATGTAGACTGTAGATATTAAATTAAATCTTAATAATGACCATCACCCGCGCTGGTGGTAAACTAAGATTTTCAGCCATTTTGGTAAAAAGTTGCTCTTTGTTATTGTTATTTCTCGTCATTCATATTATATTCTCATTGATTTAATATACTCTGAATTCACTATAGCCTACAAAAAGCTACTGAAAAAGTGTGCTCAGAGTAGGTACATGTCAAAGATTCTATAACATTTTCCATGACGTTTGCTTTGCTACTAATAGGCTACTTGACCTTGTTTTTATTTAGGTATGTCCTAAACGCTTCATAATGAGGGTTTTTGATATTTTTCTGCCGTTAAGGGGCAGACCCAACTCACACAAAGTCATCTGGTGGCGTAAGTGGTATCAAAAACGGTCAATAAGAATTTCCGATTCTTTTTCTGTCACCAGGCGGTGCTTTGTAGCCCGATGGTCCCTGTCAACTTGTCCAAAATTGACACTTTTGACATAAATAACGGTCCTTAGAACCGGTGCTGGATTTGCCGGCTGGACCGTGAGTATGGCGCTTAAGGGCCCACGTAAGGGCCATCGTCACCGTCTATTAATCTGAGTGTAACGTTTTTTTTATTAATGTTAACCATTATTATAAAATACATTAGTGCAGTTCACTCCTTCACCATGGAAACTTTAACTGTACCAAATTTCATATTGAGGACTGTTATAGCATTATTTTCGTAAAACGAAGTACAAAGTTCTTGCTTTACCTACGTATTAATGTAAATGATACGTAATAAACGTACTTACATTTTTTATTGTATTCAATACAATTATCTAAATGGATTTAAACCGTACTATACGTAATGCCTTATCTTTTTTTATATAATTTTCCTCTCGGAAGTGTTTTATGGAACGAACCCATTGTTTTCACTCATTTACATACAAAGCTTATAAAATGAAGCCGTGAAGAGCATAAACGTTTTTACACCTAAATAAAGTAAACACGCCAATGGTAAGTATATAATTATATTATGGTAACCTGAAATTAACAATCTAATTACTACATACTAAGTAGGTAGGTAATGGTCGATGATTTGACAATAAGGTAAGCTCATAAAAAAATACGAATTGCATTTTCTAGATAAAAAACTGTACCCGCTTGTCCCACCACTAAAATAATAAACAAAACTTTTGAAAACATTTTTCTTCCAATCATATTGTATAAGGATAAGGATGTTTTCAAAAGTTTTGTTTATTATTTTAGTGGTGGGACAAGCGGGTACAGTTTTTTATCTAGAAAATGCAATTCGTATTTTTTTATGAGCTTACCTTATTGTCAAATCATCGACCATTACCTACCTACTTAGTATGTAGTAATTAGATTGTTAATTTCAGGTTACCATAATATAATTATATACTTACCATTGGCGTGTTTACTTTATTTAGGTGTAAAAACGTTTATGCTCTTCACGGCTTCATTTTATAAGCTTTGTATGTAAATGAGTGAAAACAATGGGTTCGTTCCATAAAACACTTCCGAGAGGAAAATTATATAAAAAAAGATAAGGCATTACGTATAGTACGGTTTAAATCCATTTAGATAATTGTATTGAATACAATAAAAAATGTAAGTACGTTTATTACGTATCATTTACATTAATACGTAGGTAAAGCAAGAACTTTGTACTTCGTTTTACGAAAATAATGCTATAACAGTCCTCAATATGAAATTTGGTACAGTTAAAGTTTCCATGGTGAAGGAGTGAACTGCACTAATATATTTTATAATAATGGTTAACATTAATAAAAAAAACGTTACACTCAGATTAATAGACGGTGACGATGGCCCTTACGTGGGCCCTTAAGCGCCATACTCACGGTCCAGCCGGCAAATCCAGCACCGGTTCTAAGGACCGTTATTTATGTCAAAAGTGTCAATTTTGGACAAGTTGACAGGGACCATCGGGCTACAAAGCACCGCCTGGTGACAGAAAAAGAATCGGAAATTCTTATTGACCGTTTTTGATACCACTTACGCCACCAGATGACTTTGTGTGAGTTGGGTCTGCCCCTTAACGGCAGAAAAATATCAAAAACCCTCATTATGAAGCGTTTAGGACATACCTAAATAAAAACAAGGTCAAGTAGCCTATTAGTAGCAAAGCAAACGTCATGGAAAATGTTATAGAATCTTTGACATGTACCTACTCTGAGCACACTTTTTCAGTAGCTTTTTGTAGGCTATAGTGAATTCAGAGTATATTAAATCAATGAGAATATAATATGAATGACGAGAAATAACAATAACAAAGAGCAACTTTTTACCAAAATGGCTGAAAATCTTAGTTTACCACCAGCGCGGGTGATGGTCATTATTAAGATTTAATTTAATATCTACAGTCTACATAAACATAGTGCGTACAATACATTGAGTACCTATATATACATATATATACAATGTGGTGTAACAATAACAGCTGTTACCAATAGGCAATTATTGTTCCTAATGTCTCCCTAACGAAATTTCTATACCCAATCTACATAAAGCCCGCCGTGAAAGGTATTATTGTTATGGAAGAAAAGGTGCCTTCATAATATAAAAAGATAGCTGTGTTTTCATATATTGTATTTGTATTGTATACTAAAACATTGAAAATGTAATTAAAAGTGTTTGAATGAAAGGCACACAAAATATATATTTGTAGCCTGGATTAACGTAGGCTTTTACATTACCAGATGTTACATAGCGATGCTTGTCATGTCATATCCAATACACGTGACCTTTTATCCTAGGAAAATGTATGGTTTTCATGGCATAAGGCGGTAGTGCAATAGGCTAGTTTCATCTATCAAAACCAAATTAAATAAATTTGTTAATTATATAGTTTCCTTCATAAGAAATACGAATAAAACACTATTTTGTTCTATAAATATGCGATTTATTTATAATTTCGAAAATAAAACTATATTTTTATTATCTGTATGTCACGTGACCTAAAACGCCAGCCGCCGTTTTTCTTGTAAGTGACGTCATAAGACCATAATCAAATCGAATAAACACCAGCGAAAATCTAAAGTTCATGCACTACACACGCACATATTATGGCATTTATTTGTTTATGTTCTTATGACGTCACGATAATGGTGGCTGTCGTTTTGGCGCACACACATTTATCGTTTAAATTTTAATCGTTTTTTCTTTACATAAAGAGATATTATTTCCAGGCAATAAAAATACTAGTTGACTAACGAATCGATACTAACATTTTAAAATATATTTGAAAAAAATGTAGAATTTTACCATCCAGACGTCCTATACAACATACATAATGCGTTCTATGTAAAAAAATCATACTGCCGGATGGTTAATGGTGCGAACGCCCATGCACCGTTTATTTTGCGTGTACGAACTACGAAGTCACCGGCATCACTTAGCTACTGAATAAAATAAATACTCATTATTTCTCATAAAGCCAAGACTATGTACGTACTTACCTCCACATGCATATTTCCACGCCAGTTTTCCACAGAGGACAGAGACGGCAGACCTCCTAAAGGTCCTCCTATACGCAACATAGCGCTACACTTTTAAGATAGCTATTCAAAATTGAACTTTAATTATTAAACAAGATACACGTTTCATTATAAGAGTTCGAATGTCAAGAAGCACCGCGCTGCACAGCGCATGTGCAGTGTATGACTGATTTCGTATAAACGTGTATCTCAGATAGTTAAAAATGCACGCTACGACGATACGCGCGTCGCGTATCGTCCCGGTGTGAACTGACCCTGATGCGGATGTGGATCGTCTCCACATTATTTTTGCCATAATTTTGCCTCGTTCATCCGCGCTCATTGGTTTCGGGTGTTCCTGACCGGTCCTAATGAAAATTATCATTTAACTGGTCCATAAAATTCCGAATACTTGTCGTCCTGTTTTGTTTACAGTAGGTACTTAGCTTCCTTCGAATAATATAGTGCCTGTTAGTCTTATACAATGTCGCGTGTCATGTGTTGCTAAATACCTTAATAAGGTCACATCTTTATATTGAGAACTGACATCAAACATTCACGCTTGTGAGGCCGCATCAAAGGTTTATGTTCCCCAGACAGCTCGCGCGTGGCAGGCCATCAGTATTCAAAGCGCGCCTGCCAAAACGTATGTGAATACCAAAGCGGTTTTCTTTATACATTTTCGCTAAAGCCTAAAGACAAACACGTCGATTCATGTCTACAAATTAGAAGAAAATATATTTAATACTCTATAACAGGCGCTTATCTATACCAATATTATAAAGAGGAAAGGTTTGTTTGTATGTTTGTTTGCATTGAATAAGATCCGAAACTAAAGGACCGGTTTTAATGAACTTTGGCAGAAATATAGAGCAGACCACGGGAAGGACAGAGGCTACTTAATACTTTTTATCGCGTAAAAATTTACAGTTTCCGAAAGTTTAACTTCTGCACGCACAGAGTTACGGGCAACATCTTGTCTTTGTATCGTTCCTTCAGACTATACGACACATCCAAACCCTATACCTACTTAATATTTACACCAAATTTAATTAATATTATATCTAGCAACCCGCGAAAAAAATTACATTGTGTGCCAGGGCCGGATTTAAAATTAGTGCCGCCCTGGACACTAAAGAAAATGCCGCCCTATCACAGAAATTTTACATAAAATTATAGTTTTTGTATCTTATTTTTTTAAATAGAATAACTAATTGCTTGCTCATTGCATACATTTTATTATATATTATATACTTCAATAATATAAAAAAATATTTGGTTTTGTTCCAAGAATCCATAGACAAACATAGACGTACATATTCTATGCATAGAATGCCAATATTTTGAGAATATTTGCAGTCATTGTAAAACGTAAGTAGGTTATAACTCGTTTCAAACAATAAATACAAAATTATTAATTAATAGAATTAATGAATTATTATTATAATATGCAATTTTGATAATTGTAAAAAAAATATTCTAAAAAAATATTTTTTTTACTTTCCAAATTTTGCCGCCCCACAAAATTTGCCGCCCTGGGTACTAGCCCTGACTGCCCCTAGTGTAAATCCACCACTGTTGTGTGCTATGAATTCCCGCAGAGTAACGCATGATTCTATAAACTATTTACACCCAAGTCGTCTCTAAGCTTACTTACGTCTTACTCGTAACCATAATAAGCAGAATGAAACCTAACCGAGATGGAAAACCTCAATAAGTTGAAAGGACCAAGTTGATAATATTAGTTCATATTGTGGCGAGCTTCCAGCGGAAGACCTAATTTCCTGCGCAGGGTTTAAATAATAAATTGTACATTATACAACAATTGAAATACAAAAATGTTTAATTTTGGAATAGAAGTTATGTGCTATCAAGGAATCTAATTTATTGCGGTCTCATAATTTATTTGTAGTATGATGACGGCATGCAGTCACAATACAATAAGGGTTTTTGATCTTTTCTGCCGTTAGGGGGCAGACCCAACTCACAAATAGACCCACTCACGTCATCCGGTGGCGTAAGCGGTATAAAAAGGGTCAATAAGAATTTTCGATTCTTATTCTGTCACCAGGCGGCGCTTGGTAGCACGACGATCCTTGTCGTTGTCGTTGTTGTGTCAAAAAGCTGTGAGATGTCACAAATTTAAAAACCCACATTATGTCAATTAAATTACCTGATAGTACATACCTGCCAGTAACTGCTCATTAATTAATATTTAATTAAAATCTGATTTAAAATCTTCCTACATCCTAGTAAGTAGTAGTATTTAGTAAGACTTAAAAGACTCCAAAAACAAACCGTGAGAATAAACATTCCTCCAAACATTTATTTTCAACAACCCAGTGAAAAGACCATGTCTCATGATACCAGCGAGTAGTCGCTAATCGACAAAGCACCGCCAATACCACTAAGGGTGTACTAATAACCCGACACCTTGGGTCCGGCGGCCCAGCACCAAGTGGAGGAGGGTTTTAGTGCGATATCCCCGGGCGCGTTCCTCACCTCGCACCCGGGAGAGTCACACATACTCCGGCCGACGCGCCCAGGTACGGGGATTCACAAAGGATTTCCCCAAAAAAATAAGAATATGTTTAAACGAAAAATTAAAACCGTCTTCCAAAGTAAAAATGGGCAACACACGGGAAGCACCAGCTTTCAAATAAAAGAAGAATCATCAAAATCGGTTCACCCAGTCGAAAGTTTTGAGGTAACATTACATAAAAAATTACAGTCGAATTGAGAACCCAATCTTTTTTGAACTCGGTTAAAAATCGGGTACGCCGCCGTCAAATGTTCCTGTCATGCCCACTGAACACGGAGTTCTCCACGTCCTCCGAGTAATGCCATAAGATTGCGTTATGCATGCATGATTTCAATTTTACCTCCGCATCAAGCGTCTCTTAGGCAATTTATTATAATACCGCAGTCTCATAAAACATCTCACTTTCGCTATGGAACGCGGCATACATATTTTATCTTTTTTTCTGCTGAAATATGTAACGCCTTTTCCACTGTGCACAGTTGTTTCATGCATACATTATATACTCTGCCACAGTATATATATAAGTAACCTACAGTAACAACAAGACTTTAAATTTTATGACGGCCATAATACACCAAAATTAAAGTAATATTCTGAAACTTATAGGGGAGTCGAAGATGGCCTGAACTGCTTCGAGAAAAGGATGGAACAGTCGTGCCACTTTTTTGCTCGACTTGGCAGATTCCTCAAAGTGCTTGAAAACAGGTTTTTTTTCAAGCACTTTTTTTGTAAAATCGATAAAGTAACTAATTATTTGCTAAACACATTGAAATGTGAACAGTTCTGTAGTAGAAATTTTAAAAGATAGATGCCAAAAGTAAAACAAGATACATAAATAAGTGTTCCAATCGTAATGGACTTTCTGTGATGCCCTTGCGGGTACTAAACAGCAACAAACTCTATATTTGTTCGGTTCATAAACTCAACTATAAAACCCAAATTGGTCACAAAATTCCCAATGACCTTATCCATATAAACAGAAAATTACAGGAATAGGGTTGCTTTGGAAATAATGATTATAGGTATTATGTTGATTGAGGACCTTTCTATTGTTTTAAACACTTACGGATTGTTTCGCGGTGCACTTTTCTTTTTCCCGACGTTTCGGCTACTTTCCAGCAGCCGTGGTCACGGGAGGACTGAGGTGTCAATTGTCCTATTTGTTGAAGTTGTTCAAACTACCCGAAGATTCTTCAAGTGTTATTTGTGTATCCACGCAAAACATACGTATCTTAAAGCCGCGGCGCGGTATTTTTAAATTAAATTTTATGTTGTTAATTATTGGAAACCTACTAGGTGGCAGCACCCAGCCATCTTCTCGGTTAAAATGAGGGTACTTTTTAATTTCAATAGCCTCGCGTATCATTCTTGGGTGATAACAGTGTTCCTTTGCCAGTACTTGTGGCTTATCAAATCTTATGTAATAGCGAGGTTGATCCATTGAGTGTTCGCAAATTGCAGATTTATTGTTGCGACGGTGTTTAACATCTGCGATGCGTTCCTTTACGCGGGTGTTGATGGATTTTTTAGTTTGCCCTATATAGGAGAGACCGCAGTCACTTGTAGTCAATCAGCTTGTAGACAGACTCCTGGATCTTGAAGGGGAATGTTACATTTCACTTGTGGTAAAAATTGACTTATCTTTTTGGGCGGCTTGAAATATGTTTTTATAGAAGCTCTCCTTAGAATATAGCCAACTTTATCAGTGACTCCTTTCATAAAAGGTAGAACTGCAGGAATTCGTTCGACAGTGGCTGGTTTCACTCGGTCACTGTGATGCAAGCGTGGGACTCGAAGCTTATTGTCTCGTAGAACTTGTGTGACATGATGAAGCTCGGTATCCAAATGCTGCTGATCACAGATTCCTCGTGCTCTTAACATAACTAAGTTTTGCCAACGGTAGATAGCTGTGAAGGATGGTGGTGGGACTCACCATTTAAATGTTTATTAGTATGTGTAGGTTTGCGATACACAGTGTGACCTAAGGTGCCATTGGGATTCCTTATTACTAATACGTCCAAGAAAGCTTATTTTATCTAAGTTATTGGTATCTAACTCCATAGTGAATTGTATTTTGGGGTTGAGACTGTTCAAATGATTTAGGAATATGGTTACTTTGTCAGATGGTAAAAATCTCCCGCTGTTGCTGACATATTACCACACACACTGGATTAACCTCGTCATTACATAAGATTTGATAAGCCACAAGTACTGGCAAAGGAACACCGTTATTGCCCAAGAATGATGCGCGAGGCGAGAAATTAAAAAGTACCCTAATTTTAACCGATGAGATGGCTGGGTGCTGCCATCTAGTTGGGATCCAATAATTAACAAAATTCAATTTAATTTAAAAACACCGCGGCTTCAAGATGCTGTTGGTATGTTTTGCGTGGATCGAAACAGAAATAATAATTGAAGAATCTTCGGGTAGTTTAAACAACTTCGACAAATAAGACAATTGACACCTCAGTCCTCCCGTGACCACGGCTGCTGGAAAGTACCCGAAACGTCGGGAAAAAGAAAAGTGCACCGCGACACAATCCGTAAATGTTTAAAACAATGAACAATATTCGCGTAAACATAAGAAATCAATATGAGGACCTTTCTAGTTCAGTGTTGAGAGGCTCAAAAACAAGTGATCGCGTGATCGAATCCCGTCAAGGAAAAAATAAGGTGTAAATAAAATCACAATACTGAATACACCTATTATTTGTTAATTAATAATAATTATTATCCAACCTTACCACGCTCTATATTATTAATTTCGCTCTAAGCAAATTTTATATTTAACAAAAGCACGTGGAGGGATTGACGGGAGGTTTGAACTATCCTTTACAAAGCTTTTAAAATATCAAAGGTTTCCATTCCAAAAGGTTTCTAAGAATTCTGTTTCAATGCCAGTAACAATTATTCATCTGCTTTCGTATTTAATAACCCTCTCTTCCTGACAGTCAGATCAAAAGTGGTATTTTTTTGAACTGATGAAAAAATAACCGGCCAAGTACGAGTTGGACACGCGCACGCACGAAGGGTACCGTACAAAACGGCAAAAATCACGTTGGTTGTATTGGAGCCCCCTTAACTATTTATTTTATGGTGTTTTTGGCATTTTTTGTTATAACGGAAACAGAAATACATAATTTGTGAAAATTTCAACTGTCTAGCTATCACGGTTAAGGAGATACAGCCTCTATCGTTGTGACAGACTGACGGAGAGACTGACAGACAGCGAAGTCTCAGTAATAGGGTCCCGTTTTTACCCTTTGAGTACGGAACCCTAAAAAACAATATAGCAAACAAACGGCATTTCTAATAGCCGTTCTAGAAAATTATCTCTTCTCTTTGCCTGCTGTGAGTAATATTGCGAATGTATGTCGTCCTTGTCACTCTGCCAAGTAGAGATATTGGCCGCCTGGGATTTAGGGGACCCCTAAGTTTAAGAAGCGTTTGCGGCCGTCAGCCAACCCTACTGAGCAATACCATGTACGATAGTGCGTTTTATTGTCCCATCTTGCCACTCACGCCTGTAATAGCTCAATACGCTGAACCCAGCGCCATTCTGCGACATTAATTAACTACGAACCAGAGATTTATTTTCCTTTCTATTCTTTCCTAAAGTTGTTTGTAAAATAATTCCGCTTGTGTAATTCCGCTAATTGTGAAAAGGCCCGGCTTCGCGTGTTCGTAGGATTCTCATGGAATAATAATTTTTTCAACTAGGTCCAATAGTTTGGAAGCCTATTCAATTCAAACAAAGAAACATTATAATTATTCCTCCTTGTACCTAATAATATTATATTAGTGTCGAATGTGAACATAAAATTTATTAACTTTTAAAACAAGTTAATGTAAAGGTTATCAGGATAAACAATGATTTTATTTGAAACGTTAGCGAACGCTAGCTATGGAACTGCCGTGTTAGGTACATAAAATGATACTTATTGAAACTTTACTTCCTTGCTTCCAGGAGCAATGAAATATCTCAATTTGCACGAGCAATTGCACTCAAATCGAAATAGATACGAAAAGCGATAACTATAGACACAGAGTGTACGCACGGCTTTTGTTAAGGGAATTAGGTGCTGGCCTCAAGCGGTCCTGGAGGGTTATTATCAGCCTGAAGCGTTCTTCAATTTAGGAGAGATTCGTTTCGCTTTTGTGCGGGAATTAAATTTTATCCGATAATCTCTTATGCGAGAATTAATAGCAAGTGGTTTTGTATTTGCAAATTAAAACATTTTGCAGTCGCAACGTTTATTTATACTAGTCAGTAGTTTGTGCCCGCGGCTACGTCTGCGCTATATTCGGTTGAAAGGACGCGTTTACAAGTTTGACATAAACTAGCTGTTTCGGTCGATTTTGCGATCAAATGAAACCAAATCCTTACAAAGCTAACAACAATCACAAATAGAGTAGGTAGGGGAGAGTCGGGTAGCCTGGGCCACTTTGGGTTCTAGGCAATCACGCACACATAGATAAATAGTCCACACCTTAAAATGTTCGCAGCGCCGCGTAATTGAATATTCGCCGCAGTAATGACGCAATCACCGAGCGGACAACAAGTGACAGTTGATTGTTTTCTTCATCAAGATTTTTTCGCGCGCCGTTTACTTTTCAAAAACAGTTTATGGAAATTGAATGTAAGTACTTCATCATCATTTATGAATAATTTTGAGCAGTTATTGTTTTAATTAAAAAGTGTAGGATATTTTACTTTTATTTAAATAAAGATTATCTATAAAAGATCTTTAGATATATCTAAAGATTATATTACTACATAGTAGTGGAGAGAAAATCTTTATTTTAATAATTCTATTGGGTTTTTTAAGCTATTGCATAGCTTTTATCGCGGGCTTTCAGCGCGGCGAACGAATCAAGAAATTCCGTAACGAAAATAAACCTAACACCCCAAACACATAACACCCTAACACTCCGACCGGCACAGCGCACAGTGGAAAATTTGGGTCCGTATCGGATCAAAAATCTGTAACTTCAAGGTTTTTCATCGTATTGTATTGAGATTTGGCACATGTATACAGTGATATACAAAGATTTTAAAAATAATCAATTTTCGTAATTTTTTTCAATGTATACATATTTCTTTTAGGTTAAAAAAAAGAAAAGAGAAAAAAAGTAATACGAGTATTTATATGTTTATTTTTTATAAATAAGTACTAATATGAGTAAAATTAAGAAAACTTAAACAATTACTTATCACACAAGCATAATAAAATACATAAAATCGTATAGTACCTATCTATACCTCACACCAAACTAATTGATCTCAGATTAGACAAATCTTATAATATTATTGGTTTTATATAACTAGGTTTTAGTTACTTATAATGTTATATCTAATTGTTATTATCCTCGCTATTCCTAACTAAAATTACTTCCATTCCGGTGTAAATGTAGGATCACCTTCAGGTACCACCTTCAAAAGACTTAGTGCCTCTTCATCAAGATCCTTCACATTTCTCACATAAGGTTTTCTTAAACTTGAAATGTATGGATCTAAAGTATATAGAAGCGTTTTAAATACGTCTTCATTTGTAGCTATACGGGAACATTTTCTGGCATGGTACAGGCGCATATTTCTGTAGTCTTTATTGCGCGACTCTTGTGCATCTTCCGACAGTTGCCCAATAGGAAGAACAGAAAAATAGAGCTTGTAAAATAATATACAAGCGTTTAATCAATGTTTCATCAACACCTGTTATGTTCGCCGAGCAAGTGTAATTGTAAAAGAACCTTCGTGATGTATTTCCATCACTTGAGTTTCCACTTACTTGACGAGGTTTGTCGATAATTAATCCTAGCTCTTCCCTGAAACGTTTTTGAACAAATTCCTTCTTTTCTTTCTTCAATTTCTTTTTTTCTTCTGTTGTAGCAGACCAAGTCTTAAAGTCAAGATTGTAGCAAATGTGTCATAGCATTTCCATGCTGCGAATCCAGGCATGCAATGTGGATAATCCATATTGGTAAGCACTTTCATTTTCAGGTCTAGCAGTCACTTTTAATAGGTCATTCATAAGTCGAAGAGTAGCCCCACATATCGTGCACGTAGAGCCCGATGGAGTTTCTGTTAGGACCTGAGCCACCTTACCATCAATCATTGTTAGAAAAAGTTCGTGCTTCACATTTACTGCAACACCATCTTTGTTTATTAATGACGGGCGTAAAGATTCAATTTGTCTGGTAATTTCGTCTACAACTGCCTTAGTTTTTTCAGGAGTTTCTTTACAAAATTCAATAGAAATGGGCCTACAATAACGAACAGATGAAGGTACTGGATTTTGCCAAATAATGGCCTTTGAGAGGTCATCAATTAATCTAATGGGAACTAATGAAGTGACGAACAGATTGGCATCTGAAATAGTTTCCGATTCTTCTAGCAGTTTCTGCTTGTATTGACTTTGGCCAGATGAACCATCACATCCCCATTTACAGTAAAGGATTAAATTTCTGTGTTGTTCTTGGAAAACTGAATCAATTTTTAAAATTCTGGCAACTGTGTGGTCCAGTAAGTCTTGTATATTAATCACTTTAGCATAAGTATTTGTGATTTCGATTGTAGAAGATGGTGGATAGCAAGTTTGTTTTATTTCTTGTATTTTGTAATATGGGGGAAACATTGTACACTTTCTTTCGTTGGTTAAATTTCTTAGGTACATATATTGTGCTTTAGTTAGATCCAAATCAATAAAGGCACTCAATGCTTCTGTATCAGATAAAATCTTCATTTGGTTTGACTCTTTCCACATAGTCGAGAATACTTTTTTCTTTTCGCTCTCAGAGTTTCTTAGCTCAACAAGATGAGCCTCTGCATACTCACCTAAGGCCCGCAGTCCTTGCAAAAATGCATTACAAATGTGCTCAAACCCATATTCTTCTAGTAAAAGAGTGTTTTTCCTTTTCTTTGTTGATTCTGAGGAGTCTCCATAAGCAATGCACGGTCTTCCTCGTTCACCAGAAGTTGATGGCAGTGAATGTGCTTCACACTCCGGAAACTGTACTGAATATCCTGACTCCAGCCAGCTTGTATTATTCCGAATAAATTTGTCCTTTTTCCGTGATGCTTGAGCCCAGCGCTTATTGAAAGAAGGCAGAATATGTCTTTGAATGTCACCAATTACAAAACACAAGTAGTTTTCAGAAACATTTAATGTTTGCTGTAGAACTATGGACAACGATTCCAAGGTTCTGCCACGCTCGATATAGGGAATGATGAAATCGCCCTTAGTACAGTTGAAAGTTGACATTTTAATGGAAATAACCAATTTATATAAGTGTCACTTAATATGAAATACACCAAAAAAATGTCTGATTAGGATTATTTGGTTATTAGAGTATCGAATGCAATAAATATTTCATTCAAATTGTGATATTTTTAAAAACCATTTATGATATGCTCTAGTTTTACCATTTTCCATAGTGCAGCGGTGCGGCGTTGAAAGCCGTGCATCGTCTAACGTCGTTTCAGTTCGGCAGACTTCGGCACGTTGTTTGTGTGCGTGCGACTAGACGTATGCGTGTAGACTTACTATGCAATAGCTTTACCGCGGCAGTCCCCGAGTGCCACACGTATTTTATTTATTATATAGGTTATTTATACTAAGAAGAATAAGAAAGTCCATTCATTTGTTTGTAGATCATCTGTAAAATGCCAAAATTTAAGGAAAGTGACTCAACGAGGGAATTGGAAAGGAGATAGAATGAAAAAGGCACGAGTGTTAGAGAAAAAGTTCTCGCTTAGAGAAGCAGCTGAAAGGTATGAGGTGCCTAGAAGTACTCTTTAGGATCGGATAAAGGCTCTTAATAGAGGACAAGTGGTTAAATTGGTACCAAAACTGGGGAGATTTGAGACCACATTCTTAAAAATGCTTAGGTGGAGAAAAACGCGATTGCAACTATCAAAGCTAAAGCAATAGACAATAAAAAGAGAGGTGCAACAGCCACAAAGAAAAAAAATGGAAACAAAACAGAACATTCAAGATTTGTCAAGAGATCAGGGAACAGAATGCATAATTTGCGGAGAAACTTTCGATGAAGACTGGATACAATATCATAAGTGTAAAGACTGGACGCATTAAACATGCGTAGATATTGAGTCTTCACAGCTTCACTATTATTGTGACATCTGCAAAGCTAGAGAACGACTTGGCCATGGCTAATATTAGGTCATTACCTACATATGAAATTGGCGTTTTGTAAGGATGAACATAGTCGATATTTTTTTAACATAATACATTTATTTAATCAAAGTATATACCATTGCCATCTATGCACTTTTGCCATCTCGTAGGTAGTTCATTGATTCCTTTAGTAAAAAAACCATTCGGACAGGAATCAATATAATCCTTGAAGGCACTTTGGACTGCCCCATCGGAGTTGAATTTTTTCCCTAGCAAGAAGTTATCCAAATTCCGAAAAAAATGGTAATATGTTGAAGCAAGGTCCGGGGAGTACGGTGGATGTCTTAGACATTGCAATTGAAGCTCCTCTAATTTGGTAGCCGTCTGTTGTGCAGTGTGTGGTCTAGCGTTGTCCTGAAGCAGCAGTGACCTAGAGCGAATGACCAACCTCGGTTGTTTAGCAGTTTTAGCAGCTAGCTTTTCCATTACGATTTGCAGTTGCTGGCAATAGACATCTGCCGTAATCGTCTGGCCAGATTTAAGAAAGCTGTATTGAACGACACCGGCACTAATCCACCAAACGCTCACAAGTAACTTTTTTGAGTCAATTTTCGCTTTGATCAGGCTTTGGCTGGTTCGCCAGGGTTCAGCCATTGCGATGAGCGTTTCCGATTATCGTACAGGATCCACTTTTCATCACAGGTAATGATTCGATTTAAAATCCCTTCATTATTGTGCCAGTTAAGTCATGTCGACGATCGAGTCGACACGTGTTTGTCGGTTTGGTGCACTCAATTCATGAGGTACCCGCCTTTCAAGCTTTTTCACCTTCGCAATTTGCTGCAAGTGGATTAAAACAGTTTTATCACTAACACCGCAGCCTACAGCTAACTCGGACGTGGTTTGCGATGGATACGCTTCCTTAATAGCCTTCAATTCTTCATTATCAGCTTTGATCTCCGGCCGTCCACGGAGCTTGTTCTGCAGGTCGAAATTTCCAGAACGAAAACGTTGGAAACAAAAACGCACTGTGTTTTCTTTTGCGACACCGCCGCCATACACATCATTAATCCTTCGAGCCGTTTCTACAGCACTGGTGCCACGGTGGAACTCGTACTCGAAAATAATACGATATTTCAAGTTTTCCATTTTGTAAACAGAGTGACGCAAAGAAAAAACCAAAAGAGGAAAAAACAAATGAATTACGGTTTTCGAAACACACTTACATGAGTAAATACCGGTATAAATTTGAAATTGGAATTCCTAACCAAAGAAGATATATTTGAGATCAAAGTGGCCAGTACGACAAAACGCCAATTTCATATGGAAGGACCTAATATATGTCCGGAGCTACCCGCCAAAAAAAAGCCAAAAATTAAAGACAGTTTGCTAAACTTAATTAAAACTAAGATAAATAAATTATGTGATTGTTACTTAACCTTAATTACTTTATGTGTTTTATTTATTATATAAACATCAAGTTTTGTCCATTTTTAAAAATATATTAGTTTTGTTTATGTGTCCGTGGCTACCCGAGTCTCATATTTTACATACAAAGAAGTAGGGAACCGTTAAATTATAAAAAACATAATAATATGATTATTAGTAGGTATGTATAGCAAAATCAATTTTCCATAACCACTTCACTCGAAATTTACAATGGTCGTGTTTAGGAACATTTTTCTGCTTTTATGTACCTTATTTTGTTTCTTCCATATACCCAAAGATAGAGGATATTATCGCATTAAAATTTGGTTTATTTTTAAGCAAATTCCAACAACATTAAAAAGTTTATTTAGAAAAAACATTAAGGTCTCCTCACAATTTTCACGTGTATTGCTATTGTGCGTGAATCATAATGCGCGCGCACAAAACATTTCTGAAGGAACAACTGTCCGTACTCGGCCGCTGTCAAAACATTTTGCAAACGCGTCCGTAAGGCTTCTTGATTCGCTTTATTGGTAAAACCCCGGTTAAATTCCCTGGCTACTTTAAAGATCTTAACGTACAGCGAGAAGCGCTACTTTTGTTTACTGTGTTACGAGTAAAATAAGGTTTTATCCTTTGTTCTCTGGGACATCTTGGTCACTAAAATTACCACCTGTGTTATGTGTTGGCCCTCTAATGGGTACAGTGAGCAAAAATATCAAACAATTAAAAACCACATAACGTTTTATTCTTGCTTATAAATCATTTACGTAATATACAAAATTTACAAAATACATTTTAAGAATAATATGCAAAAATATAATCATTGAAACAGTTACAACCATAGAGGCGAAAAATCTCCGCTTAAATGGCCCCACTTTTTGAGTTTTTTGGGGCCATTTTGTCATTTGAGGTTTGGTGAAATCAAGATGGCGTAACTTTTTCTTGTATGAAGATTTGTTCTGTCAAATGTGCGTCGAAACATATTTTAGTTCTGAAATCTTTGATTACAACGCTAAGCTTTTGGTTTCTGCCTCCCACAGTATGAACGTCACACCCACACAGTATGTGTGTGGTATCAATAATAATAATGTATTATATTTATACTCTAAAGTAACCACCGCGCCGCGAAGCGAATTAGCAACGCAAAAAACTGCGACGCGAATTATAGCGATCCTAAAATCTTCTATGCTTGCATATTCCTTTTTTTTTTAATTAATATCTGAAGTACGCAACTTATTACGATCCACGTCACCTCTACTTAGTTATGTTTACATAATACCTTCAGTGTGGTTGAAAGTTTTCGAAAAAAAATGATAAAAAAAATTAATGATGAAAAAAAATGATAAGGTTAAGGTAAAATGCCTTGCTTGCACGAAATTGCGTTGCATATTCCCGCGTTGCAAATGTGCGTCGCACCCATTCGCAGTTTGGTAAACGAGCTTTTCAGCCAACTAAGGCTTCGGCCTCGTATCCACTAGACAACTTTTGGCACGCGACATCCTGTCCGTCATGTTTAAAGTAAGCGCGGAACATTTGCTTAAGAAGATTAACAACGTTGTCTGTCTACGCATCTTATGCACTTATCATGTTGCGTGCCAGCTGGCAACGTCGCGTGCCGTTTGCAATGTTGCCAAAAGAGTTGCGCGTCAATTGATGCCTAGTGGTCAGTGGATAGTTTTAGTGCAAACGGGCAACCTACCGCGCGCTGCCGCTACACAAGATGTTAAATTTAATTTTTCGTGTCTGCGTCCTGCATCTTCTGTAGTGTGTCTCGCAACATGGCCGCCTCCGCCTCCATCTCCGACAACGACCGCGGAGGTTTGGCCGGGTGTCGGGAGCTGAACCTGGAGAGGTATCCATGTTTATGTCTCGTTTACATACAGAGAGGGACTAATACAAATTACTACTACATACTAACTTTACAGTTCTAACGTCATTCACAATTATTGTTTCTTGCAATATAATATAAAACTAGAATCCAATAAATTATTTTTAGAAATCCCGTAAATTGTTCGGTAACGTGAATAAAGTAGCGGACAAAAACAGGCTAGTCTTAAATCATATACATTAATACGTAAAGAAAAATCTTTTAGTACAGTTTCACGAGAATCGTGCGTATGGAGATGTATGAAATTTCACATATTCAAAGTGTATGTGGAGGAAGGTGTGCAGAAAGCTAATATTTTTCTAAATAATGCTTAGAAATACATAAAATTAACAAAAATAACACGAACACACACTACCTCAGATTATTACTCACACTACCGTACGTTTGATACAATAATGTTAGGTTTGTCAATCTGTCATTTACATATTATTTCTTTCTATCTAAGAGGCAAAAGAACTCTTCTAAAATTAAAACTTAAAAATTATATGAATTATTATGGGGGACCTCCGGTACTTATGAAACGCTCGACTTACTGATCGTGCTTGGCGAGCTCCAAGTAGATGAGGTCATTCTCTATAAAGTCTCCCTTCTTCCTCGGCATGATGTGACAGTGGAGGTGCTACAAAATATCATTTTCGTTAGTTTAGATCGCCTAGAAACGTATTTGGCAAATTAAATATTATAATATAAGACTTAACATGTGAGGTAATAGTATTTTGAGATATGTGTTTCGGATGTTTCCGTTTTATGTGATCAGACCCGAAAAAATCCGAAATGCTTAGTGCGAATGCTACACGCTCAACATTTATCTACTCTATTTTTTCATCCAGCAATGCGTATCACGTTCCGTGATAGGCTATAGAAGTTACGTAAGTCAGTTACGATAAATTAAGTAAAAGAGCATATAAGTCACCTAGTCACCTGATAGAGGCGTAAGCTTACTAGGTGACTACGAGTTCTACTTAATACTTTGTAAACTGTTTTTGGAAATAAATATTTATTTATTTATTATATGGAACGGGGCACCAACCTGCACGGTCTGTCCGGCGTCGGGCCCGTCCTGTATGGTCACCGTGCAGGACTCCGCGCCGTGCACGCGCTCCATCAGCTGCATCAACATTATCTTACTGAGCCAATATTGTCAAGCCCGCTCCACACTTCCTCTGCGAATCGCGCGCGATACCACGAAAGTTCAGCGAAAATGAAGTGAAACACTACGCGAAAACTCCACGCTTCGTGTTGGCGGATTGTGCGTGCGATTTGTGTTAAGCGTGGAGCGGGCCTTACAACACGTAAAACAGGGGGACTGAAACATATGAAGTCTACATATGGGCAGTTGACGTAACTTATATATCCATTCCAACGCCAAGGACCATTTACTGTGTAACATACATTTTCTAGTTGACAACAGATGGCGCTTTTTCGGATATGTCGCTTAACTACCGCTATACATTGTAAATTCAATGTGCGACGAATTTTGTTAGTTACCTACTTGATATGCATTTTAATTCAAACGTAAACAAAGAAACAATATCGTCACTTATTTACAGTATAAGGGTCAATTCACAACGCAATGAAACGATACGCGCTGCATTTTAAGATAGCTATTCAAAATTGAACTATATTCATCACAGCACATAATGCAGCGTCGCGTATCGTTGCGGTGTGAACTGATCCTAAGAAAGAAATACAATGACCCAATAATTTGGGGGAATTTATTATTTTTTTCTTACGTTTAGATTATATTAATACAATATTGTAATGAACAACAAAACTAACGTTCTGCACTCGGCGCACGGCGCGGTAGAAGTCCTCCGCCTCGGCGGCCGTGAGGTCGCGGTTGCGCCGCGCCGGCCGCCGCGGCGCCACCAGCACGTGGCCCGGCGTCACGCACCTGTACATTAGTACAGCTGATGATGAATATAGGTAAAAGTTGCCGTCCCATCTATGCGACGCGGCCTGTAAACTAGCCAATCAGGTTCTCTGACTTTCTTCTCGGTTTCGGTTCGGTCTCGGGTCGCGTGCATCGGAAGGCAACTTTTAGAACACTCCCGATTTTTTTGTTTCAAAGCTGACGTACAGCTTTCAAACAAAAAAAACTAGACCAAAACCACGAAAGACAAAAACGTCAAACTTAATACACCCCTCTGTTTACGTCGGGGTTAATCATTGACGTGAGTCGGGGCTATATCTCCAAAATTGTTTCAATACTGGGTGGAAATTCAGAACGAATATTAGATTTGTAGCCATTTAAAATGCCATCTCAACTCAACACATCACTGGAAATAAAAGATCAATGAATTGATTACGCTAAGTGAGGACGGTGATACATCACGCGCTGTTATGGGGTAGTCGCCACCATTTAAAGTTATTTTCCCGCATATGACGATTTTCAATTAGTATAAAATTTGCATACCGTAACCGTTCTCGTAAAGAAGTTTACATACCTGAGATTAACGAACGCGTACGTCAACTCAGACTTGTAGAACACGCACGAGTCTGGCACCGTGACGTGTCCGAACACGTGCGACGGTCCGGCGTCCGACAGAGAACCGTCCGCTGAACAGTCCGCCGACAGACGCTCGCAATGCTCCGGCAGCGGCTTGTTGCGGACGCTCAGCGTATACAACGAATATATACTTGGTCTGGACAAAGGGATATAATCCAAAGCTGAAATTCCAATGTTAAGTAAATAAGGCTTTTAGTAACCGGTAACGGGTAAAAACTCTCAATCAGATTGATGAAACTAGCAATTAATGACACATCACACAGGAATATTAACAAAAATATGTTAAAAGTTCACGCAGATCAACAATAATACCTTCGATGCTGCATCACAGGCATGTTTCTTCTCACTTCGGTCAGCCTGTCCGTTATCTCGGCGACCCTGTAGCACGGGGCGGATTCCCCGCAGTCGGCTAGGACTTCGCCCCACGGGTCCACGCACAGCGCGTGGCCGTACGAGCGCCGCTTGGCGTTGTGCTGGCCCGCTTGCGCCGCCGCGATCACGTAACATTGATTCTCTATGGCTCTGGCCCTGAAAAATATTAAATTTATTAGTACTATGCTTCTATCCTAATCCGCAACTAAGCATCATCATTTACTGTGTGAAAAAGACAGCATACTAACATTTCCACTTTTCATAACTCTTTTTTTTACAACACAAAGTAAGTTATACAAATCTTAGCTATTCTAGTACTTTAGCTATGCCTAGCCTGTATCTTAAGTACTTTTTGCATAATAATAACCCCCAAACACCGATTTCGATGACGGTGGTCGGTTTCATTGAAATCAAGCCAGTTACGCAGTAGTAATTTTATAGCGCCCAAGTGTGTGCGCAGTACACAATAGCACTCTCTTTTCCTTTACTCTCATAACCCAGTGGGACGCATAACCAACACGACTGGCGAGAAATCAAGCGCAGGTCGGACTTTTTACATGCACATCCGACGCATAGATCATCTTTCTTATCAGACAAGTGATCAGCCTGCATTCTCCTAACCAAACTTGAAAAAAAAAAAATACAATTTGTAAATAAATGTAATAGAAAAATAATGTTAAGAAGTATAAAATGTAAATTGTGATAAAAAGAGAAATGTAAATCGATTAGTGAAGAAAATGTATGTAAACAAAATAGAAAGAATGTAAACATAGTAGAATCAAAAATTGTATTAGGAATAAATTAAAATATACTAGCCATAATTAAAAAACAACGCAAACAATTGTCCTGGCTAATGGTCGGGGGAACAAGACAAAAAAAAAAAATAAAAAAATAAAAAAAAAAACCAACAACATTTTTGTTGTTCCAATGCGGGAATCGAACCCACGACCTCCGAGTTGAGAGCCAAGCTCTAAACAACTGGACCATGGAGGCTGTATTTTATTTTTCATATGTATCAGCATGATATAGGAATTTGTGTACAAATTATAATATCAACCCACATAAACATTTCTTGTATAACCGTGTCATTAAACACTCTGACTCAGCTCGAATGGCTGCCTGCCAAAGGATGTTATTGGCATTGCAGCCCAAAATGTAAACCAGTTTAAGAACACACTTGACAGATATTTTAAAAAATTACTGATAGAAAACAGAAAATATCTTGATACAGGCTTGTCTCAACTGCCTGTCTGATTAAATGAAATAATAATAATAAATCGTTATTTTTTCTTACCTTAGAAGTATGTGCCAATGAGCAAGTCCAGTGGCATAAGTGAAGGCAGATGGAAAAGTAAGTATCTCCGCTCTCATGATAGTCATAGCTGTACTCAACTCCGGAAAACGCATGTCATAGCATATCGCAGGACCTAAAAAAATTAATTTCTTTTAGTTGTCTGGTTGAAACAGCTTTTGATACATAAGGTGTTATGATTTTTAAACCAATTTTATATTTTATAAATGTCTGAGATGTATACTAATACTGGTGTTTTAAAATAAAATATAAAACAATTTCACAGTGGAAAAGTAATGTTTTGAAATTAGTTAAATACTGCATAATACTAAGGCGGGTCAATAAGTCCGTGACTTTTTGAATTTCTAACCTCCTTACTGAAAAAGCAACACTACTCCTGTCAACAGGCATCTGTCAGTTGACTCCTATCAAAATTTGAACTTACTGCATCAGTTAGTTTGTGTTTTACAGCTATCTTTATCAGACTATCCAGTAACTTAAGGAAACAATGGAAAAAAGTGAATTTCGTGTGCTTATTAAGCATTGTTTTTTGCGAAAAAAAACCATTACCGAGACCAAGGCTAAGCTTGATAAATACTATGGGGACTCTGCACCATCGATTTCAATGGTAAAAAAGTGGTTTACTGAATTTCGTTGTGGCCGTACAAGCACTGAAGATGCCGAACGTCCTGGACGCCCAGTTGAGGTATCTACACCCGAAACAATCGAAAAAATTCACGATATGGTGTTGGCCGACCGAAGATTGAAAGTGCAAGAGATTGTGGAAGCCATAGGCATCTCGCATGGCTCAGTGGTTTCAATTTTGAATGATCACTTGGGCATGAGAAAGCTTTCCGCAAGTCGACCACAAACGCAATCGTGTAACAACTTCACAGGAAGGTTTGGCGTTGTTTAATCCCAATATGGAGGAGTTTTTGCGCCGTTTTGTAACCGTGGACGAAACATGGATCCATCACAACACACCAGAGACCAAACAACAGTCAAAACAGTGGGTTTCTAAGGGTGAATCGGCGCCAAAGAAGGCCAAGGTGGGTTTGTCAGCCAATAAAGTTATGGCGACTGTTTTTTGGGATGCACGTGGGATAATCCACATTGACTATCTTCAAAAGGGAAGAACAATTAATGGGGAATATTATGCCAACTTATTGGACCGCTTCAATGAGGATTTGTAAAAAAACCGACCTCATTTGGCCAAGAAAAAAGTTCTTTTTCACCAAGACAATGCAAGGGTGCACACATGTGCAGTTGCCATGGCAAAAATCCATGAATTGGGCTATGAATTGCTCCCACATCCACCCTATTCTCCAGATTTAGCTCCGAGTGACTACTTCTTGTTCCCAAACCTGAAAAAATGGCTCGGTGGCAAAAGATTTGACTCCAATGATGAAGTCATCTCGCAAACAAAGGCTTATTTTGAGGACCTCGACAAATCATATTTTTTGGAAGGGATAAAAAAATTGGAGAAGCGTTGGACAAAGTGTATAGAGCTCAAGGGGGACTACGTTGAAAAATAAAATGATTTATTTATCAAAAAATCTGTGTTTTATTCCAAAAGTCACGGACTTATTGACCCGCCCTCGTAATAATTAAATAATATGTGACTGGCGTGAATGCTTAAAAACCAAAATCTTGTGGGCAATCTGGCTCATTTTCCTGTCTTAGTCAATAAAAAAAGGTCTGAGTTATTATGTTTTAAAAAATTGTGAGTCAAAAATGTTTTAAGAATCTTTTTTTTATCTGCCTCTTTAAAAAAAATTAATCTACATCTTCACTGTATAATAAATGTTAGGGTATACTGTTCAATAAACGAAACGATACGCGGCATAGCTGCATTTTTAGGATAGCTATTCAAAATTGAACTTCATTAATAACACAAGAAGTTACATGTTTCATTGTAAGAGTTCAAATGTCAGGTTGTACCGCGTGTGACTTATATGAAAAGTGCGTCTTTTTGTGTAGTGAATAAGATTCAATTTTTAATAGCTATCTTAAAAATGCAGCACTGTGTCGCGTATCGTTTCGTTGCGGTGTGAACTGACCCTTACACTAACCAACTTTTCCCACAGGGGTATCAACTGGGGCCACTATATGACCGCCGGGTGTACAGAAATCACTCTCCTTCAGTCTCACATTCTTCTCTGGAATTTCAACATCAAATAGATGCAACTTTCGATATGTCTCAACAATTTCACCTTGGTTGTTTATTATTACATGTGTGTTGAAGATCTTGTCTGGTTGTTTGTCGTTCTAAAATTTAATATAATTATAGGTATCATAGTTTATAACAATAAAACAGTACACATCGGGTTATTTTTTATCCATACCATAATATTATAAGGAGGAAAGGAAATTGGACCGATTTTTATGAAATTAGCCACAGATATAGATATATGCTACTTTTTTTTGTCGCAAAATTTACGGTTCCCACGAGATTTCTTTTTTCCGTGCACAAAGTCATAGGCAACATCTAGTAAAAGATATTGTTACTAGTGGTATTGCCAATCTCATTTTTAACATAGCAACTTAAAGTATGGTCATGTATTGTACAATATTGTATAATACATATTACTATGCACTAATTTTGTGCATAAAGTACTCAAAGAAGGGCTCAAAAATGTTACATCACTTACTTTTTCATGAACTCCACCCATTGACAACCATACATTGTTCTGTGCTGCTAGCTCTCTGTATCTCTTCACTGTGTTGCCAGTTAATATAGGCTCAGCTGATTGAACTGTGTCCTTTCTACTGTCACATATAAAGTCGCATGCTTCCGGAAAAAATATCATCTTAAAAATATTATACACATCCTTTATACCTTTATACAGGATAAGTGTCGCAGGAAAAAACTTAATCTACCATAAGATGTAGCTCCTGTGTGATCGTGTGTTGTGTTTTTTTTGAAAAAAAAAAAAACAACTGAAACTAAATATAGAAACAAATTGAGATATTATAAACTAATGACTAAATTAAAAGTTTACCTGTACATTATCCTTCGCTGCATCTCTTATAAGATTTGTTACTACTTCTAAATTTTTAACTTTATCAGCTATGGATGTCATCTGACACACAGCTATTCTGCGACTCATAGTTCTAATATGTATTATGGAATGTAGTTTCACGTTATTATAATATATTTGTAGTAACAGGTGCTGAAATTTTAAAAAATCTACTTATTGTATGAAACAAATGAATGATATGTATACAGTACTGATAGACATACTAAACTCTGTTCTTTTAACGCGAGTGCTGCAAGGCGGGCAAGCTTAGCACGTTTGAATGTATATTAATAATATGTAAAACTATAAAGTTATATACATAAAGGTTTAAGAAACATATTTAATACATAGTTCAAAATATTTATATTTTATCATACATGTAATTTTTGTTTCCACATAGTAAAAAATTGTATGTTTCTACTGCTGGCGACTTTTCAATTTAAAAACAGCGACATTTATGCATATTATTGAAAATAAACTCCACGTCTTTCAGTACCAATTTTTAAAAATAGGATCCATATTATGTGGAAAATAAGGGAAAAAACAAAAGGGGGATAAAGTATCTCCAGTTTCCCGTACTATATCTCTCAATAGTATATATTTTTACCATAGTTATTTTCTTTTGATGCTTCATTAAGACTTAAGAATATTGTGGAATTAAATATACTACTTTAAAACTTCGAATACCTATATACTAAGCATAATGAGACAGAGTGGGCTCATTAATAATAAGTACCTGGGCGACCGAGCTTTGCTCGGTTATTACTATTTATTGTAATATGGTGAAACTCGAAAGCATAAATCTTATTCACGTAATCAGTATAGGTAAATGTTATATTTATGAGAAATATATATTGTTATCTTAAACATTAACTACATTTTTTTAAACTTGTCTAAAAACAAGAAAAATTTAAAAATTATATATAAACTTGAACATATAAAAAAAACAAAAGTAAGTCACCGAGCGGGATTCGAACCCGTACTACTTGTTTCTTGCCGTCCGCGTGTTAACCCGCTGGACCAGACGGACAGTGGCCGGCATGACGGAATTAGCTACCATATTCTGTGTGGACAGAAAAAGGCATGAAAACTCGAAAAACATAAGTACTTAGTAACTTTTCCCAAACATAAGACTAATCTAGATCGATTGCTTACCCCCGAAAACCCCCATATACCAAATTTCAGCGAAATCGTTAAAGCCGTTTCCGAGACACAGAAACATATAAATAAATATACAAGAATTGCTCGTTTAAAACAGAAACATATAGATAAATATACAAGAATTGCTCATTTAAAGGTATAAGATTAAGGTTATAACCTAAGCTTTAAACGTATATAATGTTTTTAAAGAACGATTTTTATGAAACCGATTATTAATAGGCAAGGTAGGAAAAAGAGATTATTCTCTGAACATTGTTTTATTTCATATTAACTACCTAATTTCATTACTACTATCAAAGTGCTAATAATTGGGTAGCCCCATGCTAATAATTGGTGATGAGGGTGCTAATAAATGGTGACAGGGTAACTTTTTTTGTAGTACTGATAATAATTGGTGCTTTCACCCTATATCTTATAAAAAAAAATGATAAAATGATAAGAATCCTGTTGATAATCATTGATAACACTTCTTAATAATATTTTGAATGTTTTCTATTTATTATTGTTACATAAGCTACAAATTACTTACACGCATTCTATTTTCCTTTAGAGAAATATGATTTGTTTTATCTCATTTGCAGGAATTAATTTGCAACTAAATTAAATAAAGTTTATAACTACTTCTTCTTCTTTTGAGTATGGCGGCCTCCGTGAGTTGCCAATGTCAGAGTGGTTTTATGAAGACTTTGCTCTAACTATTGCAGGTCGGGTGAAACAACAAGGGTATAATTACCTAATATTTTACATAGCTGTTGAATCATCTAAAACAAACACAAATATACAAGTGTTAGTAATAGAAACGTAACAATTTTATAATGTTAGAATGAATATATTATATGTACATAAAATTTCAATAAATGGAGTATTTACTCAACATAATAATGATTTAAAATTTATAGGGCGAGGAATCGAGGTAGGAAGAGAGTCGTAAAGGGAGGGCTGGTTTCTTGGGCAATAGAAAAAAAGGTGATCTAAGGTACCGTCGTCTAAGCCACACTAACAAAGAGAATTATCCTTGACCCTGATATTTGCAAGGTAAGTGGGTGAGCAACAGTGATCAAGTCTAACTCGGCAGGCTGTTGAGCATACTGCTCTGCTACAGTGTAAATATTTAAAAAACCATGATCTAACTGGTATAAGTTTAAAACATAACTTTTCGCCAGATTTTTTTGGACTTTGACTAGACTTTAGACTTGACGATATATTAATACAGTGTTGAAAATTTAAACGAAAGTTCTATTTCCCCCCTTTTTTACTTGACACTGGCAAATGATTTTAAGATAAGCCGACGCCATATATTAAAATAAAAAAAATTTCGCCATCTAAAAATATGACAAATGACAATTATTTTACTTTCTTGTACAAATTTGCAACTGTGTTCTATCAATGTCAAATGTATTTTTTTTATTTGATCAACAGGACACTGGCATCCAGAAGTAAGTTGTTTTGCATATATGCGTTATGTACTATTACTGAAAGTTGAAAAAATTAACCTCCTGTCAAATACCTCAGACTAAAGAAATAGGGTTTCTTTAGTCTGAGTCAAATACACAATTTGGATTTCGCAAAGGTAGAGGGACCATAGACAACAATACTAATAGCATTTACAGAAAATAAATCTTTTGTTGCATCTTTTTAGGACATAAATTCTGCTTATTTTAATATTATCATAAGTATTTTAGAGGAAAAATTAGGTCGCTTAGGAATACCATTACTTTTAGTAAATTTTATTATTAATATATTGTCAGAAAGAATTATAGTTTTTTTGCAGATTTGGAACAATGACTAGACTTAAATTTAATAAAATATATATTACAATACGCGGATGACCTGGTCCTTTATGTAATTAATAATTCTAAAAATAACGCATGTAGAGATCTGACTAATTCAATAGAAAAGTTAAAATCTTGGATGGACAAGAAAGGTTTGGACTTGTCGGTCAATAAAAGCTCCATCGTTTTATTTTCCAGAATGCGTATGCCTCCTCCTGTTTCAGTTTTATTTTTTTACCTATAGCGTGATCTAGCGGCAAATCAACGCCATCTAGTATGCCATATGAGAACCAAAGTTCCTTAAGAAAATTAACTTAAAATCTAACTCATAAACAGTCTGTATATTGATAAAGACGGCATTTAACTCGTTTTGTAGTTCACGCGAAGACACAAGAAGCGTATTTTAATGTTAATAAGTTTCACTTTTACCGTGGTTTCATAAAACCACACAATCCTTTTTTATAATGGAATGCTTATTCCTGTAAAAGAGAACGTGAAATTTTTAGGGCTATATTAGGATTCAAAATTAAATGGTGACGCGCACAACGATTATGTTTCTTCAAAATGTGAGTGGCTTTTAAATATAATAAGAAGTCTAACTGGTGTTTGGTGGAGATCACATCCATTTACAACTAAATTAATTTATAATGACATAATAAGAAGTTTAATAGATTATGGGACTTTTCTTTTAGATCAGTGTTACATTAGTGGATTACAAAAGTTAGATAAAATACAAGCTAAAGCTTTGGGTATAATTTGCAGAGCTATGAGATCATCTCCGATAAATACGCTTCAGCTGGAATCTAGTGAGCCTCCTTTTCAACTCCGTCGACAATATCTGGCAGATAAATTTTTGTTCGCTGTTACCAATTACAAAATCATCTGTTAATTCCGAAACTTAAAATTTTATTGACGTGATAACGTTTTATAATTCGATGGAGCCGGCTGCACGCACGAAAAAACATGGCTCATGCGTTACCGGCGTTACCGGCGTTACCGGCGTTACCTCGCTAAACATGACTCATTTCTTATGACGTTGTCACGTTCGACTATCGTCAGTAAACCGACTTTACAGACAACCAATTTTTATTATCTTTGCTATAGTAATGATAAATATTAGTACCATAAATCTAATCCCTCTCTTATAACTAGTTACCGTCAATTTTAAGCCCTGGATGCTCCCACTTTCCGTTCTCCGTCTTTTCCATTATTTGATTCCTCATATGGAGCGTTAACGCTTGTGCCAGATATTCGCTATGACATTGGCATAAAGAAATCTGAACTTATCGCAAATGAATAACAGATGAGGATATTATTCATAATAATTTTCTATATTCTTAATAATAATATAATCTTATAATATTCTATATATCTGATCTTAGACCAATACTGATATTATATATTCTATTTTTAAGTGCATTAAAGGCGTTTTAGCTGACAAAGATACTGTGATATTTTATTTTAAGATGTCTGAAGATTTATATATTTATATTATATAGTATCTTCGGCATATATGATAGTTCACACAAACTTTACAGCAAGCAATATTGTATTTAAACATAAATTATTACTTATCTTTGTCATATATGATGCCCCTTAAAAAAATATAAAGAAACATATTAATCTCGTAAATCGTATAGTCAGATAATCACCAGCTTAGCCTACAGCTACTACTTAATAATATTTATAATTGATTAATGTTATGTATAAACTATAATGTATTGTTTTTGTGGCTTGAGCGGGAATATACAAAACTTGGCCATATGCACTAAATTAAATTAAAAATATTATAATAAGTAATAACAGATCTTCAAGATTTAGCTGAGCACATGCCAACTTTTCGTAGTGTTCCTGCAATAAAAAATGAAACACGCTCAGGTTTTTTTATATTCCTGGTTAGGCCCTAAATTTATTTTATTGATTTGTATTTTAGATAGAGAATGAAAACTGAGATCCTTCTCCTTTTGTTAAACTCATGTTCTTTAGAATACATAATTTTTCATTTCCAATGGGGTTCTAAAATGCATGCAAAGATAATAGCTATCCTAAATTATTATGTATTTGAATTATATAATGGTGGGGAGCTGATGCGGTGCGTCGAATATTTATAGGTACATATTTCGATTCAGATTTGATATATTAATGTAAACATTTAAAATTTTCATATGGTCCTAATTTTACATTTAAAGTTAATATAAATAATCATTTTACAGTGCTTATGTCTATTATAGACATACACAACATTATTCAATTAAAAAAAACACAATTATCGTCAAAAAATACAACCTGAACAATTTATAAAACTAGTACTTTATTTAAGAATTATATTTACTTACATGTTATAAGATTTTTTGAAATTTTCACAATAGTAAGTGATATCAAGATGTCAGGATAATACTTAAGTATTATAATGGTAGTTAAAATAGCACTATGGAAAGATTGTTATTTTAAATTATATTACATAAAAATATCAGCCTAAATATAACAATTATCATAATGTCAATTGTCAATAATATGTTAATAAAATAAAAGTATTTAGGATTGAATTAATAACAATAATACTCGAAATTGATGGGAAATGAAAAGATTCACTTTGTATAATAATTATTGGTGATAATTTCATATTAAATTATATCTGTCAGGACTTATTTAATAATAAATATATCGTTAACTCCTAAAATAAATGCCTGGTCACATAATATTTCTTGTTTTATAGTAGTAAAATAATAACGTAAAATTTTTGGTATATTTTTGTATAGTGTCTTACATGAATGTGACATTTGTTGCATGATTTTAGTATGTATATGAAATAAGGAAAGTTCGAGATTTAGCCAATCACATGCCAGCTTTTTGTAGTTTTCCGGCAATAAAAAATTAAGAACGCTGAGAGCAGGTTTTTATTTTTCTAGCTAGGCCGTAAAATTATTGTATTGATTTGTATTTTAGATAGAGATATAAAACGGAATTCTTCTTCCTTTTGTCAAACTAATGTTCTTCATACATAGTGTGATTCTTCATTTCCCATGGGGTTCTAAAATGCATAGTTTTAAAGTAAATAATAGATATCTTAAATTATTTAGTATAATGGTGATGATATTATGTGGTGCTCCAAATATTGATACATAATTCGATTTAGATTTCATGGTAAACATTAAATGTTTTCATAATATAGTCCTAATATTTATCTTAAGTTAAATATGGGAAATCAAAAGGTATACGTTGTATATATTAATAATTAGTGATAATGTTATATTATATGAAATTATATCTGGCAAGATTTATTCAATATTAAATATATTATCAACTCTTTATGTAAATTCCTAGTCACATATTACAGGAATTTGACATTGGTCGCATGGTTTTAGTACGTTTATGAATTAGAGATAACTTAAAACTTGGAGTGTATTCAAAAATTAAATAAAATTGAAATATTTACTAAAAACTTAAATCTTTATTGATCGTAATGATGTTCTCAAGTTTAACTTATGGTTTTTTTTATTCTCAGCAGTAAAATGCCATTTTCATTTACTGATAACACAAAAAAATTTACGGATTGATTTATTTTATTGCATATCATTTATTCAATAGTGTTAAGAATGTAAAGTTGTAAACTCAGTTCAGACCCCATTTAATCTAAACGTAAGCAAAATGTTTCAATTGCACCAAATCATTGTGTGTATTTCTTTATTGCACGGAAAATAAGTGACATTTGAATAAGTAGCTTTATAAGTATTCGCTTACGTTTAAATTAAATTGGATCTAAATAGAGTATAAGTAGTGTAACGTGTTTAAACAATAATGATTTTCGATTATCATATGTGAAAATAAAATATTTTACCTTTCTGGTTAAGTTTTGTTTCGTTTTGTTTTATTGTCAGATTTTTATGTTTCAAAGGTTTTATTTTTGTGAGAATTGTGTATTTGCTAAGGAAACTTAACAAATAAACACTGTTCTTATGAAAATCAAGGTCTTTGAAACATAAAATTCTGACATACAAATCCCGTAGATTTAGCATTATCATAAATCTATACCTATATATATATCAGCATAAATCTATACCTATATATATATAGCTATGTAGTGCAACAGCACCTTAACCAGATGGCGCTAGGAGCTACAATGATACCTTAATTCTTGAACCGTCAAACAGGGGAAGTGGAGTATCTATTTCAGTGTACTACTTATCATCTATGAATTCTATTTTTGTATGTTTTTCTGCATTTCATTGTGTAAGAAAATAAGTTTTTTGTTACAAAATACTATAAAAGCATGAGTGAAACTAAGAATGCGCCCGCCAGGGAGGTATGAATTATATTAAACTGGTAAAAACTGTAGATTCAAGGGGAAATATATTTAGCTGCAATTATTTTTGTAGTAATGGTAAATATTTGGTAATTTCAGGATATAAAACCCAAGATTAAACACGATTGGTATCAAACAGATGCGCTTGTGGTAGTAACCGTATTACTGAAACATGCGCCAAGTGATAAAGTAAAAATTCAATATGGTGAAAGGAGTTTATCAGTATCCAGTCCAATTCCCAATTCTGATACTGAATACAGCTTAGAACTAGAACTGGCTCATGAGATTATTCCATCAATGTCCACATATGTAGTCAGTCAATCCAAGATTGAAATTAAACTTCGTAAAAAGGAAGGCCTGAGGTGGAATCTTCTGGAGGGGGAGGGCAAAGATGAAAAAATTAAAGCAATACCACAGGGTCTGTATTTTGTGCTACATTATTTTGTGTTAGTTTTATAACTATATTTTACTATGTATATAGTTTTGATATCCAATTTATATTGGGTATTTTCCTACATGTAAAAATTATTTTTGAGGAATCGAAGGAACTCTTTGATATTTATATGGACATATATAGTCATTTTGACGTTATCTTTAGTAACCCAAGGATATGCTACCAAAAGTAAGATTTTGCACCAAGGTATACTCTGGATCCAAAATCACTGAACAGAACTCCTCAGTCTTTAAAGATATGCGTTTGGAAATTTCGCTATAAAATTGTTAAAAGAAGTGCAAGCATATGCCATTATGTAACTTACAGTAATCATCATTATGATCTTATATACAATACCTAATGGAAGCTTGACGCGTATTCAATTATACATTCGATCGTTTATTTTAAACACTTAAAATGTATTAATAATAATATAACAAATAAAATTAAAAAGGAAAAAAAAATTAAATAAAAAATTCAACCAATTGGTCACCAAAGTAAAAATACACAATAAAGTATCCAATATATATATAATATAATCCAGTATCAACCAGTCAACTTAAACACAAGCTCTATAAAAAATATTGATTTATCAGGATATTGTTGGGAATCATTTAGAAAATAAGATTTATTTCATACTTTTTTGTATATTTTTACTTTGGAAGTTGGTTTAATTTTTCATTTATTTTAAATAAATTAAGAAATAACTAGGTATCACAACTTGATGAAAGTAAAAAGAATTTGTATTTTTAAAGTTTAAATATTTTTTTATAACATGAGTGTAAAAAACCTACACAATTAGTTTACTTACAATAAGTCCAAAAAGATTTACTATATTATGTATGATCATAAACCCGCAAACTTGGGAGATATCAGAAATTTTGTTCTTATGGCCATACATTTCGTAGCAACATGAGTAGTGTGTGATGTCATCCACGTGTACGACTTTTATATGGGGCATTTCACGGAACTCGCATAAGTGGTTCAAACATACCGCAATATCCTTGAAAATATTGATTTTTACTAAACTATTCCTTTTGTAAGCTGTCTTATTTTTCAGAGCACTATTCATTTCATTAAAAAAAAAAAAGCAAAATTACTTTACTTACCTATTTCCTCTTGTCTTTTTAGCTGTAATTGATGCTTCTGGGCCTCAACAACCACCAAAAATATTTAGAAAAGATTGGGATAAGATTGAGAAAGATATAAAAAAAATGGTAAGACTTGAGTTTTGGTCTAAATTGTACTGCACTAGTTGTTATACTATAATACAGCTTTTATAAATATTACAACCACATCAACATTTTTAAAAGGAAAGAAATGGAAAAGGTTATAGAAACAATACCAATACATACATACAGTGTGTAGTCTTGAGGTTACGAGATTTTAACAGCAGATATTAGGTTTAAAATCGACAAAACGTTTTGGGGTTGCAACCCTCACCCATCTGAGCTACAAGCCTCACCCGTCTGAGCTACAAGCAATTAAATATTTTATGTTTTGGTTGGTCCTTTTTTTTACTTTTGTCTATTTTAGGAAGAAGAAGAAAAACCGGAGGGGGATGCAGCTGTCAATGCTCTCTTCCAGAAGATATATGGGGAGGGCTCAGATGAGGTCCGACGAGCTATGAATAAAAGCTTTGTATGTATATTTTAAAATTTTATATGAATGTATCTGTCCTGACAGAAGGTATCCTGTCTTAACCATGTGGGGGATGGATAGACAACAGATTAAAAAACGATTTACTGTCTTAACAATGGGACTTCTAACAAAGGATTTATTTTTAACAACCGGACTTATATTTAGGAATTTTATTATACTACAAACTGTTCCAACACACATTGTTCTGTCTTAACTATGAACTGGAATAAATAAATAACTATGTACACCTACAGGCTATACCTACATCTACACCAACAACAACCTACACCAACATCTGCATGTACAACTACAGCCTACAGGTGTAAGCCTACAACCACACTTACACCTACATCATCAGCTATAAACCTACTGGGGTTGCCCGATTTTACCAAACAGACCACAGAAACAAGATAAATTGACCGAACCTATAAATGTTAAGACAGTAAAGTGACGAATTAAACACAGTGAGCAGTTAGTATGGGAAAATTGTATTGTCGTTTTTAGTATTTTCTCAACAATTTTTCAAATATTACTTACCGTTTAAATCACCCTGGACTTCCACAATTATTGGAAGATCAAAACTAGCCAAGTCCGACCAGCCGTTCTCGTGTTTAGCGAGACATTACTAGACTAGATGTTTCCCGCGACCTCGTACGCGCAAAAGAAAATTTCGTTGGAACCGTTTACCATTCGTTTCCCCGCGATAAAAAGTAGTGTATGTCCCTCCCCGTGGTATACCCTAATATCTGTACCAAATTTCATCACAATCGGTTCAGTAGTATAGGAGCCTAGTAAAGCGTAGTACAAGCAGACAAACAAATTTTTCCTCTTTATCTTATTAATTATAGATATTAGATATAAGAAAATTACATATATACACTAAAGGTGTTTCGATTTACGGAAAAGAGCTTGTAACAGATGATATTTGATTTTATTTTATCGACAAACCCTTTAGGGGTCGCGACCCACTCCGAAAACTTTTTGTCCCTTCATTGGATTCAACGCGAGTCGCGAATACTGATATGGGCCTTCGCGCTCACTACTGTAGCCCACATGAACAATCAGCGTAAAACGTATTCGTATCTATGGGCTTACAGATCTAGAGTGTGTTATTGGAATTGTGTTATTGGAATTTTTATTACAAGACCTAATAAATTTTCAGGTGGAGTCCGGTGGCACCGTCCTCAGCACAAACTGGAACCAGGTGTCCAAAGAGAAAGTTGAAATAAAGCCCCCAGATGGACTGGAGTTTAAGAAATGGGAAGTTTAATGCACAAAATTAGTATTTCATTTGTACCTTCCACTTTTAAGTGTTTAGTAAAACATTTTTTAGGAAGCAGAATAATATGAGTTTATAATTAATTTGCAATTATATTTTATATGGCAAATACAAGTCTCAATTATATTTTCTAAGAGAAATTAGGTACAACTTTGAAATTAGTGATGAGTTTCTAAAGTCACTTTAGCTTATCGTTATAGAAAAAATAAAGAGATTTAAGACTACCTAAATATAAATATTACCAACTAATGTTTTTTGTTTTACTGAGAATATTTCACATGCTTAAGTTAAGATTTAAGTTCCTTATTTCTACTCGGGTTAATAGATGTCACTCTCATAATAGTACTAATACATAAATAGTTCCCCCACCGATTTCGGTTGCGGTGGCTGATTTTACGGAAAGCCCGGCTATGCAGGTGTTATTTAATAGTGTGTGGGCAGTACACAAGAGCACTCTCTCTTCCTTCACACTCATAGCTCAGTGGGATGGATTTAACCGACACGACTGGCGAGAGATCAGGCGCAGGACAGACTTTTCACCTGCCCATCAGACGCTTGGATGATCTTTCTTGTCAGACAATCAGGTGATCAGCCTGCATTGTCCTAACCAGACTCGAAAATAACATTTTATGTTCCAATGCGGGAATTGAACCCACGATCTCCAAAGCCAAGCTCTAAACCACTGGACCACGGAGGTGACTTACTTAACTAAGCATAATGTAGTCTGCAGCTCACACTCTGCAACGTGCATATACACTTGCCAGATGGTCGGGATTCGTCTGGATTGTCCCGACATTTCATATAATGTCAAGAATTCCGACAAATCACAAAATGTCCCGACAGACAGCTTCTTTCTTTCATTTTAAGTTTTTGCCAAAACTTAAGGATCAGAAATGTAAGATTCTGTGAGATCGAACCAAATACATGTAGCAACGTCAATTACAGATTTATATTGTAAACCACAATGGTTCAAAATTGAACTTTATTTATTACACAAAAAGAAAAGAGGGCGCCGCGCCCCGCAGCGCGGTGCAGCTCGCAATTAGAACTCTTGTAATGTTCGAATTGGGTGTATCTTTTTGTGTAGTAAATAAAGTTCAATTTCTAATCACTATCTTATTCTTAGTGCCCGCTGCGCCGCGTCTTTAATAAATAAAACGAAATAATTTAATGAATAAAACGAAAATTTATTGCGAATAATATTATAAAAACAGTGAGTGACTAGAAAACGTTTCCTTCTACCACAAAATATGAAATAATACAAATGTAATTTATAGTATCATTTTAAACGTATTCTTATCTAGATATCACTTCCGACCCGTTTGCGTGGATGGAAATTAATCTATCCCAGTGCAAACTGCGAACCGTACCTTTTCCGGGATGTCCTTTGTGTTGCAATGAAGTTCATAACTTCATTCACTTCACAAAAAGATACACGTTTCATTGCAAGAGCAGCGCAGCGCGGTGCAGCTCGCATTTCGAACTCTTTCGTTTAAACGAGTATCCTCTTGTGTTGTGAATAAAGTTAGATTTTGGATAGCTATCTTAAAAATGCCGCGCTGCGTCACGTCTCGGTGTGAACTGTGGGCCTAGCAGGAACATGTGACGGCGGCGTAAACGTAACGTTATCGAATGAGAATTGTATGAAAATCAGCCAAATTCACGACAGCGTCCATACAATTTTCATTTGATGACGTTACGTTTACGCAGATGTCAAATGTTCATGCTAGGCCCCCTGACGCTTGGTCGGAAAATGTAGTATAAACTGACTGCTGTAGTTTATTAACGTGTGGGTACAGTAAAGATGTCAACTGGTGATTTATATGTTTTCTCGTGGCCCTCGTGTATGGTGTCCATATCTGCCGAGTTCGTAGACGACCGACGAGTGAGGGAGGGCCTTTTTAAAATCGACGTTTCAGAGGTATCTGAAAGTAAATGTATTTATGGATCACTGTTTGAAAATAATACAAGATAGCCGTGTATAAGGTATCAAACTCTATAGATACAGCTGTCTTTCAAAATTATAATGGCAGCTACCTTCTTCACTACTTTTCTTTTGCATGGCAACGACACACGGTCCTTTCGCCAGCGACCAGGAGGGCACATTTATTGGCTCCAAAATGTTTCGTCTGGACCTCATCACGTTCGGAAAATCGTTGACATTCTCGAAGCCGTTGTGCAATTTTTCATCTGGCAACATTACCCCACTTTTGACTGCACCGTTTTCGATGCTCCTAATTTGAGACTCTATCGTGAATATTTCTTTCTTCTCTGTGATGCTAGGATTGATATCTTCCGATGTGTTCGTGTCTGTGCTGTCTTGTTTGATGACCCCGTTCGATGTTATCGTGTCGATTCGTTTCGGAACGCCGTTTAATTTAGGTGTTCCTTGATCTATTGACAGGGGTGGAGCGGTCGCCATGTACTGGCTGTAAATATTCCCAATGAGTTCTTCTGTACGCCTGAAATATGACAAACAAATCCATTTTTTTTGTTCAGTTTGGGTCGATTTGAGCGATAACATGTTGAATCTAAGTTGTATTAAATATGTACCGTGTGAGGGGTATGATAACAGTTTGCGCTGCGCCGCCGCCGGCATGGTAAGCGTTGGGGCCAAATGTATCTATGTTAGAACCGCCTACAACCTGAAAAAAAATTACTGTAAGTCCTGGTTCGTTGCTCTAAAAATAGGACACTATACAGAAAGAACCAACCATCCCAGATAGGCATATTTTTTTGGACTTTTGTGTAAAATCCACACTTGTATAGCATAGTTTTTAGCAAAAAGTGAAAAGTGATGATATTGTGTAAGTATATCATGAGACTCACCTCCATCACTCCGATCTGGGTCGTTCTCACGTGGTAAGGAAAGTTCTTGTTAGCAAATACCGGCAGTGTCAACAGCTGGAAAACAACACAGCATTTAAATTACATAGTGGTGTTCGGTTTTACATAAAAATACCATAATCAATAACGCGTATCTTCTTATCTTACTATTGCATATAACAATAATAGAGCTAGAGCTCGGCGTCGAAAAAGGAGGTCATCGCGATCAAGCATAGGACCACTGTAGATCGCTAGGGGCCCAAAAGTTTGATATAAAACCGCCGGTCTGGCGGTTTTAAACCTGGCAGACTTTTTTATGGACCAAAATGTGTAAAGATTTTTTGAGTAAAAATAGGTCATAAGGAAAAGAAAACTGTTTTGATACACGGCTGCGCGCCAACTAGAAACCGATAAAAATGCAAGTCTGGCAGTCAACTCTTGACCAGTTTCCAGCCAGACCGCCCTGAACGTGTAAGAATTTTCAGTAAAAAAGTCATTGGTTTTATTGACACTAAAATTTGGTACATTCAATATGACTGTGAATTCAAAATGGCCGCCGTCATAAAATGGCGGTTTTTATGTTTGTTTACAAACTTCTCGATATGAGTATCATCTGAAAGTGCTTAAAGACCAAAATATAGTTGATTAAAAAACATATCAACAATCTTAATAAATTTTCTCTCTAAGACTGCAACGTTAAAACTATCAATTTGACACAAAAATTCTCATAAAATAAAATGTATCTAGTTCATACTTGTAGAACATATTATTATCGCAAAGTATGTCTGCAACGAGATATAGCCAAAATATTGAAAGACATCGCCATATTTTCAAGATGGCGGATCGAGTGTTACCAATATGAGGTAGCAAGTCTTAAATTCGGAAATAATATATTAAAATCAAGTGCAAATTACTAATTATTTACCTATTAGTAGGTAAGCATCACAGGAGGTAACTTTATCCCGGTCTGGCTGAGTTTTGGCCAGGATTGAGCATGCCAGACCGACGGTTTTCGAAAGAGGATTAGGAGACCAAAAGATTGACGTAAAACTTAACCTTGTTCCCTATGACCTTTTTTACTGAAAATTCTTACACGTTCAGGGCGACTGACTGGAAACTGGCCAAGAGTAGGACTGCCCGACTTGCATTTTTATCGGTATCTAGTTGGCGCGCCGCCGTGTTTGAGTATCACAACAGTTTTCTTGTTCCTTAAGAGCTTTTTTTACTCAAAAAATCTTCACACATTTTGGTCAATAAAAATCTGCCAGGTTTAGAACCGCCAGACCGGCGGTTTTATATCAAACTTTTAGGTCCCTAGCGATCTACAGTGGTCCTATGCTTGTTCGCGATGACCTCCTTTTTTGACGCCGAGCTCTAGCTCTATAACATGCACTGCCTATGTACTCATATTATCTTTTAAACTACGCCCCAGTATTTCAAGCAGTTTTCATCGATAGACAGAGTGATTCCAGAGGAGTGTTCTATGTAAAAAAAAGTATATATTGTCTTAACGCCGCGGGCAAAAACTAGTTAGTACAATATTTACCAGAAACATAATATGACCACAAGTTGTAATAAACAGTAGGACAGCGGTAACTACGCTCTCTCTCACCCACTTATCTGAAACAGACATACATACTTATCCAATGTACGGTCGCCGATATTAAATGTTTAAATTATTTTGCCTTTTAATATCTAAAAATAATAATAAACTAATTGGACATACCTATATAGGAGTTGGCGATAAGGATGAAAAGTGGACCAGCGAAAAACCACATCGTCCCGCAGATGAAAAATGGGCAGTAAAACATGTTCTGAAACAGTCAAGAAAACACTACACCAACGTGATACGATAATGATCGGGATGATCAAGGATCGCTCTAAGTTTCCTCGGTAGGACAATGTGTTCTGTTTAACATTGGGTCTACTGTGCTACTTAAGGCCGCTTTCTGACGCGACCGGGTCGCGCGATCGCTTGACGCGGGTCGCGGGGATTGTTTAGTGCTCCATATAAATTCATATATAGTCGCTCCGCGACTCGTCCGAATCGTCCGTCCGTCGTGGCGAATCGTCCATCACTGATATTATATATATATATTTACGCAACACGACTTTCCCGAAAGAAATTGTTCCATCCAATCCGTTAATATCCAACTTAATCTAAACCTAAATTATATAATTGATCGGTACCACAATATAATTAATAATTTACAGTAGCGAAACTCAGCCGTTTCTTTGAAATTTTTACCTACGATTGAGCGTAGCCGAGCGTAGGCAAGCGTCGGGGCACAACTAACTAAACTCGTTAGCGGCCCTGTAAATGACGCGTATGTGTGCGTGCGCCGATTCGGGCGGTCTAGTATGAAGATGGTCTTACTGTACATTATTTATATTGTGCCGATACCGAGTCCGTGTACCTACCTTCTGAGGGAACTTCTTGACCGTGAAAAACGTGGCGTAGGCGAACGCGCACCACGCGCCGACCCGCAGCACGATGAGGCCGAAGCCGGCCGGGCTCTCGTACAGGTACAGCACCTCGCCGGGGTCGAAACCCTACGGATTTGTTTTTCAAGTAAAGCCCGACCAAAGCAATATAAATCTTGCATTGAGGGTGCTTTTTTAGGGTTCCGTACTCAAAGGGTAAAACGGGATCCTATTACTAAGACTTTGCTGTCCGTCCGTCTGCATATCCATCTGTCACCAGGCTCTAGCTCATGAACCGTGATAGACAATTGAAATTTTCACAGATGATGTATTTTTGCTGACTGGCAACAAATACTACAAAACAGAATAAAATAAATATTCAAGGGGGCTCCCATACAACAAACGTTATTTTTTGCCGTTTTTATAGATAATAGCACTAAACCCTTCGTGCGCAAGTCCGACTCGCACTTGATCGGTTTTTTATTGCAGAAACACTTCGATAATCTGGGTTGGGGTGGGGACATTGATGACATTTCAATGTCATTCGTTGATTTTCGCAAGTTTTGCGAGTTTTTTTTATTTTATTTTCTGGTCACTAACACTAACAATAATTATTGTTGTCGGGAAAGTAATTGTGAGTGACAAATAAAACAATATGCAGAAATACCTTAGCCTGATATATGAAAAGGACGCCATATGTGAGGATGTAGCAGCACATGAAGATTGTCAGCTTCACAGTGAAGGACACCTTCAGCCGGCCGCGAGTGATGGTGTAACCTTTCGCCATCAGAATTAGCAGCAGAAGGAATATCGTCTCTGATATGCCACAGAAAAATTGACCTGGGAACAACATACTATTTGAAAGTATAGGTATAAGTGAAATAAAATGTTTATAAAAATATGCAAAATGAAATTACTTTTAACAAATTCCCACCGTTTTAGAGCAAAACAATGCATTGCTTACCCGACTACGGCGAAGCTAAAAGAAGGGTAGGTATGTATGTATCTTTGTATGTATGTTGTTCCACCGTATCACCAAAACTACTGGTCCGATCTTAGTGAATAAGGTGTCAATAGATTCGTAATGATTGCCCGGGTAACATAGGCTATATAATTTATAGTGTAATTATTTTCAACTGGTTTATGAATCCAAAGAATTTATTATTTTTATGCGTATCGAGTGCAGTCATAGTCTAGCCGTTTTTTTCGATCCAGGTTACAAACTATGGGGCCAATAATGTTTTGTCTAAGGGGCCAATAAAAGCCCCCAAGACGATGGGCCTGCTAGAACCCACCTGCAGGCGTCCGTCAGCGGAGTCGCGGATGTTTATTACAGTTCTCGTGGCTATGCCAACGGCGGCCCTGACGGAGTACCTAAGTTAAGCTAAGTTTTTAGTAGGCAGCGGCTGCGCCCAACCTACCATCTTTTCGGGCGCAGCGAGTCCCGCATACCCGATGTCAGAATCCCCATCCCAATTCATCATGGGGTGCGGAAGACCATTTTCTCGTAGTAAAAAAAAGACTACAAACTTTCTGTGTGCGAACTTTATTAAAATCCGTTCAGCAGTTTTTACGTGTCTAAGTCTCAAACTTTCGAATTATATGAGTGTGATTGTAATGTTTTATAAAATACCTGTGACCTTCGCAGAAATATTCTCTACACCATACGTCGCGTATCGTATACCGGCCAGGCTCTGCAGCATGACGCCGGAGTGTTGTGTCACTATCGACATCAAGAACAGCTTGTAGGTGGAGTGCAGCAGGTGGCGGGACTTGAGCTCGACGCTGCACATCACTACCGCGACCATCACTAACACGTACGCGAACGTGTACGCTATTAGAATGGGTAACACGTCTGAAACATACATAAAGATTAACCGTTTTGGCATGCATTTCGGATGAAGTCTTTAAAATCAGTTATATAGCGGAAATCCAAAATATATATATATATGTTATTGAAATCGGTGAACATAGTTTGAAATAAGAACATTTTTATGATGTCCGTCCCAACTATCCCGCCACTAACTAACTACTGAGTAGTTAAATTTAAAAAAAAAAATGCCGAGTTCCTGTACAGAATCGGGAGTGGTGGTGCAGGTGGTGAAAACGCCGCCATTTTGAAGATATATTACCTACTACGTATTCACAAGCAATACACGGACGTGTAAGAGACAGCCCCACCCGATTTATTCAATAAAAGACGAGTATTATAGGTAATTAGCGATTTTAATATTAGAATAAGATATAAATGAAACTCACAGAACTCATCGGCAGAAAAGTGTTCATGCCAAAAGTCACCTCTGGGGCCGTTGGTCATTAGGAATTTATATTTAATTTCTAGACCCTGGAAATATTATTGACATATTTAAAAGCGTTTTAAGTTGTAAATGATAATATTTTTTGTGCATAGAATCAAAATGTTGTATACAAAATATAGGTAAGTAAATACACAGATTGCAGTCGCAATGCTAGGTTTTGCAAGTCCTCTTAAACTGAATTTCAATCATGAAGATGTAACATCAACTATATTTCAAATTTCAATTCAGTTTCGTAAAATTCCGCAAGATGGCGATTCTTATGCGTCAGTTCACACAAGACGATACATGACGAGCACAACCTACACGTTTAATTGCAAGAATACTAAGGCGGGTCAATAAGTCCGTGACTTTTTGAATTTCTAACCTCCTTACTGAAAAAGCAACACTACTACTGTCAACAGGCATCTGTCAGTTGACTCCTATCAAAATTTGAACTTGCTGCGTCAGTTAGTTTGTGTTTTACAGCTATCTTTATCAGACTATCCAGTAACTTAAGGAAACAATGGAAAAAAGTGAATTTCGTGTGCTTATTAAGCATTATTTTTTGCGAAAAAAAACCATTACCGAGACCAAGGCTAAGCTTGATAAATACTATGGGGACTCTGCACCATCGATTTCAATGGTAAAAAAGTGGTTTACTGAATTTCGTTGTGGCCTTACAAGCACTGAAGATGCCGAACGTCCTGGACGCCCAGTTGAGGTCTCTACACCCGAAACAATCGAAAAAATTCACGATATGGTGTTGGCCGACCGAAGATTGAAAGTGCAAGAGATTGTGGAAGCCATAGGCATCTCGCATGGCTCAGTGGTTTCAATTTTGAATGATCACTTGGGCATTAGAAAGCTTTCCGCAAGATGGGTGCCGCGTTTGCTCACAGTCGACCACAAACGCAATCGTGTAACAACTTCACAGGAAGGTTTGGCGTTGTTTAATCACAATATGGAGGAGTTTTTTAACCGTGGACGAAACATGGATCCATCACAACACACCAGAGACCAAACAACAGTCAAAACAGTGGGTTTCTAAGGGTGAATCGGCGCCAAAGAAGGCCAAGGTGGGTTTGTCAGCCAATAAAGTTATGGCGACTGTTTTTTGGGATGCACGTGGGATAATCCACATTGACTATCTTCAAAAGGGAAGAACAATTAATGGGGAATATTATGCCAACTTATTGGACCGCTTGAATGAGGATTTGAAAACAAAACCGACCTCATTTGGCCAAGAAAAAAGTTCTTTTTCACCAAGACAATGCAAGGGTGCAGTTGCCATGGCAAAAATCCATGAATTGGGCTATGAATTGCTCCCACATCCACCCTATTCTCAAGATTTGGCTCCGAGTGACTACTTCTTGTTCCCAAACCTGAAAAAATGGCTCGGTGGAAAAAGATTTGACTCCAATGATGAAGTCATCTCGCAAACAAAGGCCTATTTTGAGGACCTCGACAAATCATAATTTTTGGAAGGGATAAAAAAATTGGAGAAGCGTTGGACAAAGTGTATAGAGCTCAAGGGGGACTACGTTGAAAAATAAAATGATTTATTTATCAAAAAATCTGTGTTTTATTCCAAAAGTCACGGACTTATTGACCCGCCCTCGTACTAATGTCTAGAGTTCTAGACCGCTCTGCGTAGCGCGGCGCCGTTTTGGCAATGAAACGTGTATATGTGTACTGAATAAAAGTCAATGTTGAATCACTATTTTAGTGCGCGCCGCGTAGCGTTTCGTTCCTATCCTTACATACTTTAGGGCTGTCACAGTTGCTGACGGCGATGAACCACCAGCGCTCCCTGGCGGAACGGAACCGCCGCGAGTTGCGGCACGTCACCACGAACCGCTCCGTCCGGTCGCCGCCCGCCCCGCCCGACTCTGCGTTCAGGCGCCGGCGACGGAACCGCTCGTATAGCTCCGATGTCGAGCGCTTGATTTTACGCTGAAAACCAATAAGAGTAAACCAAACTAGAAAAACCAGAAAAAACCAGACGAGAACAGCCAATGGAAACATTACCTTACTATTATTGGTATCATTGAAAAGGAGCTCCACATCTTTAAGATTTTCAAATTTACTCCCGTTGTTCGGGATGATATTCTCCCAGAATTCATCTTCAGGTTCGTCGTCAGTTACATTCAAGCTATCCGTGGGTATCAACTCGAACCAAACTGTGGAATTTGTGTCCGACGTCGTAGTTTTAGGTTTCGGCGTCGTAGTTTTAGGTTTCGGCGTCGTAGTCTTTAGAAATTGATCGTAGTACGATTGGTCAGACGGTAAATCGGACTTAGATACGTTTTTAGCTCTCGTTGGTTTTCTTGAAGTTGTGGTTGGTGCGGCAGTGCTGGAGAAACAAAAATATAAATCTACATAATCACGTCAGAACGGATGTATGTGCAATTTGGTTCAGGCATACCTACTAAGGCTCGGACTATAGGTATGCATCCGGAATCTCTCGGGCCTCTCGTAAAAAATACGATGCGCTAATACAATAGAGCTGAAAATCTAAAACACGAGCGCCGAGTTTTAAAATTGCTGCCACGATACATTGTAAGAGTTGTAATGTCAGATTGCACCACGCTGAACAGCGCATGTGCAGTGTATATGATGTCACTTAAAACGTGTATCTTTTTGTGTAATGAATAAAGATTCAATTTTGAAAAGCTATCTTAAAAATGCAGCGCCGCGTAGCGTCTCACGAATCGTCGCGGTGTGAACTGAGCCTAACGGTGTATAGCTTTGAAACTCGTCTAACTACGGCTTTTCAGTTATTGAGCAAAAGATATTGAAGAAATCTAGGAAGATAAAATTATAGTCGCAGCCAGTAACATGATATTTACACCTGCACGTATACGCTAATCCATGTTGCTGTATTTATCTGATACGTTGGGTTAGCCACTTGACAGACGAAGACAGCAACATGGCTTAGCGTATCCGTATTTTTATTAATGAAGGATTTAAAGTTTACACTTTTATTTACTTCAACTCTCTTCAATATTTGTCGATCAGTAGAGTTTCTGACTGAGATTATGGAATCACGAGTATGGAATATACCTTTTGGAGGCCGGCAACTCCTTGTTGGCCCTGGTGAGGACGCAGCCGGAGTACTCGGTGTCGGGGTACCAGTGCGAAAGTTTCACCACCTGGTTCTGCCCCGCTCTGTTCAGCACCGCCTCTCGCTCGCGACAGCTCTGGAATTTGTGTACCGAAATAATAGGGGACCAATTCACTCCATGATGGCAAACTCGAGCCCACACGTTTGATGCAAACATTTTAGAATATATTCAAATTTTAAACCTTCAATAAAAGAGCGTATTTCTTTTTGAATGGCCGGTAATGCAGTAATCTCTGTGGTGTTGGCGTTGCGGGTGTCCATGGGCGACGGTAATGGTTTTCCATCTCAGGAGCCATTTCAAGGCTCAGGCATACATATACCGTCCAGTCGGCAAAATGAATGTTTAGCAGTTTTAATCGTCTTCATAATTTGTTAGTATCATAATGACTTCGTGTCGTCATTACTCGCTTATCATCGGGAGATAAGTCATGACCTACGAATAACTAGCATTGTTAGTATTGAAATAACAGGTAATTGCAAAACGTTCAACTTCCTGGTGCACAAAAGTGTTTTACCTTGCTGCTGTGATACACGGCGGGCCATTGGCTGTCATCGTCGTAGTACAGCAGCAGGTTGGGAGTGCCCGCGTCTCGCTCGAACTCGATCAGATACTCGAACTGGCCCTCGAGCGACAGGAAACAGAAGCGCGCCAGGAACGCCCAGTTCTGAAAATATGATCTGGACGGTATAGTTACGAGTCCGTTCAGATCCAATTTAGTCTAATCGTAAACAAAGAGATCAATAGAACAGATAATCCAGTTTAGCTATGTAGCTAAATACTTATTTACCATTCAATAAAGAAATACAATGGCACATTAATCTTTTTTTTTAGTTAGCTAATCCTGTCCTACTGCTGGGCAAAAGCCTCCCCCCAAGGTCTTCCATTTATCTCGTTCCTACGCCACCGTTCGCCTGACTGGGTGGTATACCGTATGCGTCCAGCCGTCGCGCCATCTTTTCTATGGCCGCCCATCATCGGGTACCCATTCAGTACCTACTACTACTAGTACTTATTTTTGCCCAGCGATCAGAATGCATTCGGCTGATGTGACCCGCCCATTTCAGATTAGCAGCCTTGATGCCTATGTCTTTGATATCCGTTTAGAAACATATAAATCCAAGACATAGCAACAGACAACAGCGTGGTGCTCCTTACCTATTCTATCGGATATCCTCACTCCTAAAACGCTGCGCTCTATGGCTCTTTGACAAAACCCCGAGCCCCAGCTCATTGATAATTGGGATAGAAATTGGGATGCTATTGCGATTTCGGTCAATTACCAGGTTTAATTAAGCACCGTAGGTAAGGACGGAAGAATGCACGTATGTCGACAAGTCTGCGTTTCAGGTAAATCTCCCTTCATCGGTCTCTTCATGGACTTTTCCAGGCGATTTCGTTTCGACGATCGACTTCAATACCTCTTCTATTATCGAAAAAAAATAAGCTGGCCCCATTAGATGTACTCGTCCAGATAACGAATTTCGAACTTGAACTTGGGTTTTCGACCTATATTTTTTTAAAGAATATCTTATACAGGAAACGAGCAGAGGTTTGTCACTTTCTTCTTTTGCAGATATCAATGTTGACATATTTTATATACTATAGCTTGTGCCCGCGGCTATCCGTCGTAAGTTGGGTTTTACACGTTATATTTTCATTTATAGCATTTATGACACTCACAAATATAATGCGGCTTTCTATTGGTAAAAGAATTTTCAAAATCGGTTCAGTTGGTCCAGAGATTACACTATAGAACCTCACAAGCTTTACTTCTTTACAATATTAGTATACTACTGTATAGATTAATACCTCCTTCGTGTTAATTTCTCCCTCAATCCATTTCCCGCTTGCGGCTCCTAGCAACACTCCTATAAAGTACAGGATCAAACAGCCTGTTGCCAGGACCATATTGATTCGGTTTATGATCTGTAAATAAAATGTGCAACTACTTATGCTTTTTGGTTCTTTGGTTATTAAAACATTTAATGTAGTAGACAAATTGCTGAAAAGGTTACTTTGAAGGAAATGTTTTTAAGGAGGTATAATAAGTCAGTGAACATTGTAGATTTTGTATAAGATATTTTTTTAAATTATGTTAGATACATATTGTATGCAAAAATACCAAGAAAGTGGGTAACCTTTAGAATATAATATTTTTAGTAAAAAAAAAAATTTTTTGAAAATCCAATCAGTAATAAATATTATTTATTGTAACTAGGTATTACTAATATGTTCGAAAAACAAAAGAATATTCTTACCGATTGGCAATAATCCGTTGTTGGACGTTAAGTGTTTATCTTTCGATAGTTTACTAGGTTTGTTGTGACCCGCGTTGCCATGGCAACGCAATTAGTAAATTGCCGATGGATTTAGCAGAATTCCTCGACTGTTTAAAAATTCCGACATAGTAAAATATGTCAGAATGTTCGTAAATTACGTGAAGTAATAGATTATTACATATTATTTCAGTATCTGCATCTAGATGATTGCTAAACCGACTTCAAAAATAATGATAGGATTGGTTATTGGTAAATGTAGGAAGGCACATTACACATAACACTTACACGAAGTAAAAAGATATGAAGCACACTGAATAGATTCTAAACATTATTTTTGAGCTTATTTTAAAATAAAACCAGAAGATAAATAATGATTATATTTTATAACTTACAATACATTAATAAATTCTTTTCTCAATTGCTTAGCCAAAACAAGTGAAACTTGAACTTCAAAAACCACAAGTAGTAAATATATGAGCGATATTAACTTTAACTCAACAACACCAAAAATTACTAATAGGAATATAAAAACATACGAGTAGAAAAATTAAGGCAACTGCTTTTTTTATTGCAAAATACCAGATATGGTGCATATTGTGTAGTAGAATACATGACAAAGATAATATTTTAGTTAAACATTACACCATCAATCGGAAACACTATCCTATTATTAATATGAATATTTACACCACAGACACGCTAATCAGACGCGTATCTGTGGTGTAAATAATCCAACATGGCCGTCTTTGTCCGATAGGTTGGTGAGGCAACTTGGATTAGCGTATCCGTGGTGTTAATATTTTTATTAATATGGGGGTATGATAATTACTAAGAAATCGGTATGCTATGTAATTGTCATGGATGTTATGACTTATTAAAGACTCCACTGTTAAAATACTATGTATCCTTTAAAAAATATTCAGTCCTATAGTCTTTCCATTACTGTTTAAATAACAAGCTGGTCACACTAGCTGTGCTATTATTTCAGCTTAAATAAATTACTTGACATCTTTACTTTAATTACAAACAAAATATTACTCTGGGAAAATGACCTTTTCAGAAAAAAAAAACAATTATACCTAATACCTATATTTAAACTACTACACGGGTTTTTGTTATTTTTTAATATTCATTTCATTCATGAGTCTATTCATTTATATGAAGAGAATTTTCTTATTTTGTTGCTTGTCCAGAAATTTTTTTAATGAATTCTAGGGTACGACTTTGAAATTTTCATTTTTACATTTATGGATTTTTTTTTATTTATCTCATATAAACTGCGAAAAAAATAGCACTTTTAGTCAGTTTGTTATTAATAAGGAATGTTAATACTTTACACTTAATTTTTGTTGCGATTAAATATATAAATGACGAATTATTGTGTTTTACTATACTCATATTAAATAATAACAATACAATATAATTAATTTCATTTATAAATGTGATAGTCGTTTACGACACAATTTTGACACATTTTCACAATACAAAACATTTTGATTATCTCTGGATAACTAGAATAAAATCATAGCATTCAGGGCACTTACAACCGAACAAAAATATATCCAAGATATTATAAAAAGAAGTATTGAAATGTCAAATTTCTAACATATTATTAAGGGAATAAACTTTATTCTTGTTTGGTCGCACGCACCCTAAAATAAAACACATTTGCTAACATCAAAGTATAGGCATACAAAATTACATATCAATATGACATACATAGACTACGACTAAAGACTATGCCCAAACTCACAGTGAGACCGGTACATTTGACGTCATAAAACGTAGTATATTATCGTGACCAAAAATTTAAAAGGACAAATCTTTGATATCTACCATTTAAAAAAGGAAGTAAACAAGATATAACATTTAAACAATTCGTTAAAAAAGGTAGGATAGAAAAGATAGGATTTCATATATTCAATTTTTGCAAATTCGATTTTTTAATTGATGAAGCTTTTAAAATTTTTTTTGAAGTTTACCACGACGTGATGATTTTGTTTGCTGCAGGCAGAATGGGCACAGTGTGTAAGCGCCAAACAATAAATATCTACCAATAATCTTTTGTTCACTTGAAATAAATTTCTTCTTCTTTTGGCGTATCCCGCGTATGCCTCACATTTATACTCGACTTCAATTTGGGTAAAAAATGTAGATGACAGCCGAAACAAATTTGTCACTGACAAATAAATAAAGTCAGGTGAAGTGAATAAAAATGTCGTTTCACTGACTGATATTATGAAATAAATCATAATATGAATACATGTAGTAATATTTACTGACACTCCCGCAGCACCTGTAGGGACTTCTTGAATAGCTCCTGCTGGGACCGCGCGTGTTTGATCTCCAAGTCTGCCAGATCCACTAGACTGGAAGAAGAAAAGTAGTTATCGTTAATATCATGGTTAAAAATTACATGTTCAAGGAGCGTGATCAGTATTCGATTCCCAAAACTATATATGACTTTAAATTTTGATCTTATTAAGGTATAAAATAATTAATGCTATTTATAAACGCGCGGCGATACAAATCTCGCCCGCGCGAGGCTATTAAAGCCTGCCGGCGCGGCGTACGTTCATGCGTTGGGTGATTTTTCAGAAAAGGTTGATTCAAGTTATGTTTCTGTAAGTTACGAAAACGTTTATTTATGCATACACTCATTACAAATACGAAATATTGAGGCCTAAATGTTTGGTAAAATATATTATAGGCATCATCATCATCCTATCGCATATCGCCGTTCATAGCTGAATGTAGACCTCCCCCAATGAGCGCCAACCATCCCGATCTTGGGCAGCACTCGTCCATCTGCTGCCAGCCACCTTCTTCAAATCGTCGGTCCATCGTGCCGCCGGACGTCCTACACTACGTTTGCCTAAGCGTGCACTCTAATACTCGTCTGCTCCATCGACCGTCTGTCCGTCAGCAGACGTGGCCGGCCCCCTTCACTTCAACGTGCTAATTCTATGAGCAATGTCCACCAGAGATACCCTCAACATTGCTCTTATCATAGATATAAAGTTTTAAAATACATACCTTTTCCGGAATGCCGTGACCCTGCGGGCGCGGAAGTCGAGCAACTCCTCGCGCGCGCGCGCCGACAGCTGCTCGAACCGCGCGCACGCGTCCGCCTGCGCCTGCTCCGCCTAAACAAGAATATGTATACCTCTACTTCTACTGAGTTTAAAATGACCATAATCCAAAAATTACAGCCGATTACTGAAACGCTGCTAAAATCAGGAGACCTCCCATTTTACAGGCCACTGTCACTACTGGGCAAAATGTCGAAAACAAACTGTGACTTAAGCGCCACTTTAATTTTAGTAACGTTTCAGTATTTGCCCGTTACACACACACACACACACACATTTCCATACAATGTTCTCTTCGAATGTAAGTTCTCAACCTACACGCTATAAGTTTCATCAAATGTGCACTTACTATTTATTCTATTAACTTTTGCTACTATGTAAATAAAGCTTATTGACAAAAGCGTGCATACCTCCTGTACCTCCATAGGCTGTGTGAGCGAGAACAGAAGTGATAATGTGTTATAATTCCAAATCAACAAAATTTATGAATTTTATTAAAAGATTATTACGCCATTTATTAAACATGCTTGATAGTTGATACCCACATTACCTAACCAACCTGATTCAGAAGTGGTCATTTTATTGTGCATAGACAAAAATGTGTTAAATAAGTAGTAATATTAAATAAAATAAGGGTCAGTTCACACAGAAACGAGACGATACGTGACGCGACGCTGCATTTTTTAAGATAGCTATTCAAAGTTGAACTTTATTCGCTACACGAAAAGATACAAGTTTCAGACATAAGTCATACACTGCACAATTTGCGCCGTGTAGCGCGGTCAAACCTGAAATTCGAACTGTTACACGTGTATCTTCTTATGTTATTAATAAAGTTCAATTTTTAATAGCTATCTTTAAAAATGCAGCGCCGCGTCGCGTATTGATTCGTTTTGGTGTGAATTGGCCCTGAGTGTTTTTTTAGTTGCTGATTTTATAAAATAATAGAATATATATTTTAATCATTAGTGTATTAAGTTAGTGAACAAGGAACTTCTACGACATTTCTGTTGAAATTAGTGTAAGTGCTTTAAGGACTTTATATGATGTGGAGGTGTTTTGTAAAAAATATATCCATAAAGAACTTACAGCATGGACATCCTTATTCTTAGCCCGAGCTCGCTCTAGGTTCCTGTTAGCGGCTTCATACGCTGCTAAGCATCTGTAACCAAAGTATAGAGTTTGAAACATGAATTTATAATACGCAAAACATAAAACATTTTTTTTTTTTCAAGGAAAACTTACAGCTAGAAGGCACAAGGTTAACAACAGAGCAACAATATAGGGCCAATTACAAGTTTTCACTATTAACTAATATTATAATAATGAAATTGAGGTAGACATTAAAAGGACGAGCAAGAGTGAATATAGTAATTACTATTAAATAAATGGTCTGTTAGAGTTTTTCTTACATTTTTTTTACTGGTGTTAAAAAAATCAATGTCGGTACTCCCGAGACGCTGTATTGTATGCTCTGCTAACTCGCACGATATACGATTTACTGCGATACAATTAACTGTTAAAATACTATGATTACGTTTCATTTATTTGTACATTTAATGGATTTGTCTAGATTTTTTATTTGGATACCTATTTTTTTAATTCAAAAGAAGCAAGTGAGCTAAGGGACGTGATAACATTCACCCGGCGACATACAACGCATAATTGCGCAGCGGTTTCGAGTGAGGCCACGGTGTCAACTCACCTGAGGCGGCGGACGAGCACGCCCTTGGCGGCGTGCGCGTCTCGCATGTAGTAGCGGAGCGTGTCGGCCAGCTTCAGGTCTTGGTCCGACGCCATGCGACCCTCGATTTTCTACGAAACGTAATAGTTGAATTACAATAAGGGCCTGTTTCACAATCTTCTAATAAGTTTCAGATAGCTTATTCGAAAGTTTTGTTGCTGCTTACTATTATTGAGCGACGGAGACAAAACTTGCAAATAAGCTATCTGACAGTTATCAGTAAATTGTGAAACAGGCCCTAAGAATTACAGAAAATATTCGATAGCACATAATTTATTTAACTTTAAAAGTAATAATATTACGCTTAGCTGCAGTATGCACGCCAATTAAACGTTAAACCTACGAAACACACAAACACACTATTATAAATGTGAAAGTTTGTGTGGATAGATGGATGGATGGATGGATGTTTGTTACTATTTCACGCAAAAACTACTGAACGGATTTCGATGAAATTTGGTATGGTAGTAGTTTAGGCTCTGGATTAAAACAAAGGCTACGTTTTATCGCGAAAATTTGCTATCTTCCCGTGGGATACTGTAATTACGCGGGCGGAGCCGCGGGAAAATTCTAGTTATAAATGTGAAAGTTTGTGAGAATGGATAGATGGATGCTTGTTACTCTTTCACGCAAAATTTGGTATGGTAGAAGGTTAGGCTCCGGAATAAAACATAGGCTACATTTTATCCCGAAAAAGTGCATTTTTCCGTGGGATACTGTAATTACGCGGGCGGAGCCGCGGGCTAAAACTAGTAAGATATAAAAGCGACATGAGTATGTATATGAAATTATTATTTACTAGAGGCTTCACTTATGTTAACATAATAGCAAATATTGTGTAAGTAAACTACTACTATCTTTAAACGAATCGCACTAAAATCTGTTGCATAACTTTAAACATCTAAGGCCCACTTGCGCAGATCTGGGTTAAAGTTGACCCTGGGTTGAATATCATGTTATCTCTCTCGTTCTTCGTATTTATGAAAGCGAAGAAATTAAGAGAAAACGTGATATTTTAACCCAGGGTTAACTTTTACCCAGATCTGCGCAATTGGGCCTTACGCCCGAAATTAACAATCAATCTTAATCTCATTTTAGCTATCTGAGGTCAAGATTTCAATACATTTCAACGATCCTTGGATTAACTTCACGTCAACTTAACGTCAATTTTTGTTTGAGAATCTAAGATTGAAGTCAATCTAATATTTGAGATACGATATTAATTTCGGGCGTTAGTGTACAATGTATATAGACTAGAAGTGTTATAGCTTTATACTACCTAAATAAACTAAAGATGTATGTTTTGTTTTTTCTTTGGCGGAAAGACCAAGATTGCAAAGTTCTAGGCTTTAACAATATTACGTTGGAAATGAATGAGTATAGTAAGAATAACTTCCACACCTATTTCGGTGCCGGTGGCCGGTTTTATTGAAACCAGGCCAGTTACGCAGGGGTAATTTTATAGTGCTTAAGTATGTGCGCAGTACACAAGAGCACTTTCCATTACTCTCATAACCCAGTGGGACGGATAACCGACACGACTGGTGAGAGATCAGGCGCAGGTCCGACTTTTTACATGCCCATCCGACGCACGGATCATCTTGTCAGACAATCACACGATCAGCCTGCATAGTCCTTAACAAACTTGGAAACAACATTTTTTTGTCATTCCAATGCGGGAATCTAACCCACTACCTCCGAGTGGAGAGCTAAGTTCTAACAGCTCTATCAGGCTAGCAAGGCGAATTCAGCAAAATTTAAAAAAAAAAATTGAGAGCTTTTTATTACAAGAAAAACCAGTTTCAAGATAGCAGAAATGTAAAAAATTTCAAAAGTCGGCCGATCGGTTCCAAACATTTTGTTGCTAGTTTCTTGAGCATTTTTAAGCATCCTCCTGACGAGCAACAAATTAGGAGATCTTTTTGTTACAAGAAAAACCAGTCTCAAGATAGCAGAAATGTAAAAAATTTCAAAAGTAGGCCGATCGGTTTCAACTATTTTGTTGCTTGTTTCTTGAGCATTTTTAGCACCCTCCTGTTGAGCGACAAATTAGGAGATATTTTTGTTACAAGAAAAACCAGATTCAAGATAGCAAAAACACGAATAATGAAAAAAAAAAAATCATAGGTTTCGTCATATCGCACTTATAGCAACAAAATAGCAACTAAATCTTCTGTAATGGTCAAAGGAAACATGTGTAATTTGTAGAGTTAATATCAAGATAGCATTATTCGCGATTTTTCGCGATCGGTTTGAGCAACAAAATCGCCGTTTTGGCAACTAATTAGCAACTATTTAGCTACAAATTCAGGTATTATTTTTTGCAATTTTGCTGAATTCGCCTTGCTAGCCTGATAGAGCTAGCTCTAACCACGAGACCACAATATGTAATGGGGAAGATGCAGTTTTTTTATTGGTTTTTCGAAAAGTATATAATAAGCTAGGAAATATTGTCTTTGCAATAGCATATCTACGATCAACCGTTGACGAAATACAGTCATCACAAAAGTGAGCATTATAAAAACGATCTATACAAAAATTTATGCAAGAGCGACGTCACAGCATTCAAAAATGTATGAAGATAAATACAAAACTGATTTTATTAGTTTAAATACTGCGCGTCAATGTCATAACAATAAACGTCACAAATAACAGAAGAATTTGAACACTAATTTTCGTTTCTCAATTAGCAAAAAAGTTTATTGTTTATGTCAATTGACTAATGTACTTTATGCACTTTTTGAATACTGTAAACTTTTGAATAATGCTAAAACCGGCACTGGATGTTACTAACCCTGCATTTGTCGAAGGTCTCCGCTGCCCGCGTGAGGAACCTTTCCATGGGCGGCTGCTCGCGCGTGGTGAGCTGCGTGAGGCACGACGATAGCTTGATGTGGGCGTCCGCTACCTCTGAAATTGTTATAATAATGTTACCAACTTTTCTCTGTCATTGTTCATAAAAATAACTGCAGACGATTAGATTTGCTTTTAAAGTCAGACAAACTTTAAAATAACTCCTTTATCCACTAGACGCGACATAGCGTTGCACTAGACATACGTATCGCTGTATCTGGCGCGACAGAGCGATGGTATATCTGTGTCGAGTTATCACGCGAATAAACTTTTAGATGTCGAAAAACTCTTACTGTAAGGCAATTCGATTGCCCGAGTTATTTAACTAATAAAAGTATGTTAAATAAATTGCCCTATTTAGATAAACTGCAAAAAAAACTGTTACATGTATGTAACTGTTGTAACGTCATTTGGTTTACTTTGTTTTGCTAACCTTTGTGTTTGGACGTCATGCGATCTACTTTGGCGACAGCTTCCTTGAGGTGGGAGTAGTACTCTTGGAGGAAAGTGGTCTCTTGTTCGAAGAAGTCATTCACATCTCTCACCGTTGCACCCAGGTAAATCTCATCTGTTGTAGTTGTCATAGAACGGACCTGAAATAAATAAGTAAAGGACAATATTAAAAATAAGTTACATAACAGTTTAGGAAAATATTAAATAATGATTTTAATATAGTTATTATCCTGTTAGTTTCACTCAGAGTATAAAACAAAAAAATTTGGTATGGCTGTATCAAGAACGGGGACATCTGTTATATGTGAATATGTTTGAGTAACGACTAACGGCTATCCTCGATAAACCACAGTCCTCACTTAGCGTTATAAATTTTATTATGGTTTCACTTATTCAGTGGTGGTATTGACAGGTCTATGGAAGCAATTTTAAAGGTATCATATTAACTTTTTTTTTAATGTATTCAATAGCTTTAGTCTATGTATGTATGTTTCTTCCACGCCAGCGCCTAAACTACTGATCAGATTTTAATGAGGTTGCAAAAGATTCGCAATAATGGCCCGGGTAATATAGGCTATATAATCTATTACGTAGTTGGGTTATAGTTTTTATAAAAAACTATATAATATATTACGTAGTCGGGTTATAGTTTTTATAAAAAAAATGTAGTTATTAAAGTATGACAAGCAGTAACCACTTACTAGACCACCGATCAGCTCCATCTTCCCGCGGGGCTTCGCGCAGAGATCCTGCTCGTACTCGAGGAAAACGCGCAGGTGGGCGTCCCTACGGAACACGGGGTGAGCGGCGAGACGTTGCAGGAACACCTCGTGCATGGCCACAGTCTTCTTGAATGTCGCCAAGTATTCGCTTTGAAAAAAAATTGCGTAATGACACATTCTACTACAGTTTGTTAGTTTGTTTCTCTTTCACGCAAAAACTACTCAACAGATGTCGTTAAAATTTGATATGGAAGTAGTTTAAGCTCTGCATTAACACATAGGCTACTATTTATCCCGAAAAAGTACTATATTCCTGTGGGATACTGTATTTACGCGGGCGGAGCCGCGGGCAAAAGCTAGTGTTGTTCTAAAATCTCTTAGAGGTTTTACAATGGTAAATGTAAGTCTCGACTCTATTATGACGAAACGCAAAAAATGCGGTCAGTCTTGCCTCCTAGTCTAGAGTAATAGACCCTAGACGCGGGGGAAGTCGCGGGCAAAAGCTAGTCCTACGAATATTATAAATGTGAAAGTTTGTATGTATGTTTGACTGTCTTTCACGCAAAAACTGTTTAATTGATTGAAATGAAATTTGACATAATTGATACTGATAGTTTGTAGAAGAATAGTTTGGTTCGTGCAGGATAGACAGATCAAGTTTTGCGCAAAGGAAGATGCGTGAAATATCTTTTTAACAAATAAAGAAGAAAAACATTAAAGAATGAACATGGAAAATTATTTATAATTTTACAAGTGAGATTACTAAGTTTTATCGTCATAGAGAAGTTTGAAGGTATTATATTATATAATTATGCTAAAGGTTTTCTGATCTAATGGCCACCAAACTGTTTGGCAAACAGCAACTAAGTTTTCCTCTCTGAGGTTACAGAAGTTTAGTTACAAACGAAGTAAAAGGGAATTTTCACTTACTCCTCTAATTCCTCTTTCATTTTCAAAAATTCCTCTCGGGTCAATGCCCCTTCACCTTCACCGAGCCGCTGCAGTTTCTCCCTTGACGCATCAAAATCTGGTCTAGGTGGTGCGGGAGGAATCTGTATGATTAGTTTTCTTGTTTTAAATTAATATTCACATTTACAAGGTTTTGCATAAAGATAGTGTATATAGCCTGAATAGATAATTTTCAGTTAGTGGTCAATTCTGAATACTTCGAGTATTCTATTTATAATATTTCAGTCACCAATTACAAACCACTTGTTTTTTATATGAAATGGGAGTGAAACTGGCAGACAGATCATCACTGATGGAAAGCGATTATGTCGCCCATTGACACTCATAGTACATATTTGTTTTTGTCTCAGACAAATTTTAATACAAAATCGCATGTAAATTTATTTTCCCTATTGTTTGTTATATCATTATATTCCTACATGGAAACCAATTTTTTTTAATGCTTAGCTTTAAATTAATAAATTTGAATTCCAAGCAATTGTCTATTTCAAAGAGTTTTAACTAGTGTTAGTGAAAGTAACAATATAACACTAATTTGAGGTAAAAAGCATTCACATAAATAAAGAGCAAAAGTAACAAAGCCTACATATCAGTTGATGTGTCATAATACAGTAGGGCCTCACTGATTCGAAGAAGGAAAAAACAAGCCTCTTCTGAAACATCTGGATTACAGTATGTAATATGTATTTTAATAATGATAAAACACATTTTTGTGTGTTTCGACCATGTTTACCCAGTTATTCCATTTTTTCAGTGAACACACGTTAAATTACCTATCAGTGCAAGGTGAGAAATAAAAGATTGGCGACTGCAAACCACTGAATATTGACACTATGTTAACTATAACTATCCCTTCCACCGCATGATCATCTCATCTACCTGGAATACATCGTATACCAATATCTGGATTACATTGTATACCGAAGTAGTGCAGGTTTGGATTTTCAAGGCTCTACTGTATGTAGATGAAACAATCATGTTGCAATCGAAAAATAAAAAAAAATTACAATATAGCCAGCATATTCTTCGTTTTCTTCATATCTGTCATGTAGCCACACAAACTCTTCATGCTGTCGCACAACAAGAAATTCAGACTTTTGGAACTCTGGCAGGGTTGTTTTTGTATGGACGGTAAATTTTACTTTCTCCTTTTCACTGAGAGCATCTGATATGTCCACCTAAAAGATTTTGACTGTATTATAAAATAGTTTTTCCTTCTGTGGGTAGAATATCAAGCAGGTATGTAGTTGACAATACTCCTCACAATAACATGAAATATTTTGAATATACAGATACTATAGTGTATCCTACTGATATTATTATAAATGTGAATGTTTCTGAGGATGGATGGACGTATGGATGTTTGTTACTCTTTCATGCAAAAACTACTGAACCAATTTTTAAGAAATTCGTATGGTAGTAGTTTAAGCTCTGGATTAAGCCATAGGATACTTTTTATCCCGAAAAAGTTCAGTGTTGTCCTGTGGGATATGCTGGCGGAGCCACGGGCAACAGCTAGTTTAAAGCTAAAACTACTTTAGATACATTGCGTTCGAGGTTTGTAGTGTTCTACCCTTAATAAGGTTAATCAATATTTAATATTGAATCATAAATGTAATAAGTTGAAACCAAATTAATTTATGGTCGATTTATTAGTGTCAATTCCAATGACCTTTAATCTTCTGTTTTACCATAAAATATATAGTTTATTTTTTAATGGAAATAAAAATAATGTGACTGATATTCTTATTTATTTTTGCTGTTAAATTAATTATTGTATATACATTATAGTAATAATTACAATGTTACATTTTTTTGTGATGAAGCTGTTTATCCACAGTATTTACATATTTAGGTATGTGGCATAAAACGAAAACTGTAGTTTTAGTTATTAAATACACTATAACAATATACAGATACTAACCAACAAACTGTTGTCGGCTAAAGAAACATTTTCACTGGGTTTCTTTTTCTCTGTTTTCGGATCAACAGGCGACGGGGAAGACACCGGCGGAACAGATAAGGGGTCATTGCTATTGTCTTCAACACAGTCCTGAAATAGTTTGACAAGTCAATAACTGCAACACGACAATAATACATACCTAACAACATCCTAATATGCTTAATTAATTTACAATAGTTAAATAACTAAAGCCGTACCTTTATCCACGTCATAGATTAAGTGCATCCATAATAAATTGATGTAAAATGAAAATACTAACAAGGTTTATGTACAGTTAGCTTAAACATTTAACGAGATAATTGGCGAAACTAATCAAACAGTATATTAATTAGTACGAGAGCTAGAAAACGCCCCCCAAAAGGAATAAATAATTCAAAAAGTATTCTTACCATCATATTGATAAGAAACAATATTTGCCAAACTGCTTATATCGAATTAGTAATCTTGCAGTTAGCAGTTGTAGATTCAACGAAAGATCATAAACTTAAAAATTAAAGTTGTTTCGGTAAATTTTAAAGAATTTTGTCCAAAATACACCAAGCACAAAGCATAAATCACAATCAACTTATGTCAACGTCAATTAACGTCAATTCATTTTTATGTCAGTCTCTTTTTAAATTATTTTTTATTTATATATGGCATCGGCTTATAACCATTTGCCAGTGTCAAGTTACAAAGGCGGGAAATAGAACTTTCGTTTCAATTTTCAACACCGTATTCCCAAATCGTCAAGTCTAAAGTCTAGTCAAAGTCCAAATAAATAGTCAGTGCAGTCCAGTATTACTTGCGTCTTCGGCCGAGGAGTTGCAGGAGATGGTAACTGCTATGAGTGGAGCTTTTGTTAGAAAGGGAATGAAGATGAATGTAAAGAAGACGAAAGTGATGGTGTTCGAAAGAGATGAGGCAGTGACAGACTGCAATATCGTGATTGGAGATGAACAAATTGAACAGGTGATTGAGTTTGTGTATCTAGGATCAAAGTTTACAAGAGATGGAAAGTGTCAGAGTGATATTGAAAGAAGAGTGAATGCAGGAAACAGGGTGAATGGAGCTTTGCACTCCTTTATGAACAGTCGGAAGGTGTCTAACAAGGCTCGTTTGGCTGTGCATGAGAGGGTGTTGGTTCCGACACTCATGTACGGAAGTGAAAGTTGGGTATGGCAGAAGAAACATGAAAGCAGAATAAATGCAGTTGAGATGAGAGCGTTAAGAAGTATGATAAGAGTTAAACTGAATGACAGGATAAGAAATAGTGAGATAAGGAAACTTTGTGGTCTGAAGAAGATGTAGTGACAAAAATTAAGAAAGGTATGCTGAGATGGTTTGGCCATGTCGAGAGAATGAATGAAGAACGATTGACGAAAAAAGTGTATAAGGCGAGTGTGAATGGAAGTGTTGGAAGGGGTAGACCTAGGCGGACGTTTCGAGACCAAATCGGGGATGTCTTGAAAAAAGGCCAGGTCACGAGTACCCTAAACCGAAGAGCATGTATGAAGGGAATAATGAAAGTGGACGAAGCGAAACAAATATGTAAGGATCGTAGTAAGTGGAAAGAAGTGGTCTCTGCCTACCCCTACGGGAAAGAGGCGTGAGTATATGTATGTATGTATGTATGTATGTATGTATGTATGTATGTATGTGCAGTCCATGAGTTATGTCAGTCGATTCAGTAAGTGGTAGAAGCCTTAGTGAAAGTTCCTAGGGAGTTTTGGAAGGAAACTCAAAATTGTACGTTTTTAGAAGTTGTACCACTTGCTCAGACACTTGTGCACGTTAAAGAATATTTAATGGTTAATATTCTACCAATATTACACATTAAGAACCGAAATAACACAAATTTATGAGGAAATACAAAATCCACAACGTCGCCCATTGAATTCACCGGCAAAAACTACAAACTTTTTTATTTACTTATTTAAATGGCGTCGTTTTATTTGCCAGTGTCACAGGGGCAACACTCTCTACAAATGACAGCTCGAGCACCGGCGAATATCAGCCATGTTGACCTAAGCCTAAGGTTGACACCGAAATCATTTTAAATGTCAGGTCAGACAAATCTATCTTATTATTATATAGCCCACCGCCGCATTTGCCCAGCCACGCACACACAGCCGCGAGCTGTCATTCGTGTAAATCGCTGAAGTGACGATTCTTTACATTAGTAATATACATCTATATAATACTTTGGCACTGTGTCGATTAATTTTATTTAAATGAAGACGAAGTAACTAACACATTTTTTTTTAATTTATTCATGACCATGGATACAAAGTCCTTCAGTCGGATAACTAACAGTGTCGACTGTGTTGCACTGTGAAAAAATGTCTGCGTACAATTTAACACGTAAACATTTTTTCATAGTGCAACACAGTTTACACTGGGTCAACTTAAATAGGATGAGATTTGGGCATTGCCAAATTAAATCGCATCCATACAAACTGAAACTTGTAAATAGCGCACTTTGTGACTGCGGTATCGAAGAGGAGACTCGACCACCTGGTTCTCCGATGCAGTAGACATAACATGGCACGTCTGTTAGTGTGGAGAAATAAGTGACAATATTGTGATGTGCATATAGACATAGTTATTAGTTCCATCATTAGTGCATTTTTTTAAATTTAAATATATGGCGTCGGCTTAAACCATTTGCCAGTGTCAAATTAAAAAGGCGGGAAATAGAATTTTTGTTTCAATTTTCAACACCGTATTCCTAAATCGTCATTTCTAAAGTCTAGTCAAAGTCCAAATAGATAGTCAGTGCAGTCAATGAGTCAAGTCAGTCGATTCAGTAAAGTGGTAGAAGCATTACTGAAAGTTTCTAGGGAGTTTTGGAGGGAACACAAAATAGCACGTTTTTTGAACCACTTGCCCACACTTGTGCACGTTAAAGAATTTTTAATAGTTAATATTCTACCAATATTACACATATTTACATACAATAATAAAATACAAAATGCACAACGAAATACAAACTCTATTAGTGCATTTATTGAAGAAAAATAAGTTTTATGAACATTTGTATTGAACATTTCATAAATAATATTGGGAAAAAACTCTAACCTCCTTACTAATAAAACTATTTACACAACGGATAACTTAAACAACGTTGCTGTCTTTGTCTGATACGTTGTAAATGTCACATGATAGAAAAAGATGGCAATATTATATATAATATTATAATGTTTATATTTTTTGTATATGTGTGGCTAAAAGAACTTGTATGCAGGCCCGTAGCCAGCCACTACACCGCTGGATCGTCGCAGCCCCCCACCCCTCCCCTTGCAACGGTAACAGTAAAAAAAAATTCTTTTAACAGTACGGAAGATAAGTTCACGTCGCACGTCAGCGACCCTAATGCTCCAGCCGTCGACCCCGTGGCGCCACTTCCCCCCCGACATTAAAAGTCTAGTGTCCGGAAGCCTTTCTTCCTTTCTTCAAATATGGCTTCGATTTAAGTGCTCTTTTCATGTTTATTCTTCTTCCTTTTTATACGGCTGACGCGTGACGGCAAACCACATCTATCAGGGGGCAATTTATTCCTATTAAATTTAAAATTGAGTTCCAGTGTCAGAGCACGCTATCGCTCTCGTGCACACGCGTGACGGGCTTGCGTGACTGGCATGTTTTGCGGTACGGTGTCATGGTGGCATACTGAATCAAGAAAATTTATAGCTATGTTATTGATTGTACTGTAGGTTCTTGGTGGAAATCCATGTTTCACAGTAATAACACACAGGAATTCTTGCACTAATTTCCACATTAATAAGTATTTTACATTAATTTTAATATATTACACGACCGGTTTCGACAAAGTCATCATCAGGTGGCAAATAGGCAATAAAATTTTGAATTTTCTAGATTTAACTGTTGATATAAACCTTGGCCGTCATAAATTTAATATATTTAGGAAACCCACATACAGCTAAAACATTCTCCATGCGAACTCATGTCATCCACACCAACATAAACACGCTTCGTTTCATGCTTTTGTACACCGACTACTGAATGTACCCCTAGACGTAAACGATTTCCGGGCAGAACTAAACACCGTTAAACATATCTCCGTAAATAATGGCTACAAAAGGGAGTTAATTGACACAATTTTAAGAAAAGCGAGAAAGAAAATGACAGAAAAAATGCTGTACAATCAGACGGAAACAAAAAAAAAAACAAAAAACATGTGGGTAAAAATACCATACATCGGCCCATCTTCCTACAGATTCCAGAGGATTATACAAAACAAGAAGACTAGAGTGGCATTCTACACTACAGGATCACTAAAAAAATTACTGTGCAATAATAAAGATAAGTTTAAAATCACGGACAATAGCGGTATTTACAGTCTCACTTGTGATACATGTGGAGGAGTGTATATAGGTCAGACGGGGAGAAAGTTTAAAACTAGAATAAAAGAACATATTATAACTGCTTGGAAGAAGAATACTGAAAGATCTACATTTGCCGAACATCTAAATAGTAATGGACACAACTTTCACCTTGATAAAAATATAAAATATTTACATATTATATTACCAAAAAGCAGGAAGATGGACGCATTAGAAGCGCTTGAAATTAACAGACACAAAAAATGTGGGATCTTACTAAATGACCAGACATGCCTTTCGAGCTCCATATTATTGCAAGACATTTAATTTAATCAATATTTATAGGTTAAACTATGTTATTATGTTATGACTTTTTGACATTGGTATTAATTTTGGATGAATTTTTGACATAATTTATTAATTTTAATTTCGACATGTTTTAATTTCATATAATTTATTTGCCATAATCTATAATATCTTAGATTCTTATGTATTAAGGACATTTTAATTTAATTGAATCATTGGTGATAGTAGTATTTTAAATTTTATATTCTGACATCCATTCTATATAATTAAATAATTCTATGACATTACAAATCAAAAGGTTATTAATTTAACAATCTAATGTGTTATAATATTATACTAATATTAATTTGTGATATACAGTAAAAAATAGAATAAGTTAGTATAAAAATTTAAATTACGTTGCACAAAATTGTAAAAATGTCATAATGCTGGCAACCCTTTGCACAATGTTTACAATTTTTTAAAAAATTTTAATCTACCTACACCTGATGATGACTTTGTCGAAACCGGTCGTGTAATATAATAAAAATTAAGGTAAAATACTTATTAAAGTGAAAATTAGTGCAAGAAGTCCTGTGTGTTATTACTGCGAAGAAAATTTATGCCTTCATATTTTATAAAATAGGTTTTATCCTAAAATGTAAGATGGCGAGTAATAAAACTAATGATCATGAGTCATCACAATTTTTAATACATACTATTACAGCTAGGACGCACGTAAATATTACAAACTTTCATTATAAATATTTACAAACTCAAGTCATATTTTGTTTCAACATTCATTCAAGTTTCAATATAAGGTCACCCGGGGCTATTGTAGCCAGGGGGCTAACGTAGCTGATTGAAATAACTTGTTACTGTCTCTTTTTTAGAGAAAATGACATCTGTGGTTGAAAAGAGAAACTTTAGTTGAGATAGGTAGCGACAGATGGCGTAACTAACACTTAAACTGTTTTATCTACGGAGCGTTATTTTATTCCGCCATTTTGAAGTATTGTCTGTGATAAACGGGCGCAGTGAAAATAATCTCAAAAAAATTGTTCTTGCGTGAAATTGAAAAGTGTTTTGTATCGAATCGTAAGACTATGAAAGGTAAGTCGTTTTGTAGTAATTATTTTCATCCTACGCATAACTAAAGTGAGGTTAACTGCACCAGCTACGTTCGCCCCATCAAAAAATTTAGGTGGTGTAATTGTAGCTATTTTGACAGCTACAATTGCCCCCAAGCTTTTGTATGAAAATTAAAAAAACAAGTGATGTCAATGGGTCGATTCATAATGCTATAAAATATCGATACTTGGGTTTGATTAAGGTTCAGTTTATGATTATATTCTTATTTAATATTTTGATTCAATCTCCTTTGAGGTTATTTTCTTAATTAATTATGAGTCCTAACTAATATTTTCAAAAGCAAAGTATGTAGGTTCGAATGTTTGTAATTTGTTAATTTGGATGTATCTAGGTAGATAAGGGTTGGTACTACTGAACCGATTTTAAATATTCTTTGATAGAAAGCTATCTTATTCAAGATTTCCAAAGGATTCTTTTTTTAACCAGGCGGATGAAACTGCCTGTAGTTTTTAGTATAAAATAATAATTTCTAGTAGATATAAAGTAACAACATTGTTACTTACTGATGGTTACAGCTGTTGTGTGAATGTTTATAACAAATTATTTTGTTTTCATTGCAGATGGTTCGGCACTACAAGCGTAAACGCGAAACTCCTTATTCAAGGGACAATCTATTAAAAGCAGTAGAAGCTGTGAAATGTAAGAGAATGAGCAGTTATCAGGCTGCAGAACATTTTGGTGTTCCCAGAGCCACGATTTACGCGCATGTAACTGGAACGCGTGGATTAAATAAACCTGGCAGATCTACGGTGTTTGATAATGATACGGAACTGAGAATTGTGAACTGTATTCACGTAATGGAAAAGTGTGGTTTTCCTTTGACTCGCAAGGAAGTCATATTATTGATAAGCGAATATATTAGAAGGAACGGCATCGTGACGGTATTTAAAAATGACATACCTGGTGATGACTGGTTTCGAAGTTTTCGGAAAAGACACAACCTTTCTCTCAAAAAGCCTCAATCGGTGGAAATAGCCAGAAGAAAAGCGTGCAACCCCTTCACGGTATACGAATATTTTGAAATACTCGAAAAAGCTATTCGTGATTTGGATTTATCGTCCGCACCCGATCGTATTTACAATCTTGATGAAACTAGTTTCTGTCAGGATCCATCGAAAAGTAAAGTTGTTGGAAAAGTTGGTCATCGTTGTACAAGAACAACCAGCTCACCAGGTAGAACCAATACCTCCGTCCTTCTTGCAGCAAATGCAAATGGTGATAAAATTCCGCCTCTCATTATTTTCCAAGGAAAATATTTGTGGAACGAGTGGTTATATCAGAATGAAAATGTCAAAACAGCATATGCTGTTAGTAAAAAAGGCTGGATGGAGACCAGTATCTTTGAAAAATATTTAAAAGATGTTTTTGTCCCTGCGATCGGGAGCAAGAGGCCAGTTCTTCTAATATACGATGGACATTCGACTCACACAGATTTGAGCGTAATTGAGTATGCAATATCTGAAGGCATCACAATCCTTAAACTGCCACCCCATTCTTCTGACGTATTGCAGCCTTTAGATTGCAGCGTCATGAAGCCCATGAAGGACAGGTGGGACCAGGAACTTATAAAATGGCAAAGAATGCATGTTGGCTTCAAATTGCCCAAAAGTGAATTTGCTAGAATTCTTACTGGCATTTGGGAGAATTTAAATCCAGTAATTATTTCAAATGGATTTAAAAAGACTGGCATATATCCGGTTAATCGAAATATGATTGGAAAAGAAAAATTTGATTCCCTATCATGGCAAAAGTGGGAGAACCATATGCAATCGAAGTATGAAACTATATGCGCTGAAAATATTTCTGCAAACGATGATGATACTATGGAATATAATAATTTCGAATCAATGACAAAAGACCTGGAAAATTCCGTAATTAACACAATAAAAAAAATTCCGAGTCTTGGAAATTTTGCACTTAGAATTTTCAACCAAAGTATAGCTCAGAGCCCGAATGAAAACTTTGACAATTCTAACAAAATGGGAGAAAATTCTAGTGGTATAGACAACAACTTATCAATAAATGGAATAGAAAATGAACAAGAGAAACAACTACTAGATAACCAAAAAACTATTGCTAATCAAGAGATGCTTATATATGAAAAAAAAGAAAATAAAAGAGAAAAGAAGGAAAACTATTCTGTCGTGCAAATTAAAAGCGAAAAAAATATAGCCAGAACAGTCAAAAATCCTAAAATGACGATAAAAAAGCTTGAAAATAAGCAAAAAGGTACTAATGACAAGAATGATGGACCATCTGAATGGAAAAAAATAAATCCTAGAACATTTAGACTTCCTTTGAAGATTCAAAATAACAATAGTAACAGTGGTAAGATCAATGTTTTAAGCTGCGAAATAATAAATCCAACACATGACAAAAAAGAACAAAACTATGATGAGGTTAGTACAACATTTGAACAAATGGTTTTAAGCCATATTTCGAAAAACGATTTGCCAAGAAGGCCAAAAAAACGGGTTGGTGCTGAAATATTAACATATCCTGAAGTTGTAGCACGCATGAAAAATGAAAGAGAAGAGCAAAAGACATTGAAAATAATGAAAGAAAAGAAGAAGCAAGAAGGTTTGGAGAAGAAACTCAAACTGAAGGAACAGAAAAGAAATAAAGAAACGAAAATAAACAAAAATAAAAAGAAGCAAAAGAAAACTAAATTAAAGAAAAATAGTAAATGGTCTTCTGACAGTGAGGATACTGGGTCTTATATGTCAATGGACTCTTCAGAAACTGAAAACATGGACACATTTTTTGAAAATATTTTAAAAGGTGAAGAGCAGCTACATGAAGATCCGGATGAATTCGATGAAAACATGGCTAAACCAAGACAAGGGAAAGAACCAAGGAAAATAAGCGAAGAAAAGAAAAACCCGGAAGAGCAGGAAAAGAAAAAAAAAGAAAAGGTAACCAAAACTAAATGTTTGAATCTGAAACAAGTTCCTGAAAGTAAGGATAATTTGGAAGGCTTAAACTCAAATCTAACAAAACAGTTGAACACATTTATGGGAAATACTTTGAATGAAGAAGAGTTTTACGAGAATGAGTATACATATAATGAAAAAAATGAAAGTCCAAAGCCAGAGACAAGCAAATTAGATACAAAAAATAATATAAAACATGAAATTCCGGAAGAAGGATCATTTGTGTTAGCAAAATTTGCATCTTATAAAGGTAAACGAGAATATAAATATGTATGCATGATTGAAGAAATAGCTTGTGACAAAATGGTGGTTCAAGGATTTAAATCGGTCAAAAACAGTAAAAGTAAATTTCGTGCAGTCGAGAATGATGTATCTATTATAGATCATGATGACGTTATCGAGTGTTTGCCAGCACCAAAATTTGATGACAAGGATATGGTGTACGTCTTTCCTAAAAATGTAAACATAGCAGAAAAGTAAATTTATTTCCGTTTATTTTCTGTCAACGCAATTTTATAAATTTTGTTTCCATTAAAAAGAAGAAGAACTATTTCATAGTTTCATTTGACAAATACACTCTTAATATTTATTTATTTTTTAAAAATAATTAAGGACTTCTTTACTATCAAACCTATGTTTGATAGTAAAGAAGTCCTTAATTATTTTTAATCGGAGAAAAGACTATTCTTTTCTCCGATTAGCGAGAAAATTTATGTTCGCCCCAATTTTAAAAATAATTGTTATTCAGTGTGTGGGATATGTAAAACTAAAAAAGCCGAAATGATATATGTTTTATGGCAAAAAATATAAGTGCACTTTCTAAAAAAAAGTGTAAAAACGACAAAAAAATTCGACCTCCTATCGTAAATATGTCAGCTGATTGCGCTGTTTGTTATAGGAGAGTCCATTTTATTTTGTATTTTCTCGACTCATATTCTTTAGAGAAAGTTGTGCAGTTTCCGAGCACATTCTATTCAAATTTCCGAGCAAACCTGAGAAAAATAAATTGTATGTACTCAACGTTATCGAGAGACGCGTCCCAACACTATCATATATGGAGTATAGCTACATTTACCCCGTAATAATTCCTCAACTTATTTTTAAGGAAATTGAATCATATTACAAAGCCTTAAAGTACAAAATTAGTTAGTATCTGTCGGGTGGAAGGTTCATCATTAGTTTGAGAAATATAGGTTTAACAGTAAAAGTTTTATAGATACATGGCTACATTTACCCCCGTTGGGGGGCAATTGTAACTTTTGTAGGCTTGCAGATGGAATTCGTTGAATTGAATATTATTTTATAGATATTTTATCAATATAAACTCGTTGACATAATGAATAAAACATAACTAAGCAACAAAAAAACAAAAAGTTGCTGTAAAATAAATGTTAGTAATAAAATAAAATAAATTAAGTTTGAACTCAGATTTTAGTAGCTACAATAGCCCCGGGTGACCTTAATCCTATTTTTAAATTTCTTACACATACATATTTTGGTCTTATTATGTACTATTACTCTAAAGGAAACGTTATTCGATAAATTGAGACGAGTAATCGTGGACAAAAAAATTCAAAACAACATTTAAGAACAAATATTTTTTCCATTTCTCATTTTTTCATATTTACATTATCAATGATTATTATTTTATTATTTAAAAATTTAAGTTATTATTTTATTTTACTTACTTATTTGATAGCTGGTTTTTGTAATTCACAAAATTGCAATTCGAGACATCACTAGGTTGAGATTCAAATTAAAAAATATGTACACTATTATTATTTAAAAAAAAATCGTTACATGGGTATGCACTTTTGGATAAAACTGAGCATTACACTTTACATTTAATAAGCATTTCAGTCTTTAAATCTTTATGGTTAAATAACTGGTCATTAAACTACTCCTAATTGTTGTTTGAATATCTGTAAAAGAAAATAATACTGTTATACATTATACACTGTCCTGCGTCACGCAGCGTAGTGCGTGAGTGCGTGGTTTTATGTTCCTTGTATATATTTGTATTGAAAACACGCATAGTACCACACATTAAAACCGGATTCACGCGCATTGTTGCGGGTTACGTGACTTTAACTCTGTTCAAAACCAATTTTATTTAAACGTAAATAAATAATTTAACTAAATTAATGTCATTGTATATCTTTATTGCACGGTAAATAAGTGACATTTAAATTGGTAACATTATAGAGTATATTGTTTACATTTCGATTAAATTGATTTGAAAGTATGTAAATTGAGAATTAATTTTCAATTTACATACTATTACAGTATTCGCAGTTGCGGCGGCGAGTTGACTTCTGTACAGCTTGGCAAAAAAGAGTATGACGCAGTGACAGCAGGAACTAAAAACATTTTCGACTGTGTCATACTCATACTCTTTACTGCATTATACTCTTTTTTGCCATATTTTACATTATATTTATGTGTATACTTAGTTGTCTGCGGTCTCACCTTAAAGCAGGCGGCCCTTGCAGTTGGGCGCGCCGCAGAGGCAGTAGAGCACCTTGCCGGGCACGGAGCCGACGTCGTAGTTGTAGTTCCACGTGAGCTCGGTGCCGGCGCGCACGTGCGAGAGCGCGAAGAACGCCACCCACGGGAAGCGCGGGTCGTGCGTGTCCACGAACACGTTCTGCACGAACACGTTCGGAGTGCACGAGTGCTGCACACACACACATAATTATTAATAAAATTCTACCACATCATAACCGTACATAATATCAGGATAAAAGATGACAAAAGAAAATTGTTGTCATTGTAAATGTCCTTACTTCATTATACAGCAAAACCACGTTTCAATGGCTTTCGGAAATCGTCATTTTTCATACATCGTCAGTCATTTTCATAGATACATATAGCAACATTGTCGTACTGTATAACGCGTTAATTTAAAAAATATTTGAAACAGATTAAGTCTACATAATATTATGGTCAGTTGACGTATAGTGTATACCCCGGCCGTGACGTATATACCTAGTCATACCATAAATACTGAAACAAAGAAGAAAAGAAAATTATATTGCAAATAACATTTATTACTTTTACAGTGTGTTAGTTTAATACATAAATATAAAACAATTTAAAATATAAAAAGCTTATTCGAAGTGGTCTCCCTTGGCTGCAATACAGTCCTTTAAACGTTGAGGCCAGTTATCAATAGAAGCATGCACTCTTTCCATGGGAAAATTCTTCACTGCCAATCGTACGGATTGTTTTAGGGACTCCAAATTATCATGGCGTTTAGAGCAAGCCGTACTCTCTAAAACTGACCATAAATCATAATCCAGCGGATTAAGATCGGGACTAGACGACGGCCAGTCTTCAGCTCTGATGAAGTCCGAAACATTCGTTTCCAACCAAGACTGCGTAGACCGAGCTCTATGACCCGGCGCCGAGTCTTGCTGGAAGGACCATTCTTGCTTATTGAACATGGTGTTGTTAAGGGGCTTCATTACCTTCTCTAGAATGGTATCTTGATACACTTGTGCCGATGTTTTGATACCTTTTTCACAAAAGTATGGCTCAGTCACGCCTTCATAGCTAATACCACACCAAGTTACCACATTTACCACACTTTAGTAAGGTTTTATTTGTTTAAATAGAAGAAACGTTTTGTGTTTCGCGGGGGCTATATTGCATATTTCATGTGATAAGCATTGATTACAATTTAATCGCTCCAGTTTATTTATAGTTTTCTTAAAAGATTTTTCATTTTAACATTTGAAAGTGTGTACATTTAACAGTTTATTACTGAATTTCTATAATAATTGTAGTGATTTGCTTTTACTAGTGCGTTTGTTGATTTTTTTTAAATGTTATTTGATTGTGAGATTTGTGTTGAAAATGTGTGTTTATTAAAAATTAAAAATAACAAGTTCTCACAATTGTCATTCAGTGAAATGATTCAAATTCTGTCTAAAGGTAGGTGTGTACCCGAGTTATAACAATTAAACCAGCAAAAAAATAATATAACTCGAAAATTTCATGTTAAAAGTTATGAAACGTATAACTGGCTGTGTGGTTGTGTACACACGATTAAATTATATTGTTTTCCTTGCATATTATTTAGTAATTTACATCGGGATATAGTAATCTCAACTAACCGGAACCTTGAATATGTGAAAATTGAAATTGACTGACTGGTGAGTAGTTATAATATTTTTTAAAAAAGCTTATTATTTTACTTATTAGAATTTCTTCCGCCGCGACGATCGATCGCTGTTTTGTCTGCGTTGCCGTAGAAGATGTACATGAATAGTACATCTAAGACTTGCTCTGTTGGCATGGTTTCGACTTAGAGATCCGTCGCTTGGCTGTAGCTATGCTAAAAATCTATAAACGAAAAAGTTTTTGTGACCGAGTACTTCGCCGCATACCCAGTGTCATAATCCTGTGCACGCCACTGCCACTAAACCATCACTGAAGTCGGATAGTGCCCAAGTTGCACTGTGTCGACTAATTGGGAAGCTTCCATAGAGCTTTGAACATAAATACGGTCATTTTGTTTGTTACGATGTTGCTCAATTGTAAAAAAATTCTCATCCGTAAACAAAAAATTTGTTTCAGTAGTTGTTTCGATTTTACCACCCTATTCTTTTTTAAATTATCAGTTAAGAAATGACCAGTATATCTCTTATAGGCTGCAAGTCCTAAGTCATCTTTTAAAATACGTGACATGGTTCTAGGTGCTATCTTCATCTCCCGAGATAAAATCTTTTGCTTTCTTGACAGGATTTCTTCGAATTCTTTCCCTTACTGCTTTGACCATCTTTTTCGTACGAACACTACGTGGACGGCCAGATCTTTTTTTGTCACAAATAGAGGTCTCCGGTCACAAACTCCGGTTGTCACAAACAGTGACAGTACTCCGGTACACACATATTTTACTAATACCAAGCGAATGGATAGTTTTAAAAATTGCATTTGGCTCCATACCAGACTAAGTATAACGCAGCCAATTCACACATTATGTTTCAGTACTCTTATGACAAATGTATTGCCCAGTTGTATTCAAAAATTCTTAAATTGTTCAATATCTAAATCTTAATATTTTTACCTTCTTTTGTTTTATATTTTGTACTCACGTTGAGATATCTGCCGATGTTGCCTTGAACCTTAGCGTCCATGATGTAGCACGCCTCATCTTCACCGTATAACGTGCGTACTGATCTGCACATAACAATATACCAACGCTAGCAATATATATATATATATATATATATATATATATATATATATATATATATATATATATATATATATATATATTATTCTTTATTGTTTGTTTTGTAGCTTAAAGTTAAAAATAATATTTTTAATCAGAATAGAGAATTATAATTAAACTTAGTATAAAACAAAAATGTATACTGCACTTAGCGTATGCGAGAGTGAAGACAATACAAAGGAATGGAAGTAGGGTAATAGAAAAAAGCGGATGTGTCCAAAATATATTTCTGCAACATACTTATACTTGGAGACAAACTCGTTGGCGCGCATCCCCACCGCGGCGGTAAAACAGGATGGCTCCCGACCTGCGACATAATAAATAGTACTTTCCTTATTAGTTATTTCGCATAGTCATTAACAATCAATATCCAACGGCGTCGTATTCGTATACAAACGTATACAAATTTGGCCAACATAAAGTTCGAATTTCTTTTTAATAAACTACCTTAAGGCCTTGAGTTTCGCAGCGAGCGGCTCTAACGTCGATTTGACAACATAAGTTGTATCAGCGGGGCTATTCACAATTCCCGCTTGACTCTGATTCGAAAACTTACCGCACGTTATTGATCAACGCCTAGCGCGGCAAGCATTTACTGGTTGCCATGCAGGGAATTTATAGAATTCGAGTCGAATTACAAATTAAAAATGAACCCAATGAAGTTCAGCTTTTAAATAAAAGCAAATACGGTGAAACGCATTTGTGAAGGTCGTAAAAGAATACTAATTATATACAGTAAGTTAACACTAATGTAACGTTATCGTACGCGAACAACAAACATTACATTTTAAATATAATCCTTACTTTCATCATCACTTATCGTAATGCAGTCTTCGTCTTTCTTCTCAGCCTTGTCTTGACTTTTGTCATTTTCTTTTTTTACTTTGTTTTTGTCCCGTGCGTTTTTCTTATCTCGCTTTCGAAGTCTTTTACTGAAAAGTGAATTTAGGGTTCAAGTTTTTTTTTATCCACTGAAGTAAATGTAAGACGTTATAATAATATTTATGAACGCTTCACACCACGTAAATCTGGCAACGTGCTAAGTATCCAAAGAACTTGTTTTACAGGTACCAGACAACGGGAAGTATATTTAGGATTTTTATTATTTTATGCACATATTTAATACACATCCATGATACAGGAACACAGAAAACTTTTTGTTCCCTAAGCGGGATTCGAACCAGCGACCTCCGGCTCCGAGCCACAGAGGTCGTCAAAGTTATGCCGATATTGTTAAGTAGGTATGCATATTATTTTCATATTTAATACTTTGTGTTAATTTATTAATCTATGAGCGGCAGTAACCACACTCCATCAGGCGACGGGTCAGCTCGTTCAACTCACGTGAAGTCTGTAAGGCCGGGGCCGATGTAGCCGGGCAGGAAGTCCACGTCGTCGTCATCCTCCCCTTTCGACTTTTTCTCCTCCTCCGATGTCTCCTCTGAGCTACTCTCACAGAGCTCCTCCTATTTTTTTTTAAACTTGAAGATTATTATATTAATAGGCTACTTGACTCATATTTAATTTCATACATTGAAGGAGTATTTACTTTAGTACTTGGCTTAGGAAAACGTATTCTAGTGATATCATAAATTAAAAGCTTATGATTGATAAATAAAGTTGGTTTAAAAATATGTATTTTTGTTTTTTAATTTCTACTGATAACAACACCTCGAAGTTACTTTCGGCAAGGATGTGGCGACACAAACACACTAAACACATAACGTAGTAGTGAAACGGGACGTGTTTCTGTAAATAAATAGTTCATGACATCTTATAAATTTATTTATGTCAAAACGTCAAACGGAACGTCACACCGCCATTTTGTCTGAGCGGACTATAGCACAGATTACAAATAGTACTAGTATGACGTCACAGCACAGATAATCTATCAACCAACATGGCGAATAGTGCTTTCGGCGGTTTTTAAAAAGTGTATTTTAAAATATTTTTTGTAGGTGGTTTCAAAATAATGTATTTTTTTGTGTTTTGAAACAATTTTAAAGCGTTTAAGCGCGACATAAATAAAAACAAGGTCAAGTAGCCTATTGTTATACACTAAGCGTCATCCACTAAAATGCAATTGTTTAACTTTCGAGTTACAGAGCTCAAGTCGAGTTACAGAACTTTTGAGACAGCGCTTGACATTACTAGCGCCAATAGGCGATCCAGGATTGATGTACTGTTCGACGAATGCGCGATAAAGTTTACATAATCCACTTAAATACTTTTACAACACCAATGCGTGCTGCTTTGGTGTTGTATAATCTCCTGCAGTCAGCCACCGTAAATGACATTGCAACCTTCAAGCGAAGTCCTTTTTGCACCCAATGGCTATGGCTATGGGTAACAACTTTTACTTATGTATATTTGATAACATAAAAACTTTTTTACCTTGTCTTGATCCTTGGCGTCATCGGGTATATCCTCTTCGTAGCCTTCCTTCATCTGTTCAACGACTTCTATGTAGTCCAGCTCCGCTAAGAACTCGTCGCCTTCGTTCAAACCATCCTTAGCGAACAAAACAAAATAGATGTTACACTAACTGCTGAAAAACCCCATAAAAAACCTATCCATGCCACGAGAATTATACGTATTGAAGGAATAGTAAAAAGCAGTCTACACTCTATATGTTAATCTACAATAGGTATGATGACTACATCTAAACTAATTAGTTCCATTAATATACTCAGATATATTGAGTCATTACTACTTGGTAAATGTAAAATATTTTATGTGTAGTTTAGTAATTAGATACATCTAATAAGTACAAAAAAGATTTTTTTTGCTAAATTAGTAAACAACACCTCATTAGTTTACTTACATGATACACAAAAACATTCATTATGGTAAGTATGAACTTAAACGCACAAATACCGGAGATATTTACAAATATGTTCCTGCGGCCTTATACTTCACTTTAACCTAGGCGTGACGTCACAGCTAGGTACGACTTTAGTATAGAGCATTTTCACGAGACTTGCGAAATTTTGTATACAAATCGCTGTACCTTTGAAAATATTCACTTTCGATATACTGTTTCTTCTGAGAAGTTACTCATATTTAAGAATACTATTAATATATGTAATAATTTTTTTTTGTCATCTAGCCTAGTAACTGACTACACACTCCTCCGTTCATATAATTTTCTTAAAAAGGGGTACAAAGTTTTTGCTTCTCGTATTAATAACTTTAATATATATTATTGTGATAAAGTTACCAAAGTGGCCGTGGCGTCTGTGAGCAAGTTTCCGGCATACACGCACAGGAACGATCCTTCGGGCACATCGTTCAACGCGCGTATACCCCAACCTTTGTTCAGAGTTTTGAACACCTGCATATAAAACGAATACGTTTTAAGAGTGACGTTAGTAAGATAAGTCGTACTAAATACTCTTTAGAGTATGTGTACTCTTTGGTATTAAGTAGGAGTATACGAAACTCAAAATTCTTTCGACCAGGTTTTTTTTCTAATATAATGATGTTTTGGAGCAATTACGGTAGGTAGAAAGTAAAATATTTTGTGTTACTTACTTGTAATTTAAGCTGTAGAGGATGCTGTGCGACTCGATTGAGACATGTATGTTTGCATTTGCATCTGGAATTATTCATAAACTTTGTGTCAATTAAATATGGCGCGCACGTGGCAATAAACCCAAAAGTCACTGTATGACTTTTCCTTCTTGTATACTATGACTAGCTTTTGCCCGCGGCACCACCCGCGTATTTACAGTCTCCCAATAACACTGTATTTTTTCCGCATAAAAAGTAGCATATGTGTTAATCCATGGCATAAACTACTACTATACCAAAATTCATCAAAATCAGTTCAGTAGTTTTTGCGCGACATCCATCCATCCATCCATCCAACCTCACAAACTGTCACATTTATAATAGTAGGAGTATTTAATATGTGCACAGACCACAGTCAGTAATATTCACTTCTCTTTATTTATCAGTTACAAAATATGCGAGAGTTACGTTTCGGTTGTCATTGTACTCAGGGAAAAAAAGGTGCGCAGAATAGGTTGCGCACGAAAACGTAACGAGGTCATTCGTTCAGTAGATTTTTCTCCTCATATTTTTTTCATACCGGGGGCCTTATATGAAAATCGATTCTTAAGGAGTAAACTCCAAAAATCAAAGCACAGTAGTAGTCGTCGTAAATACCTGGAGTTGCACTCGTATATGCCGGAGGGCAGCGGCTTGGGCAGGCGCTTGTACACGTACCCCACATCGCCCTCCATTCGGATCGTGCGCGCGCCCTCCAGCGTCAGCTGCCAGCACGCGCACTTCGATTTGTCCTAAATACAAACAGAGCAAAGACGTCATATAACCTAGTGTGAGTGTTTACTACAATCGCTATGTCAGTGACATAACGATCATAGTAAACATGAACTTGACTGTTCTCTCTCTTTATCTCTGAATTATGAATTATTTCGCTCTAAATAGCGCGAGGACTGACGCGTCAACTGGATGCAGCAAAGCGGCTTTAGTATCTTGACTCGTGCGAGTCGAAGTTCGGAAGCACAATTCACGTATTTAACTTACACTTTCAATGAATTCTAAATGTATCGTCTTGTTTGTGTGATCGTTTAACATTTGTTTGACGTTTATGAGAATACCATTTTGCCGTTAAATGAGATCAAGACTGTATCGACACTGTATTGATGTAAGCTTAAAATAGCAGAATCGACCTTCTGGCATAGTGTGCCAGTGCGTCGAGAAACAACGGGCATAGCTTCTGGGCGCAATGTATGGCGGCCTATTACATAGACTCGCGTTAACGTTCCGCGGCGAATTCGTCCTATCTGGGTCCTAGTTACCTGGCAGTCGTCCTCGCAGTCGCAGCCGCACAGGAAGTCGGGGTCGAGATTGAGCGGCACGCCGGCGGTGGGCGTGCGCTCCGTGTTGTACGAGTAGAACTCCGGCAGGCTGTGGTCGTAGTAGTTTACGCACGGTATTGGCACGTTCTCCTTGCCGTTCGACAGGTCCTGCACATCATCATCATTATCGACCACTAAATGGGGCACGGGTAGAGCATTGATAGTGACAACATAGATAACGAGGCAAACATATTGTATTTGCGTGCGCGTGCATGCACACATATTAAGAACTTTAGCATAGACATGTGGCTATTAGTAAGAGAAAAAATATATTATCGTTCCTTAACCCACACGCTAGCACTTATTATGAGTGCTATAAAGTCATAATTCAAAAGTCGTAAAAAGAAGACCCAAATGATCAGCATGAAGTCGGGACAACCATCGAAATAAGCGAAAAGACTGGATTCGCTTTCTCTTTCACTCTTATGGGTTTTTGCCATTGATATTTTGGGAGATAGATATTAGATAGCTGCTTATAGTTTCGATTTTAGTGCTCCTTCCATGTATATTCTTCTTCCAAGGATTACCTTGGAAGGAAGGATTAATAAATACCTTCTTAGACACGATACACCGGTTGAGCACGAACTCGGCGAGGCAGTGCGTGTGCGGCGAGAAGTCGAACAGGTCGACGGACATGTCGGAGCGCGTGACGCGCAGGTAGCGGTGCAGCTCGGCCATGCTGCGCAACCGCCGTCCGCACCCGCCCACGTACATCACCTCCTTGTGCCCGCGCCACCGAACCACCTGCCTGCATTTCAACACCGGATATTAGGCCCACCCACTAATGTAAAAGTGAAGGAGAGCAGTGATAGTTTATGCGCGCCTCATGTCAAAGCTTGCCTCCATAACGCATCGACGCACAAGTGAGAGAATGTTATATTTTTTGCAGGGGCAACTTATTAGACATAGTAGAAGAATCTAGAGCCTAAAGCCTAGTGGTAACTACTGTGTGCTGTGTGTGAGTTTTTGTCCCTGGTCGCCTTGAAGAAGTTTACCCCAATTTGTATGGCATCGAAACAACGCCCCTAGTGGAAAACAATGGTAACTAATAAAATTGTATTTTCTTAATTAAATTACATAAAGTAACTTGTAAACTAGTAGAGTTGACTTTTTGGTTGCGTCATATTTTTACGTATCCGTAACATAAATTATCAACAATTTTGTACTCACCTCTCCCATCCACTGAGCAAAGGTTTAGCGAGCGGGTTGTACGTGCGCAGGTCTTTCAGCTGCAGCACGTCGGTTCGCCGGCACTGCGGCCCGCACTTGTGGGGCACCATCTTGTGCGGTTTCACGGCATTCTTCGGCGTATAGAACTAGACGGAAAGCCATAATTTATGTCGTGCTTTTACTAAATATTCTTTTCTTTCTTTCTTCATAAGTATTTACACAGAATGCACACATTACTTTTTCCAAGGGGTAAAATATTACACATCAGAAATACTCACGACGACGCGGCTAGTGACGTCATCGAGGTTAGTAGCGGGCGCTGGCGGCGGCTGGCTCGCTGCTGTCGACTTCTTCGCTACGGAGCGCTGACGACGCATTTCCTGTACATACGTGAACATATTCTCATATTGTAGCTAGCTATTGCCCGCAAATTTGTTTTCGTAGAACAATATTTTTCGTAACGCAATGTTGTAACATAAAAATAGTGTAAATCCTATCTGAAATTAAAATTTAGCAACGGCACATACCTCCGCATTCTGGGTGCGCATGTCCGCACCCTTAGTCTGTTCATTGGACCTCGTGTACTCGACGTACGGCATGTTACCCTAAAAAGAGTAATAAACTAAACATGAATTTTTAAACTAAGTATCAGAGCTACCTAGTTAAAAAAAGTTCAAATGATTAGTGAGTACATATTATACCATCACCAAATTACTTGTCGAAGTAAAGAACCAAACTTACTACAAAATACTAGTTTAAATTCGTATGCGAACCGAACAAGCAGTTGATGCATCATGCGGCTTTTGTTGAATGCTATATTATTATTTTTAAACCACTTGTACAGGGAAATGGCTGTCTTGCGTGGTGGAGGCAGTGGACGCGTCGCTGGTGCGCGTGGCGTTCGCGGACGGGCGGCGCGAGTGGATCTACCGCGGCTCCACGCGCCTGGCAATTATTAGCGAAAATTATCCATCTATTTCTAAATAGATGGATAATTTTCGCTAATAATTCAACAAGAACTTTGGCTGGGAAATATTGAAAATCCGATAACACACTTGGAACTTATCTGATGTTGAGAATATCTACTGTCGCAGGCCGGCGGTCAAGCCATTACTCGAGCAGGACAGCCATGTCATAGGCGTGTCTTAATCGACTAGTATACATTACCTTGTTAGCGAGGGGTCGCGGCATCGCTCGCGGCGCCGCGCGGGGTCGCGAGCGCTCGGCCGCTTGCAGCTCGAGGAAGAGCGGTGCCAGGCGCGTGGAGCCGCGGTAGATCCACTCGCGCCGCCCGTCCGCGAACGCCACGCGCACCAGCGACGCGTCCACTGCCTCCACCACGCAAGACAGCCATTTCCCTGTACAAGTGGTTTAAAAATAATAATATAGCATTCAACAAAAGCCGCATGATGCATCAACTGCTTGTTCGGTATATTGAATGAATAAAATATTTTTTACTCTGAATAAATGATAACAGACGATTTCAGAACGTCCATGACAACCATCTAATTAATATGCAATAGATTTAAAATGAAGCCTAAAAAATTCTAAACACAATAGCAGTGTGTAATGTGATGTAAGAAACATGGTTTGGTTTTTTTTAAATAATTAAAAAATCATAACATAACATTAAAAAATCAAATGCAATTAGGAGGAATAGGCATGGTGACTAATTTTAAAAACTCTTCTATAATATGTATTCTTATCTATTATTTCAAAAACACAATATTTTTACAGTAGGTAAATCAAGGTTTTTTTAACCAAACAACTATTTTAGTTGCATGTTTCGAAATTAGCGCAAAAACGTCCACTGGGGTCATGGCGTCTGCTTGTGACGTCACGCCTGTTACTGCGTTCCAGACGGGTGTAGAAGAAAATTTTTATTACTTTATTTCACATTCCTGTTCCTTTGTCAGTTGTTTCAGTTGCATTATGTTGGTAAAATGATTTTAATATTTCCGTTATTTTGCAAAAGAATCAACTTTTTAGGTAAAATGTTTGCCTCAAAACGTAGCGTTTTGGATAGCATTAACAACGAACGGAACACGCCAATAGCAGAAGCATAGACAACGCACGACAAGTGACTTCATCCAATCCGATTCGTGTTTGAGTAAACAATTCCGCCACTAGTTTTATTTTAATTATTAAAAAATCAATATCGCGTTATAAATCAGCATTAAAATGTTTCTTAAATATATTCATCATACATTAGTAGATAAACACCATCTTTTAGTAAAATTCTTTACTATAGTCAACGGCTTATTTTTAGACGTACCTGCCCTAGCGCTCCGCTCGGACACGCTCAATAGTAGGTAAAAATTTCAAGGACACGGCTGAGTTCCGCTACTGTACATTATTTATATTGTACTATAGTCATCACGCCTATAGTATCAAATACAAGAAGACAATCAGCTGTTATCGGGTGTACCTTTAAACTCGGTCTTTAGGTTCTGTCCGGCGTGCAGGCGCACCATGGGCCGCTCGGGGTAGCTGGTGATGTAGTCCTTGACGAACTGGCGTGAATCCACGTGCACCTCCTCCCACACGAGCGGCGAACTCTGGCAGACCACGCGCGTCTCGCGGTGCGCTGCGTACTGCGCGTAGCCGTCGTCGAAAAATATCAGGTATCTAAGAGAATAGTTGTATGATTTAATTTAATTTTATCTTTCTCATCTACTATACTTATATCGTAACATCGTAACTCAGAACCTCAATTATTCGTAGTCAACATAAGACTTTCAATTTACTTTCATTCGATTATAAATTAATCGTCTTGATATCATAAACGAATTTTCGGAGCTTGGACCAATCGCGTTTTAATGTTGGTGGTGACGTTTATGAGAATACCATTTTGCTGTTTTAACGTATCAAGACTGCATCGAAACTGTATTATTTTTCTGTAACTGTATGTCTGTTAACAATGAACTTATAATAGGTACAACTTACCTATATTTGTTTACAGGATTTGGTACTTCAGCAACGATACCCGCCGAGTAATATTCTCTTATTCCTATTTCCTTAAATAAGGCGATAACGCGGGTACCTGAAAAAATGATTTACAAATTATTGACATGTCAACGGGTTGAGTAAACAGTAGTCTAAGCGATTTTGACAAATTAAAATAGCGTATTGTACTTATACGCTTCAACGAAATACGAGATGTGAAATAAGGAATAGACTCATTTATTATGAGATTGATAATATGTTGGAAATAGTTAAGGTATCATTTATCTGAATCATTAAAATGACTTTTCTGTACACGTGTCGTTATATGTGTCTCTATTTGTGTGCATTTATCTTTTTTTTTTCTCTCTTTTCTTAGCCAATAATTAGGAACAGAATATGTTTTGGCTTATACATTTGGAGTATAAATCGTATTTTAGTAATGTGTTTTGAATAAATAAGACGGCTAACTACATCAAATACATGCCAATGATCATCCTAGTGACCGTCGGCGTGCTATAGGCCAGATGTCTGCCGCTCACGGTGGAGAACGGGTCCTTGAGGTTCTTGTGCTCGAACTTCACGCGGCACATCGTAAACGGATCCGCGCCCTGGTTTGTTTGGAATAAAAAAATATTAATTAAAATACTTATAATATCATCGCCTCAGATTATATAAATAATAGCCAGATGTAACGTACGCAACGAATGGATTGATACTACCTTTTAAACATATTGTGTGCGTAAGTCACTCAAAGAACACTGTCGGTACACGCACATCTGTGTGCGTCTAATGATACACGAAATAGAAAAAACTCCCATCTTTTTTTACCCACGACAGAACGGGTGTAGGAACGGGGAACTTTTTTAAATTAAATATTCTTATCCAACAATAGTTTCTAAGGCGGTAAGTAGATAGAAAAAAAAAAAAAAAAAAAACTATACTTCTTTTATTTTACAACATTTTTGTTTTTCCTACTACTGCAAGTTACAAATTGGACGGTAGCGGAGTGATGATCGCAGTTTCTCAAGATCTGTACTCTACTCGCGTAAAAATTTGGGCAACCGAAGACCTCTGGATTATTTCAAGTATCAATGTTAATAACACGATAAAAAAAGCTCTTTGCGCGATATATCTTCCGCCACCTGTACATCTGGAAACCTTATCAAACATTTTAAACAATGTAAGCTAAGTAAGAAATTTAGTTGACGAGATAGTTTGGCGATTTTAATTTCGGGTCTATCTCCTGGTCGGAGCTGGTGGGTTTTAAACACACCTTATCACATGATTATTTGATCTTTGACTTTGATCATGAAAATATTTTTTATCAATTTAACAAGATTCTCAATAGTGACAATAAAATGCTAGACCTAATTTTTAGTACGATTTTAGAGTCGAAAGTATCATAGACCCTAAGCACCCTAACCTATTAATCATATTGCTACTTGTAAATACTAAATCCGGCTTACAACCTTAGTCCAGAAAAGACGTTCGCAATTTTTATAAAGCCGATTACAACAAACTCAACTACCAGCTCAACTTTAGCTCCTTGCCAGAGAAACTGTCTCACATTGTTGATGTTGATGATATGTTCGACACTCTCAACGGCACATTACTATCGGCGATTGATGCTTGCGTGCCCAAATGTAAATCGGTAATAAAGACCAGTCAACCACCCTGGTTAAACAATGTTTTGATAAGGCTCAAGTCAGAGCAGGACAAACTAAGAAAAAACTACGCAAAATATAAGAATCTTAGAGATAAGCTTTAGTATCATATTGGCAGAGTCTGTTTTCAGAAATTATACAAGAAATCCTATAACGATTATAAAAACAAGCTGGAATGCAACATACACACTAACCCCAAATCTTTCAGGCGTTTCATTAAGGATAAGAGGAAAGGCCGTTAACCCATACCATCTCAAATGTTTCTCGATCAGGTAAGCGCTAGGACCGGATCAGATATCGCAAATTTCTTCGCTACTCATTTTTCATCTGTGTACACTAAAGAAAACCCTTATAAACCCTTACCCTTACCATTACCCTACCCTTACCATTACCCTACCCTTACCCTTACCCCTACCCTTAGCCTTACCCGTCCCTTTACCTTTACCCTTACCCCCTACCCTTACCCTTACCGTCAAACGCTACCAATTTTGGCATTATACATATCTCAATCTCTATGGTCCGCACGAAGATCAAACACCTGGATACAAATAAATCTGCTGGTCCAAACGGAATCCCTCTGCTACTAATTAAAAAATGCTGCGAAAACCTAGTCCTTCCTCTCTCCATTATTTTCAACCGCTCCCTGTCAAATGGAAATTTCCAACAATATGGAAAAGACCTCGGGTTTTACCCATACACAAAAAAAAATCGGTTATCTGTAAAGTCAGTTTACTGACGATAGTTGAACGTGACAACGTCATGTTTAGCGAGAATTAACCAGAATTGTCAACGCGTGTTGCCACCGCGAAGTCCGGCGCCGAACTGAGTAATAACATCAAGCGCCTCCGCCTCTCCGTCCCACCGCTCACATACCTAAGTTGCGGCCAGTTAGTTCCGCGCGCACTATAGCGAGATAACGCCGCATGAGTCATGTTTAGCGAGGTAACGCATGAGTCATGTTTTTTCGTGCGTGCAGCCGGCTCCATCGAATTATAAGACGTTATCGGGTCAAAAGGCGACAAAAGTAGCGTCACTAATTACAGACCAATAAAGGATAGACCTTTCATGTTTTGCAATATCTTCGAATCAGTCATATGTTGATATATCACTCTACATATAGACCACAACTTGAGTGAATTCCGACACGGGTTTCGAAAGGGGCGATCTTATCACATGATGTTGATAAGGGGCTTCAGATGGACGTCGTCTATACTGACTTCACCAATGCCTTCGACAAGGTCTCTCACGCTTGTTTACTGCAAAAGCTTGAGGCGAGCAGAATTCATGGCTCTTTGCTCAAATGGTTCTCCCATCTTAGGAGAAAAGGACGGAGCCTGTCTGTGTCGGCGGTTACGCGTCATATTCCTACGAGGCAAAGTGTACCACAAGGTACCTTGTAACCCACCTGTGTCCTATTCTATTCTCTCATTTTTAAACGAAATCTCTCGCTCTATCAAGTACTGCCGATTACCTAAAGCTATATAAGACAGGACAATCACACCTAAATAGTTTACTTTTGCAAGAAGATCTTAACAGTCTTGATGTGTGGTATTTGACTAATAAGATGATATTAAATGCAAAAAAATGCTATCACATTAAATTTACCAGGAAAAAATGTACATGTCCTTCTAATTACATCCTAGAGAACTCAACACTTGAGGAGGTAGCTGAAATCCATGACCTAGGCGTGATCTTGGATTCTAAACTGCAGTTCACTTCCCATATTGAATCTGTTATGAAAAAGTCAGCTCAGATGATGGGCTTTATTAATCGCAACTCATTGGGTTTTCATCAAAATCCTCTTATTTGATTATCAAGTACTCAGCCACCTAGAATACGCCAGCTCAATATAGATTAACCCAACGTACGTGGTTCATTCACAAAGGATCAAATGTATCCAACGGCACTTCACCAGACGCCTCGCATACAGCTGTTCGAGAATTTCGCACAGATTTTCATACGAGCTACGACTGGACTGGACTTCTTTGGGATGTCCGACTTGAGGACAAGGCGAACAATACACGACCTGCTCCTATCACATAAAATAGTTAACGGCCTTAACTCTTATTGTGATCTGCTAAATCTTTTCTCGTTGACTGTTCCATACAATTTTCCTCGGAAACCAATGACCAATACCCCATTTCTAGAACTAATTTGGGCATAGAAGCACCAGTCTCCAGAATGTGCAAATTATACAGTAACGTTTGGGCGAACCTCAACAAAGACATTGATATTTTCAGTATGTGCCACAGCCAATTTAAAAGCAAGCTAGCTTATTTTTATAAAATTTTAAAAGAAGTCTAAATTGAATGATTGACGATAGTAAAAATTAAAATTTCTTGTATGTTTCTTCACTTCTTAGCTATTATGTTAAATTAATTTTATTTGTATCGCATGACGTGACACGAAAATCAATAAGTATTTTAAATGAACAATAATTATAAAATTTTATTTCATATTATTTTATAATTAGGTTAAGTAACTATGTATCGAAAATTACTTTAAGTTTAATTTAATTTGATCCATCATTATTAATCCATTTATTTGTATAATTTATTGACGCTCTAATCGAAATGTACAATAATTGTTTCAACTTAAATTATTTGCTCCCAATGATATGTAATTTATGTGACTATATCTTATTTTAAATCATCAATTAACTATTAATTACTACATAGGTTAACTTAAAATTAATATAATTATTTACTTGTACTTTTGTCAATGTTGTATCACCTATAAAGGTGCATGTATCAGGAATATTGTATCAATTAATTTGTAACTTTAGTGTATAATACAAACGCTGCTGGTGTACTTTCTAAATAAATACTACTATTACAAATGTGAAAGTTTGTGAGGATGGATGGATCAATGGATGGATGGCTGGCTGGAATAATGAAGGATAGATGAATGGATTGGACGTATTTGTAACTCAAAAGTGCGTTCTCTTTCCTCAAAATCCTGAATCCCCTTCTTTTACGTGTCTCAGTGTCTTCATTATTACTAAATGGTGAAACTAAAGTACCACACAAACATTTTAGAGTTATATGTCTCATAATATCACAATACGATTGTGAATAAAAATAAATTATTATTAGGTCATTATACATAAAGTCGATTTAATGTAAATTAAAGAAAATATTAGCTATGCATACTTACGTAATGTTTTGGTATATCGTTTGGTAAAATATTATTCGGTGATAATACACTCTGTATATATTTTGGAGTAGGTAACTAACACAAAGGCTAAGCAATCGTTAGTTACATTACTTATGTAAAATATTGTTGTTCCAATGTTTGTAGTGACAAGTGTGAGGCAAAGGAGTTTGTTTGATTTAACTAAGTATTGGATTGAAATAAAATATTTGATGGCGCTTTGGACTGCCCCATCGGAGTAGAAATTTTTTCCCTTGCAAGAAGTCATCCAAATTTCGAAAAAAATGGTAATCTGTTGGAGCAAGGTCCGGGGAGTACGGTAGATGTCTTAGACATTCCAATTGAAGCTCCTCTAATTTGGTAGCCGTCTGTTGAGCAGTGTGTGTTCTAGCGTTGCCCTGAAGCAGCAGTGGCCTAGAGCGAATGACCAACCTCGGTTGTTTAGCAGCTAGCTTTTCCATCATGATTTGCAGTTGCTGGAAATATATATCTGCCGTAATCATCTCGCCAGATTTAAGAAAGCTGTAGTGAACGACCGGCATTAGTCCACCAAACGCTCACAAGTAACTTTTTTGAGTCAATTTTCGCTTGGGGCAGGCTTGGGCTGGTTGGCCAGGGTTCAGCCATTGCGATGAGCGTTTCCGATTATCGTACAGGATCCACTTTTCATCACAGGTAATGATTCGATTTAAAATCCCTTCATTATTGTGCCGGTTAATTAATGTAACGCAGCAGTCGACGCACGTTTGTCGGTTTGCTGCACTCAATTCATGAGGTACCCACATTTCAAGCTTTTTCACCTTCCTAATTTGCTTCAAGTGGATTAAAACAGTTTTATCACTAACACCGTAGCCTGCAGCTAACTCAGACGTGGTTTGGGATGGATCCGCTTCCACAATAGCCTTCAATTATTCATTATCAACTTTGGTCTCCGGCCGTCCACGGGTCGTCTGCAGGTCGAAATTTCCAGAACGAAAACGTTAACTAAAACTAACTAACAGAAACTAAAAACGCACTATGTTTTCTTTTGCGACACCGCCGCCATACACATCATTAATCCTTCGAGTCGTTTCTGCAGCACTGGTGCCACGGTGGAACTCGTACTCGAAAATAATACGATATTTCAAGTTTTCCATTTTGTAAACAGAGTGACGCAAGAAAAAACCAAAAGAGGAAAAAACTAATGAATTACGGTTTTCGAGACACAAATACATGAGTAAATAGCGGTATAAATTTGAAATTGGAATTCCTAACCAAAGACGATATATTTGAGATCAAAGTGGCCAGTACGACAAAACGCCAATTCCATATGTAAGGACCTAATATTATTATTATGATAAACCGTTAATTATCATAAGTAACTAAGTATTTATTGAAATTAATTCTAAGATTGATACCATTCAACCAACAAGTTAGTTCGCCGAATGTAGGGAAAAATATTCGCCTACAAATTTGCAACACTGACAGCTTCAGCATGCAGCTCACAATCAATTTGAAAAAAAAAACTTGATGTTGACAATTTGTGTCTCGAGAGAACAGCAAAGATAAATTGTAAATATTGTAATTGTAATTTGTTATTTAAAATAACAAAAAAATCAATAGTTTTACCTGTGAAATGATATACCATCTTATTTATACATCAAACTCAAGTCTCAAACTTTTTCGTCTGTGTGTTGCATGTCGCGTGACGGTCGGCCGCGGTGTAGGGATAAAGTGAAAGGCGCTCGTCAGGCCAGCCGAGGCCAATATGGCGGCGCCTATAGTTCGCATCAGCTAACCGTGTAGTGTATAGACTAGTACTCATTTGTGCTCCACGCTATTTTGTTATTAAGTTTCACTTTTACCGTGGTTTCATAAAACCACACAATCCTTTTTTTCTTTTTGAAAACTACTTTTGCAGTGTTTAAAAACGCAAGACGGCATTTTTATGTATTTACTCGTACACTACGACGTATGTTCATAGTTCGTGACGTGTGTATCATACAATCATACACGGTGTATGCGGTACGAATATCTGTTTAGCATGGCGGTGAAATCGTATTAACTTTAGGTTTCATGGTAGGTTTTGTTGTTACACCCAAGATGTTCGGTGCGCTCAATCAGGCTTTTATTTATATAATCTCAAATCATCGCATTCATTTCTTGTAGACGAACAAACATAAGTCAAAGCGTCGGCCTAAGCCAACAAATAAATTGTAAAAAAATTGTAGCGTATATCAATCATTTCTAAAGCAACTTTTTTAAAAACAAAACGCTAAGTAAAACATCAATAGTTCCATGAGCATTCTTCTTTCGCCTGGTATATTTTTGCGCTTCTTCTAACGTTAAAGAAAATAAATTAATTTAAGAAGCTAATAACGCACTAGTGCTTCCTCTAACGTCAAAGGTACATAGCAATAATAATCGCTTTCTATGATCTATCCCCATTTGACAATCCCCTAAACAATAAACTGACATTTTTGCTGGGGAGTATCTCGGTGATGGTAGCTCGCAGCCACGACGCCTTCTTCTTGGCGTAGACCAGCATGCCGACCCGGAGCGGCGGGCGCGACAGCGGCCCGGGCGGCGGCAGGTCGGCCGGCGCCGACTCCAGCGATAACTTCACCACCGATATATCTGTGTTCTGCAACGATTTATTAATATATAATTATTTAGTAAATACATATCAATTATTTAAGACCAATTCAATATTATTAAGTTTTGCCAGTTGTCCAAAATAATCTTTTCTAAGCAATGTAAACGGAAAGAATATACATGTAGTTAAATTATTGTAGTGTGGCTTCAGTCGCGGTGCTGCTGTCGCACACAATATATCAAACCGTACAAGGGCAACAGTCTGACACGTAATTGCAGTATGGCTTCAGTTGTGGTGTGGTGCTGGCGCACACGCACACAATGTATCAAACTGTGCATGTGCAAGTGCGACATTACGAATGTCTGAATTATGTTTGTTTTCACATTACGCAAATCAAAAACATCAATTATTTTTCTTGGTATAAATATAAATAGTACAGAGGGATCTATTTCACATCGCAAGTAACATTTTTTTTTTCATAAAACTAGTACTAAACTGTTGAACTATAGAAAAAGAAAATAACTTTATGCTCCAATAAAAAATAAATCTATCTATTGGGCCACAAAATGGAGCTTTTATGCCTCAAATCGACAATTTACAGCATGATAACCATAGACTGAGCATGACAACGATTACCACAGATAAGTACGTATTTTGCACAAGAATTCTCTGATATTCGGAGATTCATAACTTTTTATTCCTAAGTCCTAAAAATATTAAATATTTTTTTATATAATAACTTTTTAAGTACTATAAAACCACAAATGTTAGAAACTTGGCCGCTCTTGATGGAAAATCGAGCAGGATTCGCCAGTGTTCTTTTATATAGAGGTAAAGTTTGTGTCTTTGTATATTTGTGAGGTTAGTTCAGAGGGTTCTCTAGACCTACTGAACTAATTATAAAAATGATTTAACCAATAGAAATCAATATATGTGAGTGTCTTAGTTTTTATATTAACTGTGGTAGTCGAATTTGCAATACAAGTCGGAGAAAAAACGGTCGAATGAAACTATTCTTACGAACGCTGCCTTAACGATTAGACTTGAGAAGATATACGAGTGAGTTCTATAGGAAAGCCTATAGAACTCACTCATATATCTCTCAAGTCTCAATAATACATACAAAAATACAACGACAGCATATGTCTAAGTTTTATATTTGGGTCACATAAAGTAGATTGTTATGTTAAAATTACTAAAAATCTTTAGGTAATGTTTATTGGTTATACTAAGGCGGGTCAATAAGTCCGTGACTTTTTGAATTTCTAACCTCCTTACTGAAAAAGCAACACTACTCCTGTCAACAGGCATCTGTTAGTTGACTCCTATCAAAATTTGAACTTGCTGCGTCAGTTAGTTTGTGTTTTACAGCTATCTTTATCAGACTATCCAGTAACTTAAGGAAACAATGGAAAAAAGTGAATTTCGTGTGCTTATTAAGCATTATTTTTTGCGAAATAAAACCATTACCGAGACCAAGGCTAACCTTGATAAATACTATGGGGACTCTGCACCATCGATTTCAATGGTAAAAAAGTGGTTTACTGAATTTCGTTGTGGCCGTACAAGCACTGAAGATGCCGAACGTCCTGGACGCCCAGTTGAGGTCTCTACACCCGAAACAATCGAAAAAATTCACGATATGGTGTTGGCCGACCGAAGATTGAAAGTGCAAGAGATTGTGGAAGCCATAGGCATCTCGCATGGCTCAGTGGTTTCAATTTTGAATGATCACTTGGGCATGAGAAAGCTTTCCGCAAGATGGGTGCCGCGTTTGCTCACAGTCGACCACAAACGCAATCGTGTAACAACTTCACAGGAAGGTTTGGCGTTGTTTAATCACAATATGGAGGAGTTTTTTAACCGTGGACGAAACATGGATCCATCACAACACACCAGAGACCAAACAACAGTCAAAACAGTGTGTTTCTAAGGGTGAATCGGCGCCAAAGAAGGCCAAGGTGGGTTTGTCAGCCAATAAAGTTATGGCGACTGTTTTTGGGATGCACGTGGAATAATCCACATTGACTATCTTCAAAAGGGAAGAACAATTAATGGGGAATATTATGCCAACTTATTGGACCGCTTCAATGAGGATTTGAAAAAAAACCGACCTCATTTGGCTAAGAAAAAAGTTCTTTTTCACCAAGACAATGCAAGGGCACACATGTGCAGTTGCCATGGCAAAAATCCATGAATTGGGCTATGAATTGCTCCCACATCCACCCTATTCTCAAGATTTGGCTCCGAGTGACTACTTCTTGTTCCCAAACCTGAAAAAATGGCTCGGTGGAAAAAGATTTGACTCCAATGATGAAGTCATCTCGCAAACAAAGGCCTATTTTGAGGACCTCGACAAATCATATTTTTTGGAAGGGATAAAAAAATTGGTGAAGCGTTGGACAAAGTGTATAGAGCTCAAGCTCAATTAAAATGATTTATTTATCAAAATATCTGTGTTTTATTCCAAAAGTCACGGACTTATTGACCCGCCCTCGTATTATCGATAATTATGCATTTATTATATTATAAAAATAAGTAAATTCATCGTCTCAAGTATTTAAAACATAAGACTTTTCTCTTTTACTGCATATAATTTGGACGAATAGTAAGAGATAAATAAGGTCGTATTAAATCGCGCGGGCGACTCCTTCGACAACGCACTTTTTTGTAATATAGCAAAATTTACATGCAAATATACGCAGTAAATAGTATGCAGTATCAATATACCCTTCCTTTTGGCAGTAGGGAAATAAATCATAGCACATAGCACTGAGTAGTTTGAGTACGAACCGAACCACACTCATAATTTCATCACAAGTACAAATGTTTGATGCCCAACGAAGTGGGCACAGGAGATCTAGTGGTTTAATAAAAGCACATTACACACAAAAATATAAACCCACTTAGTTCACGATTATTTTAACAATGGTTAGAATAATTCCACTTACATCGTCATCTACTTTTTCAGGTGTTGTCTGTACCTGTAAAAGTTAATTTCTTTATTATTCACCGTTTCTTTCTTGGTTTTCAGTGCACTATCCATTTATGTAATAAAAAAATTTACAGTCAAGTGCCCAATTATTTATCTTTCTATGTATGTAAATAATAATATGAGTTAACATCAAAAAATATAGAATAATTAATAATACCTGATTTTATTTGTTTTACTGTCAAGTGGGATTTACAAAAATTCTGGTTCCGAGAACACTATTAATAAGCTATAAACTGTTATTTGTAAAAGAACATAAGCCTATTTTCTTCGGCAGTAGGGTAATAAGGTGCGTTAATAAAGTGCATACCTCGGTAGTGGATATAGGCGTGTAGCCCATCGGTATTGCCTTTTTCTTCGTAGGCGGCTCCCACCAGCCCACGGTCGAGCGGCGCGTACGCTTCGACTGAGTATAATCCTTATAAACCTTAAAAGAAATCATATTTTTATACATCGGCAAAAAACGTTTTAACATTAACAATAAAAAAAATTGACAAGAGAGAATATCGCAAATTTTCATAAAGAAACTACAACCCCTGGAGTTTTGCCGGGGTGTTCAATGGGTGAAGTTGTGGAATTCGTATTTCTTCATAAATTTGTGTTATTTCGGTTCTTAATGTGTAATATTGGTATAATATTAACCATTAAATATTCGTTAACGTGCACAAGTGTGGGCAAGTGGTACAACTTCTAAAAACGTGCTATTTTGTGTTTCTCGCCAAAACTCCCTAGGAACTTTCAGTAAAGCTTCTACCACTTTACTGAATCGACTGACATGACTTACTGACTATATATTTGGACTAGACTTGACTTGACTAGACTTTAGACTTGACGATATATAGGAATACGGTGTTGAAAATTGAAACGAAAGTTCTATTTCCCGCTTTTTTAACTTGACACTGGCAAATGGTTTTAAGCCAATGCCATATATATAAATAAAAATAAAAACTTCAACCACTTAAAAGATCAACATCGTCTTAATAAAGTATCCTATTAAAGGTAGGTAAAGTAGCCTATTAAAGGTATGGTCGCTGTCAGACCCCGCGGAGTATCACACTACGAATTTATTACTATCGCAAAGCATGGGAGCGACAAGTCCTAACCAAGTTCAAACCGCTTAAGAGGAAAAGAGACAGTGAATAAAGTACAGATGGGTCATAGTTTTCGTAAGAGGCCATAGCGTTTCGGCCTGTTTTTACATCGCAGTGAAATTTATGGATATTTGGGCTAATCCTTCGAATACAACTGAGAATATTTTAATTTACATCAACAGGCTACTTGACTCATATTTAATTTCATACATTGAAGGAGTATTTCCTTCAGTAGTACTTGGCTTAGGATAACGTATTCTAGCGATATCATAAATGAAAAACTTAAGATTGATAAATAATGTTATTTAAAAATATTTATTTGTTTTTTAATTTTCACTGATGAAAACACATCGAAGTAACTTCCGGCAAGGATGTGACGACACAAACACACTAAACACATATGTAGTAGTGAATCGGAACGTTTCTGTAAATAAATAGTTCATGACATCTTAAAAAGTTATTTATGTCGAAACGTCAAACGGAACGTAACACCGCCATTTTACTACTACGGACTATAGCACAGATTACAAATGTTACTATTATGACGTCACAGCACAGATAATCTATCAACCAACATGGCGAATGGTGTTTTCGGCGGTTTTTAAAAAGTGTATTTTTAAAATATTTTTTGTAGGTTTCAAAATATGTTATATGTATTCAAATAATGTTATATTAATTTTTTTTTCTGTGTAAAGAAACAATTATGAAGCGTTTAGGACACAAATAAAAACAAGGTCAAGTAGCCTATTGTGGCATTCATTCCTAATAAGAGTGGGGGTAGAAGTATGAAAAATATTTAAAACCCAAAATCATACCATGGAGGAATTATACTATGGTTTTTTTGGTCCATGATCATATATATATACCAAACAAAATATCTGAAATTTGGTGGAGCCGGTTTAAAGGATTTTGACTATACGAGATTCTTATTAAAAAAACTATAAAATATCTCACCTCTGGAATGGGTAATAGTTTGTTATCGTACTCCGAGGTTATTTCCTGAAAGGAAAAAACGAAACATTCATTTTATTATTCAAAAGTGATTTCAATAGGGGCTTTCTAAACATGTAGCAATCCACTGCTTTATAGTGCAAGAGCTAGCCAGAGAGCTTAGCCAACATACCATCGTTAATTACAATGACGATCTTTGAAATTAAAATATATGGGATTGACATAACTTTCGCTAGGTGATATAGCACGCGATACGTCAATACCATACATTTTGATTTCTAACTTCGTCATCGAAATTAGCAATGGCATCTTGGCAAGGGCCAAGGGTTTAAAAGATCCTAACTCCTCTGCGTTGCGGGCCGCGGGTGTCCTTAGGTGGTGATGGAGGTTACCATCAGACTATCTGTCTACTTGTTTGTCGCTGTTCACTTGCATCTGGAGGCTTAGAGAAAGTGACAACAAATCATATTACGTGGTTAAACCCGTACATTTTGTTAGTTTTTAATTTCACCATCGTTTCGATATTGTACTTTGTCTAACTCCCCTGACTATCAAGAGTATTGCCGACGTCGGTAATGGTGATCAAGTACCTATGTTGCTTAAAAAAATTTCGTCTATGTTTCGTCTATTTATTTAGTCAACATGTTAATAAACAATCTAAAGGGTTTTAGTATATTATTGTAAATCTTAAAAAATAACGAAGGTACAATTTAAATTAGCGAAAGTAAAAAAAAAATTAAAGGAAGGGAACAATATATCGGGCCTGTGACGAACCACTACGGCCATTTACGCGCATGTGACTAACCAGACTGTCGCCGTCATCGGTGATGACGATCCCGGGCAGCTCGTGTATGTCCGGCTCAAACGTCGCGTACAGCTCGTTCCGTAGTTTGTCGTTGGCGCTCTGGCACTGCTTAAACAGTTCGTCAATCTCCAAACTCTCAGCTGAAAAATAATCATGCAAATAATACAAATTGTTTATCAAATCACTTTATAATACTTTTATCCTGAAAACACATACTTTACGTTAAATGATCAGTATAAAATGGACTGTTGCTTGACAAAATGGAAAAAAAAAGATTTTTATATCGAAAGTGATAGACACTGGGTTCATGGCGCAATTTGTTAGGTTAGGTTAGTCCTTCCATTCTAAACATTTAGCCATGACGATACTGCTCAGTCAATTCGCTATGCTATGGTGTGTACTCACTCTGTAAGCGCTTCAACTCCTCCTGCAGCTGCGCCTGCGTGTCGTCCAGTCGATCGTCCATCCTGTACTTTGTCCACATGTCGTTAAAGATGTCCGTCAAATTGTCTTCCAAAAATCTAGAGGAGATTTAAAACTATGGTAAATAAAGGTAGACCTTATTTTCTTTATTATTATAATAACTAGCTGATGCCAGCTATATATATATATATATATATATATATATATATATATATATATATATATATATATACATTATGTGAAAAACTGTCAACAGGGATGACCCTGTTTTCACATAATGACTACATCTAAAATATTTAGTTTCATTAGAAATATTGAGGCATTACTACTTGGTAAATGTAAAAAAATATGATATTTTATGTGTAGTTTAGTAATTATTAGATACATCTAAAAATTAAAAAAAGTTTTTTTTTTTTTTAATTGCTAAAGTAGTAAACAAAACCTTAACCTAAGTGTTTAAAACAATGAACAATATTCGCGTAAACCTAAAGGCCTCCACAGACGAGAGGCCGATCGTTTCAGTTAGAACTGACGTCAGTTCGGCCTGAACGGATTCGAGCACATACACGGAGAAAATCGCATCCGACCGAACTGACGTCAGTTCGGCCCTTAGATTAATAACGCCTAGATAGTCTTCAAACAAACGCATCGTACAAAGTGAAGCAAGCAACAGATAGATGTAGGCGTAAGCATTACATACCAACACGCACACAAACAAAACTTTGAAGTTGTGTAGTGTGTACTCTTAAAAATTGGGATTATTGTATTTGCTTTTCTTAATATCGTGAGATGTAAAAATATAACTTATATTCATTTTAAACCATCATATAATACTTTAAATTCATAATTAAAAAAATCTGAAAATCTTATAAAACTTTGTCTTAGTTGCAAGTTGCAACTATTAGTTAGCCATGAAATTTTTTAAATAAATTTATTATTACTAGTAATACTTTTACAATTCACAATAGGGCAGCAAGATGGCGATATAATGTGATTTTATTTTAAAATGTTTTAAATATTTGACTTAATACATGTCAAATTGTTCGGACATAACAGTCCGAAGCTTTTTTAATTATTTTCCGATGCATTGTGACACCCAATAACGACACAAACCGTCATAATGTTTTTAATAGTCGGAGATGTCATGCACTAGCGCTTGACCTTGCCAACTGACGTCGTTTGATCAAACTGAGCCGATATGGCTGAGTGTGATATACTTCACTTTTCATGCGCGTAGCCGGTTTCTAGGCGTTTTAATCTAAGGTTCGGCCTGAACGGATTCGAGCACATACACGAAAAATTGCCGCGAGCTTCGGTCGTGTTTTTAGGGTTCCGTTATACTTAAGGAACCCTTATAATTTCACTCTGTCCATCCGTCTGTCTGTCTGTCCGCCGCTCTCCTAGCTTCTGTAATAAATTTATGACAATAACTTTTGTAGTAATTCAATGAAAACCTATTGACCACTTGCCATATTTAGGGTTCCGTACCCAAAGAGTAAAAGCGGGACCCTATTACTGAGACTTTGCTGTTCGTCCGTCTGTCGCCAGGCTGTATCTTAACCTTCTTATACCGTGATAGATCGACAGTTAAAAATTTTACAAATGTATGATGTAGGTATTTCTATTGTCGTTACAACAACAAATACTAAAAACAGAATAAAATAAAAATTTGAGGCTCACATACAACAAACGTATTTTTTCCGTTTTGTACGGAACTCATCTTGCCGACTCGCACTTGACCTGTTTTATTTTACACTCGAATTTTATTACCGTTCAGTCCAATTTTATTGCCGACTGTGCTGATACTGTGTGATAATGTTGCCAACTTAGTTTATTTACTACTAAATTTTGTATTTTATTTCCCTCCTTAGTAGGAATTTAGTTGTGAGTAGTGGTTTTGTAGAAAATAGTTAGACAGTAATCATAATATGCAAAATAGCTTGCTTCTATGTGCTATTATGACCTTATAATACTAAGGCGGGTCAATAAGTCCGTGACTTTTTGATTTTCTAACCTCCTTACTGAAAAAGCAACACTACTCCTGTCAACAGGCATCTGTCAGTTGACTCCTATCAAAATTTGAACTTGCTGCGTCAGTTAGTTTGTGTTTTACAGCTATCTTTATCAGACTATCCAGTAACTTAAGGAAACAATGGAAAAAAGTGAATTTCGTGTGCTTATTAAGCATTATTTTTTGCGAAAAAAAACCATTACCGAGACCAAGGCTAAGCTTGATAAATACTATGGGGACTCTGCACCATCGATTTCAATGGTAAAAAAGTGGTTTACTGAATTTCGTTGTGGCCTTACAAGCACTGAAGATGCCGAACGTCCTGGACGCCCAGTTGAGGTCTCTACACCCGAAACAATCGAAAAAATTCACGATATGGTGTTGGCCGACCGAAGATTGAAAGTGCAAGAGATTGTGGAAGCCATAAGCATCTCGCATGGCTCAGTGGTTTCAATTTTGAATGATCACTTGGGCATGAGAAAGCTTTCCGCAAGATGGGTGCCGCGTTTGCTCACAGTCGACCACAAACGCAATCGTGTAACAACTTCACAGGAAGGTTTGGCGTTGTTTAATCACAATATGGAGGAGTTTTTGCGCCGTTTTGTAACCGTGGACGAAACATGGATCCATCACAACACACCAGAGACCAAACAACAGTCAAAACAATGGGTTTCTAAGGGTGAATCGGCGCCAAAGAAGGCCAAGGTGGGTTTGGCAGCCAATAAAGTTATAGCGACAGTTTTTTGGGATGCACGTGAGACAATGCAAGAACAATTAATGGGGAATATTATGCCAACTTATTGGACCGCTTCAATGAGGATTTGAAAAAAAACCGACCTCATTTGGCCAAGAAAAAAGTTCTTTTTCACCAAGACAATGCAAGGGTGCACACATGTGCAGTTGCCATGGCAAAAATCCATGAATTGGGCTATGAATTGCTCCCACATCCACCCTATTCTCCAGATTTGGCTCCGAGTGACTACTTCTTGTTCTCAAACTTGAAAAAATGGCTCGGTGGAAAAAGATTTGACTCCAATGATGAAGTCATCTCGCAAACAAAGACCTATTTTGAGGACCTCGACAAATCATATTTTTTGGAAGGGATAAAAAAATTGGAGAAGCGTTGGACAAAGTGTATAGAGCTCAAGGGGGACTACGTTGAAAAATAAAATGATTTATTTATCAAAAAATCTGTGTTTTATTCCAAAAGTCACGGACTTATTGACCCGCCCTCGTAATAGCACATAGTAGCACGCATCCGTAAGTCGCTTCAAACTATCGATTTAATTTCTATATCTGTAATATTTCCTACTATATTTTTTTAATTTAACGATTAAATATTAAACCTGAAAATGTATGTATGTTTGTACACAAAAAACCCCAAAAAAGATTTTTATGGATGCCTAAGTTTAGTACCTTTTTTATAGTTATCGGTACTCTTTTAGTAGTTTTTTGTAGAAAACAATGCGAGTTTCGTAGTTTTGCAAAAACAGAGTTGGCAACACTGGAACGAATCGCTTCAGTCCATACGGCCGCCTGACGCGATCTCGAAATTGCACACAGATGATACGATTTTACATCCGTTCAGGCCGAACTGAAGGAAAACCGGACCGTGTATGGGGCCACTAAGAAATCAATATGAAAACCTACATCATTAGTTTACTTACATCATTGGTATACAAAAACATTCATTATGGTAAGTATGAACATAAACGCACAAATATCGGAGATATTTACAAAAATGTACCTGCGGCCTTATACTTCATACACTTTATAACCTAGACGTGACGTCACAGCTGGCTACGACTTTAGTATGGAGCGTTTTCACGAAACTTTCGAAATTTTGTATACAAATCGCTGTAGTTTTGAATATATCAACTTTTTTGAAAATATATACTGTTTTCTCTGAGAAGTTAATCATATTTAAGACTACTATTCATTTAAGCAATAAAAAATTTTTGTCATCTAGCCTATTTGAAATTATAAACAGACATTTCAATTTTATTTATCTGTATAGATGTATAGAAGATACGTGAAGCAAAAACTTTCAGTACAGTTTTACGAGAATTGTTCAGCCGGCGGAGTATGAAATTTTTCCGGTAAATTAAAGTTTATGTATATAGGAAGGTGTGCAGAAAGCTAATATATTTTTAAATAATGATTTAAAATACATAAAATTAATAAAAAATATTGACAACACACACTACCTCAGATTATTCATACACACACTACTGTTCGTTTCATAGATATAATTATGTTAAATATTGTTTTTGTCAATCTCAATGTCTTTCATGTCATGTCTTTTAGTCAAAACATTTACATTTTTTATTATTTCTATTTAATTAAAGAGGCTAAAGATCCCTTATAAAGTTCAAATTAAAAATTATATTAATTATTATGGTCGACTTTCGGCCACAGGGCCATTAAAATTATCTACTTTAGCTCTAGCACGGCCTACAAACAGAATGCAGCATGCTTTACTTTTATATTATCTACTTGTGGAATAATATTAAAAGCAGTATAGGAGAGAAGACAATTGCATTTGTGTACACTCTATTGTCAAAAAGATTCCTTAAGATCGCAAAAGAATAAATGCATTATTTGTGACTCATAATTTAGCTCAAACACTTTTTCTTTGTTTCTAGTTTTTTTTGAACTTCTAATTTAGTAAAATAAAATTCATTTATTTTCAGACATCATAGTCGATAAATAATAATTAAACCTGGCTTACTTGGCCGTCTTGTCTCCTATCATGTCTCCTCCGTCTTTGAGCGGCACGGTTTCCTCTTCAGACTCAGAGTCAGAGATCTCCACTAATTCCTCATGGTAGTTCCCGAAGTCAAATTCCATAAGGGGTTTAAAATCCAGAATACCGGTAATAAGCTCCTAAAACAAAACGTTAAATTCGACTAAATAATAATATTGTATCATTGTATTTCTTCATTGCGCGATAAAACTTGACTTTTAAATTGGTAGCATTATTGTGTATTATTTTTTATGAAGTAATCACCTGATTTTTCTGGTGTACAATGTGGTAGCAGTCCTCACAGACATAGGAGCGTTTCTTTTTATCGCCTTCAAAGAATGCTATTGCTCGGGAATCGGCTATAGAGTACTGTACTGCTGGATTATGTGGACACTTTTTGTTTAGACATCTGATGCCACCCATCACCTTCTCTTCTTCCAAAGATATAGATTCTAAAATTATTATGATAAAGGAATAATAGCTGTGCATAGTTGTAATGGTCTAGGAACACTCAGTAGAATTAGGCAATCGATAACACTTGGCGTGGGAGAGCCATAATTCGACACGAACGCCGCCCGTTCGCACGACCGGACTCACAGAAAACCGGTGTAAAATAACGCTTGCATTGTGTTTCGTTGAGTGAGGTTACCGGAGGCCAAAAGGAGGTTGGGGATTTTGAGGACTAGGAACGCAAGTGCGCAAAACAGTTCCACTTGTAACTCCTCTGGTGTTGCGATTGTCCTTGTTGCTACAGTAATCCATCAAGCGTTTCGTCTGCTCGTTTCCTGGTCCATTTCATTAAAAAAACAACAGTTGCTTTGACTTTTGAGATTACAATCACTCACATAGTGAATCATTATCTTACAGGCTTCAAATAATTTGAAGCCTGTAAGACATAATTTATCGCTGTAAACGAGCCAGCACGCTCATGCCAAAACATACAAATCAAATACATACGTGTCGGTTTTTCACGTTCTTCGTCATCTGAGTCCAAGTTAACTACCGGATCTGAAGACTCCTCCTAAAAACGGAAATACTTATATACAGAATGTTTAGTAGAACATAGTCAATATAACTTCTTATAGTACGAGGAAATGAAAATATTACGATTGAAATCATTTTCAGTGTTTTATTATGATCAAAACAGGTTAGGTCTGACACTTAAAAAAAAAAACAAAATGTCGAATATCTTAGAAACGAAGAAATATAGATCTGGGAGGACCCAGATCTATATTTTACAGATTGACTATGTTCTACCAAACAGCCTGCATAATTTTTTATGATATTATATTATTATGTCCAGCTTACTTTTATGTACTCCTAAATTGATATATCATCATCACCAACCACTAAAACACTTACTACTGATGTTTGAACTCTTCTCAATCTGCGGATTATAATGGAACAAAGCAAGCCTACTTCTGGTAAGTTAGATATAATAATATGCAAAAAGATTTAAATTAATTAAATTCAAACCTTTACATCCAGTGGTGTAATAGTTTCCTTTGTACTATGAGTTGTTTTAATTGACACTTCTGACGTATTAATTCTTGCCTAAAATAAATAAATTTAAAGACATCAACAGAGTGCTAAGTGTGAGTTTTTCTTTTCGCATTCGATCGTGAGCGCGTTTGGCGTTTACTAGGAATTTGTACAGCGCCACCTAGTTGTAAACGCGACAACTATGTCAAATACAAACAAATTCCTGCGCTCACGATCGAATGCTAAAAGAAAAACTCACACATAACACTCAGAAGATACTTAATCTTAAAGTTTAACTGGCAAATTGTTATATACCATTCAACACACCTAAGTCAGAAGTAATCTCGAATCAATCCAATAAAATTTCGCAATTTACACAAAACAGAATTTGACCTGAAGGTAAAAATACATTATCTAAATGTAAAAAGTTAACTATTTAGAAAGTGCATTATGACCATATTATACTGTGCATTAACAGGCTAAATTTAAAGCGTCGGCTGTGAAAGACTATCAGCGCAAGAATTTCACTTTTGGATTTGTAATCCTTATCAAGTATATGGGAATGTATGAGATAGAAAATTTCCCTACAACATATAATACCATACATATAAATTACCGGTTTCAACGGTGGCGGTTTGGGTAGTCCGCTAATGACAGTTTCCGTCTCTTTCATCACGATATCGCTGGTCGCACCGCCCGACGAAGAGATCACATCGATGTCAGCAGGCATCTTCACTGTCGTTGATTCTGATTCTTTCTTATCCACTTCACATACTTCTGCAAAATCAACAACTATTGTAATATGATGTACGAAAGTTTGTAAGGATATTACAAACATTCCTCTACTATCTACTATAACAAAGAATAGCGAAGTCGCAGACAGACAACATTATTCTTGAATGAAGTGCAGAGTTTGACAGACAGGCAAATTATGTTAAATCTTAATTACCAAGTAAATGTCATAATATTATAATGCTGTGCGCAAGTAGTATGATGAAGGCTGTTCATACATACCCTCATCAGAAGAGCTTGCTTCTAAATAAACACAATCTAACACATTTTTATTGGTTCCTTTAATAACTATTTCATCCGCTATTTTATCTTTTGTAATATCTAATACATCTAAAAAATAAAGATTTGGTATAGTTTATAACATTAATTAATTTAACAAATATATATTTTGTATAAAACTGCTATGGTTTCTCAATTTAATTACTAAGCTTTATAATTTATGTAGATTTTAGTAAAGGATCAAATTGATTTCTTTAAAGCAAGCTATACTTACAATATATAACACATTAAAACAGGAATAATAATTAAATACTTACTATCGCTAGAGGATGTCTCATTTGTTTCTATTCCTACAACATTAGTTTTGTCCTTTTCATCCATTTCAGTGTCAGATGTATCTGATAATTTCACTGTCTCAATATCAATTGGAACATCAACAGTTTCTTCTATTTCCTAAAAAAAAAACAGTTATTTACCTTTGTAGCATGAATTGATAAGATTGATTATTTCACAATATTTTACTAAAAGTTACTTGTGTCACTAGTTTTGAATAAGTTATGTTATGAATAATCAATTGTCACTTACTTCTGCTTCTTGAACAGGATCTTGTTCGTTATTGTCTGTATAGTCCTCCCCATTTTGAACTTCATCTACTGCATTTATGTCTGTTTCCTCAACTTGTATATCTTCTACTGTAGCCTAAAGAATACTAGACTGTAAGCATATGTCGAAAATCCTGATAAGATAAGTCCTTAAAGACTAATTAAGAAAAAAGGTTTGTATCAAAAATATAAAATTAAAACAGAACACATTTAATACTGTTACCTCTTCAATAACAATTTCATCCATGTTCAAATCAACTGTATCTGGTACAACGTCATCAAAATTCATGTCATCTTCAGAAGCTTCCTTGTCACTTGTAGTAGGTGTATCATTTTTGACTTCTTTAGAGGCTACTTCTGTATGTTGCGCATTTGAATCTTCTGAATGTTCTGCTGTCATCTGATTGCTATTGTCTATATTGAAGAAAGAGTTGCATTCATAAAGAACAAAGAATTGAAGAAACGTATAATTCTAAAAATTACTACCGGAAAGCCAAAAGGAAGGGTAATGATTTTGGCAGTCTATGTATCTTTGTTTCCTTGTAGCTTCTAAACTACTGGTCCGATTTTAATAAATGAGGTGACAATAGATTCGTAATGATTCCGTGAGTAACAAAGGCTATAATTATTTTCAAAATTTTGTATTTCGAAAATTTATCCTAAGATACTAACATCTAAAAAAATTAAATCAAGATAATGATCACATATTATCTGTTATCAAAAGGAAGGTATTGGCAAGCACATTACAAATATGTGTAAACTAGCTTTATAGCGCGACTTCGTCCGCGTGAACCACCATTGCACCCCGTGGTAAGGTATTTTTAATTTGAAGTGTTTTGATTACTTAAGAAGAAAAATGTTTCACTGGGAAACGGAAAAATACAAAAACTATAACCCGACTATGTAAAAAAGACCCGATAATGCCTTCAAAGCCGGCGCCACGTACGGCAGTGCGAGAGTGTCCATTACTCGCTTAGTGAGAGTTGTCAAGAAATGATGATCATGTTATTTTTTTGTAAATTACGAAATTTTTTAGTTATGCATTACTTACATGATCTTGTAACCTAATATTGCATTAAAAATACACCTTGTATTAACTATTTCTTACCATCATCAGCGTCAGAATCATCATCTTCATCACCATCATCATCTTGTTCTTCTTCTTGTTCATCATCATCTATGACTCTTGATGATTCAGCCAGCAGACCTAAACTATCAGACATTTCTTCTACGTCTGGATTTTGATGCATGTTACTTAATGTGTTGTCTTCACTTAGAGCTGATGTTGATGGCTGTGGTCCAATATCTTCCTTTTGATTTTCCGTTTCCTGTATATTATCACACTTAGTTTCCAATAAGTCTTGGTTTTCCATTTCTTTTACCTTTTCAGAAAAATTTTCTACTTTGTCTTTTACAATGGTTGAAAAGTGGTTTTCATCTTTAGTATCCTTTTCAATTTGGACAATTGGTGATGGGGATTTGTTTTTTTCAGCAAATGATCCTTCGTGTCCTTTATTATGAATAGGGTAGTCTAGTTGGTCCTGATTAGTAGGTGATGTTTCAGAATTTCTATTAACATACTCCAAAACATTAGAAGAAATATTTTGGGTACCATTTTTCAAATCTATTTCTGCTGCCACTAATTCTTTTGCTTTCTTTCCGACAGAGGGTATACTGCCTTTGTCTAGTTCATCACATGCACCTGTATCAACATCTGGTGACATTGCTGGCCCTACTAAATGTTCTTGACCACAATCATCATTATCATCACTAAATTCACCAAGATCTTGCATTGGAATTTCCAACATAACATCTGGTTTGTTTAACCCATGTTCTCTAGATGGCAAAAATAAGGAGTTTGATGTTATTGTTGTATCAAAAGACTCATTATCGAAGTCTGTGTGTGCTATGTTACTATTTTCAATCTCTGATACATCAACTTGGATGTTACTTGAAGCAACTTTGTGTGTTGTTTCACTAATACTTTCACTATCATCATCATCTTCTTCCCATATAAGCTTAAATTTATCATCCTCTGTATTACTATATTGTATATCACTTTCTACAATTGTTTCCAGGTCTTTCCCTGGTGTATCTGTATTACTGCTAACAGTTTTTGAATCAACTGATATATCTTCTATTATATTACTTGATGATATTGTCATATTATCATCATTGTTAACAGAATCAGACTCCATGTCCCCACATGACTCTGGCTTTTTATGGGCACCTTCAGCATCCATAAAAGAATTATCCTTGGCTTCTTCCTCAGTTATTTGTTTTTGTTCCACTGGTGTTTTCTCTTCTAGAGGTTGTTTTTCCTTTACAGTTGCATTAGAATCTTTGCCTTTTATGTCTTCAATTGTATCCAAAATTTTATTTGGCTGATTTGGCCAAATGCTAATGATGTTTATGGAATCAGAATGTGTTTCTACCATTAATGAGTGTTGTTTTCTGTCTGACTCTCTGTCAGTATCAGAATCAATTGTTTCTTCAATTAATTTACTACCATAACATTCAACAGCAATATCTGTTATATCCTTATCACGTTCTATATTTGAAATTGTAACAATAGTATCTAAATGTTCGTTATTGGCCTGTTGTATTTCAGACTGCGTTGCAATTTCATTTGGCTGATTTGGAAAAATGTTATTGCTGTTTATGGGATCAGAATGTGTTTCTACCATTAATGAGTCTTGTTTTCTGTCCGACTCTCTGTCAGTATCAGACTCAATTTTTTCTTCAATTAATTTACCACCATGGCTTTCAACAGCAATATCTGTTATATCCTTGTCACATTCTATATTTGAAATTGTAACAATATTATCTGATCGTTCGTTATTGCACTGTTCTATTTCAGACTGCATTGCAATTTCTTCATTTGTTGACTTAATATCAGAATTTATAGACGAATGTGTATGCTGGTCTTCAAGATGTGTTGTTGTAGTGTTTTCGACATTGAGAGTCTTATCACCTAATTCTTCCGTTAAATTTTCATCGCATTCAGAGTGTTTGGAACTCATTATATATTATTAATAATTTGTTTTTAGAAAAATACCTAAGTAAGTACTGTTTTGTTGTGGTCAAGGTATATTTTATTACGTGAAAGGAAAACCGAATTTACAATCTAAATAACAATACCGTATCTATTCCCAGATTCGGATTCTAATTGAAAAAGCAAGGCAAACAAATCTCGCTCATGTTTTTATACCAAAAAATGGCGTTTGAAATCTGCCATCGCAGATTTGACAACTGACAACTGTAATTTTCTCATATTTTTTTTTTTCAAATTACGATTAGGTTGTAGCTTTTACGAGGCAGCTACTAAATCTCAGTAGTAATACTTATCATCTATGGCTATTATTGAGCGTTTTCCACACGAAGTATAGATATAAGGAGTGTAACGATATAACGATATAGGTTTTTCCATAGTATTTATGTACCCAATAATAAACCCAGATCATAGTTCTCTTTTCTGCCACTAGCTGCGCAAGTCGCAACTATTCAGGCCGTACCGATACTATTATTATTATTACTGATTATTACACGTATATGTAATTTATTCATTTATTTATTTATTTTATTCTGGCAACAAACAGTCATATACAGTTATAGAAGGTACAGTAAATATTATTTTTTTACAATAAAACAGTGCCGAAAATAAAGTACAGAAACAATAACAGATTTTAACTGTTATTTTGGAAGACGCGTAGCTTAGGTATAATTAATTAATATTAATCTTTGTGCCATGAGTAAAGACACAAGAGTTACAAACAAACAACAAAAAAAAAATATAATAATAACAAAGAATGAACATCAAGTGTGTTATAAGATCTTAAATAATATTAAAATATCTACGTTTTAATTCTGATTTTAGGCTATTGAGAGAGTTATTAAATATATCTATATCAATGAAGTCTCTGTTGTAATTGTTAGTGGAACGGTATAAGAATGAATTACGAGTGTAAGTTTTAAAAGTGTTGGAAGAACAAAAAGTGGCTTATTTTATGAGGGGCGCACAGGAAGTCGGGCGTAAGTTTTAAATGATATCTTAGATAATAATGTAGGCGAATCTGTCAGCGAGTTTAAAATTTTAAATAATTGAGTGATATCAAACATGCTACGTCTATTGTGCAGAGTTGATAAGTTATACCTACGCAGGGCATCTTCATACGGTTCATCATAAATATTTACGCGGTAATTAAGTGATTTAAGGAACTTTCTCTGAACGTTTTCAATGCGATTAATATGTATTTGAATTTATACTTATAACATTACTTACTTATTAGTAATTTATACTATTTTAATAAATAATATGTTTAACAAAAACTTTTTTATTATTTCTTTTACACAAAGTATATTTAAACGAGTACTTCTTCAAAAGTGGTGCGCTCTACCGGCAAAGAAATTTGCCCTCTAAATTGAGACCATTTGTTCAACATTACGTTCGGACTCCTTAAATCTTCGTAGTTTTCCATCTAAAAAATAAGTCGACACAGTGTAAACTGTGTTGCACTATGACAAAATGTTTTACGTGTACTTGTAGGCAGACATTTTTTCACAGTGCAACACAGTTTACATAGAGACTATCTGATCTGGACTTTTGGCGGGAAGTCGAAAAGAGCGGGTGTTTAAATTTTTCACTGTTTTGTAAAATATAATTTTCTAGTTTATATTACTGTAACATTGTTGTAAATAGTAGTTTTTAATTGAATTAAATATAATAAAATAAAAATGAGTGAAGATAGCGACGGGGGTCCGCCCCCTGGAGATACTTCTAAAAAAAAAAAAAATTGGAGGAAAGTACGGTGGACTTCAGAATGTTCACAAAAACTAATTACAAAAGACAATTCCCAGAAAATTATAGTGGAGATTGTGTCGTATATGTGGAATCGATGAATAATGAAAAATTGGGAAACAAAAATCCCATTACTTTAACAAAATTATTTACAGAAAATGTAAAGGATATAGTAGGAGTACATCGAGTGAATGCATATAAAGTTGGTGTAACTTTTAAGAAGCCTGCGCCAGCTAATTGTTTTTTGAAAATGGACCATTTCCTTATTAGAAATAAACTAAAAGCTTTTGTACCGGCCCACCAGTCGGAGATTACAGGAGTTATTAAATATGTACCGAAAGATCTCTCAAATGAAGTTATATACAAAAATATTACATGTGACACAGAAGTTATTTCAATTAAAAGATTTTTTAAGAAAGTTGAAGGAAAACTTACACCGTTGGGTACAATAGCAGTTACTTTTGCCGAAACAATTTTGCCTCAACATGCCAATATACAAATGTTTAAGTATCCTGTACATTTATACATACCACCATTACTACAATGTTTCAAATGCCTTAAATTCAACCATTCTGCAAAAGTTTGTCGTGGAGAGCAAATGTGCTCCTCATGCGCTGGACGCCATTCCTACAAAGAATGTGACGTAGAAGAAATTGTATGCATTAATTGTAGCGGTAATCACTTGGCCATCTCGAGGGACTGTCCAGTGAAGCAGAAGAAAATGCAAGAAAAGAGAAAAAAATATGAGAATTTTAACCGTAGTTATGCCACTGTGGTGAGTAGTGTCCCATTGCTCACTGACCCCAAATCTTTTCCAACTATTTCACGACCAGTTAATGTACCACCTGTTAGTAATACCAAAACAACGTTTTAATGTAGAACAAATCATAAACAATGATATTATATTGAATGCTTTAGTAAAGTCTCTTGTAACCCTCGGAAATGACAATAGCAATAGTCCAGTAACAAATAAAAGAATTAAAGATATATTATTAGCTAATTTAATTAATTAATGGATACATATCTTAATATAACACAGTTTAATATACAAAGCTTGCAGAATAAGAGAGCCTTATTAAAAACATTTCTTTGTGAACATAATATAAACATATGTTTGTTGAATGAGACATGGCTTAGGAGCTCAAGTTTAATTCCATATTTTACACCATACAATTTTATACGTAAGGATTCAGTTAATTCACATAACGGTGTAGGTATATTAATTAAACAAAACTTGAAATATAACATTATAAATACAAGTTTTTATGAAACAATTCAAAATCTTTGTATATCCCTAGAAACTTCGATGGGAACAATATACATTCTTTGTGTATATTGTCCACCTAATAACAGGTTTGATACAAATAAATTAAAAAAGGTATTACTTGAAACACCTAAACCATGCCTCATCATGGGAGATTTTAATGCACATCACTTATTATTTGGTTGTCACTCGAATAATAATAGAGGTAACAGTTTGTTCAAAATTATAGATGAATTTGACATGTGTATATTAAACGATGGGAGTGCCACCACTATTCAGGTTCCAAATAGAAATCCCTCTGCAATTGATATAGCTCTTGTTAGCCCCACATTGGCTCCACTCTGCGAATGGCGTGTCCATGACGATCCAATGGGCAGTTACCACTATCCAACTCAGGTAACCCTTAATGTGAAGCCGTCAATATATGAAGTACGTCCTGTGGAAGAAAAATATATTTATAGTAAAACAGATTGGACTAAATATAGTAAGTTATCAGAAACTTATTTTCACAATTAAATATAGATTGTAATAATTTGAAACCACTCGAATTATATGATAATTTTATCAGTATTTTAAATAATCTAAGAACAGTAACAGTCCCCAAACAAAATCCGAAAACAGTTTCAAAACCAATGAGGAAACCAGCTCCTTGGTGGAACCGAATATGTGATGATGCAGTTCGAAAGTCCAAGGAAGCTTTAGTTAATTATCGAACTACACCCAGCATTAATAACTTTATTCATTATAAAAAGATAGACGCTCAAAAGAAAAGAATATTAAAAGAGGAAAGGGTTAACTCATGGCATGATTTGTGTAGTAGTTTTAATAGAATGACACCTGTTTCTAGAATATGGGGATATATTAAAAGAATAGGTACTTCTCATAATAGATTTTGAAATGATGAATGGGTACCACGTTTTTTGGATAAGATATCAGATTCATCTCAGATCAATGAAAGCAATTTAAATAATATATTGACCCATGCCATTGAAAATGATAGTAACTCCTTTATAAATAGACCATTTACACTGAGCGAATTGTACATATCTCTAAAAAGTAGGAAAGATACAACACCAGGTTTGGATAATATACCATACATTTTAATTAAGAAACTACACCCTTATGTTTTAGAAATACTTTTAAATATTTATAATAGGTTATGGAATAGTTTAGTTATACCAGAGTCAAGGAAAACTCAATGTGTCATTCCCATCTTAAAACCAAATAAATCTGCTAATAACCCATCCTCATATAGACCTATTTCCCTATCATCATGTTTGGGTAAATTTTTCGAGAATATGCTAAAACTGCGGTTAGATTGTTTTGCTGAATCACAACAAAAGTTACCAGATATTAAATTCGGATTCAGAAGAGGCAAAAGTTGTTCTGGAAGCTTTGTATCCTTTATACACGATTTAAAAAAGGCAAAACTTAGTCACTGTAATGTTATAAGTGTATTTTTAGATGTAAAAGGTGCCTTTGATAATGTGAACATTGAACCATTAATTAAGGTTTTACAAGAAATGGGATTTCCGATGAAAACTTTAAAATGAATTTTTAAATTTTTAAATAATAGAACAGTTTATGTTAGATATAATAATAAATTATATGGACCCAAACAGGCCAATAAAGGCACAATGCAAGGTGCTATACTCTCGCCGTCATTGTACAACTTTTATACATCTCAAATCCATAATTTTGTAAATATACCTGGAGTAAAGATTTTGCAATTTGCCGATGACTTGCTTTTGTATAGTGTAAATCAAAACTTAAATATGGCAGTCAATCATATAAACAGTGCATTACATCAATTACAACATTATTATAATAATATTTTAAAATTAGAAATCAGTACAGAGAAAAGTTCAGTGTTAATATTTAGTAAAGATCAATCCATAGAGCCTGTTAACATAACTTATAATAACAACATAATTCCTATTGTGAATCATCACAAATTTTTAGGGGTTATAATAGACCATAAACTTAAATTTGATAAACACATAAATTACATATGTCAGAATGCCATGAAGAGCATAAATATAATGAGAAGTTTAGCAGGAACATTTTTCGGCTCTGACCCAAAAACTCTTAACATGTTATACAAAAGCATAGTCAGAAGTCATTTTGATTATAGTTCGTTAGCTTACATGAATGCAAACACAACATTACTAAGAAAATTGGATGTTATACAGAATATGGGTTTGAGAATTATAAGTGGAGCCATGCGCACCACTCCTATTGTGTCCATGGAAGTTGAAAATTGCATACCTCCACTGTCCTTGCGCCGCCTACAACTGGCTGAGAGATTTGTCTTAAGGAATTGTCTTGCGATGATAATTTTATTGTTGATAAAATTTTACATTCTACAGAAATTGTACAGTCAGCTGCGACATCCAACATCACACCTAATAACCTCATTTCTGCTTCCTTACCTGAAATATCAATATTAATGTTATCAACAAAAAATCTTACCAAAAATATGTATACTAGTAAAAAGTGGCCAATTTACCAATACCCATATGAAACTATTCTTAACTATATTGATGTTGTGTCATTTAAATTCTGTTACAAATAAGTTTGACTTTTTACAATTTTTACAACATAAAAGGGATTTTTACACATATACTGATGGTTCTAAAAGCGAGCATGTTAAAGCTGCCTACTATGACCCACAAATGAAAGTAAGTAAATGTTTTAAAATCCCGCATAATTGCAGTATTTTTACAGCAAAGGCTTGGGCAGTATTAGCTGCTTTAACTTATATACATACCAATGTAAATAATGTAAATATTTTAATTATAAGTGATTCTAAAAGTGTTCTATGTTCTATATGTAATAATACTTTTTCCTATACACAAAATTATATTGTGTTTAGAATAAGATATATGTAATCAAAGCTGATAGAAAAGAAAATAGAATTTGTATGGGTTCCCTCCCACAGTGGCATACTGGGAAATAAAGTAGTAGACCAGGTCACCCATAGAGACCATGATGTGGATCTTCTAGACAGTTTTAAAGTGCCTTTTACCGACTTCTATCAACAATTTAAATCTTCAAAAAAAATGTTATGGACAGAATATTGGAAGACTGTCGCAGCTGAAAAGGGAAGATGGGGTTGAGGTGTAGCCTTAGGGGCACTATGGAGCGAGACTTAGAAAAATTTCCGATATTTTCCATGTCTAGGTAACTGCCAATTATTATTCGTGCATTCAGTAGACACACTTATGGCGATCACTTTTTGTCATGTAACATTTTTTCATGCGGGCCCTAGTTTCCGAGATATAAGTACTTCACAAGCAACAACTACAAGCAACTACTGGCGGGGGCAATTTGGGTTACAGCGGCAGTTTCTAATTCGTATGCGCCTTTTACCTATTCCGGGATACACCCGACTTATATCCCGTAAAAGCCGGCGAAATCGGGCAGCGTCAGACGGTAAACTTTTTAGTACATTCTGTCGGTACATGTACTCGCCCATATACCACTTGAGGCGTCGTTCACTCCTGCAAGTGCGACAGTGTCGTTTTAGCTCCAGCCACTGTCGCTCCAACGTGTTCGTATGGATTTTGCAGCGGACTAAATTTGTTCTCCTTATGGCTCTGCCGAGACTTGGATGCACGGCCAGGTCTACGGTCCCGGCGACAAATTCGCGGCTATGGTTCACCGTCGAGTGACCGCGCATTCCTAAACGGTGATCGACACCCGTGTATGCCCTGTGTAGGTCGGACATAATATAGGAATTCAGTTGCACATTATGTGCAATAATGGGGTCTAACGTCTCCCTTGTTTTGTTCGGTATTGTTTCGATATGAATTTTTCGTGTCTTACGACTCATGCAGCCAAATGCCCACATTTGCCTCTGCAAAAGACGCCCACGGTGGTATTTGTTTGTGTAGAGGTGGGACTCATCTACCTCTACAATGTCGTCGTCTCCCCCAATCATGGTACGGTCATGGGCCTCGGCGACTTCGCACACTTCGCGAAGAAAATGATGTAACGTAGTTACATTCCCTTTCAATAAAATCGATTATTTCGGCGTTACTCGCGTCATCTATGATTTGTATAATTAATTATTTAGTCATTTTTCGAGGCTTAAAGCGCCATCTATCGGCGAACGTCCTTACTAACGGCGTCAGCCTTGCTTTAATACTTAGTTCGTAGATCGATTTTACTTTCGTCTTAAATCTTTGAAAAATAATAATTTAGTTTTTAATAATGAAATACAGTAAATTTCTAATATTATATTACATAATATATTGATTATTGATAAAATATCTTCTTATTTTGATTTCTGGATTTCTTATCTTTACGCTTTAGTTTATAGTTGTCAAAAGTTTAAAAAAGAGGAAGGAAGGGTATATATGGCACTTCCTTGAATGACATTTCCTTTTCGAATTAAATTTTCGCTAAGACTCAAGATGTAGTCGTTATAAATAATTATATTTTAATCCCGTGTTCCACGGAACTTGGTTTGGGGCACGAAACACCGCCAACTACAGCATTCGAGGCACCAATTAAAAGGACTTATATCTAGCTGGAGTTCAGAGTGCTGATAGTCATTGGACGGGGATTTTTTTTTTTCTGAGACGATCTATCTACGACGAACGGACGCAGCGGTGACGGAGAAGCTTCCAGGAGTTGTAGCCCTAGCTCGCATCCGCCACGTGCTAGACAGCTGGATCCTCAGCTAAGTTCCTACTTGGATTAAAGCCCTTACCACTACCTTGACACCAAGAGGCTAGTCCAGACCATACGGCCTTCTGCCCACGACCCCTATTTTTTCCCTTTTTTAAATATATATATTGTCACGGAGACTTTTTTTTTATTTTTAACAACACCCGTAACAATTGGCGCCCATAAACGTGGTTTTGTCTGGTCTGGCATCTGGTGTCTCTTCCTGGGTCTGTGTGTCCAGTATTTGGTGTTTGTCTTGTGCCGTCTTTCATATCCAACTCTCTCAGTACTTATACCCGTCTGGGCCCGGGGTAGAATTGGTTCAGGTTACGTAACGGACACGTGTAAGAGGCAGGTAACGTTACAGCACACACCCACTGTTTTTTTTTTAGGGTTCCGTGATACATAAGGAACCCTGTGTTTTTTTTCACAGTGGACATAATATTAAATTTATAAAGACTATTAAATTTATTCTTTGTTATTAAATATATTTATTATTATTCTACTTTTTGGTCCTGTTTTTTTTGGCAGGATATTTATATTCATTTTATATAGTATATTATCTATTTTATCATACATATTATTTATTTTACACATACCCACACGCTACATGCACACACATCAGCATCATCTTCAATGATGCTTATGTGATCTTTTTGGCCTTAACCTTGTTTTAATTAAATTTTAATTTAACTTTTAACTTCAACATAATATTTTACATATAACTTTAAATTGTTTTTCTAAATTATTTTGCTATTGATTTATCATTTTAACTTTTACTTAACTTTATTTTAATCTTAACTTACTATGAGCGTTGGATATACTTAATGTAGTAACTAGTAAAGTAACCCTTGTTGTGTAAAGTTTAAAAATTGTTAATAAACTTTATACTGATTGTTTTTTCATTTTACTGTATATGGTCTGTACCATATAGTCTGTAGAAGTTGTTGTTTTTGTAGTTAGTTATATAGTACTGATTACAAATTATATTTCTTTTGTGTATTTTTTTAGAGAATACATCTGATTATTTTTGTATTTTCTCAACACAGATATACTCACCGTTAGGATTGTGAAAATTTTTCTTGAATTTACTTGATAACTTAACTTTTAAAATTGAATTTAACTTCTGATAAATTCATTGAATTAGTTTGGAAAAACTTAATTTCTTTTTAAACTTTTGAATTTACTTAGTTACTTATCTTCTTAATAAAGTTTACTTTTGACAACTTACTTAACTTTGGAAAAAATCTTTAATTTTTTTTAAATTTATTTCTCAATGTCTGGAAAAATAAAATTTGTTTTGCTTAAAATGACTGAATTGGAGCATGGAGTTTTGATTAGGAATATTATACCAGCTCTCACTGTTGAGGAGTTGTGTAGGTGTATACTTTAGTTAGGCAGCACTCTATCCACCTAGGATATTTTTTTGGATTCTTTTCTTTAATAAAGGGTCTTTCTTTTGCTGTCAATACTATTATGCTACTTTGGATTGGCTGCGCTCTATCCACCTAGGATATTTTTTTGGATTCTTTTCTTTAATAAGGGGTCTTTCTTATGCAGTCAATACTATTAAAGTGGTATGTTACTTTGTTGGAAGGCTAGTAGTTTCGCGTTTTTTTTTTGCTGTTCGTTATCTCTTTAGTAACGTTTTAGCTTCGACTTGTGTTGTTCTACCTCTGTTACGGAGAACAATACTCGTGTGTTAGGGCGTCTCGAGTCACACTGATTATGACCAGATGCATTATGAAAGTTGAGGTATGTATGTGATGTGCAATTTGTATGTATGATGACGTATGAATATAGGTGAATGTAGTATGGTGTGAAAAGGTTGTCGTTTTTATGCGTGTAAACACTAGACTAGCACTATCTTCCAGTTCTAAATTTTTTATTTTCCTAATTCCTCATTTTGATAATTTGGTGAATTTTATTTTTCCAAGGCACTAAATTTTTTTTATATGTAGCGAATAGTTATTTCAGGATTTTTCCTTAGAGCACTCAAAATCCTTCGGTAACAGGGGGGGATATGTAACGTAGTTACATTCCCTTTCAATAAAATCGATTATTTCGGCGTTACTCGCGTCATCTATGATTTTTATAATTAATTATTTAGTCATTTTTCGAGGCTTAAAGCGCCATCTATCGGCGAACGTCCTTACTAACGGCGTCAGCCTTGCTTTAATACTTAGTTCGTAGATCGATTTTACTTTCGTCTTAAATCTTTGAAAAATAATAATTTAGTTTTTAATAATGAAATACAGTAAATTTCTAATATTATATTACATAATATATTGATTATTGATATAATATCTTTTTATTTTGATTTCTGGATTTCTTATCTTTACGCTTTAGTTTATAGTTGTCAAAAGTTTAAAAAAGAGGAAGGAAGGGTATATATGGCACTTCCTTGAATGACATTTCCTTTTCGAATTAAATTTTCGCTAAGACTCAAGATGTAGTCGTTATAAATAATTATATTTTAATCCCGTGTTTCACGGAACTTGGTTTGGGGCACGAAACACCGCCAACTACAGCATTCGAGGCACCAATTAAAAGGACTTATATCTAGCTGGAGTTCAGAGTGCTGATAGTCATTGGACGGGGATTTTTTTTTTCTGAGACGATCTATCTACGACGAACGGACGCAGCGGTGACGGAGAAGCTTCCAGGAGTTGTAGCCCTAGCTCGCATCCGCCACGTGCTAGACAGCTGGATCCTCAGCTAAGTTCCTACTTGGATTAAAGCCCTTACCACTACCTTGACACCAAGAGGCTAGTCCAGACCATACGGCCTTCTGCCCACGACCCCTATTTTTTCCCTTTTTTAAATATATATATTGTCACGGAGACTTTTTTTTTATTTTTAACAACACCCGTAACAATGAAAAATTTGTATAGCCGTTTTCTTAGTTACTCCTACATCTCTAGCCGTCTGTACCACTTTGTCGTGTCGGGAAAAGTGAAAAATTAAGCGGAGGGTTTTTAAAATGGATACATTGCTCCTTTCAAAAAATGTGAGCTTTAATGGGGACCGAATTACGTTGCAGCCCGCCCTTCTGCAACGCCATCTGAAACCTAACTTGTAAGTCGTGCTACTCTCCCGGTTCATCGGATGCCGACATGACGGACATCTTGGTGTCCGCTGCAACAAAAGCCGCCAGGTTTTTGCCGACCGCACAGCAGACTGCTCGTCGTAAATACTATTCGCAAAATTATAAATATTAAAATTACTATCTAACATTAAATTAAAGGCGTCTAATGCCATAGCCATTACTAAACTATAAAACTAAAGTATTAAAAAAATTAAAAACAAATTATAGAAAGAATAAAAGTAATAAAATAAGTACAAAAATGTTTTTTATAAAATATAAAAATGTAGTTTATAAACTAAGAAATTTTCTAAAAAAATTAAAGAAATACCTACAAGAAAGTTAATAACTAAATAACCAACAATGAATTTCTAATAACAACAGCGTGCGCATCGAAAGCTTAGAGCATAAGATAAAATATCGGTAATTTTTACTCGCTCTCCATACTGCGGTATATGAGCTGCGGCAATGCCGTATAGAGAGCCCCTCGCATTCGTTCGCAAACAACTAATTAAATTTCGACCAAATTAATGACTCATTGTATTACTATATTGCACGATAAAATTTACGTGACATACTAATTATATTTTGCGTTTTTTTTTATTTTCGTTTAGATTTACACTGCTTAAACGGAATACAAATTAAGTTATATTTGATTAAATCTCGGAAACTAGGGCCCGCATGAAAAAATATTACATGACAAAAAGTGATCGCCATAAGTGTGTCTACTGAATGCATGAATAATAATTGGCAGTTACCTAGACATGGAAAATTTCAAAGAAAATATCCAAGTGTTTTGGAATTTCAACCGAGTTTATCTCGGGAACGGTGCCACTTACGCAAAAGTGTCTAATGGGTAAAATTGGGTTAGGGTGTAGCCTTAGGGGCGCTATGGAGCGAGGACTTAGAAAAATTTCCGATATTTTTTTTGTCTAATAAACACCTTTTTTTTTATTTCTATGTGTAGTGATGGTCCTTAAAAACATATTTTCTTATTATAATTTTTTGTTTTAGGGTCCTAATTAAAAAGTTAATACCCTTTAAAAATTGTATTACAAAACAATAATTTTCAAAAATAATTTTTCTCATATCAACCCCAATTTTTTTTTCACGCATCTTGTCGGGCCTACCAATAGGAGCAATTTTACCTATTAGACACTTTTGCGTAAGTAGCACCGTTCCCGAGATAAACTCGGTTGAAATCCCAAAACACTTGGATATTTTCTTTGAAATTTTCCATGTCTAGGTAACTGCCAATTATTATTCGTGCATTCAGTAGACACACTTATGGCGATCACTTTTTGTCATGTAACATTTTTTCATGCGGGCCCTAGTTTACGAGATATAAGTACTTCACTCTGCTAGTGTAGGCTTAGGGGCGCCAGGACTTAGTAAAATTTTTTGAAGAAAAAAAATCTCGGATTAACCTTCCATTTTGATTCGTGTATCATGTCGGGACAACCAATAGGAGCAATTTTAGGTACGCGGATATTCAAAGGGACTTACCAACAACACCATGGTACTATAGATCTGAGTACGTTAACAGGAAGTTCATAGTTTGCATCAACCGCTTGCGATCAGGCCATTGCCTAGTTGCGGCGCATCTCTACAGAATGAATATTTTGGACGATAGTAGATGTAGACATTGTTTTGGAGATAACGAGAACATTAATCATCTGTTTGAGTGTCCAACGTTTGCCATACAAAGGTTGTTGTTAGACAATGCGATTAGTGGCATAGCAGAAGAAAACTCACTAAGTGTCCCCCGCCACATTGAAGGATTATTAAAAAATTCTGTTTATTTTGTTCCCATTTTTAAATATATTGTCAATACTGTTGGAAAGGTTTAGATCTTTGGTTTAGATATGTGTAATTTATAGGTTATATTTAATGTCATTTTGTAAAATTATATCCTTCTCCTACTTCAGTTAATAATGTCTTATATGTCAAAACTCAAAATGTATCCGACTGAAGGACTTTGTATCCATGGTCATGAATAAATAAAAAAAAAAAAATGGATATATACCAAAAGTAGATGAAGAAGATGATTGATAATTGACAGTTGACAATTGTTAAAATTCCAATTTCTAGTTGTCTAGCAGCATTGAAAGTGAAAACCATAGATGATAAGTACTAGTGAAAACTTAAATCTCTAAGGGAAAATCTTCGTAAAGTTTCCTAAATTCCGAAAACCGAAATAAATAAAATAATAAAGCTGTTAAAATATATCGAATCAAAGAATTTGATCGACAATCCCAACAATCTTTAGATCGTAGCTTTAAGTTTTAATTAGCCTACATTTTTTTATTAATTCAGTGTCAAGTGGGGTTCCTTTAGTAAAAAAAACACGCTATTTATTAGAATAATATTTAACTGATCTTTGTTTGTGTGATTAAAGCGTAAAAAATTTATGGTGTTATTCGATATCAGCTATAAATAGTGTACATACAAATAACATTACGATGAACCAAAGCTATTTGTCCCCTCGCTTGATGGTTGGTGCAGCTATTGTCGGGCTAGTCGGTGCCGCTGGTGTGTTTATTTACGAACAAGTTTATGCTGAAAAGAGAAGAGCTATGCTGGGTAGATAGACTTGAATTCTACAAGTATACAGTACTTCACAAAATAGTAAATTACCTACCCATTTCATCATACACTTAAGTTAAAACTTATCATGTTTTTATTGCATTTTAGCTAGAGCAAAGGCTAGAATAGAAAATATTAATCACCAATCATAACTTCAAAAAATCTTGCATAAATTCATATTGACACTTTCTACTATGTTACTGAAAATTCATACATACATTTAAGCAGAAATTTTTACTGTGTTCTAGGTATTTGTAATCATTTTATTAAAATTTCAGTTAGTGAAGTTGCCAGGCTGGACAGACAATTGGCTTCTTTACAAACTGAATTGGTAGCACTAAGGGACCTGCAGAGAGAAACGTAAGTTTTCCTTCATTTTAACTTACAAAGTTAAGTTAATATAACTTTAAGCAGCTAAGCAATTTAGCTGCTTTTAATGCTAATGTGGAACCTCATAAAGTTACTCATAATCCTCATAATAAAAGTAGAGACTCGATGATATGGACCTTGGTTATACAGATTCGCATTTATTTGTCAAGTAGAATGTATAATAAAAATAAGGGTTGAATGTTCATATAAAAATATTTTAAATCTTTCCAGATTTCCATAGAATTTAATATCCGAGAAAGTAAATAGAAATTATTGAGTATGTATTTTATAGTTTTTTGATATTTTGCACCCTTAGAATGAAAGTGATCTAACTCTAAAAGTCTGGTAATTTCTGAGTTTGCTATAACATTTTAAAAAATTAAAATTAAATATGATGTTACCGACCTCTGCATAAAAATATTAATATATTAGGTCCTTACATATGAAATTGGCATTTTGTTGTACTGACCACTTTGATCTCTCTTTGGTTAGGAATTCCAATTTCAAATTTAGACCGCTATTTACTCATGCATTTGTGTTTCGAAAACTGTAATTCATTTGTTTTTTCCTCTTTTGGTTTTTTCTTTGTGTCACTCTGCTTGTACAAAATGGAAAACTTGAAATATTGTATTATTTTCGAGTACGACTTCCACCGTGGCACCAGTGCTGCAGAAACGGCTCGAAGGATTAATGATATGTATGGCGGTAGTGTCACAAAAGAAAATACAGTGCGTTTTGGTTGCAACGTTTTCGTTCTGGAAATTTTGACCTGCAGAACAAGCCCCGTGGACAGCCGGAGACCAAAGTTGATAATGAAGAATTCAAGGCTATTGTGGAGGTGGATCCATCGCAAACCACGTCCGAGTTAGCTGCATGCTGCGGTGACTAACAAGTCATAAAACTGTTTTAATCCACTTGAAGCAAATTGGGAACAAGTCAAAGCCTGTCCCAAGCGAAAATTGATTAAAAAAAAGTTTCTTGTGACCGTTTGGTGGACTAGTGCCGGAGTCGTTCACTACAGGTTTCTTAAATCTGGCCAGACGATTACAGCAGATGTCTATTGCCAGCAACTGCAAATCTTGATGGAAAAGCTAGACAAAACAACTGAGCTAGACTAAACAACTGAGGTTGGTCATTCGCTCTAGGGCCTAGAGTCTAGGCCACTGCTGCTTCAGGACATCGCATCACAGACCACACACTGCACAACAGATGGCTATCAAATTAAAGGAGTTTCAATTGGAATGTCTAAGACATCCACCATACTCCCCGGACCTTGCTCCAACAGATTACCCTTTTTTTTTAAATTTGGATAACTTCTTGCAAGGGAAAAACATTTAACTCCGCTGGGGCAGTCCAAAGTGCCTTCAAAGATTTTATTGATTCCTGTCCGAATGGTTTTTTTTAGTAAACGAATCAATGAACTACTTATGATATGGCAACAGTGCATAGATAGCAATGGTATATACTTTGATTAAATAAATAAACACACCGGAATATTTAGCGGAACACAAAAAAAGGTCCGTAATTAAAAAAATATGGTTTTATTTTAAAATCTACTTACTACACTTCTTTTGTTATTTAAAGTTTCATTTGTTTTACTTAAAATGAGATCACATTAAGAACAGATTTTGCGAGTAAAGGCTATTTATGAAAAATGGTACATTTTTGAACTTTTCATGTAACCGGGAAAAGTGAAAATTAATATTAAAATAACAATTAATTAAATTAGAAAAATGGTGATTAATATCGCGTATTTCCTCCACGTGCTCTTATTAAAGTTTTTACCCGTCTAGGCATACTGAGAATGATGTTATCGATGGTCTCCTAGGATAGTCTCCGCCATTCCTCAACTACGGCAATTCGAAGTTCACCCATGGTGGCAGGAGCTGGAATTCTGGACTTAACTTTTCTTTTCAGCAAGTCCCAAACGTGCTTTATTGGGTTCATATCCGGTGATCTCGCCAGCCACTCCATAACAGTAATATTCATATCATTAAGATAAGTTTGAGTTACCCGAGCGGTATGCGGCCGAGCATTATCCTGCATAAAAACAAAATCGTCACCGATATATGGGGCAAACGGTACATTTTCTTCTAAAACTTCTCTGATATAGCGGTCTGCAGTCAGACTCCGTCTGTCAATCACTACCAAGTCTATGCGAGCTCCCAAACAAATGCCCGCCCAAACCATTATTGATCCACCACCGTATGCAACTGTAGTTTCAAAATTTGTCTGAAAGTATCGTTCTCCTTTGCTTTTTTGCCTGCCGTCAATTTGATTTAAGAGAATTCTGCACTCATCACTTAACAATACCTTACTCCATTGGTCCGCGTTCCAAAGTCGATGTTCCTGAACAAAAGTTAACCTGTTTCTATCGTAGAAATTTTCCTCGAGCCTTGGAGCCTTGGCGGGCACAAATGAACCCAAACCAGCTTCGTACCGTACGCTCACTTACGGTTACACCCCGCACTGCTTCTAACTCATGTCGGGCTTGGACGGCCGTCAAACGAGGGTTCCTACGTACACGAAGCCGAATGAAACGATCATCCCTACTCGAAGTGCGTCTTTTTCTGCCTTGTCCTGCTCTTCTCACATAAGTACCGGTCTCCCTGAACCGTTGGATACTGCGATGGATCGTTGAAACTGGTCGACGAAGATCTCTGGATATCACTGTAGGTTTGACCATTTCTTCGCCTTTCGAGTGCCCTGGCAATCTCCGTTAGGGCTAAGTCAGGCATAATTCAGTCCTCAACTCCAAAAAGATACGCGATTAAAAAAACTAACAAAAAACAGTATTTCAATGAAATTTTAAATCAAACTCAGAAGGAAGAAATACTCGAAGTTCGCTCCAGATAAGGTGTATTTGAATAAAATTAAAACAATTGCATAAAATGTGATGTTCAGTTAGTTTCTTAATTTGAAAATATTTCTTTTTAAATTAAATGACGTATAAACCAGCCAGCAACCTTATATGATACTGATATCAAACCTTTATTTTATGTTCCGCTAAATTTGCCGGTGTGTGTATATTATGTTTAAAAAAATCAACTTTATGTTCCTCCTTTACAAAACGCCAATTACATATTATGTAATGACCTAATATAATTCACCAAAAAAATAATCAATACCTATAAAAAACTTCATTCAATTTTGTTTAATTCTACACATTTTTTAAAACTTTCTTGCTCGTTTCCCACAAATTGCATTTTTTACTTCTGTCACTTTCTGAAGGTGCGATTTGTCTCCTAAAGGGGTGAAAAGGGGGTCCAAAGTTTGTATAGTGAAATATCAACAGCTGGATGGATTACATTGTATTTTGCATGCAGTTATTATGACGCAGAAATCCAATAAAATTGTTTTTCGAAATACGGTATGTATTTATGGAGGTATATATGGTATATGCACCTATGGAGGTGCAATGGGGATCCACACGGACGAATTTTAGCGTTATTTAGGCAGTTGAGGTTTGACATTTGTCATCTTTACATTTGCTTTCCGCACTTCGCAGTATATTCAGTCTGTATTTATTTGACAAAATCTGAAATCAAGATGGCGTAACTTTTTCTTGTATGAAGTTTTTTTAAATTCTATAAAGCCCTCAGTTTTGTAACCATTAGTTTTTTAGGGCCCAAACATGTGAAGAGGAGATAAAACATTTTTTTTTATTCTTCTCCATTGTGTAAGGTTTCGTTGAATAGATCTTTTAAACAAAGGCAAGATTTCATACATTACTTTTTATAATGTAAACCATTTCAAGTAATCAACCCCCAAAGTTGTTTACAAGTAGGTCCCCTTGGCGTTTCTAAATTTAGGTTAGAAATTTGTAACTTTCCAAAGCTTAATATTCTTAAGCTGCTAAAGCTTAATAAACTAATTTGAGCAAACAGTAAATTTTGAAGTAATTTGAAAAAACCTGGATAGGTAGTTACGGAACCCTCCTTATACATGTTCTGACATGCTCTTGGTTAGTTTATTTTTCATACATTCATAATTCATAATTTTTTTATCAGGTTTTTTTTTCGATGTAAGAGGGTTAAATAATTATTGTTAACAGCAAATTAAGACTAATTAAGCAAATTAAGAAAATATTTCCTAATCGGAATAACACGATTTTGAGATATATATATAAAGCCGTGCTTGAAAAGGGCCGTTTTTGTGTAATTTGATGCGCCTAAAATTTCAATTATTTTTTTTATTATTTCTCAATTATTTATAGTAATTTCAAACTTTTTTGATAGATATAGGTGTGTATAAAAAGTTGCGTTTTACAAAAATTTCAGGCGCGCGGCGTTCAACCCTCTAAATTCACTGCCAAATTCAGTAATGAAGTATGCTCATGTGCAGTTTTTGTGCGCACGATTAATTATATCCTATTCGCGTTTAAACGTACAAAATATTCTTAAGTTCTAAACTGACCAATGACGCATGCTGTGTTCACATTAACCAATTAAAGTAAGTCATTTTGACATAATATATACGCATGATTCACTACATACTGTTTCATTTAAAAACCATTGCATTACAACCAGTACTTAATATAACATAGAGACTATGTTATATTAAGTACGGTCTGCAATTTATCTACAATAGGGATGATGACTACATCTAAACTATTTAGTTCCATTAATATACTCAGATAATATATTGAGTCATTACTACTTGGTAAATGTAAAATATTTTATGTGTAGTTTAGTAATTAGATACCTCTAATAAGTACAAAAAAGATTTTTTTTGCTAAATTAGTAAACAACACCTCATTAGTTTACTTACATCATATAACAAAAACATTCATTATGGTAAGTATGAACTTAAACGCACAAATACCGGAGATATTTACAAATATGTTCCTGCGGCCTTATACTTCACTTTAACCTAGGCGTGCCGTCACAGCTAGGTACGACTAGTATGGAGCATTTTAACGAAACTTGCGAAATTTTGTATACAAATCGCTGTACCTTTAAAAATATTGACTTTTAATATACTGTTTCTTCTGAGAAGTCACTCATGTTTAAGCGTATTCATTTATGTAATAAAAAAATGAGTCTTCTAGCCTATTGGCACACACGTCATAATAATATTATGTGTATGCTAAAGAAATGTTAATAATGCAAGTATCATCATATCAGTATAAGTAATGCAAGGATCAATGTGGATCAGTTGACTATATTACCGCGGCTAGAGCCTTTGTGTGCGTGAGCTGAGCGTCTCACGCACGAAAAAGCGTTTGCTGCGTTGGTGTGCGTAATATTTGACTTCATGCTCTAGGTATCAAGGCTCCTAACCAAATGCTCATCGTCAATAATTAGTCCGGATAATCGGGTCTACACGGTAGTTTAAACAATCATGTTATGATAATAATATGATAACTTTGTATCAGAATATTGTTTTGAAAACTCTTGCCTATTGCTTTCACATAAAAAAGAGAAAATTTTAATAAATATTTTCTATTATTTTTCTGTTATTCCCATTTAAGTATTTATGTTAAAAAATATTTTCAGTAAAATGACCAATCGTGCTAACACATCCGCTGTTTCAAAAAGTCGTGATTTGGCTGAACATGGGTATGATTTGTATAAATCAGGAAATGCATATTGCATGCAAAAACACTAACATTTGTGCTTGATTAACATTTTTTGTGCTGTCAATTAAACTTAATATTGTTAATAGATAAAATTTTGTAATATTGACATCAAATATTTCTTAAAAGACAAAGCCTGAGCTAAATTCGATATAATTAATCGATAAATTGCATACACAAAAGTTTTTGTAACTAACAGCTTGTTTATATTTGTCATAACTATACTACAATTATTTTAGTAGGAGATACTACTACTCAGATTATATAAATAGTAATTATAATTTGAGTAGTAGTATATAACAGTATATTAAGTATATGTAACATTTATAGAGACTTGTGAGTTGTGAGACTCGAGACTCTATTATATTAAATTACAATAAAATGTCATTAAAAACAAAACAGTGGAATAGGTTTTTGCATAAATTTACCTACTTATGCCTAAATAAAGTAACTGATATTATCACTGCAGCAAACTTGATAAAATGGAGATTTAGCGGGGATGTGAATGTGTGATAATTTATTTTAATACTATGTATACTGCCATATAAAAAATAAATTGATAAAATCGTAACGTTTTACAGTATAGCTCGAAGGCCAATGCGGAGAGCGCGCGTGCGTCGCGAGGTGGCGCCAGCTGGCGACGCCACGGACTCCGAATACTTCACGGACTGCCAGTCTTTGATAGGTAAACTTATACCTTTTTAGATTACTTTACATACTAAATAATGTTTTTAAGAGGTATAGAACTTTGAAATGGAATAAAACAAAGATGATTTTTTTTTTTTTGTAATTGACATGAAATTTACTTTATTCGAAAGATACACTTCTGGCATAATAATTTAAATATGACTTCTGGTATATGACCGCCACGGCTGGCTCGGACGTAGTCTAATCTGTAGGTCCAATTCTTGATGACTTTTTCCGACATTTGTGGCCGTATATCGACAATAACGCGGCGAATGTCGTCCTCCAAGTGGTCAATCTTTCGGGCTTATCGGCGTAGACTAGCGACTTCACATATCCCCACAGAAAATAATCAAGCGGCGTTAAATAACACGATCTTGGAGGCCAATTCACGGGTCCGAAACGTGAAACTATGCGGTTACCGAACGTTTCCTTCAATAAATAAATTGTGGCGCGAGCTGTGTGACATGTTGGCCGTCTCGTTGAAACCACAGCTCCTGCATTTCATGGTTTTTCAATTGTTGAACGAAAAAGTCAGTAATCATGTCAGTTTTTCTGGATGTAACGGTTTCTCAACATACACTTGAGGATTATCATCGCTGCAAATACGGCAGTTTTGTTTATTAACGTATCCATTCAACCAAAAGTGAACTTAATCGCTAAACAAAATTCGCTTACGAAAATCGAGATCAACGGCAATCTTGTTTTGGGCTTATTCACCGAATCTACGCCTTGCTAGGTGATCGTGTGGCTTCAATTCTTGCACGAGTTGGATTTTGTAAGCACGCAAACCATGATCTTTCCGCAAAGCTTCCATAAAGTGGAAGGACACATATTCAATTCCTGTGCACGATGGCGGATAGACTGATTCGGGTCTTCCTCTACGCTACGCTCTACAGCAGCAATGACTTCTTCTGTATGCCAGTGCACACAGAAGAAGTCATTGCTGCTGTAGAGCGTACGACGTCTCTGGATGCGTATTATCATGCGTTAGAGTAAACGTGGTACGAAAACATTCCATACTTAATGGAATTAATTGCTCTGAACCTCTAAAAAACACCCTTTACATCCTTCTACAAGCTTTGTCACTGGGTCAACAAGATAACTGGATCTCCGCTGATATTGTTTTCTACTTGTACATAGAACCACTATGGTAAAAAAAAATGTGACAATTAAAATTACTGCTAATTGTTTACAATTTATGATATTTCAGGTACAGATATTGAAATGGACAGTGAGGAATTCTACGACGTGCCCTCTGACGAAGATGATTCTACTCTGAGAGAATCTGTGCGTAACGGGATCGCTGCTGTCGATGACCTTGACGTAAGTATCCTCATTTCGAATGTAAAACCTTTGGGGTTTGGTTGCATTGGTATGGGGCATATTAATAGCAGCAAACGATAGATCGATTTTACTAGTGCTCAGCGCTATCTATCTGCATCTCCTGAAATAATATTATAAGTTATTATAATTAAAAGAGACAAGTACATCACCCATATATTAGGTCTTTACCTATGAAATTGCCGTTTTGTATGAAAAAATTTAAACTATTTTTTTTTCATGTATTTTTTATTTGTATTAATCGAAGTAATCACCCATGCAATCAATGCATCTTTGCCAACGCAGTGGCAGTTTATTGATGCCCTTCTTAAAGAAATCAGCTGGACGGGAGGCAACAAATTCTTCAAAGGCATTTTGTACTGCCTCTCGGGTATTGAATTTTTTTCCCGCCAAGAAGTTATCCAAATTCTAGAAAAAGTAGTAGTCTGTAGGCGCAAGGTCTGGTGAGTAGGGCGGATGACGGAGAGCTTCCAACCCCAGTTCTTGCAACTTGGAGACCGTCTGCTGTGCAGTATGAGATCGCGCGTTGTCGTGCAGGAGCAGCGGAGACGAGCGATTGACCAATGCTGGTTGGAAATGTGCCAGCTTCTCCATCATTGTGTTTAGTTCTTCACAGTACACATCTGCAGTAATGATCTCCCCTTTTAGTAAGAAGCTTTGATGAATTACACCGGCGCTAAACCACCAAACAGTGACCATCACTTTTCTAGGGGTAAGTTTTCGTTTAGGGAATTGTTTAGGTGCTGAACCAGGATCCAACCAACTTGCTGAGCGCTTGCGGTTATCAATTTCCATTTTTCATCGCAGGTAACAATGCGGTTTAAAATTCCTTCATTTGTGTGTCTGTTGAACAGTGCAAGGCACGTCTCGACGCGTACTTCGCGCTGGCGATCATTGAGTTCGTGGGGCACCCATTTATTAAGCTTTTTTACCTTGCCAATTTGACGCAAATGGACCAATATTGTTTTGACGCTAACGTCGAAAGCTGCTGCTAATTCAGCCGTAGATTGTGTATCATCAGCTTCCACAATCGCCTTTAATTCGTCATTGTCGACCAAAGTCTTCGGACGACCGCGAGGTTCATTTATCAGGTCGAAATTTCCAGAACGGAAGCGAGCAAACCAATAACAGGTGGTGCGTTGGTTTGTAGTGTTAGCTCCGTAAACGTCGTTGATGTTGCGTGCCGCTTGTGCCGCGTTGCTGCCACGACGGTACTCATATTCCATAATTACTCGAAATTTTAACGTATCCATGATGACGAAAAATATTGAAATGCGATGAAAATGTAACACTAATCAATAAACAAATGACTACTTTTGAAAAAGAATTCCATGTATTTAAAATAAAATTAATTTGAAATTAGAATTCTTAGCCAAACAAAAATTATTTTGATTTGAAATGGCCAATACTGCAGAACGGCAATTTCATAGATAAAGACCTATTATATAACGTGCTAGTATAGAAGATTGATTAAAGAAATCAGGAATACTAAAATTATAAACATAATCCGCCGCCTATTAGCACCATCAATATAGTAAAAAGTTTTCATGCAATATAGCTTAATAGTTTTTTTTTAACTGACATTTTTTTTCCTTTTCAGATTTTTTTAGCAATTAAAGCATAAATTCTTTCTTAAACGTTAAATCTTTTTTATTTCAGGATTCAACAGAAAAAAATATTGAAGAAACAAAAGCGAAAGTTAACAGCACATAGCTGTATGTAGATCATTTGTACTAGTGTATTTATCATTTGTCAAGTCTGATATATAGAATTGGGATAATGGAAATGGACGGTCATAATTTTAGATGTATAAAAATGTATTCATGACTTTACATATTTTTATATATGACGCTAGAAGTATTTAATATAATCAGTCTGTTGTTAAGTTACTAATTATGAAAGGGTGGTGCATAATAAGCCCCTGAGGCGATTATTTGAAATAATTGAAGTACACCATTTGAATGTCGCGAAGCATACCGTGACAATTGAGATTTTTTGACAAACATAATAATGTAATGAAATAATAATTATTAAATTACTGTAACACGTAAGCGAGGAAATGCATTGAATGTATATTAATAATATATTTAGACAATTTATAAATATGGCTCGCGAAATTAATGTAATAACGTTTCAATACATATTATATTATACAAAGAATTAATATAAAATCCAACAACCATATTTTGTTTCAAGAAAGTTAGTAATTGGGGCAATTTGTGACAGTAGCGCTGCACTAGTTAGTGTGGTATTTGAATTCTCATTCTGTTCAATTCAAACTATATATATATTTTTTTAATTTAACAATATATATATATATATATATATATACATATATATATATATATATATATATATATATATATATATATATATATATATATATATATATATATATATATATAAAATGCAGCCAATTTTAAAAACCGTCCTTCGGGATAATAATTAAAAAATAATTGAATTCAATTAATATAATATGTAGTAAGAAAGTATATAATAATAATATTATTATTAATTATGCTCGCCATGGCATATTCATTTTAAAATGCAATCATACAATAATTGTGTTTTCGGGCACTTTAACGTTAATTAAGTTACATATTATAGCGATATTCCATTCTGGTTTATGTATTATATCTAATTTATATTCGTCATAAAAGCCCATAGAATAATTCAATACGATAATAACTAATAATATGTATAATGCCTGTAAATCTAGTCCTAGTAATTTACTGTTAAGTGTTAATTTCTCCATCAACTTAAATTGGTTCTTCCAACAATATTAACGAATTTAAACTGCTCAATATAAAGTTTTTTTGGAACGAAGTTCCTTATCGCGCGTTGCAAAAGGGGTCTAGACGGAAAAAATTAAAACTGTAACGACACTTTTTGCTATAGTTGTAAGCCGTGCGGCGTGCGCGCGTTTCTCTTGTCTGTCTCTCTCTCTCTCTCTCTCTCAATTATTACTAAAATTGAGCCTACTGATTAAGTTTATATTACATTATATTTGTTAATAATAAAAAAATATATTATTATAACTTAAAAAAAAATTATATTACAATTCCTTCACTAATTAATCGAAAGGAACTTCGTTCCATCCGGGTGTCCCTTGACACCTCTCAATTTTTTTTTTATAATTTCACGTGTTTCTCGTAGTATTTTGTTACATAGAAATGGTTTTAGTACCTGGGTAAACCGAGCTTTGCTCGATACTCTAGTAGATAAAAAAAAAATCACAAAAATATTTTACTGGGGTTTGAATCCGAATTCCGAATTTCCGAACAACGCAAAAATTAACCAAACTGCAAATCGGACTGACGTTATAGAGTCGATATTATTGATATATTGTAACACGACGAAAGTTATAGGGACAAAAAATAGCTAGATATATATATATATATACACACGGAACAGTTTTAATCTATCGGATAGACTGTTATCGTAATCTTACTTACCACCTGCTATGGTTAGTTCAACAATTCAAAACAAAATGGATTTTCTGACCCCAAAGATCTTTGATGTCAGATCAGTGACCTCGTAACTACGTTTGTAGTTAGCCCCAGTCTTAAGAATGCACCTGACCCTAATCAATTCGCCCGATTCTATACCGCTGCACCCCGCTCCCCTTTCCTACATTACGCGCGCAAGATCGCCGCGGTCAGCGCGCTAGGCGGCAACACGCGTAAACCTGCCGTCATCGCTCCGCACAGCGAACAGCGAAACAATGGAGTAGACATTTTAGGAGTAGTAAGATATAATTTAAAATTATAAAAGTTGACTTTACATTCTGTATTATGCATTTTATAGTTAAATATTGATTTTGTATTATACATAATATATTATAATTTAAAATGATATTTTATATTGAGTAAATGTTTGACTGTCTATACTGTACTCGGTGAAACATGGCGGTAGCGGTCATTGACTCCCTGTCAAAAACTTGTCATTTTTTATACAAAGCCGCGATTGGACTCATGCGCCCAGTACTAGTACTGGGCGCGTCTTCCCCACCCCAATTAGAGGGGCTTAGCCCCTGACATTGGTTAGCCCGCCGTAAGGCCCGCCGTAAGGCCTGACACTTTATTGTCAATCGCGGTTTATATAGAAAATGACAAGTTTTTGACAGGGAGTCAATGACCGCTACCGCCATGTTTCGCCGAGTACAGTATAGTAAATCTAGTTTAACAATTAATATGTCACTAACAATTATTAAGACAAAGTTCTTAATATATTTTTTTTATTTTACATTTAATTATTTTTTGTGAGAATTGATCTAAGGTGTGGATGGTGAGCTGAGTGGATGGGATGGATAGATTTTTAGAAGGAAAAAAACAACAGTAACAGGTTTTATTATTTATTATAAAGCACAACAAATATTAGTTCCCATGGATCTATATTTCATACAGGATGTAACAAAAAGGTGAAACAATATTTAAGGAGGTGAAAGTATGTACCAATAAAAATAAATAAATTAGTTCAAAAAACACAGTTTTGTTTCATTCTGTATATAAAGTTAAAAGTTTTCAAAAGAGATAACACTTTGCGGGACATCATTCATTTCCTCAATCTTTTTAATTTTGGTGGAATTATTATTATTGGCTCGTGTTTCGTCTTTTTTTCTTTTCATAGCACTTCCCTTATTTTTTGAAGCCGAGTCAATTGCTCTCAGGGGCATGTTTCTTGAGAATCTGGAATCTAACAGTTCGGGTAACAATGACTCGAGATAAAATGTTTTTAGTTTGGGAACCATAAATTAATTCCATAATTTCTGATCCCGTTTAATTTTTTCCATTTTGATTGGACAGTTTGGGCCTGACCATACAGCAAATAGGCACTCTTCTCTATTAGTTATATTTAATTGCCCTTGAACTTGCCAGAACCACTGGTGCTTTTTGTTAATGATTAATTCATTATTAATAAGCTTCCAGAAAGTTATTTTCTTTTTGATCACGGCATCTTCTAATGTTGTTTTATATGCGGATATTGGACACTTTATTTCTACTATCTGATCGTCGTTAATCACACCATCAGGAGATGCTCCTAAAAATGGGAAATGCTTGTCAATAAATAAGCCACAAGGCATTATTTTTATATTTTCTTGCACCTCAAATTGCCTGAGAGCAATATTTTCATTCATTTTACCATGTCTAATTGAAGCAACTTCCGACAAATCTTTTTTATATAACAAAGCTTTCACTATGCTCCCTGATGTTGAAGTCCTTTTATTCAAAATTTTACCAAAATTGGATGCTGTGATTTAATTTCTTCGCATTTCCAACCACTTGCTGCTTTCACTTTGAAGAATGGTCTCTCTTTCTATATTTTCTAGTTCTTCATCGCTCTTCACCAGATTCTTTAAAAACGTTTGTTTTAATCTTTCTAAGTCATCACTAAGCAAATCAGGTTTAAAATAATTTTTCTTATAAGACCTTTTTGCCCAGCAACCATCTACGACTACATCTATAGTAGGGATTCCTTCGGCATTTACTCTGCCTTCATCAATAGCACACTGTTTTTCACGTATTGCAGCTGCTTCCATTATTAATGTGGCTACTTTTTCCCACTCATCACTGACTTGGTTATCTGTTTTTTTATATAACCGCTCTGATAAAAACGGAACATTTATTGACGCAAATATTTCTTGTAATTGTGTGTACCCCACCCCAGTAGCGGCGGCACTTGTTACTATAGCAGTATTTAAATTTAAATTTTCTTTAGGATTGGGTTCAGATGTAGTGATATATAATTTAATATTACACATATTGCACTTAAATGTGAGTTTCGAAATTAGGCCATGTCTTTTTTCTCCTATTAGTTCCAAATTATTCAGAGTACAACCAAATGCTTTTGAGTGAGAACTGATTTCTTTTAGCTGGGCTAGAAAATTTTGTAAATCTACGATTCTTCTTTCATTTGCACTTTCAATAAAAATATGATCTTGTTCTGTAAACCTGAAAACAAGAAAGATAAAATATTTAAAAAACCATATGTATAAATATGAATTATGTATATATATTATGTATGTACCTATATTATGTATGTACCTACATATTTTCGAAAGTATCCACGAAACTCTAAACCAGCCATCAATAGGGTTGTATAAACTTACTCGTTATCTAAATTTTCAGTAGATTGTGACGATTTACTAAGTTGGCTGATTGTGTTTTGTTTCCCGTTATGAATTTCACTGTTATCAGTGTTAATTTTTAGGATAGGTGGTGTTGAATTCCTGTAAATTTATTAAACATTGTATATTAGATAACCTGTTCTTTTGTACTCGGTTTTTGTTGCAAGTAATTATTTAAAGGGTCCTACAAAAATAGGTATATTTTAAGAGGGTATTTAGAACATTGTATACATTGGGCTTAAAACTCGCTGATCTTGAAAGATCATGAGCCCTAGATAGGATCCCACCCACTTCCCGGTAGCGCAACACCATTTACAAGTACGGGTGCAAGTACGGCGCAGTGCTATATAGATAAATTCGTTACTATAAAGATAAATTCGATTAAAGCGCGCGCGCGCTAACGTGACTGATAAGTGATATAAGTGAACATAAATAGTACCTAAGTGTTAAATTAATTACTTATTTTTTCTAGAGATGTGCCGATCATAACTTTGGCCGACTAGCCGATTAGTCGGTTGCAAAGAAGCCGACTAATCGGCCGACTAGTCGGCCAAGCCGATCATGGTTCCGGAAGTTTCCGTAACGCTTTTTTTACTGCTGATTCGCGGGTAGCTCGCACACGACGCCTGCAAACGTGTCAAATCGTGTTATGCTTACTTCGCGTACGCATCGCGTACGTAATTTTTTTAACCGACTTAAAAAAGGAGGTTATCAATTCGACCCGTATGTATGTAATATTTCCAGAATCGCCTAATTTCCGTTTATGTTAGTCCATATCAGCGTCTGAACAAATGTGCCTTTCAAAAGTGTATGTATGTATGTATGTTTGTATGTTTTTATGTTTGTGTTCGCATATCTCCGGAACTATAAGTCCAATTTGAGTAATTCTTTTTTTGTTGTACTAGGTATTGTTTAACTTAGGGAACACTGCAAGTTTTATCAAAATCGGTTCAGTAGTTTTTGAGATAGGGAATTTTAATTCTCAATTACGTACAATTTTGAAGTCGGTTTTATCTTTTTAATTTGTTTCTATGATACAGTTGATGGTTTGGATGGCTTTTTGCCGACTATTCGCCGACTACAAAAGTGGCGGCACATCTCTAAATTTTTTTCGCATTAACTCAATGTATACAATGTTCTTACTAGCCGTTTAAAATATTTCGACCTAATTTGTAGTACCCTATATATTATTTCACATTTAAATTCATATAGGATTAAGTTAATAAAAATATTTTCACCACGACAAAAAAATTAAAAACTTACAGCGTGTCCAAATTTATAAATGAACAAGACGACTCCATTGTACTTTGTTCCCGAACAGACTCAGTGCTTGTACTGGCGGCATTGTCTTTTGTATTTCTATTGTTGCTGTAAGTAAAGTAAGTTATTTAAAATGATTGTATAGGTAGGTACATATAATATAATTGTGAAAGTTTGTTGGACTAACTAAAGAAACATTTATAAAAAAAAATTGTAACGTAAAATAATAAACAAGCCCAATAAATTGATTTTACATTTTAAATAATAAATACAATGTACAAAATACTTATAATTAAAAAAAATGTAAACGTATAATAATTACTTACTTACCTTGTTTTATTTCGCATTCTAAAGGCGTAAGTATTTTTTACGTGCATTTTTAATCATTTTTTTGGGCTTCATATTTACACTTATGTAGATCTAATCTTATTTATCTACTATTTACACTATTATACAAACAAAATAATATCCTAGTAATATGCAATTAATATTTACACAACTAAAATGTTCGCAATTCAAAAATTCAAATAATCTTTTGGATTCTCTGAGGGCGCGATCAAGGCGCGATCGAACATAGGTCCACTTCCTAACAGGCGCTCAGCCAGACTAAATGACTCGATTGAAGGAGAGCGCTATTCACGTTCCACGTAACAGAAAGAGATAGACGATCTAGTGCGCGTTCACAAAAATTTGTCGGAAACGACAAAATAAAAACTAGGAATAAAAGACGAACTATAATGATTATGAAAAAAGTATTTTGAGCAAATTTAGGTTTTATCAATGCCTTTTTAGATATTAAAAAATATTAAAGAAAAGACAACAAACTTCGAAGATCCAAGCAAAAATGTGTCTAAAACAAGGTTTTTTGTAAAAAAAAAACTATCGAGCATTTTTTCAGTAATCGTGTTTTCGTCTTGAGCATTTAATCTTCATGAACTGAAGTTACTTGTGTAAAAAAATCAGTTTTCTAGACCTTACAGATTTTGAGATCTAGGTTTAAGTATGCAGTCAAGTTAGGGTCAGGTGCATTCTTAAAGATGAGTCAGCGTTCCTCTGTATTTAAGAGTCTGTGTAAAATACAGAGAACTAGAGAGAAATTTAGAAAGTTTGTTTAATTTATTGGAGAATGTTCACTAATTTTAAATGTAAGCTCTTTCTGTATTCTTCGGGAAAAATAAAAAATACTCGTAAAGGAATTATTTCTATATGTCAATTAGTTTCCAACTAACTTAATTTTTAAAATGGCCTTCCGCGTTCAGTAAACGGTGACATCAAAGTTAATCTATGGCTGACACCACATTAGGCGTGCGCGTCCTCGGGCGTGTCAGCGATGCGGGCGCTGCTCGCACACGCCCGAGGAACGCGCACGCCTAATGTGGTGTCAGCCATAGCTTAACTTTCTACGCTAGTTTAGACCGCAGCCATGTGTTACCTATTATGAATAAATTTTGATGAAATTTGATACAGTTATAGATACCGTAAATAATTTATTTTTGGCATTATAAAATAATAAATATTTTATATTTTTGGGGTGGCTCCCTATACATGGGAAGTGGGCCCTGTAAATAGTGACGTCACGCGAGTGACGCGTCGTCAGTTAGCGGGACTAGATATTTTTACGAACTATGAATGCATGTAAAATCATAACTAAACTAGTGCATGAGCTGCTTTACTGTAGCAAAGTTTCAAGTGATTTTAAATACCTACCTAGTAACATTCCAAATTAATAACCCATGTTTTTGGCTACTAGTTTAGCTCAAAAATAAATAGATAAATGTATGTGAGATTGTTAAGTTCAAAGTTTTTTGCTAATACGAGCAGTATTAGCAAAAAAATTTGAATTTGTATTAGCAGTATAGCAGTATATTATATATATATAGATCGCAGTATTAGCGATATTTTTGTTTATATTGAATTTAACAAATTAATTTTCCAGTATATATTTGCCAAAAAAAAGTAGGAAAATGGTATCTATCTACCGAAAAATTACACTGTATTTTTATTCACAAAAAATCTTCCAGATTACATTGTATAATATGTGCCTCGTGGTAAATTAAATGGCTTTTTCGGTATGATTACCAAAACATTTTCTACGGTGCTAATGGCTAATGAAGGTAGTCCACATGCTGTTTAAAATAATAATGGATCAGCTATCGAAGGGTCGCTGTCCAGGAGGTCACAGTAGCAAAGACGTCACGTCATTTATATTAATTATTATTTACATTTCCGTACTATATTTTACATTTCTACGTCGATAGTTGTTAGTGCAAAATAATCTGGACACACTTATATTAATAATACTTGTAGCAATCCGTCTACGTGTAAGTGAATGTTAATGTAACAAAATAACTACTTATTATTATGTACCTAATAACGAATATAGTATTCATCATCGTCAGCCCGTAGTCGTCCACTGCTGGACATAAGCCTTTCCCATTTCGCGCCACCATACCCGGTCCTCTGCCTTCTGCATCCAACCGCTTCCCGCCACTCCCTTTAGGTCGTCGGTCCACCTCGCAGGAGGTCGTCCTACGGGGCGGGTTGTGCGCGGTCTCCATTCAAAAACCTTTCTGCCCCATCGGCCATCGGCTGCTCGACAAATATTGCCACCCCGCCCATTGCCACTTCAGTTTGCTTATCCTGAGGGCTAAGTCGCTGACTTTTGTTTTTCGTCGGATCTCCTGATTCCGGATTCTATCCTTCAAAGAGACTCCGAACATAGCCCTCTCCATAGCTCGCTGAGCGACCTGGAACTTGTGGACGAGGCCTTTTGTGAGTGTCCACGTCTCGGCTCCGTAGGTAAGGACCGGAAGGAAGGACGAGAAGAGGACCGGAATATAGTATTAGTAATAAAAAAATATATCACTGGTAATTTGTTTATTGACCGTCCGTAGAAAAAAATATGTAATTTTTTGCACTAGTAACTAGTCACGTTTCAGGTGTGTTGATAAAAATTATATTTAAAATGTAAATGATTTGTAAATAAGAATTATTTAAATCAAATTAATGTGTTGTTCGGGGACTCTACATACCTAATTAAATTAATTTTCAGATTTTGATATACTTGTGTTTACATATTTGGGAATTGGAAATAGTAGCTAATTTTGTCTCGATTGATCTGTTAGCGAATTTTATTTATAGACGTAGTGAATGTTATTTCTGGGATGGTTTTTGTTGAATAAAATATTGACTAACCGTACGGTTTTTTTTTTTTGATAACGCTGTGATATCTGTTTCTATGATCTCGTGACTTTAAAATAATATTATTTCCTCTTTGTTATATCGCGAGAAATATTTACGACTTAGCTTTAAGATTTTTAGTGTGCGACCAAATCTGGTTTTTACGACCGAAACCGCAAATGAATTTCGGCAACGGACTCAGTTTCGGCCGAAACCGAAACTTCCTTACAAGGATCATGTTTTGAGGGAAAAATAAGGAAAATGTTAGTATACCTAATCAGCCAGTCTTTTTAGGGTCCATAATATTCAAGAAACCCTTATAGCTTTAACTTTATAGAATGTCATCGTCACTTGGATGGAGTTAAAAGCGTCGAACATGGCCGATCACAGTGCTGGAACTCCCGAATGGATTTTCGGGTTCGGTCGTAGTTTCGGCAGGTATGCCGCCGAAAACGAAACTAAAACTAAACCCGTTTTTTTACCGAAACTCGACCGGAAACGAACATTCGGTCGGACACTAAAATAGATTTTCTTTACGAGCAGTCAGCACCTATTTATCACTCGTGTGTAAAATGTTTCACTTTTATGAGGTAGTTTAGTTGTGACATCTCATGTTTTACGTATCAAATTCGGAGTACCATAAATCTTCTGCTACATTTGACTGAGCAAACACATTTAGTCGTCTTTAATAATTTGTCAATATGCAAAATTCTATAATGATAATATTATTTTATTTTATTTTATTTGTTCGGAAAACTTACAGCTACTTTTACAATTCAAAATAACTAGTTACTAACTACAAGCCATTTATAAGTTTTCACAAATAGCAAAAAAGCGAGTGCACATAAAGGCATAAGTAATCAGTGAAACATAAGTAATATATAGTAAATAAAGAGTGTACATAAAAGCATAAGTAAAAATATGAAAGTAAAACAAGCTCAAGACGCAAATGTACAGGAAACAGATACTTAATCTAGGCATTAGGCGTGCTAATTAGTGTAAAGGTCTTTTAAGAATTGCAGCATTATAGCTATACATGGTTTTAGTAAATTATAAGTAATGCATCAATAACAAACTCTACTATAATATAATAACTTATTAATTATTATCGCTTAGCAAAACTAAACTACAGCTAGCTAATCGACATTAAAAAAGGACTTAGTAACCAACTGTCTAATCGCATGAGGCTCGGCGGTGAAAATATCAAAAGATGGGTTTACTCTAGAAAATTCATTTAGTTGAGAACTCGCTCTAAGTATAAATGAATTACGGCGGTAATACGTTTTAAAAGTGGGGATATTGATTGGAAGAAAACTTCTAAAATACTTAGTGGGGATACAAAAGTTTATATCCCCACAAATATTATCAACATTTTCCTTCATTAACCCCCTCAGTTGGTTAGATTAATGTCATCGGCGGCGGGCCCTTTATCGTTCTTTTATGTTGTTAGTCCTTAGGACCGCTTTCATATAAATTTTAATAATATTGATCCGCACCGTCCGCTACATATTGTTATGGGGCTTTTATCAGTCTGTACAATCGAAAATATTAATAGTTTTAGAAAATAAAATTTGCAAAATCTACTTAGAGATAACTAATAATATAGTCAAATAGCGAGACGTATATTATGATCATTCTGTAAACATTAATGTTATCATTAAAATACTGTTCTCGTGTTTACTTTCAACTTATTAAGAAGACCGAGAGAGATAACAATATGATATTTAATCAACGATTAACTTTAACAGCTTTGATGAAATTGGCATTGAAGTCTCGTAATTGTAGGTTCCTACATACATTGAAATGGCTGCTTTATCATGATATATGCATTACCTATGTATTAATATTCCTAGAGCCTAATCGTTCCTACGCTATCCACGTATCATACAGCCATTAATTTAGACAGCTAAGTATATACCTTTATCATGTATAAACCTGTATAGGCAGTGGCGTAGCTAGGTAACCAAGGGCCCTGGGGATTATTAAAAAATGGGGTCCCACTGCTATGTAAACTGATTAGGTTTATCAAATAAAAATATAAAATATACAAATACTTTAAAAATGCTAATCTACTTAAGCTCTTTTCTGTGCACTGCAGGTCAGGTAGTAAAAATATTAAACAGTAACAACATAAATTACAATAATTAATACTTGGTGTAGGTTTGGCCAATAAAACGAAATAGATAAGATTCAAGGGTTTATTATATAAAGGTCGGGCCTACCAACTGACTAAATAACAATTATATTTACAATTTTTTCCTAGCCTTACTTTTCGCTAAAGTATCAATGACTTCGTTTAAATCCAGACTTGATGCGGTTTTGTTTTCAATTGCTATTAGCGATAAATGTCGGAGTCGAGTTTGGCCCATATTATTTCTTAAATATTTTTTTATTATTTTTAATTTGCTAAATGACCTTTAAGCTGCTGCAGAAGTGACAGGAATTGTAAAGGATAATAACATAGCTGTAAATACTTCCGTTAGGTCGTATTCTAGCACTCCATATTTGCTCATTATTTCCTTACATAATTGGTGAACAGTCCATGCTTGAGATAGTTGAAGTAAAACTAGGTGGTAAATATTAATAAATTGAAGTGAAAAACTAGGGCCTATTATATCTGAATGTTTTCTTTGGAATTCGTAACACTTTTGTAATAAAGTTGCTTCATCAACATGTAATAAAAATATTGTTATTAGAAAATCGAATTTATGTCAGACTGCACTCATAACAATAAAACGTGTATCTAATTGAGATATTACTGTGTCTAGTACATTATTTAAAATCTCAATTTTGAATATTTTTTCTCGGTTTGGAAATCGGTGATCAGCAGCTAATTCATCAAAATGTTTTTTAACTTTGCTTTGCCTTTTTTCATGAAAATGGGTATCAATACCATATTTTCTTGCAGTTTCACTGGCTTTGCACTTGAATAATTCGAAATCATTTCTATGAATTTGCAACTTTGCTTTGGTCTCTGCTAAAACTTTACTCGCCTCGCCCAAATTGATGTCGCATTTTTGTAAAGTTTTGGATGCATAGTTGATGTCGTTCAATACACTGTGCATGAATTGGCAAAGCAACACGAACTCGGAAGGACATCGTCGGGATTTCATACATTTTTGGTCCAAATATAAAAGTGCCGGCCAAGAAATAATAATGCTGTATTCTGTTAAAACTTGTCCCTCTGAGTATTTATTATTATGGCACCAAAGCTGTAGGGTCATTGTCCTTGGTTTTATTTGAGTTCAAAAATTCAACAACTTCATACATTTTATGTGAATTTAACTAACAAGAACAAATAATTTGTTCTACCATACCTTGTCATTTGAACATTTTTAGTAAGATGCAGTGGTTCTTAACCTATTTCTGACAAGATAACATAATATATCTCATTTAAACCACTAATGTTACTGCATAATCGGCTGGGATGCCGGGACTTTTTCCTAAAAAATGGCAATAACAATGGCCGCGCAGGTAAACACGCACGCGAACAATGGAATACTGTGCAGCACCGTATTCCATTGTTCGCCCCTCTCTTTCTCGCGCACCACCGCCATCGCGCCATGCTCATTCGTTTGCTCGCGTTCGCGTGTATTGTTTAGTACCGAAAGCAACGCTGCCGTGTAACTACGTCCGTGTGATGCCCACTAGTTCTTGTGCTTTGATTTGTTTTGTTTTTGTTATCTTCGTTGTTAAGTTTGAACATTGCTGCGAATCATGGCAGAGTTGTGTATCTCGTGCCGTGCGTCGACAGAGAATCGGCGAAGATATGATTGGGTTTCCAGAGAAATTCAACATCTTGATATCGCCCAAATAGTTTATAGAAGATATAGTAGCTCGACAGGTACGAACAGGTCTATGTTATTTACCTATATGATTTTTGCGACAGCCTTTCTAAATACAATCCGTCCGCGCTATATAGAGGTGACCAATTAAACGAAAAGCACTTAAAAAAGTCCGCTTTTTAATATAAGCGTATAAGCACGTTTTTTTATGTTTTCATGTTTAAACGTTGCCCTAAAACACTATTCTAGCGAATTGTGTTAAGCGTCAAAAAATCGTTTTAAGTCAAAAGCTCTTTTTTATTTAAGCGCGCTTTTGTAAAAAAGTACAACGTTTAAACGTTTATCAAATATAAGCCGTTTTTTCCACCTCTAGTTCTATCGTTATTGTTATTTACTTTTCAGTTGGAGGCTACTGCGTTCATTTGTCGACCATGTTGGCAAAGAACGGAACGAACGCACCAGCGACTTATTCGGGAGGCTGAACCTGATCAAGACCGTGATCCATCAGAAGGTTCAAATCCAAGACCAATTTCGCTGATTTTGCCAGGTCTTCTTCGTGCTCCAAACACCGCAAATAGTTGCATTTTCCAACATTGTACGAATGAATCTCGCCGTCGTGTTCCAGAGAACATAATTTTTCGCATGGTCTGCCGCTACAGCTATTTCGTGCTAGAAAGCGCGCGTGTCTGTAATGAACACGTGGAGCAAAATCTGTGGCATTTACTTCCTGTACAAGACAACTCTTCTGAGGAATTCACCGCAGCTCAAATAATGACTATCGTGTCGATGTTACAAAGACATATTACGGAGGAAATACTTGATTTTGAGCAGTATGAAAATATAGCACCGGCCGAGTTTCATACTTGGACAGGACTCACTCAAGATCAGTTTACTGAATTATTAGACAGTTTACCAAGTCTGAGAACTAAAAAGAATAAAAGAACCGTACTGGCGGCAGTATTAGTCAAGTTATGAACAGGTGACTCGAACGTGCGGCTTGATAATATTTTTAAATGTAGCGAAACAGCGTTTCATACGTGGTTAAAAATCGGACGCAACGCTCTGTTAGAAGATTTTGTGCCCTTAAATGTTGGGTTTGACCATATTTCCCGTGAGGATGTAGCACACAGGAACCTTTTTCTACCCAACAATCTGTTTGGGAACCCATCGAGCCCAGAAAATGAAAGGAAAGCGAACATGATTTGTGATGGCACGTACATCTATCTACAAAAAAGTGGAATAGCAGCGGCGATCATAAATCGTTTTCATGTTTTGATTGAAGATAATCCAAATGCTGCTGCGATTTTAGAGATTATCCACCAAAGAATTAATATGGCAAATAGATTGGCAGATCTTGTAATACGCCATAACTACAATCGCAGACGTGCTCAGTTTACTTTAATGACTGCAGATATGCCAGAGTTCGTAGATTTTCCAAGAATGGATGAGAACGAATTATTTTTATTCGCTCTGGGCGTTTATCAACTAAAACAGGCCAAAAGCTGTGAGCTGCGGTGAGCACGTCCTTGACAATGGAGCATTCCCAATTGAGCTCAGCAATGAGTTATCAAATGAAGACTTGGCGGAATTGCAGGGCAATGATTTATGGATGATAAGAGGCCGACTGCAATCGCGGCATGTTAGAGCAAGACAGTATTATGTCTACATTGTAATCGATAGGTCGTTATCAGGCCGACAAGCAATCGCTCACTATTATTGTTCGTGCATCATAGGAAAGCGAACAATTGGATTTTGCTCCCATATTATGTGCATCATATGGTACATGAGCCATGCACGACATTTGCCTGCAATAACTCCTCCAGCTTATGGATTGGAGAACATTATTGTTGTACCAGACGACGATTTTATAGTATTTAATTAAACAAAATAACCCCTGTATATATATTTTATTTATAATCCTCAAAAGCACAAAACAAGATCAACATGTCCAAAATAGATCAAGAAACGATATATCTTACTAAACGATGTTCAATATGTCTAGATATGGTAGAACAAATCATTTGTTTTTGTTTATGAAATTCACTGAAAATGTATGAAGATGTTGAATTTTTGAACTCCAATAAAACCAAGGACAATGACCCTACAGCTTTGGTGTCATAATAATAAATACTCAGGTGGCCAAGTTCTAACGGAATACAGCATATTTTTTTATTGGCCGGCACTTTCATATTCGGACCAAAAAAGATGATGTCTTTTAGCATTTTTGTTTTAATACTCTCTGCTTCACTACGCTCATCGTTATTAGGACTCTTTAGAACTATTTCTGATAATGCTTTGATAATATGAAAATAACGAAGTTTTATTGCAGATATCGTATTATACTGGACCATCTAGTCGGATTTAGTTTTTTTAGAGTGGTGTCCGATTCGCCAGTGAATTTTGACAGTAGATCCCAACGGTTGATGCTGTTTCCGAAAAAGTTATACAAATCTTGCAACGTTGCGAAAAAAAATCTGTATTTCCACACAACTGCTAACGGTATCATTTATCACCAAATTTAAATTATGAGTGGCACAATGTACATACTCTGCGTTAGGCTGGATATCCTTAATATGTTTTTGTACACCATTATACACACCACTCATCAACTGGCTCATCATAGCCTTGCCCCACACATTTTTTTATATCAATATTTTTGTCGATAAATAATGTTGTCACTTGGTTGACTAAATCTACTGCGCCATGTTTGATGACTGCATAAAAGCCTAGAAACACTTCTTTTACTTCTATATCAATTGGCTGTCCATTTTCCGATCTGGTTATTACTGCATACCTCACAACAATGCTTAGCTGATCTACCTTCGATATGTCCTGTGTCGTATCCATTATAATGGCAAAAAACGGTGACGCCCTAATTTGTTCTAGTAGATGGGTTTCGAGTTTGGTCCCCAAGCTCTCAATCATTTCATTTTGGATTGTTGCAATCAGATATCTTGTAGATCCTAAAAACATAAAAAAACACTATTTCAAAAAGTCCTGATATTAAACAGTTAATAATTATAAACAAAATAAAACGATAAAAAAACTTAGAAGTAATTATTATTACCTTTGGGCATATCCAAACTTGCCGCAAAATGTGATCATATCGGGCGACAAGCTCTACAAAGGACAGAAAATTTCCGTGGTATCCTTCCTGACTGACGTACTTACGTCTCAAAGCCAAAGAACTCTTTGCTAGGGTAAGTATGACACCGAATTACCTTTGAAGAACCATTTTCCAAAATGATGCTTCTTTGCGAATTTCATTCTCAAGTTCCTTGTCGATAGTATTAGTATCGTTTTTTTTTTTCAAAATTCATACACAGCACATGCTTCCGAATGGCTACTCGAACAACTGTGTTGTTTAATTCTTTCTGATAAATGCCTCCAATCTCGAATTCCCGTACACCAAACATTATTCCTTTGTGAAGCTGAATAACCAGCAGGGTTGACAATAGGCAGCGTCTAGTATTTTGGAATAACACAACCAAAAACGATTAACTGGCCCATATTTAGAACACGAAACGTAGAACGATTTTGAAAAACACCTATTGTTCTGGTTGATGTCTGTTGGAAAAGGTCCTGAAGGCTGTAAAGGCCCCATATTAAGAATTTAACGTATTTCGTTATCGTAAGAAAGAGAATTGCCCAAAATGGACAAATTTTTTAGTCAGCTTTCTGCAAGTAAATCTGGCCAAAATATTTTTATTGATAGTGACTCAAATAATGTGGTAACTGCAGTGTTGGTTAAGAAGCCTACTGAAGAATATTCGACAATTATGTGTCATGTCAATATACACAGTCATAGTATTTGTCTTATCGAAATTGAATACTCGTGTTCCGTCAGCAAACACAGCGTTCCTAGACATAACATTTTCTAGATTGTCGAAAAATAAACCAACATTGTAGCGGTTGAAAGAAGGCGCTCTGCTTAAGCTGCATTCCTCGGGAGTTCGCAATTATCTACAATGGCTTTAATAAATAACAAGTGCAAAACATAAAACTATCATTTATATTTCTCAATCACTTAGAGATACAACAAAATTCTAAATTACGTAAATTATTACTTTTGTACTTACCTACTGACCGGAGTGTAACAGCACGTCATTCCGCTTTGACAGCGCGTCGTCGACTAGCGCGGTGGAGTGGGGTGTGGATGAGCAGTGGCCAGTGGCCACGCGTTCGTTTGTGTGCGTCAAGCAATGTACATACTGAGTTATAACGAATAATCCACTGCGACCCGTGATCCACTGTTATCCAATCTCCCCTACTTTCCAACACAAAAAATAATTTTTCAATTCGAACTAGTAGTTCCTGAGATTAGCGCGTTCAAACAAAACAAACTCTACAATTACTTAATCTCGAGACGACTCACTCTATATTATTACGTACTAACAGAGACATTTAATGATTACATAGGGAGCTATATAATACAGATTTTGACATAAAGTTCATACAGTTTCTGTCAAAATCTCTACTAAGTAGCTCCATAAATGTCTCTGAGTGCGGCCGTTAGGTACCTACCTATTTAAATACGCCATGATAACAGATATTTTAATTAATTCACGTTTTCTTATGTTAAAAGCAGATACTGAACCGAGAGATTGCGGAAAGGCCATATCAAGGTTATTCTTTCAAGAGCTAAGAGATAAAAATATCAGTAATAGTGACTAGATAGATGAATAATCAACTTTTTACCCAACGAAATAAAGACAGCTATGACTACCTCTGTGGTCTCTCTGGCCTAGTATAAAAGTATAACTAATACCCCTTTGTCCATTACCTACCTGTAACATAAGTTCTTCGAGTACTTAGCACGGAACCAGATTGACGTGGTGTGAAGCGCCCATAGATAATAAACACTAGCTAACGCTTATGTTTCATAAGTAGGTTGATAGTTCAGTTTGTACCTTACAGTTGCTAGGTACAATCATTTGTGTTTTATCGCTTGTGTGGATCTGTCTGTTATTCAGTACCTACGTATTTAAAAATATAATATTATGTAGTCAGTGATAATAAAGATTTTTTAAATTTTGGTGCCTTTAAGTACTTATATTATCAAGAACTTTAATTTTTAAATAATTTTGTAAACGATGTGGAAGTGTGCGTATATTTTAGTGCCTGTAGGTTTGTGTGTAGGGTTAGTTGAGTCGAGAATATTTGCGAATGACACAGAATTGGGCACGATACAGGGGTTGGAGGCTGATGATGGTGACTATGTGATGTTCCTCGGAATACCATACGCCCAGGTTAATGCGAGTAACCCATTTGGTGTAAGTAATTTTAACCGTTCTTTTATAAATAGGTGGGTACATACGATAGGTTGTAATGTATGTATATTTATTTTGGCCTAAACTACTGGCCTGAATTGTATTTGGTGTATCTTAGTTTACTGTGTGGAACCTAGTATATTCAAGGAGGCACTTGGTAACGTGTATATCCACATGATTGTCCAAGGCATAATATTTAATTAAACCAATAAGGCTTGAGGTATATTGAACAAATAATGTGAAAGAGATGTTGGTTAAAATTTATCATTTTTCTTATACAGGCATCGATTCCTCATCCGAAGTACGATAAAGTTTTCAAAGCTTGCAACGCCTCCATAGTCTGTCCGCAGATAGATGAATTTACTAACGCATACGCTGGATCACTAGACTGTCTTCGTCTCAACGTCTACGTTCCGAACACAGACAGTCAGAACAAGGCAGTTGTAATTTACATTCACGGCGGCTCATTTAGACAAGGAAATGGAGGGAAACATGTACTCGGCCCACAGTATCTGGTCCGCCACGATGTGATAGTGGTAACAATCAATTACAGACTAGGACCATATGGTTTTCTGTGTACAGAATCGCCTGAAATACCCGGAAATCAGGGAATAAAGGACCAGTATAGGGCAATAAAATGGGTGAAGAACAATATCCGTGCATTTGGTGGTAGTCCAGACAGAATTACATTGATGGGTCACAGTGCCGGCAGCATGTGCTTGGATATGCACCTGCTAGCGAAACAGCCGCGACTGTATCAGCAAGTTATTCTTCAAAGTGGAGCTGCCATCACTCCTGGCTACCTGATGTACCCCGACGACGCGCCGACGCTAAACATAGCTCGAAATCTTGGAGTCAACACTACCGATATATCCGTGGCCATATTTCTATTTTCAAACACAGATCCTAAATTAGTAATCAACGTGTCGATGTCATACGAGTACAAATTTTGTATTGAAAAACAGCACAAAGATGTTTTCGGCTACATCACTGAACATCCTGAAAAATCAAAAGCTTCTAATGTCGATGGCTTGAATATTCTAAGCGGAGTCACAAATAATGAATTTTTATTCGCACTGTACGGAAGCGCAGGTATAGGTAAATTTAATAATCCAAACCTATTTCGCGACAATTTAAATTATGTATTCCATTTACAAAACGTAGACGAAGTTGCCAGTATAGTTCAACGCTTTTATCTAGGAGATGGGCAAAACGATTTTGAAAACAGATACAAAGTAGTAGACTATCTCTCAGATTATAATTTTCTTTATCCCATTCAGAGAGCATTAAACAAATACAACCAACATAAAAACACTACTATTTTCTTTTACGTGTTTTCATACGACGGTAACAGAAACTACTTTAAAAGCAACTACAATGTAACCGAGAGGGGAGCCACACATGCGGATGAACTCGGCTATCTGTTTTACGGCGAAATGATTAAAACAATACCAACTGCTCAAGACGTAATAATGGTTGATAAAATTACAATGCTATGGACTAATTTCATTAAACACGGGTAAGATTATTAATTCTACAAAATTGGTAACAGACAATATCATTACCTACCTATATAAAATTAAATATTTTTACCTATTAGAAGATATAGGCTAGATCATAAATATGCATATTATGACTTATGAGCACACTCCATAATGTCCTCCAATTTTGTGTTACTTAAGTGGATACTTACCCGAAAGTCTAAATTCATAGAAGGTACCTAAACTTATGCCTTATGTCTTAATGTTATCTCAAGGTACCTCATCACAAACTTTTGGAACTTGGTTAGTAAATATGTGTAGCAGCTTATTTTTATAACGTTGACTTTAAATTATTTATTTAAATTTCAGAAATCCGACGCCCTATACCAATGGACTTATACCAGTGACATGGCCTCCAATTGATGGTAGCAGCAACGGTAGTTTGCTTTGCCTGCGAATCGACAAAAATTTAGAAGTCATATCGCGGCCCTTTCATTCTCGTATGGCATTTTGGGAATTGTTATACAAAAGCTATGGTAGCAGACTTAATACCGGATTATCTACAAAGTCATCAGCAAATATTATAACCTATAATAGCTATAAGTATGCGATTTTAAGTGTTACATACATCATGTATTATGTTTTTATATAGATTGTAATTACTGGACAAGTATATTTTTACTACTTAATAAGGTAATTTGCTTACTTACCGCTGGGAGTCTACACTCTAGGGTGCCTCGGGCACAACACTATATAATATATTATAATATAACTACCTATATATTAATCGTGAAGCGAAAATTTCAAGTACAAGTTTACGAGAATTGTGCATACGGATGAGAGTGAAATTTGGCACAATTAAAGTTTATGCTGAAGAAGGCGTGCGAAAAGCTTAAATGGCTTAAAATAATTCTTAGAAATATGAACATGAAATTAATTAAAATATCAGCAACACACACTACCATGGTGTTGGTTCACATACACACACGCAGTGTATTCATTTATTTTATTATTATCAAACCCTATGAGTTTCGACGTTCGGTTTCATTGTGAAAAACATGAATTAAATTTTATTTTTCGTAATTTTAATGGAACTGGATAGATAATCTAATATTTATTACATTTATCGCTACCTCAGTTAGCTACATTGAGGTGTAAAATAAATTAATGTAGATGGAATGGAGAGAGGAAAAAATTAATGGAGATGCCTTAATAGTTCTATATATACCTACTATCGCTTATACAAATATGATGTAAATATGATAAAGAGGGTGAAATATCATTAGGTCTCTTTCTATCTAATGCAATAATTTTCAGTGATAAAAGAGACAGCAATAGTTTTGTTGTTCCTCATTTAAGAAACGTTTGACATTGAAACTGTCATGATTAACAAATTGTGCACGGTCCTCCATTTTCAGCTCACTTTTTATGGTACCTAGTTTCAGTAGTATTACTTATCATCAATGGTACCTAGGTCTCCTGTCTAAAGTTGTTTAAGTTTTGTTTATATATGAATTTCCAGGAGAATAAAAGAAGTTATCCTTTAAAATTTTACTTGAATGTTGTAAAAGTGATAATTAGCATGCCTAAATGTTATATAGCAAGGTGTTCGAACGGTGCAACAACCGTACAGAGCATCATCAGCATTTTTGTACATTTCACGCGCATCACACGCGCTCATTTTAGATATTGGTAATTTTAGTTTTATATGAGTTCAAGCATAACCGTCGCGTAACGAATTAGTGCAACTCACTAGCATATAGCATTAGCATTTTATCATTATCTTAGCAAATATACATATATACAGCAGCAACTTAGTTTTACTCAGCAAACGGCATCATCTATACTAGCAACAGCATCTCAAGTTGTACGAACCGTACAGTGAGAATTGAGATGCAATAAAGAGTAAAAATCAACCGCCACAGGTTAGTAGCCGGTTTTAAGCAATAATATAAATATTTCATGAAATAATTGCAACGCAATTAGATCATTTCATTTCATAAATCTATATCCACGTATATTTCATTTTAACAGTCCTTTACATGGCATTTTATGTCATTAGATTTATTTACGTAATTGAAATGTTGTCCCGTTTGCATTAGTTATCGATAAAGATACAAATAATTTTAATCATTACATTGGCGTGATGACAAAACAAAAGGTATTTTGACTGTGTTTTACGTGGCTTTATAATAAGCAGCTTTTAATAATTATTGTTCTAACCAAAATTATTTGACAAATGATAATAAAATATAATATTACTTGTTTTATTATAGGTTTCCGAAAAGTGATACATTATGAAAATTATGGTTGAAATCTGGAGAAGAAAATATTAATCCCCGTCAAATGAATCGCATAGACAGTTTTTGAACAAACTAATTTCATTTAGGCTGAGACTATATGCTCCGGAATCCGGAGCGCCGGTGAAAATTCAAAGCACTGAAAATAGAAATCTGCGCTGACACAATAGACTATAGAGTTGAAAATCGATCACTTGAGTGAATGTCTACTAGTAAAATGTCAATGTCATATATGACACCTGACACTTTGATTTTCAACTTTATTGTATTAGCGTAAAGGTCTATTTTCAATGCTCAAGATTTTCTGCGGCCTTCCGGATTCAGGAGCATATCGTCTGCTTACGGCGAAAACCGAATAACTGCAGGTTGTGGCATTGTCAGTAAATTGATTTTAAATGTTTGTGCTCATATTAAAGCAATATAATACTCTTTAACAGACTGATGCCTGATGAAAAAAGTTAGAACAAATGTCTTTCTTATAGATGTAATCTTAATTATTTGTGTTATAATAGTAAAAAATATTTAAAATTCAATTTAACTAAGGAGGGTATGCATTTATCAGGTTTTCCCTGAAATTAGAGAATGTATTGATCTTCATGATTTACCGTCCTAGTTGTCTAAATTTAAATCAAATGCTGACCGTTTTTGTATTTGAGAGTAACATAGTATTTTAACATTATAGAAAGCAAGACATACGGCTAAAATGCAATTTTTTTACATTTATCACTTTTTGCTTATAGAAAATTTGTTGTTTTTTTCTATTATTACCCTTTTCCCCGTACAGAACTATACGAAAAATGCCATTAAGAAGTAAAGGTTTTTGTTTTTATGAAACTAAGACGTTAAATAATTAAAACTAAACTAAAAATTCAAAGAATTTTATTGGCTGTAATAGACAAGAATAAAAGGAATGATTAAAAACGTCAACACAGAAACGTACGCAAGCCACTAACAAAATTAAGTTATTCTTCAGGCGATTCTTCATCGATTGAAGGTTCAGGTAAACAATCTTGCTTATTAGTAGTGGGCAAAGAAGAATACCAACCATGATATTCGTCGGGAATAATTTTTTTAGCACAAAGCACCAGCAAATCTTTTTTTTTAGCATCGCTTATTGGTAAAAGGCTTCTGTAAAGTTGCGTCAATTCAACTTTATCTGAAAGTAATGGCTGTATCGCAATTCGTTTTTTAGCTCTTGTGGTAAGACGTGGCGGTGGGTTCGAATTACTATTCTGAGTAACATTAATACACAAAAAGTTTTCAGACATGTCGTAGTTAAAATAAATTTTTGAAGAGTCTTCTTTGCGATACTGCATTCTCTTAATTTTTAACCACTTTACTTGATTCCCATTACAATCCTTGGAGCGGTTGAAAATGGTTTCATCTGCCAGTTTTTTTAAATCATAGAATTCGTGGTATTTGAATTCTTTGGTTTTATAGGGCAATTTAGTGTATGATTCTTTCCCAACGTGTACTTTTTTTGTGCTCTAGCGCGCTTGAAAATAGACAGGTAGTCAGGCATGCAATAGATTTCAGAATTCTTTTTTGCTGTTTCGATGCTACTATGCATACTGTCTACCTCCATGTAGCTATGCCCAGACTCTAAAAATTTGTGCTCAATTTTTTTTAAATGATTAATATTTTGAACAGCAAATAAAAGCAAAGCAGCGACAAACTGGTTTCGGTTTTGTCCACCACATGTGTCGGAATACAGACATACTTCGTTCACTTGAGGCGGAATACAAGTCGAGAGATAATGAAATAAAATGCTTCCAATTTCGGAACTACCCCTTTTTCCGTTCACTTCAGACCAGGCGAAGCAATAGGCGTCATTTGGCAGAGCAGCTTCATAAATACAGAGATTGTACACACACAGTTTTCGACAGTAATAAAGTTGCCCTATTAGTCCAGAAGGTATCTGTAACACAGCCTGCAAGTCAAACGTAACACAGCGAAACTCTTTATCCAGCGATGCTCTCTCCTTGTCCTTCGCTTTTTCTGAATTACAGCGCTCCTTTCTTGCTATGTGTTCCTCAAACTCCATTTTTAATTCGGCTTTATTACCTTCTTGCGCTTTGTTATAGTTCGAACATACTAAACATTGATCCTTCTTTGGAACAAAGAAACTGAAATTATAGTGATTACAGAATATCCTTCGGTACGTTATTTCGCTGACTGGGGCCATGTTATTTTCAGCGCATTTTTCTTTATAAAGTTTGTGCATTTTAGTGATGGACAACGAGGCATCTAGATAAAGGCGTTTAGATGTTTGCCTTATGTAATGTGGTTCCATGCATGGAAAAGACTCTATATGTTTTCGCACAAAGTTCAAATCAGCTTCATTAGTTTTATTATGGGGATCATGTTTACCCCTGTTGTCATGACCTTTGTATACGCCTAACTCGTTGCGCTTTCTAACGGCATCATTGATTGTATGAGAAGAAATAAATAAAGTATAGCAAAAAAACTTTTGACATACTTGTTTTTTGTGCCCATTATGAAAAAAGAAGCATTTTTTAGTAAATTCGCGTTGTTTTTTTGGTCCACGCACAGCAAGAACTCTTTTAGGCCTATCAACAGACACATTATTCAGTATAAAATTCTTTTTTTCAATGAAACTTAAATTCCAATAATAACGACACAAGGACTCCCTTTCTTCAGGTGAAATCTCGTTACATTTATAAAAACATTTGTCACAATTGATAGCTTTAGGAAGCTTTGCACTTCTTTGTTTCTTCCTTGCAGTGTAAGGAAGTCCTTCAGCACGCCTTTTTTTGGCAATATTGACTTTCCAGTTCTCAGGATGAGCTTTCTTCCAACGTGTCCTCGAACATGTAATATTGAATACATTTTTCAGTAAAATCTCACAAATAGAAATCACGATTTGATATGCACACTCATCTCCCTCTTTCGGCAATTGAACTGCAACTTCCCCTATGTTCAAAAGATCATCTAATATCTCTTCGTCGCCAGCAAAGAGTTGGTCATCAATATTAAATAAAATATTATCCTCTGTCCGGATCAGACTTCTTGAATCTGGGTCCGGGTCATAATTGGGATCGGCAGCAGAATCATCACTGTCAAACATGCGCTCCATTTCTGCTACTATTTTTTCTTTTGACTCGCTCAGTATGGAAGACGAACTTGAAGTAGAAGGCCCTTCATCTCGATCATCTGAAAAATAACAACTGAGTTAGATAAAGACAGACAGACCGACAGACAAACAGACGGACAGACAGACAGACAGACGTACAGACACACTTTCACATTTATAATATTAGTATGGAAGTATGGATACTGTGATAGCATGATGAAAAAAGGCCCTCGTAAGAAGATTTTTTTAAAACAACTAGGTATATTCAATAAAGGGGATTTTCTAATAGATAGGTATTAAACAACTTTTAATTTTTGAATGAAATATGATTATTTATGCTTCAAGAAACGTAATTTCTTGAAAAACATTACTTCAGCACGGCATACAAACGAACAGCGGTAGATTAACGTTAATAATTGACTAATAATATGATAACTTGACTCTGCAACATAATATAACATCGTACCGTATATTTTAGACAAAAACTATAACATAACCTCAAAATCGAAAAAAAATATATTTTTAAATTACTTACCATTGTGTAGTATTTCACGTTTGTTTATCATAGATACAAGTCGTTTGCCTCTTGATTCCATGTTACACACAAAATACAATGTCTATATCACTTTAAACCACTTTTAAAACTTTTTTTCTGGAGCACATGTGCGCGGGCGCGCGTTTCAAACCGACTAACCGTTCAGGTTTTAAAATTTCTTACAAGCAAAACCGGCAAAGTGCATTTATGAGTTTTTAGCTGTAGACAAATTTTGGAAACGTCCAAAAACTTTCTACAGGTAAAACCGTTAAAATGCATTTATGAGGTTTTGGCTGTCGAAAAATGGAACAGTACATATAATCATATTACAAGTAAATACATTTAAGTACGTTTAAAATATTTTACGAGTAGAATATCACCCGAGAATGTAAAGTAAGTGTTTTTAATAGATTTTTACTGATAATGTCTTATTCATACTACTATTTTAGTCCGTATTGTAAAAACTCATAAACATGCATATCATTATTTAGCTGTATATGTTTTTGCGCATTTGTATAATATGATTGTTTATTATGTTTTTCCTGTATATTTTATCCAAAATGTGTATACTTATAAGGATTTCATTCTACGTAACTTTGTAACAGTGGTGCTTATCATTTATTCGATTTTACCAGTCTAAAGAGCGTTTAGAATTACATGTAACTGTATTCCTAACTCAATTTCGTACAAAAGTGCATTTATTCGGTTTTCGCAGTAAGCAGACGATATAGTCCCAGCCTTAGAAATGAGTAAGATTATTCATTTGAATAAAGATAAGTATTCACTGGACATATTTATTTGTTTTTATTTCTATTACGTGAAGCAAAAATCACGTTTACACGGATAATAGCCTATTTTAAGGGCCATACTTACGGTCCAGTTTGCAAATCCAGCAATCTGTCAATAATTTGTTATATATATTTTCATTCTGTAAATAGTAGTAAATACGCGCCATGCTCACAGTTCAGTCTGAAAATCTAGCACCGGTACTAAAGGTCGTCATTAGTGTCAATCATTTATAATTTTTCCCTACAAGTCCGCGGCCTAGGATTTGCAGGCTTGGCCGTGAGTATGACACAATAGAGATGTTGCCTAGTGTGGAATGTCATATTTTTATAACTTAAATTTTAAAATTGGTGATTGAAGATACATAGATCTAAAAGAAATAGATTGACACGATTAAAAATTATAAGCAAATAAAAATATTGTCCATCTCTTTCTCGCAAAACGATTTGTTACGTCACAAGTTGCTACCGCCATACATTTTATAATGACAAATGTATGGCGGGTGCAACTCGTGACGTCACAGGCCGATATATCGCTCTCTTTCATATTGTACATTTGAATTGTATCTTTGTTATTTTTTAAGATATACAAAAATGGGTTCTAGATTGTTTATTAACATGTTGTCTAATGCGCCATACGGCACATACAGCAAATTCAGCACCGGTACTAATAGCCGTCAATAGTGTCAATCATATAAAATTTTTGCCTACAAGTCCACGGCCTTGGGCTTGCAGGCTGGATGGTCAGTATGGCAAAGGGCCATACTGACCATATACATAGAATAGACGAATTTTTTTTTAGGCAACATGCCTATATCCAGTCGAATTTACCAGAAGGCTGAGTAGGCTAGAGCGGTAATATTTTTGTCGTAGAGAAATATAAAAAACATTATAATTTACATACAAAAATATTTTCGAAAAATTTGTAGTATTTATAATTCATTTTTCAGTCACCAGCCGTGCTGCCGTCGGTAACTAGTATAGTTTTCTTCGCGGCCCGCTTTTATTGAGACAATTTAACCGCCATACTCACGGCCCACCTAGCAAATCCAGCACCGGTACATAGCCGTCATTAATGTCAATAGTGTCAATCATTTTTAATTTTTGCCTACAGATTCGCGGTATTGGGCTTCCAGGCTGGATGCGATCAGAGGACTAGGACTACTTTAGCTATATCTAAAACGCCATACTCACGGCCCATCCAGCAAATCTAGCACCAGTACTAGAAGCCGTCAATAGTGTCAATCATTTAAAAATTTTGCCTACAAGTCCGCGGCCTTATGCTTGCAGACTAATGACGGCTATTAGGTGCTGGAATTGCTGGATGGGCCGTGAGTATGGCGCTAATGGTAACACTAAATCGTATTTTTTTTATTGATGTAAAATCCTTGTATCTAAATCTTTAAATGAAAAGAAAACAATAAAAAAAAAACTAAAAATCGAAACAATCTAAAAGTATGGAGTTGCAAGTTTTAACAATGTATAAATTTATTTAGTTATTAAGAATTAAATTAACGTTTATGTATTTTATTCGCTATGGGTACACAAAAACCTGGAGAATGGGCCAACTCCTTGATTGCCCGATTCGAAGAGCAAGTAAGTATTTTTTTTAAGTAAAGTGGACCCGAATTATCACATGAAAAATAAAAATATTGCAACTTTAAGTCTTGGCCTTATTAAAATAAAATATGATTTATAAAACTTTTCTATTAAAATCGAGGTCTAAAATATGCTTTGTAGTGGAACGTCATCGACCGTACATCTACGTAAAATAATTATTTCTTTCAGAAGTGCCGGTATTTTTTATTAAACGAGACATTCATTCTATTCAGGCTTTTATTCTAGATGTTACCTAGGTAAACTTTGTATAAGTCTAAATCTATTTTTTTATTGTAAATGCATTAGTACCTACCTACTACTTGAAAACAATCAGCTGATTTTGATAAATCTTTGCTAGCTTCTTGCTAGAAAACGCAAAATAATAATAGAGGGAGGAAAAAATCCCTTGTTTTTATGGTTGCTCTTCACGTTGGCCATAATTGTAGTGGATATTGTGGGCAAGGTATTGGCCAAGAGTTTCTGACCACATATACACATTGGAAGGTTGTTAAGTTTGCTTTGGTTTGGGCCAAGGTGCAAACCTATTTATTAAAATGAATATTAAGACATTAAAAGTCTAAGCTGCGGTCTATTTAAACACATCATACCGGAACTGTGTTAATGTGTATAACAAAAACTTTTTACAAATTAATTAAACAGCCAAAGAAACAAAAATATTCTTGAAAGTAAAATTTAAAGTAAAAATTTATTTTTACCTTAAGAATAAGATCTCTTATTCAATTTATGTAAAATATAATTAAGTATTTCTCTTCTCAATCATCTTGTCTTCTCACTGTCCGAGCTTGTGGCAAACTAAGGATGCGGCCTGTAACTGTGGACCATAATTCTGGCCCCAGGCATCTTTGATAAAATGTTGTGGGCCATAATTCTAATACGGTCTACCAAGATATGCACAAATCCCCAATCTACATGATGGCCATAGTTATAGGCCAATGGTTATGGCTATTTTGTTGGCCAACATGAAGAATGGTCTTTATAGAAAAAGTCATAAACTAGTTTTTTATGTATATTAGTCACTGTCAAATATTGCAGCTTCCTTACAAAACTGGGACACAGAACTTGCACTCCCGAATAAATGATGAGCAGTTCAAAGGTTGCCTTGTACAAATTAGTCGCCATCGGTTTTCTCTTGTTATTTCAGGCTTGACAAAAATTCTTCAAAGAGTAAACGAATTAGTGAGTATTTAGTTATTCTATTTATTACATTTTAGATCTATACTGTCTTGAATAGATACTCAATAAGTAGTACAAAACTAGCCCAAAAAGGTTTTTTACATTTAGGAATATTTATTTGTTCAGTAATTAAACTTATGTTTTAGTATCAACCAACATTAACGGCTTGTGTCAATCGACCCCAGACTGAGCAAGAAAAGGGCTACCATGATAGTCTAGTCATAGTTCTTGATACTCTAGAGATATGCCTCAACTCCCAACCAAAGGATACGGCTAAACATGAGGAGGCTATGAACGTAAAAATATTGTTGAGAGAAGTTTGTCAGTTTATAGGTAAGATACTGACATCTTAATATTAAAGTAGAATATGTTTGATATTTCATTTATTTATTTCAAAATGTCTATAATTTAGCTTTTTTTGGCCTTACGCCTTCTTATTTATGTCCCCAATTTTGTTCATTTCAGATTTGCGAAATGAAAGCAATGTTAACAATACAGAACTACGTCAGTTGGCCAGCAAAGTACTTTTTGCTCTTAGTTTAAATTTTTTTAATGCAGTATTCAATAGGATAAGTGCAAGATTGCAGGTATGTGTAGACATCCTTTAAGTGTTGTTACATGCCCCCTGTTACATAATATAATAATAATATCTATGGATGCTTCACACCATGTCAGTCTGGCTCCCTTCTAAGCATATTTAATACTTTTATACTATAATATAATATTAAGATTTTTATATTATATTATATACATCCATGACCCAGGAACACAGGAAAACTTTTATGTTCCCTCAGCAGGATTCACGCACTCAACCATTAAGCCACAGATGTCATTAAATTTTTCATTTTAATTATTGTTTTTTTAATTTCAGGAACTAGCCTCCTGTAATGAAGAAAACCCCGATTATACAGACATAGAGTTAATACAACATATAAATGTGGATATTGTCAGGCTTATACGGCTTTTTACAGGTATATTCAAGCCTGATAATAATAACTGCCTACTTGTAGAATGTATAATAATTTTAATTAATCTACTTTGTATGCTTACTACCTTTTTTGCTCTTCCAGAATCCCTGCAGAAATTTAGATTGTTAAGGAAAACTTCACATATTGTGCTAGTAGTGTCCCTGGAAAAAGCAGTTTGGAATTGGATGGATACTTATCCTCAAGTATGTTTAAATCTCATTCAAACAGAATTCTATTTCAGTCTTTCTACTTAGATTTTTATTAAACTAAACAATCTTGTATATATAATCGGTTTCTCAAAAACGGCTGCAAGTATTACCATGAAACTTAGTTTCCATTCAGTTTTGGGGGGAGAAAAATCAAATTAGGAAATATAGGAAACTACGCATTTTTAAGCTATATATTATGTTTTTTTTTCGTCATGCAACAATATATCAATAATTTTGAATCTCCTATGTCAGTCCGATTGGCAGTTTGGTATGAATATGTTTAATTTTTGCTCTGTTCGAAAATTCGGAATGTGGTGGCCAATTGTTAATCGTATTATGAAACATCATCTATTGAAATTGAATAGATGATGATAATACGATTAACATAATGTGGTCATTTTAGACCTTGCTGGTCAGGATTTTTATAAAATTGTATTTTTAGGAGTTCGCGGAAGTGCAGTGCCGGCCTAACGAGGAGCTGAGCAAGTGCTGCGACACGCTGTTCGACATGCTGCACGACAGCTTCGCCGACAACAAAAAGTCGCGCGTCGCCATGTGGCCGCTGCAGATCATGCTGCTAATACTGAACCCCGTAAGTGTTAAACAGCTCAACCTACTTAATAGATTGCGCCCAAGCGCTTTCACAATAGGGATATTTCATAGTGTGGAATATTAAATTTTAAAATTGTTGATTAAAGATACATAAATCTTAAAGAAATAGGTGTTTAGATTGACGCGATAAAAATTATTACCAAATAAAAAATATTGCCCATCCCTGTCTCCCAAAACGATTTGTTACGTCATATGTTGCTATCTCTATACATTTTGTAATGACAAATGTATGGCGGGTGCAACTCGTGACATCACAGGCCGATATATCGCTCTACTTTCTTAATGTAAATTTAAAAGTTTGTTTAACATCGAATAGACGAAAAAATATTTTTAGGCAACATGCCTATTCAAGTGATTTTAACAGAAAACTATAGAATACAACTTTGTAACTTTTAAAACTCGTACAGCTATCCAATTTAATATATTGTACATTCTAATATGAAAGGGACCGGCCTTCACTTCACGACACAGGGAATCCGCGTGAAGACCAGTGATAGACTTAAGTACTATTTTATGTACTTTTTGGTCAATAAAGTTTTTATTTTTTCATTTACAAGCTTTCACTATCACAACTTTTCATACTTTATTTGCAAATTTTTTGAACTACTTTCAAGCTAGTCCTCCGTTATCTCTATAGATATTAAACAGCTGTCTTTGTGATAATTGATTTTTTTTTACAGAAAGTTTTAGAAGAAATTGTCAATGCTGATAGTGGCGCCCCATGTAGCCCGCGGCATTCTAAGAAAAAACAGTTCATTGATGCTGTCAAGAGAGGACTCAGTAAGTCATTTTGTTTAGCTTTAAGTCTTAATAATTTAAATGTTTAGTTTAACGGATTTATAATTAAAATGTAAAATTTTAGGTCCTCAAAACAACTCTAAGCAAGTGACAGAGGCGGCAGTGGTGACTTGTGTGAAACTGTGCAAAGCCTCGACCTACCTCAATATAGCAGACTCCGGGAATGTCACATTTGTGCTAGTCAAATCTGTAATAAATGATCTCAAGGTTGGTGTTAGACAAAATAATGTTTGTATAATTTCGTCACCAGTATAGTGTTTATTCTGATGTGATCGCGTACGTAAGTGCGTGCGTGCGAGCGTACGCGTGTGCATGACTCAGTATCTGAGTTTATCTCTCTCTCTCCTTCCCTCCTAAAGTCTCTGTCTCTTGATATATCAGTTGCTGCTATTCAACCCCGTAAAACCATGGGCGCGGTACGGCGCGGCGCCAGGCTGCGCGGAGCTGGAGCTGGTCACCGAGTGCCTTGTGTCACTGTTCCGTATCATGCCGCACTCCAACGACGCGCTCAAAGTCTGCCTGAACCTCGCCGCGCACATATCGTACCATTATGTCATCGTGCACGCGCTTCTTAGGTGGGTGCTATTTATTCATAGTGTGAATACGTCATAAAATGTATTCCGTATATATATATTATATTTCCGTAGATTGCAATCTAAATAACGAATAATAACTACCACTAACTAGGGTTTTTGATTGGTGTTGTAGATACATCAATCATCTTTATCAAAATTTCTATTACAACGCTCAAAGATCGAATAATTTAGGTATTACCTGATACACAACAAAGGTGTTACAGTATATGGTTACTCGACAGGATAATAAAGCAGCCGCGACTGGCGTGGTGGCCGCAGATCGAGCTTCTGTACCCTAAGGCCGCAGAGCTGAGAGTTATGTTCACAGACACACTGAACAAAGCCACACAGGTACCAAACCTACTAGAAATTAATTTTATTATAAGTTAGATGTAAACGCGCCTTCGTTCGTTTAGAAAGAAAATAAGACTCTTCCGTAATAATTACACTTTTCTGGGACGAAAAATAGGTAACATATAATAACCTATCGCAATATTTAGACTATCTTTAACTATCTACGTTTAATATAGGGGAAATTTATATACAGGGTGTGTTTGGTAGAACATAGTCAATCCGTGAAATGTAGAAGACAAATTATTCGAATTCCAAATATTTATAATAAAAATATGGCCGATATTAGGTCATTTGTGAGGTATTGTATTTTCATTAAAGTGGTTTTTTTTATTCGTCAGCATAAGCTTTAATGTGCTTATGTTATTTATATACAGCACTAGCTGTTGCTCGCGGCTCCGCCCGCGTAAATATAGTATCCCTCGGGAACACTACTTTTTCGAGATAAAAAGTAGCCTATGTTTTAATCCAGAGCCTAAACTACTACCATACCAAATTTCGACAAAATCCGTTCAGTAGTTTTTGCGTGAAAGCGTAACAAACATCCACGCTTTCACATTTATGATATTAGTAAGGATATCCGGTAATTAATGGATAACCCTGAAATGTCTTATTTTTTTATTTATTTACTAATAAGATTTACCAACGATTGCTAACACTAGTTACATTTTTATATAAATTTTATTACATTGATGTTGGACGTGTCACAATCACTTAAAGGTAAATACAGCATGCACTAACCAAACAACAAAAATGTCACAATCATCTGCTGTTCATGTATTTCTTAAAAATAACAAGTTAGTTCTACTTCTAATCAATATACTGATTACAGCAACATATTTAGATAAAAAATAATTACCAGGAAAGAAAAAGAATATTATATTTTATTGTTTTTGTGTGGTTTGAGATGTTAAGTGTGTGGTGCGTAGTGCGTGTTTGTATGATGACTGATATACAATATATGCAAGTGTGCGAAAGTGTTTGGTGTTAGCTTGCGTACGCCTTAGCCATATAGTCAAGCACTGTTTTTTGACCTTATTAAGTGGTTCCGACCAAATGTCTACTAGGTCACTAACATCATTCACAGCCTTACACACTCTTACATATGGGGAGTTCACACCGAGCACAGTTCTCCGCAGTGGCGGGCAGAGCGGGGTGATCGGGTAACGCGGAATTCTTCTAGGAGCCCGGAAATTAAAATACGCTAGTGTTTGTGCACAGTCTATTTCATTATTTAAAATTTTGTATCCAAAAACTGTGTCATTTAGACGCCTCCTGTCTTCTAGAGAAATCATCTTAAAATGTGCTAATTTACTTTTGTAGGATATCAATGTTTTTGCGTTACCCGTAGAATAAGCCAGATGCTAAAGAAAACGTTTTTGTATACGTTCTATACGTAAGCAATATGTGGCAAAATGCGGACGACAAGCCACGCTATTAAATTCAAGTATGCTCCTGACTACGCCGTAATAAAGCAAGACCTTAGTTCCAATTCGCTTATAGACTTTACAGTTTCTCATAACAAATCCTAACTTTCCTTGCGTAAGTCACGTGATGGCATTTCTTAGAATTTAAATGCATATTATTTAATTTATACCAGCGGACAAGTCTAGTAAGATCACTTTGTAAGTGCATTATATCCTCTTTAGATTTGATAGTTCTTAGAAATTTAAGATCATCCGCATACATAAATACTTTAGAGTAAATAAAACCCAGGTAAATATCATTTATAAAATAATTGAATAAAATGTCAAATCCAAAATCGAGCCTTGTGGGACACCAGAGTGTACGTTGAGTACGGAAGATCTAAAACCATTAACCACGACGAAAAAAGTACGTTGGTACAAATAAGTCTATCCATTTAAGTATCGTACCAGTAAAGCCGTATGATTGTAACTTATTGATTAAAATTTTATAGCAAACTTTATTAAAGGCCTTACTGAAGTCAGTATATATCACATCCGCTTGGTAACCTTCGTCAACCGATTTTGTAATAAAATCAGTAAAAGGAACCAAATTAGACATAGTAGATCGTGAGGCAGAGAAACCGTGCTGTTGTTCATTCAGGTAAGTTTTAAGATGATTTTTTATATATGGACATATTAGCGACTCAAAAACTTTTGCGAATACCGATAGGATCGAATATATAATATATATATTTTGCTCAAAGCATAAGCATATATATCTAAAGCAGGGTGATAAACATCAACATTACTGATTGGACTTAAACATTCATTCACTTCACACGGCTTAAAGTTAGTTAAAACTAAATCTAGCACTCGATCTATAGAATTTTCTACAAAATTACATTGAAGAAGATTATTACAGTTAAGGAAATCAATAATTACTTGACCACAAGCATTTAGTTTGTTACTTCCATCTGACATATTCCAATGAATATGGCCAAGATTGAAATCACCTACTATTAGTGACTCACATGTATGTGAGTCACTCATTTCTTCTACAATTTTGTACAATTTTTACTAAAGCTATAAATATAGATTGTTAAATTTTACAGGTGGTGGCAGGTAAACTGCACAAAGAGCTAGACGACGAGTGGTAGATGTTACATATACTTCTATTATTACCCAGATATCCTCACAATTGCTTTCCCATTGCTTCATTGCTTTAGATTTAATTTCCTTCTTAACTGCAATCAGTACTCCTCCGCCATCAGTCTTCTGCGTGGAACTAGTGATTGAGTGCTGAGCTTACTGCTCAGCACTGAACTATTGAGCCATGTCTCAGACAGAATTATTTTATCATAATTACTACACAAAATATTTTTAAATACATTATGAGTTTTGGATCTTAAGCCACGACAATTCTGATAGAAAATATTTAAATTACTGAATTTAGAAGAATTTATATTCCTCATCATGTATGATGCCTTACGAAAATAGGTATGTTGAATATAAATTGGCTAGTGTATCTAGGTTTCTTATAATAATGTGATTTGAATTGTCTCCTTTTCTAATAAAAATTCTGCCACTCCTCACCCAAACGTACTTGTAGCCTTTCTCTTTAGCTTTAATCCTAGTAGTAGCGTGAAGAGCCTTATTGGTCGGAGACAGGTGCTCAACTACATGAACAGTTGTTTTATTACCAGATAATCCGAGATCAGCACTATTCAGCTTATTCTGAGAATTATTTTTATTGTACTGAATCACCGAAGCCAGCAACTTTGCCACAATTGATCGAGGGTGACTGTTACTGATTTGGATCTTAGCAATACGTGTGCAGTGATTAATATTTGATTCGCTTATTTCACAACCAACGACAGAGCCAAGCTGTCTCACTACAGTATATAAATTCTCTTGCTTACGTTCTGGTAAATTCTGAAGTTCCAAGTTATTAATTCTGGTCTGCTGCTCCAAGTAGCTAATTCGTTGAACCATATCCGATACAGTTGCTTTTAGGTTATTATTTTCATTTTTAAGTTCCTTTGTAACATTTCTTAAATCAAAATATTCGGCCTTAAACTTTTCAAATTCTTGTGTGTGGAATGTTAGTGAAACACTTAGTTCCTTAACCTCTTGTTTGAGGAGTTCTAATTCCAAGTGTATTTGCTTTAGCATACTCCTTAATCGTTTTTTGAACAATACTCCTAGTATCCTCACTCAAAATGGTTACTGAATCGGCAGTGGGTGGCGAGTCTAAAGCGGGTCGTTTATTTCCTCTTGTTGTATTGATGTTACGTATAGGCGTTGAATCACATCTAGACTGCTTTGGCCCTGTACTTAAGCACTGTGGACATTGCCATTAATTATTATTCTCATGATCCATTGGTATAGATAGTCATAGAAAATGAAATGCCTTTTTACAGTACTTACAGATGATAAATTTATCATTTTTATATATATTATAGTTAATTTTAGTTTTTTGATCACTATGAACAGAAATGAATGAATTGCATCGGTTTTTTATTGTTTTGATATTATACACTAACTATTTTGATAAATAGACAGTAAAAAGTATGACTACCTGTTGCACTTGCCGTGTATACAATAAATATCAAATACGTAATATCAAAACAAGAAAAGACCGATCATTAATTTCTGGTCATAGTGTCCAAAAAAATAAACTAAACAAATAGACTTCCTTAAATAAAATTTATTTTAGGTACTACGTATGATAAAAAAATGTATTTTTTTTGAACGGTCATAAGTTTTACTATAAGACATTTCATGGTTATCCATAAATTACCGGACACCCTGTATACTAGGAAAAACAATGGTCCCAAAATTGAGCCTTGCATTCCATATGTAATTAATTTAGGTTTACTTTTATGTTCTGAAAGTTTAACTACATGATAACGATCGGAAAGATAAGATTTTAGTAGATCAAAAGCACTCCCGGTTATACCAATGTCGATTAGTTTGTTTAATAGGATTTTGTGACTAACAGTGTCGAATGCCTTTTTTAGATAAATAAAGTTGCTTGGGGCACGTTTTTTAATATCAATATTATTTTTTTATTTTTGTTATAATATCTATGGTTGCTGACAGTGTATTGGATTTGGGGCTAAAGCTATACTGTTTGTTATAAAGGAATTCAATGGAGTTTAGGCAAGCCTCAAGTCGACTATTAATAAAACTTTCAAAGATTTTAGACACTACAGATAATATCAGACGGATATCGGTCGGTAATTACTGGGGTCGGTTTTCTTTCCTGATTTAAACATAGGTGTGACTTTTTAAGACTTGATGGTATTATACCTTGTTCAAAACAGTTATTTACGCATCGAGTTAACCCTGGAGAAATTAGTGTTTTAATTTTATTTTAATTTCAAGTGTTTGATTATGCACTTATTTATATTATTCCAAAAACATGTTCGATTGGGAAACGTAAAAATACGAAATAAAAAAATAAGTTAAAACAACTATAAGCCGACTAGTAATAAGAAAGGGGTCTAAAAAGGCCAAAACAAGAAAATAATTCAGATAGAAATCCAGAAATGCATAGGTAAAAAAATGGCCAAGCTAGAGCCGTGGTCGCACCTACTTTATAAGGTTCGGCACAGTCGATGTCAAATCGCAGCCGAGTGTCTGAAACTTCTCTAGGCCTTAGCGTCTCGGTGTAAAATGTAGCTTAGATGTCATTAGTTGCCATTGGTGCCAGAGTTAAGACTCTAAATATACCACTTTTTCTTTCGTATGATGTGTACAGTTTTTATTAAGACTAAGTATTTAATCCTGGATGTTACTTTCCACTTTAGTAACGACTTTTATCAGAGTGCTAAGTGTGAGTTTTTCTTTTCGCATTCGATCGTGAGCGTGCTTGGCGTTTACTAGGAATTTGTATGTGATTTGTACAGCGCCACCTAGTTGTAAACGCGACAACTAGGTCAAATCACATACAAATTCCTAGTAAACGCCAAACGCGCTCACGATCGAATGCGAAAAGAAAAACTCACACTTAGCACTCTGCTGATCTGTAAGTCGTATTGTATCTCTAATATCTTTAATCTCAGACCTAATCGTCGCAATATCGCTTCTAATCTCCTTAGCTGTCTCTTTTTAAGAATCAATTGAAGTTGTGAGAAGCGACATAATTTCCACCATTTTCTATTGAATATCAAACAGTTGACCTTGAACTTGTGTATATTCCTCATCGTAGTGTTTCCAGGTATTTCGAAATGTAATTGCAGACGAAATTGAAGCCGATGCGCTAGGCATATCTGATAAGTTAGGTTGGGAGTAACAGCGCTCATCAAATCAGAGCAATTCCTGTTTACCCCAGGTGGAGAGGGGCTGTTACCGCTGACGCCGGAGTAAAATAATGTGATAACACGATGCACTAGTTCAACCAATTATGCACTATTTGATACGTTAACACAGTTGATAATATTTTAACTATAATTTAATAATTGTATAAAATATTATGCGTCACGTCCACTTCACACATTAAAAAAAAAGAATCACAAAAATATTTTATCGGGGTTTGAACCCACCTCATTCCGAATTTCTGAATAGCGCAAAAATTTGACTAAACTGCCAATCGGACTGACTCGGATTTTGTGTAAATACTTGCATCCGTATATCAATAAACAACACTAATCAATAAACAAATGACTACTTTTGGAAAAAGAATTCTAATATATATATTAAGAGTTCTAATTGAGATTGTTAAATTTTCTTAAAAATGGAAAAATGTTAAAAGCAAAGAATATAAAGATGTACAATTTAATACCATACTGGAGGAATAACAATAAACATAATTGTTGCTTTAAAAAATTGGAGGAAAAATAAACTATTTTGTTTCTCGTATTTACAGAGAAACAAAATAGTTTATTTTTCCTCCAAGATATTATCTTACATATTTTCAAATCAATTTTATTTTAAAAACATGGAATTCTTTTTCCAATATATTATATATTACTTAATAAAGACAATTATGAAAATAATTGCAATCATCAAGTTTTTATTTTTCTTTCTATGATTTATAAGTAAAGCACTTATAAACCATAGAAAGAAAAATATTAATACATAAAAAAGTACAATGTCTTAGTGGCTAGCAATCGTTCCTTACTAGCAACACTATCAAAAGGTGTACAGAGTGAATTTTTAAACTTTTTTGTGACTTTCAATCCTTGATAAGAATCCCTGTTTATAAGATGGTCATATCAAGTTTCATTCTTTAAACCAATCAAAAATCAAGGTTTGATTTTTGGCTGCGTGAAAACAAATAGGCTTCTTATCTCTCTGTAATTACATCACAGGGATACATCGTGCACACGCCACTGCGCATGATCTCGTTGACCCTCAAGTCAAAGGAAGTACAGTCGAAGCTGAACAAGTCGGAGGAGCAGCCCGCCTATCGTAACCTGTTGCTGCTGCTCGTGAAGCTGATACATGCCGACCCCATGCTGATGTTGAGTGTGGGTATTAATATGGGCACTGAAGTGTCAGTTAATTGCCAGTGGGCAATTATCAAACAGGAATATTGAATTAATAATTATTTTTAAAATCCTTTGAAATTATATGAAATAAAATAAAAAAACAGAATCCTGGCCGCTCGGCGATTGAGATCCAGTCGTCCACAACGGAGCTGATCAACGGACTCGTGTCGCTCGTCCACCACACCGGCATGGGGGAGATCTCGCAGGAGGCGATGGCGGCGCTGCTGGCCTTACATCGACCTGACAGGGTCCATATGTGGAACCCTGAGGCGCCACTTAACACGTTCTGGGATATAAGGTAACATTTTAACAACAAGTTAAAAAACTATCGTTTACCCTTTACTCCCATTCGCCTTTTGTCTACAAAAGGCGAACGCTCTAGCGTACAATAGCGTTGCTTAGATATCTTCATCGATGATATGTATCACAATCTGTAAATATAAGTGTGTACGCTTGTGCGTGCGTTGCTGCATACGTGCGTGAGGGCGAAAGTGCGTGCGTGCGTGCGTGCGTGCGTGAAGTGTTCTTATCGTTTACTATCTCTGTTCATCTATTTTGGTTTGAAGTCTTTATAAAATGATATCCATAAAGTCTAAAGATATTGTATAGTTCTTATCGAACGAATACGCGCTCAAAATATAATACTAATCATAAATAATCAGTTCGCAGGTGCTATACAACATCAGCCAGAAACTGATACAGCGTCAGGTGGCGAACTACCGCGAGGTGCTCCGCTGGCTGCGCGACGTGCTCACCTGCCGCAACCAGTTCCTCGCCGCTCAGAAGGAGTATGCCAACGTCGGCGCGCACATACCGATATGCAAGCAGGCGCATATCAAGCTAGAGGTATGATAGTTATTACATAATTGCAGGGGCGTGCGCTCCTTGTAGGCAGAAATGCAGTGCTTAACTTGCCATTCACAGATATTTTAAAACGTTCGTACGTTTTAGATTACTTTAATTAATAGTAAATAAATTATTTAAAAAATATAATAACTTAAAATCGCCTAATATTTTATAAATAGTAACTCATCTCATGCCGTTGCGTTCTGCAGGACATATCATCGCATGTGTATTGTTCATACTTCGCAAACGCACACACCCATGAATATCGACATGATTATATAGCTGCAACTCCCGCGGCAGGCGATGGCTCTTGGCTATCCGATCGCTTCCGAAAACCGCCGAATTCGATTCGTTGCCTATAATCCGAGTAAAAATAATAGACGGAAATCTAATAAATCACGTATGCACATTATGCATTTTTGTTTAGTAAGGTTTTATTTGTTTAAATAGAAGAAACGTTTTCTGTTTCGCGGGGGCCATATTGCATATTTCATATAATAAGCATAGTTTACAATTTAATCGCTCCAGTTTATTTATAGTTTTCTTAAAAGATTTTTCATTTTAACATTTGAAAGTGTGTACATTTAAAAGTTTATTACTGAGTTTCTATAATAATTGTAGTGATTTGCGTTTATTTACATCGGGATATAGTAATCTCAAGTAACCGGAACCTTAAATGTGTAAAAATTGAAGCTGACTGACTGGTGAGTAGTTATAATATTTTAAAATATGCTTATTATTTTACTTATTAGAATTTCTTCCGCCGCGACGATCGATCGCGGTTTTGTCTGCGTTGCCGTAGAAGATGTACATGAATAGTAGTACATCTAAGACTTGCTCTGTTGGCATGGTTTCGACTTGGAGATTCGTCGCTTGGCTGTAGCTATGTTAAAAGTCTATAAACGAAAAAGTTTTTGTGACCGAGTACTTCGCCGCATACCCAGTGTCATAATCCTGTGCATGCCACTGCATAATTGGTATCCCACTTTTCTGACAATTTACCACCAAATCTGTATCCATTAGGAATCATACACTTTTAACAGACAAAAGGGAGCGTACACCTGTATTATTATGTACCTACTATCATTCAAATCGATTAAGCCTTTTCCGCGGTTAGCCACTAACAAAACATTGTTCTGTATATATTCAATGTATAAGTCACGATACCCAATGACACATTAATTTGGTAAAATAATCTAAATAGATTTAAGTTTAAATTAAATAAAGGTTTAGATCCAATTTATTTTCAACGTGAAGGTGAAGGTTAAATTTATGCGTTAACAAAGGTTTACGTTTAAATTAAATTGCATCTGATCGTAGTATAGGTGGAAAGTAATAAAGGGTAATTTGCCTGTAGGTGGTGTTTTTTATGTGCCTGTGGTCGATCGACACGGAGGCGGTGCTGGTAGCGATGTCGTGCTTCGCGCTGCTGTGCCAGGAGGCCGACATTCGCAGCGGCACGGACGAGTGCGCCACCTCGCTTCTTCCAAACTACGCAGTGTTCCAGGAGATCGCGCACACCTCCGTCGTGCTAACCACCGGTACGTACCGCGCTGTGACATCACAGCGGCGGACATCCGTAGCGGCACGGACGAGTGCGCCATCTCTCTGCTGCCCAACTACGCAGTGTTCCAGGAGATCGCGAACTCCTCCGTCGTGCTCACCGCCGGTACGTACCGCGATGTGACGTCACAGAGGCGGACATCCGCAGCGGCACGGACGAGTGCGCTACCTTGTTTCTGCTCAACTACGCCGTGTTCCAGGAGATCGCGAACTTCTCCGTCGTGCTAACCACCGGTACGTACCGCGCTGTGACGTCACAGTGACGGACATCCGCAGCGGCACGGACGAGTGCGCCACCTCGCTGCTTCCAAACTACGTAGTGTTCCAGGAGATCGTGCACACCTTCGTCGTGATAACCACCGGTACGTACCGCGCTGTGACGTCACAGCCTTGGATATCCGCAGTGGCACGGACGAGTGCGCTACATCGCTGATGTCCAACTACGCCGTGTTCCAGGAGATCGCGAACTCCTCCGGCATCTCACCATCGGTACGTACCGCGCTGTGACGTCACAGCGACGGACATCCGCAGCGGCACGGACGAGTGCGCTACCTCGTGGGTGCTCAACTACGCCGTGTTCCAGGAGATCGCGAACTCCTCCGGCATCTCACCACCGGTACGTACCGCGCTGTGACGTCACAGCGACGGACATCCGCAGCGGCACGGACGAGTGCGCTACCTCGTGGGTGCTCAACTACGCCGTGTTCCAGGAGATCGCAAACTTCTCCGTCGTGCTTACCACCGGTACGTACCGCGTTGTGACGTCACAGCGGCGGATATCCGCAGCGGCACGGACAAGTGCGCGATCTCTCTGCTGCCCAACTACGCCGTGTTCCAGGAGATCGCAAACTTCTCCGTCGTGCTCACCACCGGTACGTACCGCGTTGTGACGTCACAGCGGCGGATATCCGCAGCGGCACGGACGAGTGCGCGATCTCTGCTGGCCAACTACGCCGTGTTCCAGGAGATCGCAAACTTCTCCGTCGTGCTCACCACCGGTACGTACCGCGCTGTGACGTCACAGCGGCGGATATCCGCAGCGGCACGGCCTGCGCGATCTCTCTGCTGCCCAACTACGCAGTATTCCAGGAGATCGCAAACTTCTCCGTCGTGCTCACCACCGGTACGTACCGCGTTGTGACGTCACAGCGGCGGATATCCGCAGCGGCACGGACGAGTGCGCGATCTCTCTGCTGGCCAACTACGCCGTGTTCCAGGAGATCGCAAACTTCTCCGTCGTGCTCACCACCGGTACGTACCGCGCTGTGACGTCACAGCGGCGGATATCCGCAGCGGCACGGCCTGCGCGATCTCTCTGCTGCCCAACTACGCAGTATTCCAGGAGATCGCGCACACCTCCGTCGTGCTCATCACCGGTACGTACCGCGTTGTGACGTCACAACGTCGAAAATCCGGAGTTTAGGAGTTCTAAACAAGCGGCACTAAAAACACTATGTTTTGTAAAATCAATCTCAGAAATTTTGGGGTACATGATTTACTACTTGTGTAAAGATGTTTAGGTAGAAAATATTATTTTTTAGTGAAATATAGGATTTATTGTGGTTTTTTTTTTCTAATTTTTTTAAAATAATAACCAATAAAGCCGTTGCCTTGAATTTAGAGGTGAGCGGCAAAAGGCGCACGTGGGTGCCATAGTCACCGCTTGACACACGACACTTCTGTCGAGCGGTGATAATGGGGCCCGCGTGCGCGCGCCGCCGTTCGCCGCTGCTGCGCCGCTCACCGCTAAGTTCGAGGCTGAGGCCTAAATCATGTGACCAAATTTTCTGTAATTGATTTTATTTTATTGATACCGTTTTAAATTTATATAAGTATGTTTTACAATATGTGCTTGAATGTCAATGTGTTTTTATTTATTTTGTACGTAAATATTTATTAGAATTTCATTTTTAGCAGCCAGCCAGGATATCGGAAGAGGTTGCTATTACAAAAATATACACAGTGAGTATATTTCTCTAGACATAGTATAATTTGAATTTTATTAACCTGTAAATTGTGTGCTTTCATGATGGCGTGATGCTATTCCCAAAAATTGCTACGTTTTCAAATTTGAAATTGAAATAACGTTCATAATTAAAATGTGTAGGCTCAGCGGCGTTACAGAAACGGATAATGGCACTGTTGAGGAAAATAGAATATTGTGTGAACGGCGTCCAACCTGTGTGGGAAGAAACGTTTAGATGTTGGTAAGTTTTCGTAACTGTAAATGCGTAGATACCTATATAAGGTAGCTACATAATATTATAAAATAAATAAAAATTTTCTTTACGACTTGATTTAAAAGTTTAATTATCCGGTGCTTTCCCACACAATTTTTTGTTTCGCTTCTAAAATGTTCTATACATTTTCGTTTACAGGGACTCAGCGTGTAAAGTTCTGCAGAAGTGGCCTAAAAGTTCCGCCGTCGATGAAGAACCTATATCCAGAACTCACAAGCGGAGAGTGCCACATCATACCAGCACGGAACACGATGTTGAGGTAAGCGCGATTTTTTTCTTTTCATGTGTTAAAAATGTTTTGAAATTAAATATTAGGTCATTACATAATTATGAAATTGGCGTTTTGTAAAGGAGGAACATAAAGTCGATTTTTTTAAAACATAATATATTTATTTAATCAAAGTATATAATCCATGCACTTTTGCCATCTTATATATCATAGGTAGTTCATTGATTCCTTGAATGAATGAATGAATGAAATATTCTTTATTGTGCACACAACATAAAAATATATATATAAAAGAAAAGAGATAAAAAATAATAATATACACAGGTAACACAATGGCGGCCTTATTACTAGGTAGCAATCTCTTCCAGGCAACCTTGGGTAGAGGAAATAATAGAAAAGAATTTGGCGTGCATGAGCAGTTAAAAAGAACACAATAAAATACAAAAACAATTAATACATGCGCTTAATATATATATATATATATATACGTATACATACATAAATAAATACATAATATATATTACACGGATACACAAATAATTTTAATTAAACTTTATAGTCTTAAGACAGAAAATAATAAACAATAATAAAAACAAAAAAAAAAACAAAAAAGAATTATTGATTTACCTGCCAACAAATAGTCAAATAATGCATCTTAACCATAGTTTTAAAGCCATTTATCGTTTTAGCAAGTCTGATATGTTTTGGTAACGAATTCCACAGCTTTACACCAGTAACAGCAAACGAGGAGGCATAATATTTAGTTTTATGCATGGGTAATTCTAGTTGAAAATTGGATGCAGATCGTAATTCCTTTACTAAAAAAACCATTCGGGCAGGAATCAATAAAATCTTTGAAGGCGCTTTGGACTGCCCCATCGGAGTTGAATTTTTTCCCTTGCAAGAAGTTATCCAAATTTCGAAAAAAATGGTAAATTGTTGGAGCAAGGTCCGGGGAGTACGGTGGATGTCTTAGACATTCCAATTGAAGCTCCTCTAACTTGGTAGCCGTCTGTTGTGCAGTGTGTGATCTAGCGTTGTCCTGAAGCAGCAGTGACCTAGAGCGAATGACCAACCTCGGTTGTTTAGCAGTTTTAGCAGCTAGCATTTCCATCATGATTTGCAGTTGCTGGCTATAGACATCTACCGTAATCGTCTGGCTAGATTAAAGAAAGCTGTAGTGAACGACACCGGCACTAGTCCACCAAACGCTCACAAGTACCTTTTTTTGAGTCAATTTTCGCTTATGGCAGGCTTTGGCTGGTTCGCCAGGGTTCAGCCATTGAGATGAGCGTTTCCAATTATCGTTCAGGATCCACTTTTCATCACAGGTCATTTAAAATCCCTTCATTATTGTGCCGGTTGAGTAATGTAACGCAGCAGTCTACGCGCGTTTGTGGGTTTGCTGCACTCAATTCATTACCCCACCTTTCAAGCTTTTTCACCTTCCGAATTTGCTTCAAGTGGATTAAAACAGTTTTATCACTAACATCGCAGCCTGCAGCTAACTCGGACGTGGTTTGCGATGGATCCGCTTCCACAATAGCCTTCAATTCTTCATTATCAACTTTGGTCTCCGGCCGTCCACGGGGCTTGTTCTGCAAATCGAAATTTTCAGAACGAAAAGGTTGGAACCAAAAACGCACTGTGTTTTCTTTGCGACACCGCCGCCATACACATCTCGTACTCGAAAATAACACTATATTTTAAGTTTTCCATTTTGTAAACAGAGTGACGCAAAGAAAAAACCAAAAGAGGAAAAAACAAATGAATTACGGTTTTCGAAACACAAATGCATGAGTAAATTTATATAGTATATATGTATATAGTATACATTTGAAATTGGTATTACTAACCAAAGAAGATATATTTGAGATCAAAGTGGCCAGTACGACAAAACGCCAATTTCATATCTAAGGACCTAATACCAATTAAATATTTGCATATTCAATTGTTATTCACTTGTTCAGTTATAATTTTGTTTCCGACTCTTGTAATGTAAACATACTAACGAAGATTTTTTTTGGGACAGAAACTATATTCTATTATTTCCTACAGATGCAAATTCAAGAATGGGCGAACATAACTTCATTCTTATGTGCTTTGGGTGGTGTTTGCTTACAGAAGAAACCGGCTCCTGCTTGGCAAGGTAAGGAATTAATGTTCTGTTTATAAATGTGATATTGTTACTGCACTTTAACTGGAATTAATGCGTTTGTTGCAGATGCGAGAAAATACAATGTTCTGGCCAACAGCTCGCAGGACGTGCAATACTGTCCTGTTACTCAGTAAGTGAAGTTATCTCGAATTATAAAGCCATGAAGTATCTAGGTAAAGTGTATTTGTAGACAAAATATTATGACCACCGTAAATGCTGATTTAAAACTACGAAGCAAATACTATGATAAGTCAGCATCTGTGCACTATGTTTTGACACCATGAAATTGGGCGTGTCAATCGGGATAAAAAGGAAACAATGCAGTGAACATAAAAATTTTGGAAACGTTTATCTCTACATTACTTGTTAATTTTGTATTTTACTAGTTGTTGCGTTAGGTTTAGCATGTTAATTAGAATTTAGAGTCCACTAAAGAAAAAAAAATGTAAACAGGTTCATAGGTCAACTACTGCGGCTGTTGCTATGCACGAACGAGCGCTTCGGCGTACAGATACAGACGCACGTGAAGCAGCTGGTCGGCAACGAGATGTCGCCCGCGCTCTACCCCATACTCTTCGACCAGATCAAAGCGATTGTTGACAAGTTCTTCGACCAACAACAACAGGTAAGACCGTGATACTCTGTAAGATGTTTTGTGATTGACGCATTATACACGGAGAAGATGTAGGCCATTTGAGGTAATTTTGTTGTATGTTCAATGTTCATTATTCACGCACAAAATACTGCATGATACTCTATATTGTCTTTGAGGTGTTTTATGCTCATTGTGGCATTATACACTGAGAAGGAAAAGTGCCGTTATTTTGAAGTAATTTTGCTGTAGGTTCATTATTCACGTACAAAATACTACATGCAGTGTCTATGATAAAATTTTTAAAATGACGCTCAATCTGCAATTAACAAATCCGCTATGTCCCTACATTTTTACTTTAGCATAGAACATAGGTATTTCTACAGTTTTAAATATAATATTATTGTTGCAGGTAATGCTGACAGACATGAACACTCAGTTTGTCGAGCACACCATATTCATAATGAAGAGCATATTGGAGAACAAGAAGAATGGCCAGCCCTGCGAACCGCTCAGCACCACCTCGATAGAGGGACTCATGCTGGCTATTGTTAGGTTAGTACTTTTTCATAGCAGGTTTTATCAGCAGTATATTGGTAGCCGATTAGTATCGCTCATAGATACGAAATACGTTGTACCAGTGGCGAAGGGTCTAAACTCCATTCTTATCGGCTTACCTTTCAGATTACCTCATGAAGACTTCCAGCTAAAACTAGTAGTTATGTTATTTTTTTTTTCTCGAACGGATCTATGCTAAGGGTCGGGTTAAGACCGCGGTGGCTAAATCGGACTATAACTAGCCTGGTGGCTAGTTTATTTGGTATGAGTCGATAGGAGGGTTTGACCCTCCCTAACATCACCCGGGTGATGTTCAGACCGGATATTGGGGACAGCTACGGATTGTGAGCTATTATTATGACAGGGGAGACGCGGGTCTCTCCTGCTAAGGGGTCCGACCCCTTCCTCACTCGCTGATGAGTGAGGTTGCTCGCGCGCGGTAGCAGAAACTAGCGGCGTGCGAGTTATCGCGATAGAGGAGCTCTCGTTTTGATTGGTATCGGTACTGAGAGGGCCGTCCCTCTCCCCTTCCGCGTACGGTCGGGATGACTCGCGCGCGTAAGTCCTAATGTCGATGAGGTTCGCGGAATTGGTAGAGCTCTCTATATCAATATCGCGGTCGCGGACACTATTTTGAAGTGAACCTAGTCTACTAGGATGTGAACTCGATGTCCCGTGTTAGGGTCGGTCTGTACGTCTGTACGTGTTGTCGTGTCGGATGTGGGACCTCGGGGTAGGCGCCGGCGTCGACCCCGGTGCGATACTAACCTCGCGGGTGCGTGTGGTTTGTGTTTACGTAACTGTACACAGTACGTTACGTATTTTGTGATCGGGTCAATGGGATCGGCTAAGATATGCTTAGGCCGTTTGTACGGGTGTCGGAAAGTCTGTGCGTCGTGATTATAGCCTTTTTGATAAAGGGGCTTGGGTGATTTTTGCCTTTATCAAAGAATCTCTCTACGAGTTCCTTGATATAGGCTTTAATAGTGACGAGTTCGCAGTCCCTATGCAAGTCGATGTCACGCATGTACCAGGGGGCGCCTGTTGCCATGCGTAGAAACCGGTTTTGGACTCTTTGCAATCGGTCCAATTGAGACTCGCTTATCTGTGTGAAAGAGACGCACGCATAAGTGAGTATCGTTCTGATGCAAACCTTATACAATGTAAGCTTATGTCTTTTGCTTCGCGGATTAAGTAGCGGATATAATTTGTAGAGTACAAATTTCGTTTTGCGTAATGTATTACTAATGTGACTCGAAAACGTCATCGACTAACAAGTACTACGCCTAAATATTTGACCTGAGTGACCTCGGGGATTATGTTGCCGTGCAGGCTAATAGGGCTCATTAGTTTACGGGGGCAATTTCGCCTCGTTGCCCTTTTACTATTGAACTGGATGGCGTAACTTTTGTCGGGATTAACTTCTATTCTCCATTTGGAGAACCAGTTACCGAGAGCGGTAACCTACTCCTGGAGGGATTTAGACGCGGTACAGGCTCGTGTGTGGGAATAATAAAGGGCTGTGTTGTCCGCTAACATAGCTAATTGCACCTTAGCGTGTTTAGGGATGTCACTAGTATACAGGTTATATAGGGAGGGCGAGAGGACCGAGCCCTGCGGTACTCCCGCCTCCATATATCTTGGCGACGACAGTGCGCCTTCTACGTGGAAATGAAATTTACGATTTTTTTAAAAGTTATTAATTAGAAAAACAAGATAATCGGGTATTTCCATTTGATAGAGTTTGTATAACAGTTCGTCATGCCAAATTTTATCAAAAGCTTTTGCAATGTCAAAGAATACGGCGCATGTCGTCTTCCTGTCGTTTTTGCTAGATATTATGTACTCCGTTAAGAGTGAGCGACTCCGACTCGGAGGTACTCTTATCTACTATAAAAAATCATTACATTGTATTCCCCTAGAGCCACCGCCATTGTTAACTTTAGAGACATCTGTTTGTCATATTAGCATGTCCGGCCACGGACCCATTGTTATAGTAAGCGCGTACTTAGCGTGCAACAAAGAACTACATTCCAGCGACCTACAGGCGCTATTCAATTTAGGCAACGCTGTCATCATTGCCGGCGACTTAAATTGCAAACACACCGAGTGGGGCAATGTATATAACAATAGAAATGGCTCCATCCTTTGTAGTTTAACCGACACTTTAAATTTAGCATTATTAGCACCCACTGACCCCACTCGCTATGACACCAATGAAAACATCAACGGTGTCATACGCGATCCTAGTACGATAGACATAGCTTTAGTTAAAAATGTTTCTCTCAATATCTATATTGAGACTCTCCACAAGCTTAACTCGGACCACAGACCGGTTACGATTACACTTGGTAGTCTTAACCCCAATAATTCTAGTACTAGGAAGATAGTAGATTATAAATCATTAGCGGAGAACATCAAAGTCCTCCAATCTAGTCACTTAGATAAAATCCCCGATATTATAGATAGTAAAGAGACAGCCATAGAGGCCGCCATCCACTTGACCGATCACCTGGTAGCGACCATAGAGAACTCATCTAGGGAGGTGCCAACGACCCCCAAGGGCCGTTGGCCCCTCCCTGAGGACATAAGGGAGTCCATCAGACTCCGAAATGCGGCTAAGCGCACATATGATCGCTACCCGTCGGAAGAGTGGAGGAAAGCCCTTCGTCACTACGAGAGGGAAGTTAAGTTTAAAATTAAACAGCACTAAGCCGAGAGTTGGGATCGACTTTTCAGTGATTTAGAACCGTCTCACGTGGCGTACTAGACACTCGCGAAGGCCCTCAAAAACGACACGGAGAGCGATATGCCTCCGTTAGACAGACCTAACCGTCCTCGAAGACTTAGACAAGGCCGAGTGCCTAGCTGATAATTTCGAACTACAGTGCCGGCCGAGTACTCTCCCGATTGATCCCGTGTACCTTAGCTTAGTAAATAGCGAGGTCGACAGCCGACTCTCGAGGCCACCTGATGTAGATAGGGTGAGGATGGTGGACTCGGAGGAGGTCAGTGACATTATTAAGTGTATGAATGCCAAAAAGGCCCCAGGCCTCGACGGTATTTCAAACAAAACACTTAAAATGTGACCGTCCGAGCTAATTCAACTCCTAGTGAACATCTTTAACGCCCTCTTAGTAGGATGTTCATTTCCAGACATTTGGAAGGTAGCTATTGTCATCCACAGGTATCCACAAACCAGGGAAACCCCAGAAGGTGCCTGGTAGCTACCGTCCAATAAGTCTCATTAGGTACTGCTGGATGAAAGAGAGGTCTGCAGTGAAGCTGGGAGTCGTGGGAGGGGGGGGGGGGGCTTGTGGCCTTAGGCGCTTTGGGCGCGGAGGGCATGGCCTTACTGGGGAGAGCGGGGAAAGCCGCTAACTCCGAGCTACGATTCTGCGCGGGCTTGAACCATGCAGATTGGGAGGGTAGGGGGGCAGGGACAAATCTCTGTTTGTGGGGGCACCTTTCGTCTGTGGTGCAACGCGCTTTTTTACTTTGGGTGCTTTTTTGCACCCTCTGTAGTTGGCGGGGTGTCCTTGGGACTTACAGAGAACAAAGCTGGGGGGTTCGGACTCCTCAGCTGGGCTCTTTCGCGGGCAGTCAGAGGTGCCATGTTCACCAAAGCACTTTACACATCGCGGCCTAGCTTGGCAATTCCGTTCCGAGTGCCCGTAAAGTTCGCATCGGTGGCACTGGCCAGGGATGCCCCTTTTACGGGGGGGCTCGACGCGGATGCCCGTAATGTGGCAGATGGCTCGGATATTGAAGATATCCTTGCCCTCTGGTGTGAGAGGGACGGTTACGAGTACTATATTGTACTCGTGTTTTTTAATGGGATGGTACATACGATGTACCTCTAGGGCGGGATAACCCTGGGACTGGATGTCCATGAGTACCTCTTGTGAGGAGAGGCACTTATCGACTCCGGTAATGACGACGCGCAGAAGGCGCTCGTCTTAACCTGCACCTTTATGCCGATGGGGGTCGTATGTGCAGAAGAGTAACGGAGCTTATGCTCATTAATCGCTGCAGAGATTAGGTTCCATTTAGCCTTCTCCTGTATGATTACCGGAGGAGGTATTTTGGGGGAACGGACGGCCTGAGGGGCCTGGGAGGCCTGAGGGTCCTGGGATGCCGGAAGGGCCTGGGAGGCCGGAGGGGCCTGAGAGGTTCGGGGGACCTGGGAGGCCAGAGGGGCCTGGGTGGCCAGAGGGGCCTGGGAGGCCAGAGGGGCCGATGAGGTAACGGGGGCCGCGGAGCCATGAGCCTGCACGGTTTTCCTATACTTCGGGACCGATTTGGTCGGAGAAGAAAAGACTGGAGAGGAGGTGCCCTCTGGGCGCTTCCTCTTCTTTGTTTTCTTAGATTTGACTGTAGTGAACTCGCCTTCACTACGGTCGGGATTCTTGCTCCGAGCAAGACATCTCTGAGGGAGATGAATCCTCTATCGGTATGTTGACTACGTCGCTATCGGGCGACGCCGGTGAGTCAGCTTCGTGCATGCGCACGAAGCGTTCCCACTTGGACGCTACGTCAGGGACTTCGAGTTTCAGGAACTCCAGGAACTTTCGAATCATGGCGTCAGACATGATTAGAAGGTTTATCCCGGGAGTGGGATTCTACTCTCTAAATTAAATATTGGGGATACAGCCTCCCGGCGACCGGGAGGGAAGGTGTGTAGGGAGGAAAAACTCCTCGTGTAGTGTGCCTAAACGTGTCACGGTACTTACAATTGTTCCTTGGGCGGCTGGAACTCACTCACTAACGTTACGCTAAACACTAGGGCGCTAGTGTTCGCGAACGAGACGCGGCGGAGCGCGAGCAGAAGGCTCGCGCTAAAAACTAGACAGATGATGCGACCGGTCGCACGCTCGTCCTAACGCGGCGGGTGTGCGAGCAGAAGGCTCGCACAGAAGAGCGAGACGGACGATGCGAGCGGTCGCACGAATCGCGGCGGTCGCGGCGCGGCGCGAGACACGGTACGGCACGGATCGGGCGGCAAAGGCGGTTGGGTGGCGCCTTGTTCTCTTCTCTGTTGACCCTTGACTCTTGAGTCTTCTTTCTTCGGTCTTCCTTCTTCAGGTGGTACACTTTCACACGCGAGAGCGCAATACTGCGGAAACGACGGCAACGATCGTAACGAGCGGAGCTGTTCATCGGACGGTGTGCGAGAGCAGATTGAGTAGTTATATGGAAAACAATAATATCTTATACAAATCAGGTCGGACAAGCGATAGCGCGATGTAGACCGACTCAAGCTACATCTATGCGCTGCACGTGGGAACTTTGACATTATTATTGGAATTACAGATCTCTTTATAACCCGATATATCGGAGTAATAGGAGATCATAGGAACCTTATTTTGTTAGAAATAAAGGTGAAATTCAAACTTATGTATATGTCGAAATATTAGGAGTTATGGGAGATCATAGGACCCTTATTTTGTTAACAATTAAGTTGAAATTCAAACTTGTTTTTATTAGCCGGCTGGCCAACTAAAGAACAATATTATTAATATGATTTGTCCGATGACAGTCCGAAGTAATTAAGGGCTATTTTTCTGTGACATTAACTCGCAATTTTGTAGCTTTCACCAATGAGGAGCCGTTATTAGATATTATCACGTGCATCATGAGACGAATGAATTTTAAGAAAAAGACGCTCGGCGGTACCTCAGCCGGGCGTCCTTGGATGTAAAATCATGTTATTACGTTAATAATAATTATTGTACAACTATTATTTTTGAAATTATATTGAGCAGTGAGAAGTGATAAACATAATTCGTCTTAAAGTTTAAACTAATACGTATTTATGTATATGTGAATATTGAATGTGAGACTACTCGGCACTTGTGTTGTGTTTATTATTGGTGATAAATCGTTTGAATAAACTGACTTTTACGGTAAGCGGAAAGTTGGATACTTACCTACTCAATCTCAATTGTAATTTGTAGTTATCATATTAATAGACCATTATAATATTATATATTACTAGCCGTTACCCGCCCGCGTTACTATTTAATAGGGTACCGTGGAAGTAATTTAATATTATGATCATCTTACAATAGTTCATTAATACACAGAAAAACGTTTTATCATTAAGTACCTATTTTGTATTTTGAAATATACCTAATTATAGGTATATTAGGTATATTACCCATATGAGGTCTTTGCCAAAAAATTAAATTAATTATTTTCATGTATTTTTTATTTGTATTAATCGAAGTAATCGCCCATGCAATCAATGCTTCTTTGCCAACGCAATGGCAGTTTATTGATGCCCTTCTTAAAGAAATCAGCTGGACGGGAGGCAACAAATTCTTCAAAGGCATTTTGTACTGCCTCTCGGGTATGGAATTTTTTTTCCCGCCAAGAAGTTATCCAAATTCTGGAAAAAGTAGTAGTCTGTAGGCGCAAGGTCTGGTGAGTAGGGCGGATGACGGAGAGCTTTCAACACCAGTTCTTGCAACTTGGAGACCGTCTGCTGTGCAGTATGAGGTCGCGCGTTGTCGTGTAGGAGCAGCGGAGACGAGCGATTGACCAATGCTGGTTGGAGATGTGCCAGCTTCTCCATCATTGTGTTCAGTTCTTCACAGTACACATCTGCAGTAATGCTCACCCCGTTTGGTAGGAAGCTGTGATGAATCACACCGGCGCTAGACCACCGTACAGTGACCATCACTTTTCTAGGGGTAAGTTTTCGTTTAGGGCATTGTTTAGGTGCTGAACCAGGTGCCCAACCAACTTGCTGAGCGCTTGCGGTTATCAAACGGAATCCATTTTTCATCGCAGGTAACGATGCGGTTCAAAATTCCTTCATTTGTGTGTCTGTTGAGCAGTGCAACGCACGTCTCGACGCGTACTTCGCGCTGGCGATCATTGAGTTCGTGGGGCACCCATTTGTCAAGCTTTTTTACCTTGCCAATTTGACGCAAATGGACCAATATTGTTTTGACGCTAACGTCGAAAGCTGCTGCTAATTCAGCCGTAGATTGTGTATCATCAGCTTCCACAATCGCCTTTAATTCGTCATTGTCGACCAAAGTCTTCGGACGACCGCGAGGTTCATTTTTCAGGTCGAAATTTCCTGAACGGAAGCGAGCAAACCAATAACAGGTGGTGCGTAGGTTTGTAGTGTTAGCTCCGCAAACGTCGTTGATGTTGCGTGCCGCTTGTGCCGCGTTGCTGCCACGACGGTACTCATATTCCATAATTACTCGAATTTTTAACGTATCCACGATGACGAAAAAGATTGAAATGCGATGAAAATGTATCACTAAACAATAAACAAATGACTACTTTTGGAAAAATAATTCCATGTTTTTAAAATAAAATTAATATGAAATTAGAATTCTTAGGCAAACAAAAATTATTTTGATTTGAAATGGCCAGTACTGCAAAACGGCAATTTCATAGGTAAAGACCTATTAGTTACCTAAGTATTTACAATTTCTCTCGGACACGACACATCACACAACTATACACGCTTGTAGCGACCTTGACATCATACATAATATGGTGCTAATTTTCATTTAAAAAAAACACAACTCACGTCTAGTGACTAGGGCTTCCCTTTGAAGTAAAACCACCCTTCGCCACGGCGTTGTACTATAAAATTAATCACGTCTTTGTTTTAAACACTTACGGATTGTGTCGCGGTGCACTTTTCTTTTTCCCGACGTTTCGGCTACTTTCCAGCAGCCGTGGTCAGTCCTCCCGTGACCACGGCTGCTGGAAAGTAGCCGAAACGTCGGGAAAAAGAAAAGTGCACCGCGACACAATCCGTAAGTGTTTAAAACAATGAACAATATTCGCGTAAACCTAAGAAATCAATAATCACGTCTTGTCATCAGGAAATCCGTTATCTTGTTTGCCAGGGTTTTACAAAATATGATGTATTTTGTTCAAAGGTACGTGCGACACCTAGACATGACGGTGCTGTCGGTGCACATCAAGACGAAGCTGTGTCAGGTGGTCGACGCCATGATGCGGCGCCGAGACGACCTCGCCTTCAGACAGGTAAACAAACAAAGAAAGAAAGGAAAGAAAATTTATTTGGTACGATCACAAACACGACACGTTTGCCATAAAAATGTAAATTAAATTAAATAACGTTTATTTCGGGCTAATAATAACTGCTAAAAATTGGTTATTGCATTGTTTTGATTGATTGTAAGTAGATTAAATTAGTTTAGTATTTTGATTTTTTTTGTAAAAACAAAACTATCATTACATAATATATCCATACCCTAGATATTTTTATTAGTAAAGACTAATAAAAATATTTACACAGTGGATACAATGTTTTGTCCTTGTCTTATACGTTGGAAAAGTCGCTTGACAGACAAGGACAAAACATAGTATAGCTTATACAGGCTTATAGGCTGAGGTTGCCTATACAAATTGTGTGTAATCTTGCTCGAGTCTATCGAATGTAAGTGCCGTTGCACACGTCCCGGTTGCCGGGTAGTCGGTCGCGAAGTGTATGGCCATGTACGGCATAATTATTCGGCCAGTCCAGCGCCAGGTGCTCGCCCGGTCCACCACTGTGCGTCCGATCGCCGGGTATCGGTGGCCGGACTAACAGTGGTGTATGGAACACGTAGCACGCTTACATACGTCGTCCATACAGTCGTCCAGTACAATCGCGATGAGTGCACCCGCTTGTTACGTTTTGTTTACAAATAGTAATTACGTTAATTTGTACTAATTTATAGTTTATGGTAAAAATTATATAAATAATGGAAATATATATTGAACTGTTATTAACGTTGGTGGACGAAAGGCCAGTTTTATGGGACAAAAGCTGCGCAGAATATAAAGACACAAATGAAACTAAAAAAGCATGGAATGAGGTCTGCGCATTGTTAAAAAATTATGTGAGCGTAGTTTCAGTACGCGACTACCAACGTCGACTGTGAACGCTACTGGAAAAATACCGTGCCGTGTTACAGTTGAATGTTTCCCGGACCGATACCGGACAGTCGTCACCGACTATCCGGCAACCGGGCAACCGGGCAACCGATTCTTGTGCAACGGCACTAAGGCTACCGCGCTGCAATCCCCCTAGTCGGAAAGGTATTTTTATTACAATTCTCAATCAAACTACGCAGGAGATGAAGTTCCGCAACAAGATGGTGGAGTACGTGACGGACTGGGTGCTGGGCACCAGCCACCAGATCGCACCGCCGCTGCGCGCTGACGCCTCCACTATTACCAGGTGAACTAGTAATTCATCTTAGAATTAATAAAAATTGGGGTCTGGCCGTTTTATGGTCGTGTTGTCACCGTCCCCTTTTAGCGTGCTAAATTCAGCCAATGTACCTACATGTAAAATAAATGAAAAAAAACCCTTGCTATAAAAATATATACTATTGTATGAGAATTTAATGCTTTGGCACGAGTGCGGTCTAACAGAAAACTGACGTAAAATAACGCTATGTTCTGCCGAGTAAGATTATAAAATGTTGTTTGTTTTAGGGAGTTGGACCAGGCGTGTATGGAGGCGGTCGCGGCGCTGTTGAAGGGGTTGCCACTACAGCCAGAGGAATCCGATCGCGGAGACCTAATGGAAGCCAAGAGCCAGTTGTTCCTAAAGTAAGAGTCAAGGTTACATTTTATTTGAAACCATTCAAGGTTAGAATCTAGATTTATGTAAAAAAAAATATAATAATTATAACGATATATTATAGCCTGTATCACTCGCCGATAATGTAGCTTTCTCTAGGTAAAATAATTTTTTAAATCGGTTAAAGCAATCTTTGTATTTTTACTTTACATTAGTACATAAATTCAAAGTATGTAAACACTTTTAGGTACTTTACGTTATTCATGAATCTACTGAACGATTGTAACGAAGTGGAACTCTCAGAGGGGCCGGGCCGCTTGGAAACTCTGCGGAACGCCACCATACAGGCGATGTCGAACCTCCTATCCGCTAACATTGATTCTGGACTCATGCATAGTATTGGTGAGATGATGCTTAATAACTTTTTAATTCTTATAAAAGATATCTCTCGAAGAAAGTCAATATTATATTTTGTAGACTGCAATACTTACGTTTACGAAATATCAGGTTTAATCAATAGGTCATAACTATTTTTTTTTAGTTTTAACCGTAAAAAAAATTTCAGACTTGGGATACCACAGAGACCTACAAACCCGCGCGGCTTTCATGGAGGTACTCACGAAGATCCTACAGCAGGGCACAGAGTTCGACACGCTCGCAGAGACAGTGCTAGCCGATCGGTTCGAACAGCTAGTGCAGCTGGTCACTATGATCTCTGATAAAGTGAGTACAATATTTTTGATCACATGAAAGTAGAAACAAGAACCCCAAGGTGGGTTGGGGATTTTAAGGACCAGGAACGCAAGTGCGCAGCACGAGAGGTGTTAATTACAAGTATAGCTCCTCTGGTGTTGCGAGTGTCCATGGGTGGCGGATATCGCTTACCATCGGGCGATCCGTCTGCTCCTTTCCTGGTCCATTTCATAAAAAACGGGTAGCAACGTCAAACATAAATGGACTGACACCAAACAAATATCATGCTGAGCTGTTATTCACCCAACAAAAGCTTGATGTACTACTACTATGAAGTTCATTGCACCGCCTCAACTAGCATGAAATTTAAAAACTTTTAATGCAATATCACTCGGCATCCTGATGAGACTAGACACGCAGGCATGGTAATAATCATTAGGAAAGCGCTAAAACACCACATCATGCCGGAATATAAAACTTCACACCTTCAAGCCACAACAATTGCAATTGAAGATAATAAGGGCTATATTAATATCTCATCAGTGTATTGCCCTCCCAAACATAAAATTACAGAACAAATGTTCAATGAATTTTTCAAATCACTTGGAAATATATTTCTGGCAGGGGACGACTGGAATGCTAAAAACACCCACTGGGGCTCCATGCTATCCAGTAATAGACTACGACAACTAAAACTTAGTATAGATAGCAATAAACTAACAGCAATATCCACGTTCGAGCCTGGACTGGCCAACTGATACAGCCAAGATCCCTGACCTACTGGACTTTTTCATTACAAAGGGATTTTCTAGTCACTATATGAAATGTGAATCATGCCATGAGAGCTCCTCGGACCACACACCAGTCATCGTAACACTAAGTGACAACATACTTGAACAGAATAGCACAGAAAAATTGTATAACAAAGGAACGGACTGGGAAGGAGATACTTTATTGATAATAATAAACTAAATCTCCCATTAAAAACCGCGGACGATATAGACTCTTATGTTATAGATAATGAAACAAGATATATAACAATACAAAATACAAGAGGCTTGTTGAATACACCGTCCCTAGAATTCAAAAAGCTGAAGTATGACTTTCCTCTCGAAATAAAAAAAAAGGTATTCAGGAAAGACGGAGACTGGCCCGTATTAATAAACTGTTCTCAAACTCGTTCTAAAGACTTTTCTTGGCTGAGACAGTCTCAAGTAACGATTAGCTTCTCAAGATGGTATTTAATTCATAGTATGATCTCAAGACCGTATCAGTTGATAACGTTATTGATATCACTTACTCAACCTTTAATATTTTATATTGAAAAAAAAAACAGATTATCATTTATTTTCGTAGATATGAATATTTATTATTGTCTAGCATATTAATCCATATTTTTTTAACAACTACGTAAAACGGAATGCGGATCATTGCCACTCGAAAAAAGTTCTTCTTCTTCTTATTCTTTAAAGTGGCTCCTTAGTGATTCGCCAATGTGTTGTATTGACGAAATCTCTGCCTTATGAGTGGGTTTTATGAATAAACAAGGGCACAGTGTACACAAGTGTACAGGAGGAACTCTATTGAATAATCTAAAAACAAACACTAACATTTAGGGTCAGTACCACAGTTTTCTTTTGTTAATAGGTATGTACATAAAGCTTTAGTAAATGGAGTATTTACAAAACACAGAACAGATTTAAAGTTGATAGGGCGTCAAATTGTAGGAGGGAGGGGATCATATAATGAGGATTGTTTTTTTGGGAAGCGAAAAAAAAGTTCTGCTGTCAAGTGTCAAATCAAGTTTTTTTTTGACTTATCTTTGGTATTGAGTGATATTAATATAAATCAAATAGGTAATTCGTTTTATGTAAATAAATAAATAAAATCGAAAATATTTCTATAAATACTCGAATCTGGCAGAATGGTGAAAAGCCTTTACAACCGCGATTATCAAAAAAAGATGAATAAGTATCAACAAGCGTCTTTTTTTTATAACTTTATTTTGTGTTGTAGTGTAAATTCTGAGTTTGTTTAATCATAAGTAGTTAGATTTTAATTTACATAATTGTAACACAACCAAAAACACAACAAATAATACAAATAGTACTGTATCCCAAGCCGTACTCAAGTCAAGGTTTGACTGTACTCACGAAACCGCGTCTAGTAACAGTTTGACAGCAATGACAGCGTACTTGAGTAACGAGTCTCGTTTATGAATACGTTCGCACTCACTTGATACGCCGTACTTACAGCTGTACTTAAGTACAGTCTATTAATTAAAACAACATCTTAAGTACTTTCTTAAGAATTGTCTTAGAGATAAGAACGCTTTATTAATACGGGCCTAAGACGCGTTTGGCAGCTCAGTAGGCTCACGGTGGATAAAACCGCATCTAACAGACAAGCCTTGCACTTAAGACAAATCTTAAAGGATTGGTAGAATAGCACTCTTGAAGATCAACTTGAACCTCTGACAGCTACTGCGAAGACGGACTACTCCTTATGGAAATTTACCAAGGCATATAATAGACCACAGATGACCAAACCTTCTACCTATCCTGTCTAAGATATTCGAAAAATTACTTTCAAAACGAATTGTAGCCCTGTTGGAAAGTAACAATATCATCCCAAACAATCAATTTGGTTTTAGACAGAGGCACGCTACTATTGAGCAGGTCCACCGAGTGGCTCAAATAATTAGAAAATCGCTAGAAAACAAAGAATATGTTTCCTCTGTGTTCCTAGATATTCAACAAGCATTCGACAGGGTTTGGCACGAGGGCTTGCTCTGCAAAATAAAGCAGTATCTTCCGCATAGTTATTTTATAGTACTAAAATCGTATCTAATCGAGCCGATTTCCCAAGTAAAAGAGTCCGATGCCACCTCTTACTTCCATGAAATACGGGCAGAAGTACCTCAGGTCTCAATGCTAGGTCCAAACCTGTATAACATAAATACATCTGACCTTCCAACATCGGGAGAAGTTGAGACTGCTACGCTGATGACACAGCAATTTTAGCGACCAACAAAAACCCAGTTACGGCATCTGAGCAGCTCCAACTTGGACTAAATTCCATAACCAAATGGCTCCAAAAGTGGAGGATAAAGGCCAGCACCACAAAATCTGTGCACGTCAGTTTTACTCAGCGTAGGGAGGATTGTCCCCTAGAAAACGCAATTCTACCACATCAAACCAGTGTTAAATACCTAGGAATACACGTAGATAGACGCCTCACGTGGCATAAATACATTAAATGTAAGAGAGGAATTAAACATAAATTATTTAAAATATATACTGGGCGCTAGGTCGAAATAGCAAACTCTCATTGGAAAATAAACTACTAATCTATAAACCAATATGGGATGTATGGAATATGGGGGAGTGCGATTTACTCGAACATTTTAATCTTACAACGAATGCAAAATATTATATTAAAAACAATAGCAAAATGTCCATGGCTTATCACAAACATGGAGGTTCATAGGAATCTCGACATACCCACTGTGAAGGAAGAGATACACGCATTCACAGAAAGTTACAAAGTTAGAAGCGAGCGAATGAGATACGACATATTTTTGAAGGTTTCACTTTCATCGCCTGTAACTGCACACGAGTCTCGATATTTATGTATTAGTTTTGTTTAAAGTCTATAATATCTTTAAATGAGTTTTGCGTAGGGTGAACTTCCTATTGCGATGGCGCTGGCGAACGTGGTGAGCACGGGGCAGATGGACGAGCTGGCGCGTGTGTTCGTCACGCTGTTCGACGCCAAGCACCTGCTCGCGCCGCTGCTCTGGAATATCTTCTTCCGCGAGGTTGAGGTAAATTGTCATTAAGGTTTATACATCTTTAAAATTGCTTCCATTGTAAAGGCAAGTCGAAAAACTAAATAAGAAAATAAACAATACATTTAGGTATTGCAGATACATATCTAAATTATGCGTTTAAAAATTGATACACCACTAAATACTTAAAAACAAGAATTCATTACGCGAAACGAGAAATCCGACGCATCGCGCACGGCGGAAGTTAAAACGCCGTCATTTTGCGGTTATTTTGGTGCGTATCGAGACATCGTAAGACGGCCGTGTCAATGACAGTGCCTTTTTTTTTTAAAAGTCGTATTACATTGAATATAAAACTCACGTCACACAGGTGTCGGACTGCATGCAAACTCTGTTCCGCGGCAATTCGCTGGGCAGCAAGATCATGGCGTACTGTTTCAAGATATACGGCTTCAACTACCTGCAGTCGTTACTGGAGCCGCTCATATCGTCGCTGCTGGATCAGGCGCAGGAACAACCGGAGCTGAGCTTCGAGGTCGACCCTGCTAGGTATTATAAATTAATAAAAATATTTATTTCACCACTATTCGATTTGTGAGAAGCCGATGTCTGTGTTAGGCATTCAGATACAGATAAGAGCATTTAGCCAAGGTCGCCATCGCCAATAACGACGACGGAATTCGAAAACAAAAATGTATGGGATTTGACATAAGCATCGCTAAGTGATTCAAGTATCGATATGTCACTTCACTTGCTTGCTGGGTGTGTAAATCCCATACATTTTGGTTTTCGAACTTCGTCGTCGTAGTTAACGATGGCAACTTGGGCAAAGGTTCTGGTATGATATAAGATTCTTTATATTTTCAGTATTTTATCGCATAATTATTAAATCGGTATACACTTCGTTTCTGGTGTTTACAATAATTATTATTATGTAGCTTCATTTTAGCTTGAATCAGTAGGTGCTACTACGTGTAAATCTGAACTACTTTGTATTAAAAATAATAAAAATTGATTAATCGACAGGCTGGATCCAAGTCAAGATATAGAAGTGAATCGTTCAAACCTCATCGACCTGACTAAGGAGGTGTTTGATAGGATCATTGGCTCTGCGAAGAAGTTTCCACCGCAACTGCGGAGCATGTGTCATTGTCTTTATCAGGTATGCTATTTTAGGATATATTTTTAAGATATAATCCTAGCAAACGAGATAGCGATCGCCTGATGTTGAGCGATTATTATCGCTTCTGTTCACTAATGTTCATTCATTAATTATTCTATGTAATCGTCATTGACGCCTGTTTTCTGTGAGACTGTGGCATTGTAATGAGCATATTTCCGACAGGTTCTCAGTAAGAGATTCTCCCAGTTCCCTCAAACGAGCGTCGGCGCGGTCGGCACAGTGCTGTTCCTGAGGTTTATCAATCCAGCTATAGGTGATAATTTATGTTTCAATTCCAAATACATACTGTTAGAACGTTCTCAATAACAACGAAACTACTTATTCCTTTTAAATGACTATAAAGCTGCGTTCACGTCTATATGCCACGTATGTGGCATATAGACGTGGTGGTGTTAAAATGTATATTTACTTGTACTATGATTTATAACCTGAACATTATACTTTAATCACTTCTTTCTTTTTTATCAGTTAGTAGGGATAGAGATATGTTTCAAATATAATTTTACAGATTGAGATTAAAAATCTGAGTATAGTGTTTTCGCAATAGTATGGCCTCTGTTTGTCGATACAGTATCGCCGCAAGAGATGGGTATCGTGAACCGCCTCGTGCCTCCGGCCGTGAAACGCGGGCTGATGCTCATGTCCAAGATCCTGCAGAACATCGCCAACCATGTCGAGTTCTCCAAGGAGCAGCACATGTTGCCCTTCAATAGTTTCCTGAAGGCACACTTCGAGGCTGGACACAAGTCAGTTATTGGAATATAGAACTTAACCAGATACTTTACTGTTGTTCAGACAAATATTGTCTAAACTCGTTTACCTCGCAAACGATTTGTACGTCAGTAAAACTAGTCTTTCCGATAAAAAGGATTACAAAATAAACATCTCCATGAGCTAATGCTAGTTATAGTGTTTTAATGTAAATGTTACCCTGGATTGTGCTTCTTGTCTTTCTAGAGTCCAGATAGCGTGCTTAAGGCCCGTCCGTGTAAATGACCGTTTTATGGTACGTTTTGTGCGTAGGTTCTTCATAGAGATAGCGTCGGACTGCGAGAGCGCGGAGCAGGCGTCGCACAACCTGTCGTTCATCAGCGACGCGAACGTCATCGCGCTGCACCGCCTGCTGTGGAGCCACCAGGAGCGCATCGGCGACTATCTCTCCTGCAGCCGCGACCACAAGGCCGTCGGCCGCCGCCCCTTCGACAAGGTACTATGAAACACATAAAACAAAATGTGACTCACTATGTAAGATATTACTTTACAAGTATTTTTTATAAGATAAAATTGAGCTACTCAAACCAGCGATTTCCTTCGTAATTTGATTTAATCTTAATATAGGTTAAAATTTAATAGGTAGATATTAATGTTTTACAGATGGCGACGTTACTGGCATATCTGGGACCGCCAGAGCACAAACCAGTAGAATCGTAAGTACTTACAAACCAATTTTTTTTTTTAAATTTATAACACCAAAGCGTACAATTAAAAAAAATACAATATAATGAAAGCAAAAATATTGTGAAAATTGTGCAAATACTTCTTTGTATTTATTGTTCTGCATTAATCATTAATAATAATTAATTGTACTATTTTCACACAGGTCGTCAAGTATACTATTCTCGTCGTACGCGCGCTGGTCGTCGATCGACATGTCATCGACGAACTTCGAGGAGTTTATAGTGAAACATAACATGCATCAAAAGGAGGAGTTCAGAACCATCAAGACTCTTAACATATTCTACCAGGCTGGTACCAGTAAGATCGGGAACCCAGTCTTTTACTTCATCTCGAGGAGATATAAGTAAGATTTAAATTATTTTAAATCAATAGGACGACAATTATTGTTATATAAATTTTTCTGCACTCTTGCGCCTGAATCAATGTTTACTCAAAATACATATTATTATTATTTACCCTATGTACAAGTGACAGCTGTGTCCGTGACACACTTACAGCCAACCCCATTTATTTTCAAATTTGTACTTGTATTTCAGAATAGGCGAAGTGAACGCGGACCTTTTGATCTACCACGTGATATTGACGCTGAAGCCGTTCTGTCAGCAGCCATTCGAACTGATCGTCGACTTTACGCATACTAACTCCGACAACAGATTCAGGTGAATTGTTAATTTTAATATTTTTTTCCTACATATTGCCTATGCCACGTACACTGCGGTACGTAGCATAGGCAATATGTAAGACGTAGAATTTCTTATATGGACATACTTTTGCCTATTTACAATTAAAAAAAAAAGACTAACAATACTTGAACTAAAAAACCCTTTGTTTGCAGGACGGATTTTCTGCAGAAGTGGTTTAGCGTCCTCCCCGAGTGCGCGTACAGCAACGTGCTCGCGTGCTACATATACAACTGCAACAGCTGGGTGCGCGAGTACACCAAGTTCCACGAGACCATACTGGCGCCGCTGAGGGTAATATTCTAGAAAATTTCAGGTATAACAAGTATGGGAAAAAACGAGCAGACGAACTGTCTAATGGTAAGTGATTACTATCACGGCGGACAGATAGCTGCAACAACATTCCCAGACTTGTAAGAAGAAGTACCTACGTTTTTATGGCTTCATCAATGTATATTTTTGACCCTATAATCTACATTATGCATGCTCTTACATAGGACACGGGGAATTTTATTAAGGAACAGTCAGCCACGGCGACTTAACATAAAATTAGGTTAGATATCAGCGTAATTGCATCTAGATTACAACTGCATAGGACTCATATCTGCAGGGGGTGGGTAAATACTGTGATATTTAACTCATTTCAACGAATATTTATATAAAATATGATAAACAATTTCAATGATTATTATCTCCAATTCCGCATGGTTCTGAATTAAAATAATTACGGGAAATTAAATGTGATTGAAACATTGTACAATCTAATAGTATTTTGGATTGTGGTCGCCGCATTTTTAAACAGTGGGTCAAAAACTTCCAATGTCATTTAACACCTACCCTATGTTCATGTGTGCTAGCGGAAAACCACGCCGGCAGTCCATTGATAACGAATCGAAAATGGTCCTAGTAAAATAAAACATTTTATATCATCTTCTGTTAAACACTCGCTAAAGCTTATTATGCCTCCTGGGCTTGCAGATTGCTTCTATGTACTTATGTATCTTGACTTTTGTCATATTATATAGATCATATATGTCATTTATTATTTTTTTTTGAAAATAACGATTTTTCCATCTTTATACTTTTACGCGCAAGTTTCTTACGACAATTCTTCTCGCTGGGCTTGTTTCCGTACCAGTGGTAGGCATCATCATGTAGGATAATTCTTTACGTGTTATTTAATAACCTGTATTGAAATAATTTAGTTTTTTAAAATTTATCATTGGCAGAGCAACCGCAAGTTAGTGTTCATCGACAACCACAGTAAACTCAGCGACTACGTGGAGCCGGAGCAGCAGAAGCTGCCCGGCGCCACGCTCGGCCTCGAGGAGGATCTGAAAGTGTTCAACAACGCGCTCAAACTCTCGCACAAAGACACTAAAGTTGCTATAAAGGTGAAAAATAGGGATATCATAATTTGTTCAGTGTGTTTAGTGCGAGTTTTTGTCACTACTCGCCGTGAAGAACTAACTACAGAAAATTTGTATGGCATCGAAACAACGCCCCTAGTGGCAAACAATGGTAACTAATTTGATGCCATGCAAATTGTAGTCAACTTCTTCATGGCGAGTAGTGACAAAAACTCGCACTCCGCACACAGGAATTGAGTTTTGCAGTTTTCATCGAGCCTGAAAATGCGCAATGAAAGTTTGTATGGAAGAACTATTATTTTTGAAATTATTCAATTCAAATGTGAGTGTGCTAAAGCATTTGTATTGTTTTACACAGGTTGGACCCACTGCTTTACAAATAACATCAATTGAGAAGACGAAGGTTTTGGGACTGCCCGTTCTTTTGAATGATGTGTACTACGCGTCAGAAATCGACGAGGTGAGCCAAATATATGTGACAAAAGTTACTCATATTCGTAGACTTTTGACGTGACGTCTTATAAATCGATGAACGCCGGCTGCACGCACGAAAAATTGTCACGTTCCGCCTGAACCGAGCGTGCAAGCGAGAGCGCGGAACAAGCGCTAGAGAGGCACGATCAGCCTGAGCCGAGCATGCGAGCGAGAGCGCGGAACAAGCGTAATATAGCGAACTCTCCCTTATCTATTATACATTTTTCCACATAGCCGTGTTTAAAAAGTGCAAATAGTTTACGGTTACCTGACATTATAACTACCCTCAGGTGTGCCTGGTGGACGACAACCAATTTTCGCTGCTGATTATCAACGAGGCGACGCCGCTCAGCTTCATACACAACGACTGCGACAACATCGTGCAATCCATCATTCACATTCGCAACCGCTGGGAGCTCAGCCAACCCGTACGTATTTGGGTCAATCTCCCAGAATCTGTATTTTTTGTTACGACTGATGACGTTAAGGGCTTTTGTGTTACCGCGAAATATTTATCTTCCAGCAGGCAATTTTTTAATAATAATGCCCTATGTTATATGTATATTATTATAATGAGGTCATTTTAAGTAAAAAATTTGCTGCTAGAAGATAAAATTCCGTGTAGAACACAAAAACCCTAACGTCATTAGTCGTAACAAAATACAAATTCTTGGAGATTGACCCATTTACGTTGCACTTTGAACTTTTGTGTACCTCAATATTGTTCAGTTTCTTTAGATTTTGTAATATAAAATTATGTTTAAGTAAAAAAAAATAAAAAAATGTAAAATTGCAGAGCATAACTACTGCCAAGTGCACGTTTACAATACAGAAAGTAATTAGAGTGTTATTCATTTACTGTATTAGTACCAAACGTAGTACCAAACGGCGTGGAGGAGCGCGCCCGCCACGCCCACTTTTTGCTTTAAATTATATCTGCAATTGTATGCTCTTCTACCAGCGTTGTGCCTGAACAGTACTTAAAAATAATTCAGATACCGAAATACATCACAGTGAGCCGCAATATGGCTGATAGCAGCTTGAATTACGTATGATATAAATATATTTTGCTATATATAATTCGAGAAAATTACTATTCATTTAACCGTTCAGGATTCAGTGACGGTACACCAAAAGATCAGACCCAAAGACGTGCCCGGCACACTTCTAAACATGGCGCTACTGAACCTCGGTTCGTGCGACCCGCAGCTGAGAACCGCTGCCTACAACCAGCTGTGTGCGCTTACCGCTACCTTCCATCTCAAGATCGAGGGACAGCTTCTAGAGACATCAGGTAAGGAACCGTATATTTTGCCGATATAGAAATATTCTTATATTCTAAAGTATGCTTGTGCCGAATTTCATTCAATTTATTTCGGAAAAAAAATGTTCTTCTAATATTAGTAGTATGGTTGATAAATGTTTACCTTTTCTAGGTCTATGTATACCATCTAACAACACAATATTCATAAAGTCTGTGAGCGAAAAGCTGGCACACAACGAACCGCACTTAACACTGGAGTTTTTAGAGGAATGTATACAGGTAACTGTGCAATACAGTATATAGATTTCATAAACTTATATTTTTCCTAGAATAGTCATACAATTTTTTACGTTTACATCGGCAATAGACCAAAAATATCAGTGGACTTTGTTTTCAGGGGTTTAGAGGATCTACCATCGAGTTGAAGCATTTGTGTCTGGAGTACATGACACCGTGGTTGGCTAATTTGGTCAGGTACGGAAGTACGATGGCAAAAAATGTTTTCTTTTAAAAATATAATTATATAATTTCATATATGCTTAGCTACTTAAGCTTGAGAAAATATTACGGTTACTTTAGTGATGACGTCAGTTTTTAAATTTATAGGTTTTGCAAGCCCTCCGAAGAGTCCCGACGTCAGAAGCAAGTGGCCCAGATATTGGAGAAGCTTATCACCCTGACTATCGAGGAGACAGAGATGTACCCGTCGGTGCAGGCCAAGATCTGGGGCTCGATAGGGCAGGTGCCAGAGCTCATCGACATGGTGCTCGACAGCTTCATACAGAGGAGCGTCAGCTCCGGTACGATTAATTACCGGCTGATCCTGCAAACGTTGTTTTGCGATCTAAATTATCGTACTAACTCGTTGGTACAGAATAGTTTGCGACCTATTGTCAGGCAACGAATGTCGGCCAAGGAGTTCGGTTACAAATTCTGTGATACGGGAATTTTATATATTAGGTTGTTTATTTATTCATATTAGTAATTTATTCATATTGTAAGTTGACAAGAATGAGACAGGGAGAAATTCTTGGACTTCTTGTTAAGCTCCTAAGTCGATACATAATATATAAGTTACCTTTCATTTTAAAGAGCCTTTAGAAAAGAGAGTTTTGTCATTGTCCCTTTGCACTGCTTATATATTATACCCAAATAGTATATACAAAGGAACATTAAAATATTTGTATATTTTCAGGTCTGGGCTCACCTATGATTGAAATAATGGCAGACACTGCAGTGGCCCTAGCTTCAGCCAACGTACAACTTGTCTCCAAGAAGATTATAGGTCGAATTTGTCGCGTACGTAGGTTTTGTAACTTTAAAAAGTAGGTTATTTTGTTTACAATATATATATTTTTTTGTTTTTAGTATGTATCCTTATTATCTTTTTCTTATTTTTTGTTTTGTATTTATCTCCAGGCCCTTACTAAACTTCCCAACAATATTTTGGGTCCCGTTACTCCGGCCACTGTAAGTTTTATTTTATATTTAGTTTTTATTTATATGCGTTGTTTTTTTTTTCACTGGTTTCACTCATTCACTGGTTATTTACCTTTGTTATACGATTTCTTCATATAACTATATCTAGATGACATATGAAATTATGTGGGTAGGTGGTGGACAAGACTTGTCACTCGCCGACGGCCATGTTGGAGCAGCACATGATGTGGGACGACATCGCCATCCTCGCGAGATATTTGGTGAGGAGTAACAGATTAATTTTGCTATGATTTGTCATCAACCGAAAAGTTAATGGTTTCCAGACAAAACTACTTCTGAGGCCGAGAAATCAAAATCAAAAAAGTTTTATTTCCATATAGGTTACAAAGCAACGCTTATGGAAACCTAACCTAACCTAACCCGGCGAGAAAAATATAATAAAAATGCTATCATAATCAAGCAACTGGGTTCTCCTTTTTTGGCGCCGACTTACGTTCAACGCAAAGTCATTTATCGTTGGTTAATTAAATGACAGCCATTAAGCTTTGGCGTTGCGGTGCCGCTTTGGCAGTGGTCGCGTACGTCGCGACGCATCATCGACGATCGCGAGCAAGAAAAAAAAAACGCTACCGTGTGTCTTAATAATAAACATTTATTTGACACAATGAGACATTACACCACAAATAAAACAAAGACTTACATACAAAAGTCGTAAAACAGGACAGAAAAACAACTCAAAACAAAAACATAAAAATTACGTACCATGAGTAGGAGTAGGTACGCAAGAGATACTATTATGGATAGGAAGGTAGGTAGTGTAGGTAATGCCTAACCCTCAAAAAGGAGACCGCTCGGGCGTATCACTGTGGCGTAACACCACAGTGCCTGGTATTATGCGGTTCCATATTGTTGTCGTTTGATGGACCTATTTAATACACTCAGCAACAGCACATAAACAGTTACATATATACATAAACGATTAACGAGATAATGATAATAATATTATATATTATGGGTTACAAAATACAATAGATAACAGTGTGAGTCATTGCTATGGACAATGCAGCGATCACGCCACCCGCGCCCTTCGCACTCCCCTCACACACCTCCCTAGTCCCATAAGCTATAGTTAAGTTGCAAGGGGCAGACCTCGCGTGGCTAGGCGCCACACTTGTTCATAGCAACTATCATGAGATAAACAATATGAACAGAAAATGTACAATACATAATACATATATATTATACTAGCGCTGTAAAAGGATTAAATAGTAAGTATTTTGATACATTTAGTTGTGACCTTTATCAATATTGTGCATAATTAGACTACATAAAATAATAGTATATATTTATATTTTAGGTGTGTTCTACATAGGTAATATCATTATTCGTTCGCTGTCGTACATTAATGACGATTGAGAAGTAGTTACCTGACCTTTAAGACTACAGGCTCCAGGCTTAATCTGTCCCGTTTTCTTCAGCTAATGCTGTCGTTCAACAACTGCCTGGACGTGGCGCGGCACCTGCCGTACCTGTTCCACGTGGTGACGTTCCTCGTGTGTTCCGGCACTCTGAGCATGCGCGCCGCCACGCACGGCCTGGTCATCAACATCATACACTCGCTGGCCACATGCAACTCTCCCACATTTTCTGGTATGTGTTTACGACGTAAAGGCCCTTTCCCACTACGATGATTGCAGCTTGGTAGACTTTCAATCGCCACACATTTGGCCTTACGATCAACGCACATCACAGACTTATTTCTTCAGACATTTCAGAGTTTCCTGAACAATTTGGACGTTTATATCAATAATAATTTGTTAGTTACGTAACTGATGTATATAACTAAATAAATATGTGTATTTCACAGAGGAAACGCAGCGGGTATTGATGCTGTCACTGGATGAGTTCGCGCTGCCGAAATTCTACCAGATGTTCGGCATATCTAAAGTAAAGTCAGCCGCTGTCACGGCGTTTAGAAGCCCGTATAACAGGCACGCCGGAGACTGGTCAGGATATTCCCTATTATGAATTAAATTATTGTATGTTGCTACTTTGAAAATTTCAAATATGAGGTGTGTATTGCTTGTGTTTCCAAAACAAAGATGGATTAATTTATTTGAATATTACATCTAAACTTCATCGCAAGCAAGAATAAATAATGTTTATTTATAAAAATAAATTAATTGTATGTAAAACTGCGATGTCATAATACACAACTTCCTCAATGTGAGCTGTGTGTCAGGTACTGCGAGCCGTCGTACGGGTCGGAGGGCGGCGCGGGCGCGGACCGTGAGCGCCTGCCGCTGCAGTCGCTGGAGACCATCACGGACGTGCTGCTGGAGATCATGGAGGCCTGCATGCGCAACATACCCGGCTGCGACTGGCTGTCCACGTGGTAAGAGAACCATTCTCCCAAACACAAGAGGGTCAATAAGCGCGAGAGAGTCGAGAAGGTATCAAAAAACGACACATTTGACACAATTCCAACCACTCTGCCGCGCTACCTTCTTCAAACGAATTTCTGAATGATAACAGCTGGCTTTTAAACAACTTATTTAATTTTTACAATGTCTATAACTTTTTTGTTTGAACAAATGTTTAAAATTGATTACTGAATGATTAACAAGTTATTTAACTTCAATTAAATCTTGATCACAATTTTTTTTAGGACAACGCTCGTGAAAAGTTTTGCATTTTGCTTCAATCCGGCGCTCCAGCCTCGAGCTTTAATAGTCTTTGGCTGTATAAGTGAGTATCTGAAATGTTTAAATATTAAACTTAAAAATTAAAATACAAATGCCTTATTAAATTATTTATTTAATGATTCAGGTAAAAATGTAACAGACGACGACATGAAACAACTGCTGAGGATATTGGTGAAGGCTCTTGAGTCCTTCAACGACCTAGCTCTGCTGGAGGCGATAATTATGTGCCTCACGAGGCTGCAACCGCTTTTATATCCGGTAAGTTTATAACTGGCAAATTATAGCTTGAACGATAAGATACGAGAAGAATAAAATATGGCATGTAATTAAAAATACCATCAATCATCATTATAGTGTAAAGGTTTGATTAGCTATAAAAATATTACTTACCCGAAGTTGGGCAACGACTTTTTTTCTTTTTATCATTCATAACACGATACAGTGAGTGGGACGAGAAAGAAGACGAGAAGTTTTAGATTTTCTTAAACTTACATTATGATGATAATGTACAACATCAACAGGAGTCGCCGATCCACGCGGCGCTATTCTGGGTGGCGCTGTCGGTGTTGCAGCTGGACGAGCCCACGCTGTACGCCGCCGGCCTCGCGCTAATGGAGCAGAATCTGCACACGCTCGACTCGCAGGGCGCTTTCGAGCACAAGGTGTGTGACACTATACAGTATTAACTCTACTCTATGACGTCACTTTACAGTACTAACACGCTTGGGAAACTTACAAGCACTGCTTACAAAGTGATTTTAATGGTTGTTTAATGATATGTTATGTTTCAGAGCCTGGAACAAGTGCTGATGGAGACCAGGGAGCCGCTCGAGTGGCATTTCAAGCAGTTGGACCACGTCGTTGGATTGAGGTAAGTTTTTTTAATTATTTATTTTTATAGATTGTTATAATTCTAATACGAACTTGTCCATGGATGACGGGCGAACATAAACATACAACCACTTGCCAGCCTTGGTTGATATCACACCTCGATTTTCTATAGAATAAATGAGTCGGTATGATATTTTTGTGTTTCTAGTTTCCGGTCGAACTTCCACTTCGCGCTGGTGGGTCACTTGCTGAAGGGGTTCCGGCATCTGGCGGCGGGCACGGTGGCGCGCACGTGCCGCGTGCTGGCTGCACTGTTAGCGCTTGCCGCGCGCGACCGCGACGACAAGTTCCGCGCCACGCCGCACACCATCGCTTACCTCACCGGTACTGTGCCGAGGATTTATTAAACCAGTTGATTTATTGAGTAAATATATTTCTCGGCCCTGTGAATGTACTTAAGGGATTCATTTAAAAAATATTAACTTTATGCTTGATTAACTTTAGCCTATTCCAATCAGTGCTTTGAGCTTTATGTAGATAAATCAGTCGGTGACAATTCTCTTTTATACAGCCTAGAAGCTAAACCATTACTTCAAACCACATAATATTATATAAACATATCATGCCAAATGTTGTCAATGTTGTCCCTTGAGCAATTTAGACATAGCTAAAACCCTATACTTACTCTCTAATGCCCATTTGCGCAGATCTGGGTTAAAGATCATCTATCTCTCTCGTTTTTCGTATTTATGAAAGAGAGGGCATGATATTTTAACCCAGGGTTAACTGTAACCCAGATCTGCGAAAGTGAGCCTAATTTTCTCAATATTCTGATACCTTATATTTTCTGTTTTCAGCTCTCGTTTGTGTAAGCGAAGAAGTTCGATCGAGATGCCATGTTAAACATTCTCTTCCTAAGTGGCTGCCGGAAAACTATGAATACTTTTGTACCTCAGTGGATAATATCCAGGTAATACAATATAATACATTATTATTCTATTAATAACTACTGTACATACAGTTTTTTAGTTTTTGTAATTCTAAAAAAGATAAGATTTTAAGCTTATAGTTTTGTTCACAGACACGCCGGCAGAAGTCGTGGGACATTCTGGAACATTCGTCTGTATCATCTATGCATGGAGGTATTACTTATTTCGTATACGATTAGCGAGTAAATATGTAATATACTAGATTATTGACCATTTATTTTCACTGATGTATCAGTAATTTGTCTACCTTATAAGTTATAACATATAATGATCATGTTAAATACGTCTGTTATCCGGTAATTCCCTAGCCTATCAATATCATGATACAATAACCGTGTGTGCAGGTAAATCGCCGACGCCGCAGCAGTCGAGTAGCGGCGGGCACAGTCCGCACCTCGCGCACGCGCCGCACCAGGTACACTCTCGTACAGACACACACACACACACATGTTGGTTTGATCGGTGTTTAGTTAGACAATGTTTGGTTAAGAAGGAATATATATTAGAACTAGCTTTTACCCGCAACTACGCATGCGTTAAGTACAGGAATTTTTTTAAGGGGGTGTATTTTGGGAATTTTTTCATATAAATTTTATCATGTCAATTTAAATAAGACACCTTAATCATAATAACTATCCGCTTCCCAAAAGCGGTAAGTATGTTTGTTGTATTTAGTTTAGTAACAGTGTCGTCTACGTATATATGTTCTAATATCGTACAAAAGACTAGCAAATTATTAGGCCCAGAATTTTTTATAAACTTCACAAATTTTTTGAATGCAAATTGAAATCAGAATCAATAATTGTTTTTTAATATATTCCTTCTCTAACCATCAACAGTACAGTACAGTTTGGCTTGTGTTGAAAATTGAAGCATACATGACTAATATTTATCTACTCATTCACAACTGAACATTATCATAAACAAACTCAGAATAGTAGACAGACTTGGTACAAATCTAACATAATTTTATCTTTTAATGTCTTGAACTTTAATCGGTTTACATTTTCCTACTTAGGTACATACTTGTTTCATAACATCAACTTCCTACTCAAAATCTTAAATACAATATTTCTCTCTCACAAGCGTTTTACACTATACCAATAAATGTAAGTCCGTTTACTATTCTATTATGATATTTCTGATAGAAGATTTTTATTTATCACATTATAAAATTTTATGAGCAATGAAATAAAATAGTACTTATGTTACTCTGAAGTGGCCACGAGCAATAAAAATCTTTTATTAGAGGATTTTCAGTATAACAGTTCTTCTCTTTCAGTGTCGGTACTAATCATTCTGTCACATGTTCTTTCATGCAACTTGTATGGACTTGTTGGATCGTCTGTATTCGTTTGAATTATTATGCCCGGTATCATCCTATGTGCTTGACTTTCCTGAATGTCGATGGGTATTTTGCATGCTGCTTTATGCTCTTAGACAGCTAGAATGCGTTTCAAAACACAAAGGTCTTTCTCGGTGCCCATATCTAAGGACACGATCGCACCCCCCAGGGTAAATGTATAGTTTATATTATATCTGTTGTCCGTATATCGTGTATTGCCGTATATATGCCTTAACCTTAAGAGCTTTTTCACATTGCGTGGTGCGATATCGCACCGATAAATTACCAAGGTGTGAGAGAGACAGCGATATGTTTTAATATGAAATACTGTCTTTGTCATTATCGGTGCAATATGCGATCTGTCTGGATATTGAAAAAACGCACTTATGCCAAAGCGTAACTTAGTAATTTATCGGTGCGACATGCAATATTCCACTGCGCAATGTGAACACGCTCTAAGGCTAAGCCGACATAAATCGTGCGCTTGTGTGTAATTCAGACACTTGAGGGACGCGCACGCCTAATGTATAATCAATTCGTCTTATATATATTTCTCTAAAAGTGACAATCACTCGCATAATCTTGTAACCGACCCGTGCCATATAGGTTTCCTTTTCGATTGTAGATACAACTTGGTCCTATACTAAATATGTTTGGTATAAGATATCAAAATTTATGGAATTGGTTTTACTCTAGACAGCATGCCATTTCACACAAAGCAAATGTGCAATAAAGATGGAAGTAGATTGACCCCTATTTATCAAAAAAAGGTTTTTTTTTTAAATAAGCAGATAGTGGCTGCTAGCTTAGCTTCAAAGCAGTTTAATATTCTATCATAATTCACACATAATTCCATTAATTTTGAAATCATATTATTATCTTTGTAAACCCAACAATCAAACAAATATAACCTGATAAAATTATACTTATTTGCTTACATAAGTGTAAAGTGTTAGATCACAGTGAAACAATAAATTGAAAAAGACAATGTTATTTGCTGGTATCTTACTAACTTTGAAATTATTTGTTAACATTTTTGACCTCTACAAGTGTCATCGTCTTTTGGTTTTGTCAATATTTTTTTTCGTTATTATAAATACACCAAAAACATAAAATATTATTATCATTTTACGACGCCAAAACGAAATCTATACACAATATATAACTGTACCTTTCATCTTACAGAAGTTGGAAGGGCGGACAGTTAGACAGACGGAAGGAGGAGCGCAACTATAAGGGGTCCTTGTAGTACTACGAAACCCTAAAAAACTTTTTCTTATGAAAAAAAATCCCCATAACTCAAACCGGACAGTAATAACACCAAGGCTGTCATTATTTTCTTAACAATTGTAGTTCCAATTGAAACGATCTTTCCATCAACATAATACATCTTATTGCTATTTGTGGGTGGTCCCAATCTGCCCAGTGTCTTTGTTATTTAATATCAGTAACCTTGGATTAATTAAGATTATTTGGATTACTTGGATTAATTAATTACGAGAGTGCTGACAGAAGTGAAAAAATTGTGCACAGGCGCGCGACTGGTCCTACCTCATACCGCACCGGTGTCACCGTGTCAGTAACAGTGTCGCGAGTTCAATGGCTTTTTCCCCATCTCAAAAAATGCTCAGCACGCCTCAAAAAGTTTTCACTTCAATAAGTGTATAAGAAACATTAATAAAATACAAAGTTTTGTGTGAATAGCATCCAGTCACACTCCCATATTTTGTAATAATTACGATTACAATTTTTTGCACTCAACTTACACAAGACGCGCACGCCTATCGTAGTTTTTATATACTTAATTAAAATTATTAGAAAAAAAAATGAGCAACAATAACAGGCATTTAAAACTTATAAATTAAAATAGTATATAATTTGAAATATTTGGTTTCTAAATTCGTTGTATATAAAAAAATATGAGATACTAATTTCACGTTAACAAACTTATAATAATGTGAACCTGTATAAAAATTTCAACAAATAAGTTCTTGATGCCCAGACTAAAAGTCCTTTCCTCGACATGAACTATGGGTTGTGCGTTGTGACATCTGATACAAAGCACTATACCTAATAGTGCTTTAGTCGAAGTTGTGTCTAGAAATCTATTGCTATATAAATAACACTAATACGATACCTCATACTGTACATAGCATATTATATCGCTATTTTGTGACTGTTTGGCATAAACACTGGTGAAACATTTAAATTGGTGTAAATCTAATGATGCATCCATAATATTACTTAGCGTAGCTACACGTATTTTCGTCACGTTATTCACAAACATGAGAATAGTTGCTGAATTTCATCGCGTCGTACAATGTTCAACAACGTAACACCAGTGCATGCGCCATAATAGTGAAATAGAATGAATTTATGGTAAACAGTCACAAAGTTACCCATCCTTTAGTGTTCCCCATCCGCGTGAAACACAGAATGGGTCTGTAATATACAGTATATTCAGGACGGGGAGGGGCGCGCTCACAGCGTACAGCACGGCGGCACCGGCGACGCCGCAAGGGAGATGACTGACGGCGACAGCGGTTACGAGGTATGGGCTATTATTTCCCAGAATTCAATACTAGCGACATTATCAAATCATGGAGGCATAATGCAGTGTGTGTTTTTAACAAACGAGCTACATATTTCTAGCAATTTATACAAGTAAAACTGATTTATGAAAAAATGTTTTAGTGCAATTTTATTAGCGAAAAATGCTTATGCGTTTTCGCTACTCCTCATGGCGGATTGGCCTTTAAAGCGCACTCTGATAGTCCTGTATTTTGATCTCTTTAAAATCCCAAACAAATCGTTGATATATTTTTTGTTTTATGGTATGCAATAATTTGTTCCTAACTATACATCGTCATGATGTGAAGCATTAAGTAGAATACATTGTCATCACATTGTGCAGGTACAGGACACGGACGGGCGCGCGTCGCCGGGCAGCCTGGACGAGACGGACCGGCCCTCCTCCACCAAATCCAACGACAGCGACTACCCCGACTGCTCCGCCAAGGTACAGAGGCTGCCCTCTAGCGGCACTAGATGACGCCCGCTACGTCCATTACACTGGACAAAAATCTTAAGTTCCCTCCACTTCTGATAGGTTGGAACTACAGGGGCGGAGTCGGGCGCGGCGGAGACGGGCGAGGCGGCGGAGGGCAACTCGCTGCTGGACCCGGCCGTGCTCAGCGACCCCACCACGCAGGCGCTCGTGCTCACCGTGCTCGCCACGCTCGTCAAGTATACCACAGGTGACGACCGCACCGCGCCACCGATACGTCGACCAGCTGGCTTTGGCCACCAAACAGCCAGCCATTTCCTCCTTCTGTTGTTTATTTTAGCGCCGTAGTATAGCGAACGAACTTTTATACTTTTATATTAGTCCATATTCAAAGTACATAGTATTTAATTGCACTTAATTTTTTCAGATGAAAATGAAATTCGGATATTGTATCAGTACCTAGCGGAAGGATCGGTCGTGTTCCCAAAAGTGTTCCCTGTTATGTAAGTATTTCATAAACTACTACAGTAATTCATTAAAATAAGGACATAGCATATGTAGTCATTTGTCTCAGTCCCTGTCTTTATTTGAACGATCTTTATACTTAATGAAAAGTACAACCACGACCTCAATGTCTTTCGGCAATCGTCGTTTTCCATACATCGTCTGTCATTTCCATAGAAACCATTGTGTTTTATAAAACAACTAGCTTTTGCCCGCGGCTTCGCCCGCGTGGAATAGTGTTCTTGGAGAAAAAACTTCTTCAGCAAATAACTCTACTCACTGCAATATACTTCTGTATACAATATTGAAAATGATTTTAGGGTTTCGTACCCAATGGGTAAAACGCAATCACTCGACGCGACAGACCGTTTGATATATATTTTTCGCGCTTGAATATAAATTTTACGATATCTTCTAAATATAAGGTATTAATTTAAATTGTATGGTTTAAAGGGCTACTATAATGTGTATAAAATGCTTAAAGTGAGTAACGTATTCAATTTGATAAGGATCGTACTGTATCCGTCTGAATAACTTCTGAAAATACTACCATACATAATAATGAGTATGAACTGGGCACGGGCAGCTAGTTTTATTATAAGTATTGTCCAACCGCTTTGTTGCTGCATTTTAAATCTGTAATATCTTCGAAAATTACATGCTGTAAAGGGCCATATTGATCTATATCTATCTATACCTATCTGTCTATATCTATATCTATGCACAATGTATTTAAAGTACTTGATTGGATAAGAATTAATGCTGTATTGCCTAAAATCACTTCTTAAATAAGCTGTTATTTCTCGTAAAAAGTAAAGGATAAAAAATAGTTGATAGTGGGTTATCCCTAAGATATAGACATATACCATCGCGGACTTTATTGTAGACCTTTTTAAGATGTACAATACTGTAGTAAATTATTTGGATCTATCTCGTAGGGTTCAGCCAGCGTTTGCAATGCAAGCGCAAAAAATGTGTTTATTTACGACATTAGAAACCTCTAAAATTATCAGTGTTTCCCTACTATACTATGCATGTTATGTACATATTATAAACCTTCTTCTTGTATCACTCGTATCTATTAAAAATCCGCATCAAAATTCGTTGCGTAGTTTTAAAGATCTAAGCATACATAGTGACAGAAAAAGCGACTTGTTCTATACTATGTAGTGATGTTGTGCATGTCTTTAATTGATATGAACACTGTAAATGGACCAAAAACAATATAGACACAAGCTTACATAATTATCAATTATGTAAGCTTGTGTTTATATTGTTGATATGCCAAATAAATAAATTAAAAAAAAAACATTAGCAACATGGTTTTACTATACATTGGACGGCTGATTGTAACTCGCTACTCCCTCGTGTTACAGCCACAGCCTGCTGGACATGAAGATCAACCACGTGTTGATGCACTGCCATGACCAGGTCATCCTCAGCGCCGTGCAGAGCATCATCAAGGTAATCACTATAACATACGTGTAGTTGAGACGGCTAGTTTTGTGTGTGGGATCCAAACAAAAAGTTATAAACTAAAAAAGCCTTCTTAAAATATAAAAGGTGTCTTATTTTAAGTGTTAATATTGTAAAAAAATGTATGTGTTCTAGTTTTAAATGAGAGCTTTACTAAATAATATAAAACTTTTCAGAACATGATAGCTTCTGAGGACGCGAGCCAGCAGCAGCTGCACTACATGCAGAGCTGCGGCTTCGGCGGACTGTGGCGGTTCGCGGGACCTTTCACTAAGGTTAGTTTGTAGGGTTCCGTACCCAAAAGGTAAAAACTGGACCCTATTACTGTCTGTCACCAGGCTGTATCTCACGAACCGTGATAACTAGACAGTTGAAATTTTCACAAATTATGTATTTCTGTTGCCGCTATAACAAAAAATACTAAAAACAATAATATAAATATTTAAGGGCTCCCATACAACAAACGTGTTTTTTTCCCGTTTTGTACGAAACCCATCGTGCACGAATTTTTTCGACACCGATTCGCACTTGGCCGGTTTTTTCATAAAATGTTATCTAAACGAAAACCAACGACCTGTTGCGTTCCTATAGATGCGAAATATTTAATTATTAATTAAATATTAGTAGTGAATAATTTAAATTATCAGTATATGGTCGCAAATTGCAATATAAAAAGTGTGATAACTGATAAATATATTTATTTTTTATTTAAACGAATTACAAAGATAGTGCGAACGACAAATGATTGGCGATTTCAGAATCCGTGCACACCGGAGAGCTGCGAGCTGTTCGTCAACTGTTTAGAAGCGATGGTGGAGACGTGTCTATCGGGCGAGGACACGCATGCGCCCGCCGCCGACGCCGACCGACCTGATAGACCCGACAGGCCTGACAGACTCGACAGGCCTGACAGACCCGACAGGCCCGATAGACCCGATACGCTGCTGGACCGCCCCGAGCGACCCGATCGACTCGACCGCGCGGAGACATTCCCGGGTAACGTATCCTACTACAATTATAAATGTGAAAGTTTGTGAGGATGAATAGTTGGATGGATGGATGTTTGTTAATCTTTCACGCAAAAACTACTGAACGGATTTTGATGACATTTCGTATGGTCGTAGTTTGAGCTCTGTATTAACACATAGGTAACATTTATCCCGAAAGTCCTACTAAGTCCTACTAAGATAACCATGTACATGGTTATCTTAGTAGGACACTACAGCAGTCTACACTACTATTGCAAAATCTGGTTTTGTCCCTAATGACAAGATTGTTGGATTCATTTCTTGATGTTCAGCCATGTTAATAAATATTTTTAAATCTTAATTTTATAAGGGCCCGTTTCAAAAACCTATCTATCTATAACTATTTGTGACAAACGTCATCAGTCAATCATTTGACCGTCTTTTGCAATACAAATGTGACGTTTCTAACAAATAGTTACTGGTAGAAAGTTTATTGAAACGGGCCATGAATAAATAAAAAATGAATTCATATAATATGTAACCCAATTTGTTTCTTATACCAAACTGTGTTTAGTTTCAGTAATGCCCCGGCAGGGGACACTATTCGGTTCGGACCCGGAGACATAGACGAGAAGTATCGTCCACATCGATACGATTGCCCGTGTCATAGTTACGATGTTAGTCACTTATCGTAAAGTTTAAAAAGATGCATGCTGTAAATTTTTATGAAGAATGAGCAGATGTATCGAGGAATATATTAAAGTTAAATACATTTATTAATATAACCTATTTTTAGGTTCCTTTGTACACAAGACCAAATGATTGCTTGTAAGTTTGAAGCATTACAAAAAGTTAAGGACGCTATCATATTTTGAACCCGCTTAATTTTAGGTAGGCGTAATGTTATTGTAAAACAATAACATTACGCGTAACGCACACATTTAAACCGCTGTCTGCTCGATTTTATACCGACGTAACTAATCTTGGTAGTATTTAGTGGTTGATAGTATTAGTTTTTCATTTTAATGATTAATTTTACTGAATGGTATTGTTTAAGTAAAATTAGTCGTAAGTTTACAATCGAACTTGGTAACTGTTACTAAGTACTATCTGCGTGTCCATACATGGCACTTCTCTCCTTCTCTGTTTATGAGGATGTCTAAAGGCGTCAGGATATCCACTACTCGTTCGCCCCATTATACAATAAAAATAGAATATACAATTATAGGCTTTATTTTTATAATTCAAAATTTTGTACATAGAAAATTAACAATTGCTTATGTATTTTACGTTGATAATTTGGCAATAAATGAGTAACAATGAGTGCTGCGAAGTTGAGGATTGCATGGGAATTTGTCGGCACGTAAAAAGACAATATATAAAAGCTTACATTTGGTTATCTATTTACAACTAATATTTAAAAAGGTAGAACAATAGTAATTGTAACATATTTTATTTTTAATTTTACTATTTATTTGGCAAATAAACAATGATAACAACAATAACAAAAGGATACAAAAAACGTACACTAATAGATTTTTCCACATACAAAATAAACTCAACAATTTGACAAGAAAGATAAGCTTTTACAGTTTAATAATTGTAATATTATTCACGAAATCCTTCGTGTATCGCGACGGTACTTTGGTAATAAAGGCAGGTTACAAATCACAAAATGTACACCGTAGTAGGTACTGTGAAACTGCGATGAAATAAATATATTATATACATCTACCTATCATTTGTTTCCGTCAATATGTTTGTGCGTATATGTGAGCTATGGTCTCTAAGATTCATAGACCTCGCGTATCGAGGGTCAACTAGTTCTGGTAGTAAACAGTTATTATAGAATTTTACTAAAGGTCCTTCCATGTTTTCCTTCCAGAACTGATTGTCTCTTTCTACGTATTCATATTTAATTTTGCCATCGCCTGTCCACACTGCAAATATACACGTGTTTTTACCAGTTATTCGTAACTGGCCCTGGACTTGGTAGTACCATTTGCTTTTTTATTGACTATGAAAGCGTCCGATTTATAAACCCAAAAGTCAATTTTCTTTTGCTTTATTGCTTAGTCGGGTACTATATTAAAAGCAGATTATGGACACTTCATTTCTACAATGCCATGATCGTATTTGCCGTCCGGAGTAGCACCCAGAAATAAAAACTCATTGTGTATGAACAATCCACGTTTTTGGATGTTAAAATTTAAAGCACTTTTCAATTCTTGAAGCGCTGTATGCTCGTTGTTCCTGCCATGTTTTATAGGAGGGACGTTGCTGAGATCGTTGCCATACAGGATTTGTTTAACAAGAGGAGCGCAGGTGGTATTTGCACGCCGCTTGGCAAACTCTGGCGAACCAGGACGCTGTCAAAAGTTTCCTTCTAGTCTCTAACCAGAGCGGGCTTGCGCTCAGCAATACTGTGCTTCTTTTAATTGTTTGCTTAGCTTCTGCAGACATAGCTAACGATAGTAAAAAGTCTTGTTTGGCTTTATTGTACTCGTGTACATCCATGTCAGGCTTCTGGCAAGTTTCGCCATAACGAGAGTCTCTCACCGTAGCACTTTCAATAGACTTTTTCTTTTTAACCTTTCTTCTCTTATAATTTTTTCCCTACGTCCATTTTCTACTGAATTATTCTGGCGTTTGCCTCAGTCCCAAAAACAAATCTGTGCCTATATGTCTGTAATGTGCCGCTGGTATAGAATGTTATTACTGCAGCTGAACATCGTCCGCTGTATGACCTTTTTAATGCATAATTAACTCTTTTTCCGCCTATATATTTTGCAACTGGCATTAAAGCTTTCGACTAAGTTATTTGTTATATTATATGCAAAACAGTACGCATGTCGGGATAATCTATGCGCCAAATCTGTAATTTTTTGAAACAATCCAAAAGCTATAATTTCGGGCACAAAGTTTTCAGAGTTCGTTTTTTTGCAAAAATATGGTTTACAATTATTACTGTGATCACCGAATATATGGTAGGGCCATATATATATAGACGAATCAACTCCCCGACGTAACCTTAAATACTTTTCTTTCAATAGTTTTCTGCCTTTAATGTGGTTACCACATTGTGGTAAAAAGTGTTGGTGGAGAGTACTAGAAGTGCTTTGCAATAATTCCGCAAAAGATGGTTTTTATATTCTATTTTAGCTACTGTTAAATTTTCGTATGGCCGGGCATTTCTAATGCAAGCATAGGTACTGGCGTGTCCATCTGCAATTAAGTGGAAATAAATAAGTCCATGGTCAGGTAAGGAACTTTTAAAACCCCTACTGAGAAGGGTTTAGGGCGGAAATCGTAAGTTGCGCGTAGGCGCGCGAATAATTTGACAGAATTTTCCCCACTGATAACCATGTCGATTTATTATAAAAAAACATGGCTTGAATCTTGAATTAAAAACTTGAATAACAACTTCGTAATCATCAAAACCCCTAAAATTGATTACTGTTCAAACCCCTTAAAAAAATAACCATTTGAAAGATAGTAGGTATAATTATTTATAAATTGTACAAAAAAAGAACTATGAATTATTTCTAAAACAAATTCTAATAACCGTACTTAGTACTTACTTTTATTTCGGTCCGAAAAAGTATCAACTTCGTTCAAGCACAGTATACACTACGCACTCACTTTTTTACGTAAATAATATTTGCCATAAAGCGTTACACCCGCGCTTCCACAAGCGCGTTTGGACGCGGAATGACGGACGACGATTGTCTAAGAGTAAAAAGTGTATGAACAAATTTGAGAGCGTTTCTTATCTTTCTTATAAATGGAAATGTTATTTATTTTTATATAAAATATTTAGCTCTTCGCACAGGGGACTAAATAAGCAACAAAATTTTTAGTATATTTATTTTTCTTAGTGCAGTGTATTTAGCTATACGTACTGGTTCCTAATCAGACCCCATTTTTTAAAATCTTTTGCGACTATTGTGATGGTTAAAACGTATTTGTGTGAAAAAAATTTACGCGGCTATAGAATTTTTATGTAGGTGCGACTCTAGAGATGAATATATTAATTATCTTTCATTTGAAACCAAAATATCCACGCAGTGTGATTCCTAATTCATTAAAATGGCACCTGAAAATCGCTGATATTTGTGAAAAAAAAGTGATAGCGTCCTTAAGTACTACTTTTTCCATCAAAAATTGTATCTTACCTCGAGTAAAATGAAAAATCAATGTTTAATACCATGTACTAGGCTAGTAACATAAACTGTTCTATAAAAAGGAATACAAAAAAACTAGCAAAGCTTGCCTGTTTTTATATAATTTAGTATGAACCTCGAGTGGTCAGTAGAACGCTCACTCCTCAGTGGTAGAAAATAGAAAGGTTTCATGAAAACCACTCGGTAATATTTATCACAATACGTAAATAAGATTTTGATCTCGAAATGATCTCACCAAAGCTCTCTACATTTTAGCAGAAAAACGATATAGGTGTTTAAAACATTATTAATGTGACAGTACACAGATCGTGTTAGAGAAGGCGGTGCTTGGGTATGTCATAATTTTACCTTAGTGTTAGTTCCTCTGCGAATGTGACCCGCAACGACGAAATAAATTGTGTACCGTATAGTGCAATATTTATTGAAAACTGTATGGCCAATTATGTCCCTCATAATTATTATACTAAAAATATGTTTATATGCCTTCTGGTTTAGTACAAATAATTTGTTAAGGTAAGTATTTTGGACTCGCTTATAATTTTTTTACGATCGAATACTGAAATCCAAATTAAAATTAAGAGCCCTCGTATTCACAGGCTGTCGCTGTCTAGCTGCTAGCCGAAATGACAAGGACGGCATGTGACTTGAGCGTCCCTTAATTTAACTATCGTTTAGGTATTCGGCCGCTAGTGTTTTATATTGAGTAAGTAGCACAGTAACCGGCCATAAAGAACGCACATCGACTTTTTAAAGGAGATATTCCATTAATATTGGCCTTAAAGGCCATAATTTCTGTAAAATGTGTTGACAACGTGACATTTGTCGCTGCTTCAGCGGTGTTTTATGGCGCCTCTTCTTTAATCGCCGACGATGGATAATGACGAAATCGAACATTCGGCGATCGTGTGGGCGCATCAACGCATTCGGCCGCGATTCCCTTTGATGCGTGCCCAAAAACCGACAATTCACGGATAACGGCAACGACAAGCGAATAGCTCCTCTATACCAGGAATTCCCAGTGTGTTCCGTGAAACGGGTAAATAAAAATGGGGTTTAATAAAAAATAAAGGTTCCGTAGAATAGTCATCCATCATTCATCAGGGTACCGCTAAAATGATTATTATATTATCCAGCTGTTAAATTATACCACGGTTACAAAAATTTTTTGAAGTAGCGCAAAGTATGTGATGAAAAAAAACTTTTTTTTTAAGTCAAATTGTTATTATATACATGTCAGTGTTGATTTTCATAAAATAAAAGGTATTTGGCTGGTGTTCCGCTGGTGGCTCCACACGATCATGCGCGCAGTCGACGACGATTGTCAAAAGAATTACAGAACTATTTATTATTGGTCTACAAAGCCGTCGCTTATCTCTTAAAAGGTAAATGTGCATTCTTTTTGGGCGGGCGCTGTACACAAGCACGTGGTACAGAGCAGGTGATCCTAGTGATGAATATACCGGTATATTGGTGTGATAAATATTATATGCAAACATAACGCACATTATTAAATACTTGAGAAATTCTAGACTTAGTTACTTAAGCTAATTTTATAATACATAATTTTCTAGTACTGTCTACATATTATAGCCCATATACGTTGCTCTCTTTGTAGTTACAAAATTGTTATGCATATATGTTTTTTTTAACAATCCAAAGCTTTTTGTTAAATTATATTGCAACGTTTTTAAATATTTATATAATATAAACTAGATCATAAATTGTGAGAAGAAAAGCTATTGATCGAGTTGGAATTTTGCCCGGTATCTTATTTGCTAATTAGAAGTTTGGTCCGCTTCGCTTTAATATGACCTAAATATGATCTTTTAGTGTCGTGTTAGGGACAAACCATATGGATAGATATCACTCGGTGTTAAATGTAAGTTTAGTAATTGCCTTTTTCACAATCTTCTAATAAAGTGTCTAAGAGCTTATTCATCGGTTATGCTAAATGACAAAACTATCAGACACTTATCAGAAGTTTGTGAAACAGGCCCTAACCGCCGAATACGGGAACGCTAATTAAAATTAAGAGGCTCCTATTTACCGAGACCCGCCGCGATAAAGCCGCGACAGCGACGCGACGTCTCTGCTAGCCGCTCTGAGCGTCCCTTAATTTAACTATCGTTTCAGTATTCTGCGCTAAACCTGTATCACGATTTCTTATTGTATCGTATTATTTTATCAGCCTTTCATAATATTAATGTAATTTTTCTCATTCGGAGGCGTTTGGGCGTTGCTGATAGGGGATGATTATTTATATAAAATGGAACATATAGGATATAAGTAAACGGAATATAACCAAATATAATATCTATTGTATACATGACAATTATATACGTATACGGCATATATATTTCCACCAAATCGTCCCCATTTATTTTGGATATATTATATTAGTTGTAAGTATATTGTCATACAAGTATATCGGCAATATATTTAAAAATATAAAAATATAAGCTTAAGATTCAACATTACTGGTTTGTATCGAACGTGCTTCTTGAAAAATTGTTGTCGACGATAGGTGGATAGAACGACATTTATATGAAACGCATCAAATTATGTTTACTTAAGAAAGTAAGTCTTTGTAAACGAGTGCAAACTAAAACGCCAGATATTGTTAAGTCGCACAATATTATGATAAGAAGTTTTGGTACAGATATTTTAACTGTATACCGTTTAGATGTTTTAACATATATTTTAGCTAAATGTTTCCTAGGGCCTACAAGTGGTCTAATCGTTAATATCGATGTTAGTTGTAAGTGTAGATGCGATTTTAATATTTTGTAACGTTATGTACTCCAATAATATTTTGTTACGATGGTCAATAGTTTATACTGCGATTAATGTTATAACTAGAACCTGTGTGTGTCACTAAAACATTGACCCCCTCACTAATAAAAATATTTACACAACGAATAACTTAAGCGACCACCTTTGTGTGTCAATTGATTTTTTCAACGTATCAGAAAAAGACGACAATGTTGTTGAAGTTATTCGTTGAATAAATATTTTTATTAGTAAGTACGTAATAGTTTATTTATAAGATACGACTAATTGATATGAAATTTAATTCTTTTTATGAACTTTTGGTGCGAGCACCACGCAGTACATCCAAATTAAAATACTCTAAAAAGTCGAAAGTTTAGTATATATTTACACTGTCGAGCTATGTGTCAGTATCCATTTTATGGCTGGACATTTTTATTTATGTAAAGTTATAAGCATACAGTGATATAGGTTACTGCAGAGTTAAGGTAGGTTTTAGTTACTCAGAAGTGGCAGCGTCGCCGTTCACATAAAAAAATGATATTTGCAAATCTCGTATAACACGTATGTAGGTATATAACAAAAAGATAAATTGTATTAAAAAGAATAAACTGCAAAAGCAAGCAAAAAGCATGTCTTGTGTCGTTTGCGGCCACTAAAGTATAATTTTCTGAGACTTTAAAAGAGCAGTAATATAAATCAACAAACTTACTGGGCCGTATCGGTAAGGCGGAGCGTACACACATAACCTATCATTTGGTACTCAACCATTTTTTTTGCCGCTGAAGCTATAAACGCTTCTTCATAATTCCTAAATAAATCGAATTTTATTTCCAAGAATTTCCAAATGTTATTGTCTTCTACATTTCGATCTTTCCGTTTCAATGCTGTTTATATCAAGCTTGTCTACTCTACGCCTTGTGTTAGAAATGTTGCCAGCTAGATATTGTGTTATGTTTCAAATCATGGATTTATAGTTTATAAAATATTTAAAATGAAAATTTCTATACATTTTTTAACACGGGAGAAGATGGATACTTATCCCATGAGAACTTAAAAATGTACCGCAAGTGTAGCTATTTCTAATGTCGAAATAGTTTGAGCTGCCGACATTGATATATGTACTGAAATTGTTCTCCTATGTATTAGGACCAAAGTATCCTCCTTTTCCTATATATTAAATATAAATATATAAATTACCATGGAATATTTATGAATTCATTAATAAATTTTATTACAAATTGACTGCTTTATTCATTTTCTTCACTGTATTTAAAATATTATATTACAAAATTAGCTTAAATTTTGTTAAAAAAAATATATTTGCTGTTATAGATATTTTATTGACACCATAAACACAGAATCAGCTTACATCAGGATTAAATGTCACCAAAGGAATCGGTGGTAGTCAAATGGGTCCACAATTCATGTCATCATCAAAAGTTACTATTCTTACACAACTGTCAAGATTTTTTGATATACTTGAAATTACTGGTAAACTGTTTACAGTCCAGGCATGATGTAGGCGATGTTGTGTAGAGTTTCCTGCAGCAGACGGGTCGGTGGCCCAATGTTGGGAATGGCTCGGGCCACGCCCAGAAGAGGGGCCAGCGAGCAGAGCAGAGTGTCCAGCAACACAGACACCGACCCCGACACGGCGATTTGACCCTGCACAACATTTTCATAATGTCACAAGATTGTAAATTGTATAGCCAGGAGCCATAGCCACTGTATGAGGGTGAATCTCCAAAAAATTAGACTTCCGTTGAGTATAATGAAGGAAGAATTTTTTTAGCTCTACATGGAATTTTATCATCTGGCAACCAATTTTTCTTTCATTGCCCTTCTGAAACTATTTAGTAATATGTGCCACATTAAAAAATTGGTTGCCAGACGATAAAATTCCTTGTAGTGCCCAAAAAACTTTTTGAGATTCACCATTGACGAGGACAGCAATAGTAAAAATAGTCGTGATGTCGTGATCGAATAGAAATCATGAGTGTGATAGGTATGAAAATGTCCATATAAACGTAGGCGTTTTTACAAGAGCATGTAGACGAAAATAAAAACCTGCACTAAGAGCGCATATTTTTTATTGCAGGCACACTACGTAAAGGCCTGCAAAACTAGGATGTGAAGTAGACTCGTAAATTTTCCGCAATGAGGATCAATAACATAGTAGCAAATCTGATTTTTACTAAGTACATCGTATGTGTATTAACTTAATGAACATTTAATTTTTAAATTGTTAAAATCCGTCAAGAAATGGTGGAATTATTTACAGTTTTTCTGAACGGCTAGTTTGAAACGCGCGCTTCCGCTGAATTCAGTATAATATGTATATTATTTGATTATACAACATCGCAACCAATTGGTTACGATGACGTCATCTGTCTGAATTCGTGCGACAACGGCTTGATTGTACTCCTACTTCATAGGTATTGCATAAGTATTCATTATCCGCTTCTTGACGCTTGTGCCTCGCGTGCAATGTTTTCGTTTACGTTAAATATTTTAGTTGTGTTTATAGGGGAGGTGACGACGACAGATGACGTCGCAGCGACTAGCTTCACTCACTGGCACGTTTTTGGAGCTAATGCAATTTTGGTCCGATTTAAATAAATTCTTAACAGTATTTACTGATTTTTTTGTCGCAATAAGTCTCCATCCCCCACAAAAAACATGATCCTCATTTAGCGTTTAGGACGACACGAAAGTTCCTTTGAATGTTATAATAAAGGATGTTTTTTAGAATTAAACCTTTTTTAAACTAGATTTTAACTTTGAAATGGAATAAAACAAAGATGTTTGTATTAAATTGACATGAAATTTACTTTATTCGAAGGACACTCTTCTGTCATTATAATTTAAATATGACTTCTGGCATATGACCGCCACGGCTGGCTCGGACGTAGTCTAATCTGTAGGTCCAATTCTCGATGACTTTTTCCAACATTTCTGGCCGTATATCGACAATAACGCGGCTAATGTCGTCCTCCAAGTGGTCAATCTTTCGGGCTTATCGGCGTAGACTAGCGACTTCACATATACCCACAGAAAATAATCAAGTGGCGTTAAATCGCACGATCTTGGAGGCTAATTAACGGGTCCGAAACGTGAAACTGCGGTTACCAAACGTTTCCTTCAATAAATAAATTTTGGCGCGAGTTGTGTGACACGTTGCGCCGTCTTGTTGAAACCACAGCTTCTGCACATCATGGTTGTTCAATTGTTGAACGAAAAAGTCATTAATCATGGCTCTATAGCGGTCACCATTGACTGTAACGTTCTGGCCACCATAGTTTTTAAAGGAGTATGGACCAATTATTCCACCAGCCCATAAATCACACCAAACAGTCAGTTTTTCTGGATGCAACGGTTTCTCAACATACACATCAGGATCATCATCCAAATACGGCAGTTTTGTTTATTAACGTATCCATTCAACCAAAAGTGAACTTAATCGCTAAACAAAATTCGCTTACGAAAATCGAGATCAACGGCCATCTTGTTTTGGGCTCATTCACCGAATCTACGCCTTGCTAGGTGATCGTGTGGCTTCAATTCTTGCACGAGTTGGATTTTGTAAGCACGCAAACCAAGATCTTTTCCTAAAATCTTCCATGTAAATGGTAAAGTAAGTGGATGGACAAATATCCAATTCTTGTGTGTGGCGGATAGACTGATTCGGGTCTTCCTCTACAGCAATGACTTATTCTGTACGCACTGTACGTCGTCTCTGGATGCGTATTAACATGCGTTAGAATAAACATGGTGCGAAAACGTTCCATAGTTAATCGAATTAATTGCTCTGTTGGACGATTATGTTGACCGTAAAATTGACGTAGTGCGCGATACGTATTTCGAACAGAACCATGATTTTCAAAATAAATTTGCATAACTTGGAAGCGTTGTTCAGGCGTCAGTCTATTCATGTTGAAATGCCAAACCAAACAAAACATAAATCACTTGACAGCTGACAAAATGTCCGCCAGTTCAAAAAGTGTGGCAGCTTAAATTTCTAGACTCTTAAAAACACTTTACAATACTAGCTTTTGCCCGCGGTTTCGCCAGCGTGGAATAGTGTTCTTGGAGAAAAAACTTCTTCAGCTAATAACTCTACTCACTGCAATATACTTCTGTAATCTGTATATAATATTGAAAATGTTTTTTAGGGTTTCGTATCCAATGGGTAAAAACGGGACCCTATCACCACGACGCGATGTGCGAGACCGCTTGATACGAGGGCGGGTCAATAAGTCCGTGACTTTTGGAATAAAACACAGATTTTTTGATAAATAAATCATTTTATTTTTCAACGTAGTCCCCCATGAGCTCTATACACTTTGTCCAACGCTTCTCCAATTTTTTTATCCCTTCCAAAAAATATGATTTGTCGAGGTCCTCAAAATAGGCCTTTGTTTGCGAGATGACTTCATCATTGGAGTCAAATCTTTTTCCACCGAGCCATTTTTTCAGGTTTGGGAACAAGAAGTAGTCACTCGGAGCCAAATCTGGAGAATAGTGTGGATGTGGGAGCAATTCATAGCCCAATTCATGGATTTTTGCCATGGCAACTGCACATGTGTGCACCCTTGCATTGTCTTGGTGAAAAAGAACTTTTTTCTTGGCCAAATGAGGTCGGTTTTTTTTCAAATCCTCATTGAAGCGGTCCAATAAGTTGGCATAATATTCCCCATTAATTGTTCTTCCCTTTTGAAGATAGTCAATGTGGATTATCCCACGTGCATCCCAAAAAACAGTAGCCATAACTTTATTGGCTGACAAACCCACCTTGGCCTTCTTTGGCGCCGATTCACCCTTAGAAACCCACTGTTTTGACTGTTGTTTGGTCTCTGGTGTGTTGTGATGGATCCATGTTTCGTCCACGGTTACAAAACGGCGCAAAAACTCCTCCATATTGTGATTAAACAACGCCAAACCTTCCTGTGAAGTTGTTACACGATTGCGTTTGTGGTCGACTTGCGGAAAGCTTTCTCATGCCCAAGTGATCATTCAAAATTGAAACCACTGAGCCATGCGAGATGCCTATGGCTTCCACAATCTCTTGCACTTTCAATCTTCGGTCGGCCAACACCATATCGTGAATTTTTTCGATTGTTTCGGGTGTAGAGACCTCAACTGGGCGTCCAGGACGTTCGGCATCTTCAGTGCTTGTACGGCCACAACGAAATTCAGTAAACCACTTTTTTACCATTAAAATCGATGGTGCAGAGTCCCCATAGTATTTATCAAGCTTAGCTTTGGTCTCGGTAATGGTTTTTTTTCGCAAAAAATAATGCTTAATAAGCACACGAAATTAACTTTTTTCCATTGTTTCCTTAAGTTACTGGATAGTCTGATAAAGATAGCTGTAAAACACAAACTAACTGACGTAGCAAGTTCAAATTTTGATAGGAGTCAACTGACAGATGCCTGTTGACAGGAGTAGTGTTGCTTTTTCAGTAAGGAGGGTAGAAATTCAAAAAGTCACGGACTTATTGACCCGCCTTAGTACTATATATTTTTAGAGCTTGTATATAAATTTTACAATATCTTCTAAATGTAAGATATGAATTTAAACTGTATAGTTTAAAGGGCTACTATAATGTGTATAAAATGCTTAAAGTGAGTAAGGTATTTAATTTTATAAGGATCATACTGTGTACGCCACCGGCCCCCTCGGCCGGTCTAACCGCTATGTCCCTGCATTTTAAATCTGTAATAATTTCGAAAATATTCATTTAAATTACATACCGTAAAGGTCCTTATTGATCTATATTAAATGCACAATGTATTTAAGATACTTAATTGGATAAGGATTAATGGTGTATTGCTTAAAATCGCTTCGTAAATAAGCCATTATTTCTAGTAAAAAGTAGAGGATAAAAAATGTTTAATGTGGGTTATCCCTAAGGGATATACGTATACCATCGCGGACTTTTTGTACACCATTTTAAGGTGTACAATATTGTAGTACATTATTTTTATCTATCTCGTAGGGTTAACCCTACCAGCCAGCATTTGTAATGTAGGCGCAAAAAATATGTAGAAACCTCTAAAATTATCAGTGTTTCTCTTATATTATGCATTCTATATACAAATAAACTTTCCTCTTGAATCACTCTATCTATTTAAGAAACCCGCATCAAAATCCGTTGCGTAGTTTTTAAGATCTAAGCATACATAGGGACAGACAGAAAAGGCGACTTTGTTTTATATTATGTAGTAATACATAGAATATAGATACATAAACTGGTACCTCATGCTCCTTGAGCCTCTCCCCGATGATGGCGAGACTTTCCCCGAGCAGACGCAGGTGCGCCGCAAGCTCGGCTGCGCCGCAGCCGCCCACGCGGTACCCACCCGTCGCGCTCGCAGCCGCTGCCGCCGTATTTACCGGCTGTATAGTCCAATAATTACAAAGTGAATAATAAAACATAAATTAAATTTCTGTATTTCAGGCATATGCAGCCACCACAATTAAAATATAAACAGTAAAATTAAAATGTAATATAAAACATAATAAACTATTGACTCTGTATTGGGGTGTTCAATCATAAAAGACATATCATGTAAGCAATATCCACCAAACATATTATATTCAATACACTAGGGATTACCAAAGCGGTACCTCAAGGTGTTTTATCGAATAGTCATCAGGGTTTCCTCATTTTTTATTATTACGAGGGCTGCACTAAAAGTATCGGGAATGGAATATTTCCACTGTTCCTGTCATATTAAAATCTTTTTAATTTAAAACTCCTTGGTTTTAAAAATCGAATACCGTTTATTTATTTAAAAAAAGATTCTCGGTCTTGTCACAAGGTCTTGTCAAACTTGTTTAGTCGTTGAGAAAATGGAATTGACTCGAGAAAATTCTAGAGCGATGATTTATTATGACTTTCGAAGTGGTTTAACACAAAAACAGTGTGTTGACCGGATGATTTCTGCATTTGGTGATGAAGCCCCATCCAAAACCACAATTTATCGCTGGTTTGCTGAATTTCAACGTGGACGTGTCAAGCTCAGTGACGATCCCCGTCAAGGTCGTCCAAAAACTGCAGTCACCCAAGAAAACGTTGATGCTGTGCGTAAGCTGATTGAGGAAGATCGACATGTGACATACCGCGAAATTCAGGCAACTTTAGACATTGGCATGAGTCAAATACAAATAATCTTGCATGAACAATTAGGTGTAAAAAAGTTGTTTTCCCGATGGATACCGCATTTGCTCTGTGAAGAGCAAAAAGCGGCTCGCGTTACTTGGTGCGTCAGAACTCTCGAAAGATTCCACGCAGGATCCTCAAATGCTGTATACAACATCGTATCAGGTGACGAATCCTGGATATACGCGTACGAACCCGAAACAAAAAACCAGTTACGAGTTTGGGTGTTCGAAAATGAGTTAAAGCCAACAAAAATTGTTCGTTCACGGAGTGTTGCAAAAAAAGTGGTGGCCACGTTTGTCTCCAAAACCGGCCATGTTGCGACTATTCCTCTTGAGGGACAAAGAACGGATAATGCAGAATGGTATGCTAATATTTGTTTGGTCACAGGTCGTTTCTGAACTCCGTAAAGAGAACTGCAACCGCCGCATCATCCTCTATCACGACAATGCGAGTTCTCACACCGCGCACAGAACAAAAGAGTTTTTAGAGCAAGAAATCATAGAATTATTAGACCATCCGCCGTACAGCCCCGACCTAAGCCCTAATGATTTCTATACTTTCCCTAAAATAAAGAATAAATTGCGTGGTCAGAGATTTTCATCACCTGAAGAAGCTGTGGACGCCTACAAAACGGCCATTTTGGAGACCCAACTTCCGAATGGAATGGTTGCTTCAATGATTGGTTCCATCGTATGGAAAAATGTGTCAAATTTCGCGGAGAATACTTCGAAAAGCAATAAATACATTTTTAAATAGTAATGTTGTGTCACTTCCTTGATTCCCGAAATTTTCAGTGCCGCCCTCGTATTAGCTGTTAAATAATACCACGGTTAAAAATATTAATGGCGCTTTTTTACTAGGTATCGAACCCTGTATCAAATCATTATAAATATATTTATAAATAGAATCTGTAATGATTTGACATGGCGTTCCATAAACTAAACGACAAAATATGAGTGTCATTTAACATTGTATCATCCTATTGTACCATATTTTTGCAAATAAAATATTCTTATTCTTAAGGTAATTGGTTGGGTTTTACAATTTAGGCACCATTGCACTAGGGGTGCTGCTGTAGCTGCAAGTATAGCCTAGATGGCTGATTTTTTTTATTGCATAAATGAATAGTCCTCTTTAATGAAACGAAATAGTTTCGGGTGAGAAAAACCCGCATTTTAAAGCTATATATGTTTTTTCTTTCGCCATGTAACAATATATCAATTATTTCGACTCCATTTTGTCAGTCCGATTGGCAGTTTGGTATGCTTTTTTTGCTTTGTCAATTCGGAATGTGATAGGTTAAAATCGCGGTCAGATACATATTTTTGTGATTCTTTTTAATTTTTTAAATCTATTAGCACCCAGGTATTTAAATTTGAATACATAATCTAGGGCATTAATACTCTAATAAAATGTAATATAAGGTTTACTAACAATAGCAGGCTGTTGTGGTGGAGTCACCGGAGTGACAGGTTTGTTCTTAGGTGGTCTGCCCGGGCCCGCATGTACCGATTGTCTCACCGGAGCTGAAATTTAAGTCAGAGTATTGAGAAATATTATTTTTATGAGTAAATACTTACTTGTATAAAAAGTAATATAAATTCATTCAAATTGCATTTATTTTAACAATGTTTCCAAAAAAATATTTTCTATACTCACTTTGGTTTGATATGATTTTGTTAACCGTAGATTGATTGCTTTGCTCCTTCTGCATGGCAAATCGTTTTGCTTTACGCTTCCAAAGATATCTTTCATTGTAATTTACCTGAAAAACAAATAATTAATTAATATACTAACAGGTCATAGTGGCTTCAAATGGATGGACTTACAGACTACAGTGTTAAGCATTAGGAATATTTGTTACAATACGGTATTTTTCTAATCTTTTTTTATTACATAAATGAATAGTGCTCTGAAAAAGTAAAAATGCACAAAAAGTAACCAGCCCAAACAATATCATATAATATTTTATAGAACTCACGTTCAAATTTGCTGGTACCGACTTTAACATTAGGAAGAATGAGAGTTTGAGAGAAATAGTTAAAATTTTAACCGTATTTAAAAGGGGAATTATTTAGAAAATAAGTTTTATGCTTAGACTACTTCAGACAAAGTCGAAATTACAATATTATGTGTCCATATAAATATCGAAGAGTTCCCACGATTTATCATGGATCCCATCATCAGGTCACCACTTTGGTGACCAAGGGACAAATTTCGAATTATAGCCTTTACAACAACAATAGAATTTTGCAAATAAGTTCACAAACGGCCAAGTAATGTTCAAAAATATTCGTGTCGGTGTAAAATACTATGAGAAGTACCTATAATATCATCATAATGTGATGATTTATGTTGTGATGATGGTGGTGATGATGATGATTACTGTTAACATTGTGGCATATACTTGCAGTTCTTTAAACAACGCCGAAATCCCTAAACATTTATCTATAAGGAGTCAGGAGTTCTGTTTAGTACTTTTGGATCCAGGGGATACTTTGGTGCAAAATCTTACTTTTTGGTAGCATTTGCTTGGACTACTTCAAAAGTCAAATCACCATGTGTCCATATAAATTTCGAAGAGTTCCCTCGATTTCTCATGGATTCAATCATCAGGTCACCAATTTGATGTAAAAATTTGGGATTATACATAAAAATAAATAAATTTGAAAATCGGTCAACAGACGGCGGAGTAATCGTTGAACATACAATATATATTATATCGCCTATATTGACCAACCGCTTATTATAAGTAATTACACAGAGAAGTTTGTTTTTCATATTAAGAGCCCTATTACAAATCTGCATTCTGCGAGATTAGGTATTTGAAGCGTTCTCGACATTTCGCATTTTGTAGTAATTTTGCAGTTGTTTTTATCGTTTTTATTGAATTAGGTTAATAAATTCATGCTTTAAAATTATAAAATCTTTATTCCTCATGAAGTAACAACTGTTCTGGTATAAATTATGCTTAATAATATTATCGTAGATAGGACTAATTCACAGTTAACTTAAATCTATTTTCGAAGTTTCTTTGGCTTAGAATAAGATTTTTTTCTATATTAAATCAAAGATATTTCATCATATAACATTCTCATTTTATTATTTCATTTGCTTACAACAGTAGTTCAATCCAGGAGCTCAAAAAAGTGCCTTCGCGCATTTTATGAAAATCTTTCTCTGCAATTTTGGGTTTAATTAAAAAGTTATGCAAAATTTACAAAAAGCGAGGCCGCTACGAACTAGGCCAATAGCTATTCTGCACTGCAAAGATACATTAACAATTTTGACATTTTGAATACAAAATGTCAAAATTGTTAATGTATCTTTGTTTCTGAAATCAAGAACGCCATACTTGGCCATTTTACGCAAAAATCACAGTCGAGATGTAATATGCCTCTTAAATTACATATGTCGGATATAATAACTTCGCTCATAGAGACATGTCGCTTATTGTGACCCATTTTTAATAACTTGCGTCCGGTTATATCGACCGACATGATTCGTAACACCTTCGGCAGTGTTCGGGAGAGTCATGTGATACCCAACAGCGTTCGGTGCGTGCATGGCTTGTTTTTTTGGTTCTAAGAAACTCGCGCGGGCCATCTTTTATCAAAAAGATGGAAAATTGTTCTTTTAAAATATATAAAAGGCATATATAACAATGTTATGACTAAAACTACATAACATAGTAGATAACATACAATTAGTGGGTAATTGATAGTTTAAAGTCAGGCATTGTTCATTTGTGATTTATGAAAAATATGACATCTCAACCTCGTTGTAAAGCATTTACGATTGAAGAGAAAGGTGCAATAATATGCAGATTATAAAATGGAGAATCCAACTCATCTCTCGCAAAGGAACTTAACGAAAACAGGATAATTTTTTTTTGGATGCCTCCGCCTCCTTTTTTTGGATGTCGGTTAAAAATTGCGCATTGCGGATTGTTTGAAGCACTTTTGCGAATATTGTGAAATCGCTCCATACCAAAGTTGTACAAGCAGGTGACATCACACGCTACTAATGACGTTACGTAATGTATGGCTTATACACAAAATTTCTATTAATATCTCCGAAATTTGCGCGTTTATCGATACCTCCTACGTAAGTCGTTGCATCTTCAAAATAGCAATTTTACAGGAGACCACTTTGAAGTTTCAAAATGGCTTATGAACTTCACTAACCCAGAATACCATACCCATATATAAATAAATCCCAACCCGAATCCCGTTACTACTTCATATAGGAAAACCATTTATACTCCCCGCCGTCCAATTACCCCGGTGTCCCCTGGCTATTATCACCAGGCACACAGAAATATAATTCAGGAACCCGCTTCCCAAGTCCCGAGTCCCGAGATCCCGAGTCTCCCGGTTTAGGGACTCCGTGCTACCGAACAAAACTCGTGCAAACCTGACTCATCTTATAGACACTGTGCTCAATAGTGGATCAGTTCTCCATGGTCCAGTGGAACCGTCGTAGCATCAAGAATAAGAAACATGACATTTGTAATATTGTTAATAGATATAGGCCATCAATTATTGCCGTCCAGGAGACATGGTTAAAGCCCGGCTCATGTTTTTGAGTCCCGGGCTACTCATGTTTTCGGAATGACAGTGTAGATGGTAAAGCTGGAGTAGCCCTTCTGGTCTCCAGTCGTTGTACATATTCTTTATTTTCTCTTCCTATACATAGTAGTTTGTATAATATTGTGGCTGTCCAAGTTTTAAATACCGTATTTATATCTGTGTATATACCCAACCCAAACTCCTCGCATCTTTTCTGAACTTTCCTGTATCATTTCTTCCATTTACCTCCCACTGGTTGTATTAGGTGACTTGAATGTCCACCATGCATCCTAGGGGTACTACATTAATGATTATCATTCTGCAATGTTATTAGACATTGTAGATGATAACAACTTAGTGGTTCTTAATGATGGGTCTCCATCTCGGCGGGTCTCTCCCTTACAGAAGCCGAGGAGTGTGGTGGACCTGTCATTATGCACCCCTTCTCTCTTCTCTTCTCTTCCTTGTGTTCGTGGTATGTAATTCCCTATTCTTATGGAAGTAATCATTTTCCCATTGCTATTACTATGACTGACTCGACAAGACAGACAATCTCACCCATCCCCCCCAGACTTAAATACAAAATAGAGAAGGCAAATTGGGACTAGTTTGCAGTTGCTACAGATGTTGAAGCTACACTCATTCCCCCTATAAACACAGATAACGCTCAAACTCAATAACAAAATTTAAAAAAATGCACTTTTACAGGCTGCGGATAGTTCAATAAAACACTCAGGAGATGACAGATTGTCACTTCTGTAGTGGGATTCCGAATGTACCTCAGCATGTAAACGACGTAAAGACACGGAAAGACTTTATTCGAGATCAATGATTTATGAAAATTTCCTTAATTACCAAAAATAGGCAGCCGAGGTCAGAAAACTGCTTTCAGAAATAAAGAAAGGTGGTTGGCACCAATTTTATCTTTTTGACCTGCGTCGAAACCTTCGACGAAAATTGGGAAAATATAAAGAAATTTAGAGGTTCCATGGCAAGCCATTACCGTCAGTCCAATGAGTCTGAGTTGATTGAAGTATTTTCTCAAAGATTAGCACCGCTGACGGCTCCTTCTCTTGAGGAATCCACCACATATACATCTACTGGCCCTTCTTCTGATTATTTTGATTCTCCGTTTTCTCTGGAAGAATTTCTACTAGTTTTAGGTTCATTAAGGGATACTGCTCCCGGCGAGAATGGAATACCTTATTCATTCATAGCCAACAGTGGACTAGACACACAATTAGTATGCCTTGACACTCTTAATGGCATTTATTAGTCGAAAGTTCCTCCGGAGGAATGGCGCTCACAAATTGTTTTGCCTGTACTTAAACCGGGAAAACTTCGTAGCGACCATTCTAGTTACAGACCAATAGCTCTTTCGGCCACTTTATCAAAAATTTTGGAACTCCTCATTAAAAACAGGCCAGAATGGCTTATGTAGAATAAGGGTGTTATACAAGACACAGTTTTGTTTTCGGAAAGGATTTTGCACTATGGACGGTTTAAGTACCCTTATTACTGACATACGCATTGCCTTTTCGAAAATGGAACATGGTGGCGATGTTCTTGGATGTATCATCTGCGTACGATAATGTGTCTCTTCCGGTGCTCAGACAGAAACTGCAACAGCTGAATATCCCTGTGAAGATGACTAACTACATCTGTAATAGCCTCTCCTCCCGTTCCCTTAACATTTCCTTTCATAATTCCAATCTCTCCACTAGAACCGTATACAGAGGCTTACCGCAAGGTAACGTCCTTAGCCCGCTCCTCTACAGCATTTATACCTCCGACCTACACCTTACCGTTAATAGTTTTTGTGAGGTTATTCAATACGCCGATGATTTAACCATGTACATTGCCTGAAAGGACATAACGAAATGTTCCGCCCGCCTCAACTCTGCCATAAGCTATTTATTTATTTAGTTATTTAATAATTTATGTACACAGAATAATAAATAATGAAATCTTAAAACTAGGATACAATTTAGTACAAAGGTACTACTTATTCCAAAATTGGAATTTCTTCCAGTAGACCCGATACAGGAGAACATAAAAAAAATTAACAGTATCTGGTGCGTACAATTATAAACAATATGAAAACAGATTAAGTTCTTTATTATTATACAAATACTTACATTAAAAAAATACAATATACTAATATATACAATAATTTATAATAGTATAATAAAAACATAAAATATTAATAGCATAAATTAAATTAAGGGTTTGGTATCTTAATTATTAGGTTAAGCTGACATAGCGCTCTCGCAGTCTTCCCTTAAAGAGCCCAAGTGTCTTACAATCCCGTATCTCAGCTGGCAAGGAGTTCCAGAGTTTAGCAGCATGCACCGTGAAGGAGTAGGCAAAGAAGTCGGTACGATGGGGAGGGATATCTAGAAGAGTACGTCTAAAGGGTCTACAAGATACGTTTTGGAAATTAGGAAAGGAGACAGAGGATTCGATAGTTTCTGCGTAGACGAATAGGGAGCCACTGCAATTGCTTTCTGTACTGAGACACGTGATCTCGTTTTTTTAAGCCAAAAATAAAACGTATGGAGAGATTCTGCAACCGTTCTAATTTGTTTAGAATTTCTTCATTCGCGTCTAAATAGCAAACGTCAGCGTAATCAATAATAGGTTGGATAAGGATTTGCGCTAATAGAATTTTAGTAGGAGTAGGAAGAAAGCTTTGGAGTAACTTGAGTGAATGCAGGGTGTGGTAAACTTTACGACTAATGTTGTTGGCATTGGTATTCCAAGACAGGTGTGTGTCAAAAATTACTCCCAGGTTTTTGGCAGAGTCAGAGAAAGGTATCGTAGTGCCGTTCAAGGTAATGGGAGGAAGAGTAGCTTTGTCAAGTATTGCAAGCATCCGTCTGCTACCTATTAATAATGCCTTCGTTTTACTGGGGTTTACAAGTAGACCAAACGACTGCGCCCATTCACTTATACGTCTAAGGTCATCATTAATGAGAGCTATGCCGGATGCTGCATTATGTATAGTGAAATGTTGATATATCTGCAAGTCATCTGCATAGAGATGATATTTAGACTCTATTACTTTTATAATGAAGTTAATAAAGATAGAAAAAAGAAGAGGAGAAAGTACTCCACCTTGGGGAACACCCGCATCGAGATCACACCAATCTGAAGAAATATTATTTATCTGTACTCGCTGCGACCGACCCCGAAGGTAGGAGTTAAGCCAGGACAGGACGGGAGGGGACAAATTAAGAGACTGAAGCATACCGAGGCGAATATCAAAGTTAATGGAATTGAAGGCACTACTAAAATCTAAAAGGATAAGGATGGTAAGGGATTATCTATCTAAACGATTAGATAGATAGACATGCACTTTCCATCTCTATCCCAAAAACCTCCGTTGTGTTTTTTCGCGATCCAAAAGTATACCACATATAAGCATTCAATATAATCAACAAGTTTTCCCGGTGAAAAATAAGGTTAAATTCTTAGGTGTTTTTTTGGACTCGAGGATGACTGGTGTACCACATCAATCACATAGCGAAGTAATGCGAGAAAAATTTAAATATTCTCCGGTCCCTCTCTGGCGTGTGGTGGGGCTCACACCCCTGTACACAAAAGCTGTTGTACAATTCGCTTGTCCGCAGCCACCTAGACTACGGTTCCTTTTTGTTTGAACCGTGTTATAAAATCCCTCTAAAAACACTCGACAAAATTCAATCAAAGGCACTGAGAATCGTTGTGGGAACTATAAAATCTGCTCCCATCAACGCTCTCCGAGTAGAATGAAACCCGCCACTTAGCATCAGGAGGCAATGCCTAGCGGATAGATTTGTGTTTAAAAAATTTCAGTATTATTTTCATCCTCTTATAGGCAAACTTTATTTTTTATTCTTTCCCAACTATTTTTGATTGATATGTGAATTCATATTTGTATATGAATTGATGATTTGATTCTTCCAATTACTGGTCTCTCAAAGAACTTCCCTGCCTTTTGGTTAGCTACCGTAAGCTCACCCATCTACGTTAGGGGTTATAGGTAAGGGTTCTACTCTGGCTAACACTCAATTTAAAAGTATAATTAATCAGCACTTTGAGGATTGGCTGCTTATTTTCACTGATGTTTCTAAGCTTTTGGAGCGTGGCTGTGTTGGAGTGGCAGTATGGATTTCGAGGGTAATGTTATCTTTAATTTTAAATTACCTCCAGACTCCACTGTATTTACAGGGGAAACTTTGACAATCTTAGAAGCACTCTCTTTTGTTGAGTCTCATCGGCTTAACAAGTCAATTATCCTCACGGACTCCAAAAGTGTTTTGGAGGCCATTGCCTCTAAACAGTTTAGTTCTAAATGTAAACCCCCCATAATCTTGAAAATAAAAGAGCTTCTCTTTAGATGTCATTCAGTTAATATTCAGGTCGGGCTGGCTTGGATACCAGGTCATAGTGGAATAACTGACAATGAAAGTGTCGATTCCTGTGCCAGACAAGCTATAACATCAGCCAGTATAAACTTTATTGTCAAGACCTAATTCCACTAGCTAAAAGTCATATGATCATCAGGTGGTACTCTGAATGGGCCGAAAAAGTGAGAATAAAGGCAAACAATATTTTGAAATCCAAGATGGCATTCCAGTTAGGACATGGTTTTTCAAATATAAAAATGCAAGTAAAACAGTGTGCTCAACGATCTGTCGAGTCAGACTTGGTCATTGTTGTTTGTATTCCTAGCAAAAATTAGGGTAAGTGACAGCTCCCTTTGTGAGTGTGGCTTAGACGAGGGCACCTTAGACCATATATTTTTCTGTTGTACTAAAAACCAGTGTTCCCTATATGATCTCCTTCCTCCTACTGTTCCCCATCCTATCAATTTTAAATCTGTTTTATGTTTTGTAAATACTTCATTTATTAGTCTTATTTATTTATTTATTTATTCTTCATGTACACAACAAAAATAACACAAAATATTACAAAATACACAAAAGAGATGGTACAAAGGCGTGCTTATCTCTAAAAGGAGATCTCTGCTAGCAGACCTTAGACAGAGTTTAGGAAAAATAAAATAAGTAGGGCACAGGTAGTACAGCAAAGAATAATATCAGATTGGAAAAGAGACAATTACTTACAACTGACTTATAACGATAATAAACTAATAAATATAATATACTAATACATAATATTATAAATACATATAATGATACCTACATAAAAGAATAATAAACAAAAATTAATGAACCTAATAAATAATAATAATATGATCAAATAAACCTACATAGACTATTTTGTTGCTGATGACAATAAGAAATGATTCTTCAGCCTAGTCTTGTACATATATTACAACTAACAACATAAAACTGTAATATAGCTATTAGTTACTAACCCCTAAATGTTTATTTGTTTTAGGTTTTTTACAGACCTCGCTATTCAGCTTACCATACCCTCAATTAGCAGAGTTTCCATCACTCACTCTGACATTGGCGAATCACTACGGAGCCAAATATAAAAAGAAGAACTATTAAATTTAAGTACACTATACTCGGCGCGGCGAACCTTGTTGAACATACGTCGTGTGACATGTAAGTTTTGCAGGACGTAAACGTAAATTCAGATTAAGATAATTTCTTGTAAATGTTAAGAATTGTTAAAAATTCCAACGGAATATCATTGTTATGGCATAAAGCTACGTAAAATTTATAAATGGCATTTTTAGACGCCTCCAATATGTTCCTAATTTAATTGTGACGCCACTACAATGTTATGTCGTGAGATTAACTGTCAGTGTCATAGGGATCAAGGTTCGCCGCGCCGAGTATAGTATATTAGATAGAGTTTTGCCGGGGAGTTCAATGGTTGACGTTGTGGAATATGTATGTGAATACCCTTCAGACACCAAGAGGCTAGATCAGACCGTACGGCCTTCTGCCCACGACCCCTATTTTTTAAATATATAAATATTGTAACGGGAAATCTTTTTTTTATTTTAATTTAACCCGTAACAATTTAATAGTTAATATTCTACCAATATTACACATTAAGAACCGATATAACACAAATTTTATGAAGAAATACGAATTCCAAAACGTCACCCATTGAACTCCCCGGCAAAACTCCCAAGCAATGTTTTTAACTGTCAACTATCTATATCCCTTCTTCTTCTTTTAGCATAGCCTTCCCTGTAATAGGAGTTGCCAACGTCAGAGTGATGCAGTAGATGTTCAGTGAAAAGCTGATGGCGTACAGTGCAGGGAATGACTGATGCAATGACTTCATGGGTACCTCATGCAGATACAAGTTATAATTACTAGTATAAAAACAGAATAATATGCAAAGCTAATGTTTCTTAGCCTTTTTTTATTTTTTATTAAGCCCTACATAATATACAGAACATAATATATAAACAAAGTAAAAATTAATTAAAATTAGTTATACTTTAATTAAATATACATAACCAAAGTTTTATGTGATTTGAAGCTATAAATGAACAGAGTGTCTACAATATGATTAAGACGTAGGATAAAATAGACTTAAGATTAGATTTAGAACTGGAACTGTGGAACTGGGGAAGTCATATAAAGAAAGATTTATAGGACAGATGAGCTATCCTTGACTCTTATTTTGGCCAAAAATACATTATCACACGAATGTCCAAGGCGAAGTCGACAAATAGTAGAACAAAAAGATTTGCTAGCTTTAGAGAATTTTAAAAACCAGGGCCTACTAGGTATAGATCCTTGTATTTCGGCATAAAATCGTCCCTTAGTTCTACTCGAATCGGTCCAAATATTATTCCACTCAGAGGTCATATGTGTCTTAGCCAGAGATAGAAGATCTTGGCAATAAACTTTAAAATTACTTAAACCACCAGACTTAGAAGCCTCTTTAGCATAAAGGTCTACACATTCGTTTCCTGTAATGCCAGTATGCCCGGGGACCCAGGCAAGTATAACCTGAATGTTACTGCAATAACATTTAAATAACAGCTCTCTAATTTTAATAATTAAAGAGGATTTAAATTTGCACCGAAACTGGTTTGACAAAATAGCTTCAAGAGAACTTTTAGAATCCGAGATAATAATGGACTTATTCAGTCTGTGAGATTCTATAAAGGATAGCGCTTCAAGGATAGCTAAAGATTCGCCAGAAAATACCGATGAGAAGGAAGGGAGTTTGTTATTAAGAATTACATTATATTTTGGTATCCAGACATCATTACCAACGCAACTAGATTTCGATTTTGATGCTATCAGTAAATATAAGAGTTCAATCTTTAAATTGATTGCTTACTATTGAATTAAATTCAACATTAGCAAAAGGACAACCTTTTGTAATTTAAAATTTAAAATAACATTTGGAGAAAATATAAGAGAGGAGAATGAAGAGTCGAACAGTGGATTAATGGGGAATTGAGCTACTAGACAAGGCAAGGATACGAGTTTTTGATAACTTTTCAAAAGACAAGGCAAACTTTTATGTGTCCAATACTTAGTAGATACTTAGTGGTGGGCAGATAGGGCTACAATAGGAGCGGCCCGTCGTAAACTTTTGCAAAGTCAACGTCTCGCCTTAATATTTTTATGTAAGGCATACCGTACCGTAAGTACTGAAGCACTTCCAGTCTTAGCCGGAGTCCTACCAGTAGATTTAGATATACAGCGTCGTGCAGCACTATATTATAAAAATAAAAAATGCCTAACCCTGAGTTTTTAAGCGCGAAAGAGAGTAATAAGATAACTAGATTATTCGAGCCATTAGATATTTCTATACAGAACCTAATTTCTGAATGGCAGGAACGGTGGGACGACACTATCGAAGGGCGTCACCTATATAATTTCTTCCCTTCGGTACGCGATCGACTCTCGAAGCAATGGATAGAAATAGATCACTACGTCGCACAATTTTTGACAGAACACGGAAACTTTAAAGCGAAACTTTTTGGATTTACATTAGTCTCGTCTCCGCTATGCGAGTGTTCGACCGAAGGTAGCCCTTATGAACAAACTGCTCATCACATACTCTGGGAGTGTGATCTCTGGTATGACGAAAGAATCGAAATGTTGAACAGCGTCCATTGTGTTTCTAGTGTTGTGTACTATGAAGATCTCGTGGGCTGCGCGAAGAACTTCCTAGCTTTTAAACGTTTTTGTCACAAGTACTATTGGAAACAATGCAACACTTTTTTGTCATTATAAATGCATTGTAATTAATCGTCATATTATAAATTAAAACATTTAATTACATTCTGTCTTGTAGTCAAAAAAAAAAACATGTTATTCCCGTGGTGCTTCCCCTTTAATTCTGACTTTTTGTCATCACAATTTTTGCAGTCTCCCGCTTTGCTTGGGGAGGGATACTGGAATACTTCCTACTCCTCCTACAATCTTCTGATTAATTTCGTTGCGGGTTCCAAGATAGATTTAGCATGTCCCCCGGGCACCCCTGAGATCATATCAAAGGGTTTTTGCGGTTGGTTACCACTGTCGATCCTGGCTACACAGGAGTTGCAGTGGTGGCTAAGTGTGGAGGGCCAATTGCCCCATAAATTACTTAGTAGATGAAAGTTGTAATAGAGAAGAAAGTTTATTAATAAGAGGGTGAGAGGTCCACTGATAATAGGCTTTAAACATAAACTTATCAGATAAATAATGTCGACGAAGAGCCAATGGAGGCTCCACACACTCTACCTGAAGTGCATTAATTGGGGACGATTTCATTGCACTTATAATTAACCGTAAACGTACGTAAGTAACGTATAATTAACCGTAAATTATAGTACTTACATTTTTACGAAAGCCAAACTGGGTATGAGGGAGAATATTTCTGCTTTCTATAAACCATTCCAGTCGATTTTTACTTAAGTGTTCCATTACTTTTGCCAGTGTTGAAGAGAGAGCAATAGGACGATATGAAGATGGAACACCACCAGGCTTTTCTGGCTTTAATACAGGTATAATAATCTGAGTCTTCCATTCCGACGGAGGAAGACCTGACTGAAATATAGCGTCAAGAGCCTGAAGGATAATTTTTTGGGCGGTAATACTGCTTTTAACTACGAGGGCGGGTCAATAAGTCCGTGACTTTTGGAATAAAACACAGATTTTTTGATAAATAAATCATTTTATTTTTCAACGTAGTCCCCCTTGAGCTCTATACACTTTGTCCAACGCTTCTACAATTTTTTTATCCCTTCCAAAAAATATGATTTGTCGAGGTCCTCAAAATAGGCCTTTGTTTGCGAGATGACTTCATCATTGGAGTCAAATCTTTTTCCACCGAGCCATTTTTTCAGGTTTGGGAACAAGTAGTCACTCGGAGCCAAATCTTGAGAATAGGGTGGATGTGGGAGCAATTCATAGCCCAATTCATGGATTTTTGCCATGGCAACTGCACATGTGTGCACCCTTGCATTGTCTTGGTGAAAAAGAACTTTTTTCTTGGCCAAATGAGGTCGGTTTTGTTTTCAAATCCTCATTGAAGCGGTCCAATAAGTTGGCATAATATTCCCCATTAATTGTTCTTCCCTTTTGAAGATAGTCAATGTGGATTATCCCACGTGCATCCCAAAAAACAGTCGCCATAACTTTATTGGCTGACAAACCCACCTTGGCCTTCTTTGGCGCCGATTCACCCTTCGAAACACACTGTTTTGACTGTTGTTTGGTCTCTGGTGTGTTGTGATGGATCCATGTTTCGTCCACGGTTAAAAAACTCCTCCATATTGTGATTAAACAACGCCAAACCTTCCTGTGAAGTTGTTACACGATTGCGTTTGTGGTCGACTGTGAGCAAACGCGGCACCCATCTTGCGGAAAGCTTTCTCATGCCCAAGTGATCATTCAAAATTGAAACCACTGAGCCATGCAAGATGCCTATGGCTTCCACAATCTCTTGGACTTTTAATCTTCGGTCGGCCAACAGCATATCGTGAATTTTTTCGATTGTTTCGGGTGTAGAGACCTCAACTGGGCGTCCAGGACGTTCGGCATCTTCAGTGCTTGTACGGCCACAACGAAATTCAGTAACCACTTTTTTACCATTGAAATCGATGGTGCAGAGTCCCCATAGTATTTATCAAGCTTAGCCTTGGTCTCGGTAATGATTTTTTTTCGCAAAAAATAATGCTTAATAAGCACACGAAATTCACCTTTTTCCATTGTTTCCTTAAGTTACTGGATAGTCTGATAAAGATAGCTGTAAAACACAAACTGACGCAGCAAGTTCAAATTTTGATAGGAGTCAACTGACAGATGCCTGTTGACAGGAGTAGTGTTGCTTTTTCAGTAAGGAGGTTAGAAATTCAAAAAGTCACGGACTTATTGACCCGCCTTAGTATAAACGAGTAAGGTATCGCATCAATACCAGGGGCTGAATCCTTTAGGGCTCCCAACACCAACTGAAATTCCTCCCACGAGAATGGAGCCTCGAGGTCACTTGTAACCGAACCAGAATTTTCATAAGTTGTTAATTCTTCTTGTGACGGGACTGAAGGTGGAGCCAGTCTTTCCGCAAACGAATCAATCCAATATAAGGGGTTATTTGAAAGTCGGTTATTACTTTATAATGACCCACGAAATCTTTTAATATTCTGCCACACAGGAGAAGGATGAGAGCGATGATAGACTCTCACAAAAAAGTTGCCACCCAAGTCTTATTTTTTTAGAGAAAAGTTTCTTAGCCTGTGCAGCAATTCCCTTGTATGAAATGAAATTTGTCATAGACATCGATGATGAATAAGCTCGTTCTGCTTCCTTTCGTCTATTACAAATCTCTGTATAATCAGAATCCCACCACGGAGGGATGACGATGCTAAATGCAACGTGTTTTTTAATGGGCAAAGTTCTTTCAGCACTTCGTAATAGAGCCGACTTTATGGAAGGATAAATGTTAAAGATGTTATCCGGAGTAATTAAAGGAAAATATTGAAACTCCTCATTCGTTGCAGAAGAGTACAGATCCCAATCAGCTTTTGCCAGATTAAAATTTTGCCTAGGAGGGGAGTCAAAGGTAACGGGTCTATTGGAATTTTGGTAAGAAATAATAATTGGAAAATGATCACTTCCATACGAGTTAGGTAAAATGGACCAGGGGCACTGAAAGGAAAGGGTAGAAGAAACAAATGACAAATCTACGGCACTTCTAGGATTTTGTAATGTCGAAACCCTACGGGTTGGAGAGCCGTCATTAAGTATGACATAGTTACGGTCATCTATAAAATCCAGTAAAGAACAAGATAAATTGTCATTATAATAAGAACCCCATGACATATTGTGAAGGTTGAAATCACACAGAATCACAACAGGGGGAGGCATGGAGGATATAATCGAAGAAAATTCTAATAGGATCCGGAATATACACTGAAACATATGTAGTATTAATTACACGGGCAATAGCAATGTTTAACCCTCCGCTATGAGAGGGGGTAGGGAATAGGGATACATGAAAAATACAATTATAGCGAACCAAAATTGCTGAGCCAGCCTTCCCATCACTCCAGTCATCCCGGAAACATGAAAAACCAGGAAGTCTAAAGCGAAAACCAGGCCTCAACCATGACAAGAGGATTAAAATTTTTAATTAGGAATCTAATTTCTTGATTTTTATTTTTAAGCTACGACAATTACATTGAATTATTTTGTGTGCCATTTTGCGGAATAAAAGAAGAAAGCTTAGTCAAGTGGGTAATGATATTGTTCGGTAACCCATCACTAAAACGGGAGATAAAATTAATAAGAAAGGAAAACATGAATTCTAGCATATTTTCATTTGGAGACATTAAACCATAAGGGGACATTTGAGTTGCTTGTTCTTGGGGATAAGCACTCCCATTTGGAGAGGATGAACGAGGATTTTCAATTATTTGTTGATGGGCATGATGGTCATAACCTAGAATTATTGGAGGAGGAGTCCGACGAGGAGATGTTACAGTTTTTCGGTATGAATGCTTTACTGGTGGGGAGTTGGAAGAGGTATTGGAAGAGAGATGAGGAGCTAGAGAGGATTCGGTAGGTTTTGGAAGCGTCAGCAAATGAGCGCCTCACTTGAGGGAATCTTGCAGAAGCCTCTATATACGAAATGCTTTCCTCAGACATTAACAATTTAATAGATTTTTGTCTTGAATGTTCAGGACAAGACTTGGAGTTAGCTTGATATCTATATATCTTTTGCTAACACCCAAAGTTGCCAACGTCAGAGTGATGGAACATCTGCTCCATCACTCTGACGTTGGCAACTCCTATAACAGGGGAGGCTATGCCAAAAGAAGAAGAAGAAGAACACCCAATTTCAGTGTATCAATAATCAGCACTTTGAAGATTGGCTGCTTATTTTTACTTATGCATCTAAACTATTGGATAATGGTGAACTGTGACGGCGTGGCCGTATGGATTCTGAAGGTTAATGTTATCCTAAATTTTAAATTACCTCCAAATTCATCGGTATTTACAAGGGAAACCCTGGCTATTTTGGAAGCACTCATATTCGTTGAGCCTCATCATCTCAACAAATCCATTATACTTTCGGATTCCAAAAGTGCACTGGAGGCTATTAAATGCAACCATTTCCACTTCAGAATGATGTAAACTGCCCTTAGTCCTGAAAATAAGACAGCTTCTCCTTAGGTGCCATACAGAGGGTGTCCAAGTGGCTCTAGCTTGAAAGGCAATGAAAGTGTAGACGCACATGCTAAAGATGCTATAACATCAGGTGGACCTAGTCAATATAAGGTTTATTGCCAGGATTTAATTCCCCTAGCTAAAAATCACATGAATATCAGGTTGGGCAAAAATGGGTGGCCCAGAACTAGTGAGCATAAGGGTTAACACTATTTATATATATCTATAGATCCAAAATAGTGTTTTAGTTAGACTGTGATTTTTTAAATTTAAACAAGCAAGTAATGCCCTATGGCATTAAGTCCACCATTGTACATTGTGCAGAAAGTGTATAATATATAATATAAATAAATAAATAAATAAATAAAGCTATCCTCATTATATGATTCCGTCCCTCCTACAATTCCTCGAAACAAAAGACAGAACAGATTTAAGGCTACCGACTTTCCTTGAAAAAATATTTTTTGTACCCGATCTAAGAAATAATGTAATAAGTGTTATACCATTTTAGAATCCTTATTAAATGCGCTAACTTTTAAAATTACTTGCCAGACTTGCGTGGTATAGTTTTTTTCAGGACCGTCAGTTAAAGTAGGGCGAAAAACTGATTTTCAAAACGTGGTTCTGCAAAACATGACATCATCTTTCAAGATGGAGCAGTTAGCTCAGATTTTAAGGTTACAAATTACAGAAGCACTATTCACGATGAAATGAGTAAAAAAAAATTGCAAAAAGTAAAGATTTGTAGCAACAGGAAAGTAAAAAAAAGAAAGTTACAGGGTGTACATTTTCCTGTTTATTTTTCTTGCTATAATTTTAAAAATACATGACAATTTTTTTTTATATTTTTCAGATAACTGTTATGACCTTACCTATCAGGCGATTTCGTCTTGACGTCGACTTTTGGGACACCTGTATATTCTTAGTAACAAAAAATAAAACTGTAAGGTGTGTGATACTAACACTTAATGTTTGTGTTTGTTCTAGGTTTAAGATTATTCAACAGACTTCCTCCAGTACATCTTTATTCATAAAACCCACTCAGAAGGCAGAGTTTTCATCAATACACTCTGACATTGGCGAATCACAAAGGAGACCACCATTTTAAAGAAGATCTACCTATATATGTGCGATGACATCACAAATCCAGCGCACGTAAATAGCATGTTTATATCGCCCAAAAATTATTGTGATTTTAAAACATTATTTCCTAATGGATAATATTTTAGATGTGTGTATATTTGGTTATGTTATAACCAGTAGAAACATTAAAAAAAAGAAAAATACATGCATTTTCCTTACATGTTGTTTGTTTAACTTACATTGGCCCACATTTCACCGAGTCTCTTGGATATAGCTGAAAAGTCCATATCAGGGTGTTTCCTCAGCAACTCATTGCGGGCTTCCTTGGCCCACATCATGTATGCCGTGATACGAGTTTTACCTGTGACAAAATAGTTATTTTGATGTTAATAGTATTGTTTTGATGCATGGAGCATAAATCAGAGCAGGTAAAATTATAATAAATGAATGAATTGATAAAAGTAAATATCCATTTCTTACCTTTATCTTTTCTTTGCGCTTTAGCCCGTCCCACAACTCTGCCATCTTTAATTATAAGCTTCTTCTTACTCTTCTCCATCATGTACAGTGAGTTGGCCGGTGTACGAGCTGAGTTCTCATCGGACAGTGAACTGTCTGACTCCATACTAAAACAATTTTACAATCATTATTTTACAGATCAATTTATTAAGTAATTCACAAGGCTAAGAAAGAGCCAGTTTCACAGTCTTTTTAAGTGTTGACTATCTTATTGCATGTTTTGTCTCTTTCTTACTTTTACATATCTGAGCGATATTCAGAGGACTGGGCAATGGCAAACCCAAAGAACAAATTTAAAAATCCAAGATACCTTTCACCATTGTCTGCATTATTTTCATAGTAGTCGGATTCGCTCCCCGACGCCGTGCCCGCATCGTCTGGCGGTCTCTGCGGCTGGGGCGGCTCCTGGTACTCCATTAGAGGCTGCTCCTCATGACGAACTCCGGAATATGTTTTCATTGAACTTTTGCGGAATCTAGGCTCTATGTCATCCGGCGATTCAAAATCCATCAATTTCGAACTCTTTTTTCTTACCCTTCCACTACGAGAGACGCCAGTAACTTCTAAATCTAGAAAAATATACACGATGATGTTATAATATGTACAACGTTATAGGTTACGGAAAATTAATATTTGAACAAATACCTTCTTGCATTTTAACATCTAAGTTAGACTTTTACTTGATTTTAAATCGTAGTGGTAGTTATTTAACCAGGAATTGTGAAATTACCAAATTAGTATACAAAACAAATTGACGCCAATTTGACGGTTGACAGTTTTTTTTTTAATAAATGGCGTCGGCTTTTAACCATGTGCCAGTGTGAAGTTAAAATGGCGAAATTTTCATTTCAATTTTCAACACCGTATTTGTAAATCGTCAAGTCCAAAGTCTAGTCAAAGTCCAAATAAATAGTCAGTGCAGTTAATGAGTCAAGTCAGTCGATTCAGAAGAGTGGTAGATGCTTTACTGAAAGTTACTAGGTAGTAAGTTTTGGAGGACAACACAAAATAGCACGTTTTTGAAGTTGTACCACTTGTGCACGTTAACGAATCTTTAATGGTTATTATTCTACCAATGTTACACATTAAGAACCGAAATAACACTTTATGGAGGAATACAAAACCAACAAAGTCACTTTACAACAAGACGGACACTTTACAACAAGACGGTTACTTTACAAGACGGTCACTTTACAACAAGACAGTCTCGTTACAACAAGACGATCACTTTACAATAATAGGTACCATATTTTTAAATTAGTCAAAAGTTATCAACTTTGCGGTTGGTGCTATGCACTATTAGAAGAAATTAATGCACCTATATTATAAGCAATTAAAACTCATATTATATCTTTACGATTTAATAAAATATATTGAAATGTTCAAAACATTTAAAAACAATTTTTAAGAATTATTTCTGACCAGCAGTAAACAAAAGCCTGTTACACCATTTAACCTTAGATTTAAGATCTAGAAGAACATTTACATTTAGTAGAAAATAATTTGTAAAATTCATAAGCAAATCAAAAGGTAGATCCGGCTACCTGTGTCTCAACTGGCTAATGTTTTGGTTAACATTGATAGTATTACATTTAAATATTTATAGCTTATTCAGTATAAGTACAATTTTTGATTTAAGCCAATTGTTTAGTGGTAGAATATATATTGTTTTTTTTTGTTACTATTCTTTTTTATGTCTGCACTTCCCTAAGTTTTAAGAACATAACAAACGTTTTTGGGAGACAGAAAGTTTGAATGTAAAAATGTAAGGTACTGTGATAAAATTCGTAATGGCAGTTTAGTTACAATAGAAAACAAAATATTTATTTTACTTTTTACAATACTATATATACTGTAGCTAGGCAAGCTTAGAAAATTAACTACAACCAAGATTATAACATTTTATGATAAGTGACTAAAACGCATAAGATATATACTCTTTATGTTTCAAAATGTCTGAAAACTAAATGATGCCCATTAGCATCTATAATAGTCTATACCTTTAGAAATTAATATATTAAATCAACTCATGCGCCCCAGAATATTTGTGAATATGACCACAGCACACATAAATATTCCCAGAGTTGTTAAAATTTGGTTCGTCTGCGCTGATGGAGGCTCAACTTTCTTATCGTCATCTAAATCTTGATGTACCACTGATAGAGCTTTGGTTATTTCCGCATCGGACTTGGCACTATTCTGTGATGCAGCGACAATCAATCTCTTCAGCTCTCGGATTTGAGTTTCAGTTACATGCTGCTGATGATTAATGTGCTCTGTAAAATAATAATATAGTTGCCATAGGAAATTTCCCAATGATAATATTATAAGAGGTACTGTGATTAATACTTTTGATTTTTCTTACCAATTAATGAAGCTGTTTTGCTGACTAGTGTCTCAACATTCTCTTTCATATCACTTAAGTTTTGGGCTAGTTGTTCCTAAAATAAAAATAATAATATGTATAGCACAAAATAAGATAAAACAGTTGAATGAGAAGTAGTTAAGAAACCAAGAACATAAAATAACCTGATAAGCAAATTCTGTCCTCATAGCTTCTGTAATATCTGCTCGACTAGCCGTCCCTCCCCCAGCTATAGTGTACAGCACACTGGCACTGCGGGCCATCTGCTGCTCCATCAAGTCCCGAAATTCCGCCATTTTGAGACGATTGTTGATTGTGGAACCCGCAATGCCCAGAACTGTGCCTGAAAAAAATCCTCACTCACTAAATCTATTTACATACGTGTAATTATTTTATCTACTTATGAAATTATATAATAATATTATAATATAAATAATAATATTATATATGATTAAATATCATAGACGTGTATAAAGGGTGTCCCGTAAATCGACGTCAAGCCGTAAACCCGTGAAAGGCCATGTTACAATAGTTATCAAAAAAATTAAAAAAAATATCCAAGTAATGTGTCTCAAAAAATACAAAGCAAAAAAAAATATTACAAAAAAAGTAGAAATTTCTAGTGCCGGGAACTAAAAAACCACCACAAGATGTCGATTTGGCCTATCACGGGTTTACGGCTTGACGTCGATTCAAGGGACACCCTGTATTATAGACGAGGCATGTTGAAGCCAAAAGTGTCTCCAGTTAAATGGCCCCACTATTGAGATTTTTGGGGCCATTTTGACATTTGAAGTATGGTGAAAACAAGATGGCTGACATTTGAAGTATGGTGATAACCAATATGGCGTAACTTTTTCTTGTATGAAGATTTGTTCTGTCAAATGTACGTCATAGCCTATCTAGAGTTTTAAAATCTTTCAAATATACTACAAAGTGAATTTCGTCTTTTCATATTAATCTACTACATACTACAAATATATTACTTGTAAACCAAAATAGGCTCGACTACAATTTTTACATGCTAAAGTGTATTTCAACTACTATTATGAGCTTTTATTTGACAATTAGACCAGGGTAGAAGCCTTTAAAAATAATAAAAAGTGAAAAAAAATAATAGAAGGATAAAACCCATTAGAAAAGGAGGAGAATATTATAAAAATGAAAGGAAAAATAATTTACGGGCGATCTCAGGTCGGGAAGGGGATGGGGGTGAGTTTTTAAGGGTAAAAAACGGTTTATCTCGATTTCCGCCAAAACTAAAAGTCCTATGGAAAAAAGTCAAATGGCAAAGTTGTAGGTAATAAAAAGATCTAAAACTTTTGTATTTACACTTTTTTCACATAACCTCAAAATTTATGTGAAAAATTCAAAAAACCAAGTTTTTGGTTTTTTATTTTTCTTTTATAATTTTTTTTTATTTTCTCGAATTTTGGTGAAAACTTACCTTTTTATGTCCCAAATACGCTGTAATTTATTTGATTAGAAATATTTATTTTTTCACCTTATTTTGAATTGATATCGAAAAATTTCATAGAGAAGTGGGGAAGGGGCTAGGCGGGTCTGGGTCTTACTACATACATACCTACTATTTCGTAGCAGCTGTAACAACCGTTAGCCTAGCCAGTATTCGAGAGCCAGAATACATGAAATACCTTTTGATGGGCTAAAATTTTTCATAGGTCACTCAGGTATATAAGTTATCTTAAAATAGTTATAAATAGGCATCTACGCATATAATTTAAAGAAGATTCGACAACTTTCTCCAAATATTGTAGATGTCTTATTAAATATTAATTTTATTAACTTATTTGTTTGTTAATTATAGTAGTATATTTTGATTTGCAATTTTTTGTTAATGTAACATGTAATCTTACGTTTTTCGAGTAATTAAAGTGTAAATTTTAATAAATAGCTCAAAATTGTATATACTTAATAATTAAAACAAGCTTCGAATTCGAGTTTTTTTCGATTTTTTGCCTTTTCTGAGAAGATTTACTATAGTAACATATATATTTTGTTTCACCGTCAGAAAGTCGAGATTTCAAAAAACAGCATACCAACTTTTTAAAAAAAGCTGATATTTTGACGGGTGAATTTTCGATCGAAAATTAGTGTGCTTTTTCGATATTAATTCAAAATAAGGTGAAAAAATAAATATTTCTAATCAAATAAATTACAGCGTATTTGGGACATAAAAAGGTAAGTTTTTACCAAAATTCGAAAAAAAAAATGTAAAAGAAAAATAAAAAACCAAAAACTTGGTTTTTTGAATTTTTTACATAAATTTTGAGGTTATGTGAAAAAAGTGTAAATACAAAAGATTTAGATCTTTTTATTACCTACAACTTTGCCATTTGACTTTTTTCCATAGGACTTTAGTTTTGCCGGAAATCGAGATAAACCGTTTTTTACCCTTAAAAACTCACCCCCATCCCCTTCCCGACCTGAGATCGCCCGTAAATTATTTTCCTTTCATTTTTATAATATTCTTCTTTTCTAATGGGTTTTATCCTACTATTATTTTTTTTGGTTTTAAAAACTATCGACCCTGGTCTAAATATAAATTATGTATATCGTTAGTAAAAAATATGTTACCTAATATAGAAGCAACAATATACCAATACTTGTTCCTCTCTGCGTGAGCTCTTTCTCGTTCATGGCCGAGTTTGACTGCAGCTGACATAGTGGCAAAGAGTTCCCTCTCCTCACGCTCGGCATCCGAAAATAATGTGCGTAGTGCACGCTCTTGGATAATGAACTGAAAATATTGTGCAATATATTATTCTTATTGAATGTAAAATATTACATTCACAGACCACTTTAATACTAATATCTAAGTTTACCTTGTGCTCTTCTGTACATAGTTGTAGATATTTTTCGTCTCCTTTCATAGTGTTTTGCATCTCTGCATGCAATTCTTTAAGCCTGGCTTCAATCGATGCTAGTTCCCGACCAAGTTCACGTCTTTTGTCTTGGGCACTAATAAATCGCTCCTGTAATGAATTTATAGAAAATGTTACATTATTACTTCAATGGATAAGTTGTTATTTAGAAGTATGGTAATACAGGATGAGAAGGACACTTGATCCATATGGGATGGGACTAGGCTTACTCAATTTACAGAGCCTGTATGGGCAATATATATTATAATTAATTTGTTGTATAGCATAAGACTACTCCTGGTTACACATCTCCTCTTGCCTCTTAAAATATTATTGAATATTTTCAGTCCTCTTAGGTATAAAAAATGAGAAGGAACACAAAAAAGTATGCCAAACCATAAAAAATTTGCATAAAAAAATTATAAGTGAAAATACAATAATACGAGGGCGGGCGGCACTTAAAATTTCGGGAATCAAGGAAGTGACACAACATTACTATTTAAAAATGTATTTTTTGCTTTTCGAAGTATTCTCCGCGAAATTTGACACATTTTTCCATACGATGGAACCAATCATTGAAGCAACCATTCCATTCGGAAGTTGGGGTCTCCAAAATGGCCGTTTTGTAGGCATCCACAGCTTCTTCATGAAAATCTCTGACCACGCAATTTATTCTTTATTTTAGGGAAAGTATAGAAATCATTAGGGCTTAGGTCGGGGCTGTACGGCGGATGGTCTAATAATTCTATGATTTCTTGCTCTAAAAACTCTTTTGTTCTGTGCGCGGTGTGAGAACTCGCATTGTCGTGATGGAGGATGATGCGGCGGTTGCAGTTCTCTTTACGGAGTTCAGAAACGACCTGTGGCAAACAAATGTTAGCATACCATTCTGCACTAACCGTTCTTTGTCCCTCAAGAGGAATAGTCGCAACATGGCCGGTTTTGGAGACAAACGTGGCCACCATTTTTTTTGCAACACTCCGTGAACGAACAATTTTTGTTGGCTATCACTCATTTTCGAACACCCAAACTCGTGACTGGTTTTTTGTTTCGGGTTCGTACGCGTATATACAGGATTCGTCACCTGATACGGTGTTGTATACAGCATTTGAGGATCCTGCGTGGAATCTTTCGAGAGTTCTGACGCACCAAGTAACGCGAGCCGCTTTTTGCTCTTCACAGAGCAAATGCGGTATCCATCGGGAAAACAACTTTTTTACACCTAATTGTTCATGCAAGATTATTTGTATTTGACTCATGCCAATTGAATTTCGCGGTATGTCACATGTCGATCTTCCTCAATCAGCTTACGCACAACATCAACGTTTTCTTGGGTGACTGCAGTTTTTGGACGACCTTGACGGGGATCATCACTGAGCTTGACACGTCCACGTTGAAATTCAGCAAACCAGCGATAAATTGTGGTTTTGGATGGGGCTTCATCACCAAATGCAGAAATCATCCGGTCTACACACTGTTTTTGTGTTAAACCACTTCGAAAGTCATAATAAATCATCGCTCTAGAATTTTCTTGAGTCAATTCCATTTTCTCAACGACTAAACAAGTTTGACAAGACCTTGTGACAAGACCGAGAATCTTTTTTTAAATAAGTAAACGGTATTCGATTTTTAAAACCAAGGAGTTTTTAATTAAAAAGATTTGAATATGACAGGAACAGTGGAAATATTCCATTCCCGATACTTTTAGTGCAGCCCTCGTAGTGGTTCTTTAGGGTTTTTAAATTAAGGTTAAATTAATTATTCTTTTCAATCTTTTTTAAGTTGCATCATAAGTGAAAGATGAAGTGTTCCATAAATAGGGGACACTTGGTACAATCCCCTATCTATAGTTTTAGTAAGTAAATTGTTTTTTCTTTTCTAACTGATATTCTGTTTGTTGTCACTGATTCTTGTAGTCAGATAAATTCTAGTGCTAATTTTTTTTAAATACAACCTAAATGTAAGAAATACAGATTAAAAATAAAACGGGGGTCCAAGTGTCCCCAGTTTCCTCTACTATAGGTCTTTAACTATGAAATTGCCGTTTTGTATGAAAAAATTTAAACGATTTTTTTTCATGTATTTTTTATTTGTATTGATCGAAGTAATCACCATTGCAATCAATGCATCTTTGCCAACGCAATTACAGTTTATTGATGCCCTTCTTAAAGAAGTCAGCTGGACGGGAGGCAACAAATTCTTCAAAGGCATTTTGTACTGCCTCTCGGGTATTGAATTTTTTTCCCGCCAAGAAGTTATCCAAATTCTGGAAAAAGTAATAGTCTGTAGGCGCAAGGTCTGGTGAGTAGGGCCGATGACGGAGAGCTTCCAACCCCAGTTCTTGCAACTTGGAGACCTTCTGCTGTGCAGTATGAGGTCTCGCGTTGTCGTGCAGGAGCAACGGAGACGAGCGATTGACCAATGCTGGTTGGAGATGTGCCAGCTTCTCCATCATTGTGTTCAGTACTTCACAGTACACATCTGCAGTAATGCTCACCCCGTTTGGTAAGAAGCTGTGATGAATCACACCGGTGCTAGACCACCAAACAGTGACCATCACTTTTCTAGGGGTAAGTTTTCATTTAGGGCATTGTTTAGGTGCTGAACCAGGATCCAACCAACTTGCTGAGTGCTTGCGGTTATCAAACAGAATCCATTTTTCATTGCAGGTAACAATGCGGTTCAAAATTCCTTCATTTGTGTGTCTGTTGAGCAGTGCAAGGCACGTCTCGACACGTACTTCGCGCTGGCGATCATTGAGTTCGTGGGGCACCCATTTGTCAAGCTTTTTTACCTTGCCAATTTGACGCAAATGGACCAATATTGTTTTGACGCTAACGTTGAAAGCTGCTGCTAATTCAGCCGTATATTGTGTATCATCAGCTTCCACAATCGCCTTTAATTCGTCATTGTCGACCAAAGTCTTCGCACGAACGAGGGGGTTCATTTTTAGGTCGAAATTTCCAGAATGGAAGCGAGCAAACCAATAACAGGTGGTGAGTTGGTTTGTAGTGTTACCTCCGTAAACGTCGTTGATGTTGCGTGCCACTTGTGCCGCGTTGCTGCCACGACGGTACTCATATTCCATAATTACTCGAATTTTTAACGTATCCATGATGACGAAAAAGATTCAAATGCGATGAAAATGTAACACTAATCAATAAACAAATAACTACTTTTGGAAAAAGAATTCCATGTTTTTAAAATAAAATTAATTGAAAATTAGAATTCTTAGCCAAACAAAAATTATTTTGATTCGAAATGGCCAGTACTGCAGGGCGGCAATTTCATAGGTAAAGACCTATTATTTTCAAATACCTGAGCTTCAACCACTGTGTTTTGAATAGCCATGATTTCTTCGATACCAGTAAATTTTTCATATCTAGATACCAACTCTTTCAATTTATTAGTGATACTTTCATGCCGGAACTTCTCCGCAATTTCATTGACTCTATTGGCTGGTACATACTTGGTGATCAGCTGGTCGACTTTTTCCCGGCTGTTTGTTTTAAGTACGGGGTACTGAATTTTATCTTTAATTCGTTGGAAAATCTGCCGAAGTCGCTCACCCATTTTTCATACCTTAATTAGTTTTGATAGTGGTACAAACACTTTTACATTTTAAGAATTATGATATCATTTTCCAACCAAGAGTCCACTGTCATTCTTCTTCTTCTTCTTCTTTTGGCATAGCCTTCCTTGTAATAGGAGTTGCCAGCGTCAGAGTGATGCAGCAGATGTTCAGTGAATAGCTGATGGCGTATTACAGTGCAGGGAATGGCTCCTAGTGATATCATTTTCCAACCAAGAGTCCACTGTCATTCTTCTTCTTCTTCTTCTTCTTTTGGCTAGCCTTCCCTGTAATAGGAGTTGCCAACGTCAGAGTGATGATGATAATGAGTGATGATCCATTGTCATTCATAAAAATTTATGTTTGATGACTTTTCATCGTGACTTTTGTACTGGAAAATTGAAGTCTGTCGAATGTCGATGACTAACATTTGCATTTTTGGCAAAAAAAATATTTTTTTTGTCAAAATATAGTTAATGGCAAATGCCAATAAATATTTCCAAACAAATGCCGCAGTAATATATTTTTTTGTACTAATCACTAAAAAAAAAGGTATCTAATATATATTATAGTATAATATAGTACTAATCACTAAAAAAATAGTTTATCTGCCCTATGCTAGGTACTGCGCAGATAAACTATTGGCGTATTCGGCACCGAAAACTCCCCCGGGGGAGGGCAATCCAATTGAGTACGGGTAAAGCCGAATGTCGAGTTTTGCCGGGGAGTTCAATGGGTGACGTTGTGGAATTTGTAATATTTAATAAATTTGTGTTATCTCAGTTCTTAATGTGTAATATTGGTAGAATATTAACCATTAAATATTCGTTAACGTGCACAAGTGTGGGTAAGTTGTACAACTTCTAAAAACGTGCTATTTTGTGTTTCCCGCCAAAACTCCCTAGGAACTTTCAGTAAAGCTTCTACCACTTTACTGAATCAACTGACATGACTCATGGACTGTACAGACTATATATTTGGACTTTGACTAGACTTTAGACTTGACGATATAGGAATACGGTGTTGAAAATTGGAACGAAAGTTCTATTTCCCGCCTTTTTAACTTGACACTGGCAAATGGTTATAAGCCGATGCCATATATAAATAATAAAAAAAAAAAGTCAATGTCAGTGTTTTTTTTTTCTTTTTATTTATAGGTATATGGCATCGGCTTATAATCATTTGCCAGTGTCAAGTTAAAAAGGCGGGAAATAGCCTTATTCCTATATCATCAAGTCTATAGTCTAGTCAAAGTCCAAATATACAGGTGTCCCGTAAATCGACGTTAAGCCGTAAACCCGTGATAGGCCAAGTTACAATAGTTATCAGAAAAATTAAAAAAAAAATCCAAGTAATGTGTCTCAAAAAATACAAAGCTTTAAAAAAAAATCGAAAAATCGACATCTTGTGGTGGTTTTTTAGTTCCCGGCACTACAAATTTATACTTTTTTTATTATTTTTTTGTATGTAATCCTGAATAATGCTTTAGTAAACTGGTGCCTAAAATTTAAATCAAACGACTCCGACTTGAAAGGAAATGAGGCTTTTTGTCCAAAACAATGATTCGAATTAAATAGTTTGCTCGACTTTAACCGACTGTACTGGAAAAAAAATGTACTACGCTTGTTTGGCAGGTAATTTTAAAAGTTGGCGCAGTTAATAAGGTTGACACTTGCTAGATTGTTTCTTAAATTTTGGAGAATATTGATTTTTGTAAAGGAAGTCATTTTTCGACAAGTTTTTCTTACTTAGTTAAAAGGATTCAAGTGTACCCAGGACTTTCTTCTAAGTGATATTCTGATTTGGATGAGACAGAGAGAAACATTCAACGAGTGTAAGAGAGACAAAATCCAAGAAGTAAAAGAATATCACGGGCCACGGGGGCCATAGTGTCTCATTACTTTTAACTTTTAACCTTATTAGCTGCGCCAACTTTTAAAATTACCTGCCAAACAAGCGTAGTACATTTTTTTTCCAGTACAGTCAGTTAAATTCGAGCAAACTATTAAATTCGAATCATTGTTTTGGACAAAAAGTCTCATTTCCTTTCAAGTCGGAGTCGTTTGATTTAAATTTTAGGCACCAGTTTACTAAAACATTATTCAGGTTTACATACAAAAAAAAATTACAAAAAAAGTAGAAATTTGTAGTGCCGGGAACTAAAAAACCACCACAAGATGTAGATTTTTCGTTTTTTTTTAAAAGCTTTGTATTTTTTGAGACACATTACTTGGATTTTTTTTAATTTTTCTGGTAACTATTGTAACCCGTGATAGGCCAAGTCGAAATCGACTGACATGACTCATAGACTGTACTGATGTACAGTCTATGAGTCATGTCAGTCGATTCAGTAAAGTGGTAGAAGCTTTACTGAAAGTTCTTAGGGAGTTTTGGCGGGAAACACAAAATAGCACGTTTTTAGAAGTTGTATCACTTGCCAAAGCTGGGCATTAACTCGTTAATCGTTAATCGTTAATTAACTAAGTTAACATTTTGGTTAACGGATTAACTTTTAACGGACACGTTAACTTCCGTTAATATGCAGAAGTCCGTTAATCGTTAATCCCATGCCTAATAGTTACTGAACGGCACCGACAAGTGCCGGGCGGCGCGTGGCAGCGAGTGAAACAAAAATAAAACTAGATATATTTTGCCGGCGCGTGCGAGTGAGAAAGAAAACTGCAAAGAGATTTGTTTCGTTTGATCATTTCATTACTTAGCGCCAGTGCTTAGAGTGACGAGTGTTTTATTTGTTTGTTTGTTGTTATTATAAATTACTGTCAGTGATCATTTGCGTGTTGATAATTGATGAATGAATTAGAACCTAAACCTACAGGTTTTATAAGTTCACTAACGCAACGATATAAAGATGCAATTTTACACATATTAACGGATTAACGATTAACGTTAACTTGCGTTAATTCTTCCGAAATGTAAAGCTTTAACGTTTAACGAAGCTAACTTTTTTGTAGCGGATTAACGATTAACGAAGTTAACTATTTGATTAACGGTGCCCGGCTATGCCACTTGCCCACACTTGTGCACGATAACGAATATTTAATGGTTAATATTCTACCAATATTACACATTAAGAACCGAAATAACACAAATTTATGAAGTTTTACAAATTCCACAACATCACTCATTGAACTCCCCGGCAAAACTTCCGTTTTGCTAAATTAGAAAAGATAGAAATGTACAGTCATGGAGGTTAGAATACAGAAGAACGTACGCTGTAGAAAATAGTGTCCCAGAAAATATATGGACAACATAAGTGAGGCGCTGCGATCGCTAAGTTGTTTGTCTCAGTAAAAGCGGGCCACCAATGCCACGAAGAAAATTATACTACTAAACTTACCGATGGCAGCGCGGCTGGTGGCTTTAAAAATGAATTAAAAATTCTACAAATTTTTAGGGACAGGCGGGCAATGCTTTAGCACGTAGCTTCGTAGCGACCGATCTCCTGTATTCTAACCTTCATGTGTAGAGTGGAAATTTTAAGGGAAATTTTGTGCTTCGTGAATCATCGATTTCGTTCAGTAATTTCCGTACTCATACGGGTAGCCCTGCCCCGGGGAGTTTTTGATGCCGAAAACACCAATAGATAATACAGATAACAGATTCCAGTTACAAATATAATTGCAGCCAACAATGACTGGTTGTTTCCCGCGGCTCCACCCGCGTAAATATACTATCGAGTATCCCGCGGGAAAACTGTACTTTTCCGGGATAAAAATAGCCTATGTCTATAGCCAAAGCCTAAACTACTACCATACCAAATTTCATCAAGATCCGTTTAGTAATTTTTTTGCGTGAAAGAGTTACAAACATACATCCTCACAAAATTTCACATTTATAATATTAGAAGAATAAGCTGAGTCAGGTTCTCCGAATCTTGTCCTCTAAAGCTGAAGTACCAATCGTCCAAAGTCTTAAGAGGCATATTACATCTCGACTGTGGTTTTTGCGTAAAATGGCCAAGTATGGCGTTCTTGATCTCAGAAACAAAGATACATTAACAATTTTGACATATTGAATAGTGCAGAATAGCTATTGGCCTAGTTCGTAGCGGCCTCGCATTTTGTAAAATATTGCTTAACTTTATAATTAAACCCAAAATTGCAGAGAAATATTTTCATAAAATGCGCGAAGCCACTTTTTTGAGCTCCTGGTTTGAACTACTTGTTCTAAGCAAATGAAATAATAAAATGAGAATGTTATCTCCTATATAGTCGTATAGTTCGTAGCGGCCTTAGAATTTTGAAATATTTTTGATTAAATAGGAAAAAAATGTTTTTTTCTAAGCCAAATAAACTTCGAAAAAATCTGAATCAAACATTGGATAGGTATTTAGGTTTAAGTACTTAGTTCGAGTGCTCAAGGGTAAGGTACCTTTCCTAGGGCCTAGGCCTCTCTACCGTTGTGTTGTGTTACTAGATACTTACTTAGGTACTAGTTACTACTAGTTAAGTACAGAGGCGGATTAAACGTTAAGAGCGCCGTAGGCAAGCATCTGATCGGGGCCCCTATATTCAAAATAACTCGTACTATAGTTTGATCGAAACCGCTGTATCGCGCCTTAGGAAAACGCGGTGAGATGGGGGCCAAGGAGAAAAGAGCATGAGCTGACAATATGAGATCGATATTGTCGGACAGATCTTACGATATGATATAATTTCGGTTTACAATATTGTAAAGCTTTATGGTACGACTGGCATGTAAGCCTCAAAATTATGAAATTCTCTATATAATAATTTATGATTTACACGCCCGCGCCAGTCGTATGAATTAAATTATTGGACAGGATAAACAAAAATATTTTTATAATTAACTAACTTTAGTAGGTATATTATAGTTACTTACTTAATTCGACCTCGATGTCTGTTGTAAGCGCGGAAGGTCCCAGATTTCTTTCTCGGTTTTCTCGTCGTGAATTGTCTAGCACTTTTATAAATTTATGAATACCTGGTAAATAAAAATCTCAAGCTACGAATTATTTACTTAAACCAGTGCCGGATTAAGCCAGCGCGGAGCCCGTAGCGAATTCTGCCGCGGGGCCCCTGAGCGAATAGCGAGCGACCGGAGAGAGCATAATATTATGCTTTTTAAATGAAACGCAAGCGTGCGTAGCGAGTAAGCATTTTTTTTCTATTTTACTACCTAACCTACACTTTACACCCTGAAAGACTGTTTACTTCAGAAAATACAATTAAATCAATAGCACAAAACCGACCGTCGGTACGAAATATTATAATATGTTGTATATGTTTTTTAAAATTTTTTCCTACTTTGAAGATTAAAATCTGTTCATCTATAAAACCTGAAAGACTACAAACTTCGGAAAAATGCAATAAAATCAACAAATTAAAACTGCCGTTTAAATTTGTTGGATTAAAAAAAATCTACTTTCCAGATTAAAATTTTTCAACCTAGAAACTTGAAAGACTGCGAATTTCGGAAAAAATACAATAAAATCAATAGCCTAAAACAGAATGCTACAAATACACAAAAAAAATATAATATTATGTTATGTAAAATGCGAGCGAGTGGAGCGAGTGAGCAAAATTTATTTAATATTTTACTGATTTAAAGAACGCCGTTAAGAACGTAATCTAATTCTAATTAATTTTTTCTATCGAAATTTTTTAAATATTTTTCTGCCAAGCGTCTTTACATAAGCATTAGATCTCATTATGACCAAAATATCCGTAATTGATTTTACCAAACCCTATTTGTACACAGGATTATGAAAAGTTTTAATTCTTTATTGTTCACGAATTCGTGAAATGTCTTTAAGTTGACAATTAATTCTTATGTTTTCATTACAAGAAAAAGCTTGTGGCGTGTACTTTTGGATATTACATACATATTATTTTTTTTCGGCAAATCTCTGTTAATATGGAACGTTAAAAAGCTAGTTAGGTACTTTTTTTATTCAGAACTATTTTCAGCTCTATAGGGTAAGGTACAATAGAGCTGAAAATCGAACACAAAAGCGAGTTTTTTAATTGCTGTCGTGTGTTGGACTTTTATCATTATTGTATTAGCGCAGATATATATTTTCAGCGCTGTTTTTACTATGTATGAAAATTATTTTTACGCTCCCGCGGTCGATGCGGCCGGACAGACGTTGGAGCGTGGGGCCCGTAACTCTTGCTGCCTCCACCTATATGGCTAACACGGTACTTTCTTAAGCAATGATAAGTACAGGGTTAAATTTTCAACACGATCTAATATATATTTATGATTTTTATATATATTTAAAGTGAACTTAATGGCACTCTTGTAACTTAAAGTTAGATATAATTTGAAATAATTGAATTATTTGCTGTTGCATAATGACAACAGCGGTTTTAAGAAATATAATTGTCAATGTCATGTAGACAGATGTCACGATTAAAGCCTATTTATAATATAATAGTAATATTTCGTTTATCTAACAGGCTATTCTCAGTGTAGACTGTAGACGTAATTGTGTTAGACATATCTCATATACATATAATACGTATCTGTGTTAAGCACCAATAAAGGAGAATATAAGAATTGTTGCTGTATTATTATCATCACCACTCAAGCGCAACAAGGACATACAAATCAAGATGTCGTAGCTCGCTACATTATTAATTATAAGTAAAAAATTAAATAATTAATTATTATTTAATTTAATTAAGAGACTATTTTTTAAAGTTGCTAATTTTGTTACAACTTAAATGACAAACTAAAAAATTGCAATCGTATCTTTCCAACTTTAATCAGAGATCATGTATATGTGTTGTTTGTAGGCATAAGTTTTAGTCAGTCCCATCCGTTAAATTTATCTTTTGTTATAAATTATTGATGCAAATTGAGGTTGTAAGCAAAAATAATAGTTTTTATTGTGTAAGTAGGTGGCTTACTTAATGTCGCAATTAATTTTATGCTATATTATACATTTTTTCTTTATTTTACGATTCCGCCCGCGCGCCCCTTTGTACCGTCGCGCCCCTAGCCACATGCCTATTTTGCCTTAGGGATAATCCGCCTCTGGTTAAGTACACATAGCTCCCTAGTGTTCCGATGTCATTGATAACATTAATATATTATAATTATTATTGTTATACGTCGTAAATCTCCTTTAGCGGTTTACCTGCATTTATAAACGTTACTATTTTCCCATTAATTGCCTAACGAGCTTGCTGAATGCAGATCGCCAGCGCTTACTCATTTTACCTCAATGCCTCAATCTACTAGGGTAGTTGACCCTGTCCTTATATCGATCTCAATGATATTATTTTATAATTGACAGGCGTTAGCCTCGCCGTACACCTGGGTAATAGACAGGGTAGGTATGTATAAAGTGATTTATCCTTTTCATGAAGATTTTATTCTATTATACCACTACACTATGTAATTAAATGTTATGTAATTATTACGCATACAATTACAATAATTGTACAATATCGATAAGAAATAGTTGGTGACCATGTGGAATGTGGTGCTAGAAGGTAGAACTCTAGTGAGGCTGTCACTTTGTTACTTTGAACTTTGAATCCGGGTGACATTGATATTAATAGTCATAAATCGTCCCGATTCGCAGTTATTATTTGAAAATTTGTTAAGTATTTATGCGAAAAAACTTTTTTTTTTTCATTTTGTATTTCCTACACCCTTAATTTTCAATGTAATTAATTATTGCTAGATATACATATAGCTTATGTAAATTGTATGCTATGGATTTCCGCAACATGAATTTGAACAACTGAAATATCGCCTCATTATTTTTCCTTTTACTTATTGCTCATTTTGGAGATTCTTTTAGTTGATCCAAACCTCACATCATCGTAATAACTAAAATAAAACCACAAAATAACAGGCCGGGTCTTTCCTCAATCCTCATTCCTCAATAACATGCGAGTGATACCAAAAAAACTCTATGTTTACTGCTTGGTAGTAGGTAGGTACATAGTTACTAACATAAAGGTCGAACTTCGAAGTTTTTTAATAACCCCCGACAAAAAAGAGGTTAAGTTTGACTTGTCTGCTGGTGGCATCGTAGCTCTTAAACGAAAGGTCCGATTTAGCTGAGTTTTTTTGTATGAAAACTAACATGATGTTGAGTGTTCTTAGCTATAATTCATCATCATCAGCTCACTCACTGCCTGATAATACGGAGTTTATCTAGTTCATGAAAGGTTGTAAGCAATATTCACAAGTCTGATCGGTTCAATATATCGTATCCTGGCTCTTTAACAATATTGACTACACTTGGCAAAGTTAACTCTGCCAAGTGTAATCAATATGCTGCAGCATCATCTGGAATGTGTAGGATACCCAACTCCTCACAAACTCACAGCAGAGGTATCGCGTTTGGGCTATTTTTAGTGACCTCAATGAATGGATATAGATAAATAGTGATCATCAGGATTCAGGTGCAAACTTGATGATGCAGCATTATCGGGAATTTGCAGAAATCATAACTCTTCACTAACGTACAGCAGACGTATCGTATTTGGGCTCATTGAAAAGGCTCTAATGAAAATGATGTATATGTATAGATGGTGCTAGTCTGCACCTGATGCTGCAGCATGATACTAGAATCTCGCTTATTACTATAAAAAATGTATGCAAATTTTATAAGTGCTGGTGAAAATACAATATGTATATACCTTCTTATTTGTAGTCGTCGTATCTATAGTCCAAGGAACCTTCCACTTATGGTCAATTATTTAGTCAATGGTAGCATGGGTATAATCGGAATGCAAAATGGAATGAACTTCGCAGAGAAAAGTTACAAGAAGGTTGTAATTAAATTAATTTAAAAAAAGTATGAAATAAAAACAAAATCAAAAATCATAAGTAAAAAACTATAAGAAGTATTTTATTATTTTTATATTAAAGCCTTTCAATATTTTTGAAGGATCTTTTTAATATGTGCGTCGCCGTTTCGGGGGACCGCAGTGTGAAGGTTTCTCTTATGCTACAACGATAGAGTATAAAAAATTTCCTAATTAATATTTATTATAGCTATATTTTTTTAATTTTGGTATATAACATATTTGAAACTGGTAACTGCATATTATATATTAGCTATACGTAGCATAATAAAAAACTTACGGCACGGTAGTGCCCCCAGATCATACCTGTTCCTGAGAAGCAGCTCATACCTGTTTCGAGAAGATGGTCGGTCTGGTATATTGAAACAAAAAATCATGAAAATTGACTTTTATTAATTAGTTTGATTATGACACAAATATATATATATATATATATATATATATATATATATATATATATATATATATATATTTGCCGAAAATTTGTCTATGACAGTCTTTTCAATAAACTCACTGTTTTCTTTTAAATAATTGCGATGTACGCTCATCAGACATAAACCTTTCTTCACCCATGGTGCTTCTAAGCCACGTTTTAACTCTTCTAAGCGTACTGAAGGACCGTTCTACGGTCGCCGTGGTGCATGGGATAGTGCTTAAAATAATCAATGCCTTTCTGATAGCAGGGTAAAAATGTTGGCTTCGTTGAACAGATCAACTTCTTCTACGTCCCTTAATTGATCATCTGATAAAGCCTTCTTCACCCATAAATTATGCCAAAGGTTGAGTTCTCCGGTGATATCCAGGTTATAAAATTCTTAGAATGATTCTGCGTTCTTGTGTATGTCTGTAATGCTGGTTTTGGTCTATACAAGGGATGTAGCTTACTTAAAACAAACGCCGGAGTATTTTCTTGGGAGAATCGAATATTCAACGATGAAATAAGTGAATCAATGTATGGATGTATCAGGAAACGCCGCCAATATCCGTTATATACCGTTATCACTGTCTGATGGCGGATTACTTCTATGTGTTTGCTTGTGAGCAAGACGTGGGAGCGAAATTTCTATGTTCAAATCCATTGCAACAACTCGCGCTTTTTGAAGCATTTCATTACTTATTCTATCAGGAAACTCGCGGTCATTTCTGAGAATGTCCTTGATATTTTTGATGTGTTCCCCCACCGAGATCATGTCAATCGATTTAGCTTGCAGTGTGTTAACTACTGGTTCTAGAACTGCTGAATATTTGGCTATTGAATGAAATGAATGAATGAAATATACTTTATTGTGCACAATCAACAGTTACACACACATATACAATATAAACTATACACAGAATAAGACGAAAGTACACAAAGGCGGCCTTATTAATAAACAGCAATTTCTTCCAGACAACCTTTGAAAGAAAGGATTAAATTGCTGGAGAAGGGTACTGTGCTAAAAGTATATCTAAAAAATTATAAATACAGAGTATACATTAAAATAAAATACGTAAATAAAAATAAAAAAATAATAATAATAATACATACATACATAATATTATAAGAACTAATTAATATTTAAAAAAATATTATATATACAATGTTAAACAATAAATATGAACAATAATTACATATCATGGATAAAAAGTTGAACACACGTAACTACTTTCGACACATACTAAGGTAGTATTCTTTAAGGGCAGATTTAAAAGTATTTAATGTTTTACATTGTCTAATTCGAGTAGGGAGAGAGTTCCATAGCAGGACAGATTGTACGGAGTAGGAGGAGTGGAAATACTTGGTGTGGTGGATAGGAATATCGAGAAGGAGATTTGTGGATGATCGTAGCTCTTGCCTGTCGGAGAGACGGAAACTAAAAGTTTCTTTTAGGTATTGAGGGCTGTTGGGATCGAATAAAATGGAATAAAGGAGCGAAAGCACACGAACATCGCGGCGAAAGCGAATTGGTAACCACTTGAGCTTGTGACGGTACTCGGATGTGTGTTCAAATTTGCGCAAGCCAAAGATGATGATAGAACCTGATAGATAGATTTTGAAGGCGCTCAAGTTTGTTAAGTTGGTCTTCGGTCAAGTTAATGAAGCAAACATCCGCGTAATCTAGAAGGGAGAGAAATATTGATTCGGCTAAGGCCACCTTAGTAGGCACTGGGAGAACATACCGAAGTCGTTTCAAGGAGTGCCACGTTGAATACACCTTCCTGCTAATCTCTTTCAGCTGCTGTGTCCAAGATAGATGCTCATCAAAATAAATGCCAAGATTCTTAACCACTTTACTATATGGTATCGGCGTACCGTTGATGAGTACCGGAGGCAACATATCCCAGTCAATTCTGGAGACCAGCCCCGGACTGCCAAGTATTATCAACTGAGACTTAACGGGGTTAATGAGAAGTCCATGCTCCTTACTCCAGTTACATATGACCGATAAATCCTTGCTTACAACACTTACCGCCGCAGGCAATGAATCCAGAGTTGACTGAGTGAAAATTTGTAGATCGTCTGCATATAAATGAAAATGAGACGAAATGTATGAAGTGATGAAGTTAATGAAAAGGGCAAAGAGTAATGGAGATAAAACGCCACCTTGAGGAACGCCGGCAGTAGTATTGGCCCAGTCGGAAAAAGACTCAGAAATTTTAACTCTCTGCCGTCGACACACAAGGTAGCTTCGAATAAAATAAATCACTGAAGGTGAGAGGTTATAAGACCCTAACAGGCTGATAAGAATGTCGTGGTCAATAGAATTGAAAGCGTTACTAAAATCAAGTAAAGTTAGGATTGTGAGCTTCTTATTATCCATGCCGGACCGAATATCATCTGCTACTTTGACCAGGGCTGTGGTAGTACTATGTCCCGTCCGGAAGCCTGATTGATATGTACTGAGGAGATTGTTATGCATGATAAATCTTGTAAGTTGGTGATGTATAAGTCGCTCAAGAACTTTAGACAAGGAAGGAAGAATGGATATTGGACGGAGATTAGAAATGACTTTAGGGCGGTAGGATTTTGGTAATGGGATTATGTGGGCGGATTTCCAGGTATCAGGAAAGGTACAAGTCGATAAGCAAAAATTAAAAATGTGTAAAAGAATGGGAGCAATTATTTCTAGGATTGGAATAATCATTTTGCGACTGATGCCATCATCACCAACGGAATTCGATGCTATTGTCATGACATGTCTTTTAACCTCTCCTTCAGTAAATGGAACGAAAGTGAACGATTCGGAGTTTGAAGTTTGCAGAAGAGAAATTTTATTTAAAGTTTGGGATTTTATAGCAGGGTGTAAGTTAGTAGAAGAAATAAAATGTTTATTCAACACATTAATGTCGATTTTGCAGTGGTCATTTTTATTAAAATTTTTACCAATACCAAGCGATTTTAGGAATTTCCAGGTTTTCGCTGGATCACCATTCTCGACCGATTCATGGATATATCGCCGTTGAGCATCTCGACACATAGTATTGCACCGGTTACGTAATTTAATGTATTTGTCGCGATGTTCATTGGTGTTACTTCTTTTGTATTTAGCTTTGGCTGTATGTTTGGCATTAATAATTGATTTAATATCATCTGACAGCCATGGAGCAGGCAGATGCTTAATTCTAATGGGCTTAATCGGGGCATGCTTGTCGTACAAAGAATTAAGTAGAGCATTAAAAATATCAACCTTGGCATCGACCGTTTCCGCTGCGTATAGTGCTGTCCAGTCAGTGCTGAGCGCGTCTTCCCTCAAGGTGTTCACATCCATGGAAGAAAAGTTACGTTGCAGAAGTGTTTTGCGGTTTGGTTTAGATGTGCGAACATTATAAGCAACATAAATCAGGTCGTGGTAGGAAAAAATTTCCGCGGGACTCTGACCATGAGTAGTTACAGAGCTTGGCAAAGATACAATGATGAGATCAAGCCAGGAAGGACAGCAGCCTGGAGAGCAGTGTGTAGCATTAAGTGGCAATAAGCTCATATCACAGGAATCTAAAATAGACATAAGGTTTTTAGACCTTCTATCGTCCTTCAGCATACATGTATTAAAGTCACCCATTATAATTGAATTAATGTAATCAGGTTTGTACGACTCCAGTATAGTCTCAAAAGATGGAAAGTAATTATGATGCATCGATGGACAATAGAATACACCAAGAAGTATTTTACTGCAGTAAGACACTTCGATCGCAATGAGTAAATTACTCCAGTGAGTCTGATGGCGTGGGCTGTGTTGACGAACTAATGACAGTAAAAGGAATATCAGAACGCAAATAGATTGCAACACCACCACCACTTTTTCCAATTCGGTCATTACGAATCAGTTTAAAGCCCGGTAGGCTGTAACAAGTTGACGGAAGGCAAGGCTTAAGCCACGTCTCCGACACAAATATCGCATCAACATTAACTTGATCGAAGGAAGTCAGCATATCAGGATAATGAGCCGGAATGCTCTGCGCGTTTATATGAACTGCCTTAAAACATTTTTTAACTGTGGAAAAATTATTCATAATAGTATCTCTTAGCGGAGAGTATGAAGCACTCATAAAACTCTCATCGCTACATACTGAAGAAGCAGAGAAAAAGTCACCAGAAGAAGTATCGAAATATACTCAAATAAGATACCTATATAAAATATATTTTATAACTTATAAATAGTTCAATAAATAATTAAAATAGTTAGCTTCTCAAAAACACCTTATACCTACAGTGTCATGAGTTCAGTTCAAATATATTTAAACATGCACTAATTATGTATTAAGCACTATAACAAAAATCAGAAAATAACAAACAAAAAAGAAAATGATCAAATCATCACCCAAAAAGAGAAAAGAAAATAAAGACAAAAAAAAAAACAATAAAATAACCAATAAGTACAAAAGAAAAAAAAATAATAATAAAAAATAAAAAAATAAAATTAACTGACATCTAGCATCTGTCATTGTTGTCATTGTCGACTCCGACAGTTGACATTGTCAAAGTCATAATTTTAAATCAAAAGGTTTTATTAAAAAATTGTTATAAACATCTGAAATAATTGAATAAACGGGTATAATTACCTACATTTACACTACATAGCATAATATAAGCAAGCAGTTAAAAGACAGGCATAAGAAAATAAAAACAACAAAACAGCATGTACCTAGGATACAAAGTATGATTGGTTGAAAGTTGCAACATGGACTACATGAATGATGATGGCAAGAACATAATATTGTGATGATATTCAAAGCATGATTAAAGAAGAAGGAAAACCAACACACATATAACTAAAGGTAATAAGAGAAAATAAAAAAGAGAGAAAAAGCTAATAGAAGTGTGTTACTTTTTGGCTGATTTCTTTGTCTTTATTGCAGCTGCGTTTCTACCTCTGGTTACTGGAATGGATATTTCAGTCGTCACGGTTGGCGTGTCAGGAGGAGAAGTCCCAGGAATGGCATCAAGTTCAGCCATGCTGTGGGCACGGACTTTGGAGCCATCAGGAGCAATTACAATTACTGAGCCATTGTGTCTCCAACATTTTGAAACTCCGAAACGCTGTCTGGCCGCCATAAACACGTCATGTCTCTTCTTTATAAGAAACTCTGATAGGGTGTTGCCGGAGTTTTTCAGATTGGTTTTAGCTGTCCAAACCTTGTTACGGAGAGCAAGATCATGGAATTTGATTAAGATTGGTCGGGGCTTTGACTCATTTATACGTCCCAATCGATGGCTATTGTTTGTAGAGAAACAATAAACACTGGTTTTGTAATGGCTGAATGCAACTGATATGCAGATTTTCTGTGGGCATAATTTGCCTCTACGGATAACGTTTCTAGAGATTTCAGTTTCCCAGAGCTTGTCTGGGAAATGTTAAGAAAACTTTCTGATTGATTTATATTTTTGGACCATCTCGTCTCACACAATCGTGATAGCGTAGTTTCGACGTGTAGTCGATTCGCTGAAAAACGTTATAACATCCTTTACAGTGGCGACAGCATTTTTAATTTCTGGCACTGCGTTCGCATCAATCACAACAAGGTTGTGGCAACAAGGACTTGAGCAATTAAAATATAAAGCACGAGGATATTTTTTTCTCAAAATGGCTTGAACACCACCCTCTTTCCCTGCCATTGTAGAACAGCCATCGAATCTAAATCCTACGCAATCTTCGGTTGGAAGGTTAGAACTAATCAAGAAATTGTCAATAGCTTCGGCAATTGCTGAAGCATTTTGTGCTTTTAGTTCAACGAACCCTACAAATTCTTCTTTGATTTTCCTTTTGCTTTCGTCGTATAACCGCACGCCTATTGACAGCTGTTTTTTCCCAGCTACGTCTGCTATTTCATCAGCTAAGACTGCGTAAGCCATGGTCTTCTGAACCTCACTTATTATATTCTCCTTAATAACTTCGCCACATAAATTTATCAATTCGTTTTGTATTTTTGGCGATGTGTAAACGGCACTTTTCCAGGTGACTCTTTAATTTGTCGTCCCCTGAATTGATTCTCAACTTCAATAAATCTAATAAAACACCCTCATCTGCTTGTTTTCCCCTAAGAGGCATATCATCATATACAAGAAATAATTGATGACAATATTTGTCTGTTTTCATTGCTTTTTGGTGTCCACTTTGCAGTTGGATGTCTACAGGAACATTTTGAAGAAAAAAATTTGCAGCAAGTGTCGCTGTTAGGTGAAGGTTGGTCGTTCCATGCATTCAGCAATCTTCATGCATATTTTTGAACTTTATATATGGCCTGACCATTAATGATCCCAAAATTCCTCTCACAGTGCTGATGGGCGGAGGGAACAAAACACAATGCTTACAAAGAGCGCCTTTTAGTCACTTGGAATATACTAGCCATGGTGCATATTGATCCAACCAAGCATGATTAAAATTTCTTTTCAAATGGCTCGCATCACTTTCAAAATCGTGTTTCTGGGCGGGATCCAAGGATTTTGTAACAACTCCCTCTTCTTTTCCGTCGATAGCTGGGTAGCCAACCCAACATAACGACCCAGATCATTTTCATGATAGTCATCGTCCACTATAATTTCAGTATCGACGTTGACGTCATAAGTTTGTTGGGATGTCGATGGAGAAGAATAGCCGGCAATAGATATATTTACAGGTTCTGCTGGAGAATGTGACGCTTGTCCAATGTAAGCATGCAATGATATTGGCATTACATGAGTAGTTTTATCATGGTTGTCATTTTCATCGCTTCCACTGCTACTTTCCCGAACTTGTTTTCTTTTTTCGCGTAATGGATACACAAACAAAATTACTCTTGTCTCTTACGGTGTTTAGGCATAGGACGAAAATAAAGATCAAGATACCTATAAAAACATCACATTCAAATATCATTTACTTCCTATCCGTAAAAGTAAAATTGCGATATTCAAAATTTGTTAACTTTGTGGTTTGAACGCCAAATAATCCAAACTAGGTAATTTAAAATAATACTTGATAAATGAAAGAGCATAGAACATAGATACAATTATAACAAAACCACGTCTTGTAATTAACAAATTTAAATATTGTAAGTAATATGCTAAAGATTTTCCTGATATCCATTTGACGGAGTAATATTTCCAGTTGTTGCGCGGTAAACGTAAGTCTCGTGTCGCCGCAACTAAACTATAAGATACTATGGCGCATGAAATATTCGCTCGTATTAAACTCCGAACTGAATTGAATTGTATTTGAACTGAATTGCCTTGCTCTGCCTCACGATCCCGCTTATATATTCAAATATTCTTACTCCCGAAATACGTAGAAAATACTCAACTCTATTTCCATCCTTGTCTCATACTTGTTATCACTGTCTTTCCTCTCCAGAATAGTCCATGCTAGAACGTTCTTCGTGGTATTGCTATTCAATACAAGATGTCGCTATTGACCGTATAAATGAATCCTATTTCTCTTTACTGGAAAAAGTACTTTCGTCCGTTACTAGATAGCGCTAGATCAGCTAGATGTTGTTTTCTCCAAATTATATTCGGCTTTAATCCTAGATGGCTCTGATTGTCTCGTCGGGAGCGGAAACTACGAGACGCGACGATTTCGCGGGAGATTTAAATTATATTGCGTCGCTAACAGTACACTATATCGAATGTTGTAGAATATTTAATTATAGATAAAAAAATATTAAATCAAAATATCTGACTGAAAAGATATTTTGTTTCCAACACTTCATTTTGCGCAGAGTTAGTAACACGTTTTTAATTCCTACTTGCCAGGAAAATTGACTTTTATTTTATCTTTAGGGGGGGGGGGGGGGTCCCCTGTCCCTATCTGGGTACGCCCATGTGAGATCTGGTAACTTTTTGACAGTGCTAGTCATATGGTGTTGGCAATATTTTAACATGAATATGTTTTTGGTGGGATATACTATAAAGATCCTTTTAAAATATTGAAAGGCTGAAATGTAAATTAATTTATTTACTTTTTATAGCTTTTTTGTTTCGGGGGTTACTTAATTATTTATAAAGACGTGAGGAAAGCACTACTGCTATCTTAGATTAGTTTATGTTCTACTTGTAGGTACGTACTATTATAATAAATGTGAAAGTTTGTGAGTATGTATGGATGGATGGACATTTCTGACACTTTCACGCAAAACCTACTGAACAGATTTTAATGAAATTTGGTATGGTAGTAGGTACTTTAAGCTCTGGTCTGGATTAACACATAGGCTACTTTTAATCCAGAAAAAGTACAGTGTTTTCTGGGACAAAGTATTTACGAGGAAGGAGCCGCGGGCAAAAGCTGGCAAATAATATATGAAGGTGTCGAAAAATGAGACAACAGCGTTACTTCTAATTCTTCTATAAGACTCACTAACATGCTAGTTTTAAAGTGTAACACATATAAAATTAAACACCTGTTATAAAATTAAATCACTGAAATACTTAGTTTCATAGAATATTCTTATTAATTTAGATTACTGCAAAGTCAAATTTTAAAACTTAAAATTTTCGATTATTGACAAAAAAAACTTTAATTGAATGTCAACTGACGACATTATCTTTCACTTTTGATGAATAATACGTGCGTATGAAATTAATTTATTTTAAATTAAATAGAAGTCTTATGTATTACTTAAAGTACTATAATTATCAGATGGACACACATTTTGTAACAGGGTGCAGGATAGACCTGTAAGAAAATTGCTAGAGTTTTGATTTTAGCCTGTAGCGACGTTGTTTTTCGGTGTTCGTTAACGCCATTTAGTGCAGACGTCGATTATTTCGGTTTTGATAACGTATTACTAACATAAAAAATTCACTAACAACAACTGTGTTTTCGATGCAACAACTGCGTTACTGAAAAGTAACGCAGTGTAGCAGTTACGCAGTTGTAAATATTTGACTATGATGTAAATTATCACTAAATAAAACAACAAAATGCAAATATTGTAACACTTACAGAACAATACATAACTAACTATAGCTTAAAAATATGAATAATGCACAATAAAAATAATAATAATGGAAATATCGTCAGTTCATACCTTTTGACAGCGGTAACTCAGCGGCCACGCAATAAATCCACGCACCTCCATCACCAATTGTAATGTTAACGATTCGGCTAGCGTAATCCGCAGTTGCTGTGATTCATTGCTTGAGTTACAACAAGTCGAACCGAATGAAGTACAAAAAGATGCTACCCGCTTACTTTAAGGTTTATTGTCATATATCAACGTAATTTATTGCATTAAATGATTAACGTAAATAATGTGGGTTGGCATAGAATAAGGTTCAAAACTTACATTCTTTATGGGTATTCAAGATAAAAGCCGTCTAAGGAAGTATTGTGACAAATTACTAACCATAATATTAGGTCTTTACCTATGAAATTGCTGTTTTGTATGAAAAAAATTTAACGAATTTTTTTCATGTATTTTTTATTGGTATTAATCGAAGTAATCACTCATGCAATCAATGCATCTTTGCCAACGCAGTGGCAGTTTATTGATGCCCTTCTTAAAGAAATCAGCTGGACGGGAGGCAACAAATTCTTCAAAGGCATTTTGTACTGCCTCTCGGGTATTGAATTGTTTTCCCGCCAAGAAGTTATCCAAATTCTGGAAAAACTAGTAGTCTGTAGGCGCAAGGTCTAGTGAGTAGGACGGATGACGGAGAGCTTCCAACCCCAGTTCTTGCAACTTCGAGACCGTCTGCTGTACAGTATGAGGTCGCGCGTTATCGTGCAGGAGCAGCGGAGACGAGCGATTGACCAACTGGTTGGAGATGTGCCAGCTTCTCCATCATTGAGTTCAGTTCTTCACAGTACACATCTGCAGTAATGCTCACCCGGTTTGGTAAGAAGCTGTGATGAATCACACCGGCGCTAGACCACCAAACAGTGACCATCACGTTTCTAGGGGTAAGTTTTCGTTTAGAACATTGTTTAGGTGCTGAACCAGGATCCAACCAACTTGCTGAGCGCTTGTGGTTATCAAACAGAATTCATTTTTCATCGCAGGTAACAATGCGGTTCAAAATTCCTTCATTTGTGTGTCTGTTGAGCAGTGCAAGGCACGTCTCGACGCGTACTTCGCGCTGGTGATTATTGAGTTCGTGGGGCACCCATTTGTGAAGCTTTTTTACCTTGCCAATTTGACGCAAATGGACCAATATTGTTTTGATGCTAGCGTCGATGGCTGCTGCTAATTCAGCCGTAGATTGTGTATCATCAGCTTCCACAAACGCCTTTAATTCGTCATTGTTGACCAAAGTCTTCGACGACCGCGAGGTTGTTTTTTCAGGTCGAAATTTCCAGAACGGAAGCGAGCAAACTAATAACAGGTGGTGCGTTGGTTTGTAGTGTTAGCTCCGTAAACGTCGTTGATGTTGCGTGCCGCTTGTGCTGCGTTGCTGCCATGACGGTACTCATATTCCATAATTACTCGAATTTTTAACGTATCCATGATGACGAAAAAGATTCAAATGCGATGAAAATGTAACACTAATCAATAAACAAATGACTACTTTTGGAAAAAGAATTCCATGTTTTTAAAATAAAATTAATTTGAAATTAGAATTCTTAGCCAAACAAAAATTATTTTGATTTGAAATGGCCAGTACTGCAGATCGGCAATTTCATAGGTAAAGACCTATTATATACTATATAGCTTGAGACATGCGCTCAGGAACAGCAGTATTTTGTATGAAAAGCTACTGCGTTACTAAGAATGACAACGTTGTTACCGTGATTTTCGAATAAATAGTATATTTTTGTGGTCATATTTTTATTTCGGATTTTCGGCGATTGTGGAATCTGATGATACACAATCTACGGCTGAATTAGCAGCAGCTTTCGACGTTAGCGTCAAAACAATATTGGTCCATTTACGTCACATTGGCAAGGTAAAAAAGCTTGACAGCAGACGGTCTCCAAGTTGCAAGAACTGGAAGCTCTCCGTCATCCGCTTTACTCACCAGACCTTGCGCCTACAGACTACTACTTTTTCCAGAATTTGAATAACTTCTTGGCGGGAAAAAAATTCAATACCCGAGAGGTAGTACAAAATGCCTTTGAAGAATTTGTTGCCTCCCGTCCAGCTGATTTCTTTAAGAAATATATAAATATAAATAAAAAATAAACTTCCACTGCGTTGGCAAAGATGCATTGATTGCATGGGTGATTACGTCGATTAATACAAATAAAAAATACATGAAAAAAATTCGTTTAAATTTTTTCATACAAAACGGCAATTTCATAGGTAAAGACCTAATATTATAAATATTTATAATAATATTAATTTTAAAATAATAATTAAATATATAAAATAATAATCTTATAAATATGATATATTTATAAGATTAAGGGAGTTATCCGGAAGTTTTAACGCTGCTTACTTTATACTGAGCGACAGAGACAACACTTTCGGTTAAGCTAATCGTCACTTATTAAGCGATTGTGAAACACGTTGTTTTTGCGTTTATTTAGCGAAATCACCTTCTGTTGTTTTTACTTATGAATCAATTTAATACAATATCGACATAGTTCCTGCTCGACCAGTTTCTAAACATTTTCCTTTGCTCAAGGACGCCTCAAAATATTTAAACACAACGGACCGCAACGACTGCAGACGTGGTTGAACTGCGTAATTACAAATGTGAAATGAGAATACACATACTCATTTCACATTTGTAATTACGTGCGCACGATTCAACGACACCTAGTCAAGGGGCACCGTGTTCGATAGTACAATAGTTACCTTTTACTATAAGATGTGAATTTGATTAATAGATAAAAGTTTGTTCGGACTAAGAACTTGGGCGTTGAAGCTTTAAAACTGTGCATCAAAGCTTAGACTAGGTATATTTTCTAAAATTTTCTTTGAATTTAACCTACCGATGTCAGGCGAAACATGTATGTATATTGTATAGAGATATTTTAAACATAGTTATTTGTTAATTTATTAATACTTTCTAAACAGCCACATACGATTTCATATACACTTTATTTTATTTTCCTTCTTTGACTGGGTGCATACTGCATGCATCGTCATCAGTGCGTAAACCCAAAAATAATTAATGAACCATAAGATCAGAAATAAGGAAAATAATATGATCTCATCAAGGTTGAGGTGGCTCGCTCGGTTCGCAGCAACCGTTATAAATTATAATATATAAAGATATTGATAACACGGCTTTAAGTTTTCGCGCGAGCGCCGGTCTCCGTACTGTCACTCTTCAAAATTTCTTCACTATAAAATAAGAATAAAATAATTTACAATGTGCATTTAATTTTGTGTCAACATTTTTTTTATGGTGAGTTGGTTTCTTTATTTAATGCTTCTTAATATCATATTTATACTTATATAAATATGAATAACTATACTTTAAACGGGACAATCTTGTATACATAATCATCGTTACAGGTACGTTTAAAGTACAAAAAAAAAACTTTCCACTGAGAAGTTTTAAGAGTCCAGGCGATTTAGTTTTTGTTTATTACTCACTCAACGAGTTTTTGTTTATTACGAACGTAATTTTATTGCTAGTTTAAGTTATAAATTCAATTTGTGAATAATTAAATGTGGTGCTTCAAATTAGTGCTACTTAAGGATTGTATTGTCATTTGTCATTGTGTTTCATAATGACACAGACGATTTTTTTGCGACGACCTCCTAAGCATGCCCCACGCAAATCATAATATCGGAAAACTCTCGTGGTAGAGCAATCTTTAGTTAAGCTAAAGCCTTCATATCAACAAAGTATATATTATTTATTAATAGAAAGTATAAAAAATATGTATATGTTGAAACTTTATGTACGTGAATTTCTGATTGTGATTTCAACAAAATGAATGAATAATTATATAAAATCATTAAAACACTAACTTGAAAAACTAGAATGGTAGGAAACAAATAAGTAGGGAAATGTGTTGTATACCGGATTTAGTTGTCCAGCCGTTTGTCTTATTCCTGTGCCGAGGTCTTGTTCTTGTCTTGTCTTGTCTTGTTCTGTACCGAGTACCGACCTCCTTAATCTATATAAGGTAATATAAAAAAAGGAAATATTTGTTTGTTAGTTTGCATTGAATAGGCTTCAAAACAACTGGACCGATTTATAGAAATTTGGCACAGATATAGAAAAGAGCAAGGGAAAGGACATAAGTTACTTTTAAATGCGCAAAATGTACGATTTTCGCAGTATTTCCTATTGAGCGCTCAAAGTTTAGGGCAACATCAAGTATATTTAAATTGGAATTCCTAATCAAAGAAGATATATTTTAGATCAAAGTGGCCAGTACGACAAAACGCCAATTTCATATGTAAGTACCTAACATATAAACTCAAACTTAAAAATTTTTATTTCCATGTAGGTTATTAAATAACACTTATAGAATTTCCCTAAATAATGCCTACCACCGGTTCGGAAACTTTACTTTTTTGTAAATCTTTAGCAAAAAGATAGACAAAGGTCTAGATACTTTAGTGCATAGAAGCAGCCTTGCAGGGCAAGCATCTTATTCCCAATGTGTGCAATCGTTAACGAAATCATTGACCTTATAATAAGCTTTTTTAAATTAATTATTAATGGAAATATTTTGAACGTTTTCTGGGATTCTATTCATAAGTCTGATCACCGGTATTTCTAACTTGTTCTTATTTCTAAAATTCCTACAATGATTGTCGCTTTTCTTTTTGCTAATTATTTAGATTCTTTCTGTTCTTTCTGTCATACAACACATTGTCCAAAATGTATTGAGAAGTGACGGTCAGAATACCAATTTCTTTAAACTTTTCCCTCAGAGACTCAAAACATGACATCTTATAAATAGAACGTATAGCTCGCTTCTGTAGTACAAATATTGTATTTATGTCCACAGCGAAGGATGCCGTATGACATTATACTATGAAACTAACTAAAATAAACTAGACGCACTGTGTTCTCATCGGAAACTTCTCTAACTTTTTTGACTGCATATGCTGCAGAACCGAGCCAATCTGCCAGATTTGCAATATGGGGGTCCTCACTGTAATTTAAAATCTAGTGTTAGCCCTAGAAATACAGTGGTGTCCACTAGATCATTTTCTCATCATTTAATAGTACATTGGTTTGACCCTGCCTAACATTTGGCAGACTAAACTTTAAAGTTTTTGTTTTATTTGAATTTCAAAGTAAATTATTGACATTAAACCAATGCACCATTTTTGAGAGAACACTATTTACCTGGTCGTAATTTGATTGTCATCGCTTCAGATTAAAAATTTGTGAAGTGTCATCGGCAAAGAGTACTATCTCATGCTTATCTTTAACTAGATAACGAAGGTCATTTATACATAAGAGAAAAAGAAACGGGCCTAAAATGGACCCTTGTGGCACACCTAGTTCTATTTTGTTCCTAGTAGACCTTGTAGAATTAACTTTCTGCGCTCTATTTTGACATTGGAAATGTATTTTCGTTCGTTCCAGTATAGCCTCCAGTATAGGGCCCGATATCACGAAAAAGTGCGATCCCCTTATATCTCAAAAATACTCAAAAGACGCGTATGTATGAAAGGTGTAAGGTGCAAAAAGAATTATTCGAGAAAGTCAAATACGAAAAAAGTTATGGCTGAAATAGTGATAAAAATTCAATTTTTTTTTTAATTTTGATTTTGGCGCACTATATTTTGGAAACGAAGAATTATATCAAAAATTTGAGAAAAAATCCTCTGGACAATTTAATCAGATATATTTTGAGCTTAAAACAAAGACGCTAAAAGGGTTAAGGGCCTGTAGCCAAACCTTTTTGAAAAAAAATTCTTATACTTTAAACGAGACAATCTTATTTATATATTATTATAATCGAAATCTCGGCAACGGCTACAATTATTAGGTCCTTACATATGAAATTGGCGTTTTGTCGTACTGGCCACTTTGATCTCAAATATCTTCTTTGGTAAAAACCATAATTCATTTGTTTTTTCCTCTTTTGGTTTTTTCTTTACGTCACTGTTTAGAAAATGGCAAACTTGAAATATCGTATTATTTTCGAGTACGAGTTCCACCGTGGCACCTGCTGCAGAAACGGCTCGAAGGATTAATGATGTGTATGGCGGTGGTGTCGCAAAAGAAAACACAGTACGTTTTTGGTTCCAACGTTTTCGTTCTGGAAATTTCGACCTGCAGAACAAGCCCCGTGGACGGCCGGAGACCAAAGTTGATAATGAAGAATTGAAGGCTATTGTGGAAGCGGATCCATCGCAAACCACGTCCGAGTTAGCTGCCGGCTGCGGTGTTAGTCATAAAACTGTTTTTATCCACTTGAAGCAAATTGGGAAGGTGAAAAAGCTTGAAAGGTTTGAAAGGAAATTACCCCATGAATTGAGTGCAGCAAACCGACAAACGCGCGTCGACTGCTGCGTTACATTACTCAACCGGCACAATAACGAAGGGATTTTAAATCGAATCATTGCCTGTGATGAAAAGTGGATCCTGTATGACAATCAAAACGCTCATCGCAATAGTTGAACCCTGGCAAACCAGCCAAAGCCTGCTCCAAGTGAAAATTGACTCAAAAATAGTTACTTGTGAGCGTTTGGTGGACTAGTGCCGGTGTCGTTCACTACAGCTTTCTTAAATCTGGCCAGACGATTACGGCAGATGTCTATTGCCAGCAACTGCAAATCATGATGGAAAAGCTAGCTGCTAAACAACTGAGGTTGGTCATTCGCTCTAGGCCACTACTGCTTCAGGACAACGCTAGACCACACACTGCAGAACAGACGGCTACCAAATTAGAGGAGCTTCAATTGGAATGTCTTAAACATCCACCGTACTCCCCGGACCTTACTCCAACAGATTACCATTTTTTTTCGAAATTTGGATAACTTCTTGCAAGGGAAAAAAATCAACTCTTATGGGGCAGTACAAAGCGCCTTCAAAGATTTTCCGAATGGTTTTTTTAATAAAGGAATCAATGAACTACTTATGAGATGGCAAAAGTGCATAGATAGCAATGGTATATACTTTGATTTAATAAATATATTATGTTTAAAAAATGGACTTTATGTTTACAAAATGTTAATGCTTTATGTTTTGACTCTTTTACAAAACGCCAATTTCATATGTAATGATCTAATATAATAGGTACTTCTCATAGTATTCTACACCGACACGCATATCTTTGAACATTACTCTTGCGTTGATGGACCGATTTTCAAAATTCTTTTTTTGATGTATTGCGTATAATCCGAAGTTGGTTTCATTGTCACCAAAGCGGTGAACTGATGACAGCATCCATCAGGAATCGAGGGAACTCCTCGAAATTTATATGGGCACATGTAGTGATTTTAACTTTTTCTGAAGTAAACCAAGCATATGCTGCCAAAAAGTAATCCAAAAGTACTGAACAGAACCGCTGAGTCCTTACATGTTTGGATATTCCGGCGTTGTTTAAAGAACTGCAAGTATATGCCATCATACCATTTACAGTAATCATCATCATCATCACCACCATCTTCACACGAAATACTAACATATTACTATCATGATATAGGTACTCTCTACTTATCAGAGTTTTGTGCACCGATATCAATGTCTTTGAAATTTTGCTATTTCTAAAATTATATTCGTGATCATCATCATCACTATAAAATATTTATTTAATCCTCACTGCTACATTTTTTCCATCGACTATTACAATAGATAATAATGATTATTTAATAATATTGTATCTAATCAATATTATCACAGGTGATTATTTAGTAGGTTCACAGATCGATAAAGCTTATTTGGGGAAATACCACCGCCACTCAGAAAACTGGCATAAAAAAACACTTGAGTTTGTTTTACCGAGAGAGTGAGAATAGTCTTTTTGTATTTATAACTTTCTTAAAATGTGTTTATAATAATAATTTAATAAATATAACTGAAAAGAGAAAAATTATAATTTTTATACAATAAATTAAAACCGACTTTTCGAACGAAATTCCCCTTTTAAATTCGGCTTAAATTTTTACCATTTCTCTACTCAATCTTCAAAATTTTGAAGTCGGTACCAGCCCGAACAACATCCTGATAAAACAATATCTAAAATAGAACTCACGTTCAAGTTGGCTAATACCGACTTCAAAATTTTGAAGATTGAGTAGAGAAATAGTCAAAAATTTAGCCAAATTTAAAAGGGGAATTATTTAGAAAATAAGTTTTATTTCATACTTTTTTGTGCATTTTAACGTGATAACGTCTTTAAATTCGATGGAGCCGGCTGCACGCACGAGAAAACATGACTCACGCGTTACCGGCGTTACCGGCGTTACCTCGCTAAGCATGACTCATTTCTTATGACGTTGTCACGTTCAATTATCGTCAGTAAACCGACTTTACAGACAACCGATTTTTTTTACTTTGGAAGTCGGTTTAATTTTTTATTTAAAATAATAATACCTTTTCCCTTTCTAGTGATATCTGTTAAATTATTACTAATAAATTTTAAGAGCGTTTAAGATAAACAATCGAATGTATAATTGAACACGCGCCAAGCTTCCATTAGGTATTGTATATAAGATGATGATGATGATGATGACTGTAAGTTACATAATGTCATATGCTTGCAGATCTTTAAACAATGCCGAAATATCCAAACGCGTATCTTCAAAGACTGAGGAGTTCTATTCAGTACTTTTGGATCCAGGGTTATACCTTGTATCGAAATTTATGTGTCCATATAAATTTCGAGGAGTTCCCTGGATTCTTCATGGATGCCATCATCAGGTCACCGCTTTGGTGACAGCGAGACCAATTTCGGATTATACCCAATACGTCAAAAAAAGAATTTTGCAAATCGGTCCATAAACGGCAGAGTAATGGTCAATGATATCCGTGTCGGTGTAAAATTCTATCAGAGGTACTTCTCGAGAGTATGAGTTCTTTACGCAACGCAGAAATACTCGAACATGTATCTATAAGGAGTCAGGAGTTTTTTTAAGTACTTTTGGATCCAGGGTATACGTTGGTAAAAAATCTTACTTTTTGGTATTAAATGCTTGGGTTACTTCAGAAAAAGTAAAAATCACTATATGTGTCCATATACATTTCGATAAGTTCCCTCGATTCCTCATAGATGCCATCATTAGGTCACTTTTGACAAAAGGACCAATTTAAGATTTACAGCACAAAGAGTAATACATTCCGTTTTACAATTTAACGAGTTTCTGTTCGTAATCTATCTTCTATATAAGGTCCGGTAAAATCAATTACGGATATTTTAGGCGTATGATCTACTGCTTATTTAGAGACGTTTAGGCAGAAAAATAATTGTCATACTCGAAAAAAATCTTCTCTTATATGGGCGAGTTTGCGTTAAGCGGAGAGTGGGTATACATGAGATGATTTTTTACTTTGAGTTGGTATAACAATATTTTTTTGTAATACATATTTTTAATTGGGTCAAAATTATTATAATAAAACAATTTTTACCTTTTATTGCTTTTATTTCAAAGTACACGTTAGCAAAAAAATAAAAGCATTAAAAAATATAACAAAAACTTATTAAACTTCAGAGTTGCCACTAGATGTGTCGTGAATAAAAATACGTGTCTTTGCACTTAATACGTGTAACAGTAGTAATAAAAAATAACTTGTTAATTTGCAATGATTAACAAGTTATTTTGATTGAATGATTTAAAGCACAAATACAATATAAACAATACCCACAACCTGCAAAAAACCCTCACACATTTGATTGCAGGTTAATTTGTAAGACATTAATCTTGTATTGTATTATTTAAATATTTGTATACCTTGACGAAGGTGGAAATGTAATGGAACTATTTATTATATTAGGTAAAATAACACCTGTAACATTGTATGCCTGCATTCCACAAAAAATATAATTTCTATTTCTTAAGAAACTAATTCAAGCAGTCAAGTTGAGTAAGTTTAACAACAAAATAAACAATCACAACAAAATTTGTACTTACTTTTGTCAGCTTCAGGTATTGTTATCATTATTATTACGAATTCAATCAATCTTCATGTTGAGTAAGTAACTACCTAGGATCAAATAAAAAAGTTAAGACAGTTCTGCGAATCACACAATGAGGCCGGTCTAAACTACGCCTCGCCGTGTAATTACACAGACTACTCGTATTACACACACCCATAATTTACCAAACTACGCCTTTACTTGTAGGGCGAGCTATCATGGTGTGTTATTTTTTGTGTATGTAATGCGTAGCTACACGCGCACTACATACACAAAAAACCTGCTTCAGTTTTTGTTTGATAAAGCTCTGTCACCACTTTTTTATTTTGTCTGAGGTACTGATAAAATAAATAACCCTTCTCTAGTAATAAATAACATTAAGCTTAATTAGGTGTACGGTACTAATTAATGACAGTAAAATGTATACTAATGAATTAAAATTTACGAAAATAAAGAAAATTTAGTCAGCATCTGCACGTCTGTAAAGTTCCTCATAAAATCTTGCATAGTAACTGGGAACTATATTGTTTTCAATCAGGCTCTGTAAATCTGATTTAAGATGCACATCGATACTAATTTTTGACGTATAATCCTGTTGCAGATTGACAGTTTTGACGTTTTCGGTCATATTCAAAATTCCTGTCAGGTAGATCAAGTTGATCAAAAACCATATTATACCGAATTCTGATATTATACTATCGTCTTGACTGACAGCACTTGTTTTGCTTGTGCTATTAAAATTATGATTAAACTTACAACTATCAATATTATACATATTATAATTAAGCTGTTTTGGAAGTTCATCAAAAGCTTCATAGTTCGTGTTTTCAACACAAGATGTTTCCATGTATTAGGTCCATACATATGAAATTGTCGTTTTGTCGTATGGCCACTTTGATCTGAAATATATCTTCTTTGGTTAGGAATCCAGGAAGTCCAATTTCAAATTTATACTGCTATTTACTCCTGCATTTATGTTTCGAAAACCGTAATTCATTTGGTTTTTTTTTGCATCACTCTGTTTACAAAATGGAAAACTTGAAATATGGTCTTATTTTCGAGTACGAGTTCAACCGTGGCACCAGTGCTGCAGAAACGACTCGAAGGATTAATGATGTGTATGGCGGCGGTGTCGCAAAAGAAAACACAGTGCGTTTTTGGTTCCAACGTTTTCCTTCTGGAAATGTCGACCTGCAGAACAAGCCCCGTGGACGGCTGGAGACCAAAGTTGATAATGAAGAATTGAAGGCTATTGGCGAAGTGGATCCATCGCAAACCACGTCCGAGTTAGCTGCAGGCTGCGGTGTTAGTGATAAAACTGTTTTAATCCACTTGAAGCAAATTGGGAAGGTGAAAAAGATTGAAAGGTGAGTACCCCATGAATTGAGTGCGGCAAACCGACAACGCGCGTCGACTGCTGCGTTACATTACTTAACCGGCACAATAATGAAGGGTTTTTAAATCGAATAATGTGTGATGAAGAGTGGATCCTGTACGATAATCGGAAACGCTTATCGCAATGGCTGAATGCTAGACCACACACTGCACAACAAACGGCTACCAAATTAGAGGAGCTTCAATTGGAATGTCTAAGACATCCACCGTACTCCCCGGACCTTGCTCCAACAGATTACCATTTTTTTCGAAATTTGGATAAATTCTTGCAAGGGAAAAAATTCAACTCCGAGGGGGCAGTCCAAAGCGCCTTCAAATATTTTATTGAATCCTGTCCAAATGGTTATTTTAGTAAAGGAATCAATTAACCACCTATGAGTTGGCAAAAGTGCATAGATAGCATTGTTATATACATAATTTGAATGGATACTTTGATTCAATAAATATATTATGTTAAAAAAAAAAGGCTTTATGTTTCTCCTTTACAAAACGCCAATTTCATATGTAATGACCTAATAATTGATTGCAATACTCATGTTTTGAAGTAACGACATTCCTGTATAAACTACATTGTCAGCTTACGCATCAATATTTTCAGATCCAGCACAGATGATGTCTCTTTCAATTTCAGATTTCAGATTTCTTATTTTGTCGAATAAATGTTTTATTATTATTATTATTATTATTATTATTATTATTATTATTATTATTATTATTATTATTATTATTATTATTATTATTATTATTATTATTATTATTATTATTATTATTATTATTATTATTATTATTATTATTATTATTATTATTATTATTATTATTATTATTATTATTATTATTATTATTATTATTATTATTATTATTATTATTATCATTATCATTATTATTATTATTGGTCGTTAGATCTACTGTGTTCCATATTAACTGTAGATGCCGCAATAGTACACGTTTTTACTAAAATAGATGGCGATTCCTTTCTGTATAAATCGTTTTCTTTAATTCCCTCTTCACTTATTTGAGCCAGATGTACAATTTTTCGACCTCGACTGGCCACTGAAATTAAATTAATATCGAATTAAAATGTTTGTGATGGATAGTTTGACCAAAGCTAAAACTTTTAGAACAGTCTACTATCTAAAGCTAGCCAAACACTTATGGGTGTACCTATTTATATCTTTTAATAAAGATGTCTATATCCAAACTACATCTGTCAGGTAAGCTGGAGCTGAGTAGTATGGAAACTTACACAGTAATTGTGCAACATACAAGCTCAGAAGTTATCAAGGGAGGCAGAAGGACGGATGGACAAAGCGAAACTATAAGGGTTTCTTGTAGTTACTACGGAACCATAAAAATAGATGTGATAAGTTACTTCCTACCAACATTTATTATTTTGATGCTACAGTGACATAACTAACAAATGTGTCTTTGTCGCATCAGCAATTTAGCGGTGAACTGGTGCAACAATGACTTAAAATACAGTTACGGCATTGTTTCTCCAATAAACAAAACAAAAAAATGGCATATCTTACAGTTACGACGAACTATGTCCAAGCGATGTCCACACTCAACGCCCCCCCCGCGCAACTGACTGATCAGACGGTGTCGCACCAATCACAGTGAATTTCATGGTAAAGCTACAAAGTAAAGCTAAATTCATTATGCTTCTTTGTTTCATCATAAAATGTCTATTTTTTAAAATTTCTTGAAATTTAAATCTCTTGAAGTTCTTGGCTCATTTTCAAAATTTTTGAAGTTAAGTCTTTGTAGCATTTTATGTGCGAAATATTATGTCACTGTAAAATTGTAAATATCATTAGATTGTACTAACTAGCGAGATTATAAAATGTCGACAGATTGTGAAATTTAGTTATATTACAATCTAACGGTATTTACAATTTTACGGTGACATATATTATATACAGCCGTATGTATAACCGTATAAGTCTTGTCAAAAAAGTTTGAAACTTCGACACAGATCCTCGTAATATCGGACTGCAATAAGCAGAAGACGACTATAAAATCGAAATATCAGATGACCCGTAACTTAATTGTTGCACTAAAAAAATTATGGTATTCTAAGCCTCTTTTTTGGACCAAACTTTATTACTTCACACATCGGTTGCTATATTGTTGTTTGTTTTTCATTGCATAAGAGGCGATTTCCATAAATTTAAAGACAGAACAGCTTATTCCAGATAGATAACCCGAGCGGTGTCAGCTGATAAGTCGCTGATAATTTCCGGATGAATGAGTAATAAATTTTAATGTAACGATGTAAAATCGATCTTATACTATTTATTTTAACCTTTTCCCTAGGGCCTAGAACATTAACATAAAACATGACAGCAATCGCATGCACCCCAACTTTGCAAAGATAAATATGAGTAGGTATGCTGTGTTCTTTTCAAAAGATATTATTTATTATTATTATACTTTACTGTAATGTTGACATCAAAGATTCTGCTTCTTTGTAATTATATTTTAATAGCCATTTTTTAACCGACTTCCAAAAAAGGAGGCGGTTATACGTTCGGCTGTATATGTATACTAAGGCGGGTCAATAAGTCCGTGACTTTTTGAATTTCTAACCTCCTTACTGAAAAAGCAACACTACTCCTGTCAACAGGCATCTATCAGTTGACTCCTATCAAAATTTGAACTTGCTGCGTCAGTTAGTTTGTGTTTTACAGCTATCTTTATCAGACTATCCAGTAACTTAAGGAAACAATGGAAAAAAGTGAATTTCGTGTGCTTATTAAGCTTTATTTTTTGCGAAAAAAAACCATTACCGAGACCAAGGCTAAGCTTGATAAATACTATGAGGACTCTGCACCATCGATTTCAATGGTAAAAAAGTGGTTTACTGAATTTCGTTGTGGCCTTACAAGCACTGAAGATGCCGAACGTCCTGGACGCCCAGTTGAGGTCTCTACACCCGAAACAATCGAAAAAATTCACGATATGGTGCTGGCCGACCGAAGATTGAAAGTGCAAGAGATTGTGGAAGCCATAGGCATCTCGCATGGCTCAGTGGTTTCAATTTTGAATGATCACTTGGGCATGAGAAAGCTTTCCGCAAGATGGGTGCCGCGTTTGCTCACAGTCGACCACAAACGCAATCGTGTAACAACTTCACAGGAAGGTTTGGCGTTGTTTAATCACAATATGGAGGAGTTTTTTAACCGTGGACGAAACATGGATCCATCACAATACACCAGAGACCAAACAACAGTCAAAACAGTGTGTTTCTAAGGGTGAATCGGCGCCAAAGAAGGCCAAGGTGGGTTTGTCAGCCAATAAAGTTATGGCGACTGTTTTTTGGGATGCACGTGGGATCATCCACATTGACTATCTTCAAAAGGGAAGAACAATTAATGGGGAATATTATGCCAACTTATTGGACCGCTTCAATGAGGATTTGAAAAAAACCGACCTCATTTGGCCAAGAAAAAAGTTCTTTTTCACTAAGACAATGCAAGGGTGCACACATGTGCAGTTGCCATGGCAAAAATCCATGAATTGGGCTATGAATTGCTCCCACATCCACCCTATTCTCAAGATTTGGCTCCGAGTGACTACTTCTTGTTCCCAAACCTGAAAAAATGGCTCGGTGGAAAAAGATTTGACTCCAATGATGAAGTCATCTCGCAAACAAAGGCCTATTTTGAGGACCTCGACAAATCATATTTTTTGGAAGGGATAAAAAAATTGGAGAAGCGTTGGACAAAGTGTATAGAGCTCAAGGGGGACTACGTTGAAAAATAAAATGATTTATTTATCAAAAAATCTGTGTTTTATTCCAAAAGTCACGGACTTATTGACCCGCCCTCGTATTATATACATATTCTGTATGTTCGACGATAATTCCGCCGTCTGTGGGCCGATTTTCAAAATTCTTTTTTCGAAGTATAGTCTATCGATGTAAAGATATAGTCTATCATAGGTATAATCCGAAGTTGGTCCCCTTTTCAACAAAGTGGTGACCTGATGATGAGATCTATGAGGAATCGAGGAAATTCCTCGATATTTATTTCGGCACATATAGTGATTTTGACTTTTTCTGATGTAACCCAAGCATATGCTACTAAAAAAGTAAGATTTTGTATCAAGGTATATGCCACTATGTCAATTACGGTAATCATCATCATTAAAACCATCATCACACCATACACCATCACATTATGATGATATAATAGGTATTTCTCATAGTATTTTACACCGACACGGATATCTTTGAACATTAGTCATTACTTTGCCGTATGTAACCAATGTGCAATTTTTTTTGTTAGTGATGGTGGTGGTGGTGGTGGTGGTGGTGATGATGATGATGATGACTGTAAGTTACATTATAGCATATGCTTGCAGTTCTTTAAGCAATGTCGAAATTTCCAAACGTGTATCTTTAAAGACTGAGGAGTTCTGTTCAGTGCTTTTGGACCCAGGGTATACATTGGTGCAGAATCTTACTTTTTGGCAGTATATGCTTGGGTTACTTCTGAAAAAGTCAAAATCACTATATGTGTTCATATAAATTTCAAAGAGTTCCATCGATTCCTCATAGATACCATCATCAGGTCACCAGTTTGTTGACAATGAGACCAAGTTTTGGATTATACCCAATACATCATAAAAGAACTTTGAAAATCGGTCCATAAACGGTAGAGTAATGTTCAAAGATATCCGTTTCGGTGTAAAATACTATGAGAAGTACTTATTATATCAACACTTTGTCATGATTTATGGTGTGATGATGGTGGTGATAATGATGATGACTTTAATTTACATAGTGGCTTATACTTGCAGTTCTTTAACCAATGCTGAAATCCCCAAACATGTAAGGGATAAGGAGTCAGGAGTTCAGTTTAGTACTTTTAGATCCAGGGTATACCTTGGTGCAAAATCTTGCTTTTTGGTAGCATAATATGTTCGGGTTACTTCAGAAAAAGTGGAAATCACTATATATGTCCATATAAATTTTGAGGAGTTCCCTCGATTCCTCATGGATCTCATCATCAGGTCACCACTTTTGTAAAAACGGGACCAACTTCGGACCCTTTACATTAAAAAAAAGAATTTTGAATATCGGTCAACAGTCGGCGGAGTTATACTTGGACATACAAAAAATATTATATTATATATACCTTATATGTTATATATACCTATATATATATATATATATATATATATATATATATATATATATATATATATATATATATATATATATATATATATATACATCCGAACGAACAACCGCCTCCTGCAGCATATGACATTATGTAACTTACATAACAGAACTGCAAGCATATGACATTATGTAACTTACAGTCATCATCATCATCATCTTATATACAATACCTAATGGAAGCTTGGCGCGTGTTCAATTATACATTCGATTGTTTATCTTAAACGCTGATAAAATTTAATATAGTCAATAGGTTTTATGTGGGACACCATATGTGATAGTACGGTAAGTACTTAGGTGATCGTAAATTTTTAGGGTTCCGTAATAATCAAGGAACACTTATAGTCTCGCTCTGTCCGTCTGTCTGTCTACCTGTCTGCCCGCGCTTCTAGTTTCTGTAATTATGAATATAAATGGATGAAATTGGTATAATATAGACTGTGTATAGATCTTGGTTTTGGCATCATAAAATAATAATAATTATATATTTTAGGGGTGGCTCTCCATATATGTGGAGTGGGGATGAATTTTTTTTTCATTCTATCAGATCGTGTATCGTTGAATAGACCTCTTTAAATAAAGGCAAGGTTTCATACATGACTTTTTAAGGAAGTCAACCATTTACGAGAAATCGGCCTCCAAAGTGGTTTATAAGTAGATAGGTCCCTGGCATTTCTAAACTATGAGACTTAGAATCTTGTAATCTTAGAATTAAATAGAATCTTGCAATTTTCCATACTGATAGATCATCTTTAGGAAAATTATTTTGAACGAAATCGGACTGTAACTTTTGAAGTAATTTGAAAAAAAAAAAAAAAATTTTTTTAACAAACGCAGACATAGTTACTTAAGAAAGTTGTTGCAAGTGTAATTAATAATTAACACATCTCTCCACTATGATACAAAAATATGTCTTCTCAGTATGTTCTATCAAATGTATTAAATTAAGTAAAAAAAAACAAGCCTTTTCAAGAAGAAAAGTGACAACCACCATAGATATGCTCGAGCAACCCCTAAAATATAAAATCATTGTTATTTTATTTTGCTAAAACCGAGATCTATACACAATCTATAACTATATCAAATTTCATCCATTTATATTCATAATTACAGAAGCTAGAAGCGCGGACAGACAGACGAATAGACGGACGGACAGAGCGAAACTATAAGGGCTCCTTATGTATTACGGAACCCTAAAAGTGAATAGACATCAACCGGACTTACTACCTACGTAGGTAAGATCCGACACTTGAGGCTAGCAAGTCTAAATATGGAGCTCCAATTTCAGGTCTAGGTTGCGATTCTGTGGGCAATCATTAGAATACTAAGGCGGGTCAATAAGTCCGTGACTTTTTGAATTTCTAACCTCCTTACTGAAAAAGCAACACTACTCCTGTCAACAGGCATCTGTCAGTTGACTCCTATCAAAATTTGAACTTGCTGCGTCAGTTAGTTTGTGTTTTACAGCTATCTTTATCAGACTATCCAGTAACTTAAGGAAACAATGGAAAAAAGTGAATTTCGTGTGCTTATTAAGCATTATTCTTTGCGAAAAAAAACCATTACCGAGACCCAGGCTAAGCTTGATAAATACTATGGGGACTCTGCACCATCGATTTCAATGGTAAAAAAGTGGTTTACTGAATTTCGTTGTGGCTTTACAAGCACTGAAGATGCCGAACATCCTGGACGCCCAGTTGAGGTCTCTACACCCGAAACAATCGAAAAAATTCACGATATGGTGTTGGCCGACCGAAGATTGAAAGTGCAAGAGATTGTGAAAGCCATAGGCATCTCGCATGGCTCAGTGGTTTCAATTTTGAATGATCACTTGGGCATGAGAAAGCTTTCCGCAAGATGGGTGCCGCGTTTGCTCACAGACGACCACAAACGCAATCGTGTAACAACTTCACAGGAAGGTTTGGCGTTGTTTAATCACAATATGGAGGAGTTTTTTAACCGTGGACGAAACATGGATCCATCACAATACACCAGAGACCAAACAACAGTCAAAACAGTGTGTTTCTAAGGGTGAATCGGCGCCAAAGAAGGCCAAGGTGGGTTTGTCAGCCAATAAAGTTATGACGACTGTTTTTTTGGGATGCACGTGGGATAATCCACATTGACTATCTTCAAAAGGGAAGAATAATTAATGGGGAATATTATGCCAACTTACTGGACCGCTTCAATGAGGATTTGAAAAAAAACCGACCTCATTTGGCCAAGAAAAAAGTTCTTTTTCACTAAGACAATGCAAGGGTGCACACATGTGCAGTTGCCATGGCAAAAATCCATGAATTGGGCTATGAATTGCTCCCACATCCACCCTATTCTCAAGATTTGGCTCCGAGTGACTACTTCTTGTTCCCAAACCTGAAAAAATGGCTCGGTGGAAAAAGATTTGACTCCAATGATGAAGTCATCTCGCAAACAAAGGCCTATTTTGAGGACCTCGACAAATCATATTTTTTGGAAGGGATAAAAAAATTGGAGAAGCGTTGGACAAAGTGTATAGAGCTCAAGGGGGACTACGTTGAAAAATAAAATGATTTATTTATCAAAAAATCTGTGTTTTATTCCAAAAGTCACGGACTTATTGACCCGCCCTCGTATTAGCATCAATACTTTACCGCGGAAGCAAAGTTTACAAACGACATCGTTTATAACTCGATTTGATTTAAGTATATTACCTTACAAGTTACGGTAAGGTGATATACTCGTATATCAAATCGAGTTATTAACCCGTAACTGTTAATCACAAACAAATTTTATAAGTCATATTTAAAATTGAAAAAAGTTATACTTTCTTATTTAAACAAGTCATAAATCATTTTAATATCTTGTCCGTACAAATTGTACTTTACAATCAATAGACCTTTGTGGGAGAAAAAAGTAAGGGCGTCATGTTTTACGTAAACGTGTTAACATGCGTTTCAAACTACAGATGTTAACTGGAGGTTAAACAAATTTACTGTTTTTTGCGAAAAACTGGAAAAGAATCTGACAAAACAAAAACACTGATGTCGTATTTTTTGCGGGAGCGTATTGTATCCTCACTTGTGGAAAGTGAGGATACAATACTTGGTGACGCTTAGGGTTTTGTGAGTAGTAGTAATAGTAGAGAGATAAACTTTTTAGAGTTCTAGGGGTTTCGTTTAAAAGTAATAGAAGCAGCTAGAATGTATATAAAATTCTCGTGTCACAGTGTTTCTTAGAAAACTCCCCCGAAACGAATTGACCGATTTTTATGATGTTTTACAGGTGTAGGTATTCGGTAGTTATAAGATTAGGATCTATTTTTATACCCCTTAGGGATAAAGGTGGCACACTCCCAAAAATTTTATTTTGTCATTTTTTCTATTTTTTATGATTAGGCATTAAAATAGGTACATATAACTCTCAATTTTTACCCTTCTGACACCGACCTCCATTGTTTAATAGCGATATTAATACTTTAATAACCTTCAACCCTCAGTGGTCAATAACTCTTTTATACTAGGGGTAGTAGGTGTAAGTACGAGGGCGGCACTGAAAATTTCGGGAATCAAGGAAGTGACACAACATTACTATTTAAAAATGTATTTATTGCTTTTCGAAGTATTCTCCGCGAAATTTGACACATTTTTCCATACGATGGAACCAATCATTGAAGCAACCATTCAATTCGGAAGTTGGGGTCTCCAAAATGGCCGTTTTGTATACGTTCACGGCTTCTTCAGGTGATGAAAATCTCTGACCACGCAATTTATTCTTTATTTTAGGGAAAGTATAGAAATCATTAGGGCTTAGGTCGGGGCTGTACGGCGTATGGTCTAATAATTCTATGATTTCTTGCTCTAAAAACTCTTTTGTTATGTGCGCGGTGTGAGAACTCGCATTGTCGTGATGGAGGATGATGCGGCGGTCGCAGTTCTCTTTACGGAGTTGAGAAACGACCTGTGGCAAACAAATGTTAGCATACCATTCTGCATTAATCGTTCTTTGTCCCTCAAGAGGAATAGTCGCAACATGGCCGGTTTTGGAGACAAACGTGGCCACCATTTTTTTTTGCAACACTCCGTGAACGAACAATTTTTGTTGACTTTAACTCATTTTCGAACACCCAAACTCGTGACTGGTTTTTTGTTTCGGGTTCGTACGCGTATATCCAGGATTCGCCACCTGATACGATATTGTATACAGCATTTGAGGATCCTGCGTGGAATCTTTCGAGAGTTCTGACGCACCAAGTAACGCGAGCCGCTTTTTGCTCTTCAAAGAGCAAATGCGGTATCCATCGGGAAAACAACTTTTTTACACCTTATTGTTCATGCAAGATTATTTGTATTTGACTCATGCCAATGTCTAAAGTTGCCTGAATTTCGCGGTATGTCACATGTTGATCTTCCTCAATCAGCTTACGCACAGCATCAACGTTTTCTTGGGTGACTGCAGTTTTTGGACGACCTTGACGGGGATCATCACTGAGCTTGACACGTCCATGTTGAAATTCAGCAAACCAGCGATAAATTGTGGTTTTGGATGGGGCTTCATCACCAAATGCAGATATCATCCGGTCAACACACTGTTTTTGTGTTAAACCACTTCGTAAGTCATATTAAATCATCGCTCTAGAATTTTCTCGAGTCAATTACATTTTCTCAACGACTAAACAAGTTTGACAAGACCTTGTGACAAGACCGAGAATCTTTTTTTAAATAAATAAACGGTATTCGATTTTTAAAACCAAGGACTTTTAATTTAAAAAGATTTTAATATGACAGGAACAGTGGAAATATTCCATTCCCGATACTTTTAGTGCAGCCTATGTAGTAGCAGTAGGTCTAAGGTGTAGGTGTAAGTTGTAGGTGTAGGCGTAAGCTGTAGGAGTAGGTAGTAGGTGTAGGAGTAGGTAATGTTGGTGTAGAAACTGTAGGTGTGTGTTAATTACATATTCCAGTTCATTAAGTTCAGTTAATAAAGACAGTCTTCTTCATACGACTCGATCGACTCACTTTCTACTAGAACGTGAACTACACGTTCGACTAAGTCGACTTTTTCGTTATAATGGATACGTTAAAAATTCGAGTAATTATGGAATATGAACCGTCGCGTCATGGCAGCAACGCGGCACAAGCGGCACGCAACATCAACGACGTTTACGGAGCTAACACTACAAACCAACGCACCACCTGTTATTGGTTTCCTCGCTTCCGTTCTGGAAATTTCGACCTGAAAAGTAAACCTCGCGGTCGTCCGAAAACTTTGGTCGACAATGACGAATGAAAGACGATTGTGGAAGCTGATGATACACAATCTACGGCTGAATTAGCAGCAACTTTCGACGTTAGCGTCAAAACAATATTGGTCCATTTGCGTCAAATTGGCAAGGTATAAAAGCTTGACAAACGGGTGCCCCACGAAGTCAATGATCGCCAGCGTGAAATACGCGTCGAGACGTGCCTTGCACTGCTCAACAGACACACAAATGAAGGAATTTTGAACCGCATTGTTACCTGCGATGAAAAACGATTCTGTTTGATAACCGCAAGCGCTCAGCAAGTTGGTCGTATCCTGGTTCAGCACCTAAACAATGCCCTAAACGAAAACTTACCCCTAGAAAAGTGATGGTCACTGTTTGGTGGTCTAGCGCCGGTGTGATCCATCACAGCCTCTTACCAAACGGGGTGAGCATTACTGCAGATGTGTACTGTAAAGAACTGAACACAATGATGGAGAAGCTGGCACATCTCCAACCAGCATTGGTCAATCGCTCGTCTCCGCTGCTCCTGCACGACAGCGCGTGACCTCATACTGCACAGCAGACGGTCTCCAAGTTGCGAGAACTGGGGTTGGAAGCTCTCCGCCATCCGCCCTACTCACCAGACCTTGCGCCTACAGACTACTACTTTTTTCAGAATTTGGATAAATTCTTGGCGGGAAAAAAATTCAATACCCGAGAGGCAGTACAAAATGCCTTTGAAGAATTTGTTGCCTCCCGTCCAGCTGATTTCTTTAAGAAGGGCGTCAATAAATTGCCGCTGCGTTGGCAAAGATGCATTGATTGCATGAAAAAATTTAAACTATTTTTTTTCATGTATTTTTTATTTGTATTAATCGAAGTAATCATTGATGAATTGATTACTTCGATTAATACAAATAAAAAATACATGAAAAAAAATAGTTTAAATTTTTTCATACAAAACGGCAATTTCATAGGTAAAGACCTAATATTTTAATGTTAGAGTATTATTTTGCTCTTATGAAATAATCGGCGTTAGATTCGTTAAAGTTGATATCTTTGGAGCATAATATGTGATTAAAATTAAGAAAGCATTTAATTATTTTCCTAATACTTACTCGTAGTTACATAATTCGTCTAGACAGGACACACTGAACTCTGACAAAAGGTTGACCTATCAAAATTATAATATCAGCACAGTTAGAAATCTTATCAGCATATTCGCAACAAATAAATAGACCAATTTACTAAATATATTTTAAGTACCATGTTTACAGTTTAGATAATTAGTAATTAGATTAAGTGAGGGTCCCCTAACTCACTGAGCATTTTAACGTGAAGTATCGCATACTGTTAACAATTTACATTTCTTATTGTGACATTGTGGTCGACCTCATAATACATCGATACGATTTCTGATGGTGAAAAAGTTTCAAAAAGGAATCCCAAATTCAACGACTGTTGTCTTTCGAATTAAAGTAGTATTACCACAGTAGACATATTATAATGACTAGTTTTTTCCCGCGGCTCCGACCACGTAAATACAGTATCCCAATGGAACATTGTAATTTTTTGGGATAAAGAGTAACCTACATGTGTTAATCCAGAGCTCAAACTAGTAGCGTGCCAAATTTCATCAAAATCGGTTCGTATTTTTTCCGTGAAAGAGTAAACATCCATCCATCCATTCATCCTCACAAACTTTCACATTTATAATAGTAGTAGGATTATGTCTAGTTTGGTTTTACTATTAAAATTGCATTAGATATATAGTGTTTACCTACACGTATTTAATGTAAACGTTACCCTTGCACCATGGCTAGTTATTTACCAATAGATTAAGGTAAGTATGTTATTTTTCGACAATAAACAATTGCGTACATGCTTAATACTAACACATAAGTAAACAATGAAATTAAGGTAATTACGCAACCAACACCATTATCCACAATATAACTTATTTTATGAACAATATAACAATAACTATTACAAGCAAATTGGCACACCGGTAACGTCTACATCATACGTCGATAGTTTGATTAAATAATGAAACATAATATGAATTTTGTGGGATACCACAAAATTCATTGTTGATAACAATCTTTGATTAAATTCAATGAATGTTTTTTAACAGCTGTTCTTTGAACTGAAACAAAGATAATACAAATATATCGATGTTCGTGAAATTATCGTTGTAGCTTTTCATAATTCGCTTTAATGGTGCCCTATCACCAGCATTCGTCCTGCTCGGTGTAGGAGCAAACAGCTTATGAGTGTAGTTGTCAGTTGTCACGGATTCGTTGTGAGCGACTAGGTATGCGAAGATAAATTTTGTTTATCAAATCATTACAGTCAATTAGATTGTGACAAATCTTATAGAGAAACATTTGATCAAAGTATATTCGTCTTTGTGTAAGAGTTTGAAGAGAAAATTTTTCCAGAAGTGTGTTGTATGGTAATCGTTTTCGTTCGACTTTATGAATTAAATATTTTAGATATTTACGTTGCACTGATTCGATTTGATCATTATATTTATCATATAAAGGACTCCAAATGCTAGTGGCGTACTCCAGTTGCGATCGGATGAGCGTCTTGTATAACGTTAACATAGTTGCAGGTTTTTTGAACAAAGTACATGTACGTCTCACGAAACCAGAGAGTTTGAAGACCTTGGCAGTGATATGGGCTACATGAGCATCAAAGTGTAGTTTAGAGTCAAAATGAATACCAAGATCTCTAATCAACGAGAGTTTTTTTAATGCAGTACCACAAAGAGAGTATGAAAAATTTATGACATTGATTTTTTTAGTAAATGTGATTGATTTACACTTAGTCAGACTTAAATATAGCTTATGAGCAGCACAATAATCGGATAGTCTATCCAGATCCTCTTGCAATTTTACACTATCTTCAAGCGATCTTATTATTCTAAATATTTTTAAGTCGTCAGCATACAGGAGGAAATAACTGTTTAGAAAACATTTGCTAATGTCGTTAATGAAGAGAACGAAAAGCAGAGACCCCAAAATAGAGCCCTGAGGCACGCCGGATGTGACGGTGATCGCATCAGAAGAAAACCCCTGAATCACTACTTTTTGGGTCCTATTTGTAACATAGGATGCAAACCAGCGAAGTAAATTACCACGTATACCGTTATATTCTATCTTTTTCAAAAGCATCTTATGGTCAACCTTGTCAAAGGCCTTGCAGAAGTCGGTATAGATTGAGTCAACCTGTATTTTATTGTCCATACATTCGTACAAAAAATTTGAGTACAAGACTAGATTACTTACTGTTGACCGATTTCGAACAAAACCGTGTTGCTCAGGAATCAGTATACTATGTAATGAAGGATAACCCTATTTTTGTATCTCTTTATGTTTCAATTTTTTTCTTGATCGATGACTCTTGTTAAGTTAGACAACAGCAGATTTAAAAAAATTATCATAGTCCTTTCACATGAACAATGTGCAGATGATTTTTCTGGAACTAGGCATCAGTATGCGTCGTACTGCAAGAACGGAGGGTGTGATGTTACGAACCATTCAGAAGATGAAGCGAAGGCACGAATAGACTGAAAACATCTGACAAGGCCTTGTATTGATAGACCCAGGTGTACTTGAGAAGACCGTTAAATTGTTTCCACTTATTGAAAATCGACACTTCAACGCAGTTAAGTACAGCAGCAGCTTCTTCAGATCCGAAGGGACTATATTACTGACAGTACAGTGTGAAGAAGACTTGCTTGAGCAAATCTGAAGCCCCAAAGACTAGCGAGTGGTCTCAACTCTCAAACTCGAGAGCCCTCGTATCGAGTAGCAACCCGTGAACACATACAGTGGGTGAACGAGAATGGTCAAAAATTTTGTTCCCAGATGAGTTCGAAATTTTTTATAGGCTGGAACACTAATACATGTGACGGGCACCTCTCGGGCGGCCCCTAGTGTTTATGTCCTAGGTATGACCTACGGTAAGTCATATTAAATCATCGCTCTAGAATTTTCTCGAGTCAATTCCATTTTCTCAACGACTAAACAAGTTTGACAAGACCTTGTGAAAAGACCGAGAATCTTTTTTAAAATAAATAAACGGTATTCGATTTTAAAAACCAAGGAGTTTTAAATTAAAAAGATTTTAATATGACAGGAACAGTGGAAATATTCCATTCCCGATACTTTTAGTGCAGCCTATGTATGTTCATTAGTAATTTAAATTTACGCCGCCATTTTGTTTTGAAAATGCCTGGCGTCCCGACACCGTACAACGGTTAATAGCAAACATCGTGTTATTATTTTTTATTTTCTGATTTATTTATAACACTAACTAGTACACTAGTACACTAACTAATTATAGTAAAACAATCGTTATATCGTAATATTTTCTATAGTTAGAAGTTAAATATTACCAGAAATATTCATAGCTCATTAAAATACAAAACTGTTTTTGTAACAGTTATTATTTGAGTTGGTATATGGACGGAACTAAATTATAAAAACAAGTTCGTAATAGCAAAACTATGACGAAAATTAATATAACCTTTGTTTTAGATAAAATTAGCTAGTTACTTACCAAAAACATTCTTAACAAATTTGCACATCACAACACACTGTAATCCAGTCGCGAAGTGTACTAAACAATGAAAGCAATTTGACACCACTTATGTTGTTTTCAACGGGCTATAGCATTTGGTATTTGTTAGGATTATAAATGTGTGTATATTAGATTTGTCATCCTTTTTATTAGCTTCAATATTAAATACATTAAAAAGAGACCAACATATATTTTTTTCACGTAATTTAATTGTTTTTTAATACTATTACCAACTGCCGAATCAACCGTACAACGCCCGAGAGGGTAATATAGGTAGGTATGTACGATTGCGGACAGATACAATGTATCACTTTTTAACTTTATTGCTTGGTAATAAGGATTAGTCAAAACAAAATAAGTTTTCTCAATTTTTTCAAGAGTTGTATTATTTTAGGATAAGCGAATAAAACGAATATTCGAATAATATTCATACAATAAAATTTTATTTTATTGTATGTTTTTTTCCTATTCCTGTATTGTATTTTTCCTAAATTTTATAATATTCATACATATTATAAAATTTAGGAATAGATTTTAAAAATTTTAGATTTAAATAATGAAATGTTACTATTACAGGTCAATTAGACGTCAAAAATGGAGTCGGAAGAAATGGTTCCGACTGTTAAAATTGATGCTGGGGAGGAGAGTTTGAAAAACGGCGGTAAAAACGAACACAACCTCGATTGTGCTAACTTATTATCGCGTGATTGCTCAGACTACAAACACCGGTCAACAAGAAATAATTATATATTCAAAGAAAAAAAGAACTTAAAAAAAAATAAAAAGAAGAAAAAAGTAAATCGTAAGTACCTACTAAGTAACTAAAATAACTATTTTACTCTGAGTTGTAGTATTTGTGTAGCAAGTACATCAATCCGATACTGCGGTGTTTCTGCCAAGGTCCTTAGGATTATGTGCTCGATGTGTGTGTGTGTTGCATGTCGCGTGACGGTCGGCCGCGGAGTTTATTAAGTTTCACTTTTCCGTGGTTTCATAAAACCACACAATCCTTTTCTTGATTGGTTTACAACCCAAAAATACTTCACATAAGTAAGGCCCCCATAAACATCTTATGCAAATAGGTTCGCTTTACCTATAGCGTGATCTAGCGGCAAATCAGCGCCATCTAGTATGCCATATGAGAACCAAAGTTTGAGACGATGTAATAAAAGTTTCACTTTAAAAAGAACTTAAAAAAAATAAAAAGAAGGAAAAAGTAAATCGTAAGTACCTACCTACTAAGTAACTAAAATAACTATTTTACTCTGAGTTGTAGTATTTGTGTAGCAAGTACATTAATCCGATACTGCGGTGTTTCTGCCAAGGTCCTCAGGATTATGTGCTCGATGAGCCAAATGAATAAATGACAATCGCCAACATATTCAATAACATACATTTTATCAATAAATATTACAAATAAAATAAATAATACTCGAGTCGTACATGCCTTCGTCAATATAATTTAACTACTATGTAAATATGAATCCTATTATATATTACTATGTAATATGAAATATGAAATCCTCATAATATAGTTAGGTATTACGAAACTATAAATTATAAACAATTTTTCAAACAAATGTCATGGGATTTAATTTTTACACAAGTAACTTTTCTATCCACATAAATTATGAGTAGGTGATAGTTCTTAAATTAAAACTAATTCGTAACTTATTATGTGGAACAGGAAAAATTCTGCCTACAGATATCTAAACTACAATTATACTACAAAGTTATTATTTAAATTACCATATGAATATTATGTAAAATAAAATAACAGATACATACAATTGTATGTATCTATGTAACCAATTTCTTGGAATAAACGATTCCTATTCTTAATTATAAAACTTAATAATTACAAATTATTATGTTATAATATGTAGCAAGTGTATAGGCCATAACTATTACCTTATATTTTTTATTGCCTAAACTTTTTTAATTACCTATCCCCTATACCCGGTTATACGTTCGGCTGTAGATATATACATATATATGTTGTTTTAAACACTTACGGATTGTGTCGCGGTGCACTTTTCTTTTCCCCGACGTTTCGGCTACTTTCCAGCAGCCAGCAGCAACACATCGCAGATGTTAAACACCGTCGCAACAATAAATCTGCAATTTGCGAACACACACTGGATCAACCTCGCCATTACATAAGATTTGATAAGCCACAAGTACTGGCAAAGGAACACCGTTATCGCCCAAGAATGATACGCGAGGCTATAGAAATTAAAAAGTACCCTAATTTTAACCGAGAAGATGGCTGGGTACTGCCATCTAGTTGGGAACCAATAATTAACAAAATAAAATGTAATTTAAAATCACCGCGGCTTCAAGATACTGTTAGTATGTTTTGCGTGGATCGGAACACAAATAATAATTGAAGAATCTTCGGGTAGTTTAAATAACTTCAACAAATAGGACACCTCAGTCCTCCCGTGACCACGGCTGCTGGAAAGTAGCCGAAACGTCGGGAAAAAGAAAAGTGCACCGCGACACAATCCGTAAGTGTTTAAAACAATGAACAATATTCGCGTAAACCTAAGAAATCAATATACATATATATGTGTTGTATATGTTCAACGATAACTCCGCCGTCTGCAGATAGATTTTCAAAATATTTTTTGTAAAAGGTATAATCCGAAATTAGTCCCGTTTTCACAAAAGTGGTGACCTGGTGATGAAATTCACGAGGAATCGAGGGAGGGAACTCTTCAAAATTTATATGAACACATTTGGTGATTTCCACTTTTTCTGAGGTAACCCAAGCATATGCAACCAAAATGTAAGATTTCGTACCAACGTATACCGTGGATCCAAAAGTACTAAACAGAACTCCTGACTCCTTAAAGATACATGTTTGGAGATTTCGGCGTTGTTTAAAGAACTGCAAGCATAAACCACTATGTCAATTAAAGTAATCATCATTATCACCACCATTCATTCTACAATACATCATCATAATATAATGATGATATAATAGGTACTTCTCATAGTATTTTACACCGACACGTATATCTTTGAGCATTACTCTACCGTTTAAGGACCGATTTTCAACATTGTTTATTTGATGTATTGGGTATAATCCGATGTTGGTCTCATTGTCACTAAAGTGGTGACCTGATGATGGTGTCCATGAGGAATCGAGGGAACTACTCGAAATTTATATGGACACATATAGTTATTTGACTTTTTCTGAAGTAACCCAAGTATGTGCTACCAAAAAGTAAGATTTGCACAAACCCTGAATCCAAAAGGATTGAAGAGGACTCCTTAGTCTTTAAAGATACTTACGCGTTTGGAAATTTCGACATTCATCATCATATTATATACAACACCTAATGGAAGCTTGGCGCATATTCAATTATACTTTCGATCGTTTATTTAAAATGTTCTTAAAATGTATTAATAGTAATTTAACAAATATCACTAAAATGGGAAAAAATTGGCTAAAATTTTAACTATTTCTCTACTCAATCTTCATAATTTTGAAGTCGCTACCAGCCCGAACATCCTGATAAAACAATATTTAAAATAGAACTCACTTACAAGTTGACCTATTTCATACTTTTTTGTGCATTTTTACTTTGTAAGGCGATTTAATTTTTTGTTTAAAATAATTTTACTTTAGAGTTTAGTTGTTTATTAAAAAGGTATACTTACTACCATAACCATCGTATTAATGAAGAGTGACGATCTCTGTGACTCAATGATTAGCGCGTTGCCGCTCAAGCCGGAGGTAGCGGATTCGAATCCCGCCGACGGAACAAAAAGTTATTTGTGTTCCTGGGTCATGGATGTGTACTAAATATGTGTATAATTTAAGTAAAAATCTTAATATATGTTTATTATAAAAGTCAATACTTACTTACATGCCGTTTTCTGGTCCCAGTAACAAGTTCTCGGGATACTTAGTACGGAGCCAGATTGACGTGAGGTGAAGCGATCAGCACAACATATAAATAGATATCCTTTTTTCTGGCGATTATATTTGAGCCTCGGGTATATGTGGCACTAAAGATATCTTTCAAACTTTCAAAATTCCCTTAAAATAACTCTCTGAAAAGTATCACATACCATAGAGAAAAAGACATCGACGAACTTAATTTCGACCTATCGGTAGCCTAACCTAAACAAAAATGTCTCAAACTTTTCAACCTGTTTCTTACTCATAATATATACTTTAGATACGTAGAATGAGTCACTTAGGGTCATTTCACACCGAAACGAAACGATACGCGACATTGAAGATTAAACTTTATTTATTATACAAGAAGATAAACGTTTCATTGTAATAGATTGCATCTCATGTGCAGTGTATGATGTCATATGAAACGTATATTTTTTTGAGTTGTGATTAAGTTCAATTTTGAATATCTAACTTAAAAATGCAGCGCCGCATTGCGTCGCGGTGTGAACTGACCCTTTTAGCCCTCCTATTCACAGGCTGTCACTGTCTCTGCTAGCCGAAATAACAAGGACAGCATGTGACTTGAGTGTCACTTAATTTAACTATCGTTTTAGTACTCGGCCGTACATTTATAAAATAGTATTCTATTTTATAAATTTGATTAATAAATTTTATAAATAAGAATGAATTACTTATAACACTATCTGTGTTATAAGTAATTAATACCTATTTATTTACTATTTTCAGGTAACATCATTAAGATTTTATGGGGGGTGATACTTATAGTTTTAGCAATACTAGAATTTATTTATCCCCTCAGGGATATCTTCATCTGGGACAAACTAAACATGAGGCCAGGTGAGCAATGTTTTACTTCTATTCCCTTCTTCAATGTTAGGGCTCCGCGCCTCAAAAAGAAAAAAACAGAACCCTTAAAAGATAACTTTTTCTGTATTAAAGTGATGCTCTATAAACCTACTCTCGGGCTCTCTGAGTTAACAACAATAACAAGGTAATTAATGGCAGTTAGATACATATACAAGGGAGGAAGGAGGAGGGTGAAGCGCGATATAGCACAGCATGAACTCAGCGTATCGCATCAGCCGCCCGAAGCGGCTTTCAGACTATAGCGTATAGTAAGCCAATAATATATAGTACAGTACAGTGTGTGGTGTGCGATATTATTGTGCTATGAGCTATATACTTTATGCTAATATATTATAGCGTAGTCTGAAAGCCGCTTAATCTCCCTTGTTACAGGTTGTAAAAACAAAACTTTTTGGATTGACGTTTGTGGGTTGTCACAGTGTGGTATTGTTGTTGTTATTTCCTGTGTGTTTGTACATTCACTAGGTAAAAACCGCTACATTTTTATTTCTGACCTTCACAAAAACAACATTCTCATGCATATACCTGTAAATAATCTCAATAATAAGTTTACGCAATTGGCAATGACGTAGGTTATACCTCTGTAATAAAAAAAAATATACAATTTTGAAACTGTTTAAGGACAAGAGCATGATTTTATCCTCATAGATATTATGTACAAAATTACACTGTATAATGTACCTATATTATTAATCAATAAAAATAATGCGATAAACGCTTCATTGAATCTTTTCAGATTGTAAAACCATAATTATGTTACCTATTGTATAAGGAGGTAATCATGGTTTATTGACCATTTAAATGTATGTCCATTACAGGTTTCCCGCCTTTCGACTGGTGGTCACAGCCACCTATCAGTACCAAAGTCAAGAGCTACCTCTTCAACGTCACCAACCACGAGCGGTTCCTGCTCGGTCTGGACGACAAGATCAACGTGCAGGAAATAGGCCCAATAGTCTACATGTACGTATAACATTACCGGATATTTAAGGTCGTTACCTTTACTGCTTATGTCAAGATTAGCTTTCGCCCGCGGCTCCTCCCGCGTAAATACAGTATCACACAGTAACACTGTAGGTACTTTTTCGGGATAAAAAGTAGCGTATGTGGTAATCCAGAGCTCGAATTACTGGTCCATACCAATAAACTGGTAGTAACCAAATCACATCAAAATCCGTTCAGTAGTTTTTCAGTTTAGTTTTTGTGTGACAGAGTAACAAACATCCATGCATCCTCACAAACTTTCACATTTATAATAGAAGTAGGTTTTGCCCAATTTTATAGTTGTAGGTCAACGGGAAGTAACCCTATGAACTTAGATCTTTTGAGGGTATTGAAATATGCGTTTTTTTTCTGTGGTAAACACGGCCGTATCTTTTTTACGTAAACCTAAAAGTCGGATTTTTTCACAGCTTCAAGAACCGTAGATTTGAGTTTACGGTTTTAATTTCAACTCGATACCATCACGCGTTCCCGAAATAAAGGGTCTTGAGTCGTGATAGACAGACACCCGGACGCCGTCCGTCCGGGTGTCTGTCTTAACAGTGATCTTAAAAGAGTTCCGTTTTTGCCTTTTGATGTGCGGAACTGTGAATTAATATTTAAAGAGCCTTGTAAAAAAAATAAACGAGTGGACATATTATAATGGCCTGCTCAGGCCAAGTTCAATATAACTAAGGTCGTTAACCGCTGCCTACAGACGAATTTATAAACAAGGAAAAAGTGCTTTTTTTAATTTCATACTTGTATTTAGGTACAAGTACCCTGTTCCGTTATATTCATCGAATCACTAATTCGGAAAGGTATGCACTAATTTTTGACCCATTTTATACGCATTTATTCCTTTTATAGTTTGTAGGCACTGTTCCTCGTAGAAACTAGACAATCGGTGTTCTGATGACTTGTCAGTCATATATATTGAATTTTCATTCATCATCATTCATATATTCAAGACAACTGCAAGTTAATTGCAGTGCTGTCTTGAATATGGTCTATGGGGTGGTTTGCTTGGCTCCTAATTCGGAGGTCGTGGGTTCGATTCCCGCGTTGCAATAACAAAAAATGTTGTTTCCAAGTTTGGTTACGACAAAGCAGGATGATCACCAGAGGGTCAATTCTGCTAAATAAAACCTATAATAAGACAATTACAATCAAGTAAAAAAAAAAAACCCTGCGTAGCTGGCTTGCTTTCAATGAAACCGGGTACCGTCACCGAATCTGGTGTGGGGAGTCGTTATATTTTGGGGTGGTCCTACAGGGGGTAGTCACGTCCACCAGCACTCTACACAGTCTCCACCTCTCGGAAGAAGTACAATGACATCAGCAGCAGCATTACTTTAATTAACTACGATTACGTATTTTTCAGGGAGCACGTGATTTTCACTAACATAACGTTCACAGCGAACGACACTTTGACCTACAGGCCGCAGAAGGACCTTATATTTTATCCAGAACTTAGCAAATTTAGTCTGAATGATACTGTAATATTACCGAACTCTGCTTTGCTGGTAAGTGTTTCTAAAATCTAATGTATCTTATTAATATTTATAAATATTGAAGGTATAATTTAAAAAACTTTTTTGGTTCACCGATTATTATTATATATATATTTGATTTACCGATTATTATTATTAGCATTACATAAAAAAGTACCCAGAAACTCATCTCTCTTTCTCTCTCTCTTAAGACACTTTTATTTAAAAATACCTATTCCTCGATATCCCACGATGGAGTAGAAAAAAATAATTTCATCCTCACTTCACATGTATGGGGAGCCACCCCTTAAATATAAAATATTATTATTTTATGATGCCAATACCGAGATCTATACATACTCCCTTACTAATAAAAATAGTTATACAACAGACAACCAATACAACGTTGCTATCTTTGTCTGATGCGTTGGAAAAGTCACTTGACAGACAAAGACAGCAACGTTGTTAAGTTATCCGTTGTGTAAACATTTTTATTACTAAGGGGGTATATCTATAACCTTAACCTATAACCAAATTTCATCCATATAATGGTTCGAACCTATAAGGCTTCCTTGTAGTACGGTATAAATAAGTAAATAAATATTTTTTTTGTTTTATAAATCAAGACATTACAAAAATATTAAAAACCAAGGAATTCTCCTAAATATCTGTTGCCCGCAATTTTGATAGGGTAAAATAAAAAATATAACGATGACGAATAGGTATTACATAATCCTAAATCTTTCTCGATAAATGAGTTACAAAACACGTAGTATAAGAATTATTTAATTAGAGATGCAGCTGAGATTAAACAACCAACCAGTTCAGATAAACAACCTTTACTAACATAAATTAAAGATTAAAAATATCACTCTCGTAAATACAAAAGCAAACTTAATATCTATTTATATTATTTATCTTTTAAATTCGTGATGATATATGGGTGTTTGTATTTCTTTCGTACAAAAACAGCTAAGCAGATTAAAAATAATAATCATGTTTGGCAATTAAGTAAGTAGAATATTTACGCTTAAGCAAACGTTTTTCTTGTGTTTTTTTTTAATTTTCTGGCGGTTACTCACAGGCCAGAAAGCCAAATCTTAGTCATATGCATTTTGACTAAATTTAAAAGATTAAATTATCAGAAAATTACATTTTCTACGTAAAAAAAAATATGAGAAGCTTTTATGACGACGCTTATGTCAAATACCATACATTTTTGTTTCGAACTTCGTCGTCGTAATTACCGATGGCAACTTGGCTTAAGGTTCTGCAGGCTGTATAGGCCACAGGGTCATCGGCAATAATCATTAGCAGTTGGCTCAATCATCACGATCAGTCAAGGATTATGATTTATTAGGTTGTCCTGAATGCTACTAAGTATACTTAATACTACTCCAAGGCGACAAGTTTGCACCATTAAGATGTTACACAGGTTGTAGACACCTGATGATGACTTTGTCGAAACCGGTCGTGTAATATATTAAAATTAATGTAAAATACTTATTAAAGTGGAAATAGTGCAAGAAGTCCTGTGTGTTATTACTTTAATATGTTAGTACCTGGGTAACCGAGCTGTGCTCGGAGCTATAGTAGATAAAAAAATAATAATCCAGCAATAGGGACATAAGACCGTCATGATGATTATGATAATGATGAAAACCTAAATGTGGTTAATGTTTTCAGGGCCTCACATCGATGTTGTCTGGCAATGAGAATTATTTCGGCAGAATGGGTTTCAAATTGCTATTGAAGTTGTACCCGAACAACTTCTTCGTGAAGAAAACCATCTACGAGGTCCTGTGGGACTACCGGGAGCCGCTGATGGAGGGAAGCAAAAGATTCGCTCCCGGCAGCGTCAACTCAACTAACATGGGCTTCTTGAATAAAGTAAAGAATTTTAGATGTATTTTAGGATTTTCTCACACCACTGACAATAGCCAGTCAGTGACTGATTTTATATTTAGGCAATCAAATAATGCACATCCAAAAAAGTGTACTGTGTAATACCTAATTGCAATATCGGAGCAATATTATCAGGCCAACAAAAAGTAGGTAAGTGCGAACCCTGAAAAATAGGGTACACTGAATATTATAATTGTAGTTGTAAAGCTATTCCTATGGTTTCTGATACTTTGATTTTATAATATTTTTTGTTATCAATTACAAATCATTATTATTGTTACCTTTGTCAAGTTTTAGTTATTAATATATTCAATAATAATTATACACATTTGACATTAACATGTTTATTCTTTATGGCTTAACAAATCTAATATTTACAGACATACGACCTCATGAATAGCCAAGTGTCGGTGAAGATAGGGCCGCATTGGGGCCACGAGAACTTCTTCAAGATATACGAGTACAAGGACCTGCCGCAGATCACCGGCCACGACATGGACGTTAGTATATAATATATATAGACGCTTCCAAATGGTTTTAATTTTTAACCGACTTCCAAAAAAGGAGGCGGTTATACGTTCAGCTTAAATGTTAAAGGTACGGTTTCCGCGAGTGAAAAATCGTACTTACATCGGTAAAATTAAAATATCTCGTTATGTTTTCAGACCTGTCTGGACACCGCTATAAATTCTACAGAAGGAATTTTATTTCCTCATTATTTGAAAAAAACCGACATACCATTGTTCTTCAGCAGGTCGATATGTAGAGTGATGCCACTCATTTTCGATGGTATGTAGAAAATATTGTGTTAAAACCATTTTAAATAAATAACTATTTACTATATTTATAACAATTAAAATTGATCTTTTCAGAGGAGCGAAGTGAAGGCAGCCTTACTATTTACAGATTCAACTTTTCAAAGACTGCATTCGACAATAAAGTGGATGTACCGGAGGACTGTCACAACGACGAGCTGCTACTGCCTTCCGGAATTAAAGATGGGTCCAAGTGTTATTCAGGTACAAAGCTTTTTTCGTCTTCTACAATAGTAATGACTTATGGATGAAGACCACGTCTATTAATTAGAAACAGTTAACAGCTAGCAGCACATGTTAGTGGAAAGCTGAATTTCCACATCCATATAAACAGAACATTGAACTTCTACGCTTTATGGATAGTGAATAATTAGGTTGCGTGATATCAGAAGACCAATTCTTTCAACTATACTCGATTTAATCTCGGCTCGGTCAACACGCTGACTCATTCGCATACGCGTCTAATAGTGCGCACGCAAACTGGACATCAATTTAACCGATAAGAATTACGAGAGTTGCCCCTGCTCCCAGTTGTAATCTGCAGTCCGATTATGAAAATTGAATTCCCATCGTTTGTGCCATGATAAAAATCCTGCTGTTCCAACTTCCAGGGTTTCCGATGGTTCTCTCGCTGCCGCACTTCAATGGCGCGGACATAACCGCGGACCAGTATGTGACGGGATTAACGCCGGATCCTGAGCAGCACTCGCTGGGGTACTATGACATTGAACCGGTGAATATATTACTAACACTGATTCTGCTCCTGAAATCTTGCAATAATACAGTTACTATCCAGTCCCGATATGTTATGTAAAACTGCAAAATGGTAATCTCATAAACGTCAAACAAAAGATAAAACTCGTTTTCATTGGTTCAAACTCCAATAATAATCAGTTTTTGTTATCAAGACGATTCATTTATAGTTTATTAAAAGTAAAATGAAAGTGTATTTACGTGACGTGAGGATGAGGTAGGGCAGCAGCGGATCGTTAGGCGGGCGGGGTGCGGAGTGCTAAAACTCCACTACGTTACGTGCGAAGCTTTTGCCTATCACTGAGACAGTAAAGGCAAAAAATATACCATTTATCTATCTTTACTATAGTTAAGAAGTAGAAGAATGAAAAGCTATCGAATTCAATAGTTTGTTATTTTTAACCGACTTCCAAAAAAACGGAGGCGGTTATGCATTCGGCTGTATATATATAAGTGAAAGAAATATATTTATTTTTATTATATATATATATTTCAAGTTGGTCGCGTTTTCACCAAAGTGGTGACCTGATGATGGGATCCATGAGGAATCGAGGGAACTTCTCGAAATTAAATTTATATGGTCACGTTTCGGCGTTGTTTAAAGAACTACAAGCATATGCCGCTATATCAATTACGGTAATCATCATCATCATCACACTATAAATCATCACATTATGATGATATAATAGGTACTTCTCATTGTATTTTACACCGACACGGATAACTGTATGTGAACCTATTTGCAAAATTGTTTTGTTGTGGTAAAGGCATAATACCTAATTCGAAATTTATCCTTTAGTCACCAAAGTGGAGACCTGATGACACATATCGTCATTTCTACTTTATCTGAAGTATTCCAAGCATATGCTACTAAAAAGTAAGCTTTTGTACCAAGGTATATACCCTGGATCTAAAAGGTCTGAACAGAACTCCTGAGACCTTATAAATGCATGTTTGGGGATTCCGGCGTTGTTTAAAACTGCAGGCATATGCCATCATACCACTTACAGTAATCATCACCATCATCATCATCATCATCATCATCATCATCATCATCATCATCATAATAATAATAATCATCATCATAATAATCATCATCATAATAATAATAATCATCATCATCATCATCATCATCATCATCACCACCACCATCTTTACAAGAAACACCAACATAATATTATGATGACATATAAATTATAAGGTACTCACTACTCATCAGAGTTTTGTGCACCGATATCAATGTCTTTGAAATTTTGCTATTTCTAAAATTATATTCGTGATCATCATTATCACTATAATATATTTATGAAATGCTTACTGCTACATTTTTTTCGTCGACTATTACAATAGATAATAATAATTATTTAATAATATAGTGTCTAATCAATATCATCACTGGTGATTGTTAAGTAGGTCCACAAATCGGTAATACTTATTTGAGGAAATACCACGGCCTCTGAGAAAACTGACATAAAATAACGCTTGAGTTTGTTTTGCCGAGAGAGTTAGAATAGTGGAGGCTTTTTTGTATTTATAATTTCTAAAAATGTGTTAATAATAATAAAAAAAAAAAACTAAAACTTAGGCCGTCACGTACGTTAACGTAATCCGTTATTGGATGATTTATACTGTATTCTCCGAGCGAAGTAACCACTCTTGAAATACTGTAGTGCCTGGGACAGTTGGTTTTTAAATGTCGTATGGCTGCCCATACGGCGTTCTCAAAACGGCAACACAGTCAGCCTACTCCTGAGGAATGACTGGTCAATACGTCTGGAGCCAACCATGTGCGGGTTTCCTCACGATGTTTTCCTTCACCGTTAGAGCGTCCGTATAATGTACTTGAGATCTGAAAAAGTCTCATAGGTACACGCCGCAACCTGGGAATCGAACCTGCACTCTCTCGAGTGCGAATCAAACGATCTACCTACTAGGCCACGGAGCTCTTCATAAATAATAATATAGGTAACTAAAAAGATAAAAAATACTCTATAAATAACATTTATAGAGTAGAGAGATGGCTAAAATTTTAGTCGAATTTAAAAGGGGAATTATTTAGGAATTAGTTTTATATTATACTTTTTTGACTGCATTTTTACTTTGGAAGTCGGTTTTAATTTTTTTAATTTAAAAATAATAATTTGTTGCTCAAATGTTACTATAAGTATTACGAAATTCAATCAAAACGCGTCGGATACGATCCGGCCATGTGTTCAAGTGTTGAAGTCTTGATTATTTTCTGTGCAAAGATTTTCATTGACAAATAATATCTAAGTTTTAATGAAGTGTTTACGATTTTCAGCTGACTGGCATTCCTCTACATTTAAAAGTTAGAGTCCAATGCAACTTGTGGGTACACGACGTCACGGACTTGTACTCGTGGAAGTTCAACAAATTCGCCAATTTGGTACTGCCACTAGTTTGGTTCGAATTTGTAAGTTTTATTTTTTATCCCTTTCAAAAATCTTATACTATTTCACCATCTTCGATTTAAATTGCTAAAGGTAGCCCTCCGATGTACGCGACGTGCGACGCGAGACCGCGACCCGAGACCGAAATAGGGTCGCGGAGCCATTGCTGTATCAGTGCCGGATTAAGCCAGCGCGGGGCCCGTAGCAAATTCTGCCGCGGGGCCTCCGAAGGAGCATAATATGCTCTTTGTATTAGACTTAACTTTACACCCAAAAAGACTGAACCTAAGAAAATTTAATAAAACAGATTAAAATGGAATATCGGTACTAAATATAATTATAATATGTTCTTTATATTAATCGCGTGCGAACGAGGAAGCAACATTTTTTTTTACTTTCCAGATTACAAACTGTTCAACTTTAAAACCTGAATGATTGTGCACTTCGGAAAAATGAAATCAAATCAATAACCTATAACAGAACGTAGTATAGAATAATATAATACGAGGGCGGGTCAATAAGTCCGTGACTTTTGGAATAAAACACAGATTTTTTGATAAATACATCATTTTATTTTTCAACGTAGTCCCCCTTGAGCTCTATACACTTTGTCCAACGCTTCTCCAATTTTTTTATTCCTTCCAAAAAATATGATTTGTCGAGGTCCTCAAAATAGGCCTTTGTTTGCGAGATGACTTCATCATTGGAGTCAAATCTTTTTCCACCGAGCCATTTTTTCAGGTTTGGGAACAAGAAGTAGTCACTCGGAGCCAAATCTGGAGAATAGGGTAGATGTGGGAGCAATTCATAGCCCAATTCATGGATTTTTGCCATGGCAACTGCACATGTGTGCACCCTTGCATTGTCTTGGTGAAAAAGAACTTTTTTCTTGGCCAAATGAGGTCGGTTTTGTTTTCAAATCCTCATTGAAGCGGTCCAATAAGTTGGCATAATATTCCCCATTAATTGTTCTTCCCTTTTGAAGATAGTCAATGTGGATTATCCCACGTGCATCCCAAAAAACAGTCGCCATAACTTTATTGGCTGACAAACCCACCTTGGCCTTCTTTGGCGCCGATTCACCCTTAGAAACACACTGTTTTGACTGTTGTTTGGTCTCTGGTGTGTTGTGATGGATCCATGTTTCGTCCACGGTTAAAAAACTCCTCCATATTGTGATTAAACAACGCCAAACCTTCCTGTGAAGTTGTTACACGATTGCGTTTGTGGTCGACTGTGAGCAAACGCGGCACCCATCTTGCGGAAAGCTTTCTCATGCCCAAGTGATCATTCAAAATTGAAACCACTGAGCCATTCGAGATGCCTATGGCTTCCACAATCTCTTGCACTTTCAATCTTCGGTCGGCCAACACCATATCGTGAATTTTTTCGATTGTTTCGGGTGTAGAGACCTCAACTGGGCGTCCAGGACGTTCGGCATCTTCAGTGCTTGTAAGGCCACAACGAAATTCAGTAAACCACTTTTTTACCATTGAAATCGATGGTGCAGAGTCCCCATAGTATTTATCAAGCTTAGCCTTGGTCTCGGTAATGGTTTTTTTTCGCAAAAAATAATGCTTAATAAGCACACGAAATTCACTTTTTTCCATTGTTTCCTTAAGTTACTGGATAGTCTGATAAAGATAGCTGTAAAACACAAACTAACTGACGCAGCAAGTTCAAATTTTGATAGGAGTCAACTGATAGATGCCTGTTGACAGGAGTAGTGTTTCTTTTTCAGTAAGGAGGTTAGAAATTCAAAAAGTCACGGACTTATTGACCCGCCTTAGTATAATGATGATTATGTAAAAAAATATGTTATTTTACTGGTTTAAAGAACGCCATTAATAACGTAATGGATTGAATTTAGTATTTTTTTTCGCAAGTTTTAAATTATTTTTCTGCCTAGAACCGTTTTTACATGAGCAGTAGGTAGATCATAATATGACCAAAATATCCGTAATTGATTTATACACGGGATTATGAAAAGTTAATTTTTTTTATTTTTCACGATCTATGACTTCTTGAAATATATTTAAGTTGAGATTTAATTCTTATTTTTTTGATTTTCCATACTTTAAAAAAATGCCATTGAGGCGCGAGGCGTCTTCGACTGCAAGGCCGTGGGAAGCCCACGCCACCCACGCCTTGCACCGCCTCTGCTAATATGGAACGTTAAAAAGCTAGTTAGATACTTTTTTGTATTCAGAACTATTTACAACTCTATTGAGTAAAGCAATGATAATGATGAAATACCTGTAAATTGAATTCACAAGCGTTGAGTTTTTTAATTGCTGTCGTGTGTTAGATTTTCAGCATTATTGTATTTGCGCAGATATCTATTTTCAACGCTGTTTTTACTATGTAAGAAAAATTCGCTATATCCGCTACTAGGCTAATCCGGTACTGCTTAGTATGAATTTATATGGAGCATTTAACAATCCCCGCGTCCCGCGACGCGCGACCGGTGAGCGTGGCCAGAGAACATGATTGGCTGGTTTGCTGGTCGCGGTCGTGGGTCGCAACGCTCGCATAGATCGGAAGGCTACCTTAACACTCGCCATCGCAAATTAGCTTAAAAATAGTTTATCTATAAAACTTAACACTGTTTTAATTCTAGAATAGATGTTTGCACGGTTTTATTTGCGTAAAATGAAAATCAGTCAAGCCCGCGAAAACTTTTCTCATAAATAAAAGTAATATTTCCTTTGAAAGGCACTGTTTTTATTTGCAATCAATTTTAAATATTTCCTATTTATTTTTGCAGGACCAAGAAGAACTACCGTCTTACATAACAAACTTCCTATATTTCACTATCATCGGTCTACCGATAATATCCAAACTCATCTCAACCATTCTTCTCATCGGTGGCTGCTACATATTGCTGAAACAAACAGACTGGAACAAAAGTAGAATATGCACATAGGAGGTTTTTAAGTCGTTAAGAGAATAAATAATTTAATATATAGTGACTATATTTTTGTCCTTAACCTGAAATTCGTTCGTTACACCTTGAGTAAGTAATACACGAATGTCAAGGAAAACCTTGTCAGTGTTAATCTAGGGGGATACCTAACACGTGATTGCAATCTTCCGCAGGTTGTTATGTACGAAATAATGATGGAGCAAACCTAGGATTCATTTTATCCCGAATAACCTAACCAAGATAATGTCCAGGACATGTCTAAGGACTAAGGAGGGTTCCGTAACTAAAACCGCGTAAAAGGTTTTTTCAAATTACTTCAAAACTTACTGGCCGATATCGTTCAAAATAATTTTCTTAAAGAGAGAGGTCGATTACTCGTAAATGGTTGACTTTGTAAAAAAAATTAATGTATGAAACCTTACCTTTATTTAAAAATACCTATTCAATGATACTCCCCACACGATGGGGTAGAATATTTTTCATCCCCACTTCACATGTATGGGGAGCCACCCCTAAAAAGTAAAATATAAAACTATTATTTTATGATGCTAAAACCGAGATCTATACCTACACATTATATAACTATACCAAATTTCATCCATTTATATTTATAATTATTACAGAAGCTAGAAGTGCAGACAGACAGAGAGACAGACGGACGGATAGATCGAAACTATAAGGGATCCTTATGTATTACGGAACCCGAATAATAAGTGGTTCTTGAAGAATAGACAGATCTCAGATATTCTTCATTAGTGAACGAAGTTGCATGCAACATTATAAATAATAATATTAGGTCTTTACCTATGAAATTGCCGTTTTGTATGAAAAAATTTAAACGAATTTTTTTCATGTATTTTTTATTTGTATAAATCGAAGTAATGCAACTCATGCAATCAATGCATCTTTGCCAACGCAGTGGCACTTTATTGATGCCCTTCTTAAAGAAATTAGCTGGACGGGAGGCAACAAATTCTTCAAAGGCATTTTGTACTGCCTCTCGGGTATTGAATTTTTTTCCCGCCAAGAAGTTATCCAAATTCTGAAAAAAGTAGTAGTCTGTAGGCGCAAGGTCTGGTGAGTAGGGCGGATGACGGAGAGCTTCCAACCCCAGTTCTTGCAACTTGGAGACCGTCTGCTGTGCAGTATGAGGTCGCGCGTTGTCGTGCAGGAGCAGCGGAGACGAGCGATTGACCAATGCTGGTTGGAGATGTGCCAGTTTCTCCATCATTGTGTTCAGTTCTTCACAGTACACATCTGTAGTAATGCTCACCCCGTTTGGTAAGAAGATGTGATGAATCACACCGGCGCAAACCACCAAACAGTGGCCATCACTTTTCTAGGAGTAAGTTTTCGTTTAGGGCATTGTTTAGGTGCTGAACCAGGATCCAACCACAAGTTGGTTGGATCTGAGCGCTTGCGGTTATCAAACAGAATCCATTTTTCATCGCAGGTAACAATGCGGTTCAAAATTCCTTCATTTGTGTGTCTGTTGAGCAGTGCAAGGCACATCATTGAGTTCGTGGGGCACCCATTTGTCAAGCTTTTTTACCTTGCCAATTTGACGCAAATAGACCAATATTGTTTTGACGTCGAAAGCTGCTGCTAATTCAGCCGTAGATTGTGTATCATCAGCTTCCACAATCGCCTTTAATTCGTCATTGTCGACCAAAGTCTTCGGACGACCGCGAGGTTCATTTTTCAGGTCGAAATTTCCAGAACGGAAGCGAGCAATCCAATTACAGGTGGTACGTTGGTTTGTAGTATTAGCTCCGTAAACGTCGTTGATGTTGCGTGCCGCTTGTGACGCGTAGCTGCCACGACGGTACTCATATTCCATAATTACTCGAATTTTTAACGTATCCAAGATGACGAAAAAAAAATTGAAATGCGATGAAAATGTAACACTAATCAATAAACAAATGACTACTTTTGGAAAAAGAATTCCATGTTTTTAAAATGAAATTAATTTGAAATTAGAATTCTTAGCCAAACTAAAATTATTTTGATTTGAAATGGCCAGTACTGCAAAACGGCAATTTCATAGGTAAAGACCTATTATTATAGTTAAGGCCGCGTATCCATTGGGCATCAATTGACCTGAAACCAAAGATTTCAAAACTAAGGATGGTCTATGGCCTATGATGTACATTTGACAGAAAAATCTTCATACAATAAAAAGTTACGCCATCTCCATCTCCATGCCTCAAATGGCAAAATGGCCCCAAAAACCTCAAAAGTGGGGCCATTTAAGTGGGGAAAGTTTTGCCTCGATATGTCTCATCTTTAATATTACATACGTCTTTGCCTGCAACACGTGACGCTCAACATCTTAGGCAACATTGCAAAACAACGCGCGACATTGTCAACTGGCGCGCAGCATGGTTAATTATAGTAGATGTTTATTGTATAGTAGATATTGATGTATAGTAGATGTGATAGATAGACAAACAATGTTATTATACAAAAGTTCCTCGGTAAGGGGTCCCCTTACCGGACCGTATGGTCCGGTTTTCCTTCAGTTCGGCCTGAACAGATGCAAAATCGCATAGTCCGTCTGCAATTTCGAGATCGCATCAGTCGGCCTGATGACTGACGCGATTCGTTCCATTTTTTTTCGAAAATACTAAACTCGCGTCGATTTCTTCTAAAAACTACTAAAATAATACTGAAAACTATAAAAAAGCTACTAAACTTAGGAATCCGTAAAGCCCCCAAAAAACTACGCCATTTTAGGTTTTGTTATATTAAAAAAAATTTAGTATATTGAATTTTATTATAAATTTTAGCGTTAAATTAAAATATACTAGGAAATAATATTACGTATATAGTAATTAAACGGGTGGTTATAAGCAAATTGCGGACGAATGTATTATTATGATAAGGCGTTTTTTTTTTGTGCCTAACCTAGACCATTTTGCATATGCAATAAGGTAAGTCTGGCTCTCACTAAAACACTACTAACAACTAAATTCCTACTAAGGAGGGAATAAAATACTTAATTTAGTAGTAAAAACTTTGTAAAATAACTAAGTTGGCAACATTAATTATGGACTGAACGTACCATGTGTGGACAAATCGCTTCAGTTCTCGCCAGAGCCGCGGCTGTGTGGGCGTGTATCGTGAATCGTGAGTTTTCGCGGTGTTTAATTATTACGTAATTATTAAATACGACCGTAACTGGCGGCTAACCAGAACGAACTGATGCGATTTTGCCGTGTGTGTGCTCGAATACGTTCAGGCCGAACTGACGTCAGTTCTAACTAAAACGATCGGCCTCTCGTCTGTGGAGGCCTTAACATTCAATTCAACGTGCCAAATGTTGCATAATAGATACGAGTCTTATACAAATTATTATAAAAGATTATGCGGGTAGTTTGAATAACTTTATATTTTATAACGTAGACGTCGGTAGTTGGTTGATGAGATCTTTGTAAATAATAGTAAACGTCAGGAAAACTGAAATGAAAATAAACCGTAATATAATCCATAAAGTACTTATAAGTAATTGAGATTAGATAAAGACCTAGTCACCTAGCTTTTGCAAGTGTGTTTGATACCTTTGTACATTAAGTTAATAGTAAATTATTTTATGTAATGTGCTTTAAAAATCAAAGACTTACTTTATAATAGAATAGATTCTGAAGTTGCAAACCTTGACTGCGAATGCAGATGTCATCCAACTGCAAAATTTCGTCTAAGGTGCGCGCGAATTTAAAAAAAACAATCGCTCAATCACCATGTTGCTAATTGGTGATTCCAATCAGAGTTTAGGAACGTATACGTTGCGAGATAGGAGTAAGAGGCCACGGATGACAGATGAATGGCTCGCCCGATCCAAGAAGGTTAAATTATATTATTTCGTAAGTGGCGGCCGGCGTGCGCATCGCCGCGGCCCGTGAACAAGCGCCAACGGCCAAACACTACGACTTCGAAAATTTGTGCAGTGAACGTTTATGAATTACTACAATTAAATTGTTTGTAAATTACACTGGTGAGTAATTATTATTTTACTAGTAAGTAATAATTTACATAAATTTACAGACACATCATAACGTTTATTTGTCGAAAATTCAGGTTTCTATAATAAAGTCCCCCGCTAATATTTTTACAGGCATTGCTTTAATATCTAAGTTTGTTGTAGTGTACCGTGCAGGTTTACCTATATGTATGAGCCATCATACCCATTACCTATCAACCAAACTTAAAGCCCCTTCTATATGACACAGCTTTGTAGATTTTTAAAATATTTTTTTAATACTAAATTCTAACATAAGTTCACTTATAAGAAATAAATTATTCATAGATTTACCAAATACTCATTGTGTAAGTTTTAATTTTAATTAATCATTGCCTAGTTTAAATATATAAAATACATTGAAAATTATCTATGGAGCAATTTGCTACGGCGACTTAAGACAAAATTAAGCTAGATGTAAGCGTGATTACTAATTACATCTGGACTACGACACAGGTGCAGGGGGTAGAGTAATTCTGTTAAATTTTACCTCATTCCATATTATAAAATGTGATTAACAATATATTGATTCCACTTCTACGTGAATTTGAATTAAAATAATTACGCGAAATGAAATGTGAATGAAAATTTAACAATCTACTTAATTGTATTATGGTTTGTGGTCGACACTTTTTTAAACAGCGGGTCATAAAATATGTTTTTTGCAATTAGGGATTTTGCTCATAAAAAGCTCCGAAATCCGACCCGAAAAAATTGCGCAGCGATTGATGGTACGAGGGCGGGTCAATAAGTCCGTGACTTTTGGAATAAAACACAGATTTTTTGATAAATAAATCATTTTATTTTTCAACGTAGTCCCCCTTGAGCTCTATACACTTTGACCAACGCTTCTCCAATTTTTTTATCCCTTCCAAAAAATATGATTTGTCGAGGTCCTCAAAATAGGCCTTTGTTTGCGAGATGACTTCATCATTGGAGTCAAATCTTTTTCCACCGAGCCATTTTTTCAGGTTTAGGAACAAGAAGTAGTCACTCGGAGCCAAATCTTGAGAAAAGGGTGGATGTGGGAGCAATTCATAGCCCAATTCATGGATTTTTGCCATGGCAACTGCACATGTGTGCACCCTTGCATTGTCTTGGTGAAAAAGAACTTTTTTCTTGGCCAAATGAGGTCGGTTTTGTTTTCAAATCCTCATTGAAGCGGTCCAATAAGTTGGCATAATATTCCCCATTAATTGTTCTTCCCTTTTGAAGATAGTCAATGTGGATTATCCCACGTGCATCCCAAAAAACAGTCGCCATAACTTTATTGGCTGACAAACCCACCTTGGCCTTCTTTGGCGCCGATTCACCCTTAGAAACACACTGTTTTGACTGTTGTTTGGTCTCTGGTGTGTTGTGATGGATCCATGTTTCGTCCACGGTTAAAAAACTCCTCCATATTGTGATTAAACAACGCCAAACCTTCCTGTGAAGTTGTTACACGATTGCGTTTGTGGTCGACTGTGAGCAAACGCGGCACCCATCTTGCGGAAAGCTTTCTCATGCCCAAGTGATCATTCAAAATTGAAACCACTGAGCCATGCGAGATGCCTATGGCTTCCACAATCTCTTGCACTTTTAATCTTCGGTCGGCCAACACTATATCGTGAATTTTTTCGATTGTTTCGGGTGTAGAGACCTCAACTGGGCGTCCAGGACGTTCGGCATCTTCAGTGCTTGTACGGCCACAACGAAATTCAGTAAACCACTTTTTTACCATTGAAATCGATGGTGCAGAGTCCCCATAGTATTTATCAAGCTTAGCCTTGGTCTCGGTAATGGTTTTTTTTCGCAAAAAATAATGCTTAATAAGCACACGAAATTCACTTTTTTCCATTGTTTCCTTAAGTTACTGGATAGTCTGATAAAGATAGCTGTAAAACACAAACTAACTGACGCAGCAAGTTCAAATTTTGATAGGAGTCAACTGACAGATGCCTGTTGACAGGAGTAGTGTTGCTTTTTCGGTAAGGAGGTTAGAAATTCAAAAAGTCACGGACTTATTGACCCGCCTTAGTATCAATTATTTATTACTTTAATTTTTATTTTATTTTCTTGAAAAAATGACTAAAACCACAAAAATCTGCCAACAACGGCGGAAGGTCAGACCATACCACCCACTATAGGATATATATAGGAAACTCGAGTGAAGCTGACCAAATCTTGTCCAACGCTACCAACACAAAAAAAATGTAAGTAGCCCCCGACTTGTCAAACAGTAAGCGAGCTGATGATGATGAATTATAGCTAAGAACACTCTCAATCATTCCAGGATTCAGACTAAAAAACACATCTTAATCGGATCTTTCGTTTAGGAGCTACGATGCCATGGACGGACACACACACTTATAACGCCTCTCTTTTTGCGTCTGGGATTAAAAATAACAACAAACTTAAAAGGTTCACTTGGTATCTCGCTTTTAGGGTTCCGTGCCCAAAGGGTCAAAACGAGACCCTATTACTAAGACTATTGTCCCTCCGTCTGTCACCAGGAGCTGGACAGTTGAAATTTTCACAAATGATGTATTTGTGTTGCCGCTTTAACAAAATTAGGTACTAAAACAGAATAAACCCTATGCAACAAACGTGTTTCTTTGCCGTTTTATACGGAACCCATCGTGCGCGAGGCCGACTCGAACTTGGCCGGTTTTTCTATTTCATGTACACTCTAAATGCAAAGGGCCTTTTAGTATTAGCACATACGAGATAATTGGCATTGTTCAAACCCTGTACCTACTTACTACTGCTCTAGCGGCGTCTGCTACTGAGCCATCGCGTCTCGTCACACATAGATAACATAACGCAGGATGCATTTTTATACCTGACTGCAATTAGCGCATAAAAAACCAAGTTCTACCATTTTATTCGTATTCCTAAATACGATAAAGTGAATGTTGTCAAGGTTTTTAGTTCAAAGACCAGGCATTAGTAGGTGTTAGCAATCTTTGGTGCCGACTGCCAGTAGTAATTATTTATTTATTAACATAGAATTATGTGCATATTTGGAATACAAAATTTGAACACGCGATGTTGCAAGTGTTGGAAATTACTATGCATATCGTGAGCTGTAGAATTTTGTGATATCGGAGAGCTTTCTGGGGCACAGTGAGTAGTGACATTTCTAGTCTAGATGGAGTAGGAAGAAGAAGACACTAAAAAGAATAGGTACCTTTGTATTAAATAATTAAACCATTATCTCATTTTTTAAATAAATATAAAAAAATAAGGTTTTAATCGAATAGTAGATCAATTACTTGTTACTCCTCAGGAGTCAGGACTAATATTATATCTGTATTTTATAGTGAAGTAGCTGATGCCCCCGGTTCCGCCATATATATATATATATATATATATATATATATATATATATATACCGAAGGAAGAGACTGTCATCAACTTTTTTAAACTTTATATAAAGTTGATATGACATTCGTAACACAAAAATGTTTGTAACTTCTGACTTGATCAATAGCAACACCAGCAACATATTATTATGGAGAACTATGTAGTACCTAAGCACTTAGAAACTAGAATCTAGATACACTAATGTGTGTACAGGTTGACTACTAAAGTTATTTTGTTAAGCTTGACTCATTAGAACAATTCGCTTTTTTTTCAACTACATTCTAAGAAAATGGTAATTTTGATAAAGAAAGTTTGTTAATATAGTTTGAAATATTATTTTATTGCAGTGAAAACTTCTATATCCGCGTTGGACACTTTTTGGTAAGGGCAAAACAGTGGCCAACCAACCACCACCATCCAAAATTATTTTACCTCCGACTTGACCTTTATGCCGACGACATAAGGATCCTAGTTTGTCATGTATTTTCTTTCGTCATGTAATACAAATAAGTAATGAGAAATATATATTAAATATTTCTCTTTTTCTTTTATAATTTTTTTTTTCACTTCTATCGGCAGTCCCTATAACTGCCAATATTTAAGTATAGACAGATACGTAATTGTTACAACCGTTACACCATAACTAAGAATGTATACTTTATACCGTTTTTGCTTGATTCCATTGGACAAAATTCACATTACACCTATGAAATTGCCGTTTTGTATGAAAAAATTTAAACGAATTTTTTTCATGTATTTTTATTTGTATTAATCAAAGTAAAGCAATGTAAAAGCAATCAATGCATCTTTGCCAACGCAGTGGCAGTTTATTGATGCCCTTCTTAAAGAAATCAGCTGGACAGGAGGAAACAAATTCTTCAAAGGCATTTTGTACTGCCTCTCGGGTATTGAATTTTTTTCCCGCCAAGAAGTTATCCAAATTCTGGAAAAAGTAGTAGTCTGTAGGCGCAAGGTCTGGTGAGTAGGGCGGATGACGGAGAGATTCCAAAATCCCAGTACTTGCAACTTGGAGATCGTCTGCTGTGCAGTATGAGATAAGCGCAGCGGAGACGAGCGATTGACCAATGCTGGTTGGAGATGTGCCAGCTTCTCCATCATTGTGTTCAGTTCTTCACAGTACACATCTGCAGTAATGCTCATCCCGTTTGGTAAGAAGCTGTGATGAATCACACCGGCGCTAGACCACCAAACAGTGACCATCACTTTTCTAGGGGTAAGTTTTCGTTTAGGGCATTGTTTAGGTGCTGAACCAGGATCCAACCAACTTGCTGAGCGCTTGCGGTTATCAAACAAAATCCATTTTTCATTGCAGGTAACAAATTCCTGCGGTGTGGTGAAATGCGGTTCAAAATTCCTTCATTTGTGTGTCTGTTGAGCAGTGCAAGGCACGCCTCGACGCGTACTTCGCGCTGGCGATCATTGAGTTCGTGGGGCACCCATTTATTAAGCTTTTTTACCTTGCCAATTTGACGCAAATGGACCAATATTGTTTTGACGCTAACGTCGAAAGCTGCTGCTAATTCAGCCGTAGATTGTGTATCATCAGCTTCCACAATCGCCTTTAATTCGTCATTGACATCGATCAAAGTCTTCGGACGACCGCGAGGTTCATTTTTCAGGTCGAAATTTCCAGAACGGAATCGAGCAAACCAATAACAGGTGGTGCGTTGGTTTGTAGTGTTAGCTCCGTAAACGTCGTTGATGTTGCGTGCCGCTTGTGCCGCGTTACTGCCACGACAGTACTCATATTCTATAATTACTCGAATTTTTAACGTATCCATAATGACGAAAAAGATTGAAATGCGATGAAAATGTAACACTAATCAATAAACAAATGACTACTTTTGGAAAAAAAATTCCATGTTTTTAAAATAAAATTAATTTGAAATTAGAATTCTTAGCCAAACAAAAATTATTTTGATTTGAAATGGCCAGTACTGCAGAACGGCAATTTCGTAGGTAAAGACCTATTATCTAAATACTAATATGGTTATAAGACGACGCCATCTAATTAAATAAAAATAAAAAAAGAAGTCGGATTTTTTCCGGAGACGGACTTCGGGATAGGCGTGGCGATAAGTGTTTCCTCGGAAAATTATTTTTAAAAGTATTTATATAACTTGTTACGTTGATAATTAAATTTAGCGTAGTTAGCTGTATATATATATATATATATATATATATATATATATATATATATATATATATATATATATATATATATATATATATATATATATATATATATATATATATGTATATATATATATGGTAAGTTTTCTTTTTATATTATTTAAGTAGGTTCTTTGTACAGTATTAGGTCATTACATATGAAATTAGCGTTTTGTAAAGGAGGAACATAAAGTCGTTTTTTTCACAACATAATATATTTATTTAATCAAAGTATATACCATTGCTATCTATGCACTTTTGCCATCTCATAGATAGTTCATTGATTCCTTTACTAAAAAAAACATTCGGACAGGAATCAATAAAATCTTTGAAGGCGCTTTGGACTGCCCTATCGGAGTTGAATTTTTTCCCTTGCAAGTTATCCAAATTTCGAAAAAAATTGTAATATGTTGGAGCAAGGTCCGGGGAGTACGGTGGATGCCTTCGACATTCCAATTGAAGCTCCTCTAATTTGGTAGCCGTCTGTTATGCAGTGTGTGGTCTAGCGTTGTCCTGAAGCAGCAGTGGCCTAAAGCGAATGACCAACCTCGGTTGTTTAGCAGCTAGCTTTTCCATCATGATTTGCAGTTGCTGGCAATAGACATCTGTCGTAATCGTCTGGCCAAATTTAAGAAAGCTGTAGAGAACGACACCGGCACTAGTCCACCAAACGCTCACAAGTAACTTTTTTTGAGTCAATTTTCGCTTGGGCCAGGCTTTGGCTGGTTCGCCAGGGTTCAGTCATTGCGATGAGCGTTTCCGGTTATCGTACAGGATCCACTTTTCATCACAGGTAATGATTCGATTTAAAATCCCTTCATTATTGTGCCGGTTGAATAATGTAACGCATCAGTCGACGCGCGTTTGTCGGTTTCCTGCACTCAATCATGAGGTTTCCACCCACCTTTCAAGCTTTTTCACCTTCCCAATTTGCTTCAAGTGGATTAAAACAGTTTTATCACTAACACCGCTGCCTGCAGCTAAATCCGACGTGGTTTGCGATGGATCCGCTTCCACAATAGCCTTCAATTCTTCATTATCAACTTTGGTCTCCGGCCGTCCTCGGGGCTTGTCTCGTCGCGGGTCGAAGGAAAATGGAAGCAGTAGCGAAGGGTCTAAATTACTCCATTCTTATTGGCTTCCCTTTCAGAAACAAACACAGAGAAACGTTTTATTATTAATTACCTATTTTGTATTTTGAAATACATATACCTAATTGTAGGTATAAGAATAACGTATACATAACCATAGGAATAGGAACCGTAGGTATAACTATAAGAATAGTTACCTGAGTATTTACAATTTCTCTCGGACACGACGCAACTCTACACGCTTGTGACGACGACGCTTGTGCTACACGACCTTGACCATCATACATAATGTGGTGCTAAATTTCCTTTCAAAAAAACTTGCACAACTCACGTCTAGCGACTGGGGCTGGGATCTGAAGTAAAACCACCCTTCGCCACTGAATGGAATATATGTATTGATGTTTATGTGTAAGAAAAGCTTCATGAACGACATGGAATCCAAAACAATTATTTTTTTGGAATTTTTGTCTGTTTTTGTGTTTATCTGTTTGTCTGTACGTTTGTACGAGCTAATCTCAGAATCTACTGAACGGATTTTGATGAAATTTGGTATGATAGTAATTTAGACTCTGGATTACATGGACATAGGCTATTGGTATTGGCCTTTTTGACACCAAAGTGGTGACCTTATGATGGAATCCATGAGGAATCAAGGAAACTCCTCGAAATTTATATGAAGACAAATAATGATTTTGACTTTTTCTGAAGTAGTCCAGGCATATACTACCAAAAAAAAAAGATTTTGCACCAAGGTATACCCTGGATCCAAAAGCACTGAATAGAACTCACGAGTCGTGATAGACTAGGTCCCCGTCTACGAATAAGATTAATTTCCAAGACACCATTTGCAAATTTTATCTATTTTAAGCAATTTTCGGCCCAAGGCAGTATTGGCGCAGTAAACAAAGGTATTAGTTATAATTACCGCGCTTTCATTAGAATTTAAGTCCGGTCGGGTGAAATCTCTGGAATGAAAAGAAAGAAAGAAAAAAAAAGAAATTTATTTGGTATAACACAACAATTTACAAAATAAAGTGATTACAGTAAATAAATCAAGACGATACCAAATCGGTTCCCATTCAGCATTATGTTGCGAACAGATCCGCAACGCTGGTTTTCAATGGGCACCAAACTAAACTAAAATAAATAATATATATCTTTCAACAAATTAGGACAGATGGTTAAGTCGCTTTATTATTATTAGAAACTGAAAGTGTCATAAATTGTATGCTGTATAAACAATTTGTTCTTAATTAAATCTAAGACACAGTGTTATATAAAAATAATAATATATTCAAGTTAAATACAACAAAAAAAAACTTAATATTTTAAATTAATTATTTTCGGAGAGCTATGTAACATTAAAATTAATCATAATACATGCAACTCAAATCACATATGCTTAAAAATAATACAAAATGAATATACACCCTCCTCATCCACCACAACCTAAGAGTAACAACATAACAAGTGTAAACAAAACATACCGACCGACCGGAATGAGCGGTCATAACGGACTGGAATAAATTAGAATTACAATAATTTTTAACGTTATATTTAAAGTCGTTCGACTGAATTACGGGATCACTCGAGGGCGCGCGAGTAAACTCGTACACAATCAAACGATGGTCGCTGCGTGACGCATCGGTGATGATGCGCCAGTTTTTGATATTATTACTATTGACGTACGCGCTGAAAAGCGTGACGTCGATTGACGATTCGTCTGAGGGGCTGCTAAACGTTGGTGGTGCATTGGGGGAGTTATGAATTTGCAGGTTGAATTCTGCGATGAAGTCCTCTACTGCGCTACGACGCGATGGTCACGATCAATGTACCTCAGCGATAAGGGCGACGAGGCGTTAACGTCAGCGGGTAATAGAATAACCATTCTATTACCCGCAAGGGAACGTAGTTGGTGTAAGTGAGGACCTACCGGGTCGGAGTATTGAAAGTAGCAACTAACTTCGTACAATCTAAAGTGAGAGCTGGAAACCTTCGATACCGCTCAGTGAGACGTTGATAGATTTGTGAGGGCCGTAATTGAAAATTAGGACTGAGCTGTGTAAATGCCGGCGTGCGAGTTGTAAACTTGTACAACTTTCGACCTTAGCGACCTATGATATCTAAGTCTAAATTATATACCGACACTAATTTTTCTAATTCTAACGTCGCGTGCTTATTGTTATGCAGTTATAGGTGTCCTATAACTAAACTAAAAATTTTGTATTTTGGACGGTCGGGGGAGCCCGGTAGTCGCTAGGTTTCATATAGCGAATGCAACTGCCACACACCGGTTTAAAATCTTTTAAAGTATTTATAAGGACAGTTTATCGAGATATGTTTATCTGAGCAGCACGGGATTGTATCGCGGCAAAATTTGGCTATGTGGCCGTATTGTTGGCAATGAGCACAGCGCACGAGTTCGACGTCATCGACGAAACGACACATTGCCCAGTCAATAAAAACTTTCTCTTTGGTTTTTCGAATTTTTGGATCTAATTCTAAGCCCATCCATTTTCTTTTATAATCGTTGTTAATTATACGACGTCTAACTCCTTTTGTGGAGTCCATAAATTCATCTTGGGACACATTGATTTCCCTTTTAATATTCTGATTAAATAATGACAAAAGAAAATTTTCGTCAGTAATATGCTGCGGGACATCTTTAATTAAAATACGCGGGTTACGACTTCTAGGTGTTTCGAGGCGCAGGCCAGCTGATTTTAGCGCTTCTATCGATTTTAATTTTATTAAAAAAAATTTTTTAAAATTAAACGCAGAATAACGCCCGAATTTGCCGTTTTTTTTAACGCCGTGAATTTGGAAGGATATTATATATTGGGTTAATGGGTTTCATTAGCGCATGTTTGGTCTTGGTGGAGGATTTTTCTTCAACGAATAAGCCCCATACACGGTCCGGTTTTCCTTCAGTTCGGCCCGATGCAAAATCGTATCGTCTGTGTGCAATTTCGAGATCGCATCATTCAGATTATGGACTGAAGCGATTCGTTTCAGTCTTGCCAACTCTGTTTTTGCGAAACTACTAAACTCGCGTCGTTTTCTATTAATTCGGTACTCTTTTAGTAATTTCTAAAAATCACTAAAAGAGTACCGATAACTATAAAAAGGCCACTAAACTTAGGAATCCCTAAAAGTTTTTTTAGGGATTTTGTGTTTACAAACATACATTTATTTTCAGTTTATTTAACCGTTAAATTTAAAAAAATATAGTAGGAAATATTACATATATAGAAATTAAATCAGTAGTTTTAAGCGACTTGCGGATGTGTGCTATTATAATATATTATGATAAGGTGTCATAATAGCACATAGAAGCAGGCCGTTTTGTATATTATGATTACTATCTAGCTATTTTCTACAAAACCACTACTAACAACTAAATTCCTACTAATGAGGGAATAAAATACAAAATTTAGTAGTAACACTTTGTAAAACAACTAAGTTGGCAACATTAATTCTGGCCTGTACGGATGGACTGAACGGCAATAAAATTGGACTGAACGGTAATAAAATTCGAGTGTAAAATAAAATCGGTCAAGTGCGAGTCGGCAAGGGTTCCGTAAAAAACGGAAAAAATCACATTTGTTGTATTTGAGCTTCAGATTTTTATTTTATTCTGTTTTTAGTATTTGTTGGTATAACGGCAATAGAAATACCTACACCATACATGTGTGAAAATTTTAATTGTCGAGCTATCACGGTAAGAAGGTTAAGATACAGCCTGGCGACTGACGGACGAACAGCAAAGTCTCAGTAATAGGGTCCCGTTTTTACCCTTTGGGTACGGAACCCTAAAAATGGCACGTGGTCTAAAAAAAATTCTTAAAGTTCATTGAAGTATTTAAAACTTTAGAGCCACTATGGTTGATAAAATCTAAAAACTATTACTATAAAACAAAGAGAAAAATGTATGATACAAAAATTCGGTTTCGTCGATAGCGTGATTACAATTGCAGCAAAATACAATTAATAAAATATAAAATAATAGCCTAAACTGACCAAGAGCATGTCACGACATGTCTAAGGAGGGTTCCGTCAACGCGCAATAGGTTTTATTTGAATTACTACAAAAGTTATTGTCATAAAATTATTACAGAAGCTAGGAGAGCGGCGGACAGACAGACAGACGGACGGGCAGAGTGAGATTATAAGGGTTCCTTATAATTTCATTCGTAATACAATTCATTTCAATTTAAGTCTTGTTCTTTTAAATTTTAGTGTTAATTTACTTTAAAATATAAAAGAATAAGACATCTCACAATATAAATAAAATAAATTATGATCTCACCGCTGCATAAAATCCATAAAATCTGTCTGTATGGATTTCCTCATTCCTCTTAAAATAACTAGATTGTGTTTTTACGATGATACAAATATCCCTAATATACATGCAGGATAAAGGTAAAATGCCTAATTTTAGGAACAGTGGCCTACAGCTTTCAAATGGCCCTACCTGACAAATCGCTCTTATACATTTTTTATTTATTTTAAATGCTCTAATCACTTCAACCGAATTACCCCAAAGTAGTAAGCCATATGACAGGACGGAGGATACATATCAATTGGTGCATATCATAGATATGTATCCTCCGTTCTGGGCCTTTAGTCAAGATGCATTCGATAATTTCGACAGCGAACTTCGTAATCAAAAATGTATGGGATTTGAAATAAGTCATCGCTAATATAGCTTGGGAGGCCTTATGTCAAATCTCATACATTTGGTTTTCTAACTTCGCCGTCGAAATTATCGAATGCGTCTTGACTAAAGCCCCTGGCTAGACGTCTGAAAACATATAGAGCAAGAGCCCGTGAACCCCAGACCTTCGTTATTTTATAAAAGCTGAAAGTTTGTCAGCGCATGCTCCCAACACAGGTAAGAACGATGGACCATTATAAAGTTTGGGTTACAGTGGCTTTGGCAGGTAAACGGTACTAAAGGTGTGTAAAATACTGATCTAATTACATCAACTTATAATAAAGTGCAATTTGTTGGTATTACCTTCAGTACATTTTTAAAAATCACGTTATTAATACCTACTTGGATAATAAGAAACTGATGTTTCTTCATTAGCCAGACATTTTTGATAGTTCCAACCCCTTGCCAGACAAGCACGTAAGGTAGCTGTAGGAGCGAGCGCGAGCAGTATGTATATAGGTGGGTGCGAGTGAGATGCTTGTCTTGTTTAGTATTTAATACATGCTTACATCAACTAAAACAATAATATATGCTATCTTCAAGTATTATTAATTTAAGATTCCTTATTAATGATAAGAATAATATTAATTATATTACTACTTACGTTATAGTGTAATAGCTGATTTTTATATATAATACTTGGGTAATAAGAAAATGATTTAACCCCTTGCCAGACAAACATTGTAAATCTTAAGAAGAGATTCGTGATTAGATGCAAATAAACTTTTTGGCGGAGATTTATATAACTGATAATCTATATAAATTTTAAAAACATCTTAAGAAAAGACATTCGATGCTACAACTACCATAAATTGTTAAAAAATTTAATTTATTCTGTCAATAACAGGTTTAAAAAACGCCAAATAAAATATTTCTCAAAAATTTAACTAAAAATAGGTTAATGATACTACAAGTTATTATAAAGGAAAAAAAAAAATAGATTACACATTACATTACATATTATTATAGAGTACAATATTATTTTCCATTTGCCAGTGTCAAGTGAAAAAGGCGGGAAATAGTACTTTCGTTTCAATTTTCAACACTGTATTCCTAAATGGTCAAGTCGAAAGTCTAGTCAAAGTCCAAATAAATAGTCAGTGCAGTCCATGAGTCATGTCAGTCGATTCAGTAAAGTGGTAAAAGCTTTACTGAAAGTTTCTAGGGAGTTTTGGCGGGAAACACAAAATACCACGTTTTTAGAAGTTGTACCACTTGCCACACTTGTGCACGTTAACGAGTATTTAATGGTTAATATTCTACCAATACTAAATATCAAGAACCGAAATAACACAAATTTATGAAAGAAATTCAAAATCCATAACGTCACCCATTGAATGCCCCGGCAAAACTTCCCATTATCATTATCATCACCAATGTTATCATTTTCTTCGTCACTGTTACTCCATTCGATATCGTGGTCTTCTTCGTCATCGTCAGTTTCTGTAAAAATGTAAAAAAGTTAATGGGATTGAAAGTATTAAAAAAAATGAAAAATAGATTAAAATATTTATACCTGAGACAGTTTTCAGTGAATTTCTAACGAAATTTGGTAAACCGAAATCATTTAAAACGGTACTGATTATTTTCGAGTACCAGTCCATTATTCTCGGGTGGATAAATTGTTGGAATTTGTTGATTTCCATTATTCCAAATGCTAAATACTTACATAGTTGGCTCGCAGAAATTGTTGCAGCAGTTCGGATTTACCCGGTGGCAGACTACTAGCATCAAAATTCCGTAGTTTTTTACGACTAAACGCTCCATTAATATCTTAGACCTGATACGTATTAATGAATAGTTGAAGTTGTGCTGCATCAACATCAATTCTATTATCGAACCGACATTATTATATAGCTCACATATAAACTATTGAATAATATCAAAAATTCTTTGTCGTTCATTATCATTTTCAAATAATGCGTTTTTATCTAATTTAATGAAAGCTTTTTGATATGAACTCTCCTTTTCGGAAAAATGCGGGATTATAATCACACCCTGTGATCGCATGGAATCCTGGCAAGCTCTTACTTTTTAGTGTGTGATGAGTGTGTGTATTTAATCTTTATATTACCCTTAGCTTATTTATTATATGCCTTTTTCAATTTTAGACTTTTATGTGCTAAGTACTTTCTTTATATACTTATTTACTTTAGGCTAAACTAGGCTAGTTAGGTTTGTTATACTTTTTAATGTTATTGTGTATTTTAAGGTATTGCGTGATTCGGGAACAATTAACATACAAAAATGCAAATCCTTCCTCTTTATAATATTTAATAGTATAGATAAATCTACATTTAATAACATGTTTTTGGAAATAGTAATGTATTAAAATTATTAATTGTTTTGCATAATTTTTTGTGTAAAAATGGACTATAACTATATAAAGGTTAAAAGCAAAGTAACATTATTGTAAACCAGAAAATCGTTTCTCAAAAATAAATTATAAAAATATTTACTTTCTTTAATTGACTTTTATCCTTATAGACTTAAAATATTGGGTGCTTCGTGGATTATACCATGGTTTGTAAATAAATAAATTGTAGCTATAGTTAGGATTACATAACCTTCCTACCTATTAAGGTAGGTACATACCTATAATATAATATAGACAACCGCTTTTACTTCTGCGCATTAAATTCAAGCGGCGCTAGCGTGCTATGCCAAATTTTGGGCTCAAGTTTCGTCTCTATTTCAGTATATATCAAGGTATTCTGTGCTGAACTAAACAATACTTGCGCAGTAGAAATAACAACTGCGCAGTGAGGGAGGGAGACTTAACTCGCCATCTCACTCGCACCCACCCATATACATACTGCCTCGCGCTCGTTCCTACAGCTACTCTATATGCTTGTCTGGCAAGGGGTTGGAGCTAACAAAAATGTCTGGCTAGTGAGGAAACATCATTTTCTTATTACCCAAGTATTATATACAAAAATCAGCTTTTATACTATTACGTAAGTAAAATTACACTTACATGAACATTAAGAGTGTCGGGCAAGGGGTTGCCACGATGTTAAGTGTCTGGCAATGAATAACGTGATTTTTAATAATATTCTGAAGGTAATACCCAAAAAAAGCGCACTTAATTATTTGATGTAATTAGATCGGTATTTTACACACATATGTACCGTTTACCTGCCAAAGCCACTGTAACCCAAACTTCATAATGGTCCATCGTTCTTACCTGTGTTGGGAGCATGCGCTGACAAACTTTCAGCTTTTATAAAATAACGAAGGTCTGGGGCTCACGGGCTCTTAGACTAATAAGTCTATATATCTAATTTCGTGGATATCAAATCAATGTGTGGTTTCCAATTACAGTGTGTATCATATATAATTTCTAAATATTTAAACGTATCTACTTCCTCAATACTTAAATCATTGTATTCTATAGTTTTTGTTATATTTTTTGCATTGTAATATTTAAATTGTATAATTTTTGTTTTGTTCAAATTTATTAAATTAATTTTCAGATTTTTCATTTTTGAGAAACCAATTATATGTATATACAAGATTGTCTCGTGTAAATAATTATAAGATAATACCTGTATAAGTAGAAGTATTCTTCCTGAAGTCTACCGTATTCCATTTAAGTAGCTGTGTTAGAAATAAGTCGATGACAAATAACATAACTCAAGCAACTTAATCCTCACAATTTTATATTTTCGGATGGCTCCTCAATGTATAATATTAAGGAGTTAAGCTACAGTCAGGTCATACTATCGACTACCTTACCATTATTAGACCACAGCACTTTAAAAGGAATAAAGATAACTTAAATAGATTGAAACGATGTAACGGGCCTCGGGTCTCGTCTTGGTTAAGCCGGCCCAGAGCGCGCGCCGTGATACGTACATCATGAAAAACTGTCGCACTCTCGCGCGCGTATAGACTTTTGAGTATGAAGCTTCAGCTTGAATTTTTGCTTCAGCTTAGATTTACAGCTGTTTACAAATACAGCGTGGCACATATTTTTTAAAATTTGTGAGTTAATGACTGCCACTTGTCAAATCGATACTTTTTATATAATGAAGGTTTGCATATAAAATGTCTTATGAAAAATTGGTTCCGGCAAAATATTGACAGGACAAAACATTTGTCATATGTACAATGTAATTGCATGAGAGAACGTTACGAAAAAGCTGCATTCTAAATAGAACTTTGGCAACTCCTATTACAGGGGAGGCTATGCCAAAAGAAGAAGAAATAGAACTGCGTTAATGCAATAGAGCTGAAAATCGTGTAGAGTTGTTAAATCTCGTGGGTGCGAAGGCGAAGATGCCAAGATATTTAAATTTACCAATACACTGCAATTAATCAGTACTTTTTAAACTTAATACGAAGAACTTTATACGAATTTATACGAAGAAGCTATCTATATGTCTTTCAGAACAACTTATCTCAAGTAACCTCAGTCTATCAGGGCGGAAAACTGTTATTTAATTATATGTATCTACGAAGTTGAAAAGAAGAAAATTTGCCAATTATTGCTACATTTGACGATAAAGAACAGGACTTAAAAAACCAGGGAGGAGGGATATCGGGAAAGATCAAGCTAAATATATCTAAACTACACTCTTTAATCGGAATCTTCATAAAAAAGTACGTAAATCACGGCTAAAAAAATAAAATAAAGAAGGTTCTTGTTGCGCTGTGTCGTCAACATAAAAACTTGTACCAGCTGGCTGGACTGGTTTGGTTGTCGCTGACTGGTATAAACGAGCATGAAGGTGACGTACGAAAACGTCAAATTCGACGTAATTACAGTCCGTTTTTTATGGCATGCCCATAGTAGGTACAGATTTAACGACGAACGGAAAACTTGTACTGTAAGATGGGGCTATTTGAAATAATGCGATATGGGGCGAAATTTGGAACGGCATTTTAAAAGTAATATATTTTTAACTATACATAGAATATGTACAGTTGTAATAATAGTAAACAAACAAAAATTTTAAGAGCTACCCATAAAAATAATGATAGACCATTAATTGAAACGTTGATAAAATAGCGATGTTGCCTAGTGTGGAATATAACATTTTATAAATTAAATTTTTAAATTGTAGATTAAAGACACATAAATCTAAAAGTTAGGTTGACGCGATTATAAATTATAAGCAAATAAATAATATTTCCCATCTCTTTCTCGCAAAACCATTTGTTACATCACAAGTTGCTACCACCATACATTTTGTACTGACAAATATATCGACGGCAGCAAAGTAGACACGGACATCTACAAAACACCAACTTTACAGGAGAGCACATTTAGTGGGAAAACAGTTGCCATTTCGTCAGTTGTTGATTAATTAACATGAAACTTTCCATAATGATTTAAGTTACGACTATCTATCTTTCGTATAACGTTTTTTAATGCTACGTCATTGTTTTTCTGAAATAATGTAGATGAACTTTTATTCATCATTTTAAACGTTCTCAAAATGTATTAATAATAATTTAACAAATATCACTAAAAAGGGAAAAATTATTATTATTAAATTATTATTATATACTTAAACAAAAAAATTAAACCGACTTCCAAAGGATGCACAAAAAAGGATGAAATAAAACTTATTTTCTAAATAATTCCCCTTTTAAATTGGGCTAAAATTTTAACTATTTCTCGACTCTATCTTCAAAATTATTTTGAAGTCGGTACCAGCAGACTTGAACGTGAGTTCTATTTTAAATATTGTTTTATCAGGATGTTGTTCGGGCTGTTACCGACTTCAAAATTATGAATATTGAGTTCTCAAATGACGATTGTTGGCTTAATATATTTAGCAATTTTAAAAAAATACTGTGTGGTTAACAAATCGGATCTAAATGTAACGAAGCCTTAAACTTTAGTCGCAAAACTAAATTGATTAATTTTAAATATAAGCTTAAGAATGAGGAATTAGCTTTAAAGAATGTAATTAAAGATCTTGGAGTAATTATTGATACTAAATTAATTTTTGACTAGCATATTGATTTTATTGTAAGCAAAGCATCAAAGGCTCTGGGATTCATAATAAGATCTAGTAAATATTTTAAACTCTTATGTCAGCGCAAAGCGCAGTCTTCTGGAATACTGTTCTGAGGTTTGGAATCCTACCTATGATATTTATAAAACTACAATTGAATCTGTGCAAAAAGTTTCTCAAAGTTCCTTCAATTTAAATGCAATCTTAACCTTCCAGACTATGAAGCAAGGTGCAAAACTGTACTACCGTAGAAATATATCTGATCTTGCTTACGCAATTGCATGTAAGGTAATTAACAATACTGTGCTAGTCCCTGAGTTGTTAAGCAAGTATAACTTCAATGCCCCTACTGGATATTTCCGTAACCACGTACCGTTTCACGCGCCGCTACTACACATACTATCGTCGCAATTCATTTATATGTAGATCGAGCACCCAATTCAACAAATTCCTAAGCGACAATTGCCTTGAGGATAGTGTTGCATTAAAATCTACAAAAATAAGAAAACTTTTAACTAACGCGTACTAAGTACTTCGCCAGCTCTATTTAATACTTTTTATCAAATTAGAAATAGATCGGATCATTTTGTTTTTTTGTGTAGGATTAGTGTGTGGAATTGTTTTTTTATTTATTTACTTTTTTCGATTTTATTTTACAAAGTAGGTTTGCTTTTTACGGTGGCCTTAATACTTTTTTTTAGCACAAGTTATAGGTAAGTTAAATTATTATTTACTGTTTTATAATTTAATTTTAAAATTTAAGTTCTTATGGATTTGAGGTTAAGATTAATTTAAGATGTTTTAATCACTTTCTAGCTTTTCTAATTTGCTATGTATAAGTGAAAACTTGTTATTGGCTCTTTTATTTCTTAGTTAAATTATTAATGATATTGTTTGTTAGCTGTAAGTTTTCCGAATAAAATAAAATAAATGAAATACTTTTTTGGGCATTTTTACTTTGGAAGTCAGTTTAATTATACCAATGAGTGATAGGTGATTAAATAGCAGAACGTCAGCTGTAATTTAATAATAATAGGTAGGTAAATAATAAAAATTAGTGTGCTATAATTATACATTTTATTGTCTATTTACTTAAAAAACTTATTTTTCTTCAGGCTCTCATTTTTCTAATTATTACTTGTCGACAAGCAGATTAATTGCATATTTTAATAAAACAAGGATATAAAACCCCCTAACCTTCAGAAATTTATGGAAATAGTCCCAAGTTTGTTTTGATAAGATAAGAATATCTACGCGCGTAGGTTTACCATGAAGCTGGAACAAAGAGGAGAGGGCATAAGCGACTGTGCACTGTGATTATTAGTCGGCCCCAACGTCATCACAATGGGCGTGGCCTTAATAGGTGTACTGTCTGTGTTCGTACTGTGCACAACTCTGTGATAACGATAACTGTTTTGTACTTTCGAGTTTCTAAGAAGAAAAGGATTACAAAGTAAAAAAAAATTACTCCCTGGTTTAAAAATTCTTAACAAATTCTATATATTCTTCCCATATGTATATTGGTCGACAGGGGTTTCGGGGTGACATTCGTCCGACACGAGCAACTACCGAGTACCGACCCATCTCACTTGCCACCACCGTTGCAAAAATATTTGACAGAGTGTTGCTAGGTACATTGACAAAATTTCTATCTGTACACGATGCACAGTTTGGTTTCAGAGAAGGCTTATCAACAGATAGTGCTATTTCTCTAAGAGCTAAGTCTCAAACACACTGTCAAGTATTATACGATGAGGAGGACTTCTGTGTATTCATGTTTTCTTGACTTGTCCAGGGCGTTTGACCTGGTCGTATATGACATACTTTGGGACAAGCTGAGAGGGGAGGGTGTGCCCGAAGAGTACATTTCCCTCCTCAGGTACTGGTACTTGAACCAGAAAAATTAGGTGCGATGAGCTGGTGCTCTTCGGATGTATACGGACTGAACTGTGGCGTAAGGCAAGGGGTGCTATCGCCTCTGCTATTTAATTTATATATGAATGAGGTAATCGAGAGACTGAGTAGTAGGCATGTCGGCTGCCACATTGATGGCATAAGTGTAAGTAACATGTATGTATTGTATGTAGTATGCAGACGACATGGTACTGCTCAGTCCCTCGGTAGCTGGGCTGAGAAAGCTAATAAATATATGTGAGGCATATGCGGAGGCACACGGCCTTATCTATAACACCAAGAAAAGCCAAATTGTAATTTTTCAAACGCCAAAACAGATCGCTCGCTGTATGCCTCCAATATGCCTCAAGGGCACTCCGCTGAATATGGTCAGTAGATTTAAATACCTGGAGCACATTATAACTAGTGACCTCAGAGATGATGAGGATATTGAGGCATGCCGGCGCTGGCGGTGAGGGGGCAATATGATAGCTCGCAGGTTCTGTCGATGTATCACAGACGTCAAATTGATACTCTTCGAGGAGTTCTGTTAGTCGTTTTACTCGAGTGGCCTGTGGGTGACATATTTGCGCCGAACCTACAGCATACTGCGCATCCAATACAACAATGTCTTCAGAATGCTGCTGGGGCTGCCGTGGCGCTGCAGCGCGTCTTTCGGGTTGACGCCTTGCATGCAATTATGCGCAAAAAAGCAGCATCACTACTGCAGAGACAGTGATAGCAGCATTCTGAACGTTATTTCCTCTAGAGCGGACTGTCCCATTGAAAGGCATTGGGTAGAGATAGGCATTGGGTTAATAAAATGAAATTTAAATACGTTTACCAACATAGTTTAAAGCTAATTGTTATTAACAAAGCTATGGGCTAAACTAGTCTGAAATAAAGATTTATTTATTTATTTATAGGCACCAATTGCAAAATAATTGTTTCACTTTTCCAGTGTTACTGTTTAAGTAAGCGGAGTTGTAGTGTTTGTGATTATATAGTCATGACCTGTCACTGTTTCTATACCTAGATATTAAATGATAATATCCATATTGTATAGTATTGGCCTGTAACCTAAGCCTACAGTATTGAGCGATAGTCGACACTGATCTGATGTGATCTGTAGTGATCTTTCCATTTCAGTAATATAATCTATCTTATTATTCTTGGAATATATTCTATAACAGTATTCCTTTATGTTACAGATATACTGTTATAACGGGGATAGCTATATTTCTTTAATCTTAGATAAGTTATTGAAAATTGCCGTTAAAGTTCATTACAACGACTCCTCTTCGTTTTAGCTCCATGAGGTTAACGCACGTATTTTTCCTTTCTGGGCAAGGACAAAAAACCGGCTTCAAAGACGTTTACAATCGATGCAATAAAAGTTTTATTTTGTATTGTTGATTACTCATTAATTCATATTTTGAAAACAATATTATTACTATAATTATTAATATAATTGGTCTTTACCTATGAAATTGCCGTTCTGCAGTTTAGCCATTAGCCACTAGCCACTTCAAATCAAAATAATTTTTGTTTGGCGAATCCTAATTTCAAATTAATTTTATTTTAAAAACATGGAATTCTTTTTCCAAAAGTAGTCATTTGTTTATTGATAAGTGTTACATTTTCATCGCATTTCAATCTTTTTCGTCATCATGGATACGTTAAAAATTTGAGTAATTATGCAATATGAGTACCGTCGTGGCAGCAACGCGGCACAAGCGGCACGCAACATCAACGACGTTTACGGAGCTAACACTACAAACCAATGCACCACCTGTTATTGGTTTGCTCGCTTCCGTTCTGGAAATTTTGACCTGAAAAATGAACCTCGCGGTCGTCCGAAGACTTTGGTCAACAATGACGAATTAAAGGCGATTGTAGAAGCTGATGATACAGAATCTACGGCTGAATTAGCAGCAGCCATCGACGTTAGAGTCAAAACAATATTGGTCCATTTGCGTCAAATTGGCAAGGTAAAAAAGCTTGACAAATGGGTGCCCCACGAACTCAATGATCGTCAGCGCGAAGTACGCGTCGAGACGTGCCTTGCACTGCTCAACAGACACACAAATAAAGGAATTTTGAACTACATTGTTACCTGCGATGAAAAATGGATTCTGTTTGATAACCGCAAGCGCTCAGCAAGTTGGTTGGATCCTGGTTCAGCACCTAAACAATGCCCTAAACGAAAACTTACCCCTAGAAAAGTGATGGTCACTGTTTGGTGGTCTAGCGCCGGTGTGATTCATCACAGCTTCTTACCAAACGGGGTGAACATTACTGCAGATGTATACTGTAAAGAACTGAACACAACGATGGAGAATCTGGCACATCTCCAACCAGCATTGGTCAATCGCTCGTCTCCGCTGCTCCTGCACGACAACGCGCGACCTCATACTGCACAGCAGACGGTCTCCAAGTTGCAAGAACTGGGGTTGGAAGCTCTCCGTCATCCGCCCTACTCACCAGACCTTGCGCCTACAGACTACTACTTTTTCCAGAATTTGGATAACTTCTTGGCGGGAAAAAAAATCAATACCCGAGAGGCAGTACAAAATGCCTTTGAAGAATTTGTTGCCTCTCGTCCAGCTGATTTCTCTAAGAAGGGAATCAATAAACTGCCACTGCGTTGGCAAAGATGCATTGATTGCATGGGTGATTACTTCGATTAATACAAATAAAAAATACATGAAAAAATCGTTTAAATTTCTTCATACAAAACGGCAATTTCATAGGTAAAGACCTAATATTAATTTCTCTAGTCACTAAAAATCTAGTCTACTCCTAGTCACTATCATCTATAGTAATATAATAAAGTGGAAATGTTTGTTTGTTTGCATTGAATAGGCTCCGAAACGAATGGACCGATTTTAATTAAATATGGCACAGATATACTATAGACCATGGCGTTCGTCGTTATCATAAACAACATTTCTTTTCTTCCCGAGCATGAGCTCATAAAATGGCCTCTTTTGACAGCTAAAGTAGAAACGTTTTCTTATTTCAATGTCAAGTAGTCTTAGAATAAATTTTTAAAAAACCATGGGGATGGACATAGGCAACTTTTTATTGCGGCAAAATGTGTTCCCTCGAGATCTCCTTTTGCGTGCACGAAGGCGCGGGCAACATCTGGTTTATTATTGGTGCATGACGAGAATTTCGACGTGTTTCTTCCTTGTGAGGTTTCTCTTCATGATGAATCATAAGAGTCCAGTTCACACGCACAAGCAGTAAAGCAATCAGAAGTCCATTAAAACGCAACACAGATAATTTTAGCAAGTCCGATATAAAAAGCGAGTGTCAGAAGTCAAACAAAGAAATCGAGAAATAAAAAGCGTGTCGTCAATCGGGCATCGGCAGATCTATGGGCCTAGCAGGAACATTTGACAGCGGCGTAAACGTAACGGATGAGAATTGTATGAAAATCTGTCAAAATCATGACAGAGACCGTACAAATTTCATTCCATAACGTTACGTTTACGTCGCTGTCAAATGTTCCTGCTAGGCCCCCAGAGCTTTGTCCATGTTCGCTGGCATATTTGTTAGCGCATGCGCTGTCAAATACCAATTAAAAACGTTTATTTTTGGTTACCTATCAATTTAAAAACAAATTTCAAAATTGTTTACAAATTGCCAGGTAACCTTTGTTATTAATAATTAGTAGTATGTTTCGGCGATGCCACAGCGCATGCGCTAAAAAGTACGCCGACAAACACGACCTCACGACTGATCGTTTTTACGGCCGAGCACACAACGATGTGTGCGTTAACCAATAACGCTGTTATTTCCTATGTGCTTAAGAATTTTTGAGGTGTCCCCGTGCAAACAAAAATTTTCAGAAACTGGTCGAGCAGGAACTTTGCCGATAGTACATATCAATATTATATTAATCTTATGCGCTTCTTCACCAGAAAAATGGTAGGTATGTACGAGTATATAAATGAATAGGCCTCATTTTTATAAATGTATTAGTCAAGACAGAATAATGTGTGTCGAGACAGCTACGATAATAATAATAAACATAAATATATTTAACGTTTTAATAACTATATTTTTTTCATATATTTTGACCTCTGCTCCTTGCGAATAGTTATTTAGTTCCATGTTCCATGGGTAGAATCATAATAACTAGGTTAGCCGTTAGATAAATGAAATAGAATATAATTTATTATCATTGTATTTTATTACATTATAATATAATACAACTAATACGAGGGCTGATTGATAAGTTTCCGAAACAACAAAGAAAAACTTCAAAAATCTATTTAAAATAAATTTATTTCTCAACGTAGTTTCAGTTCCCCAGGTGTGAATTGTACTCAATGCAGGAGCAGAATTACCTAAAATACTGTCTAGCTTGGTTTTAATCTGGGTTGCTGTTTTCTCTTTTAAAACGTAAAACTTTATCACCGCACGAATTTCGTTTCTTTCCATTGTTAAGAAAATTTACGACAGAGAAAGTTCTACGTCCTCTCAAACAAAGTCCATCAGTTTGATTAAATTCAATTTTGACGTTCTATTTTCAAAAAGATGCCAGAATATAATGTAGTATTCCTTTTTTGCGTATCAATTTTTTAGGTTCGTCGTTTCGGCCAGTTATCAATCAGCCCAGGTACATAATAAAATACAAATCATCAAAATATTGGAATTTGAAGCTTGCATACGCGGCAACACTGAATGGCGTTTTGAGTGAATTTTATGTTGAAATTTCGAAATTTTACGAAGTTTACTGGTGATATGTGATCCCAGTGTTCTTCTTATTTCTGGTCTAATTATTTTTACATAGTTTTACTACGCAACTTGGCTTTTTTCTGATTTTAACTAAAATTAAATAAAATATTCGGGATGTACACCTGTCATAAAGCTTTCAATATGACTGGCTCGGCTGCTCGGGTAAGCCGACCTCAGCTGAGTATTTATTGCAGTATTTGACAAGCACGTCAGCTCCGTCTGGTAGAGCGCCCAGCGAGACCAATGATTAGTCTATGGCTGGAATTAAGCGCTTGTAATACGGCCTGTAAAAACTGACCTAAAGAGAAGTCAGAATATCCAAACTGGTTGTTATTATTTTTATGAGTTTAAATAAGTATTCATGTAAGCCTTGTTTTATTTTGATCATACCTAGTTTTTTTAATTATATTGGTTTTGTAGCAGAACAAAAAATCAGTACAGGGGCCTTAATACCGAAACTGATACGATTTTGATTCAGTTTCGATCCTGATGCGTACTCCCGAACAAAATCGAATCGAAATCGAGATCGCGTTGAGATCGTGTCTTATCAGCGTCGTTTACTGTATTCGGTTGCTGACGTCACGTCCACAGTGTAAACAAGGTACAGCTGAATGCCGTAGTCTATGGTGAAGATTATTAAAAATATGTAAAAATTATATATTTTTCGCTTTAAATAACATTTTATATAATATGTTTATTCAAATGGATCAGCCGCAATCTCGTGAAATGGTTTGTTTTATAGGTTATGTTTCTAAAAAAACAATTGTTTTGAAATTCCTGTATACATAATCTTTCATAGTCTGTTGTACACGAAACACATTCACTAACTACAATAACTTGCCTTATATAGGTAATTGGTAGTATGGTAAAAAGGTAATTGTTATTTTTGGTGTAAATATATTTCAGTGCTATATTTAATGTAAATGATACATTAATGAATTCGTATTTAGTTTTTACATTTAGAAAACCCGAGCATAGTAACATCAACATACGACTTTTTGTAACTATTTATTGACTTTGTTTATTCAAAGACAGATTGAGACAATTGAAGACTTCAAATGATTTGTTAATATTTCATTTGATTTGATAATATAGATCATATTATTATGTAGACTTCGTTTGTCTCAGTCCCTGTTTTAAGTGAAAATATAATACATGAATTAGCGACCAAACGTGTAAACAAATGCGTAAAAGTTTATGTAACTTTACACATAACGGTAAATCATTTACACATAAATAAAGATCTTAACCGAACCGAAATTATATAATTTCGGTTCGGTTTCTTCATATTCAAATATAGGAGTTAAATCTGCGACTAATACGTCGAATAAATCATTTTTAAGGCGATAATTTCTCAAAATCCATGTCCATTGCTAATAAATTGTAGCGGGTGAATCTTCATAAATTTTGCATTTCCCGATATCCTCCTCAATCCTTCAATAACATTAAATAATGCTTAAAGGCGAGCAATACTGATAACAGTTTTAGATTAAACAGTAAATTAGACAGTAAATTTATAGATTTTATAAAAAAATCTCATAATTTAGTTCAAATACACTAAAACAAGTAAACTCGGTACTTTAGATGAGACCTCTTTAGCTATCGTGTAATTTGACGTTTATTTACGATCCAGCCATTCGATTCTCAGTCGATTGATTTCGTCGGGAGTACCAAAAATTACGATCTAACGAACTTCTCGATCCAGGCTAGTTACAAATTAAGCCACCGCAGGATCGTGCACTAGTGTGGGGAGTTTCAAAAGCTATTGAGATCGAACTGATTCGATTCTCGATTATGTCGGGAGTAAGGGGGCAGAACTCGATTTTTGTAACTTTGCGGCTCAGTCGGCACGGGTTGCAATCATCCTAGAAGGATAAAAAATCATATTTAGATTTGTTTTAGCATTTATAAAAAATGTGGAGGGTATGCATTTCAAATTTCAGAACAAAAAATGGGTTCTTTTGCCTCTTAGATACGCAGTAAAAATGTATAATTTTTTAAATGATATTTACAGTGCCGGATATACACATTTGCCGGCCATAGGCTATATTATGATGTTTGGGTCTTAGATTGTGTAATATTAATAGAAGTTCTGGTTTCAGCAGTAGCTTGATTTTTAGATGTTGAGTTATGAACGGTTATTGCAACTGGAATACACGCAAAGAATTTTCTTCATATATTTTCAAATGGAGATGAATGAGATGAATCTGTGTCGAAAACTAACTTAAGGCAAACTCTTCTTTTAGGTGCAAAATAAACACATTTTTTTGCTTCTTCTCTTTCAGAAATACTCGTGATTTTATTGTTGTATCTCTGTTCACGTATATCAATATTCAGGTTATTGAAAATTTGCTTCATACGCTGTTTATCCGTGATGAATAGTATAATCTACAACAAAATAATAAATTTCAGTGGTAAAATTATTTTGATTTATCTATTAAAAAAAGTTTTGAAAATAAGTGACACAAAGACGTATTTTTAGATATAACGCAGATAAACTCATAATTTTTATCATAAAACGACTTAACAACGAATGTGTTAAAGAATTCTGAATTGATTTTGTAAAAAAGAGACCGAATTCAATTACGGACAAATACATTTAAAAATTATCAAAACAACACAGACTCAATTTGAAAATGGTCAATGAACTTATTAATTTTTTTTGTAAAATACTAATACTCAATACATAAAGAATCAACCAGACCACTTAGGTATTCACTAAAACAAAGAGCTAGTATAAAATTGGTCATTATTTTAAAAACCAAAATTCACTAAACTTACCTTAATTTTTGATGAAATAACGACTCCTTTCAAAATGACGCGAGACTGAATCGGTCGCTATTCGACTGAGGTGGGAGGTGCGCGGGGAAAATACAGACTCGTCTGATTTTGCACCTTAACGTGTGAGGAAAAGGGTTGTTTTTTTATACCAGATTATGAAGCCTTCTCTTTTAGGTCAATATTTTACCGTAACCCATTTTGGCCAAATTTTGAATTCGGTCTACTACGAGTTTACTACTACTATTCGGTTTACTAAGAGTGCGAATTATATTTAATATAATAATTAATATAATTATGTGGAGCATGAAATATTTCAAAAAAGATGATCCATACATTTTTACAAGAAATCTAAGAACGCTTTTAAGTTAAAATTTTAATCGTTTTTTCGTACTATTTAAGAAAATTTTCCATATCTTGAAAGCTGTCCAAAACTTCAAAAATATAAAGATAACGACACGCCGATTTTTATCAAAATTTAATAAGTGTTGCGAGATGGGAATAAGGCCAAATAGGAAGGAGCCCAAAAAACAAAAACAAAATTGCTTTTAATTAAATCCCCTTATATCAAGCAATCTCATAATATTGAAAATCTAATATTTCATAATCACGGCTGCCTCTGACAATGTTGTATGTAACTGTCCTCTTATTGACATAGTTCAAGAACAGACGTATCTTGGCCTCCTCATTGATACAAAATTTAATTGGAGACCGTGTTTGTATCAAACTAAGGCTTGCGAAACATAACACTCCTTAATTGTAAAATCCCATTCAAAATTAAGAGAATGCTTTATTTTTCATTAGCAGAATCATCCATTCAATACGGCCTCACCAGTTACGGACGGACATACAAGACGTACTTGGATAGCATTTATAAATTGCAAGTGAAAATACTCAAAACAATCGTCCCGCCTAAAATTAAACAACAGTTTAATAACGATGAAAATGGGCTATTTAACTTCTGTCATATTATGCCAGTATACAACCTAGTGCAATACATGCTTCTCAAAGACAATTATTTTAATGAGTCTCTAAAGAGCAAACTAGATCATTCTGTACATACACGAGCTATTTCTCAGAACCGGTTGTGTACGATAGGTGCGAATAATGTGTACGGCAAGCGAACGACGCAGTACCTTGTCCCCCGGCTTATCAACAACTTACTTCTTGAGCTGCGAAGTTCTTTACAGCCCAATAATATTAAAAATAAATTTAAAAAAAAAACACTTTTCTAGCACACAATATAATGCATAGCTCCTATACTTCATTATGCCTAAATGGCTTATCATAAACTAATATTACTTTATAATATTTACTTTACACTTAATTACCTATAAGTTGGTGCAAACTTGTAATACGTATCATCTATACAAACCTCTGTGGTTTCTTGATGATATTGTAATACCAATGTTTTACATGTATTTTTTGTTTTAACGGTAATTAAATTTAAAAAAAAAGAAACAACTTACAACCTATTGTCATACCTATTGAATACACCTGCAAAATTCCATAAAATCGGTGACGCTGTTTCGGAGGAGTCAAAACACGAGAATTTTTTATGTGGTCTCAATATTTTGTCGTAAGACCTGTCATTATTTACAAACTTTTAAGTATTTGTAACGTATAGTAATTATTATTTTAACATAGGTACTAGTCACAACTTTCTATAGCTACACAGAAGCGGCCCTGGGGCGTTTCGTTCACGTGCCGTGCAAAAGCGCCTTAAGTTTTAATCATGACCCGTTTATCCTTATCTTTAATGCTCTTGACTTTACCCTCGCGTACACAACAACTTAATATGCACCGACTAAAATAAATAAATAAATATATAAAAAATAAATACAACGAAAAAAATAAATACACCAACAACTTAATAAAGTAAAGGGATATAATTAATGTTGCGAACAAAAAATAAGTGGCGACTGCACATGAGCAAACTGTATTACTGAATTTTCCAGCGAATTAATATGTTGGCTACTAAATTACTAAACTTGCGAAAGCATTCAGGCGAAAAAAATACAAAAATCGGTAGATAAAAGGTGGCGAAATTTAATCTAAACTGGCACTGAAATATAATATAATAGGTACTTCTCATAGTATTTTACACCGACACTCAACACGACGACGACAATCTTTGACATAGCTTGAACTACATAACATACTGTGATAATAATAATCAATCCTAATCAGCATCCCCAAGAAATTTTAAATTAGAACTCATGTCATTTTACCGAAGAATGAAAATTCTCCATTTTTGGAAGTAAATTTTGTTGAATGTCAATATTAATTTTCAATAAAAAATGTAAGCAATTTTGTAATTTCAAAATGGATTTAATTTTCATATTATTCAGCACCCCCAAAAACCTTGAAAACGACACCCATACCAATGGAAAACGAACTCCAACAGTATCCAAAAATGCGATTTTCAGTAGCCTGTAAATTTAATTTTTAATAGCCATCAATTTATTAACACAATCTGGTTTTATAGCTGCTTATATCGTATAATGGTCGCCAACTCATTAATCCCTTCGAGCCGTTTCTGCATCACTGGTGCACTGTGGAACTCGTACTCGAAAATAATATGATATTTCGAGTTTTCCATTTTTTAAACATCTTTTAAAACCAAAAGTGAAAAAATAAATTAATTACGATTTTCGAAACACAAAAACAAAAACTTGAGAGGTGTCAAGGGACACCCGGATGGAACGAAGTTATAATATATATATTGTTACGGGTGATATTCAAATAAAAGAGATTTCCCGTGACAATATATATAAATATATTTAAAAAAATAAGGGTCGTGGGCAGAAGGCCGTACGGTCTGGTCTAGCCTCTTGGTGTCTGAAGGGTATCTAAGGGGATTTAAACCACGTGAGAACTTAGCTGAGGAGTCCGGTCTTTAGTCCAGGAGTCTAGCACGTGGCGAGAGAGCGAGATGGGGCTCCAACTTCTGGTTGCTTCTCCGTCACCGCTGCGTCCGATCGACGTCGATAGATCGTCCAAGAGGGCGGTGCAGACTGATTACAAAACCAAGTCCCTGTCCAATATCTAGCAGCACTCAGAACTCCAGACGTGGGAAAATGCTAGGTATAAGTCCTTTTAATCGGTGCCTCGAACCCGTAACGAAGTTCCTGAAAAATTCACGATAAACGTGTGGGTAGAAGTCCCGTCCCACGGCCAGTGTAATTTTAACCCCAAACGATCAATAATCACGGGCTATGTGGCCATTACAATATAAATAGATGATATACAAAATAATTAAGGCATGGATACAAATATCCTAATATTTTAACAATGCAAGAACGTGAAATGATACTACAAATGATAGCACGTGGTATGGCCAATCAAATAATTGACAACTAATTGAACAAGATGATAGTTTACATAAAAGAATAATGCGTTTTAATACAAGCATGATTTTCCAAATATTCACAACACAGATATACTAAATTACTCACCGTGATACACGGGATTAAGAAATATAAGATACACTGGTATCTGGAAAAACTTCAACAATAAAAATCGGCAGGAGAAAAAAGGCCCTGTCATCTGTCAACTGCCACAATAAAGGAATATTGGAGATGAAGCTCTAGTTAGAAACGTTTGCCAATAGATGGCGTCGTCTAACATAAATTAGTTATTAAAGTTAGCAATAACTTAGTTATTGCTATTATTTATATTTATTATATATATCCGTCTCTTAGTCATCAATCAAAGTATGATCGATGATATATATATATATATCATCGATCATACTTTTAAATGCATTAAGTGAAAATAAAAGCTGTTAATTTGAAATTACAAACAGACACTTCAATTTTGTTTATCTGTATAGATATAATATATTATATTATACAAAACAAATAGTTGAACTAAGTATATATAGTGCGCGCGGAACTAGCGCCTTAGGTAGGGACAGGGGTCAGTGGGCGGGTTGCTTGCTGCTCGCAGTGTTGCCGCCGGGAAGTCCGGCTCCGTACTGAGCAATATTGTCAAGGTGATAAGGTCGTTTTTTAGATCATTCATAATAGTCGTTATGACATTGTGATTTTGAGTGGCAAAAAGTGTCGTGCCAATATAATCCGCCTAGCCTCAATATCGCAACGCGCCATAAGGAACTTCGTTCCAATATACGGTATAAATTTGAAATTGGAATTCTTAACCAAAGAAGATATATTTGAGATCAAAGTGGCCAGTACGACAAAACGCCAATTTCATATGTAAGGACCTAATATTTCAGTGCTAGTTTAGATTAAATTTCGCCACCTTTTATCCGTCGATTTTTGTTTTTTTTTTTTTTTGCCTGAGTGCTTTCGCAAGTTTAGTAATTTAGTAACCAACATATTAATTCGCTGCCAAGTTCAGTAATATAGTATGCTCATGTGCAGTCGCCACTTATTTTTTGTTCGCAACATTAATTATATCCCTTTACTTTATTAAGTTATCGGGTACGCGAGGGTAAAGTCAAGAGCATTAAAGATAAGGATACACGGGTCAGGATCAAAACTTGTGAAAAAACGTGAACGGAACGCCCCAGGGCTGTGTCTGTGTAGCTATAAAAAGTTGTAACTTGTACCTATGTTAAAATAATAATTACAAATACTTAAAAGTTTGTAAATAATGACAGGACTTGCGACAAAATATTGAGACCACATAAAACATTCTCGTGTTTTGACTACTCCGAAACGGCTTCACCGATTTTATGGACTTTTGCAGGTGTATTCGGTAGGTATGACAAAAGGTTGTAAGTTGTTTTTTAGGCTCCTTCCTATTTGGCCTTATTCCCATCTCGCAACACTTATTAAATTTTGATAAAAATCTTTATATTTTTGATGTTTTGGACAGCTTTCAAAATATGGAAAATTTTCTTAAAAAGTATGAAAAAAACCATTAAAATTTTAAATTAAAAGCGTTCTTACATTTGTTGTAAAAATGTATGGATCATCTTTTTTGAAATGTTTCATGCTCCACACTATTATATTATTATTAAGGCCAGCGGCCTGGCAGTTGACACATAGTAAGTGCAAAATATACGAACGCTATATTTTAAAAACTCTAAAAGTGCAAACTTTATTGAGAATATCAGTGTTAATATTTCTGAAAAAAAACGTGATAGATGATACGAACTTTGAAGGAAAACTATAACAGCTTATATAACTTTGTTAGTTCAGGAGTTATAGAGGCCTAACTGGTAAAACGTGATAGTTCTAGATGATACGAACTTTGAAGGAAAACTATAACAGCTTATATAACTTTAAATACTTTAAACTTTAAACTAATTTACTACTACTACAAATTTACTAACTTTTAACTAATTTTAAACTTTAAATACTGGTAGTTTTTAGTCGCCAGATTTGGATTTTTTTGTTCCTCACATTCTTTCGCCAACTTGGTAATTTAGTATTCCATATTCGGTTTTTTCATGCCCAAAAATTTGATTGTTTTGTTGCAAGTTAAAATACATGCTTAAAGTAAATAATTTAAAAAAAAAAACATACCGGTTGTCTTTAAAGTCGGTTTACTTACGATAGTTGAAAGTTGACAACGTCAACAACAACAACAAAAACAATAATAATAATGAGGTAAAGGCAATGCGAGCTAACGCTGGTACTTGGTAACGGTACTTGGTAACGATAACGGGTAACAGGTAACGATTTATAAGACGTTATCACGTCAAAAACATTTATACATAGTGGTAATTATCAAAAAGTACCTACTACCTAGATCACGTACTAATTGCGAAAATATAATAAGACGCCTACAGCCTACAGAACAACAATCGAATAAATAAGATACCGCACTCGTAGATAATATATTTATTGTCTAGATAACTCTTCCGGGTATGGTAGTGAAGAAAATAGATAGCTTCTAGCTGAGTCGTGTCTCGTGACTTGTGAACTCATTGACTGTTCAAAGCAATTATGTTTATCGGTCATAAAATAGGCCCGCGAACGGGTGAATGACCATGGTACTATTTATAATTTATTTATAGATAACATATTTTATATAGTGTTACAGGTACCAGAAAACGGGAAGTATGTTTAATATTTTAATACTATATATATATTAAGGATTTTTATTATATTATACACTTATTTAATACACATCCATGACCTAGGAACACAGAAAAACTATTTTCGTTCCTTCGGCGTTATTCGAATCCGTGACGCTTCTATCTCGGAAACGGTGAACCCATTCATTTCAAAGTAAAGATAAGTTTAAAAAATAAATAAAAGTTAGTAAACATATTAAAAAAAAACAAGTAAATTGTTGATAAAAAACAAAAAAAATATTTTAAAACTGTCCAAGCTGACAAAAGAAAAAATCTTTATTGAAAATAAATACTTAAACAGTATTAAGGAGTTGGAAAATACCACATGTGTCTATGAGGCAGATGTGTGCAGTCTCCAAACTGAAATTACTGATTTACGTGACACTTAAAATCCATAACAAAAAAATATGAACTGGCCCAATTAGAAATATTTAGTCACATATATATAGTTGAATATTTTACTGAATGACAACTATTACAATAAAGTATGTTAAGCTGGTGCCCGCAATTTCGTTTGCGTAGAACTAACGGGAACGGAACTCTATATTTTTAAACGGAACCCTAAGATAAAGTAGCCTATGTTACACCTTATAGAATCAGCTATCTGCCAGTGAGTCCCGTGAAAATAGGTCCAGCTGTTTTAGAGATTAGCCGGAACAAACAGACAGACAGACGGACTGACAAAAAATTTAAAAATTGTTTTTTTAATGTAAACAGTATTGTATATACTTTCATATGCATTAAGTGAAAAGCTGTTACTTTTAAATTACAAACAGACACTGCAATTTTGTATATTTGTAATATAGTCATGCATTGGACTGTGTATATCCTAATCATTATTATCAATTATTATATGCCAGATGTTTTTAAAATGCGTACGAGTTCAAGAAGAGGACTCCAGCTTAAGCACGAACAATTGACATCAACGAATACCTACGTAACGTTATCGTGTGAAATTTGTATAGATAGGCGCTGTCATGTTTTCATAGAATTCTCATTCAATAATGTCACGAATACTTTGATGTCAAATGTTCGTGATTACCCCACTGGAATTCATTTGTACTTAGGTATAACGACCACATGGCCCACATTTTCAATAAATTGGCAATTATTAAATACGTATTCGCTTCAATCTATGGATATGGGTCAAATGTATGAACATAACAATTAACAAGTTCCTAATTATTAACTAAAATTATTATTATTACTTCAATGCCTATATTTGAGTAATAAATAATAAAGTAATATAAAGTATATAAATATAAGTATAAAGTAATTAATAGTATTTTTTAAGAATATTCCTTTTTAACAGACGAAATACCCGGAGGAGGTTCTCGAGTCAATATGTTTACGCATAACTGTTTACAGTGAAGTCCGATTTCAGTTCCGTAATACATAAGGAACCCTTATAGTTTCACTCTGTCCGTCCGACTGTCTGTCTGTCTGTCCGCGCTGCTAGTTTCTGTAATTATGAATATCATCCATTTAGAAATTAGGTATAATTATAGATTATTTTATATAGATCTCGGTTTTGGCATCATAAAATAATAATAATTTTATATTTTAGGGGTGGCTCTCCATAAATGTGAAGTGGGGATATAGAAAGTGGGAATATCGTAGATAGATATAGGAATCGAGAAAACTCTTCGAATTTATATGGACATCTACAGTGATTTCGACTTTTTCTTGTAGTAACCCAGCCATATGCCACCAAAAATTTAAAATTTCGGCCAAGGTACACATACACCTTGGATGGACCAAAACCACTGGACAGAACTCCCGAATCTTTAAAAAAACATGTTTGGGGATTTCAGGCGTTGTTTAAAGAACAGCAAGCATTTGATACTATGCCAATCACAGTTATCATCATCATTCATCACCACAATCATCACACAATACATCTTCATGTGATGTGATGCTATGTACTTCTCATAGTCTTTTACACTGATATCGATGTCTTCGAACATTTGCTATCCCCAAATTTATTTCAACATCATCATCATTCGCTTACAGGTTTTAATGTCGATTTGTTTATTACAACAACATAAAATGATTACAATAAACCTCTCGATTAATGAGCATAAGCATGTAGTTAATAGTGATTAGTAGATTCTAGCCACAAAAATTGTAAAATAAGAAGTTTTTAACAAAAAATTAAACCGTCGGAAATTAGTTTAAGAAATTAGTTATTATGTTGAAATAAAAAAGGTTTGTTTGTTTTTGCCTTTCAATTTCTTTAGCGGTTTAATTTTTTGTTATTCAAACCTTTAACAACTTTAAGATTTAACTCCAAACACAATCACGATGAAATTGTGCTCTTTTTTGTTCACAAAAAAACTATTATGCATTAAGTATGTATCTTGGGATAGAAAAGCTCTTTCAATTATTCGGTAAACAGCTGCGGCGTGAGTCAGGAGGCTTTGAATGAATAATGGTAAGCCTGATGCCGCCCGAATCGTCATTAAAAGATTTTATGTAATAATAGATAATAGAGATAAATAGCAATTATAATTTTAAGGCATGTATTTAAACTTGCGACAAAATAATCATATTTTAGGTGTGAAAAAAACTACTAAATTACCAAGTTGGCGAAAGAATATAAGGAACAAACAATTTTAAATCTTGTGACTAATTAATACCAGTTTTTTTCACTGAATATTCCAAACTGGCAGACAGAATATATTATTTTAGCGAACAAATAACCATCTTGGCGACAATTTGAGAGTACACATTTAATTTTCCCTGATGTAGGTAATTCAAAAAACATAATAGGCAGCAAAACGAGTGCACATAAAAAAACGTAAAGGAGCGTACAAAATTCCCATTTTTAATTTTTCTCGGTTTCATGGGGTGTAGATATTGCTTAGATTCATTTTGAAATTCCAAGATGGCGGACATACTTCATTTTATAAATATTAATATTGGTGTCCTTTTGTAGGTTTCTGGGGGTGCTGATTACAAAAAAGTCATCCAGTTCGAATTTCCAAGATAGTAGACATTGAAAAATGGATATAGGTGTCCTTTTATAGGTTTCTGGAGTCACTGATTATAAAAATTCATTCATTTTGAAATTTCAAAATGGTGAATATTTATATATAACGCATGTAGCGTTATACGGGTCGTCTTCGAGGTTTTTGGGGGTGCTGAATACAATAATGATATCCATTTTGAATATCAAAGATAGCGGACATTTAATTTTAATAAAATTAATCTAGGTGTCCTTTTCTAGGTTTAGGGGATGTTCATTACAAAAAAAAATAATTTAGTTTGAAATGTATTATTTAAATATTTAATAATTTAGTTGTAAATATTTTAATTTCTGTAAAATGGTGCGTCCCACTGATAAAATAATTAAAATATCCTCTCCCTTAGAAACCCCGCAACGACATGTTTTCTTGATGATGGGAGAAAAAGAAATTTGAAAATCATTAATTTTCCAACATATGTATCTCTAGCTTTATACATCGCTCGTATCTCAATGTAGAGCATTTTCATTTTTTTATAAAATTTCTTCTAACTTGAAAACGGTTCTATAATCGCTTCTATCTCAGAAACGGTGCATCCTACTGAAAAAATAATGAAAATTTCCTCCCCCTTAATAACTCCACAACCACATATTTTCTTCATGACGGGAGAGAAAGAAATTTGACAATCCATAATTTTCCATCATTTCTAAATATCATATTATCATATTTCATCATCATAAAGCTATAGAGCTTTATACATCGCTCGTATCTCAAAGTAGGCATTGCCATTTTTTTTCCTATAATCGTTTCTATCTCGATAACAGGTACTTAATCCTACTGAAAAATAATCCCAAGTAACCCCGTAACCACGTATTTTCTTTATGATAAGAGTTTTTTTTTCCTGAATTTCCAAAAAATTCTATAGCTTACATAGTTGGTACTACTTATGCTGGTATTAATAATCATCAATCCTAATCAGCATCTGCAAGAACTTTTAAATTAGTATTCATGTTATTTTTACGAAAAATAAAAATTCTCTATTTGGTAAATTGAAATTGGAAGACAATTTTATAATCAGCACCCCCCAAAACCTGGAAAAAGGACATCCATATTAATTTTAATGAAAAAATTTTGAAATTTCAAAATGGGTTTCATTTTCATATTAGTCTGAACCCCCAAAAACTATACCAAAGGAAAACAAACTCCAACAGTATCCAAAAATACTATTTTCCGTAGCCTGAAAATTTAATTTTTAGCAGCCCTTAATTTATCAACCCAATCTGGTTTTATAGCTGCATACATCGTATAATATTCACCAACTCGGAAATTAAGTCGCCAACTTATAAATTGCGGTGACAATTTGGATTAAATTTTTCGCCACTTTTTATCCGCCGATTTTTGTATTTTTAGTCACCTGAGTGCTTTCGCCAGTTTAGTAATTTAGTCGCCAACATATTAATTCACTGCCAAATTCAGTAATACAGTAGGTATGCTTATGTGCAGTCACCAACTTATTTTTTGTTTGAAAGATTAATTATATCCTTAATTTTAATATCTATAGTAGTAACTACATAAAATACTAATACATAAAATACAAACTATAAGAGTACTAAAAAGAAAATTAATACTAGAACTCTTATATCGGCCAGATAGGTGCCGGCTCTGGGGTCTCGGGTGGCCTAATTAGTTTTTGATAATTTCTCTGCAAAGTTTGTGCGCAACCGGACCCAAAACCCAATGAACCTAGTACAACATAAAAATAGTCCTGTTTGAGTAGTGACTAGTGAGGGGAAATTAAAATTAAATTTGCTATCGATAATCAAAATTTTATTGATGGAGATACAATATAACTATTTTTTACATAAAGTATTTACTTTTAAAATAAAAGTGTTTTTCAATGAAGCTAACCAAACACAATTATTTGGCTGCATTGCATGTAATATGTCGTTATTTGTTTAGTTTTCTTGGGTGCCTGTACGCTATACAGTGTAAGGCGTAATTTGTTGCAGCAGCCTGTGCAACGTTATTTTTGGTACCGCAAAACACGATTTTTGGTACCGCACTGGCTAAAAGTCTCGTAAGTGATCCTTTAGATCCCCTTATAACACACCGAACGTGTTATATGCGTCTTAAAGTCAATTCAAATGAAAAGAAACAATACGCGTCGCGGTGCTACATTTTTAAGATAGTTATTCAAAATAAACTTTATTCACTGCACAAGAAGATACCCATTTCATTGTAAGAGTTCGAATGTCAAGTTCCACCGTGATGCACAGCGCATTTGCAGTGTATTTTTGACGTGATAACGTCTTATAATTTGATGGAGCCGGCTGCACGCACGAAAAAACATGACTCATGCGTTACCTGTTACCAGCGTTACCTCGCTAAATATGACGCATTGCCGTTACCTCAGCTAGCCGCGCCTTAGGTATGTGAGCGGTGGGACGGAGAGGCGGGGCGCTTGATGTTATAACTCAGTTCGGCGCCGGACTTCGCGGCGGCAACACGCTTACCTAAGGCGCGGCCAATTAGTTCCGCGCGCACTATAAACATGACGTTGTCACGTTCAACTATCGTCAGTAAACCGACTAAAGTCGGTTGTGTGTAAACACACAACCGATTTATTTTATATCATTAGGAAAACTTACAGCAACAAATATAATCACAATAATTTATGGCTGATGTCATATGAAACGTGTATCTTTTTGAGTCGTGAATACAATATTGAATTGCTTGGCGCGTTGCGTATCGTTGGGGTATGAATTGACCCATAAGGAGGTATAAATAAATAAACCACTAAAGTTTCCAACTTTGATTTATTTTAGAACCGAATTCTAGCCAATTTTTAAAACCTTAAATGAATAGAAGTTACTGAATTCTGTACTGACAGATTAGCCGACAGATTATATTATTATATTATTATATTAGTAGCAATTAGCCGATAATAATTTTTTTTTCAGCTTCAAAAGAAAGATTACACTAAAAATGTACGTGAAAGAGCCCGACAGCGCCACAGGCTGCATCAACTGCGACACGACAGACGACGGCAAGGAATCGCCGTACCTCATGCACTCAGACCACTCACACACCAACTACTCTACTCCCCAACGGAGTCACATGGAAAACCTGGTGCAGCGGAAGTCAACGTCTTGCAGTGAGTGCTGTTTTATTTGTTTGACAGAACTTTTTGAAAACTTAAACGTAACTTCACTAGGACTTAACCCAAGCACGAACAATTTGCGACAAGGTGTTCGGTTCGTATGAAAACTGGGGACACTACTACGTGACGAAGAATAGTGAATACTTTTTCGCAAGATGATCGTGCTTGGGTTACTGGTTTCGCCATTAGAATTTTGTATTGTGATAAAATGTTATTCGATGAAACAATAGCAAAATATTTAAACACCGACCTACTTATACGTCCCCCCCCGTAAATTATTAAACAACTTTGGACCATTTAACATATAGAAGGTAAAGCGCAACCGTGATACCTAACATATTAAACAAATCAATCACAACAAAGACGAGGAAATTGACGAGGATAACCGAATATAATATTAATTTATTCAGTGCGTTGATACGCATTACGCAACGGCTTGATTAACACCGCCATATAATCTGTGACGTGACGTGCATCAGCTGACGAGTCACGGTCGGCACATAAATCGCGACACGCATTATTAAACACCAATGATGTATGACCAAACTGAGTATACCGTTTTAACTTACTAGTTATCTATAATCTCTCTATACTAATATTATAAAGAGGAAAGATTTGTTTGTTTGTTTGTTTGTATATTTATTTATTTGTTTGCATCGAATAGGCTTCGAAACTACTCGACCGATTTTGATGAAATTTGGCACAGATATAGAATAGACCACGTGAAAGGACAAAGCCTACCTTTTATCGCGGTAAAATGTGTGGTTCCCGAGTGATTTCCTTTAGCGCGCACGGAGTCGCAGGCTAGTCTGTTTGTAATTTTAATTAACAGCTTTTCACTTATTGCATATAGTACATACAGTATTTATCGGCAGCGGTTATACATATATTATTAGGTCATTACATATGGAATTGGCGTTTTATAAAGGAGGAACATAAAGTTTTAAGTAATTTTTTTAAACATAATATATTTATTTAATCATAGTATTATACCATTGCTATCTATGCACTTTTGCCATCTAATAGGTAGTTCATTGATTCCTTTAGTAAAAAAAACATTTGGACAGGAATCAATAAAATCTTTGAAGGTGCTTTGGACTGCCCCATCGGAGTTGAATTTTTTCCCTTGCAAGAAGTTATCTAAATTTTGAAAAAACTTGTAATCTGTTGGAGCAAGGTCCGGAGAGTACGGTGGATGTCTTACACATTTGAAGCTCCTCTAATTTGGTAGCCGTTGTTGCTGTTGTTGTCTAGCGTTGTCCTGAAGCAGCAGTGGCCTAGAGCAAATGACCAACATCGGTTGTTTAGCAGCTAGCTTTTCCATCATGATTTGCAGTTGCTAGCAATAGACATCTGCCGTAATCGTCTGGCCAGATTTAAGAAAGCTGTAGTGAACGTCACTGGCACTAGTCCACCAAACGCTCACAAGTAACTTTTTTGAGTCAATTTTCACTTGAGGCAGGCTTTGGCTGGTTCGCTGGGGTTCAGCCATTGCGATGAGCGTTTCCGATTATCGTACAGGATCCACTTTTCATTACAGGTTGTTTAAAATCTTCATCATCATCATTCGATTTAAAATCCTTTCAGTACGTACGTACGTACGTTGAGTACGATTTAAAATCCTTTCATTATTGTGCCGTATTGACGCAGCAGTTGACACGCGTCTGTTGGTTTGCTGCACTCAATTCATGAGGCACCCACATTTCAAGCTTCCTTCCAACCTTCCCAATTTGCTTCAGGTGGATTAAAACAGTTTTATCACTAACACCGCAGCCTGCAGCTAACTCGGACGTGGTTTGCGATGGATCCGCTTCCACAATAGCCTTCAATTCTTCATTATCAACTTTGGTCCTCGGCCGTCCACGGGGCTTGTTCTGCAGGTCGAAATTTCCAGAACGAAAACGTTGGAACAAAAAACGCACTGTGTTTTCTTTTGCGACACCGCCGCCATACACATAATTAATCCTTCGAACCGTTTCTGCAGCACTGATGCCACAGTGGAACTCGTACTCGAAAATAATACGATATTTCAAGTTTTCCATTTTGTAAACAGAAAAAAGAAAACCATAAGAAGAAAAAAAACAAATGACTTAAGGTTTTCGAAACACAAATACATGAGTAAATAGCTATTTTTTGTTACTTGGGGAAAAGCTTTATGGATCCCCGGCGGACTGGGGATGGCCACCGGGGTATGTGGGAGTCTCCCGGGTGCAAGGTGAGGAACGCACCCGGGGTTACCACACTAAAACCCCAAGATGCCTCCTACTCCGCTATGCTACTGGGCCGCCGGACCCGCCTGAGGCAATAACTGCAGCGGCCCAGTAAGCGGCATTTGCTACAGCAGCAAATCCTCCGCAGGAGACTGTCGACGACAGCTGCTAGCCATCCGGGAGAGCGGCCCGAGGCATCGGGCGCTCTTCGACCGGGAGGGACTCGTGCAATGGGCGACGGGTTCCCCAACCCGTCACCCGAATCCTATTTACGGCGGGAGCTGGCGCTCATGGTTAGCTCGCCTGCGCCCTCTGCGCCTCCTGCGAACGAGGTCTGCGGCTACGTCCGCCTCTCTTTCACGTTCGGCGGCCTCCTTCTGCTTGATTACATGCTCGCAGAAGGTGGCCATCGCAGTCCATGCGTCGCTCGACCGGACTATGGCTGTTGTTATAGCCGGGAGTGTAAGGTCAAGTCCGATGGTGGCGCAGAGCACCGCCCGCTGTTCTACCCAGGCTGGGCAGTCCATGAGCGTGTGCTGCGCTGTGTCGTCATCATTGCCACAGTGGTGGCACTGGGGCGTTGGTTCCCTCCTAGCCAGATGGTGCAGGTAATGGCCAAAGCAACCATGCCCGGTCAACATCTGCACCATAAATAGCTAACCTAACCTAACCTAACTTAACAAAAGAAGATATATTTGATATCAAAGTTACTCCACCGCCTGTGGACCGATATTCAAATTTTTTTTTGCTGTAAAGGGTATAATCCCAAATTGGTTCTTTTGACACCAAAACGGTGACCTGATGATGGGATCCATGAGGAAACGAGGGAACTTCTCAAAATTTATATGGACACATATAGTGATTTTGACTTTTTCTGAAGTAGTCCAAGCATATGCTACCAAAAAGTAAGATTTTGCACCAAGGCTATAATATTCAAAAGCACTAAACAGAACTCCTCAGTCTTTAAAGATACACGTTTAGAAATTTTGGCAATGTATAAAGAAATGAAAGAGTATGCGATTATGCCACTCACAGTAATCATCATCACCATCATCTTCTCACGATACACCAAGATATTATTATGGTAACATAGGAACTCGTACTCCTCATAGTTTTGTGCACCGATATCAATCTCTTTGAAATTTTGCAATTGCCAAAATTCATGATCATCATCATCACTATAGTATTATATTTAATGATTACTGCTACATTTTTTCCGCCCGACTGCTACAATAGATAATAATAATTATATGTATAATAGTATAGTGTCTAATCATTATCATCACTGGTGATTGTTTGTTATATCCACAAATCGGTAATGCTGATTTGAGGAAATACCTTTCAGAAAACCAGCATAAACTAATATGAGTTTGTTTTGCCAAGAGAGAGGATACCGGAGGCTTTTTGTATTAATAACTTTTTTAAAAAGTGTTAATAATAATATAATAAATATTACTTTAAAAAACTAAACAAACGAATATTTCCTCTTTATAAGCATCATCATACCTATATAATACAGGATATACGGGAAGCAAAAACTATCAGAACATTTTTACGATAATTATAGATATTTGGCAGACTTGAAATGAAGGAGATAGGTGCACTGATTGATGAAGCTAATATTTAAAAAAAATGCTTAGAAAACATAAAATTTATAAAAATAACAGCACACATATTAATATACACACACTACCGTACGTTTGATAGATCAAGGATTTTTTATTTAAATGGCGTCGGCTTAAAACCATTTGCATGTGTGAAGTTAAAAATGCGGGAAAAAATAATTTTCGCTTCAATTTTCAACACTTTATCCCTTAATCGTCAAGTCTAAGGTCTAGTCAAAGTCCTAATAAATAGTCAATGCAGTCAATGAGTCAAGTCAGTCGATTCAGTAAAGTGATAGAACTTTACTGAATCGACTTTACTGAAAGTTCCTAGGGAGTTTTGAAGGGAACGCAAAATAGCACTTTTTTTGAAGTTGTACCACTTGCCCTCACTTGTGCACGTTATAGAATATTTAATGGTTAATATTCTACCAATATTACACATTAAGAACCGAAATAACACAAATTTTAGAAAGAAATACAAAAAACACCACGTCACCCTTTGAATTTTGGGGAAAAACTCCTCGATCAAGGATAGAACGTAAAAATACAATTATGTTACACGTTGACGTTTGTCAATCTGTCACATTTACATTTTTTTATTTCAGAGGCTACAGAACATTTATAAAGTTCAAACTATATATATATATATATATATATATATATATATATATATTTCATATGTATATATAGATTTCATTTGTAAAAATCACCGCTACTGCTTCAGACCAAATGCCAAATACAATCAAAAACAAACAATATACCTAGTCTTGCCATAAATACTGAAACAAAGATTAGGTACATAAATATAAAACAATTTAAAATATAAAAAGCTCATTCGAAGTGGTCTCCATTGACTGCTATTAAGTTATTTAAACGTTGAGGCCACTTATCAATAAAAAACACGCACACTTTACATAGGAAAATTCTTCACTGCCAATCGTACGGATTGTTTTAGGGAGTCTAAATTATTATCATGGAGTTTAGAGCAAGCCGTAGTCTCTAAAACTGACCATAAATCATAATCTAGCGGATTAAGATCGGGACTAGACGACGGCCAGTCTTCAGCTCTGATAAAGTTCGTAACGTTCGTTTCTAACCAAGACTGCGTAGACCGAGCTTTATGACCCGGCGCCGAGTCTTGCTAGAAGGACCACTCTTGGTTATTGAACATGGTATTGTTAAGGGGCTTCACTACCTTCTCAAGAATGGTATCTTGATACACTTGTGTCGACGTTTTGATATCTTTTTCACAAAAGTATGGCTCAGTCACTCCTTCATAGCTAATACCCCACCAAACCATCACTGAAGTCGGATAGTGCCCACGTTGCACTCTGTCGACTAATTGGGAAGCTTCCTTAGAACTTTGAGCATAAACACGGTCATTTTATTTGTTAAAATGTTGCTCAATTGTAAAAATGTTCTCATCCGTAAACAAAATTTTTCTGTGACCTCCCTTTGCGTACCGCTTCAGTAGTTGTTTCGATTTTACCACCCTATTCTTTTTTAAATTATCAGTTAAGAAATGACCAGTACGTCTCTAATAGGCTGCAAGTCCTAAGTTATCTTTTAAAATACGCGACATGGTTCTAGGTGCTATCTTAATCTCCCGATATAAAATCTTTTGCTTTCGGACAGGATTTCTTCGAATTCTTTCCCTTACTGCTTTGACCACCTTTTGCGTACGAACACTATGTGGACGACCAGATCGTTTTCTGTCACAAGCAGAGGAGGTCTCATTATTCCTATTAATAGCCCAGTACACAAACATTTTACTAATACCAAGCGTATGGAGAGTTTTAAAAATTGCATTTGGCTCCATACCTACTTTGTGTAATGCAATCACAGCGATTGGGCTCTCTTTATCATCCCAGTCCATTTTAATATCGCAAAATATTGTACAATGTATTGGCGCCAAAATGAGAAAACGCAATGAACAATCATATAAAAATGACAGATTCCAAATTCAAATGTAATATTTTGTTTATTTTTGATTGTAACAGAATTTATGGCCAGACTAAGTATACTCCAAGATTACGTTAGTACTCGATCATTTACTAATACTACCTATATAGAATGCAATTAAGGGTCATAACGATAAAATCATAATTAATAGGCAAGAGGTGATTATGTGACCATCAAATAACTACATATTTAAGTACCGTCGACCTTTGCCTAAGCAAGAACAAGCAAAGAATTAAAAATAAACTTATGTAACACTTAGTTTTTTACAACAATGCACACGCCACGGACGAATATTTTTAAACGGAAGGCAGAAAATAGTTCACAAACTAGCCTTTTCCGCAGCTTTTATCGTGTTAAATTTAGCGTAAATAAATGTAGGCCACGTGTACGATATATAACTAAGGACGTCCGTAATATCTCCTTTGGTTTCGAATTCTGGAAAGTCCTTTCTTAGCAGATACTGTCGTGCCAAATTATAGCTCAATCTGTTCAGTGACTTTATCCCATGGCTTAATAATATGGTAACAGTTGTAATGTGGTATGTGAATTGACGTATGACCTTGAACCTTGCTATCGATCAACCTTATTATTAGTAATAATAATAATAGCTCCCCACGCCGATTTCGGTGACCGGTTTCATTGAAACCAGTCCGGGAGGTACTAGGTCGATTCAGCTAATTAAATAATGCAATAATACAGTTATGATCCAGTCCTGATATGCTAAAACTGTAAAATGGTATTCTCATAAACGTCAAACCAACGTCAGGCCCGTTTTGATTGGTTCGAACTCCTAAAATTTGTTTATGATATCAAGACGATTAATGAATCGTATAATACAATTCAGTAAAACTAAAATTAAAGTGTAAGTCAATTACGAGAATTGGGGTTCTGACTTATAAACAAAAATGTTATTGTTCCAACGCGGAGATCGAACCGACGACCTCCGGGGTTCAGAGCCAAGCACTAAGCCACAGGACCACAAAGGCGCGTGTCAGTTCAGTCAGTTTTTATCCTTTTCCTAGATTCCCTAGGAAAAAAAATAATTTTAAAGCCAAGCCAAGAACATAACAATATTACTTAAGTGTCGACGATAAACATAATTTAAAATGAATTACTGAGATTGCAGTACATATAATTATTAATATTAGCATAATAAAAAATATTTCATATATTTTAAAATTTAGTCGCTTATTTATAATAAGTAATTTTTAAATTTTAATATTATGTTGTTACAGGATCTATAACAAAGACAGTGTCAGTGACACTACTCATAATAACGTCTGTGCTCGCGTTGATATTCCCACCGCTGAACTTTTTGCTGTGGGAAAAACTGAACATGAGACCAGGTAATATAGTTGTGAACTTTTGTAATGTTGGTTATCACCACGGATAAGATAAATGAGGTTAGATTGGCAATGTGCGCGGGGCAGACGCGCCACAAGTATGATTGGACAATCATACTTCAACCGAACCACGCGTTCATACTTTTTAGTCGCTTGTTGATTGCCTCGCAGTACGGATACTTATCTATATAATACGGATCCTTTGAAAATGCCGTGTTGTGCGATTGTTATACGCAAATTAAAGAGTCACACATCAAATATGAAACAAGGAGGAATTTATTTTCATCGGTAAGCATAAAAACCTTAGTTTTTTAGTATTTTTCCCAAAAAACTAGTTCGAATTATGAAATTCTAAGTAGAAACGACAATTAAGCCAAGAATCACAGAAAATATACATTGCTGGTGAAGTACGCAAATATTTCGCGAGAATATTTTTCGCGAAATTGCGAAGCGAGCCAAATTACCGCGCCTTTCGACTCGTTCGCGTCACGTCCGCTTCGGTCGCCTGGATAGTGATAGATATACTGATAGTCAGTGATCGATGATTTATCGACAAATTATTTTTCTTCAGAATGAGTTACTACTGTTCTCGGTAGTTAAAGTTTGCTAGTCTTTTTTTGCTACATAATATTTATAAAGACGTCGATTCTTGCACGCGAGTGACGAGTGTTTTGTTTGTTTGTTTGTTGTTATTATAAATTACTGTCAGTGATTATTTGCGTGTTGATAATTGATGAATGAATTAGAACCTAAACCAATAGGTTTTATAAATTCACTAAGGCAACGATATAAATATGCAATTTTGCAAATATTAACGGATTAACGTTAACTTGCGTTAATTCTTCCGAAATGTAATGCTTTAACGTTTAACGAAGCTAACTTTTTTTGTAGCGGATTAACGATTTACGAAGTTAACTATTTGATTAACGGTGCCCGGCTATGCCTAAAACCTTTCCGCGATGCAGGGTTGTTGACGAATGTAATATTTGATGCTGAAGCGAAGAATATAATGTATTGGTTTATTACTTACTTATTACTTACGATTTACGATGAGCCCTCGGCAGAAATAGTGGGGATGCACATATTGTACACGCGCAACCATACTTGCCCCACTACTCCCCCCGCCGCATTCAAAAGTTAGGGCTCATAAATCGTAAATCTAACTGAAACTAAGATGATTTCAAGATTCAAGTTTGACCATTTTTATTATCGAAAATTCCTATCGACCATAGCAAGCCCTAGCGTGCGTGTGAATTTTGAGCATGTGGTTGTGTCGTAACGTTACCGACTCAACGTAGTGTGAGTACCAAATCGCAGCCCTCTGTTCTAGGTGTGAGTTGTTAATTAGTGTGCGTAATTCGTGTATGTATTATTATTTCTTATGTAGTGGAGTGCATTGGTGGGAGACAGGCGGTGACGCTGGTTTTCAAGTAAAAGTATCACGGTTGCCAATCCAACCTCATTTATCTTATCCGTGGTTATCACTTTTCGGGGATTTACGGCCGCATACTGAAACGCTAATCAAAAACCGATTTCCAAAGTAAAAATGCACAAAAAAGTAGGTTACATGTATATATAAGGAGTCAAGAGTTCTGTTCAGTACTTTTCGATTCAGGGAGCAAAAATATACCTTGGAGCAAAATCTTATTTTTTGGATGCATATGCTCGGACTACTTCAGAAAAAGTCGAAATCACCATATGATGTCGAGGAATTCCCTCGATTCCTCATTGATCCCATCATCAGGTCACCACTTTGATATCAAAAAGATCAATTTGGGATTATACCCTATACATCAAAAAAAGAATTTTGAATATCGGTCTACAGACGGCGAAGAAATCGTTGAACATACAATATATAGGTTGTCCGGTAATTAATGGATAACCCTGAAATGTCTTATAGTAGAACTTATGGCCGTTCAAAAAAAATACAAAAAAAATCTATCATAAGTAGTACCTAAGATGAGTTTTATTAAGAGAAAAGTCTTTTTTTTTTGTAGTTTGTTTTAGCTTTTTTAACACTATTATATAGAATTATATCGGTTTTTTATTGTTTTGATATTATAAACTAACTATGCTGATAAATAAACAGTAAATAGTATGACTAGCTATGGCACTTTTGTTGAATTGAAAAAAATGCAAATAATATATTTTTTATCGAAGTTTGAACATTTTGGGTATATTGTAAAAAAATGTTTGAAGGCATCAGTGACCAATATTTTTGAAATTATGTCGGTTTCAAGTAGATTTTATTATGATACAATTCATCATTGTATCTACCATGTATTCATGGGTAAATGGTAAATGGCATGGTGAATTATTGCTATTAATGTAGAAAAGTAAAATAAACTAAAAAAAAATAGACTTTTCTCTAAATAAAACTTATCTTATGTACTACTTATGATAGATTTTTTTTTGTATTTTTTTTTTGAACGGCCATAAGTTCTACTATAAGACATTTAAGGGTTATCCATTAATTACCGGACACCCTGTATACAGCCGAAAGTATAACAACCTTTTTTTGGTAGTCGGTTAATTAAGAGCCCAACTATTCACAGGCTGTCGCTGTCTCTGATAGCCGAAATGACAAGGACAGCATGTCACATGCTGGCATTGAGCGTCACTTAATTTAATTATCGTTCCAGTATTTGGCCGAAAGTGCAAGTTGCAACTTTGCTTTGGTATTTTGTTTGATATTTTTGATTTGGTATTACGTATACGTGTTTTACTGTGGTATTTATTGAAAGACGGATACTTCATTTAAGTGGGGTAAAGTTTCGCTAAAAGTGGCGAATCAATGAGACTTAAGCATCGACCATAGAAAACTCATCTAGGGAGGTGCCAACGACTCACAAGGGCCGTTGGCCCCTCCCTGAGGACATAAAGGCGTCTATCAGACTCCGGAATGTGGCCAAACGCACATATGATCGCTACCCGGCGGAAGAGTGAAGGAAAGCCCTCCGTCACTACGAAAGGGAAGTAAAGTTTAAGATTAAACAGCACAAAGCCGAGAGTTGGGAACGACTTCTCAGCGATTTAGAACAGTCACACGTGGCGTACCGGCCACTCACGAAGGTCCTCAAAAATAACACGCAGAGCGACATGCCTCCGTTAGATAGACCAAATCGTCCTCCTACATTCGAAGACATAGACAAGGCCGAATGCCTAGCTGATAATTTCGAACAACAGTGCCGGTCGAGTACTCTTCCGATTGATCCCGAGCACCTTAGCTTAGTGAATAGCGAGGTCAACAGCCGACTCTCGAGGCCACCTGGTGACGATAGGGTGAGGATGGTGGACTCGGAGGAGGTCAACGACATTATTAAGTATATGAATGCCAAAAAGGCCCCAGGCCTTGAGGGTATTTCAAACAAAATACTTAAAATGTTACCGTCCGAGCTAATTCAACTCCTAGTGAACATCTTTAACGCCCTCTTAGTAGGATGTTCATTTCCAGACATTTGGAAAGTAGCTATTGTCATAGGTATCCACAAACCGGGGAAACCCCGGAAGGCATCTGGTAGTTACCGACCAATTAGTCTCATTAGCTCCCTTGGAAAAGTCTATGAAAGAGTAATTAAAAGGCGCCTCAATGACGTCTTAACCGACAAAAAACTCCTTCCAGACGAGCAGTTTGCCTTCCGCAAAATGCACAGCTGTCCCGCTCAAGTATACCGCGTAACGGAGTACATAATTACTAGCAAAAACGACAGGAAGACGACATGCGCCGTATTCTATGACATTGCAAAAGCTTTTGATAAAATTTGGCATAACGAACTGTTATACAAACTCTATCAAATGGGCATACCCGATAATCTTAGTTTATTAATTAGTAATTTTCTCAAAAATCGCAAGTTTCATTTCCGCGTAGAAGTCACACTGTCGTCGCCAAGATATATGGAGGTGGGAGTACCGCAGGGCTCGGTCCTCTCGCCCTCCCCAAATAACCTGTATACTAGTGACATCCCTAAACACGCTAAGGTGCAATTAGCTATGTCGCGGACGACACAGTATTTTATTATTCTCACATCCCTGCCTGTACCGCGTCTAAAGCCCTCCAGGAGTCAGTTACCGCTCTCGGTAAATGGTTCTCCAAATGGAGAATCGAAGTTAATCCCGACAAAAGTCATGGCATCCAATTTGATATTAAAAGCGCAATGAAGCGTACTTGCCCCCGTAAACTAATTAGCCCTATAAGCCTGCACGGCAACATAATCCCAGGTCACTCAGGTCAAATATTTAGGCGTATTACTAAGCAAGTCGATGTCGTTTTCGAGTCACATCAGTAACACGTTACGTAAAGCGAAATTTGTACTCTTCAAATTATATCCGCTAGTTAATTCGCTAAGCAAAATGTCCCTAAGACATAAGCTTACATTGTATAAAGTTTGCATTAGAACGATACTCACTTATGCGTGCGTCTCTTTCGCACAAATAAGCGAGTCTCAATTGGACCGATTGCAAAGAGTCCAAAACCGGTTTCTACGCATGGCAATAGGAGCCCCCTATTACATGCGTAACATCGACTTGAATAGGGACTGCGAGCTCATCACCATTAAAGCCTATGTCATGTAACTCGTAGAGAGATTCTTTGATAAAGGCAAAAATCATCCAAACCTCCTTATCTAAAAGGCACTGGACTATAACCACGACGCACAGACTTTCCGACACCCTTACACAAAATACGTTACGTACTGTGTACAGTTACGTAAACACAAATCACACGCACCCGCAAAGTTAGTATCGCACCGGGGTCGACGCCGGCGCCTACCCCGAGGTCCCACATCCGACACGATAACACGTACAGACGTACAGACCGACCCAAACGCGGGAACGAACCCGAACCAGAGTTCGAGTTCGCATCCTAGTAGCCTAGGAACACTTCAAAATAGTGTCCGCGACCGCGATATTGATATAGAGAGCTCAACCAATACCGCGAACCTCATCGACATTAGGACCTACGCGCGCGAGTCATCCCGACCGTACGCGGAAAGGGAGAGGGACGGCCCTCTCAGTACCGAAACCGATAATAACTCGAGCTCCTCTATCGCGATAACTCGCACGCCGTTAGTTCTTGCTACCGCGCGCGAGCAACCTCACTCCCCAGTGAGTGAGGAAGGGGTCGGACCCCTTAGCAGGAGAGACCCGCGTCTCTCCTGTCATAATAATAGCTCACAATCCGTAGCTGTCCCCAATATCCGGTCTGAACATCACCCGGGTGATGTTAGGGAGGGTCAAACCCTCCCATCGTCTCTTACATATTAAACTAGCCACCAGGTTAGGTATAGTCCGACGTAGCTACAGCGGTCTTAACCCGACCCTTAGCGTAGACCCTTTCGAAAAAAAAAAAGAGACTTAAGCAAGTTGCCATCGCTAATTACGACGACAAAGTGCGCAAAATACTTAGTCTGGCCATAAATACTGCTACAATTAAAAATAAACAAAATATTACATTTGAATTTGGAATCTGTCATTTTTATATGATTGTTCATTGCGTTTTCTCATTTTGGCGCCAATACATTGTACAATATTTTGCGATATTAAAATGGAGTGGGGTGATAAAGAGAATTCGGTTCTCTTTGTGTAATGCAATCACGCTGTGATTGCATTACACAAAGTAGGTATGGAGCCAAATGTAATTTTTATAACTCTCCATACGCTTGGTATTAAAAAAATGTTTGTGTACTGGGCTATTAATACGTACAATGCGACCTCCTCTGTTTATGACAGAAAAAAAACTGGCTATCCACGTAGTGTTCGTACAAAAAGGTGGTCAAATCAGTAAGGGAAAGAATTCAAAGAAAATCCTGCCCAAAAGCAAAAGATTTTATCTCGGAAGATGAAGATAGCACCTAGAACCATGTCGCATATTTTAAAAGACGACTTAGGACTTGCAGCATATTAGAGACGTACTGGTCATTACTTAACTGATAATTTAAAAAATAATAAGGTGGTAAAATCGAAATAACTACTGGAGCGGTACGTAAAGGGAGGTCACAGAAAAACTTTATTTACGGATGAGAATTTTTTTACAATTGAGCAACATTTTAACAAACAAAATGATTGTATTTATGTTAAAAGCTCTAAGGAAGCTTCCCAATTAGTCGACAGAGTGCAACGTGGGCACTATCCGACTTCAGTGATGGTTTGGTGGGGTATTAGCTATGAAGGAGTGACTGAGCCATACTTTTGTGAAAAAGATATCAAAACGTCGACACAAGTGTATCAATATACCTTTCTTGAGAAGGTAGTGAAGCCCCTTAACAACAACATGTTCAATAACCAAGAATGGTCCTTCTAGCAAGACTCGGCGCCGGGTCATAAAGCTCGGTCTACGCAGTCTTGGTTGGAAACGAACGTTACGAACTTCATCAGAGCTGAAGACTGGCCGTCGTCTAGTCCCGATCTTAATCTGCTGGATTATGATTTATGGTCAGTTTTAGAGAGTTGCTTGTTCTAAACGCCATGATAATTTGGAATCCCTAAAACAATTGGCATGGATGAATTTTCCCAAGGAAAGAGTGCGTGCTTCTATTTATACCTGGCCTCAACGTTTAAAGGACTGTTTTGCAGCCAATGGAGACCACTTCGAATGTGCTTTTTATATTTTTTATTTGTTTTATATTTATGTATTTAACTGTTGTTATTTGCAATAGAAATTTTTTATTCTTTGTTTCAGTATTTATGTCAAGAGTAGGTTAAATATAAATATAAATATTTGACATAACCATCGTTATGTGACATAGAAATGCTTACGTCACTTAGCGATGTTTGTGTCCCATACCTACATCATTGTTATCGAACTTCATCGTCGTCATTAGGGAGGGCAACTTGGCTATAGGCTCAGATATAAATAGCCCAATACCTGGTGGATAGATAGCAATTAATTAAATTAAGTTAATTAATTAGTTAATTATTTATTAGTTATTATTATTAGTTAATTATTGTTATTACTAGATGGCTGATTTTTGGTGTAGGTCAACCGCCGTTCGACTGGTGGGCGGATCCGCCGGACAAGGTGAAGATGCGCGTGCACGTGTTCAACGTGACTAACCACGAGCGGTTCCTGGCTGGCCTGGACCTCAAGCTCGACATGCACGAGATAGGGCCCATCGTGTACCTGTGAGTATGCAACATGGTCTTATTGCACTAGACATTGTTTTCTACGATCGAATATTTAAGAAATGCCATTGTGTATACTGTGTTTCACATTAAAAAGCCCAACTTTTTAATAATGTGAACCATAGTATACACAATGGCATTCCTTTAATTGGGTTAGCACGCTGGGGATATCCTCCGCACTCCTGTCATACGCAGGCGAAGCGGAACAGAGGATGGATCGTTCTCTGTCCCGCTCCGCGGCCTCTTTCTGCGAAATGACGGAATATGGCTACCTATTACCTAACCTAACCTAACCTAACCCAGTTTTCTACTTGTTTCAGAGAAAAGTTAACGCACTCCAAGATCCACTTCAACGACAACGACACGATGACGTACTACGCGGACCGGCGGCTCGTGTTCCTGCCCGCCGACAACCACGTCGACCTCAACGACAGCATCCTCGTGCCCAACATGGGCGTGCTGGTGAGACCTACTGCACACTGCACCTCCAGGAAGCGTTCAGCTACACAATCTTATACTTTAAACTAGTCAATCTTGTATATGAAGGCCTCAGTAACTCAGTGGCTAGCGAGCTGACGCTCAAGCCGAAGGTCGTGGGTTCGAATCCTGTCAGGGAACAAAAAAAATTTCTGTGTTCCTAGGTATTGTATTATATTTATAATAAAAATCTTAAATATAAAAAGTATTCAATATGATTTCGTTGTATAGTACCCGTAACACAAGTTATTTGAGATCTTACCACGGGACTAGATTGACGTGGTGTGAAAGTGTCCATAGATATTATTATTATATATTTAATCGGTTTCTCGAAAACGGCTGCAAGTATTACCATGAAATTTAGTATGCAGGTAGGTAGTTTTGGAGGAGAAAATCCGATCTATCTAGGTCTTATCCCTGGTAAACGGTGCATTTTTAAGCTATATGTGTTTTTTTTTCTTTCGTCGTGCAACAATATATCAATAAATTCCGACTCTATTATTATGTCCGTCCGATTGGCAGATTGGCATACGTATATAATATATTTTTGAAATAAACAACTCAATATCAATATTCATATTGAGTAACTATCTAAGTGCCTACTAAAAAGTAGAGGCTAATAACTTTATAACATGAATATAATTAATGTTATAAAGTTATAACTATTCATAACTTCATTAAGATTGCATGTTTTTATTTTACATTATAGTTAAAAAAACTATGCTGTTCGTGTAAGAATTATAAATGAAGGTGAAAAATCAGGTGTTAAAAATAAAAGATGCAACGCGTTGATGTCTTTTGTACTGGCGCGTACAATTCGCGACCCTTGGCAAATACGTCTCTTTCGCAATGTTCTAAGTTTTGTATTTAGTTACGCTTAAGTTATTCAATACAAAAGTATGTGAATGACATAATGTAAGAATATTTTAAATGAGATTCGTTACAAAGCCTGAAGGGCTTGATGGTGTATAGGCTAATAGCCTATTATCGCACATAAGGCACAATTTACATGAAATATGAAATATTTATATTGCGACAATCACGAAAATCACTATCCAATTATCCTTTTCGAATAACAATGTATATTATTTTTTATAAAAGAAAACCATAGCCGACAACGTAAATTACATAACTTATGTTATATTAATGCAAATTTACTGACACCTCATTCATTAAAATCGGATCAGTAGTTTCGGAGCTACGGTGAAACAAACAAACGAACGTAGACTTCCTAAATCATTACCCTTCCTATTGACTTCGCCGTAATCGGGTCAAAAGGTCAACTCTTAATATCATCTCTCTCAATCTCTCAATCTCATAATATCATAATTACTTCCCTTCGGTACGCGATCGACTCACGAAGCAATGGATAGAAATAGATCACTACGTCGCACAATTTTTGACAGAACACGGAAACTTTAAAGCGAAACTTTTTGGATTTACATTAGTCTCGTCTCCGCTATGCGAGTGTACGACCGAAGGTAGCGCTTATGAACAAACTGCTCATCACTTACTCTGGGAGTGTGATCTCTGGTATGACGAAAGAATCGAAATTTTGAACAGCGTCCATTGTGTTTCTAGGGTTGTGTACTATGAAGATCTAGTGGGCTGCGCGAAGAACTTCCGAGCTTTCAAACGTTTTTGTCATAAGTACTATTGAAAACAATGCAACACTTTTTTGTCATTATAAATGCATTGTAATTAATTGTCATATTATAAATTAAAACATTTAATTACATTCTGTCTTGTAGTCATAAAAAAACATGTTATTCCCGTGGTGCTTCCCCTTTAATTCTGACTTTTTGTCATCACAATTTTTGCTGTCTTCCGCTTTGCTTGGGGAGGGAAACTGGAATACTTCCTACTCCTCCTACAATCTTCTGATTAATTTCGTTGCGGGTTCCAAGACAGATTTAGCATGTCCCCCGGGCACTCCTGAGATCATACCAAAGGGTTTTTGCGGTTGGTTATCACTGTCGATCCTGGCTACACAGGAGTTGCAGTGGTGGGTAAGTGTGGTGGGCCAATTGCCCGTAAAAAAAAAACTCTTAATCTCACAGACGAAGGTCAAAACTACGGGAACCTTATATAATTTGAGAGGCAGGTGCTCAAAATGACGACGTTATTTATAGATGGAGAGCTACTAGGAAATTTAGAGCAGATGTTTGAGGCAAGCTGAAACCTCCTCCATACTTCTCCTATTGTACCTCAACACGAGATTGCAGGTCTGGTTGGTCAGAAGCGGAACTTAGTCAATATACAGCATTTTTGAAAAGTGAATTTTTAATCCCCAAGAACATGTTTGAGGCAATTTGAAATTTTGATATAGTGTTAGTATAATGTTTAAGGAGTTGGGGAAAAATAATATTTTTTTAACAAAAAATTAAAACCGACTTCCATAGTAAAAATGCACATAAGGTATGAAATAAAACGTATTTTCTTAACAATTCCCCTATTAAATTCGTTTAATGTTTAAGTTTATATCGTGTTTTTATTTTTTTAACCTTTTTCCAATTTACTTTTACAGTGGTCTGGCAAAGTTAAAGTCCCGGCTGAATGACCTGGTTTTTTTCCCCCAACTCCTGAAACATTATACTAACACTCTATCAAAATTTCAAATTGCCTCAAACATGTTTTTTGGGGATTAAAAAGTTCACTTTTCAAAAATGTATATATTGACTAAGTTCCGCTTCTGACCAGCCAGTCCTGCAGGCTCGTGTTGGGGTACAATAGGAGAAGTACAGGACAAGGTTTCAGCTTGCCTCAAACACCTGCTCTAAATTTCCTAGTAGCTCTTGGGCTATGACGTTACAAGTGCGACAATGAAAGTGTATTTACGTGACAGTACGGGCGTTGTGCCCGGAGGCCGCTAGCCTTTTACTATAACGCGAATATAATCACGAGAAAAAACGAATAATGTATAATACGGCGCCTTGACATTATTATTTAACGCACTGTGTTAAATTGACCATAACACGTACTTTACGTACCTACTTAAACATTATGAAATTTTTATCATCTACACGCGTAACTTTTATCTTTTTAAACATACGCCTTGTGGATGAAATTTAGTTATTAACGAAGGTATAATAATATACTGTCATGTTTTCGGTAATAACCGAAAGTTTGCTCCAGTGATAAATTGACGATCGCGAAAAATTTACTCCCATCATCAATATCAAGGACAAATATATAAAATATTGAAAAGTCATAGGTGTCTTTGTTTTGGATTTCCAAGATGTGTGTGTACCAAGTGACAGTAACTGAGTATTAAGATAAAGTTCGATGGACATTGGACAATGGTTCCGCCGCGTGCATACAAATAGTCATGAGAAGTATGTTGTGGGAACTTAGGATCAGCTCACACCGAAACGCGAAGCGGCGCTGCATTATTTGAACTTTATTTACCCTAAGAGCGGCGACGCAGTACGCAGCTCGGTGCAGGTCGATATTCAAACTCTTGCAATGAAACGTGTAATTATTCTTATATTGGTACCAATTTGGTACCGGTAGCGCTAGGCAGGTAGTAATTGGTATGAGATTTTTCCCTGACCTTTCTTTTCCCAGTGTCTTTTTTTTTACGGGTAATTAGCCCACCACACTTACCAACCACTGCAACTCCTGTGTAGCCAAGATCGACAGTGGTAACCAAACGCAAAAAAACCCTTTGATATGATCTCAGGGGTGCCCGGGGGACATGCTAAATCTGTCTTGGAACCCGCAACGAAATTAATCAGAAGATTGTAGGAGGAGTAGGAAGTATTCCAGTTTCCCTCCCCAAGCAAAGCGGGAGACAGCAAAAATTGTGATGACAAAAAGACAGAATTAAAGGGGAAGCACCACGGGAATAACATGTTTTTTTTATGACTACAAGACAGAATGTAATTACAATACACTGGGAAATGTAATTTAATTACATTTCCAAGTGTCTACTAATAGAGTACAATTGCTCTCTCTCAGAACTTCTTGTGTGATGAATAAAGTTCAATTTTAAATAGCTATATTTAAAATGCAGTGCCACGTATCGTTTCGTTTCGTTGTGAATTGAACCTTAGTTTTTTACGTAAAATGTCATAATAAGGAGTTTTCAGAAAGGCGTTGTATTCTTTCACCACCGCACGAAGTGTGAAGATTCCACGTAAATACTGTAAGAACCTCCGTTTTTGTATAAGCAAAATATACCCTTCTGTTTTGTACCCATATCTCGTATCCTATTTTCCTAAATAAGTACTGGATGGGGTGTACAGGTCCTTAGAGTTTGATGTGAGTTGGGTTCTGCAGAGCTTACAACGTTATTGTTTAAGTTAACGTGTTTCTTAATTCACAATGATGTTTGCTTGTTTTTCCTCAATTGTAATGTTGTAAATAATTAATAGATTGTATATTTCTGTAGCCAGTAATAGTAAGATAAGTGGTCAAAATATTAAATGGCATTGACGGTAATTTGATTTTTTTAATGTAATAAATAATGGTGTCCGTGGGTGAGGCTACAATATTTAGCATGGAATTATTACGACACAAAGATATTTTGGCAGTCGGCTAACGTTTTATTTACCAACTCGTTTATAAAAAAAATATACAACTTCGTATGGCAAGTTTCACTTGAGCGTAAAGACTCCTGTCTCCTAAAAAATGTCGAATAGCTGTCCGGATGTTTTGTCGCTGCTTACTTTATACTGAGCGAGAGAGACAAGACTTCCTGATAAGCTATTTGTCACTTATCAAGCGACTGTGAAACAGACCCTTAGAAACATTTTATTAGGTAGGTATTTATATTTATTTATTTTTTTATTCGTATTTCTAGATACTTTAATTGTCATGGCAGCAAAACATATCGGACCAGATCCCAAACTCTTGCCGATTGTAATTTTGCATTTCAATCCCCAGGGCCTCCTGTCCTACCTCCACGACAAGAACTACTTCATGCGGACAGCCATCAAGCTGCTCATCCGGCAGCAGGGCAGCGCGCTGTTCGTGCGCAAAACCATCCACCAGTTCCTCTGGGACTTCCGCGAACCCGTGGTGGAACTGTCCGGCCGCTTCGCCCCAGGGCTGCTTCCGATCACTAATCTGGGCATTTTGAATGTGGTTAGTATTTTTAAGGTATAAGGTAAAAGAGGAGGCGAATCATGTTGGTAAGATGGAAATGGAAGGAAAATGGAAACCCCGAGCACAGGGAAATATAAAAAAGAAAACAAAAATGATTGCTAAATTAGTAACCACCTACATCTTGAGTACTTACATCATATACAAAAACATTCATTTAAGTAAGTATAAACTTAAAGCCTTTAAGTTCTTGGTAAAATAAATCGAAAACGTATATTTAAACTGGTTTTCTGTGATATCATTCTTGTGAAAAATTACTCTCCTACACTCAAATATGACGACGAATATGACGATATACGGCTCAGTGGTTGAGCGTGTTGGTGCTCAAGCCGGGGAATACGGGTTCGAATCCCGCCGAAGGGACAATAAGTTTTTCTGTGTATCCGAGTCATGGATGTGTATTAAATATGTGTATTGCGTGTTGCGTTGTCGCAGCGTCGAAACTGCGTCGTTATTCATAGATTTTTTATGACATACCTATTAATGCGCTGCATCGTCGAGCGCGACGTTTCAACGGAACGACGAAGAGGGAGGGTGGATGATGCGCTGCGCTATTAATCTCTTTCGTTGTGATGTCGTGCGTCAACGCAACGTAGGTGTGGCATACAATCCGTTAATCCGTTAGACGTCGCGACGCAACGCAACGCAACACATTAATGGGGCCTCAGCCTAAGTCTAGGAATAAACAGGAAATATATTTACCCATACAAGTTGAACAACCGCCGCGCTGACACCCGGGATAGTGATAACCCTATAGCCCGAGGTCTAGTTCATAGATTGTCGGTTAAAATGTGCAAGTGAATTTGAGTCGTTCCCACAGCAAATAGAGTTCAATTTGCAAAAGAGATTCAAGAACTTGCAGCGCCTTTAAAAATAATTTCCTTTGTATTGTATATGACGTGACTAGGGCACCCTAGTGACCCTAGCCTGCTAGGGTCGTGATAAGGGAACGTGATAACTGGTAATAAAGGGTATAGACATTAAATGATAAAAAAGTTGTTTGTGACTCACAGATTTACTCTGATTTTGCCGATGAAGTGACCGTCAAAATTGGACCGCGATGGGGCCACAAGAACTTCTTCAGAATAGACAAAGTTAGAGGCGTACAACATATGGCCCTATACGACCCCGATGTAAGTAATAAGCTATGGTATAACTTAACATAATAGCGCCCTGGGGCCTCACTCCCGAAACTGATACGACTTCGACTTGCGAGTCTGACCCGATGTCGATTTTGATTCAGTTTCGATCCTGATGCGTACTCCCGAACAAAATCGAATCGAAATCGAGATCGCGTTGAGATCGTGTCTTACCAGCATCGTTAGCTGTGTCCGGTTGCTGACGTCACGTCCACAGTGTAAACAAGTTACAGATTAATGATATATGGAAAAAATATATATTTTTTACTTTAAATAACATTTTGTGTATGTTTATTCAAATGAATCAGCCTCAATCTCATGCAATGGTAGGTTTCTAAAGGTTTTTTTTTTTAAACTGACAGTAAATAATAGTTTCGAAATTCCTGTTTATAATCTTTGACATTCTGTCAAATTTCAAAGTCATATTTTGATTTATCTTGTCAGCAAAACTCAAATTTTGTGCACAAAACACATTCATTAACTGCAATAACTGGCCATAAATAGGTAATTTGTAGTATTGTAAAAAGATAGTCAATTGTTAATTTTGGTGAAATTATAAGTGGTATATTTAATGTAAATGATACACTAACAAATTCGTGTTTAGTGTTTACATTTAGAAAACCCGAGCATAGTAACAATATCAACATACGACTTTTTATAACTATTTATTAACTTTGTTTATTCAAAGACAGATTGAGACAAAAGTCTTTATATGATACGTTAATATAGATCATATTATGTAGACTTCATTTTTCTCAGTCTTAAGTTAAAAAATAATACATGAATTAGCGACCAAATGTATAAACAAATGCGTAAAGGTTTTAAATAACTTTACACATAACGGTGATATAATTTCAGTGAGTCGGTTTTTTCATATGAATAGCTAAATCTGCGACTCATACGTCAAACCAAATCATTTTTAAGGCGATAATTGCATCGAAATTCCTTACAATCTATGTCCATTGCTAACGTGTTGAAGTTAGTGAATTTTCGTAAATTTTGTATGTCCCGAACGTACATTCCATTAGCTCTTCCAATAACATTAATGCTTCAATACTACAATAAAAATCACATAATTTAATTAAAATACACTAAAACGAGCAAACTCGATACTGCAAATGAGACCTCTTTTGCTATCGTGTAATTTGACGTTTGTTTTCGATCCTGCCATTCGATTCGCAGTCGATTTATTTCGTCGGGAATACCAAAAGCTACGATCTAACGAACTTCTCGATCCAGGATAGTTACATAATTGAGCCATCGCACGATCATGCGCTAGTGTAGGTGTCGGGAGTATCAAAAGCTATTGAGATCGAACTCGATTTTCGATTGTGTCGGGAGTAAGGGGGCTGCACATGTACAGATCGGTCCGCGCATCGGACTGCGCCGCGGTTACGAAACCGCGGCGGGATGTGGGTGGTTCGGACTGCGGATCAAACTGTCATGCTAATAACCGCCTCCTTTTTTGGAAGTTGGTGAATAACGACGTTAAAAATTATCCACGGTTTGGACTGCCTGAGTCATACATAAAATGTCAAAATAAGTCATAGCGCGCGGTTAAAACTAAGGAAAATGCGATGTCATCGACAGGCCAAATCGGACTGTCGGCCCCGCGCATTTACACGTTTGGTTCAGAACGCGGGTTGGAACGGCGCGTGCTATCCCGCGGTTCGAATTCATATTTTACTAAAGGAAAAAATAAAAGGCAAAAATATTTAAAAAACGTGGTATATGTACCTAAGCTATGTTATATCTGCTTTGTACACGAGTCAGATCAATTTTAAATAAATTATTTAAAGATTTGAGGTATAATAATACTTTATTAATTGGTAGCCACTGGGAATCAAAATATATTTAACTAAATATATTTTGTTATAAATATATTTATCTAAATATATTTTGTCTATCATTAAGGAAACTGGAAAACCATTAGCCAGCATCATTTGATCGTGCCGATGATGTGGAAATACCAGACGATGTCGGAAAAACGACGATTGCCGAAAGACATTGAGGTCGTGGTCGTACTGCAGTGCCTGCTTTGTAACCACTACTTTAGTGAGACGTCATTGTATGATGAATAAAGAAATAAATAACATTATATGTAACAAATACTTACCCCCTTACTAATAAAAAGATTTACACAACGGATAACTTAAACAACGTCGCTGTCTTTGTCTAATCGTGAGTGACGTTGGAAAAGTCACTTGACAGACAAAGACGACAACGTTGTTTATGTTATCCGTCGTGTAAATATTTTTGTTATTAAGGGGGTAATATTAAAAAGAGGAATGATTTGTTTGTTTGTTTGCATCGAATATGCTGCGAAACAACTTGACCGATTTTGATAAAATTTGGCACAGATATAGTGTAGACCATGGGGAAGAACAAAGACTACTTTTTATCGCGCCAAAATGCATGGTTCCTGCGCGATTTCCGTCGAAAAGTCGCGGGCAACATCTAGTATAGTATAAAAGTAATAAATATAATTCCCGTAGTCTGATACCTGTAACACAAGGTCTTCGGATACTTAGCATGGAGCCAGATGTACCTGGTGTGAAGCGTTCATAATATTAGATATTAATAACGTTAATTTCAGGTGTGCCCAGACCGACTGACGGGGTCCACGGAGGGAGTCATGTACCCGCAGTATCTGACCAAACAAGACGTGCTCCTCTACCTGAGGAAAAGCGTTTGCAAAATTATGCCGCTCTACTTCGTAGGTAAAAAGACATACCAATCATTATATACTTATATTTTTATTACTTCACATCATTATGAAGTTTATAAGTTTGACCTTTTCTTTAATTTTGAAGGTTAGTAAAAGAAATAATGTAACCATTGTAAAATTGCACACCTTTCCATTGTGTTCGCACAAAAACAATAATAATAAATTAAATTAAATAACATTTATTTCGAGCGGCATATTCCTATATTATAAAAACCTGACAGACTAACATACATATTATTATTATTATATACTTAAACTACACTTTATCACGTGTTGTCGGCGACGTGATGTGCGATTCGTTCCGGAGTCTCCCCCGGAACCTCCGGTAGACCACACCCGTCGGCCAGAACTCCTCCATCATATTTTTTTATATATAATTATTGTGAGCTGGATGCTGAGTCCTTTGCCCAAAAAAATAATACAATATTAACACAAATAAAAATAGTTCATCTAATAGTCCTTCTTTTTTCAAAATTAAATTAAAACTTCACTTTCACTATTTATAACTTAAAGACCTCTGTGTGTACATTTTCGGGATAAAAAGTAGCCTACGTTTTAATCCAGAGCCTAAACTACTACCATACCAAATTTTGTAAAAATCCGTTCAGTAGTTTTTGCATGAAAGAGTAACAAACATCCATCCATCCATCCTCACAAACTTTCACATTATAATATTAGTAGGATAGTGTAATGGTGATTAAGCGCTGCGCATTGAGCATTTTAGAATGGCTAGAATGGCAGGTGTTTCCGGCTGACAGACAAAAGGATTTGTTTCCTATTTATTTTGAACTAAGACGGGTTATATTATTTCAGAGGAAGCGGTAATAGAAGGCGTGCCGGTGTACCGGTACAACCTGACAGAGAACGTGTTCGACCGCATTACCAACGGCACGGACTGCTACGCCGGCAGCGCGCCCTTTCCCGACGGCATCAGTGACGCCTCCAAGTGCTTCCACAGTAAACACTGCTTTATTCTTTATATATTAAGGAGCAAGTTTGACAAACAAAGTTAAAGGCCAAAAACATACTCGTAAATCCTCTGATATTACGCGTGTCCATGGGCATTAAGGGTCGTTTTCCAGCACGCCGCGCGATCCGATTGCTGGTTTGCCAGTGCTTGTATCATGAATAAGCGATGTTTTAATAAAATCAATCTAATTTACAAACTATGTATTACGGGATCTCACGGACCTCAACTTAAGAACGCGACGGTTACGACATGAGCTGCGATTGTTTTTTGACCATTGACATAGTATAAGCCTCACTAGTAGAGCCCACCACTGGTGTTCTAGTTATCTAATACTGAATGCTTTGAATAAAAGACAAGTAACGATTTTTTTATTCAAAGCATTCATTATTTTCACACAAAACTGTAACCCGACTATGTAAATTATATAGCCTATACTAGCTTTTGCCCCGCGGCTTCGCCCGCGTAGTATAGTGTTCTTGGAGAAAAAACTACTTCGGCGAATAACTCTCTATTTACAGCAATATACGTACTTCTGATACAATATTGAAAATGTTGATAGATTTACCAAATGCAAATGGTTAAAAATGGGACCCTATCACCTCGACGCGACATGCGCGACCACTTCATATACCTTATATTATTATATCTATCGCGCTTGAGTATAAAAAGACTATTTAAAAAAACCGCATCAAAATCCGTTGCGTAGATTTAAAGATCTAAGCAAACAATATAGGTACATAGGGACAGACAGATAAAGCGAATTGTTTTATACTACGTAGTGAATAATCATTTAATTTGCCATTCAAATATAATTTGACATTGTGACAAAACTGGCCAACTACCTCTATGGATATTCCATAAGAACTGCAGTACAGAATATTCGTTGAGCGAGCACCGAGTCGCGACTCGCGAGTGCCGCCGAGACATGTCCCTGCATTTTAAATCTGTAATATCTTCGAAAATATTCATTTAAATTACATGCTATAAAGGGCCATATTGATCTATATTAAATCCACAATGTATTTAAGGTACTAAATTTCGCTTCGTAAATAAGCTATTAAATTTAAATCAAAGTAAATTATAAAAAAATGGTTATTTTGGGTTATCCCTAAGAGATAGATATATGCTATTGCGGACTTTTTTGTAGGCTTTTTTATGATGAACAAAACTGTAGTACATTATTTTGATTTATCTCATAGGGTTCAGCCACCGTTTGCAATATAAGCGGAAAAAATGTAATTATTTACGACATCACATTAGAAACCTCAAACATAACAGTATTTCTCCACTATTTAATGAATGTTATTATACATATAAACCTTCCTCTTCAATCACTCTATCTATTAAAAAAAACCGCATCAAAATCCGTTGCGTAGTTTTAAAGATTAAAGCATACATAGGGATATAGGGACAGAGAAAGCGACTTTGTTTTATACTACATAGTGATTACCCGGGCTATTATTACGAATCTATGAACACCTCTCTTATTAAAATTGGATCAGTAGTTTCGAGGCAGTTTAACAAACATACATACAACCATAGTCTGCCTAAATCATTACCCTTCCTTTTGGCTTCGCCGTACCCGGGTAAAAGACTAGCGACGATCTTTATTTTTCAGACTTTCCGTTGGTGGCTTCATACCCTCACTTCTACACTGGGTCGCCGCCGAAGGACACGTACGTAACGGGCCTAAAGCCTGACAGAAGTAAACACAGCTCATACGTATACGTAGAACCGGTAAATATTATGTTACTAGCTGTTACTCCCGACTTTGCTCGCGTAGATTGTAAGTATTCATAGTGCAAGCATTAGCTTTATAGCGTACCTCTATTATTTTTTTTCACTTCTGTTTTGTATATCATCTCTATTGTATTGTATTTGAGATATTTCTCTTTCTTTTTATTGATGGTAGGTAGTTGTTTGCTATACTCGAACCACCGTCCTGTTCCTCATTTAGTTCAGAGCAATATGTTGATATTTGATTCTCCCTGGGAAAAAGAAAACTTTAGTCGGGATGGGTGGGATGCTAATCTCTTCGGACAAAGCCCTCGTATAATTATGATAGAACTTCACTTCAGATAAGTTCGTTTAATCATTAATTATACTCATGCTTTGTCCTCGAGATTAGCATTAGGTTTACATGTAGATCTTGAGAGAGAGAAAAATATCAACTACAATCAAAATAACATGTTTTATTGGTATGTAACATAACAAAAGGTATTTATGTACCTTAATCACCAGGTACCTACACAGAATTTAAAGGTGTCTGTCTAGAATATTATAATCAAGTAGTTAAAGAATCATTCATCGTACTCTCTGCAAAGGAAACATTATTATCTATATCCTGAATCACAATTCTGTTATAAAATCTACCAAATATTTGCGAGTTACCACTCCAACCTGCGGTTTTCCTAATAGTGTTTAAATTAATACCTAGCTGATGTACCCTAGAAGTTGCAGCGTGTCTAGTGCTGTGGGCAGTGAATACTGACATGTCGATTCTACTACTGGCCAAATTTAGGTTTATCCATCTGCTTAGCGTTTGTGAAGAGATGGGTTTATGCGGCTTTTTAGTGCTAATAAATAGGTTATCATTGCTGCGTAATGATTGTGTTTTATTAAGGTAACAGCGTAATGTAACTACCGGGCAAATTTCAGGACGTCTAAGGATGAAGGGAAGAACTAAAATTGGTTGTGGGCAGCACCAGGACGTGAAGTTTTTAACAAGTCTGGAATTTTAATATGAATTTTATCAGAGAAGGATTCAATATTTTTAACGTTCATTTTTGAAAATGTTTGAACCCTATTTGTCGTAGTTAGAGCAAGTAGGGTTGCCAACTTTTTTTATAATTCTTCAAGATTGAAATTGTCATTTGGACACAAACTCCCTAAGTAATTTAAAACGACCGTCGTATACCATGTAGTATGTGGTACATACATTATATAAGTCAAAATTATTGGACTTGCAATAGACGAACCATTTTTTAAGGCAGGTGTCATACTGCTTTAGCGAATTGTTTGAAAGTGAAGCTAATATTATTGATATAGAGGATACAGGTATGCCTCTTCTTACAAATGACGTCTTGATAACATCCTGGCAACCAAGGTAACCTTCTGGTGAACATCTCGATTGCTGAAATGAGAATTAATCAAAGTTTTAGATGGTTGAAAGACCAAGGGCTCCGTTAAGAGTAGGCACTTAAATAAAGGGTACCACGGTTGCGTGGGCCAAAGTGGTACAACCACTATACCTCGAGCTCCATCGTCAATAATTTTTTCTACTTCATACTTTCTACGCATTATTGAGTCTGTGGCTTGATTATCACATATGAGCTTAGTTGCATCCATTAACAAATTAATAATGGTGGTGTTTTTTGGTTCCGATGCCATCAATAGAGTGAGAGCTTCCGCTATGCATGACACCGCAGAGGCCCATTGCTTTTGTCTAAGCTCAATGCCTTTGTCTCTTTTGAGGACAGCGTCTGTTATCGCATATACTGGTTTCGGATTCAAGGCGGGTGCGTCTATCAATACACAATTGGCCGGTGGTAAGTATTTATGAAGAAGCTCCTTGCGAGCTTCCTTAGTCAATCCAGATGTGGCTATGTGTTGTAACCTGACCGCGAGGTCGTTTTGAATATCTTTACCATAGGTTTTTATCTGTGATGGATCTTCTCCTAATATTTGTAAGATCTCGTCATCGAGTTCTGGAGTTTGTTCTTCAAGACCGTGGGTCTGTTCGAAAGCAGCTGGCAAGGCCGAGTCAGTATCCGTAGTTGGCAATATGGTCATATTGGGAATATGCTCATGCCCTGCCTAGCAGTACCACTGATTGAAAATAGAGGTTCGGCGGCTGCTGCGCTAGTCGAAGGTATTGGATCATATGCCGCAGCACTTGTGGACAGCCGAGGACTGATTGCTCCGTCAGCAGAACCCGGCAGGGTTGTAGGCACACCTTCAATAAAATAAACGCCTTGTTAATTTTTTTGGTTAAGTGACAGCCCCAGAAGCAGCCCGCAATACCAATTTTATAAGCAAATATTAATGAAGTGACAACCCGAGATGGCTGACCGCATTAGTAATTTATTGCTTTTATCTTTAAACGACAAGGTGACATTCCCAAAGAGTGCCCGCACTGTCGGTAATTGTAAAGTGTTAGCCCCAGAGACTAACCGCATTACATATTAAATTATTATGCAGTGTGACCTCAAGGTCACCTTGGATTAACTATATTTGTGGGTAGCGAACTAATAACAGGTTCGCTAATTGCAAGTAACACGTCATCTGTTACTAACCTTCAATATTTGGCGGCTCGGGCAACGACGGAAGCGCGTCGGATATCCGCGACCACGACCTTGAACGCGATGAAGCCGATAAAGGTGTCTCCGACGAGGACGATAAAGACGAGGATGGATTCCGTTGTCGTCTATCACGATCTCTGCGTCTTGCACGCTTGTATTTTTCTTCTATTTTTTTAATTTTTTGAGCAATAAACTTAAAATCCTCGTAACGATCACTTGTACGTTTGCCCATTTTTGATAGAAAAACAATAAGCGCGATCGCGGAACGTGCACTCTGGCGAAGCACTGAATGTGTAATGGGGAACAGGACGGTTGTTCGAGTATAGCAAACAACTACCTACCCTCAATAAAAAAAAGAGAAATATCTGAAATACAGTGCAGAATGCCGACACCTTGAGTTTACATCATGTAAACCTAATGCTAATTTCGAGGACAAAGCATGAGTATAATTTTAGAAAACCAAGGCTTAATTTGGATCACTGGTTGAATCGTTCGGCACTGTAATCCTTTTGTTTGACTGCTCAAGCTCCATGACTCATTCCATGATTTCAGAATTGAGGCCCGGGCAAGAGGAGCCAAATCATGCGCGTAATTATTGTAGGGGAACACATCGCCACTGACGACTGCATCTTTCGCCAATTTATCGGCCAACTCATTGCCAACAATGCCACAATGGCTTGGTATCCATACAAATGTTACTGAACAGACCTTTAATTTACATTTATACTGAAGATTTCTGATCTGAATAGTAACCGGAAAACAATTTTTGATTCGAACGGAAATTTACTAAGATATTGTAGAGCGCATAAAGAATCAGAAAATATTAATGCCTTCTCAAGCCTACTGATTAGTAGGTATATACTCAACAGCCTTAAAAAGGCCATAACACTCTTCCGTAAACACAGATGTTTCAGGAGGAAATTTCACTTTTTGCACAATATTAAGGCCGCCATTGTACATTGTGCAGAAAGTGTATAAATAAATAAATTATATTGTAAATGGAACACGCCTACTCCCACACAACTGTCTGTATTATTCTTAGATGAATATGTATACAATGTGGTGCCATCCCAGCCAATTATTATTTGTCATATTATATTTAAATATGTTATTTGCAAAATACTTCACATAATCAGATTTCTTTATGCCAATGTCATAACGAATATCTGGCACAAGCGTTAACGCTTCATATGAGGAATCAAATATTGAAAAGACGGAGAACGGAAAGTGGGAGCATCCAGGGTCTACCTCTATTTACAGACTTTCCAAAACAGAAAGTACTTTTTAAATCCAACCAGCAGTTCGTGAGATTATAGATATAACTATGTACAGCTTGGCATAAAAAAGTACGACTCAGTGACAGCAGGAACTTGGAAGTAATAAAAACATTTTCGACTTTTATCTCCTTCTTCCTTATTAGTTTGGAATGACATATTATTTAATTTAAGTAAATTATAATAAGACAAATAAATAGATTAAATTTCATTCGAATCTAATATGGTTAAAAGATGATAAAATCGAATATACTAAGTATTTTAGTTCCTGCTGTCACCGTGTACTTTTTATTGCCAATCTGTATCTTTAATCTCAGGATAATATAAATGGTAATAAGCTAAAAAATTCACCTACTTAAACTTCTAGCCAGCATGCTTAGGCGCTTATAACTTTTTCAAATCCTATCACTGATCATGTCAACAAATCATCATCATTATGAATAATTTTTCTAGAAAACCGGCGTTCCTTTCGAGTCGGTGGCGCGGATGCAGTGCAACCTGTACATAAACGACCTGTCCAGCTACGGGGATCACGAGCTCAACAAGTTCTCCAAGCTCGTGTTGCCGCTCAGCTGGATAGAATATGTAAGTAGAAGGGAGGAGACTGAAGACACCGGAAAAGCAACTACAGTACCCGGTCAAATAGAATGCACGTCGACCTTTGAAAAGAGATCGACTAGATACCCAGCTATTATTAGAAGAAACTTCTATCGCTCCTTATCCCACATACTTATACTTATGAGTGCCATATAGAGTCGTAATTCCATAGTCGTAAAAAAGGATAACAATAAAATTCGGCTAAAATTTTAACTATTTCTCGACTCAAACTTCTCAATTTTGAAGTCGGTACCAGTCCAAATAATATCCTACAACATTTTATAGAACTCACGTCAAAGCTGGTACCGACTTCGAAATTAAGAAGATTGAGTAGAAAAATAGTTAAAATTTTAGCCGAATTTAAAAGGGGAATTATTTCGAAAATAAGATTTATTTTTATTTAAAATATTTTTTGTTTAAAAGTTATAATTTTTTCCTTTATAGTAATATTTGTTAAATTATTATTAATACATTTTATGAACGTTTAAAATAAACGATCGTGCTTCACACAATTGCTTGCACAAGCTTCCATTAGGTATTGTAAATAAGATGATGATAATGATGATTACTGTAAGTTACATAATGGCATATGCTTGCAGTTCTTTAAACAATGCCGAAATCCCCAAACATGTATCTATATGGAGTCAGAAGTTCTGTTCAGTACTTTTGGATTCAGGGTATACCTTGGAGCAAAATCTTACTTTTTGGTAGCATATGCTTGGACTACTTCAGAAAAAGTTGAATGTGTCCATATAAATTTCGCGGAGTTCCCTCTTTCTCTCTTATGGGTTTTTGCCATTGATGTTTTTTGAGACAGATAGCTGCTTACGACTTCCATGTATTATTCTTCCAATTCTCCAAAATATCTGTCGAACACTGCCAGTGTGACATTTGTAAGGAGAAAACGCTCTACAAGCACAGATTAAAGTAAGATAAACAGCTATATAGTTAGCTTTCGATTTCATTGCACTACTACAAGCATACGATGTGTCCACGATTGTGTGGGAAAATTGTGGGCCGTTAAGGGGCCGTCAAAACTTTCGATCGATCAATCGGATCGATTTGGATTGTTCTATGAAAGCTGTTTCCCTCTACCTACGTAAATATATTTTCCACTCTGTGCTACAAGACCAACACCAGCCGAACATCTATTTCAAAGGTCATCTAATTCTGGTCTGGTTCATCTAATCTATTTTCAAAGGTCGATGTGCATTCTTTGCGCAACAGCGCTTTGTAAACCTGTGTTTAAAAAAAAAATAATTCCTGTTTCAGAAACAAGAAGGACTGCCTAATCATTTTATATACTCAATATATTTCATGGTAGTGATATTGCCTCCATTAGCATACGTTGTGTTTAGCGTTATACTACTAGTGACGTCTTTAATGATCGTCAAGAAAATATTTAAGAAAACAATTGTACGTTCCTTGTTTCAACGAAGAAAAGTCGAAAACTTAGAAAATAATTCTATAAGAGTTTACGAGAAGGAAACGTTTATACAGGACTCAAAATAATAATTATACTTTATTTAAATAAAACAACTGTTAAACAAATGATAAGTTAGTTTTTCATAGGTACACTAAATTGTAGGTACCTAATAATACTTAGTGGTATTCTAGGGGTGGTTTTATACTCTTGATTAGATATTGAGTATATGACACACGAGTGTCAAATTGTAAATTAAACATTGTTACCTCAGCTCTACTCTATCACCGGAAATCTCCTCGCTTACAACTTTTTCACGCGTTGAACTTGCAGAGGGTAATTATAGCCACAGCGATAGTGTAGAGCTCCATTTAGAATTTTATAAATTATGTTAATGTATAGCTACGAGTTACCAAATATGCTGTTTTAATGAACATCAGTTTCATATGCCAAGAGATTATGTTGAGTTCTTAAGAAGAATATTGTGAAAAGTATTTAATATTTGGCTTAATCGTCCATCAACTCTATGCCAGGGTTTTTCAAAGTGGGAACTCAAAGTTCGAAAACCTAGAGTTCGTTTACGTAATGGCGGCTTGATGACTGATATCGACTTGGTGCTTAGACAAAATTTAAATTTAAATTGTCCAAAATAAGTCCTCAATTTGCGATATGGCCCCTCATTTTCACATTGAAATTAAAAGAGATATTTCTCTACTGATGTATGTTTTTACTTTTATTGAACTTTTTCTCTAACAGACAATTCTATTATGGGGAGGGGTTTAAAAGTACTAATGTGTTCGTTGTCATCAGGGAGCCTAGCAGGAACATTTGACAGCGGCGTAAACGTAACGTTATCGATTGAAATTTGTATGAGCTCTTGACAGATTTTCATACAATTCACATCGATAAAGTTACATTTACGCCGCTGTCAAATATTCCTGCTAGGCCCACGGGAATCTTTAAAAGATGTCCATGAAGCCAAAAGTTTGAGAAACCCTGCAAAATTTATAGTAAAGTTATCCAGCAATCCCAGATATTGAGACGGTGTTTCGATAGAACACCGATGATGAGTGAAAAAATTTAAAGATTTTCATTATAAGATATTTTATGCTACCTAATTCTTATATTGTATCCTTGTTTTGTTTATGGGGTAGGTACTTGGCTGTGAATAAGCATTTGTTCTCGCCTGTTGAGACTACTATATGATAGGCTACCTGTACAGTTCGTACTTGCGAAACTATACTTATTATTAATTCATTAAACAGATATTTAGATACCAAATATTTAGTGCCAGTTTCACCAACTGACGAATAAAACGAATAACTTTATCAGGTAAAGTTATTCGTTGATTAGTTTTTATAGTAGGTATTAGTTATATTATGTCATTTTATATCTATCTCGTTCTTCGTATCAATGAAAGAGAAGACGTGAAATTAATTCAAATGATAAATATTTTGAGGCGTTGGTGAAATTGGGACTTAGGGGCCTTCCATAAATTACGTCACACGAATTTAATTATTTTTGAGGTGGGGGGGGGGGGGTCCTTGTCATAGCTGGTCACATTTGTAAAACAAAGTGAGGAAGTGTGTGTGTCCCCTCTAGTGTCACCCGCACCTCCGCAATTTCTTCTATTTCAATTTAAATAACAGCAATTTAACAAAACAAAAAACGTTTATTTATATTAATCAAAGATTAAATCTTGAGTCCGTGGACTTTGAAAACACTCCTTTATATTATTTATAACTGGCATATCAGCCATTTCGTTCTAGTTTGGGTTGTTAATATCAGGAACATTCATGTCAACATCTTTTTCATCGAACCATGAAACATCATTGTCATCATCCAAACAAAGAATTTCTGTGGCACGTCTAGCAGCAATTCTTGAGGGTGAATCTTCGCGAAAAGCAAAACTTCTTGTTTTTTATATAATTACTTGTGTTGATTACTGGCTTTGTATGATGCAAAATAAAGCGATCATGTGGCATCTGTTGTCTTCAACAGATGTCACATGATCGCTTAAACAAGTATGCCTCGACAATAGCTATCATACGGAACTTGCTTCAAATGTGATGATGCTCGGAGATCCAAAGCTAGCTGAAGTATCAGTGGATGAAATTTACCTTCAGAGTAATTTTTCTATGGTTACTTATCAGCTTGACGTCTGCTTAATTAAAACTAGTGGTGGTAAAACCCCCTCTCGTAACAGTCGCTAAATGCTAGATCGTCTCACACTACAGCATGAGATAACCTCGCATTTTACTATTTGTAATGAATATTGTGATTCAAGCACAAGATTTGCGTACCATGTCATATCATTTTTTAGTTCCTTAACCTTGTAATTCGGAATTTTTGAAAAAAAAAATTAATGTGTCGCTTTCTTTTTCGAAATTTTTATTTGCAATTCTTTAATTTTAGATTCTTATTTAACTTCAATATTGTCACTACTTTTCAAAGTTTTCATAAATTGTTAACTTCATCTTGTACATTTTGTTTATTTTTATTAACATAAGCTGCACTGTATCACGGTAAACAGAGAACAGTAGGACATCTAAGGCCGCCCGGCGAGTTATTTACCTACTCTAGCGTTGGCGCAAGGGCTGTCAGTCGTTACTTCATATTTTTATTTAAATATTTCCCTATCATGGAACATACTTGGTTTTTATTTCTTTAATATAATAAAATGTTTTACCAATTCGTAAATGAGGTACAAATAAAGGTTTTTGAAATATTTAGATATTAAAATTGCATTTGTTAAAAAAAATGAAAATTTTATATTGAAAAAATTCCCCTCGTCTGCATTTTCGGAACGCTTTATGGTTAACAGATGAAATTAAGTAAATTTTCATCCTTATGTAATCGTATTCAATTAGTAAAAAGGTTTGAGATAGGTATACACTTCAGAATTTTTTGCTTCTGTTTGAAATTGTGATCAATATAAGTACTAAATTATTACAGGCAAACGCGAGCGGTCGAACTTCTATGCGCGTGATCACGGTACTTACGCAATCGGTCACGGCACATCCCGCACTGAGAGCACCTTATCATTCCTTATACGAGATGTGTGCTTGCATGCGAATAGGCGCCTGGCGCGCACGCACACATTCAAACCGATCGCGGCCCGTTTGAATGAAGATGTTCTACTGCTCTTATACTGTGACTGTATTTTTTATATAGTTTACGGTAAATATCACCTAAATCACTTCTTTTATTCATCTAAAGCCTGTTTCGTCAGTAGGTATCACAATATATCAATATAATCAAAAATCGCAGAACTAAGAAAACGACGACGCGACGTGCCATCTGTGAAAGTCAAGTGTCCAATGAAATATAAACAATATCAACGCTAGGCACGGTTCATTTAGCGGGATATCAAAGGGCAACTAAGCTGTCGGCGCGTAACACTAGTAGAGCGAGTGGCCGGCAAAACAATTTGAGCCTTATGTTTTTTAAAGATAGAATAACAAATGTTTTTCGATATTAGTTCAAAGTTCGTGTTTTATTTAACACTTACATAAAAATAGATATTGAAATGTGACGTCACGAAATTTAGGACACCTCCCTTCTTCCCACCTTGTCACACATCGTCGACCCCTCCTTCCCCCCCCCCCCCCCTAACGTGTGACGTAATATATGGATGGCCCCTTTAAGATATTAATGCGTTATTACGAAAACACCGACGTACCAAGTTGTGCAACGACTAACAAGCCAAAAAGTTGTGATTTGCTCACATTATAGCCTTCATATTTAGTATATTGCATCTATAAAAGTGACGGTCATAGAGCATCGAAATTAGAGAGGTTGTCGAATATGTTACAGTGGCCGTCCTCGGTCCTGCCTATCGTCCAATCTGCAGTTCGTCCAAATACATCACAAACGTATAAAGGGATGCACTAGTTGTAACGCGGCAGCGGAACAACGCGACGCGACACGGCTAAATATTATTTGTATGAAATTCTATGAGATATAACGCACTACGCGGCAGAGGAACTGCGCGATGCGGCACTCCATTGCGGTATTACTAGTAGGGACGAGTCGCGTCGCATGACTCCGCTGCCGCCTAGTGTGGTCTTACCTGAACTGTCAATACAATCCACATCCATACAGAGTTAGTTCTTACTTAGTATCCAATCAGCACCGTCAGCGTCATGCCGATTGGACGATAGGCATTATGGTGTATGGTTGCATACACTAAGGTTAGTGTAATTATTCAATTTTTTATATAAAATTAGTTTCATGGTTTGGAACTTATTAAGATAAGTACTTGCTTAAATACCTAATATTTTCAAATATGCTAAGTTTTTGAAAGTGGATCAATTCAATTTTTTTTTTTATCTTAATATAAAATGTGTAATTTGTTAAAAATCTTATGCCTTAGTATGTAAAAGTTGCTTAAGTTTGTATAAAAATATGCCTAGCGCCACGTAGGTAGACGTAAGGTGTATTAGATAAGTGAGACCAAAACGTGATTACTTACCTACCTTGAAATTATAAAAAGTATTCCTAAAATGTAACATTTGCTCATTAAATGGCTTTAAAAATAATAAATTTTTTAATAACAATCTTTTGTCAGTATTTTTTGTTATTTTTACTTACCTACCTACTTACTCTTTTCCTTCTTCTCTCAAACTGTACCTAAGTATTACATAACACGCTAGGCAATCAGATTGAGAAGCAAGCAAATCCTTGACTTGTTTTATAAAAGCCATCACCCTACCCTGAGTAGCCCTCAGTCTCCCCGTCCGCGGTACCTGAAATCCTACATGCTTAGGTTCTTGCTTAGCATGTGCGAGCGCCATTTGTTTGATGTTAAATCAGCCTCGAAAACGCTAGACAAGCAGCTAACACTACGCCTATGCATAGAACAAAATTATGTGACAATGGTGCCAAATAGGATTTTTTTGTATTTTTAGTACTAAATTAACTCATTTAATATACTAGTAAAATTCGTTTTAATTAATTGTACGTACTTTTCCTACAAAAATAGGAATTGAACAAAGGTACATATTAATTTTGACTCCAAAAAACAGAGCTTTATGATAATATTATGTGCATGGGAATCGGTTATTGGTTTCATAATTATTCACTCGTGTTTATGTTCTGTGGAACGACTCACGGGCGCGAATATTCTTATTACGATAGATGTTGGACAAAGTTTAATTAAAATATTAGTTTAAAAGATAAGTAACAAGAAAAATACACGTTCAAAACAAATATTATATCTTTTAATATAATAAAAATCAGGAAACTGATAAATTAAGTAAGTAAAACAAAGTTATATTTATATATAGGACTGAAACTTTTCCTAAGAGTAAAGTTACATCTAGACAAGATATAAAATATATTTTAGATTACAGCGGAAAACCGTACGTCATAACGTATGGTTTTCCGCTGTAATCTAAAATTAATTGTATTAGGAACTAAACGTTACTTTAAACCTATTAACAAGATTATTTAAATATTCATCCGGCTATAAGCCAATCAGAAAAAAGTTAGATCAAGAATTGACCGAGTCAACCTTCTTTTCGCTCTCCTATAATGGATATAATAAGGATTTTGCAGATGTGACAAGTTTGTAGATGTGATGTCTATGCATAGATCGGATAATACAGGTAAAGGTATTGAAAACAAAACCTTTAAGGCCTCCACAGACGAGAGGCCGATCGTTTCAGTTAGAACTGACGTCAGTTCGGCCTGAACGGATTCGAGCACATACACGGAGAAAATCGCATCCGACCGAACTGACGTCAGTTCGGCCCTTAGAATAATAACGCCTAGATGGTCTTCAAACAAATGCATAGTACAAAGCATAGCAAGCAACAGATAGATGTAGGCGTAAGCATTACATACCGACACGCACACAAACAAAACTTTAAAGTTGTGGAGTGTGTACTCTTAAAATTAGGATTATTGTATTTGCTTTTCTTAATATCGTGAGATGTAAAAATATAACTTATATTTCATTTTTAAACATCTAAACACAATTTGTGAACTTTATTGATATGATTATCATAATACAGGCAATACTTTAAATTCATAATTTAAAAAATCAGAAAATATTATAAAACTTTGTCTTAGTTGCAACTATTAGTTAGCCATGAAATTTTTTTAATAAATTTATTATTACTAGTAACACTCACAATTCACAATAGGGCAGCAAGATGGCGATATAATATGATTTTATTTTAAAATGTTTTAAATATTTGACTTAAAACATGTCAAATTGTTCGGACATAAATTTCATACTTACATAATTATTAAATGTTATGTCCGAAGCTTTTTTTATTCTTTTCCGATGCATTGTGACACCCAATAACGACACAAACCGTCATAATGTTTTTAATAGTCGGTAATGTATGCACTAGCGCTTGACCTTGACAACTGATGGGTCTTTCGAACAAACTGAGCCGATATGGCTCAGTATGATTTACTTCACTTTTCATGAGCGTACCCGGTTTCTAGGCGTTTTAATCTAAGGTTCGGCCTGAACGGATTCGAGCACATACACCGAAAATTGCCGCGAGCTTCGATCGTGTTTTTAGGGTTCCGTAATACTTAAGGAACCCTTATAATTTCACTCTGCCCGTCCGTCTGTCTGTCTGTCCACCGCTCGCAATTTTTCTTTGTTTTATAGTCTTTAGATTTTATAATCTTAACCTTCTTATACCGTGATAGCTCGACAGTTAAAGTTTTCACAAATGTATAATGTAGGTTATAACAACTATTGCCGTTATAACAACAAATACTAAAAACAGAATAAAATAAAAATTTGAGGCTCACATACAACAAATGTATTTTTTTTCGTTTTATACGGAACTCATCTTGCCGACTCGCACTTGAGCGGTTTTATTTTACACTCGAATTTTATTACCGTTCAGTCCAATTTTATTGCCGTTCAGTCCATCCGTACAGGTCAGAATTAATGTTGCCAACTTAGTTTTTTTACAAAGTTTTATTACTAAATTTTGTATTTTATTCCCTCCTTAGTAGGAATTTAGTTGTGAGTAGTGGTTTTGTAGAAAATAGCTAGACAGTAATCATAATATGAAAAATGGCTTGCGTCTATGTGCTATATGACCTTATAATAATAGCACATAGTAGCACGCATCCGTAAGTCGCTTAAAACTACCGATTTAATTTCTATATAATATGTAATATTTCCTAGTATATTTTTTTAATTTAACGGTTAAATATAAAATCTGAAAATGTATTTATTTTTGTAAACACAAAATCCCTGAAAAGACTTTTAGGGATTCCTAAGTTTAGTAGCTTTTTTATAGTTATCGGTACTCTTTTAGTAGTTTTTTGTAGAAAACGACGCAAGTTTAGTATTTTCGCAAAAACAGAGTTGCAACACTGGAACGAATCGCTTCAGTCCATACGGCCGACTGATGCGATCTTGAAATTGCATACAGACGATACGATTTTGCATCCGTTCAGGCCGAACTGAAGGAAAACCGGACCGTGTATGGGGCCACTTATGTTCTCTCGTGCATACCGAGCTATAACTGGAAGCTCGGTATGCACGGGTTGGTCAACCCTGAGGGATCGTCTAGACCAGGGATCCCCAAACTATTTTGGACAAGTGACCCCTTTTCCAAAATGAACTGTTATCTCAGACCCCCATGGCCAAATTACATACTTTTAAGATAAGCCCCCTTATTCATAATGGTCCGCTAACTTAAATCAGCTGCTACAGAGTGTTATTTTTCTTTCTGCCTTAGGTCAATAGAAGAAGACAGAGTAATTAGCAATGCTTTTAGTTAGCAGACTATTATGAATAAGGGGGCCTATTTTTAGTTTTTTCCTATTGATACCTAGGTACTAAGGTACCAACTGGAAAACTTTGCACTTGGTTAAGTGCATAAAGTTGACTTCATTTTCTCATCAAAATTTAACAAAATAAAAAGACATACAAGTCAGTAAATATCAAGTTTAATTAATAATGATTATTACAAATTAAGTACTTAAAGAATCTTAAGTAGGTAGAAAATTATATTTAAAAAAGTATTAATTCGCAAAGAGAAAATAAAACATTCAGTGTGATGGATGAACCTGGTGACTATCTACCAATCTAGCTACATCCGGTTCAATATTGGTGAGTTGCAGCCTTAAATCTCCACGTTCGTTGATTTTCAAACGGTTTCTTTGTTTCGTCAAAATGGTTTTCACCACACTGAAACTTTTTTCAACTAGGTATGATGATGGAAAAGCGATAAGGTATTTTTCAGCAATGTTCCACAATGTAGGATACTGTGTTCCAATATTGCGTTGCAACCAGAACTTCTGATAGCCTTGGTTGTACTTCTGCTTAAGCTTTTGGTCTGTGCTGATGGTAATCAACTCTTCTTGCATTATCACATTGGCTTCTTCTATGGCTGTGGTATTGTACGGATTTATTATCCATTGAGGAATTTTGTAAATTTAAAAGATCCTCAAACCTCTCCGTAAAATCCTTGTGTAATGCGTCCAAGTGAGTGACATATAATAAATTGTCATCATCTTGAAGCATTTCTGGTAATTTTGACAAATGCGGAAACTGCGAATATTCTTTTCTGCCTAAATTTTGTTTATAAAGGATTAGTTAATCCAAGAAGGCCGATATTATTGATTTTGTTTTAATCAAGTTAAGATCGTCACCCTGCAGCTGCAAATTAACTTTGTTGAACATTCCAAAGATATCAGTCAGTCAAATAATAAATATCTGTTTTACAATTATCCAGATTTTCTTTCAAATTCGGATCTTTTTCTTGTAAAAACTCCAACACAGATTCAAAAATGGCTGAAAATCTTTTTAAGCAAGAGCCTCTTGATAACCAGCGAACTTCAGTGTGCAGAAGTAATCGAGTAAAGACTTCGTCGTTTTCCTCATATAGCTGAGCAAATAACCGAGAGTTCAAAGAATTGCTTCGAATCTTGTTGATAGCGTTTATTACATATTGTAAAGACTTATGCAATCTAGGACTCAGCTTTTTTGCTACTAAATGCTACCTGTGAATCACGCAGTGAATGATCAGTACATCAGGCTGTTGTCGCTTTAAGTGAGCTATAAAACCACGATGACGACCAACCATAGACGGTGTACCATCAGTCGCAACAGAAACAATGTTCTTCCATGGAATAGCTTTGTCAGTAAAAAAAATGTTTCACGGCCTGAAAAATCGATTCTCCTTTAGTATTAGTCTCTAAATATGTAGCAAAAAGCAGTTCTTGGCACATATTTTCATCTTTGATATATCGAACATATCCTAACAACTTCTTTCATCTTCATTCGATCGAGCTTCATTGCCGGGTAATGTAGACTCATCCAACTGGAGAGAGAATCTGTTGGTCTGTAAGAAATTGCATAAAATGTTTTCCACATCGCGTCCCATCTCGTCTATGCGTCTCTGAACGGTGTTGTTGCTCAAAGGTATTCTCTTTAAAATATCATGTGCGGGCTTGTGCAACACATTGTTAAGGACCTCCGCAATGGCAGGTAAGATAATCTGCTCTCTAATTGTGTGGGGTTTCCCCGACTTTGCTATTAGTAAAGATATATTATAGGACGCTCGTAAACCATCATCGTTTTAATAGATGATGACGCAAACATCGATCTTATGGATGGCCTTTTGTCTAGTTTTTCTTTAAGTGCTTGAAAATATGACAAGGGCTTACTTTTTTGTCAGCATGTACTCTTGATAAGTGGTCATCCATTTTTGAAGGCATCATGGCATCGTTACTGAATACTTTTTCACATATGAGACACATCGGCAAGTGTTGATTTGATGGAGATGCAATAAATCCGAACTTCAAGTAGTCCAAACTGTATTGTCTGCATTTTTTTTTCGTGTCCGCCATCATAGAACTCTCAGTAATCCTGCAAATAAAAAAAATAAAAAACAATAATAATTTGTTAAATTTGCACACTATCTTATTTTTATCACACCCAGGTAATGGATGTTTGTTAGGTATTACTTTCTTACTCATTAATAAACTTGGATACCTTTATTAGGTAAGTAACTATAGTAGGTAATTAGGTATAGAAAAATTGTATTAGGTAAGTAGGTATCTATCAGCATAAGAACGAAAACCAAAGCAAACTGAACACTTCAAAGTTAAGGTACCTACCTACTTAACAACTTAAGTATAAGTAATTTTTAGAAATACTTTTTTACCTACCTATTTAAAATATGTTGTGTTTACTACAGGGCAAAAAAAAATTACAATCAAATACTAAAACAAATTAAACTAGTAAATTTTTACAATTGATACAACTGAAGCAACTGCAAACTGTTGCAAACAATCTACAGATAGCTCAACTGATAAATATAACACAGTGGGGCAATGGTGATGCGCTGTGCCGGATAAAAACTGTTTGGTACTTACACTGTAAATTTTTCATAAACTGCAGATATTGTATGGTTACGCTATTAACTCGCGTAGGGAGCTCAGCATTTTGTAAATTATTTTTCAGTCACTTTACTTCACTTAATTAAGCTATGTAATAACTTTGTAATCTCTTGAAATAAATGAGTACTTATATGAGTTATTATTGTTCAAGCTCCAACGAATTTCAAAACGCAAATGAACTTTCAACCTAAGTGCAAGCTCATTAAATAGTAAAATATCAGGAACACGTTTGGACTTGTTGATCGTTCGTGTTAAATTGCGTAAGCGTCAAAAAGAGAGCAAGTCAAAACGCGCCTGACAGACGTACGCTCGAACTCATTATCTTGCACAAACTTGTCCACACTGACATGCCGAGTTTTTCGTCTTGTACGAACTTGAGACTTCACATTACTACAAAAATGCTATTTCCTACAAAAATATTAATTATACTTAGTACACGTAACACAAGATAAACAATACAGTACCTACCTATCTTGAAAGTTTTAAATAAGAACTTGTGATAATTTAATAGGGGTCGATTTTTAGACCTCGTCGACCCCCAAAATCAGTTTTCGTTTATGTCGACTAGGGGTCGAAACTGATAAACTTAAACTTAAAAACTGAAAACTGATATCGACCCCAAAGGGGTCGATATCGGTTTCCCTGACGGATCACTTTGGGAATCCCTGGTCTAGACAGCCTAGTGTATGCAGGAGACATAAAATCATGAATCGAATTGATATCGACCGTGGAGACTAGGGTAAAGTAAAGAGGCACCATCTTTCTAACAGAAAAGATAAAAACTTAAAAAGTGCCCGACAAAAGTACTTAAATAATAATTCCGAAACTGGCCATAGAGGCGCTAGAATTAGAAGGGTATGTCATGGAAGAAGGTTATAGTTATTGCTCTGAGGGGTGTGTGTTAAGAGATGGAGAGAAGTCAGCCTCTGATCTTCAATTTTTTAAGGTGGGGCAAAAACTGAAAAATGCCGCCCCGCCCACTTACCTATATTTATTTTTACCTTTATCATCTTTAAAATTTCAGCTATAAGATGTCCACTAATTGATTTTGACAATTGGACATAAGCCTTCCGGAATTAATGCGAGCCTTTCCCCTGTATATTAATTTGTAATGCATCAAAAAAATAAGAGCCAAAGTAAACTACATCAGTGACGTAGAAAACCATAAGCTCACATCAAAAATTTTTGGAGGCCAACGAAAGTTTTCAAATATTTTGTTTCTGGACGGCTCTAAACTTTGAAATGACTAAAATTTAGTTATGTAATATTATGTTAACTAAATTTTAGATGCTATCCGTGGCTAAAAGTTTTCACACGTTGAAAATCATTAGCTGAGTGGAGCGGGTCAGATAGTTTTAAAAATATAATACCGGTTCCAACTTATTAAAATATTATAATATTATTAAGTAATCTGCAGAACTTACAGTAAAATATAGGTACTTATTATATGTAATCAATAGCGAGCGAGCCGAAATTTTTGCGTATTTTTTAGTTCTGAAAACCTCGAAATTTTGAAAAAAAAAATATTGTTCAGCAAATCAACAGCGGAGTAACGCGAGAGTAACACGTTAAAAACACTGAGTGGTAATAAATTTACATAGGAGTAGATACACATAATAATCCATAAGTTTTCTACGTGTTTCTCAAGTTTCTATATTTACGGGCTTAATAAATGATATTAATATGATTTTTTTATCGGGAAGTACGGGCTAAGAGTGAGACTGTGTAATATGTTGATCTAGCTAGTACGGTAGCTCCTATACATGGAACTAAATACGTAAATATAGTATGTAATTTATCATTAGATTTATTTACGTGATGAATAGAGATTACATACGCAACAAAAATCGACCACCTACTGTCGTACACACAGATGTGCCACTTTAAATTATTATTATTTAAATTACATTAAATGTCACATTAAAAAGGCGGGAAATATAATTATTTTCGTTGGATTTTTCAACTCTGTATTTCTAAGTCGCCAAGTCCAAAGTCTAGTCAGAGACCAAATAAAATATAGTCAGTGGAGTCAATAAGTCAAGTCAGTCGATTCAGTAAAGTGGTAGAAGCTTTGCTGACCCTAGGGAGTTTTGGAGGCAACACAAAATAGCACGCTTTTTGTAGTTCTACCACTTGCCCACACTTCTGCACATCAACGAATATCTAATAATTAATATTCTACCAATATTACACATTAAGAACCGAATTAACATAAATTTTGGAGGAAATACAAAAACAACAACGTCACTCATTGACTTTCTCGGCAAAACCCCCATGGAGTGAAGTTAGTTGAGTTCAGTTATTTGATTTTCTTTACCGACTTTAGTAGTTCATTCAGAAAAACATGAAAACGTAATCGAAAATATTGCTTTAGATATAACCGAAGAATATTTAATTAATTTTAGTTCTCTGATTTAATTCTCTGTTTAAATTTTGCCGCTTTACAAGGGTGCAAGTACGTGCAAGAGGGTACAATTCCACCCCTATTTATCGCATATCTAAGGATACAAGGAGCGTTTCCTATTTAAAAAAAAAGTCGACACAGAGTAACGCTAAGAACTCACGGAGCGGTTTTCACCCGCGCCTGCCGCTGTTGCGGGCTCGCAACATCTGTAGAATGCAGATATGTATGTAAAAAATTAAAGCATAACTCACAGGCGTTTACGCCCGCGGTGTGCGTGATTGTTCGCGCGTCCCGCTGCACCGCCGGGCAACTTGTAGAATCGCGCGGGCCGCGGTCACCCGCAGCCTCGGCGGGTTGCGCCCGCGCGCTCTGCGTTCGGTTGGCGGGCGAAATTCAGAAATTATAATGTAATAGGTATTTGCCTTTTTGCAACCGCACGTCCTGCGATGATCGCCCGCCACGTTTGCGGACGATAATCTCAACCGCGGTGGCTTGGCTGCGTGACCGCTCAAAACCGCGGTTTCTTGAGATTAGAAATAAAACCGCAGTTCGACGACCGCGGCGGACACGGAAAAAAACCGCTGTGTGTGTTGCACTGTGAAAAAATGTTTTACGTGTCAAACATTTTTTTACAGTGCAACACAGTCGACACACTATTGGTTACTTATTGTTCCATTTATAAAAGTAATCGACACAGTGCGACACAGTGTCAAACAAGAGGGGGTTTTCTTTTAATGGAAAACACTCTTTTTCATGTATGGACATAGTCCTCCATTCCTCTAGGATTTAACTCTCCGTTTAAATTTTGCCGCTTTACATCCTTGCGACAGTAGCCCTATTTAACAGTTTTTTGCGGACACTTTTTCATGTACTCGTATTAAGATGATTGAGATGGTACTCCTCACTCCCTAATAAAGTCCCACAGACGAGAGGCCAATCATTTCAGTTAAAACTGACGTAAGTTCGGCCTGATCGAATTCGAGCACATACACTAAAAAAAATCGCATCCGACCCAACTGACGTCATTTCGGTCTGAACGGATTCGAGCACACAGACGGAAAAGTCGCATCAGTTCGTTCTGGTTTGCCGCGAGCTACGGTCGTGTTTATTAATTGTAAACTCACTACGCTTGTACACAATACACGCCCGGCCGCGGCTCTGGCGAGAACTGAAGCGATTTGTCTCACATCGTCCGTTCAGTCCAGAATTAATGTTGCCTACTTGGTTATTTTACAAATTTTTACTACTAAATTAAGTATTTTATTCCCTCATTAGTAGGAATTTAGTTGTTAGTAGTGTTTTAGTAGGAAAGAGTCAGACACTAATCATATACAAAATGGCCTTGGTTAGGTACAAAAAAAACATAATAATACGTCGTAGCATTCGTCCGTAATTTGCTTAAAACTACCCGTTTCATGGCTATATACCTAATATTTCCTAGAATATTTTAATTTAACGATAATATTTATAATATAATTCAATAAATAATAAAATGTCAACATAAGACGCAGTGGTTTTTTGGGGGCTTTAGGGAATCCTAAGTCATGTAGCTTTTTTGATTGTTTTCAGTATTGTATTAGTAACTTTTAGTAGAAATCTAGAAAATCTAGAAAAAATTTAGTAGTTTCGCAAAAACAGAGCTGGCAACACTGGAACGAATCACTCCAGTGTTGCTCAATCCATCTGGCCGACTGATTCGATCTCAAAATTGCGAAACAGACGATATGATTTTGCATCCGTTCAGGCCGAACTGAAGGAAAACTGGACCGTATATGGGACCCCTAACTTTCTAGTCTCCATGATATATTATTATGTAGGTACGTCGTCTTTTTTTCTATTTCATAAACACAGCAGTAGTATTTGGGTAAGCCTGTTTTTAAATACTTTTAGTAAAAGTAATCCATCGATATTTAGATTATTTCCACTGATACAAAGACGTAAAGAATTTTCCAAATTATCGTCAGTCAGTCTTGTACGATGTGTTGATTTATTAACTTTTATCAATGAAAAGAACTGTTCGCATTTATAAGTACTGCCAAACGCACAAATCAATCTTCTTGCGAATTTTCTAAGCTGCGGAAAATTGTCTTTTTCTAGGTATTTTTCGTAGAAATCGCACAACTCTTAAGTCTTCAAATTTGGATTTTAGGAGTGTGTTTTCTTGAATCTCGATCAACTCCATTTGTAAGTATATTGGAGCATTTTGTGCATTACATTTTGTAGGAGTAGCAAATAAACTGAAACAGTCTTCCATGTTTTTGAAGTCGCTAAATCTGTTCGAAAATTGTTCCGACAGTAACTTGAGTTCTTCAGCATATTGAGCATAAGCAATATTTTCATACGCAGAGAGCGTGTTGAAACAGTAACTGTTACCAGACATCATCTGTGACTCCCACAAGCGTAGTTTGATCTGAAACAATTTCAAATGGCTGTACAAATCAATTACTAACTGTCTGTTAGTAAATAATATGTACAGCCATTACAGTAGGTACTGCCTGTTTTTGAAGTTTCAAAATTAAATCATTCAAAGAGCCTGTAAGATCGACCAGAAATGCTAAGTGGCCCCATACATGGTCCGGTTATCCTTCAGTTCGGCCTGAACGGATGCAAAATCGTATCGTCTGTGTGCAAATTCGAGATCGCATCAGTCGGCCATATGGACTGAAGCGATTCGTTTCAGTGTTGCCAACTCTGTTTTTGCGAAACTACTAAACTCGCGTCGTTTTCTACTAAAAACTACTAAAAGAGTACCGATGACTATAAAAAAGGTACTAAACTTATGAATCCCTTAAAGTTTTTTTAGGGATTTTGTGTTTACAAACATACATACATTTTCAGTTTTAATATTTAACCGTTAAATTAAAAAAAATATAGTAGAAAATATTATGTATTTACAATATATTTTCTATATAAGAAATTAAATCGGTAGTTTTAAGCGACTTACGGAAGCGTGCTACTATGTAGTATTATGATAAGGTGTCATAATAGCACATAGAAGCAGGTCACTTTGCATATTATGATTACTGTTTAGCTATTGTCTACAAAACCACTACTAACAATTAAATTCCTACTAAGGATACAGGAATAAAATACATAATTTAGTAGTAAAACTTTGTAAAACAACTAAGTTGGCAACATTAAATCTGACCTGTATGGATGGACTGAACGGCAATAAAATTGGACTGAACGGTAATAAAATTCGAGTGTAAAATAAAACCGGTCAAGTGCGAGTCGGCAAGATGTGTTCCATACAAAATGAAAAAATCACATTTGTTGTATGTGAGCCTCAACATTTTATTTTATTTAGTATTTGTTGATAAAACGGCAATAGAAATAACTACATCATACCTTTGTGAAAATTTAAACTGTCGATTTTGTGTTTACAAACATACATACATTTTCAGTTTTAATATTTAACCGTTAAATTAAAAAAAATATAGTAGAAAATATTATGTATTTACAATATATTTTCTATATAAGAAATTAAATCGGTAGTTTTAAGCGACTTACGGAAGCGTGCTACTATGTAGTATTATGATAAGGTGTCATAATAGCACATAGAAGCAGGTCACTTTGCATATTATGATTACTGTTTAGCTATTGTCTACAAAACCACTACTAACAATTAAATTCCTACTAAGGATACAGGAATAAAATACATAATTTAGTAGTAAAACTTTGTAAAACAACTAAGTTGGCAACATTAAATCTGACCTGTATGGATGGACTGAACGGCAATAAAATTGGACTGAACGGTAATAAAATTCGAGTGTAAAATAAAACCGGTCAAGTGCGAGTCGGCAAGATGTGTTCCATACAAAATGAAAAAATCACATTTGTTGTATGTGAGCCTCAACATTTTATTTTATTTAGTATTTGTTGTTAAAAACGGCAATAAAAATAACTACATCATACCTTTGTGAAAATTTAAACTGTCGAGCTATCATGGTATAAGAAGGTTAAGATACAGCCTGGCGACAGACGGACGAATAGCAAAGTCTCAGTAACAGTTTCCCGTTTTTACCCTTTGGGTACGGAACCCTAAAATGGCACGTGGTCTAAATAAATTTATTAAAGTTCTTTGAAGTATTTAAAACTTTAAAGCCACTATGGTTGATAAAATCTAAAGACTTTTACTATAAAACAAAGAGAAAATATTTCTAAAACATATTACTGAAAAAATGTATGACACAATAATTCGGTTTCTTCGATAGCGTGATTACAATTGCAGCAAAATACAATTAATAAATAAAATAATAGCCTAAACTGATCAAGAGTATGTCTCGACATGTCGGTTTTCTTTGAATTACTACAAAAGTTATTGTCATAAAGTTATTACAGAAGCTAGGAGAACGGCGGACAGACAGACGGACGGGCACAGTGAAATTATAAGGGTTCCTTAAGTATTACGGAACCCTAAAAATACGACCGAAGCTTGCGGCAACTTTCCGTGTATATTCTCGAATCCGTTCAGGCCGAACCTTAGATTAAAACGCCTAGAAACGCGCGTGACAAGTGAAGTAAATCATTTTGAGCCATATCGTCGTTTGTTGGAACGACCCGTCAGTTGTCAATGTCAAGCGCTAGTGCATACATCTCAGACTATTATTTTTTATTATTATAAACATTATGACGGTTTGTGTCGTTATTGGGTGTCACAATGCATCGGAAAAGAATTAAAAAAGCTTCGGACATAAAATTTCATATGTAAGTATGAAATGTTAAATTCGAACATTTATTTGACTTGTATTAAGTCAAATATTTAAAACATTTAAAATAAAATAATATTTTGTCGCCATCTTGCTGCCCTTTTGTGAATTGTGAAAGTGTTACTAGTAAAAATAAATTTATTTAAAAAATTTTCATGCCTAACTAATAGTTGCAACTAAAACAAAGTTTTATAATATTTTCTGTTTTTTTAATTATCAATTTAAAATATTGCCCGTATTAAGATAATCATTAATATATTTCTTAATATCAGTTTAATATAAATAAAGTTCACAAATTGTGTTTAAATGGTTTAAAATGAAATATAAGTTATATTCCAATTTTACGAGCACAGACTCCACAACTTTAAAGTTTTGTTTGTGTGTGTGTCGGTATGTAATGCTTACGCCTACGTCTATCTGTTGCTTGCTTCACTTTGTACGATGCGTTTGTTTGAAGACTATCTAGGCGTTACTAATCTAAGGGCCGAACTGACGTCAGTTCGGTGGGATGCGATTTTCTCCGAGTATGTGCTCGAATCCGTTCAGGCCGAACTGACGTCAGTTCTAACTGAAACGATCGGCCTCTCGTCTGTGGAGGCCTTAAGTCACATATCCATTTTGGGTCACTTAATTCAGATAATGGTATAACTTTTATTTTCATAAAGTCTGCTATCTCATTTTTAAGCTCGTAAAACCGTTTCAACATTTTTCTTTTGCTCAGCCATCTGACTTCACAATAATATGTTATGTCGTTATATTCAGCTGATATTTCATCCAAAAATGCCTTGAACTGACGATGGTTAAGCCATCTGGATCGAATAAAGTTGTTTGTTTTTACTACCACATTCATAACATTCTGGAGTCGAATGAACTTAGAACACAAGTTCTGTTGGTGGATAATGCAATGAAGAATTACTATCAAATCATCTTTTTGCACATTTAATTATGTTGCTTTTTCATTCAAAATTCCGATGAAACCTTTTCGTAAGCCGACCATAGAAGGTGCACCATCAGTGCAAACTCCAATTAATTTTGACCATGGCAAGCCAAAACTTGTGAATACCTTTTGACTTCAATAAAAATATCCTGTAGTTCCTTTTAGCTGCTGTAAAGCAAGCAATTCCTCAGTAACACTGAACTCCTTATCAACACCTCGAATAAATATAGCCAGTTGAGTTGGGTCAGACAAATCTGTGCTCTCGTCTAATGCTATGGAAAATGATTCAAAACCAGCCATACGGTCAGTCAATGTTGTTTTTATATTATTAGCCATCATTTCTATACGTCGAACAAAAGTTCGTCTTGACAAACAAATTTTTTCAAATTCTTTTTTCTTTTCAGGACACAAAATACCGCAAACTTCTAACATACACTCCTTGATAAATTCTCCGTCGGCAAATGGTTTTAATGCCTTTACCAATTTTGAGCTTACTATAAAACTACCTTTCACAACATTATCAAGTTGTGTTCTTTGTTTATGAAACATTTGTTGCTGTTTTTCCAAATTTGCGGTAAGCTTCTGGATTTTGTCTGTTCTTAATTGTCCTGTCAGTGAGTGCAGCGTAGCATGCTTAGTTGAGTAATGCCTCTTTATATTGAATTCTTTCATTACTGAAATAGATTCATTACACAGCTAACAAATAGGCTTACCATTGTGCAAGATAAAAAAGAATTCTTCAGTCCATTTTTCTTGAAACGACCCTCTGTATCTACTTTTCGTTTCTTTCCAACAGATATCATTTTTGTTTACTTTTCGATCAATAAACTTAATAACAAACTATAGTTAGTAACCACTCAAGATGCACACAAAGTCACAAAGCAAGTTGACGGCTCGAGCTGTTCGCTAGGATATCGCTTGTTCAAGTTATCACCTCGGTAGCTCAAATAGAACCATCCACCCGCTTATATAGGCAAAATGAAGGAATAATCTGGAATAAACTAGTTTAGAATAATTGAGAAGGAATACATTGAGTTATAATGTACTACGTACTAGAGAAGCTATCTCAAACAAAAGATAGGGCGCGCACTTGATGACGGCGGAGTATGCGCGGGACAAGCGTGTTATGTTCTCACGTAAACGTGGCCGCCGCCGCGGTGACGCGTTGCAATTGAAAAATTATAATTAAATTAAGCGTGTTTTAAAGATAATAAATGAACTTACTGGTGAAAAGTCACTCCTTGACTTTTACTTATGTTTCTGGAGTTGTTTGAACAGTATCTCAATGCACACGAAGGCATAATTTAAAAAACAAAACTTTACTCAAACGTGTCACGTTGCAGCAAGCGCTCGGCACAGACTAAGTGAGTTGGAGTGCGCGCGCTCTAACTTGTGTTACAAACAATTGAGTTGAGGCGTCTTCTCTAGTACGTAGTACATTATAACTCAATGAAGGAATAAATCTTTTGATGTGTCGCTCGTGAGGCGGCAAACTTCAAAGAATTTGATCGAGCAAGCCGAGTGGCAGCGATTACCAAAGAGTGAGCCTCACTGTCACTTCCGTGAGTATAGTGAGTACCTAATGTAATATTTTTTTTAAATGGGTTTTTTCAAAATGTCTCGCGGGCCGGATCATATCTTACAGCGGGCCGGTTGTTGACCATATATGATCTAAAGTGCTGTGCTCTATAATTTGACGCACAATCCCACATTTTAAGGAGCACCCTGATCTTATACTGACCATCCAGCCTGCAACTAATTGCAGATCCTGGTCCAGCAGGTACTTATGCCCATCATAAGCCTACTTATACCTACGTTCCCACGAGCGATATTTTGTGGTCGCGACAGTATAAACTGCACTGTAATTAAAACCCAGCACTAATGCAATACAACTGAAAATTGAATTGTCAAGTGTTAAATGTCAGTTTTGACAACTCAAAACGATTTTTAGCTCTATTGCATTAGTACAGAGTTCTATTTACAGTACAGTTCTTCTGTTGCGACTACAAAAAATCACTCTGTGCAAATCGAGTGCGGAGTCTCAGTAGTAAGCTTAACATCTATGGTGCGGAGTACGGTCCGTTTAAAGGCAGAAGAAAAAGTGTTTTTGTTAATTATTGATACATTCACACTGACACTGACGTTGGCAACTCCTATTACAGGGGAGGCTATGCCAAAAGAAGAAGAAGAAGAGTTTAATTTAAAGTTTATCGAATGTAAAGTACCTAGGTATAATAAAAATAGATGCCTCTTCAAAAACGATTACGCCTAGTGCATACTCGTTAAAATTTGAAGTCAGTAATATTTCAGTAGGTAGTAGTACATAACATCTATGCAGTAATACTTAGCATCTATGTTTGAAGTTTCAAATTACGACTTTTGCAGGTAATTGTAAATTGACGCTCACCATGTGAAATCTAATAATTCTAACCGCTAACTTTATTCCTTGATTTCTGTATGATGAGTGTAACACAAAAGAATAGAATATAAACATAATAAAGTTAACAACATAAAATGTTTAGCAACAAAATGAATAACAGTGGCTGGATTTTGTGTCCATCAAAGCGTTTTCCCGGAAAATTCTACTACTATAACGTATTAAATGGTGAATCTGCGTGGTCTTTTAATGAGACTGAGGTAAGTTTTTGATCTTGAAATAGTTCTAATACAGTAGACCAACATTATATCCGTTTAAAACCAAATGATCGTTTGGGTTTGTAATATAGAAACAGGATCCTTAGGAATAACATTGTAAATTTATTACATGTAAACCAACTCGAACATTTTATGTTTTTATAAATAGTGTACAAATTAATGATATAAAACTTAATCAACTTTTAAATATTAATTATATGCTTTCAGAAATTTTTTTTAAGAATAGATGATAAAATCAAACTCATAACACAGAAATGGCATTGTTATCCTGAACCAGTGAGCCCACCTGGTAAAGAACTTAATTGTTTCACAAGAAGTAACTCACAAAAGTTTGGACAAGCTACATTTCAAAAATACTTCAGTTCTGGAGCAATAAAACAGCCTAATCCCAACGTTTTAAAGAAACCAATATTTTACATCCCAAGTATAAAGAATACAGATGTTCCAAAGAAAAATATTCACATACAAACAGATTTACCTGAAACAGAAATAATGGTACAATCTTGTAAAGAACCCCTATCTAAAAGGTTTTGGAAATATCAAAATTATGATAATGACAATAAAGCACCTTCAACAAAAATAAATTGGTTTCCCAAAATAATTGATAGTGGAAAACATTACTTAGATGAAAACTATTTGGAATCAAATAAAAAATTAACAAATACAACAAATAAATTAAAGATAGAACAAAGTACAGCACATAGCAGCGAAAACCTGTTCTTAATGAATCAAAATTCAGTTCTAACTAAAACAAATTCTCTAAAAGCTTGTTCAACCAACATAGTACAACTTGCAGATAATGATCTCAGATATATTCTACAAGCTAAGAGAACTGAGGAAAAAACAGGTATACCTATGAGAATAATTTATCAACTAAATTTAATTTTTCAAACAATCCATCAGCTTTTGTCAATTTTTTTTTATCATCTTTAATCTTCAATAAATATATATATATATATATATATATATATATATATATATATATATATATATATATATATATATATATAAATCTTAATATCTATCAGTATTAACGAATCCAACATTTTTAATAGGCTACTTGACTCATATTTAATTTGATACATTTAAGGAGTATTTCCTTTAGTATCTGTCTTAGGAAAATGTATTCTAGCGATATCACTAATTAAAAACTTAAGATTGATAAATGAAGTTTATTTAAAAATATGTATTTTTGTTTTTTAATTTCTATTCATGAAAACACCTCAAAAAAAACTTCCAGCAAGAGGATGTGACGACACAAACACACTAAACACATATGTAGTAGTGAAATTGAATGTTTCTGTAAATAAATAGTTCATGACATCTTAAAATGTTATTTATGTCAAAACATTAAAAGGAATGTCACACCACCATTTTACTATAAAAACAAAAAATTATATTTTACCTATTATCAGAAGCCTAATTCTCAGACCTATTTTTGGTATAATCTTGGTTTGGTCAATGCGTAAATTTGTTAGCGTGCGAGCGGGACAGCCTGAAAATCCAAACAAGATTTAACCAATAACAATTACGAGAATTTCCAACTAGAGTAAAATATTTTATATAGACCTGTGTTAATGACCACAAGTTTACTCTCAATTTGTTAAAATATGGTTAAAATTCCTATTTAGGTAATCTAAACTTTAGTAGATTATACTGATTTGTGTTTTTGTTGACTTTTAAATATTTAATTTTCAGATGAGCCACAAAAGAATACAATAAAGAAAGTGAGATTTGATTTAACTTCTGGTGTCACTGTTAATGATGATGAATCTGACTTTAAAAATGAAATGGCAATAAGAGATACATCTAATGTAAGTAAGCAAATGGAATATGGATTTCTATTTTCTATGCAGTAATCATTTTTGTTGCAATATTTACTTAACATATTGATAATATTATTGTAGTACCTTAATATTTTCATTTATATTTTTCAGTCAATGACTGCAAAGATTATAAAACACATACACAACACAGAAAAAAGTGTCACCTTTGTAGAAAATCAGCACCATGAAGAAGATGATTTAAAAAATATTAAATTTGTAGTAAAAAATTCCAACCAGAAAAATTTATTTCTGCAAAATGAAAGGGATAATAATAGGGATAAGGGAAATATTCTATTCCAATTAAAAAATAAAAAAAACACTAATTTGGGAAAAATGTTAAGAAACCAAAATGTTGAGGAATTGTTATATTTATCTAATCAAAATCAATACTCTACCTCAAATCCTTATAATAATTGTGAAACATTGAATCAACATGTATTAAATGTGACTAAAAGCATTAAGGAAAAGCTTCATGTTAGGGTTCCAAATGAAAAACAATTTGGCAGTAATTCCAAAATTCGATTCCTAAAATCCTCTCCACAAGAGAATCCATTTAAGAAGTATAAATCAAAAATTAATCCTTATCTAAAATATAGAAGTTCATCTAGGATAAATGTAGGTTGTCCGTATTTATTTGCGCCTAATAAATTAATTGGAAATAACTTCAAAGTGCCAAATACAAAATCACTTGATCACAAGGAAGTATTATCCAGTAGAGATCTGAATTATTTTGGTTCACAACTTCACCACTACAATCCTAACACTACCAATTATAACAACAACTCTATGAGCCCATCAGATTATACCGACAATCAAAGAGATTTACGATTTTCTAATACAAATTCCAAAGTAACGGAGGAAAGTATGACATTTAGTGAAACAAATAAGATTGGAAACACAAATAGTTGGTTGGATGAAAAGTTAAAAAAGTTCTATAGTAGAAATAGTTACATTGAGAAAACAGTTATAATAAGAATGGACGAAATTATATGCTGCTTCACACAAATTATGGAAGACATCATCTACAACATTCTAGAGGTAAATTAGCTTTTATAAATTATAATTGACTGGCAATGCACTGGAGCTCTCCACGCGTACTGTGATCTGTGATCATCACCATAGAAATGGTTTCTTTTTACGGAAGAATTAGACAAAATGACAGATTGATAAAGGAAATCTGTCATTTTTTTCTACACAATCTGTCAGTATCTCTATTCTCGTGTAGACAAAACGCATTTCTACCCAATCATGGTAATTAAGGTCCGACCGAGATCTCTGTCTCGGCTTTCTCGGCCAAAAATCGAGCTGACTTACGAATTACTATTAGTGAATTTAAATTTAACGCGTACGGCTGCGGCGCCCGATTCTAAGTCACCTTATTGGACGCATCGCTCGGTTGGTGTGAACAGCTGTGACTTTTTTTTACTATAGAATCGGATATGCGCGGTGCAAGTAATTGCATATTTTTGTATTTTTCTTACCTACTTAACTAACTATTGTATAAATTCTCGGTCTCGGTCGAGAATTGCATTTAGTCTCGGTCTCGGCCGAGACAGAGGGGATACAGGCAGAGGTAATTACAGTCACATACCCAATGTTTTTCGTCAAACGTCATTTTTATTAGGGTTCCGTATCTGAGTGTTCCATACCCAAAGGGTTAAAATGGCATAATATTACTGAGACTCCACTGTTTGTCTGTCTGTATTCAGACTCGCATGAACTGTGAATAGCTAGACAGTTGAAATTTTCACAGATTTATTAATTTCTGTTGCCGCTATAACAGCAAATACTACAAACAGAGTAAAATAAATATTTAAGTGGTGCCTACAACAAATATCGTTTTTGTTTGCCGTTTTGTACAGAACCCTTCGTGCGCCCTTATTGAAAAGCCATACAAAATTAAACAAAGAAACCTTATAGACAACCTTAATAATTGTTAACTTTACAGACAAGCACATGCCCACCTCCATACTCGCTGTATGACGCTATATTATGTTTACAAAGGAGGTTCAGTGATCACACACATATACTACAAGTGGTAGACAAAATAACTGACTTAGATATATTCTGTCCTAAAACTGGTAAGAAACAACATTATTTGCTTTCTTTTAATCATAATAATAGGTTAACTTATGAAATTGCCGTTCTGCAGTACTGGCCATTTCAAATCAAAATAATTTTTGTTTGGCTAAGAACACTAATTTCAAATTAATTTTATTTTAAAAACATGGAATTCTTTTTCCAAAAGTAGTCATTTGTTTATTGATTAGTGTTACATTTTCATCTCATTTCAATCTTTTTCGTCATCGAAAAATCGTGAACCGCATTGTTACCTGCGATTAAAAATGGATTCTGTTGAATAACCGCAAGCGCTCAGCAAGTTGGTTGGATCCTGGTTTAGCACCTAAACAATGCCCTAAACGAAAACATACCCTTAGAAAAGTGATGGTCACTGTTTGGTGGTCTAGCGCCGGTGTGATTCATCACAGCTTCTTACCAAACGGGGTGAGCATTACTGCAGATGAAGAACTGAACACAATGATGGAGAAGCTGGCACATCTCCAACCAGCATTGGTCAAACGCTCGTCGCCGCTGCTCCTGCACGACAACGCGCGACCTCATACTGCACAGCAGACGGTCCAAGTCCCCAAGAACTGGGGTTGGAAGCTCTCTGTCATCCGCCCTACCCACCAGACCTTGCGTCTACAGACTACTACTTTTTCCAGAATTTGGATAACTTGGCGGGAAAAAAATTCAATAGCCGAGAGACAGTACAAAATGCCTTTGAAGAGTTTGTTGCCTCCCGTCCAGCTGATTTCTTTAAGAAGGGCATCAATAAACTGCCACTGCGTTGGCAAAGATGCATTGATTGCATGGGTGATTACTTCGATTAATACAAATAAAAAATACATGAAAAAAATTCGTTTAAATTTTTTCATACACAACGGCACTTTCATATGTAAAGACCTAATATTATGCTTACCTTATGAAAAATACTAAAAAGTAAAAAAATGTCATTCTTATATTTTCTCTCTTAATTCTTTTTACTCTTGTGTGTGTATCCACATTTAACTTTAACATACTTCATTAACAAAATCTATATGACTTCCAGGTTATTTAAAAGATAATGTACACCCGTACGAACTAATAAAAGCTGTAGGGTGTGGTTTAGTTTTTATTGAAGCACTTAATGTAAGATCATTTTAAGTACCTTTTAAGATATCTGTTAAGTTTCTTACAGTCTATAAAAAAAGATATAATATTTTACAGGAATTTGACGTACAGGATGCAAAGAATGCGCTGTTGCAACTGGTAGGAGACATTGAGGAGCCGCAGTATGTGGAGTTGCCGCAACCCGCTACCACAGTCAGTAGAGACGACAGCCCAGAGCAACCGGACAGGGTGAATTGTAAGACTTTTTTAATATTTTCAAAAATAATGTCGAACATATTTTGCAATCAGGACAGATCACAGAGACTCTATGATATATAGTCCTGATTGTAATATAGTGATATATTTTCTTCTCTGTCACAGATAAGAAAATATATAAACTTACGTACAGAGAAACAGCTTTCGTAGAATGATCCAAATTTGAAAATTTTGACGTTTCCTTCAACGGCCCACAATGTTCTTACACAATCATGGACACACTGTAAGCTTGTTACTACTTCGTGTGCAATAAAATCGAAAGCTAACTATGGAGCTGTTTATCTGTCTTTATCTTGCTTTCTTTAATCTGTAGATAGTGCGAAAGTTTTTCGTCTATACTACAACAATAAATAGGCTCGTCAAGTAAAATATCGCTTACCGTTATAATGTGTCTTCATGGATGGCCAAACCCATAATCTTTGAATTATACATCATACGAGGGGACGTTTTTATTCTCCCAGAATAAGGGGGTTAGAGGGAAGTAATTAGGCTCATTGGGAACCTAATCTGTTCTCTAATTCATAATTAGAAGTGAAAGCTCATTGCCAACCTAATGTTAAAATTTTTAAGCGAAAAAGGCAGCTCATTAATACGGTCTTCAAGATTACAAAGAAAAAGGTGTTTTTACAGTTGTTATTGTTAAGGCAAAAAAGATAGTCATTAGGTTTCTATACTTACAAACTACTTACATGAAATACAAAAACATTCAGTATGTTCAGAAATTGTTAATTTTTAAACTTGAAACGCAATAAGTTTGGAGATATTAGCAGATAAGTTCTTGTGACTTATATCAGGTTTGGTAAAATCAATTACGGATATTTTGGGTATATGATCTACTGCTTGTTATGAGACGTTTATATATACGATATTAAGACGTTTAGGCAAAAAATATTGTCATACTCAAAGTAAAAAATCATCTCATGTATACCCACTCTCCGCTCAACGCAAACTCGCCCATATAAAGGAAGATTTTTTGAAGTGAAACTTCTTTATCGGCGTATGGGAGAAATTTTATAGCAATGAAAAAAAAATTGTAACGCTTTTCTGTTACGCGCCATTTATTTCTAAGTCTATATGATAAGTCTCTAATGAGCAATGAGCACAATGAGCAAAATCCTATATAAATACACTTAGCGTGAGCGTTTTGAGCACTTAGTGGAACACAACACACAACCTTAAATTATTTAAGTTAAATCACGTTTTTCTGTTACGCGCCGTGTTTATTTCTAAAACTCAGTAGTGACGTGAAAAATAATATTTCAATAAAGTGATTGGCAAAAAGAATAAAAGAGTTTATTCTAATTCCAGTGGATTTCTAACAGAAGTAAGTAATTAAACCTTTTTGTAGTGAAACACTACTTTATCGACTAAGACTCGTATGGGAGACATTTTATAGAAAAATCGTCACGATTTTCGGTTACGCGCCATGTTGTTTTGTTATGTTTTTTCTTTCGTCGTGTAATACAAATAAGATATGAGTAATTTAGAATTCTAATGTCAGATACGCGTAGCGCGGCGCTGCGCTGGCACTTGGATTTTTGACCAATTGGTCTCGGGTTCGAATCTAAGTCAGACGAAATATTTAAGCTATTGCATAGCTTTTATCGCGGGCTTTGAGCGCGGCGACCGAATCAAGAAATTCCGTAACGAAAATAAACCTAACACCTCCCACTCCGACCGGCACAGCGGTGCGGCGTTGAAAGCCGTGCATCGTCTAACGTCGTTTTAGTTCGGCAGACTTCGGCACGGTGTTTGTGTGCGTGCGACTAGACGTATGCGTGTAGAATTACTATGCAATAGCTTCACCGCGGCAGTCCCCGAGTGCCACACGTATTTTTTTTTATTTCTTTTTTTTCATAATTTTTGAAGTTTGATGGTTCTTCAGGCACGATGAGAGTATTTTTGGATTTTAAATAATGAATGATGTTTCACTTCTGCTACGTGTACTCTGTACATGTCATTTCTATTTTTTTTTTCGAATATGACAATTATTTTTCAGCCAAAACACTCTAAATAAGTAGATCATATGCCCAAAATATTCGTAATTGATTTTACCTTATATATTTTATACAACTGCAGGAGTACGTGACGTCAGACTTGTGTATGAAGTATTACAAATCTGCATTACAAATCGCTGTTACCTTTGAAAATATTGATTTTCAATACACTGCTTCGTCTGAGAATGTTACTCAAATCTAAGAGTACTATACATTTATGCAATAAAAAATCAATTAACTAGACTATTGCCGAAGACGCGAAGTGACGGCACATAGGACATGTCTTTTGTCTGGTCCTAAGAATATAAAGCGCGCCAAAGTGTAGTATCGCCCATGGATATTAAATAAATATCACAAACACAAAAATAATATTGTTTAGCACAAGAAGGCCTGTCGACAGCTCGCTGTAAGCATAATATATCGAGTGTTGTATCGTATTCGTAATTTGGCAATTGTGCTAGGGGAGAGAAGCAACTATTTAATGGTGTCGTCATGTTTTGGTAAAATTATTCCATTATTGCAGTTATCAAGGGACGTTCGGATATTTTGACGTACTTACAAAACCACTTTCCTCAATGGAAAAATTACGAACAGGACCAAGTGCCTATTGTAAGTATTGTCTTTTTTCAAATAAGTAGTATTTGTAATTTGGACGCTTTATGTAAACCATCTAATATGAACCATAAATGAAAATACAGTCTTCATAAAAATAATCGGTTGTCTGTAAAGTCGGTTTACTGACGATGGTTGAACGTGACAACGTCATGTTTATAGTGCGCGCGGAACTAATTGGCCGCGCCTTAGGTAGGCGTGTTGCCGCCGCGAAGTCCGGCGCCGAACTGAGTAATAACATCAAGCGCATAATATTAATAATAATAATACATCTGTGGCCTACATACACATTTATTCTTTTCATTTATTATTTATTTACATCAATATTATACACATACTTTTAGCTAATATTTTACAGTTGGTAATTAACATATATATTATATAACATTTATATCATTATATGTATGTAAGTACAAACCAACTCGTCGATACGGATACGACAATTTATCGATAACAATTTGTCGACCCGTTCCCAGCGCTGGCTCGAAAAGCATGGAGCTGCAACGTACGCGCAGTAGAGGACGTTTAGCAGTCATTGCTTGGTATCGACGCGGAACGTATGTCACTCGCTTAAGCTTTAGACTATAGACATTACGCTGTGCTTGCTATCCCATCTGAACTGTGCCTTTTGCCCCTAAGACTATCTTGTGCTATAAAGTGTATTTTCTTCTTTCCTGCGCCTTCTTTCATATTGTGTATAAGCTGGTGTGTGGTGTGTGCTCGGACAATATACGCTGAACTGTAAGTCTTTTTTTTTTATTTCCACGGACCTCTGTGGATACTGCACATTTATATACACCCCGTTTATACCATACTGGTGACCCAAAATGAACAAGATACCGGAGTTCGAAGATGCACATGAACCTAACGCTGGCACGTCATCAGAGAATAGTGCGCGGGACATTGTCGATAGAACCGACAGTATCGACAAATGTGTTTAAGGTCGGCGTAAGGGTGCCACTGTTCTGGGCAGGTGAACCGGAAATTTGGTTCGCTCAAGTCGAGGGACAATTTAATATATCTGGAATAACCAACGACTCCACGAAATTTAATTACGTCATTGCACACCTCGATAATCAATATTCTCGAGAGGTTAAAGACATAATTATTAACCCACCTGCCACAAAGAAGTACGAGAAGCTGAAATCAGAACTTATTAGTAGATTGGGCATCTCCAACGAGACGAAAACTAAGCAGCTGCTGATGCATGAAGAGCTCGGCGCCCGCAAGCCCATTTCTTCCGGCATCTCAAAGATTTGGCAGGCCCGGGAGTACCGGACAATTTTATTAAATCTGTTTGGACCACACACCTTCCTCGTGGCGTCCAGCTGGTGCTCGCTGGTCAACCAGCATCGACTTCACTTGAAGACCTCTGCGACCTAGCTGACCGCGTCAACGATTTGGCCGGTACTTCGCCAAGTGTAGCCGCAGTGAGTAGCGAAGTCCCGGGTTCAGCCCTCAGCGATCTTGTCAGGGAAATCGCAGAACTCCGAAAGCAGTTCCAGCAGTTCCAGGCCTCATCTGGTAGGAGCAGATCGAGAACGCGTGCATACCAAGGCAGACGAAGGAGCTCTTCGAGGCAACGATCCCAGTCGAACTACCGGAAATACGGGGTTTTTTCTGTTGGTACCATACCAATTTTGGAGACAAGACCAGCCTTGTGACTACAAGTCGGCGGAAAACGCGAAGGGCAGTCGATAAGGGCGACTGACGATTGCCCATCTACGTCCACTGGTCGCCTGTTCGTCACCGACCGCCCTACGAAGACGCAGTTCCTGGTCGATACTGGAAGCGACCTCTGCGTCTACCCACGGTCGGCACTCTGTGATCGTTGTTCCCGGACTGGGTATAGTTTATGTGCTGCAAACGGAACTAATATCGCTACATATGGTTTTGTTAATTTAAATTTAGATTTTGATTTACGTAGGACTTTTGTATGGCGCTTTGTAGTTGCCGATGTGACGAACCCAATAATTATCGATGTAGATTTTTTAAATTTTTACAACCTTGTTATTGACTGTTGTAATAGACGCTTAATTGATAATTTAACTTCTGTTACCTCAATAGCTGCTGTAGCCAATTGTTAAGACGTACATTCCGTTAAAATAGTAACTGGTGATTCTCGGTATCATGCTACCCTTAGTGAATTTCCCGAAATCACTCGACCAGCTGGTAGGCACAATATTTATATACCACATAACACTATCCACCACATTAGAACGACACCAGGCCCTCCAGTATCCTTACCACCTCGTCGCTTAGCGCCGGATAAATTAAAAATAGCCCAGCAAGAGTTCCGGATCATGGTAGCTGATGGTATAGCTAGACCGTCGGAAAGCCCCTGGTCATCACCACTTCATCTGGCTCCAGAAAAGGGTAATGGATGGCGACCCTGTGGAGACTACCGCAGCCTGAATGCTCGTACAGTGCCTGACAGGTACCCGATTAAGCACATCTAAGATTTCGCGTATGATATTGCCGGTTCGAAGGTATTTAGCACTCTGGATCTAGAAAAGGCTTATAATCAGATACCTGTCACGACGACCCGTTCCCCGACGACATTCCTAAGACCGCCATCACTACCCCTTTTGGACTTTTTGAGTTCCCTTATATGACGTTTGGTCTACGCAATACAGGCCAAACGTTTCAACGGTTTGTCGACGAGTTTACCAGAGGTCTTGACTTTGTGTACGCATATTTAGACGATTTTTTGATCTATTCTAAGAGCGAAGCAGAGCACGAGGAACACCTGCGAGCAGTCTTCACTAAGCCATAGCATGCTGGTCAACACGTCGTAAGTGTGTCTTGGGAGTTTCAAAGATAACTTTTTTAGGATACCAGATTTCATTTGATGGATGCAGACCACTGGAATCCAAGGTGCAGGCAATCATCGACTTCCCGCCACCGACCAATGTCAAGCAACTGCGAGGTTTTTTGGGTATGCTAAATTTCTATAGGAGGTTTATTCCCCGTGCAGCCCAAATTCAAGCCCCTTTGCATGCTTTATTGACGGGGGCGGTGAAAGGATCGCAGCCAATCCACCTTACCAGAGACTCTTTAAGTGCCTTCCAGGCGTGCAAGGATAGCTTGTCTAACGCAGCCATGCTGGCTCACCCGGATCCCTCTGCAAAACTAGCAGTGGTGACGGATGCGTCAGACAAAGCAATCGGTGCAGTGCTGCAGCAGTTTTTAAATGACAACTGGGAGCCACTGGCTTTCCTTTCTAGGAAGCTTAGCCCCTCGCAAGCCAAGTACTCCTCGTACGATAGAGAGCTGCTGGCCATATATGAGGCGATAAAATATTTCCGCCACATGCTCGAGGCTCGTCACTTTACTATCTATACTGACCACAAACCGATAAGTTTTGCCTTTCATGAAAGGAAGACCAACTGTTCGCACCGTCAGTATAGGTACTTGGACTTCATATCTCAATTCACGACAGACATCCGTCATATTAGTGGCAAGGATAATGTTGTGGCGGATGCATTGTCGCGAATCGAGGAACTAGATGCACCGGTCAGTCTCGAGGCTATAGCCCGACATCAAGCCTCCGATCCAGAGCTTCAACAGCTACTAAACAGCAGTACTTCCTAACAGCTGCAGAAACTCCATGTCCCTGGAAGCCAAGACCTTTTGTACTGCGATGTTAGTACGCTGGTTACCAGGCCGTTCGTACCAAAGCTTCTGCGTAAGCAGATTTTTGATAGCCTGCACTCTTTAAGTCACCCTGGTCGCAAAGCCTCGGCAAAGGTTTCTGAAAGGTTTGTGTGGCCGGGTGTCAAAAAAGATTGTATGGAGTGGGCTCGTTCATGTTTGTCGTGCCAACGAGCAAAAGTCAATCGACACGTGACTTCACCGTCGGACACTTTTAATCTACCGCGTGCAAGGTTCAAACAGATCCATATAGAACTGGTTGGGCCTCTGCCTGTTTCCCATGGCTTCCGGTATTGCCTCACCGCAGTAGATCGATTTACTCGCTGGCCGGAGGCAGTACCGATAGAAGATATCACGGCAGAAAAGCCGTTGCAAAAGCCCTGCTGTCTACCTGGATTGCTCGGTTCGGTTGTCCTACAAGCATCACACTGACAGGGGCCGTCAATTTGAGTCAGCCCTATTTCAGTGCTTATCTAGGATAGCAGGATTCGAGCATAAAAGGACTACAGCATATCATCCGGCCTGCAACGGTTTAGTTGAACGGATTCACCGTCAGCTAAAAGCGGCTATCGTTTGTCATGCAAATGACAGATGGACTGAGTCGTTGCCCTTGGTTCTGTTGGGAATACGCAGCTCATTTAAAGAGGACTTACAGAGCTCTTCAGCCGAGCTTGTCTACGGAGAACCACTGAGGCTCCCCGGAGAATTTTGGGAGTCAGTTAATAATAATAATAATAATAAAACATTTATTCGACAAAATAAGACATTACATTACATACATAGATTTACGCTATAAGACACAATAACATGAAACGCAATAACAAAAACAGAAATAAGTATTATATAATAGTATTTTGCTTTGTTTTTTGTTTAATGAGTAGGTACCTGCTAAAATTTAACGCACGCCAAGATGCGTGCGGATAGGAAGGTAGGCAGCGTAATGTGAAATGTCCTATTGCCGAAATGGACATCACTCAGGCGTATCACCGCGGTGTGAACACCACAGTGCCTGGTATTATGTGATTCCATTAGCTTTGCCATTTGAAGTACAGATTTACACTCAGCAACCGCATTAGAAAGTTACATAAATACATAAACGAGCGAAAGATAAATTATATTATGGGATGCTATATATATATATATATATATATGTATATTAATAGTGTGTCTCACTGCTATGGACAATGCAGCGATCACGCCACCCGCGCCCTCCGCACGCCCCGCACACATTTCCCTGGATAGTGACTACAGCTATGTTGCAAGGGGCAGACGCGCGCAACGCTAGCCAGTTGCCACAGGCCTGTCCATAGCAACTATCACGAGATAAATAATATTATAAATAACAAGATCTATTAAATACTTATTTGCTAAATAAGTATAAACTTATTTACATACTAGCGCAATACAAGTATAGAAAGGTAGGTTTAATGTTGATCTTATGTTATATTTTTAAACATACTTAGGTAATTCAGTATTATACATAATTAATATACTTAAGATAAAAATAGATATTTATACATTTAGGTAATTGCTACGAAATAAAATAGAACAAAGTGTTGTAATAAGAGATATGATGTGGGCAGTACAACTGATAGCTCAACCATTTTACTGAAAAATTGGTACCTGACCTTGAAGGCGACTACGGTCCACCTGTAAACCGCCATGACTCAGCTTACAACCCGAACGGTAAGTAGTATATGTGATGTCATAATTAGCGTAATAAAAAATTAATTCATTAAATAATAATAATTAATAGTATAGCAATTAAATCAATTAGTAAAGCATTATATAAATAGAATATTATATAAGTAGGATATACAAATATATATATATATACATACATACATATATATATATATATATATATATATATATATATATACATATATATATATATATACATAGTTACTTGCACGACGTCTGATATTTCAGATTTTACTGCGAGGCTTAAGGGCATAATTGAAAAATTACGTCCCGTTCCTGCTTCGCGCCATTGTAGCCCGAAAGTATTTATTTTTAAGGAATTAGGAACCTGTAGTCACGTCTTCCTTCGCGATGACACGATTCGTGGTTCACTTGGTCCTGCTTACTCCGGTCCTCACAAAGTGCTTTCCAGAGGGGACAAAGTTTTTAAAATTCTCCTCAACAATAAGGAGGTGATAGTGTCTATTGACCGGCTTAAAACAGCTTTTACACTGGACAACGTCAAAGACACTCTCACACCAGTACAACCTCCACAGCCTAGAACAACTCGCTCAGGGCGAGTTATCAAGTTCCCTGATTATTACCGTCCCTGAGGGACTCTGGTGGGGGGTGGTGTGGCCTACATACACATTTATTCTTTTCATTTATTATTTATTTATATCAATATTATACACATACTTTTAGCTAATATTTTACAGTTGGTAATTAACATATATATTATATAACATTCATATATATCATTACATGTATATAAGTGCAAACCAACTCGTCGATATGGATACGACAATTTATAGATAGCAATTTATCGACCCGTTCCCTGCGCTGGCTCGAAAACCGGTTCAAGCCTGGAGCGACAACGTACGCGCAGTAGAGGACCTTTAGCAGTCATTGCTTGGTATCGACGCGGAACGTATGTCACTCGCTTAAGCTTTAGACTATAGACATTACGCTGTGCTTGTTATCCTATCTGAACTGTGCCTTTTGCCCCTAAGACTATCTTGTGCTATAAAGTGTATTTTCTTCTTTCCTGCGCCTTCTTTCATATTGTGTATAAGCTGGTGTGTGGTGTGTGCTCGGACAATATACGCTGAACTGTAAGTCTTTTTTTTTTTATTTCCACGGACCTCTGCGGATACTGCACATTTATATTCACCCCGTTTATACCATACATCTATAATAAAGCCTCTCCGTCCCACCGCTCACATACCTAAGGAGCGGCTAGCTGAGGTAACGGTAATGCGAGGTAACGCTGGTACTTGGTAACAGTAACAGTACTTGGTAACGCATGAGTCATGTTTTTTCGTGCGTGCAGCCGGCTCCATCGAATTATAAGACGTTATCACGTCAAAAGAAATGCATGTGTTTTGCGGCTGTCTTCGAGCGAGTGAGGATATTGAAGTCCCAGACCCAGGCAAGGGCGTGCGGTTTTAAAAGGCTTCTAAAAGCTAGACAAATTTAGCGCCTCTATAATCTAATAGCTTTTTATTTAATTTCAGACAAATACTAGTCATAATGTTGTCGTAACAACTGGTAAAGATTTACATCGTTTTAAAATTACTAACAAAAATCAAATGTACTGCGAGCCAGAAGATGGTCAAAAAGAAACAAATGACTCAAGAGGTGATAATAATAAATGTGACAGTAACAAAGTAATAAGGAAATTTAGTGTAATTGATAAGTTCGAAAATAGAATCAGTGAATTAAATACTGAAGATATTTCAAGTAATAGCTTTCAGGGATCAAAGCAGATTTCTGTGTCGAATCACTCAAAGAATGAGGAGAAAATTGATAAAGAGATTTGCGAAGAAAATAATTACTTCTGTAATAATGGACCGACTCAAATAGATAACTTTTATGAAGAAAATAAAAATTCTGAAGAGTCTATTGTTATAATAGAAACGGATAATGAGATAAATGAAACAAAACCTGCAAGTTCACCGCGTGTGGATAACTCGGCAAGAATCAATGAATCGAGTACCATAACTGATGATTTTCCTGTATTAAACAATGACCCCATTACCCATTATTATGTAGACGATGCAAACCAATATTATTTATTTGTGAAATTTTTTTTGACGGAGCTTAGTAATATGTTGCTTTTAATACACACTTTTATGTAAGTATCTAAAACTTATTTTGTCTCGTAATTTGGCACATTAAACATTTACATTGTAAGTAGTCATCAAAGTGTCATCAACAAAATATTTATGCATTGCTAATGTAAAATTCGATTTTCAGCAACGATAGTATTGACCGTTTCCACAATACAAAAATGACAGACTACGACAGAAAAGAGTTGCACGAGGAGGCAATCCAAACATACATCAATTTGAAAAATATCATTCTTGACTTGAAAAGGTATGTCCAAAACCATAACTATGTTAATTTTTAAGATTTTGATAAGAAGAAGGGGAATAATAATTCTTTTAACCAGGGTAAAACAAAGGACATATTTTTGTCACAGTATTCAGTTATTACTACCAGAATAGTCAACATGCAATGTAGATAGAAAACTTTTAAACAATAATATATCAATGTTAAGTGTGTAAGCGATGCGAGCAAGCAATTTTTTCCTCTATTTCCACCTGTTCTGTTGTGTAGTTATGTCGGCAGAACTAATGGGATTTTTTTTACCATTAGTTCTGTTCACAGAACAAATGGGAATTGAATTCCCAGTAGCTCTGTTCACGTCTCCATGCAGTTTGCTATCAATTATCAAGTGCTGGCCACATGAGGTAAGTATCTCTTCTTTATTTGTTTCCTGATGACAACGTCATGAAATTCATGTTTCAAGGGTTTCAAGAGGGCAATAATATTAATCTGATATTGCAACTGGTTGTTGTTGTTTGTTCAATGGTGGAGTTTAACATAATAAGACGCGGCCGCGGGCGCGTGATGCTCGAAAATGGCTTCGAATATTACCGGCTCTCTAAATATCAAAATTACCTACCTACCATTACCATTACATTACCTACCAAAATTAGTACCTTTCAAAGAGGTTTATACTATTCATGCAGATCTCGAAAGCTCTGAAGATACTATCAATGTGATGCCTCTAATATATGCACTTCTTAGTCACAAAACCAAAAAAGCCTATACCACACTTTTCAGTCTAATAAAAACACAGAATCCAGATTGGAAACCTTCCACTTTCATTACTGATTTCGAGGAAGTCGCCATTCTAGCCATTGCTGATGTTTTCCCAAATGCTGATCATCAGGGATGTTACTATCATTTCTCAAATAAACTGTGGAGAAAATCAAAGCAATTGGGCATTAAAGACAAACGCAAGAGAAGAATCGTAAGTTTGTGCACCGTTCTTCCACTATTGCCCGAAGAACGTGTTATGGAAGGATGGGAATATGTAAAATCCCAAGTTCTGGATTTTAGTGACAGGTGTGTCTTGGATAAGTTTATGAAATATATCAGTTTCTGGATGAAACCTAGGCGCATCAAGTCATGGACTGCCTTTAGTCGGCGCCATCGCACAACTAATGTTGTTGAGGGCTGGCATCGTGCCATTAACGGCACGTTCAAAACCAGGACAGCGACTGTTTATCAGTTCCTGAAAAACATAGAAGATGCATCGTTTTTTTTTCTGTTAAAGCCATCCAAATGGCAAATTTCAAGAAAAAAGCCAAACGAAGGACAAATCTGCAGGTCGAAAACGACGCGATGATCAGAGTGTACCAAATGCAATTACTTAACGGTGACATTGGGATACCTTTGTTTTTAGAGAAACTACGTTAATATTTTTTTAATCCTTTATGATATGTTTGTTATAAGAGAAACTGCATTATTACATATTTGTGAAAGTAAATTGTTTACGTTCACTGGTCTTATCTCTCGACCGAACTACGTAACAGAACAGTTGGGAATTTTTGAGATTGAAGCAGGGTGTAATGCATAGTCTTATAAATCACAGTACTAATGGTAAAAAAATCCCATTCGTTCTGCCGACAGAACTACTCAACAGAACAGGTAGAATAGAGGGATTTTTTCATATTTGGGGCTTAAACACATTTTAACATACCCTATTCCGTAAGTCTTTACACTTAAACATGAACAGCGAGCGAGAAAGTTTTATTTACATATTAATTATACTTTGATTATATAAATATATTATGTTTAAAAAAATCGACTTGTATGTTCCTTCTTTACAAAACGCCAATTTCATATGTAATTACCTAATACATATAATATTCTAAAACTATAACCTACAATCACACTCACTAACACACACTTTTATCACGTATAGCCGGCGACGTGATGCGCGCTTCATTAGGGAGGAGCCTCCCCTAAACCGGTAGAACACGTCCGTCGGCCAGAATTCCTCCACCTCAAAGGCCGGTAGAAGATGCGTTGGTACTCTCACCACAAAGGAACTAAAGTTAAACTTGTGGTGAGACTCCAAGCGCTCGACCCTTAAGTTGAAAGACGTCTTCTTTCGGATGTAGTCCAGAACGTCCTCGACCTTCGTGGACCAGTGCAGTTGGGACACCTACAGCGGCGTTGCAGGTACCTCACACCGCAGACGCTCCTCGGGTCCGCTGGGTGCGGTGCTGCGGTGGTTGCGGACGGCGGGCTTCCTCTTCTTTCTTCTCTCCGCCAGTGTGAAGTCCTCCTCATCACACCTGCTCTCATCCTTGCCGAGTCGAAGAGGTTCAGCTTTGCGGCCCTTCTTCACCCCCTCGTCTTCACCCGCGGGGGCAGCGCGGGGCACCCCTCGTCTTCACCCGCGGGGGCAGCGCGGGGCAAGCGACGCTTGCATATTTATTCGGCCGTCAGTGGACTCAGTTTCGACTCGACCGCAAGCGGCGAGCTGACAGCGGCGGTTGCTGACCCGTATGATTTCCCTGACATGCAAAACGACGAGTCGAACTACGCTCCACTACGCATGTTTACCGAGTCTCGGGTGACCTACATAATGAATGAATACTTTTTAGTTGTAATATTTCACTACGCAACTCACTGATGGTAGATTCCGAGGCATCTAATCTTCCTCGCATCTCGTCCTCATCATCGTGATGTTGAACTTATTTAGCAGGCTGGAGACGTTGACGCCTTCCGCAGATACCGCCGGCAGTCTGTGTAGCTCCTTAGCCATAAATACCGGCACATCCGCTGGATTCGTGCGCTTGAGCAGGGAGATGATGTCCTGCAAGCTTCCGTCGCTCCCATCTCTCCTTTGAGACGTCATCTGCGTGGTCTTACTGAGCGCTTCGTACAGCATCAGCTTACCCTTGCAGATCTCCTCGCTGGTGTAGGTCATAAACAAGAGTTTTGATTTATTTCGCCCTCTTAGGCACCCACCAACACCTCCAACCCCGCCCTATCCAAATAAAAAATCCAAAAATCTAACCAACAATACTAAAAAACCCGGAAGTGAAACAATATTAAATAAAATTAAAACAATAACAAATGAAAAAGGCCTCAACCCGGCTGGTCCCGTGAGACGAGACGAAGCACATAATATATAAAACATTTAAAATCGCAATACCAAACACTAGAACATCTAGAACTCACGAAAGCTTGTAAGAACTAGAGAAAGCTCTGAACCAAATAAACTACGATATTCTGGGCATTAGTGAAATGAGAAGAGCAGGCGAAAAGCCGCAGGTGCTTGGCTTCGGACACGGCAGAAGAAGTAGTAACGGGCAAAAACTAGTCGAATTCCTCATGGAACATAATCTCACAGTACTTAATTCAACTTTTAAGAAAATACACTAAATAAGTGGACCTGGATATCTCCCGGTGGCTCCTTCAAGAACAAAATCGATTACATTATAAGAAATTACCCTAAAGCATTCACTGACATAGCGGTCATAAACAAGCTGAACTTCAATACAAATCATAGAATGCGCGCTGTTCATTGAGGAAGCAACAATTAAAACTTCGAGAAACCACAGAAAAAATTACAACAAGCAGAAAATGTTTGTCATTCAAGTAAACGCAAACCACTTCTACGAAATTAAAAAATAGATGCTAAGCGGAAGCATTAGCACCAACACAAAAATATAACCCAGTAGAAAAAAGACTTAAAACAGATATTAACAGTAACCAACAAAACAATAAATACCAGTTGAGCAATTTTACCCTGCAACTATTGAAAGACCGAAAATACCCAATTTTCGGTCTTTCAATAGATATAAGTATAAGATATAAAGGTATCTTCATTTTCTTTCAGTATCGTCGACAGAGAAACTTGTGATGAAAATGCGCTTCGAATTTTGCTAATCGGTGCCGACGGGGCCTTACAAGACAAACGAATTACTAATTATAGGTAAACTAACATCTATTGATAAATGATGCAGTATTCATTTTCGACAAAATTGTACTAGTAATAGTAAACTATCTCATTCCCTCAAAGATTTAGGACTTCCAGCCCGCTTGAAAATTCGCTCTATGATTAATCTACTTAATATTACAGTGTTCATTTTCTTCCTCGATTTCTTTCGCACAGAATTAAAATGTAAGTAAACTATCAGTAGGTATGCCAAATTTTGTTTCAGACGCGTAAAGGAGTATCTTTACACGCTAAAGTGCTGTCGCGGAGAAGGTAGAATTAGCGAGTGTTGTAGCGTTAAGTCAATATACGAAATTCTACGTGTTCCGTGACCGCACTTGTGCACCCTAATAATATTTTTTTCTGCTGCAGGCAAGTGATATCGAAGTGTCTGGAGCAGGCGCGACACCTAGCGGGCTCCCTGCGGCTGCTGCTGCGCGCGACCGACCGCGGCTGCACGCTGTCTGACAGCTCCGATGCCGGAGACACCACCTGCATCAATATATTCGAGTAGACTGACTGCAGACTCAGCATAGAATATTAGAATGGTAAGTATCAGGTCTCTAAAATACTGTACATGCTCGTTGTTCTCATATACAGCTAAGGCCATTTCGCTGGGGTCAAAGTAGATAAGACATTGATGACTGATATTTTTTATACTACTGCTGCTGGACAGCATATTTATCTTGAATGCGATATCAAAAGTGGCGTGTCAATATACTTATATCCACGAATTGATGAAGCACAAAATACCATACCATAGTAACTACTAACTGATAATACTAGATTTAGAATTAAAATCATTATGTGTGATGTTTAATCAGTAGTTATATCTAACCGCCTCAGTGTTGTCTGTTAACCATATATTTCTATTTAATGTTAACGACTTTGAGACTATATTATTTACTTTTTATATAATATTAATTTTAATATATGGCTGGGTTAGTATTGACATTGTTAAACTGTTGTCTATTTCGTAATAGTTTTTAAGTACATCTTGTTATTATAACTTTAAAACCAAGAACAGCGTGTGTTCAAGTTTGTAATATTAGCAAGTTCAAATTTTTATCAACAAACAATATATGTAATAGACATTATCATGGCACTGCTATCCTACTAGAAGTATTATAAATGTGAAAGTTTGTGAAGATGGATGGATGGATGTTTGTTACTCTTTCACGCAAAAACTACTGAACTAATTACGATGATATTTGGTATGGTAGTAGTTTAAGCTCTGGATTAAAACATAGGACACTTTTTATCCCGAAAAAGTAGTGTTCCCGTGGGGTACTGTATTTACGCGGGCGGAGCCGCGGGCAACAGCTAGTTATATATATGCAGGTAAAACTATAATATCTTATCCATTTTCACTGACTGGTCGCTTTTTATGTTTCTCGTACTTACTGTGACATGGTTCCTATATTTAAGGTGATATTATAAGTATTATCTTGTTGCAAAATTCCAAAAACGATATATATTTTGTTTATTTTATGTAGATTTTAATATAAAATATGTTGCTAATTGTTGTTTCAAAAAGTGTGATGTAATTTAGTAGGGGAGGCACAGAGTAACAAAATTACTATGTGCCTTCTACTAAATTATAGTTTTCTAAAAATGTAATTTCTGGTCTTGTTTTGCTTCCCTTAAGCAGAAATTGTTGGCATACATAAGAAAATAAGATTTAAAAAATTTGCCTTGAACTAAAAGGTTAGTAAATTCTGAGCACTTATATTTCGAAAAAAAAAGGTGCATTTTTTACATTTTCACACCTTCAATTGACTGGTATATTTTTGTAACTTACAACAATAGACCAGTCAATTGAAGGTGTGGAAATGTAAAAAATGCACTTTTTTTATAAGTACTCAATATAATATTGTACATTTCTTGTTTCATTTAGATTTTACATAAAATTTGAAATTGTTAAAAACCATTTAATTTTGAAGTTATCATTGTTTTTTTTTATTAATAAAATCCAATAAACGTTTATTTACTTACGTGCGTTTTATTTGCCTGAATTTCGACATTGTCTTAAAAAATGTTTGATTAATGAAACATTAGGTAAGAATTGAGGAAGCTACACAAATTGTTATGTGATGATTGCTGTGCTCGGTTTAGCTAAAATTAGGTCATTACATATGAAATTAGCGTTTTGTAAAGGAGGAACATGAAAGTCGATTTTTTTAAACATATTTATTTAATTAAAGTATATACCATTGCTATCTATGCACTTTCGCCATCTCATAGGTAGTTCATTGATTCCTTTACTAAAAAAACCATTCGGACAGGAATCAATAAAATCTTTGAAGGCGCTTTGGACTGCCCCATCGGAGTTGAATTTTTTCCCTTGCAAGAAGTTATCCAAATTTCGAAAAAATGGTAATCTGTTGGAGCAAGGTCCGGGGAGTACGGTGGATGACTTAGACATTCCAATTGAAGCTCCTCTAATTTGGTAGCCATCTGTTGTGCAGTGTGTGGTCTAGCGTTGTCCTGAAGCAGCAGTGGCCTAGAGCGAATGACCAACCTCGGTTGCTTAGCAGCTAGCTTTTCCATCATGATTTGCAGTTGCTGGTAATAGACATCTGCCGTAATCGTCTGGCCAGATTTAAGAAAGCTGTAGTCAACGCGACCGGCAACACCAGACGCTCACAAGTAACTTTATGTCAATTTTAGCTTGGGGCAGGCTTTGGCTGGTTCGCCAGGGTTCAGCCATTGCGATGAGCGTTTCCGATTATCGCACAGGATCCACTTATCATCACAGGTAATGATTCGATTTACAATCCCTTCATTATTGTGGCGGTTGAGTAATGAAACGCAGCAGTCTACGCGCGTTTGTGGGTTTGCTGCAGTCAATTCATGACCCCACCTTTCAAGCTTTTACACCTTCCGAATTTGCTTCAAGTGGATTAAAACAGTTTTATCACTAATACCGCAGCCTGCAGCTAACTCAGACGTGGTTTGCGATGGATCCGCTTCCACAATAGCCTTCAATTCTTCATTATCAACTTTGGTCTCCGGCCGTCCACGGGGCTTGTTCTACAGGTCGAAATTTCCAGAACGAAAACGTCGGAACACCGCCGCCATATACATCATTAATCCTTCGAGCCGTTTTTGCAGCACTGGTGCCACGGTGAAACTCGTACACGAAAATAATACGATATTTCAAGTTTTCCATTTTGTAAACAGAGTGACGCAAAGAAAAAACTATTAATTACGGTTTTCGAAACACAAATGCATGAGTAAATAGCGGTATAAATTTGAAATTGGAATTCCTTACCAAAGAAGATATACCTACCTATTTGAGATCAAAGTGGCCAGTACGACAAAACGCTAATTTTATGTGTAAGGACCCTAATAATAGGTACAAAACACAGCCAACACTGTGCACGATTACATAAGATTTACCAATTTTTATGCTTTAAGAAATATTTTTGACATTCAGGTCAGGCCGAGACCTGCTTAGCAGGTCTTCTTCATAGAGAAGCCCTAGCCTGTATTACAGGTAGGGATTTGGATGATGCGTCTTTAAAAGGTAAGTGGTAATAAGTGAAGCCGGTAGGATTAGTGTTATAGGAAACCCCACGCCACTGCTGCTTAGTCACATACAGTGTAATTTATTAAAAAACATTAATGGTGTCAAAATAAAACTACAGTAATTGATCTTGACACTTTGAATTTATTATTATTAATAAATATAGATTGGATTATAGGTTTTGATATTGTTAAAGATACATATTTTATAAGAAATATTCTTATACCTGATTAATATGAAATGCTTATAAATTATAGCTTATCTGGGTAAATGTTTCTAATATTTGCCCAGATGCTCTATAAAGAAAAAGTTAGAAACTCTAAATAGAGTGTGCCGACGCTTCTGATTAATTAGAAGTTTGACATCCATGCAAAGACAGTGCCCTGCACTAAAGCCCTGTTCAAAAAGCTTCGTCGGACGACTATGGTTTCTAAAGACAATGTTGGACTGTGGTAATACATTTCTACTATTGTCGAGAATAAGAAGAATACTGGGTATGAAATACATTGAGAGATAAAATTTAGTCATAACAAACTTACATATTATAGCAGCAGTTATTATATAACATTTTAACCAATCGCCGCTAGCAACAGTTGGGCTACGTCTTCTCTCGGTGAGCGTGCCATTAAATTCATAGTAACCCCAACGTTACTAGGCGCTAGCCTGGCGCGAACTAGAACAGGGGCACCACCTCTAAATATACCTCCTCCTCTGATTTCCTTGACAGAATCTCCTGTTATAGCCGCTTTCGGCAACCCTAAGTGCTCGCATACAGCTTTCGCAGCTTCGTTGATATCGTTCTGCGGCAGCACGAAGTTATCACTAGCCTCCGGAGCATTGGCCGCTCTTTCCCAGGTCTGTTGCCAATCGTCTCCCCCAGCTCTAGCCCTAATTTGGTCAGAACAGGCCATGAAAAATTCTTCCAATGGATAGGAGTCTGCATATCCCTCTCCCGGGTCTGGCTCACCGGTGGTTGGATCACAATCATGAACCACGAACTCTAACGTCGCCCCAAAGGAACCTAATGAGTCTAGAAACGCGGAAGGATATTCGACGATTATAAAGACGCTGTCCGGTTTATCGTAAGCTAGTTTCTGGCATGGTAAGATTGTTTTGATCTCGTATTCTGCAGGAATATCCAATTTTACATGCACCTGTTCTAAAATTTGGTCACTTAAAGTATTTATGCATTCAAACTGTAACACTACATAGCGGGCATAAACGTGCTTTAGCAATCGCACTCTGTATTCTGTTTCAGCTTCTGTTAATTCTATTGGAGCGTTAGTTTTAAATATGGGCCCTAGGCGCTCAATTCCTGGTAACTTTGCCAACTGTTCAGAGTATATCTCTTCAATAGAAAGTTGTTTAGGCTTACGTACTTCAATCTCAGTAATGTCTTCCTTCGTATCTTTCACTTCCACGGTGGGAACGGTGTTGAGATCGAACAGTTCCTCAGGGTTGACAGCGATATGATCGCGCAAAGCTTTCTCAAGTAGTGCCACATTCGGTTTCGGAATGTTTATTATATAGTCGTTAATAAGTTGCGGATCTCCAGAATCGAGTATAGCACTGTACAGAATAGCACGATCTCTTACTTCATCTTCGTCATCTAACTCACAACGCGCGAGGAGAACGCGAATGTTTGGTAGCAACTCTGGTCGCTGAGCGCCAAATTGTGCAACAGCTGATACCGCAGCTGCTCGGACAGGTCCGGACTCTAATATAACTCTGTTATAGATGAATCTTATGTATCTAGACGGTTGACGTGACTTCGGACCTTCGCGTCCCAACAAATGCAAAATACGAACAGCTAGAGCTGTGTGCTCACAGTCTTCAATGAATTCACAAAGATGAGCTAGGCCCGTTTCTTTCGCATCTGGATTTTCTTCAACTAAAGCGATAATGGCGTCTGCTATTGCAGCTTTGTATTCTAAGCCACCTTCATCTCTCAGCATACCAGCAAGAAATGCCGCTAAAGCTTGATGTTTTCTGGGAAATTTCGTGCATAGCCTTCTAATTGCCTTGACAACAATAATTTTAAATTCATCAGATATTTCTGAGACAAAGCTAGATATTTGCTTCATGAGTCTGTCCACTGAGCTCTCGGCACCGGTCGCTAAAAGGGTAGTTACTGCAAGTGTTGCTACTGATCTATTGGGATCAGAAATAAGATTTTCTAAATCTACTGCACAAGCAGCAACTGAAGTATTGTGTTTAGCAGTAAGTCTTGCTAGTGTTCGGGCACCAGCAAGTCTTAATGTTGCCTTAGAAGATCCACAGAACAATTGCAATACTGAAATAGCGGGAGCTAGATCTCTAGCAGTTTTTCGGAGATTAACAATAGCATGAGCGGCCTCATAAATCACCATTTCAGATTTGTGACGGAGACAGCTTTCAATAAACTCGATATAAGGTTGAGCGGCATCAGAATCATCATCTTCTGCAAGCTGTGCCGCTAATCGGATTAAAAGGCATAGTGCATATGGCGACTTTAGAGGAGATTTGGCCAACCTAGTTACCATTTTAACTGTAGATAGTTTATCATTCTTTCGAGTAGCAGCAACAATACCTAAAGCATGGTAGGATACCATAGCATTGTCTGAATTGATGGCTTCCTGCAAAAAAAAGTAACAGATTAGTAATTGATATTGTCTACTCTGAAGTCCCATTTCTTGAACCCCAATTCTCTTCTTCAATTTAACTTGAGACTTTCAATTTTCTTTCAATAAATTTATTGTCTTGATATAAACGGTATGTTATAGTTTGGACCAATCATAATGTGATTATTGTCAGTTTGACATTTATGAGAATACCATTTTGCAGTTTTATCTTATTAGGACTGCATTGTACCGGATCATGTAAGATTTAATTAGCAGAACCGACCTACAGATATCATGCTATGGTGTTATCACATATATAAATCAAGTATTTTAGTTAAATAATAACATATTTTAAATAGTACAAAGTAATCCCACGTAAAAGCTAGTCTTACGTATAAAATTCTCATTTTACATTGTTTATTACTATTATTGTGTGTATATATATATTTGTGTATATTTGGTAGGTAGGAATAGGTTGCAAACTATTTTGACACCAACAAGTGATAAATTAGATAGTAGAACAATGTTTTCTGGGTCAGCCAGTAATATTATAGTATTGTAAATATGTTAAACATCAATATTCTCATCTACTAGTACTATGCTAGCAGCTAGCTACAGAGCTACAGGTTCACTACAAGTTCTAGAACCATTTTTAATTTTTTACAGATATAATATATTATCATCTTTACCTCTGTGTATTGGTTTAGATAACTTAATTGTTAATAAACACAAATATTTATTTACTTACATATTAATATAATGAAATACTGAATTAGTGAGCACTTACCTGGGCTTCATTTGCCCATCGTTTAACAAGATCAGGAGCAGTAGATGACAAATGTAAAGCAGAAACTAATGCTGCTGAACTAACAGCAGGGTTTTTGTCAACGATAGCTTGCTTCATGTACCTTTCAATAGCTTGCAACATGGTGCTGTCTGTAATACTGCAAAGTGCCCTTATGGCTGCTGCTCTGTATAAATCCTCTTTTCCAGTCATGTCCTTAGTCAATGACGATGTAACGATTATGACATCTTGAGCAAGTTTACTCAATTCCTTAATGCAAAGGTAAACCATTCGGCGAAGCATAACATCTTTAGATTGAAACAATTTAGTTGTAGCAAAAAAAGCATCCGTTGCTTCTTGGGTATTCAGTTTCTCACCTTGATTTAACAAGTACAGGATTTTTGATAAAATATGCGAACATTTTCGAGGGTTAACGGGGGTTGCGTTGAAATACCTTGTTTCTTGTAAAATAATAGTTTTATCCATGTTTTGGTAAGGATTAGCACTACTATCTTCCTCTTCCTTTTTATCTCGCTTGAACGAGCTCATTTTTAGTTTTTTTCTCGGTAGTAAGAGAAGATTATGAGGTGCCGACGAATACAGTTTCGATTTTAAGTTTATCTCAATCGATAAAATTTACTTACACACGTTACACGTCATTTCGTGCTAAGTTGCTACATATGACATTGAGAGTTGACACATTATTTTTTAAATTTATTTAAATAATTAAAGAGACCATAGACATGGCATAGCACCAGCCCGAGACTCGAGAGTACAATGCTTAGAGCATTAATCCAACCGGAGTAGCCATTGTCAGGCGTTCCCCGTTGCCAAAGGTACGAGAACGCCGGTCTTATCAGATAAATAAAACTACTTGCTGCGCGTATTGACGTATTCGGCAAATCACAGTGAGGCGGGACGAACCGGAGCTAAAAATGACGAATTTCTGTGTTTTTTTTTTAATGTAAAAAGAGATCCAAAACTTCTAATAAACATAAGGACAACGTTACTTTCCATCTATAAGTATTATTTTGTCTAAATATTAACAAATAATTTAATAAATAACCAAAAATAAAATAAAAACTCGGTTAATAAATGTTGCCACTGAATCGTACAAGATCCTAACAGGGTAATAATATTTAAAAGTAGTCATATATAAAAACTTCATTTCATATTCGTTCTTGTTATTACTGTTTCAAAATGAAGAAACTTATCTAATAACAGCGTTTTACCCTGCAATAAAACGCTTATTAACTACTTACCTAATTCAAATCCAAATAATGAGAGTGGCAACACTATTTTTCGTATGTGTTGCGAAAACCGTACCTAAACGACTTCAACATCCTCTACGGGTGCGTTCCACTAAGCGTTCAAAACGATCACGCTCACGCACCGACCCACCGTGGGAGAGCCATGCTTCGGCACGAATGGGCCGGCTCGACCGGAGAAATACCACGGGCTCACAGAAAACCGGCGTGAAACAGCGCTTGCGCTGTGTTTCGCCGAGTGAGTGAGTTTACCGGAGGCCCAATCCCCTACCCCCCTAGAAATGCCGCAGTTGAAAAGCAATTTGTTACCCCAGGAGGGTACCAACTGCGTTGGAGAATCCCTCTCTGGACGTCCATGCTCAGGAACCCCTGGAACTGAAGGTGGACGTCCAGGCTGCCCCTCGTATTCTGGGGAGGGCAAAACTGCGCTCCAATCTGCTCGGGGCAAGAGCAAACGCACAAAGGCACCCCCCTCGATATTAAACATGGACTTTTGTAATATCAGGGGATTACACTCCAACCTTAATGCCGTCCATTACCACCTTGAGACGGCAAAGCCGGCTTTGCTCTTTTTAACCGAGACGCAGATATCATCTCCGAGTGACACATCATACCTTTCCCACCCAGGGTATTCTCTCGAGCACTCCTTTCTGCCCAAAGCTGGAGTGTGTGTGTGTATGTCAGAGATGATATCAGCTCTCGCCGCCTCAGCAATCTTGAGGACAGGGACCTGTCAACATTATGGCTCCGCATAGATTGCGACGACCACCCTCGCGTCTATGCGTGCCTATATAGGTCCCATAGTGGTGACCCCGAGACGGACCGACTCTTGGAACACCTGCAAGCTGCTTCAGATTTTGTGCAGCGGCAGATCCCATCCGCAGAGATCATAATACTTGGCGACTTTAATGCCCACCACGCCGACTGGCTCAATTCCAGTAAAACTGATCATGCGGGGAGATCTGTCTACAACTTTGCCCTTGCGAACGACTTGACACAACTGGTCACTACGCCTACGCGAATCCCAGATGTGGATGGTCAGAATCCTTCCTTGTTGGACCTTCTGCTGACTTCAAAACCTGACGGCTACCAAATATCCGTAATCGCACCACTTGGTACATCGGATCACTGCCTTGTTAGGAGTTCTGTGCCACTTACGACGGGGTTACGACAGCGTGCTGTTAAATACCGTCGTGTGTGGCACTACAAGTCAGCAGACTGGGATGGGATGCGGTCGTTTTTTGCATCCTATCCTTGGGGGAACGTGTGCTTCTCGCCGGATGATCCCGACAACAATAATCCCGGTGATGCAAGGGATGGAACTTTTCATTCTGTCCTCTGTAGTGCCAACTGGCGGCAGATTTTGTCCCTGGTTTGGTTCATCCCCCAAAAAAGCTTCTCGCCGGAAGCAGGAGGCTTACCAATCCTGGGCCAATGCAGTGTCTGCTCGGGATTTAAATACCAGCACATACAAAAAGGAGTACAACCTTGCCTCTAGGTCCCTCAAGAAAGAGATCACTCGGGCAAAGAAACAGCACGTCAATAGAATTGGTAAGAGACTTGAGCGCCTCCCCTCGGGAACCCGTGCATTCTGGTCTTTGGCCAAAGCTATTGAAGGAAATTTCTGCAAGCCAACCCTACCATTCCTACACGTAGGAAATGGATCGTTGGCCCAGGACGCAAAGGACAAAGCCGATCTTCTGGGCAAGCTCTTTGCGTCAAACTCGACCCTGGATGACGGGGGGCAGAAACCGCCGACCATACCGCGATGCACGAGCATCATGTCGGATATACGGTTTCATCAGCGCTCGAAAAGCCCTCCGTTCCCTTGATATCCAAAAGTCGAGTGGGCCTGACGGAATCCCTCCTATTGTGTTGAAAAAGTGTGCTCCAGAGTTGGCTCCGGTCTTGACGCGTCTGTTTCGGTTCTCCTACTCTTCTGACATCGTCCCGGCTTCTTGGAAGACAGCCTTGGTGCACCCGATTCCCAAAAAAGGTGATCGCTCAAATCCTTCCAACTACAGACCAATCGCTATAGCCTCTCTCTTCTCGAAGATAATGGAATCCATTATCAATAGCCAGCTTCTTCGATACTTGGACGGCCAGGGATTACTAAGCGACAAACAATACGGGTTCCGTAAGGGTCGCTCGGCTGGTGATCTCTTGGCGTACCTAACTCATCGTTGGGCTCAGGCAATTGAGTCGAAGGGAGAGGCATTGGCTGCTAGTTTGGACATTGCGAAGGCCTTTGATCGGGTTTGGCATAAAGCGCTGCTATTAAAGCTTCCATCATACGGGCTGCCCGAGAAATTATGTAAGTGGGTCACTAGTTTCTCAGCAGATAGAAGCATAAAGGTCGTAGTTGACGGCGAATGCTCTGAAACTCAGTCTGTTGATGCTGGTGTCCCTCAGGGCTGTGTGCTATCGCCTGCCCTATTCATACTGCATATCAATGACATGTTACAAGCCAACGGCATTCATTGCTATGCGGATGATAGTACAAGTGATGCTGTATATACCGGCTCCCCCAATATTTCTCGGCTAAATGTCATTGAGAGTCGAAACGAACTTGTGTCTAAAATAGAGAATTCATTGAAGAAAGTCTCTGAATGGGGTAGACGTAACTTAGTCCAATTCAACCCCACCAAGACAAGTCTGCGCGTTCACCACTAAAAAGTCACCAATGGTCGTATATCCTCGTTTCGAGGGCACATCTTTAACCATCTCCCCTAGCATTGAAATACTTGGCGTCAACATATCGAGCGAAGTCCAGTTCCGATATCATCTAGAGGGTAAGGTCAAGTTAGCCTCGAAGAAGCTTGGTGTTCTTAACAGAGCGAGACAGTACTTCAGTCCGGACCAACGCCTACAACTCTACAAGGCGCAGGTTCGGCCTCATATGGAATATTGTTCTCATCTCTAGGCAGGGGCGCCAAAATACCAACTGCTCCCTCTGGATCGTATCCAACGAAGGGCCGCTCGAGTTGTTGACTGCCATAGTGTTTCAAACAGCTTGGACCCCTTGGAATTACGCCGAGATGTAGCTTCACTCTGCATCCTCTATCGGTTGTATCACGGGGAGTGCTCTGAGGAATTGTTCGGAATCATACCACCTGCAACTTTTCGCCATCGTCCCACGCGAAAAACATACCATCCTCATCACCTTGATGAGTGGCAGTCTTCCACCGTGCGCTTTTCGCGTAACTTTCTGCCGCGCACTGTAAAACTCTGGAACGAACTGTCACCAGCAGTATTTCCGGACCTATACGACCTGCAAACCTTCAAGAAGAGAGCGTATTCCCTCTTAAAAGGCTGGCAACGCACCTGCAGCTCTTCTGATGTTGAGAGTGTCCATGGGCGACGGTAGTTGCTTATCATCAGGTGACCCGTTTGCTCGTTTGCCCCCTTATTTAATTTAAAAAAAAAAGTTTTTCCCGTTCCACTTGCTTGTGAGCGTTACTGTCGTAAACTCAAGTGGAATGGATTATAGAGCGTTTTGAGCGTGGGGTAAATAATACAAACGGCGAGTTAATGCAAATAATGCATAGATGCATAAAAAATGCATAAGAATGCAAAAGATTTAAGAGGTTAGATTATAATCCGTAAGCCTTGAAAATAAACTTAATTAATTATTGTTTAAATCGATTTATATTGAAAAAAATATAATTTAATTTTTTATATTTAATATTAGTTTAACGAGGAATTCTTCATCAATAATATGATCCATGACATCATCAGAAAATTGAAAATATTCATCAGCACGATCAGCAGACGTTGATGTTCCGGGTTGTTCATTTAAAGCTCTGTTCAAAAGTTGTGTCGCAAATGCTGTGTCTATAGTAAAAATAAAATTTTCATCAGTGAAATTTTAAACGTAGTTATGTAACAATTTTTCCAATAAGAAAACTAATTTAAAGAAGGCTAAGTTAATTTTCATTTCTAAAGTTAGCTTATATTATTGGCAATCAAGGAAAAATGTACACATGTATATTAAATAAACACTACAATTAATTTTTCTAAGCTTGTTTTACATAATTCTATCTAATTCAATAATATTTACCTGTGGAGGCACGTTGAGCATCCGCTGCAGAAACATTCACTTCTACTAAAATATCTCTTTCCGCATGAAATAACGTAAGCTTAACGGTCGCCATTTTTGTTGCTTTGAGTTTTGAAAACGCCGCTAATTTTCTCAACGATCACTTTGACCCACCTTTTTAGATGGGTCGTCGTGAGCTTCGCGTGAGCGTAAGTCATGACGTCATAAGTGACGTTTTCGCTGCGACCACAACGACCGCGGTCGTTAAGTGGAACGACTAAAGGAGCATTTTGATCGTTGTGAGCGCTTAGTGGAACGCACCCTACGTCAGCTGGTTTCTGTCCCCCTATTGACTACCGTTTAGTTCTAAGTTTCTCCACCAGGTGGCAGAGTTGAGCTCTTTATAGTGCAACTAATTTGGAACCATTGCGTTAAAATTCCAGGCAGGTTTGAAGTTGGCTTTGAATTAGGTAAGTAGTTAATAAGCGTTTTATGGCAGGGTAAAACGCTGTTATTTACTTACTGTACCGTAATTTAAAGCCAAATAATGAGAGTTGTCTGATATCGCCTGGTGGAAAAGAAATGTTAAGACTTATGTATGTTCAAACTATTTGAAACCAATAAGGACCTGGCATACATAAGCTTGTACAATATCAATTATTTATTTAATTTGTGACATTAACTTACTTATATACGTATTCCGGTTTCTATTCGTTATTAGATAACTAAATAACATAGGACATGAAAAGAAATATGTACAATCAAAAACATACCATTTATTTCCAAGTAAGACGTATGGCATAATAATACAATAAGATAAATTAAAATAGATTATACACAACGCTATAAAACCAGCAATGTAAGATTAATTATTACTCACCGAAAATTAAAACATAAACAAAATAAAATATATATTATTTATTATTATGTATATAAAAATAAAATAATCATGGATGTTATATAACCCTAAACCAAAAAGATATTTAAAATGTTGGTTATAATAAGGAATTTCATAATATTCAGTTTTATAATAAACATAAAAGACAGAAAAGAAAATTATTGAAAATAAACATGTGCAAATTAAGCAAATAAGTATTCAATTTGTTATGGGAGAAAACAAGCATATGCCACATTTGTTTGGTTTTGTTATGACTTAATTTCACGACAATAATTCTTCCTAAAAGTTTCCTGTGATCGCCAATTGCCTCTAGCTAGTATTTCGTCTAAACTCTAAAGGACAGTTTAATACCCAGTTTTTTGATGCCACTGCGGGTCTAACACTGCCAGCACTTGCCTTGACTCCAGCCTCTTGTAGCAGCCGTCGCACCCATCCACCGATCACAGCGCGTGACGCTGGCTTTGGCTCGCCGCAAGCTGTGATGAATAAACTGTTGCTATTGCACTTCGTCCTTCTTTTCGCTGATAATCTTATGACTTGATATACCTACCCAATAAACTGGATCGATATTTTTATGTTGAGTATTTTTATTTAGGCGCCACCCAGATTGTCTAACGTCGGACTTGTCAGTCTTCGACCCGAACCTAGGCCAGAACACGATGGAATTATCTGAAGTAACACAGTGATTATTATCAATTGATAATAGCGTTGTCGCGTTAATAAACGACGTCCAGAACAAAGTAGCAAAAGAGTTGCGGCTCTCTTAGAACACTGGTATAAATTATCATGATTCGTATCATTATAAATATAAATAAATATAATAAATCATAAATATATTAAAAGTCTTTCAGATAGGCCAGGGTTGTATAGTGTGGATATAGCTGATTTATATACTAAAATTGTATTTTATGATAATTTATGTTTTTGAAATAAGTCGGACAAAAATCTAACCAATTGTGAACCAGTAGGATCGCTAGGCGTTTTTTAAATTATCGATTTTACACCATTCTAACCATTTTTTCCATGCATTTTCATAAGTTTTAAGAGAAGGCCGCCAACCTGATTTTAATAGATCCTTTTGATCAGATATCCAATCTTTTAATGTTGATGTCCACCCCCACATCTCCAGACTTGTAGGGTCATTTCGTTGACTTTCGGAGGGAGTGGAGACGATGGAGACGATAAATTGTGAAGGGTGGAGACAGGGCTCGTCGTTTGATGTCGGGCCAGAACACTTTTTCCCAAAGAGGAGCAACGGTTAAGTAGATTCCTTGTGGCGAGTTCAAGTGGGTCAGAATTCTGGGGATGAGAAAAGGGGGTGGGAACACCCACGCCAGATGAAAACTCCATCGTTGGCTGAAGGCATCCTGGAACACTGCGTGTTCGTCGTTTATATCGAGGCTCACGTAAGATGGCACGACGTGAGCTGAACTTGATGCCATAAAATCGATTTCGGGGGTTCCCCATTTGTTGAAAATGATTTGAGTTATCTCTGGTAACAAGTGCCTTTCCGGAGCTGCTTGGTAGCGAGAGAGATGGTCTGCTTCGAAGTTCATTTTGCCTGGTAGATGGTGGACTATGAGGTTTATATTCAAAGTGTCGAGAAGGGCCAAGATCTTGCGAACGCGATACATAAGAGCGGGGGACTTTGAGCCTCAGCCTGAGAAGCATAATTGAAGAGTTGGCTAGGTTTTTTAAATTGATCTTTTAAAGCATAAAGCACTGCCAGCATCTCCTTCTGGTTGGAATGCAAGATCAGCTCGTGTGGTGTCCAGGGACCGTAAGCTTCGTGATGTCTATTCGGGTGCCCCATGCAATTCCAAAAGCGTCCGTAGAGAAAAAATTTTCGGCTGGGTGATGATGTAGGTAAGACCGAGCATTGCAATTCTTTATCCACCATTTTAGGTAGAGAAGTACTACGTTTGGGACTGCGTAGCGACGACAGGAACGGATTTTTATAAGAAAATTGCAAAATCGAAGCAGTTCTCGGAAGTTCAAACGGCCTCGAGGGACCACAAGCTGGCAAAATTTACTAGTCCAACAAGGCTCTGAATTTCTTGTAGATGTGCAGTTTTTCTCTGCAGTATAGGTCGAGTTTTTTCGAGAATAGATTCGGTCTTCTTTAGAGGAAGCCATTTGAGGCCAAGCCATGGATCCCAACAGATTCCGAGAAATTCCAGTCCCCTTTGAGGATTTAGAATAGATTTTTGAAGTTGATTTGCCAACCTAAGTTTTTCAGTAATTTGATTGTATACTGGATTTGACTCGAAAGTACAGTTTGGTCTTGATTGGCAATTAGATAATCGTCCAAATAAAAAATTCCATAATCCTTATGCCTTTGTCTCGCAAGGTCTGCGACCTGCGACGACCCAATTGCTTAACATTGCGAATACATGCGGCGCTGTCGCCAGACCAATAGGAAGGCAGGTCATTTGATATAAATATTGATTGTACACCATCCTTAGGAACCTTGTGAGAAGCCGAAATGGGAACATAAAAATACGCATTCGATAAATCTATATTTGCTAATGTAAATATAATGTAATGTAATGTAATCGTATGGTTGTAAGAAATTGGAAACTTTTTGCATATTTATTAGTTTGAACTTGCTCACAATTACAAAGTTGTTTAATAATCGGAGATTGAATATTGGTCTCAAGCTGCAGTCGCTTTTGGATGTCAAAAACACGGACGAGATAAAAATCGGGGCACTGGGCACTTTTTCCAAAGCACCGGTCTTTAATAAGGTATCTACAGCAACTGACATCTGAGGCGAGTTTCGAGTGTGAAATTTTTGGCAACTTGAGGAAGGTACCCACAGCAGTGGTTTTTGCTTTAAAGGGATTCTGTATCCCTGAATGATTTTTATTACAGTTTTTGGAGCATGAAGATTTTCCCAAATATTAACAAAATTCACTAAGCGACAGGCAACTCGATCGTCCCGAGTCAAAACCTACGTTTTGATTGAAAATTTTTATTCTGTGTGGTCTTAGACTGACCTTTAATATTGTCAAAATTAGACCTCTGGCGAGATCTATTTATGTCCGACCTTCACTTGTCCTGGTTCTGCGCGAACCGTTTGCTTAGTGTACATCTTTGCAGTGGGTAGTTAGAATATGGGACATTAGGAAAATTAGGTCCCAAAGGTGGTGATTGAATCGGTTGATAAGGATATACATTTTGTGCAAAAGTAGGTGTATACCTATTAAATGAACACCTTTGTTGTGGGAGACGGGCACCCTGCGCGGGTGTTTTATAATTTGTACTTGAGCTAGCCTGCGCGGATTTTCTTTGCATTGAAGGCCGTACCGGCCAAAATATTTTACTACTACCCCCCGCTTTTTCAATAGCTGACGAAAACTGTTTCTTGTTAAATAAGTTATGACTAGTAGGAGGTTTTTTACGTAAGGTTGATCGTAAAAACTTATCTTTTACAGATCTTAAAATCGAATCTCGTCGTTGTTCTATTATGTCTGCCCTGTGCCCACAAGCGAGTTGGAACATATCACTAGATATTTTATTGTACGTACCCTCCACAAAAACTTCATTAATTTTGTCTTTTAATAGATGACACAGTTAAATCACTAGAACTCTCTAAAAACCTGCCTGCGCGGCATCTTTTTTCTTTTAATATAGCTTGCATAATAGCTGCATAACTGCGTTCGGCAATACCCATACTTGGATATTTATCAAAAGGTTTTATTTCATCATTACATTCGAGTTCTACGAATCTGGGGGTAGAACAATGTAATTTTTGAACATCTGAATAACGTACGTGGGCATCGAAATGTTGAGCCGATTTTAGGAAATCTAAATGATCTTGAGATGACCTTGGTAACGAGAGCTCTTTTAATTTAGTATTAATGGAAAAATTTACACAGCTGTCAACCGGTTTAGAGCCCGCGGATAAATCGTCATTTTCATTTTCGGAAAACAATTCACCACTCACATTTAAACTCAACTTATCATCACCATTATTATGCAAGGGCACTTGAAGCGGCTGCCCAATGGGGCAGTTATGATACGGTTGAAAAGTTGATTGAGCCAAAAATTTCTGAATATTACTGACCTGTTCCGTGAGCTTACTTAACTCTTTATTAGATGTCTTACGACGTTTACGCTGATCTCTGAGCCTCGAAGTCTCAGCCTTCCTTTTGTTTCGCGCCCTTACAGCAGGAGGATCGGATTCGAAACTTGAGGAAGAGCTCGAACTACTATTATTTTGATTCGAACCCATTATGCTTACTTCAGTTAGAAGTCGCACGGCAAACCGTAAACTATTAAATTATTACGTGCAATATTAAAAACTGTAGTTTATAAATTTGAAGATATAAAATTACACGTAAATTAATATTCTTCCGCACAGCACGAAAAATAAGCCGCCAATGGTTCCAAATTAGTTTCGCTCTAAGAGCTCAACTCTGCCACCTGGTGGAGAAACTTAGAACTAAACGGAAGCCAATAGGGGGACAGAAACCAGCTGACGTAGGAGGATGTTGAAGTCGTTTAGTACCGTTTCCGCCACACATACGTAAAATAGTGTTGCCACTCTCATTATTTGGCTTTGAATTACGGTACAGTAATAGGGATGTTGCCTAGTGTGGAATATCACATTTTTATAAATCAAATATTAAAACTGTTTATTTAAAATACATAAAATTGCCATCTCTTTCTAGCAAAACGATTTGTTACGTCACAAGTTGCTACCGCCATAGATTTATTTTTGTAATGACAAAATAATGTATGACGGGTGTAACTCGTGACGTCACATGCTGATATATCGCTCTCTTTCATAATGTAAGATTTAAATTGTTTGTTTCTTCGGTATTTTTTAAAATATACGAAAATGGGTTCTAGATTGTTTATTATCATGTTGTCCAACATCGAATAGACGAAAAAATTTTTTTAGGCAACATGCCTATTAATCAGTAGTATACTATTTGCGATTTTGTTTTTCTTCATAATATTAGGTCCTTACATATAAAATTGGCGTTTTGTCGTACTGGCCACTTTGATCTCAAATATCTCCTTTAGTTAGGAATTCCAATTTCAAATTTTATACCGCTATTTGCTCATGCATTTGTGTTTCGAAAACCGTTATTTCTTATGATTTTTTCTCTTTTGGTTTTTTCTTTGCGTCACTTTGTTTACAAAATGGAAAACTTGAAATATCGAATTATTTTCGAGTACGAGTTCCGCCGTGGCACCAGTGCTGCAGAAACGCCTCGAAGGATTACTGACGTGTATGGCGGCGGTGTCGCAAAAGAAAACACAGTGCGTTTTTGGTTCCAACGTTATAGTTCTGGATATTTCGACCTGCAGAACAAGCCCCGTGGACGGCCGGAGACCAAAGTTGATAGCGAAGTGGCTGGAATTTTTATTCTGCCTAAAAGTCTTTGTTTAGGCAAAGTTTGTTGTTGTTGTTGTTGTTGTTTTTTAAAAAAAAACATTTCATGTATGGGTGACTCTCCGCAAAACGCAAACTCGCCCATATAAAGAACAAAATATTTTTTTCCGAGTATGACAATTATTTTTCTGCTTACACGTCTTTACCATAAGCAGTAGATCATATGCCTGAAGTATACGTAATTGATTTTACCAAACCTTATTAGTTAGAATCTTATTTATAATATAGTTGATTGGCTATGTGTGTGAATATTATATTTAAAATCTACAAAGCTTTAGGTTAATATTAATTCAGGGGTATTTGTTAATAAAATATTGACTTATATAAATATTTACAATTTATTTTCGTTTCATTGTTTTCACAATCAAGACATATTGCAATATTTGATTAAGAACTAAATAATTAATCCAACAGTCTTTTCACAGGTCTAACATACCAAACAAGAGCATATATATTTTTGTTGCGTTTCATGTAACAATTTAAACGAACAATTTGTGGTAGTAGCGCAAGAACAGTTTTAACTTACCTACCAGTAGTGGCTAAGAACCTTTTGGCCAATTTTTACAAGTATTTAACAAAAATATATGCATGAAATTTTTTGCAACTAGGTCCACCACTTTTAATTACAATAACATTCTCAAATAATGCAATATGATCACAAAAAATAATTATTTACATCAGTCCATATTAAAGTTATACTGCTTAAGCTATACTTATAATAAGACATGGTTTTAATTGCAAATATTAACCAGCAACCAGTACATCATGCCTAAAAGCATATTTTATTAAAAATAAACAAAAAACATTCGTAAGATCTCAAATTACATTTGCAATGAAACTCATTTAGCCTATATTGTCCTTTGTGTATTGGTAGCAACATGTTTCCAATTACTTGAATTACATTCAGGTCCCCTTCTTGTGATGTTCACATATCATTCATAGGGCGCATGTGACCGCGTCTAGCCTCCTGGCTACTACACACTCCATGAAGACATTTATGAATAAAAAAATAAAAAAAAAAAATTTCAGCATAAAAAACAAGATCCAATTAATAAAAAACATAGATATCTATTTTAAAAACAATAAATATCATCATGAAGTACTTTAGTGCATATTCAATATTTTTGAATATTATGTATTCACAAAAACCTTATATGGTAACCATAACAATATCTTTATCTACAACAAATAAGATCAATGATTTTTAGATAAACTTACATTTTCTTGGATTCAGTGATTATTTTACTGTGAAGAAAAAGATTGACAAGATTTGATACAAAAGTTATAACACTATATAAAAAAAACATTATTTTTTGGCATATAATATATTTTGCGTGTTTAATTTAAAACACCACACACACGCTATAACATATTTTACGAAATAGAAGTTATGGGTTAATTTGTGAATAAAAATGTTCAATTTAATTATAAAATATACTGTTCTTACTCATATTTTCATCTGATATGCTTTTTAATGAATTTGTGCAATATTTTTTAAAGCAAATTCTTTATACTATCAATTGGTTTTGTTATGATCTTCTGTTTTTAATTACTCTTATCTAATAATTAATGGACCAAATGCAGATACTTTTTTTTTCCTTAAATTTTGTTTAAATTATTTTAAATTAAGACAGCCTAGCATATTTAATGTTAAAAAGTTCCTTAACAAAGTGTAAACTTAAAACTGGTTTATATTAAAATCATACAAAGCATTTTTTCACCCCCAACACTAAGCCCAACCTATTCAAAGACTAGCTATCTACAAACTATACATTGTATAAAACTTTCTGTACAATAACTTTTACAAAACTGACTTCATCAGTTCTCACAGCACTTGGCTTAATGTTTAAATATTTTAAACATTTTTTACATGCACATTAACATAACACACTCAGTTCAACTGTACCTAGTTCATCTCCAGTAAAATATTTCTCTTTATTTACACTACCCATTTGCTTCATTAGAGAGGAGTTCATGGATCTCACATTAATCTCATCATTCGTGAGTGTAGAATATGAGTTGCGGGTTAGAGTCGTCGGGTGACACCTCCAGTTGGACGTATTGGGGTGTAGTTCTCGCAGACTCATACGCATTACCGCCGTTTCTTGATAGTGAATTCCTGGATCTGAAATAGGTTTCATACGTTGATAAATCTTACTACTATTATAAATGTGAAAGTTTGTGAGGATGGATGGATGTTTTTTTACTCTTTCACGCAAAAACTACTGAACGGATTTTGATGAAAGGAGACTAAACATCGTAGGCCCAAATGTAATGGCTTGAGTTATGGTTTTAAAAAATCGTTATTTTTTTGACATAAAATAAAAAAAAATCAGCTCATTTCTCAATCTGGGAGCCGAGAAAAATTAGAAAGAGGTTTCGTGATATCGTCCATTTTAATTCGTAATTACAGTATTAAAGTATTACAGTTCAATTCATTTCAATTCAATTCATTTATTGATCACCAGAATGTAGTACAATTACAAAGATGGTAAATTAAAAATATTATAGTTCTACTACATTCTGCCATTATAATGGCGTGTGACACTTGCATGCTCTTATCATTTACTACATTTTTTATTTATTTCATTATTTACAATTAAATAAACCATTAAAATCACAATTATTACTCAGTATTATTGAGAGTCTTGGTATAATAATAATATAAAAGAAAAAATCATGAAAATTAATAAAAGAAAACTAAAATTGATTAAAAAATCATGCAACTAGAGAATTAATAAATAAAAGTAGAAACTGACATTAAATATAATTCACTACAGCAATTAATTAAGATTATCAATAAAATAAAAATAAAAATCATCACACATAAATCACTCTCCTAAAATTCATTATAATTTACAAGATATATATTTAATCAGTAAATCATTATAAAATTAGACGAGAAACATAATGTCAAAAATTAATTCATAATAATAATTACAATTTTTAGGTAAGTCAATTAAAATTAAATAATAGATAGTGATAATAATATAATTAAAAAGTGTCATTAAGAAAGTCATCAATAGAGTAATAACATATTTCTGTTAAAATTTTGTTTAGAAAAGATTTGTATTTAGCTCTTTTATATGCTTTGGAATCTTATTGTAAATTTTTTGACCCATACAATATACACTTTTTAACATCAGTTCAGTCTTACATTTTTCTATGCATAGTCTATCACCGTCGCGTCTATTTCTTTTAACATTATCTGATAAGCGTGAAAACAAGTTATAATTATATTTAACAAGTAAGGCTACTTCAAGCAGGTATAAGGAAGAAAGTGTCAGAAGTTTATATTGTTTGAATAACGGTCTGCAACTGTCAGCAACTTTGATTCTAAACATGGCTCTTAAACAACTTTTTTGTGATTTAAATACCCATTCCTTGAGTGTTGAGTTGCCCCAAAATATAATGCCATATCGCAAAACAGATTCGATTAATCCATAGTAGGCAATAATTAGTGTCCTTATTGACTGTCGAAGATAGCTTGTTTTGTGCATATGCTAAACTACTCACTCTTTGACTAAGTTCTTCTACATGCTTTTTCCAATTTAATTGCTATCTATTTCTACACCTAAAAATCTTGTATTATGAGATTCTTCAATAATATTACTGTCATAAATAAAATGATTATTACGAGGGCTGCACTAAAAGTATCGGGAATGGAATATTTCCACTGTTCCTGTCATATTAAAATCTTTTTCATTTAAAACTCCTTGGTTTTAAAAATCGAATACCGGTTGTTTATTTAAAAAAAGAAACTCGGTCTTGTCACAAGGTCTTGTCAAACTTGTTTAGTCGTTGAGAAAATGGAATTGACTCGAGAAAATTCTAGAGCGATGATTTATTATGACTTTCGAAGTGGTTTAACACAAAAACAGTGTGTTGACCGGATGATTTCTGCATTTGGTGATGAAGCCCCATCCAAAACCACAATTTATCGCTGGTTTGCTGAATTTCAACGTGGACGTGTCAAGCTCAGTGATGATCCCCGTCAAGGTCGTCCAAAAACTGCAGTCACCCAAGAAAACGTTGATGCTGTGCGTAAGCTGATTGATGAAGATCGACATGTGACATACCGCGAAATTCAGGCAACTTTAGACATTGGCATGAGTCAAATACAAATAATCTTGCATGAACAATTAGGTGTAAAAAAGTTGTTTTCCCGATGGATACCGCATTTGCTCTGTGAAGAGCAAAAAGCGGCTCGCGTTACTTGGTGCGTCAGAACTCTCGAAAGATTCCACGCAGGATCCTCAAATGCTGTATACAACATCGTTTCAGGTGACGAATCCTGGATATACGCGTACGAACCCGAAACCAAAAACCAGTCACGAGTTTGGGTGTTCGTAAATGAGTTGAAGCCAACAAAAATTTCGTTCACGGAGTGTTGCAAAAAAAATGGTGGCCACGTTTGTCTCCAAAACCGGCCATGTTGCGACTATTCCTCTTGAGGGACAAAGAACGGTTAATGCAGAATGGTATGCTAACATTTGTTTGCCACAGGTCGTTTCTGAACTCCGTAAAGAGAACTGCAACCGCCGCATCATCCTCCATCATGACAATGCGAGTTCTCACACCGCGCACAGAACAAAAGAGTTTTTAGAGCAAGAAATCATATAATTATTAGACCATCCGCCGTACAGCCCCGACCTAAGCCCTAATGATTTCTATACTTTCCCTAAAATAAAGAATAAATTGCGTGGTCTTTTTAAGATTTTCATCACCTGAAGAAGCTGTGGACGCCTACAAAACGGCCATTTTGGAGACCCCAACTTCCGAATGGAATGGTTGCTTCAATGATTGGTTCCATCGTATGGAAAAATGTGTCAAATTGCGCGGAGAATACTTCGAAAAGTCACTTCCTTGATTCCCGAAATTTTCAGTGCCGCCCTCGTAGATGCGCTTTGACCTCTTTGATTAAAATAAATTATTATTTTTGTTTTCCTTAGGTTGATTATTAAATTGTTACTATTTAGCCATTGAATTATAGAGTGTAATGAATTATAAATGTCAGTTTCGTAAAAATTAATGTCATTGCAATTTATGGTTATTGTACTATCGTCAGCGAATAGTGTCATGGGGTGATTCAACGTTTTCGGCATGTCGTTTATGTAAATAATAAATAAAAGAGGCCCAAGTATACTTTCTTGAGGTAGAGTTGAGTCGTACTAAAGATTTGAATGTTTCTTCTATTTTTGATTTGTTATTGATACGATAAATTTCGGTGTATTGGTATCGATTTGCTAAAAAAAAGGAACGAAGAAGCTGTAGTACATTTCCCCTTATGCCATAGGCTTTAAGTTTATCTAACAAAATCTCATGATTGACATAATCAAATGCCTGCGTCATGTCGTAAAAGATGGCACATACTGGCTTTCTTCTGTCGACTGCACACATGATATTTTTAAGTAAATCAAATATTGCCATGTTTAAAATTTTTATTTTTTCGAAACCCCTTTTGTTCTGGGCAAAAAATATTATTTTTCTCTAAAAATAAAGTTATTTCTCCATATAAGTATTTCTCAAATACTTTCGGAAATATTGGTACTAGTGCAATTGGTCGGTAAAATTCAACCAACTCTTTATTTTCTTTTTTAAATAGGGGTTTTATAACTGTCAACTTAAGATCTTGTGGATATATTCCGGTCGTTATAGAGATATTAATTAGATAGCAAATATGCGGACTTATATATTCATTAACGGCTTTAATTATTTTTGTAGAGACTTCGTCAAATCCTACACTATGTGTATTTTTAGATTTTTTATTATTTTATAAACATCCTGGGGCAAACATGGGGCTATGAACATTGTTTTATTATTATTATTATTGTTGTAGTGTCTTAAATTATTTTTAGAAGTGTCTGATTTAGGTTTTTCTTTGTCTATAAAATAATTATTAAATTCATTTACAATTTCAATTGGATCGGTTATATATTTATTGTTTTTAGTTTTTATCTTTAAACGTGATTTATTAATTATTTGCCATACGGATTTAGATTTATTTTTTGACATAATTATTTTATAATTGTTTTATGAGCGTTTACAGTATACAGTCAATACTTTTTGCACAAGTAATTTAATATTGTCAATTTTGTCATAGGCCGTTGACGTTTTCACATTTGATTCACTCGTTTCATGTTTTTCTAATGCGTTTTGAGTACCTTCCGAAATAGTTTATTTTCAACAACCACTGCTTAAATTATTACAGAATTCGGGTCACAAGACTGTTGTAGTGGAAATGCAGCTGTATTGTACGCTTCTATTGTAATTGCATAGTTAGCAGAGGAACTGTTGGAGCCTGCTGAGTGCTCAATGCTCATGTTACGTGTATCATAATACACACACCGGCATATTTAGCGGAACATAAAATAAAGGTTCGATATCGGTATCATATAAGGTTCCTGGCTGGTTTAATTTAAAAAGAAATATTTTCAAATTAAAAAAACAACTGAACGTCACATTTTATGCAATTGTTTTAATTTTATTCAAATACACCTTATCTGGAGCGAACTTCGAGTATTTCTTCCTTCTGAATATGATTTAAAATTTCATTGAAATACTGTTTTTTGTTAGTTTTTTTTTAATCGCGTATCTTTTTGGAGTTGAGGACTGAATTATGCCTGACTTAGCCCCAACGGAGATTGCCAGGGCACTCGAAATGCGAAGAAATGGTCAAACCTACAGAGTGATATCCAGAGATCTTCGTCGACCAGTTTCAACGATCCATCGCAGTATCCAACGGTTCAGGGAGACCGGACTTATGTGAGAAGAGCAGGACAAGGCAGAAAAGACGCACTTCGAGTAGTGATGATCGTTTCTCTCGGCTTCGTGTACGTAGGAACCCCCGTTTGACGGCCGTCCAAGCACGACATGAGTTAGAAGCAGTGCGGGGTGTAACCGTAAGTGAGCGTACGGTACGAAGAAGGTTCGAAGAAGCTGGTTTGGGTTCATTTGTGCCCGCCAAGGCTCCAAGGCTCGAGAATTGTAGAAACAGGTTAACTTTGCTCAGGAACATCGACTTTGGAACGCGGACCAATGGAGTAAGGTATTGTTTAGTGATGAGTGCAGAATTCTCTTAAATCAAATTGACGGCAGGCAAAGGAGAACGATACATTCAGACAAATTTTGAAACTACAGTTGCATACGGTGGTGGATCAATAATGGTTTGGGCGGGCATTTGTTTGGGAGCTCGCACAGACTTGGTAGTGATTGACAGAGGGAGTCTGACTGCAGACCGCTATATCAGAGAAGTTTTAGAAGAAAATGTCGTACCGTTTGCCCCATATACCGCTCGGGTAACTCAAGCTTATCTTAATGATATGAATATCACTGTTATGGAGTGGCCGGCGAGATCACCGGATATGAACCCAATAGAGCATGTTTGGGACTTGCTGGAAAGGAGAGTTAATTCCAGAATTCCAGCTCCTGCCAACGTGGGTGAACTGCGAATCGCCGTAGTTGAGAAATGGCGGAGACTATCCCAGGATCATCCATCAATAACATCATTCTCAGTATTCCTAGACGGGTAGAAAGTTTAATAAGAGCACGTGCAGGAAATACGCGATATTAATCACCATTTTTCTAATTTAATTAATTGTTATTTTAATATTAATTTTCACTTTTCCCGGTTACATGAAAAGTTCAAAAATATACCATTTTTCACAAATAGTCTTTACTCGCAAAATCTGTTCTTAATGTGATCTCATTTTAAGTAAAACAAATGAAACTTTAAATAACAAAAGAAGTGTAGTAAGTAGATTTTAAAATAAAACCATATTTTTTTAATTATGGACATTTTTTGTGTTCCGCTAAATATGGTGTGTTTATTATGGTACCTTAGCTGGACAAGGTATCAAGAACATATTGCTCCACCTGAATAATTTCTTGACGACATTTTAATCTTTATAGAAGACGAATAAACTATTTAAACTACATTAAAATTGTTCTATTTTCTGTTTCTTATAAATCTATTCCTGTTATATCTGTATTGTTTTTAAGTCATCATAATAATCATTAATAATAGCCTATTATTTATTATGACTTTTCACGCGTTCTCCACCTAATGTATTGTGTTAAAAAGTTTCTTTCATTGGTATTGAAACATAACCTCACTATCACAAAAGAGATCATAAGATTTCTCAGAACAATTCTCAGATTGCCAAAAGTTACAGAATTTTCCACAAGCCTTCCATTTATCTAAATCTATATATACCATTTTTATCCTATTACATTTTTAGCCCAAGAATGTATGAAATGGTTTCAGTGTCCTTTGGCATGGTAGTTTAGGCTCTGGATTAAATCATAGGCTACTTTTTATTTCCATAAATTACAGTATTTCCGTGGGACGCTTCATTTTTGCGAGCGAAGAGGTTAGGTTAGGAGCTAGTAATACATGAATATGAGTTAATTGCCTATTAACACTAAGAAATAAAAATACAAAAAAAAGTAAACTCCAATGATAAACCACTGGATGTTTCAAATTGTTCGATAAACCTGCATTAATGCATGTGGAAAAATAACTTGTACATAATACTCACTTGGCCTTGGCATGAGTAAGTATGTGGGACTTGAGGTTGGTGCTTTGTGCAAACTTCTTGTTACAGCCATCAAACGGACACACATAGGGCCTGTCCCCCGTGTGAATCCGTACATGAGTTCTAGAAATCAATAAACATAGTTTTAAATATAAGATTAATTTACATTTTCACTACCAGTTTACACACTATTTTCCAAAGTAAGCCTGAAATATTTTTATTTTACAGGAAAAGAATGATATTGTGTATTAAAGATAAACAAACCTTAAATTAAAATCTAGAGAAAATCGTTTTCCACAGCCTTCAAAAGTACATTGGAAAGGTTTCTCTCCTGTGTGAACTAGTTGATGTCGTTTTAACTTTGAGCTTTCAACAAATGCTTTTCCTGTAAACAGAAAACAGAACATGTAAGTTTTTCAACCTCTATTTCACATACAATATTTTAACATTACTATGTAATTGCTCATAATTTCTTAATGTCAGCCACTATTTAGTTAAATATTTCCAATTTTTAAGTTCTGCGTCTAATCTATACAAAGACTTCAGACACCAAAAAACCTTGGACTTACAAGTTTTCTGCAATTTTAATATCAGACACAAAATTTTATTAATCATAAAAACTCACCACACTCTGCGCAGACATGCACTCTGGGGCCATGAGTGTGTAGGTGTTTCCTCATGGCTGAGTTGTCTCTGAACATTTTGGAACATCCCTTGTGTGGACAGGCTGTAATTTGACACAATTTTCTTCATTAATATATAGAATATAATTAATGAAGGAAATACATACATAGCAATTTAAATTTACACTCCAATACTATCAAAATATTTGTAATATAATTGATACTTAGCAATTTTAAAGTTACACTACAATATAATCAGATTTATACACATTATTACAGAACAATATTGTGGAAATAATCATCATTATCTCCTTCCGCCTCCGTTCCAACCACATTCCATTGAATAATTTTACTTATCTTATGGGAAAAACGGACAATCCCAACTGTACCGCTTGTGACCGATACGAGGACCTCTATCACATGCTCATGGAATGTGGGAGGAACGAAGGTATCAGGCTTGAACTTATACAACATGCTAAATGTAACGATTTGTTCTTTTTTGTTCATAACATTATGTCATCTAATTTTAAGGCTGAATGCAGTGATATATTTTGAAGTTATGTAATCCACTCATTGTATTTAAGGGATTTAGATCTAAGTTTTTTGTAATTATTAATGTTTTAAGGCCGACTTAATCTTACGATGTAAGGCCTTTAAATAAAGAAAGAAAAAAAAAAAAAATCATCATTATGAAAATTTACCTATGGTTCTGTCAGATGACTCTGGAGACGGTTTCTTTAGTCTTATTTTGTGCCCTGGTCTTGCAAATTCAGCCAACTGTTTTGGGTCTGACAAATCTAGTCCTAAAAACAATAAATATAATTTTAAGACAATAGTTACTCTTACTCAAGTCTACTAAATAAGCAATATTGTATTTTTCCATCTGCTAACACTTTTACAAGGCTAACAGTCATTTACCTGGCATAGTTTCATTGCCCAGAACATTTTTCTTGCCATTCATGTACTCTGTGTAGTCAGGATCTGGCTCAGGATTTGACACATCATCTGCAAAATACAATTAAAGCTCCTACACCGATTTCGGTGGCGGTGGTTTTGCTGCAACCAGTCTGGCTACGCAGGAGTTATTTTATAGTGCCCAAGTGTGAGCGCAGTATAAAAGAGTGCTCTCTCTTCCTTTACATTCAGAACCCAATGGGAAGGAATGACAGACACATGATTTTTTGACAAAAAAGAAGCATGGATCATCTTTCTTGTCAGACAATCAGGTGATCAGCCTGCATTGTTTTAATCGGACTTGTAAACTACATTTTCGTTGTTTCCAACGCGGGCATCGAACCCACTACCTCGAGCACGACCACGAGGCGTATCGGCAACAAAGATTATTAAAGAATTAACTCGCCAAGTGCGGTCATGGACTACATAGAATTTCGTACATTGACTAATCGCTACTCGTCTCTTTCACTCGTGCACGAAAATATTGCTACTTGCAATAAGTAAATAAACTAAATTCTACATGCTCCACGACGCATACTTACTAAAGTACTGCTACTAGCAGTAGTAATTCTTCTAATATTGGGAGGAAACCCACACCCCAGCAGTACCACTTACATATTTTTTTCAGATACATATATTAACTTACCGTCATCTTCTCCTGTGGCCCACATAGTGACAGAGAATTCACCTTCCATGGTCTTAATTTGAACTTGCTTCTGCTCCCACCGTCGAGCGGGTCCTCGTGGTGTGTTATTCTCTACTACACCCATTGGCACTTCACCTATAGTAAAATCATATTATGTCATATCAAATCACTTCATTATACAGTCTTATTAGAGGAACTTCTGTACTATGACTTTTATTTGAATGTATTAAACTGTTTTTCATGACTATCTATGTCTCATTTATATTAATAGAAAAAAGGCTATTTACATAATATATTTAACTGAATTTATCCCTCACCTATAGGAAGCAGATGGTGTATGTTGTTTGAATTGTTAGATCCTACTCGGGGCCTGCCTCGACCTCTTCTGGAACAAATTTCATTAGAATATATATCCAAATAAGCATGCTCCTAATTGCCCAAATAGTAATTTATCATGTCTTAGATATGTACATAATATGCATATTCATATTTGACGCACTGTGTATTGATACTTGTAATAATTGCAGGAAGCGTGCCCACTCCCCATGGGCCCACACACCCCTAGATGCAACGCTTCTATTAATTTGGAAACAAATTATGAGTGTGACATTGACAAGTAGTCAAGTTTCATTAGACGCATCCCAATTTGCCCGCCCCTGTATGTAACATAATGTAAGCCTGACCAAAATAAAATACCAATATTGTAATAAAAAGGTGTACCTGCTTGTAGAGGGTGGCTGGGGGTACACTGCATCTACATATGGACTGTCACTTGGATGTAGGACCTCCTCTCCAGAAATCCCGGGCAAAATAACTTCTTCACTGCCAACTGAAATTTTGTAATCTGTCAGCCAGGCCGACAAATACCAAGATGAAAATGATTTCATGTATTTAGAGTTTACAATTCTCTATCCAAGTAAAACTAAGAATAAATATAAAATTTTAACATCAAAGAAGGCATAAACAAAATGCACTTTAAACATGAATTAAAAGAAATTAAACATTAAGAATGTTGAATAAACAACAAACCTTCCTCTAAATGTTGCATTCCTATGACATGTTCCTCAACTTCCTCATACTGATCATCAGTGATGTACTCCTCATACTGGCCAGTTTCTATTTCTTCATACTGAAACATACATAAGGTATATCAACATTTATAAATAGCAAAAGAACTATTCACACACTTAGAAAAGAGTGATAAAATATAACACAAGAATGTTAGCTTTATGTAGTAAAAGTTGTGATAAACACAACATTGACAAGTTTTGTAGAAGTATAATTTAAAGATAGTAATATTTTATAAGTACAGTATGACCTTTTGTTAATGTCTTTAGGCATTCTTCGTTTACCTATGGAAGTGACAGACAATATATGAAAAACGACAATGCCTGAAAGACATTAGCAACATATTTTTAGTGTAAAAAAAATAAAAAAACGTAGTTGAACAAACTTACTTTGACTCCCACTTGGTCATCGCCATCTATCTCCACCATCCCATGAGTGCCAATCTCCACCTCGCACATTATCTCTTGGTTCATCATTTTTAAAACCAATCTGAAAAAAAAAAAAGTAAATATACTCACTATAAATAATAATCATATAATTGTATTCTATAATTTTATTTAAACTATCACAATGATTTCATTTAAACCAGCTATTAATTAGTGTTTAATACACATTTTAATGTATTTCATTTCAATGTTTATATGGGTTCTTTACTTAGATATCTATCAAACATTAATACTATAACATTGGTGTTGACAAGTGGAGTGATTGATTATGTTCAACAAAATAGGATTTATTTAGAATAAAAAAACATAAATTTCCTTTGATATTATAATAATATCTATGGACGCTTCACACCACGTCAATCTGGTCCCATGCTAAATATCCGAAGAACTTATGTTAGAGGCCCCAGACAATGGAAAGTATATTTAATAATTTTATATTTAAGGTTTTTATTATATTATACACATACACAACCCAGAAACACAGAAACTATTTGTTCCCTTGGCGGGATTCGAACCCGAGACCTCCGACTTGAGCGCAAACACGTTAACAACTGAGCCACAGAGGTCGCCTTCCTTATATCCTTACTAATATTATAAACGCGAAAGTTTATGAGTATGTGGATGTTTGTTACTCTTTCACACAATAACTACTGAACAGATTTTAAATTTGTTATAACTCCATAGAAATTTAATTCATAAGTTAATTCCTTACATTTTAAGTAGTAAATAATGTATTAATGTTGTTGATATAGGAATTGTAAACAAAACCAAAAATCGCCAACATTAGGTATTCGTTGATGATAAGAAAGGGCGTTAAACATACGAACTAGTTTCGTACCCAGCCAGCGGCAATATCGCGTTACAACTTACAAGCCAAACTACATGCGTAATTAAATAACAAAGGGTATCGTTACACACTGTCGAAAAATTATAGTGAACTATGTAAAATAATGAACCGTATAATAATATCTGTAAAAACAAGACTGGCAGGTGTGACGAACCGTCACCGGCCGGGTCAATTGTTATATTTTTTGGTAATTATACAAAACGACCACGCCAAACTTTTTCTCCACATAACTGCTGGCTTAGTCCTTAATTATAACATTTTTATACAACTTCTTGCAACATACATACAGAGAAATAGTAACATTAGTTACGAAGTGTCAAAAAAGTACAAATGTTTTCAATGGAAATAGTTTACCTTTATTTAGATTAAAACAAAAGCAGATCGGCCCCCAGGAGGCAAATATGGTGCGATGTGCAGACACGTAATATTTTCAGGCAATTTTTTATACAATTTATGCTACACACTCGAGTGAAAAATACTTTGTTATTTATTACCGAAAAATATTTGAAATTTACGCGAAAATGTTTATAAAATATGTCCGACTAAACATGGCGTCCAAAGATGTCCGACCAAATTCAATATGGCGAAGCAAAATGGACGCCCGTTCCTAGCTCGAAGACCAAGTGAAAAGAACCAGAGACCACAGTCTAGAGACATGCTCATAGCTAATGTCAAAAAAAAATTTTGGTGTTACAATAAAACAAAATAATATATTAACAAACTCGTCGAAAAAGTTTCAGTACCTACTGAACCTACTTGCATGAATTACCTATTGTTAAAATCAAAATAGTTTATACAAATCTCAATGATATTGTATACAATTGAACTTATTTTAAAATTTTAAACATAAGAGAGTCATTTATAAATCAGAAATTAACAAAATATTTATTGCATTAGTCACAAATCTTTAAAAACCCCGAGGTAGGGCAGCTGCTGGAGTTGAATGTCTAAATTCTGAAGTGGAGGAGTGAGTGGAAAGAGTGGAAACAGCCGAATATGTCAAATAATGATTAGATCATTATTTATAACATTGTCAAATATTTAAACAATGTCAAATATATTATTTAAAAAAATGGGAATATCGTTTCGTTCGACTAGTTTTCGTAATTACAGGTATGTTGCCTAAAAAATATATTTTTCATCCATTCGATGTTAGATAACATGCTAATAATCTAGAGACTAGAACCCATTTTCGTATATCTTAAAAAATAACGAAAATACAAACAATTTAAATTTAAGAGTACGATATATCAGCCTGTGACGTAATTAATAACTAATATTTAATTAATTAACGTAACAAATCGTTTTGCGAGAAAGAGATGCTATATTTTTAATTTTCTTATAATTTTTAATCGCGTCAATCAAAATACCTATTTTTTTTAGAGTTATGAATCTTTAGTTAACAATTTCATTTAATTTATAAAAATGTGACATTCCACACTAGGTAACATCTCTATTAGCTGTCCTGCTGTCGTCTGTCCTGTCGTCCTGATTATGCCCCACTTTTTTGTTAATTGATTGTCTCTGCGCCAATTTTTTGTATGGCAACATAAGTTTTGACATTGACAGTTTAGATTTGCAACGACATCTAGCGTCCGTATTTTTTTCATCTTCCATTTCCTGTGGTTATCCAACAAGTTTGTGTGCTTTCTGTAATTTAAATAGGTAACCAGGAATCTAAAGTCAGGATGGCAGTAAGGCTTCTTTCGAAGGTCAAGATATTACCGGAGTTAAGAGGAGTGGCGTATCTTAGTTCAGCGCCTGCCCCAGCTCAGCTGTCCGACTATGACATGCAACACAAGACGCCAGTGATAAGGAAGCAAAAAAATATTCCTAAAGCCCAATACGGTGGAAGGCATGCTGTTACTATGTTACCTGGAGGAGGTATCGGACCTGAATGTATGGGTTACGTCAGGGACATTTTCAAGTAAGTATTGGTTGGTTTAAAATTAGACAGCAGGACTTTATAGCAACCTTTCAAAACGTCAGTAAGAACACAAACAGAAAGTTTACAACTATTACTAGCTGTCCCGACACAAGTTGTTTTGTCCTATCTATAAACCTCCATTATTTCTTACCGTTCAAACCTTCCCTGAACTTCTTCAATTATTTCAAGAACAAAATTAACCAAATCGGTCCAACCGTTCTCGAGTTTAAGTGAGACATTGGAATTGCAATCCATTTTTATAATATAAAGTAAACGAAGTAAATAACATATTATATTTTTTCTATTGTCTTGTGTCATTTTTGTAAATTTTATTATTATGTACTATATTTCATGGTGGAAACTTGACCATACATTCAGATATTATGTTTTGTAAGTATAATATTGTAACCAATAGTTTGTAATCTTTGTGATGCTATTTTGAATATTTTTTAGGTTTCACTGTGGCCTTCTCTGTCTGTCTGTCCTTCTAACTTTTGTAATAATTAAGTATAGTTATAGATCAGGTATGGGCAACCTTTGACATGTTGAGGGCCAAACTTTAGCATGCAAATACGTTTGCGGGCCGTGAAACGTTTAAAAGTACTTAATGTAATTGTGTATGTAATGTAATTTTAAAGTGGTGATAATATTTTTTGCGATAGATATTAGACATGAAATAATACGACAATGTTATTATAGTACAATTTATTAAAAGAACAAAATGAAATTAAAAAAAATGGTACATTATAATTAAATCGTTAAATTTGCAATTGTTACAAACTATGAAAATTAAATACACCGAAATCAAATCAAAAATGAGACACTTGAGCTTGAATTTGGGAACCTAATCCATTGATATTTGGATTAATTCCACTGATACAAAGACGTAAAGAATTTTCCAAATTATGGTCAGTCAGTCTAATAAATCAAAATAAGTTAATCAACACATCGTACACTATGTGTTGATTTATTAACTTTCATCAATGAAAAGAACTGTTCGCATTTATAAGTACTGCCAAACGCACAAATCAATCATCTTGTGAATTTTCTTAGCTGCGGAAAATTGTCTTTTTCTAGGTATATTTTGTAGAAACTTCAAATTTGGATTTTATCCATTAATCCATTTGTAAGTGTATTGGAGCATTTTGTACATTACATTTTGTAGGAGTAGCAAATAAACTGAAACATCTGTTCGAAAAATCCGACAGTAACTTGAGTTCTTCAGCATATTGAGCATAAGCAATATTTTCATACGCAGAGAGCGTGTTGAAACGGTAACTGTTACCAGACAGCATTTGTGACTCCCACAAGCGTAGTTTGATCTGAAACGCTTTCAAATGGCTGTACAAATCATTTACTAACTGTCCTTGTTTTTGAAGTTTTAAATTTAAATCATTCAAATAGCCTGTAAGATCTACCAGAAATGCTAAGTCACATATCCATTTTGGGTCACTTAATTCAGATAGTGATTTATCTTTTATTTTCATAAAGTCTGCTATCTCATTTCTAAGCTCGTAAGTTACTGTAAAGCTAGCAATTCCTCAGTAACAGTGAACTCCTTATCAACACCTTGAATAAATATAGCCAGTTGAGTTGTGTCAGACAAATGATTCATAACCAGATATATTGTCAGTCAATGTTGTTTTTATATCATTAGCCATCATTTCCATATGTCGAACAACAGTTCGTCTTGACAAACAAATTTTTTCAAATTCATTTTTCTTTTCAGGACACAAAATACCGCAAAACTTCTCACATACACTCCTTGATAAATTCTCCTTCGACAAATGGTTTTAATGCCTTTGCTAATTTTAAACTAACTATAAAACTAGTTTACACAACTTTATCAAGTTGTGTTCTTTGTTTATGAAGCATTTGTTTTTTTGTTTTTCCAAATTTGCAGTAAGCTTCTGGATTTTGTCTGTTCTTAATTGTCCTGTCAGTGAGTGCAACATAGCATGCTTAGTTGAGTAATGCCTCTTTATATTGAATTCTTTCATTACTGAAATGGATTCATTACACAGCAAACAAATAGGCTTACCATTGTGCAAGATTAAAAAAGAATTCTTCAGTTTAATTTTCTTGAAACTGGCGACCCTCTGTATCTATTTTTCGTTTCTTTCCACCTGACATCATTTTTGTTTACTTTTCGTTCAATAAACTTAATAACAAACTATAGTTAGTAATTACTCAAGATGCACACAAAGTCACAAAGCAAGTTGACGGCTCAAGCAGTTCGATAGGATATTGCTTGTCCAAGTTATATCACCTTGGTAGATCAAATAGAACTAACGTTCGGGCCATCCACCCGCTTATATAGGCAAAATGAAGGAATAATCTGGAATAAACTAGTTTTGAATAATTGAGAAGCAATAAATCTTTTGATGTGTCGCCCGTGAGGCGGCAAACCTCAAAGAAATTGATCGAGCAAGCCGAGTGGCGGCCATTATCAAAGAGTGAGGCGGCAAACATCAAAGGATTTGATGTTTGCCGCCTCACTGTCACTCCCGTGAGTTAAAGTACCTAATGTAATATTTTTTTAATTGGGTTTTTTCAAAATGTCTCACGGGCCGGATCATATCTTACAGCGGGCCAGTTGTTGCCCATATATGTTATAGATTGTGGATAGATTTCGTTTTTGACATCTTAAATTATTAATGTTATACGTTAGGGGTGGCTCTCCATATGTGCGAAGTGGGGATGAATTTTTTTTCATTCTACCCCATTGTGTGGGGTATCTTTGATTACATGTTAAGAAAGGCAAGGTTTCATGCATGATTCAAACATGCCTCCAAAATGTTTTACAAGTTGGTTTCTCCCCTTCTGACATTTCTGAAATTAATGAGATAGAAACTTGTAAGTTGCCATACTGATAGGTCATGCTAAAAGCTCTAGGAAAATTATTTTGAGCGAAATTGGACAATAACTTGAAGTAATTAAAATAAATATTTTGTGCTTTGATTGTTACGTAATTGTTATGAAAACCTCCTTAGACATGACCTGACATGCTCTTGGTTAGGTTATTAATTTTGTTAATCTATTTTAGATATATTGGTGCACCCATTGACTTTGAGGTGGTTGATATAGATCCTACTGTGGACAATGATGATGATGTCCAATATGCTATTACTACAATCAAAAGGAATGGAGTTGGATTGAAGGTAAACATTGTATAAAATTTAGTAATAGCACTAATTACAAATCTATTTGTTGTAGCTCCTTTCATAAATGAATATTATTTACCAAATTAACAAACTTAGGTCTTATTTTCAATGTACCTACATACAAGTATTTAGATTGTGGCTAAAAGAAAACTAAACTAAAAAAAAAAACTAACTAACTAACTACTACTACTACTAACTAACTCTAAACTTTACTAACTAAAAACTAAACTAAACTCTTTAAACTATAAAATAATACTTAAACTATAAACATTTATTATATTTGTTGTTGGTCTCGTTTATCATTTAATGTATTATATATACATTAAATGATATAGAGTTCCAGGTTACATTATATGCAATAGAATCTCATTGCACTCACTTATGACTTCTATATATATCTTTATTTAAATGAAATGTGATTTAAATATAGTCATAATTACATAAAAAAATTTACTGATTGCTAATATTAGGTCATTACATATGAAATTTGTGTTTTGTAAAGGAGGAACAAAATTTGATTTTTTTAAACATAATATATTTATTTATTCAAAGTATATACCATTGCTATCTATGCACTTTTGTGATCTCATAGGTAGTTAGGTTTCCTTTACTAAAGAAATTATTTGGACAGGAATCAATAAAATCTTTGAAGGCGCTTTGGACTGCCCCATCGGAGTTGAATTTTTTCCCTTGCAAGAAGTTATCAAAATTCCGAAAAAAAAATGGTAATATCCAACATATTAACAGCAAGGTCCATGGAGTACGGTTACGGTTTACGGTCTTAGACATTCCAATTAAAGCTCCCCTAATTTGGTAGCCGTCTGTTGTGCGGTGTGTAGTGTAGCGTTGTCCTGAAGCAGCAGTGGTCTAGAGCGAATGACCAAGCTCGGTTGTTTAGCAGCTAGATTTAAGAAAGCTGTAGTGAACGACACTGGCACTAGTCCACCAAACGCTCATAAGTAACTTTTTTTGAGTCAATTTTCACTCTGGTTCGCCAGAGTTTAGCCATTGCGATGAGCGTTTCCGATTACAGGATCCACTTTTCATCACAGGTAATGATTCGATTTCAAATCCCTTCATTATTGTGCCGGTTAAGTAATGTAACAAAGCAGTCGACGCGCGTTTGTCGGTTTGCTGCACTCAATTCATGAGGGGGTATCTTTCAAGCTTTTTCACCTTCCCAATTTACTTCAAGTGGATTAAAACAGTTTTATCACTAACACCGCAGCCTCCATCCACGGGGCCTGTTCTACAGGTCGAAATTTCCAAAACAAAAACGTTGGAACCAAAAACGCACTGTGTTTCTTTTGCGATACCGCCGCCATACACATCACTAACCCTTTGAGCCGTTTGTGCAGCACTGGTGCCACGGTGGAACTCATACTCGAAAATAATACGATATTTCGATATACGATATACGATTCGAAAAAACCAAAAGAGGAAAAAACAAATGAATTATGGTTTTCGAAACACAAATGCATTAGTAAATAGCGGTATAAATTGTAATTGGAATTCCTAAACAAAGAAGATATATTTGAGATCTAAGTGGCCAGTACGACAAAACGCCAATTTCATATGTAAGGACCTAATATTTTGTTCAGTGAAACACCTTAATTAATATTCCTCAGTAACTATTGTTCTCTATGGCCGTGACAAATAATTTGCTAGGATTAAAATTACCCAAAATATATTTAGAATGTATAGTTGTACTGTACTTATTTTGATAAGGGATTAAACTGTGCGGTTGAATACAGGGAAACATTGAAACAAAGAGTGAAGCAGCCTATGTGACCTCAAGAAATGTTGCCTTACGTAATGAGTTGGACATGTATGCTTATGTTCTCAACTGCAAATCTTTCCCGGGAGTTGAGACGAGGCATAAGGACATAGATATTTCAATTATCAGGTAAAATTTATCTATGTGAGAATATTAATTTCCCTTGTATTGTTTTTGAGTTTGAAATTCACTATACAGATGAGCATTTAATATATGATTATGTACCATCCTATAATTTAAATAACACTTAGTTATGAAACTAACATGTGATAATTTATTTATATAGGAATTTTATTATTATTTTGATAGTCATTATATAAAGTTTTGCAAAATCAATTATAAAAATGTTGGGTTCATGATTTACTGCTCATGTATAAACGTTTAGGCAGAAAAATATGTTTTTTGAAAAAAATAAAAATTAAACAACAAAAAAATACTTTACACGACAAAACTCACACAGCTGATTGAAATTGATTGAATTTATATTAAAATCAGCTGAGATCAGTGGCCTCAATGTTGTAGAGAGTGCTCAGTGCAATGCATTTTTATTTTTTATAAAGCATATTTTTGAGTTTTATAATTATTTTTCTGCCAAATGTTTTTACATGATCAGTAAACCATTTGCCCAAAATAATTGATCTTGCGAAACTTAATAGTTTATTTTAATGTTTTTGTATATTTTAAGTATAATATAATTTTACAGACAAAACACAGAAGGTGAATATGCTATGTTGGAGCATGAATCAGTAAGAGGAGTGATTGAGTCAATGAAGGTGGTAACAGCCAGTAACTCCGAGAGGGTGGCGAGATTTGCTTTCGAATTTGCCAGACGAAATGGCAGAAAGAAGGCATGTTGCAAAATTTTTAACATTTTTACTATGGTTATATCAGTCATATATATTACTATGGTTATATCATTATATTCATATCAAAGTTCATTATTCTAAAAAACAATGCCCTGGTGATATTTTAATTTTGAAGGATTATATTTAAAAATAGTTTTTGTTTTATATGTTTGTTTACTTACATTCTTCACTATTGTAATTAACTATGCTAATGCTATTTCTGTAACAGAAACTTATTAGACCTCTTGTATAAAATTCCAGGTGACCACTGTCCACAAGGCTAACATCATGAAGTTGTCTGACGGCCTCTTCTTAGAAACGTCGCGTCGTCTCGCCAAGGAGTACCCAGAAATCGAACATAACGACATGATCATTGACAACTGCTGCATGCAACTTGTTGCAAAGTAAGTAAACAAATTCATAAACAATTTGTCACATGAAATAATATTTTTTTTATAAGTTGCAATGGTATAATATATTATGTACAATTTACACATACTAAACAAATAAGGTCTCGTACACGTTAGCACGTTAGGGCGCTGCGTGATAAATTTTTACTTCGCGACAACGTTTATGTGTATGAGTCCTAGGGTAACATTTTAATATCGTCAAACACTTTTCCGAAGTTTTACTTATATGAGTGACAATGTTTAAAAAGTGGATATTCCTATTATAGACCTCATCAGTTTGACGTGATGTTAATGACAAACCTGTACGGCTCCATTGTGTCAAACGTCGTATGCGGTCTGCTCGGTGGGGCGGGTCTTCTCTCTGGCAGAAATTATGGAGATCATTACTCAGTTTTTGAGCCTGGCACTAGGAATACTGGTAAGGAACAGTTTCTTAAATACTTATGAAAAATTTTGCTTAACAAATCACCAACTAATTCCTAGCCATATGCCATTTCATAAATAGCAAATGCACCTTACTGGAGACTTAGTAAAAATGCAATCAAAATTACTTTTAGATACACGTATAGTTATATGTTGCTATTGCGAGTTTTTGTATTGCTTGCATTTGCCAGTTTAATAAGACTTGAATTTTAGAAATATACAAGATACTAAACAGTGAAATTTGTATTCCAGGCACGGCCATAGCGGGCAAGGACGTCGCCAACCCAATAGCGATGATCAACGCGTCCATAGACATGTTGGACCACCTCGGTCATTTCTATCACGCGGACCTTCTCAAGCGAGCGGTCAACAAGACCATCAACGTCGACCGAGTGCTGACCCCAGATGTTGGCGGCAGCGCCTCCTCCACTGAGGTCGTCAATACCATCATAGGTAATATCGGGCGCTGCTAAACCCTATCAACTAGTAGTAACAAAAATTGAGTATTCAAAATTTGACATTATCTGCCCCTGAATAAATACGCAGCGCGCGCGACGCGTCATATCTTGAGCTTAAAGTCTTGTGCGGTCGAAGACAGATCCGGTGTACCACTTTTCGACCTTATTTCTAGGCAATAAGATTCAAAAGCGGTACACCTGGTTTGGCGACCATACATACATGGCATATTTCGCCAATAAGTTTCTCTACAAATCTATTAGGGCAGCAAGATTAGTCGCGTTGCGCAGGTCCTGGATCTGGAATGTTCACAATAACCTTGACTTTTTACAAGTAAAATTTTTGTTATTATCAGTTGAGCAATAAATTGCTAATTCAATGTATTTTTTTGTGCTACTGTAACATATTTATGCGAGTATTGTATTGCCAAGTGCCAAGTTACCCTCTTACAAAATGTTTGGTGATATCTAAATCCCTCCGTGACTTTGAAGATAGAAAATGATGATGGTGTTATTCGCGCAAAAAATACTTAGATCTTAAAATTTAAATAAATATAATATTTCAACTTCCTATCCTCAGTAGGATTTTTGTAATTACCATTCAGTGCAAATATAAACAGTTGCAATAATTGACAAATTTTGTACAAACGTTGAATCCTATAGCAATTTGTTTTTTTTTAAAGTTTCCTGCAAGAATTGTAAATACTGATGCAGGATCAGCATCTCATGTTACCAATGTTATTTATTTTAGATTTTAATAAAATATACGCTAAATGTAGATTTTGTTTTATTTGTATGCCACTTAGCTGGATATTTTCGTATTTAGTTGCTAACTTGCTAAGCATAAACTCTGTAGCTTGTCTAATGTGCTTACAAGACACAATATAATTTTGTTGTATTGTGGCTTTATCAGTTATATTGTTCTAGATTAGACATTTGAGGATTTTTAAATAGAACGTTTTACCTACCAATAAAACGCATATTAATTTACTTACCTTATTCGAAGCTTATTTAATTGAGATAGGCACTACGTTTCCCGCCATCATATTATCGCTATCCTTGTTTTTCCGGTTGTCCCCACTATCGTCCCACCATGGCAAAGAGGTAGGGAGCTTATAAAAGCGAGCTAACTCGTCTGTCAAATTATTGCGCTAGAATCACCAGGCAGAATTTAAACCATAAGCTTCGAATATGTAAGGTAAGTAAATTAATATGCGTTTTATTGGTAGGTAAAACGCTTCTATTAATTTGACTTGTTTATTCGAAGCTTATTTAATTGAGAATTGTTTGTTATCGCCTGGTGGGTTCGAAAGTTTACATATTATGTAATAGACGCCAATGTGAATTAGACGAAATTATATTTTATTTTAAGTTTATTATATACTAATAATTATAAAAACAATACATAATACAATGTTACTAAATGTAACATTGTTAATCACAAATGGTTGTTAATCAATACAAAATAGTTTTAAACATACATATTTTATTTATAATATTAATTGAAACAAATCTGTTTATTCGATTGCATCAAAAAATCTTGTTACGGACTTACTTGAAGCCGATGCGGGTAGAACTTCACGCCTATAAAATTTACAAAAAGTATTCTGGGATCGCCAATTTCCCCTGGATAAAATATCTTCAATTGAAAAATTGTCCAGCCAATTTTTTGACGCAACTGCAGATCGAATACTTCCCGGCGTTGCAGTTATACCCGCATCTTTGAAAAGGGATTTGATCCACCCTGAAATAATAGCCTTTGAGGCAGGTTTAATCCGTCCTCTGAAAGTAACAAATAAGTTATTTAATTTATGTGTATTATGACTTTTAATAAGGCTATCATTTCCTTTTGATTGGAATGCAAGTTAATTTCGTCTTGTGACCAAAAACCTGACAGACTCATATTAAGACGAGCACCCCGTGCAATAACGGAAGCATCAGTTGTCAGATAATGAGTTGGTGGAGGCAAATGAATAGCTTAAGGCTTACGGCAGTTTCTGAACCAACAATCTAGATTGTCCTTGGCATGGTACCTGGTGTCTGATTTTAACATTTTGTTGAGCAGCAGTTGCAGCGCGCGGAAGTTGAGCCGACCTGTTGGGACAGTAAAACTAGCAAAGATTAGAAGACCTACTAAGCTTTGTATCTCTTTCAGAGTTGTACGGTACTTATTTCGAACTGTAGAAATTTTTGCTATTATACAATTTACTTTCTCTGTAGGAAGTTGCTTTACATTAGTAGACTTGATGCCTTAATAAATTATTGACATAGATGGAACAAGAATAGATTTTAACAATTTTAGAGTTTGTACGACAACCTGAACATGTTTTTGCAACTCCTTTGTCGACTGGTGTGCTATTAAAAAAATCATCTAAATAAACTAATATACGAATACCTTTTTTGCGAAGAATTTGAGCCACCCAGTTGGTTACTGTCGCAAAAGCTTTTGGCGCAGTACTTAGCCCAAATAGTAAACACGTCATTTCCAAGAGTTGTTTTTGGTATATCAGGCGTAGGAACCTTCGATGACTCTGTGCGACACGAATGTGAAAGTATGCCTGTGACAGGTCCACTTTGCAAAGCCAATCTCCTGGTTGTAGGAAATCTGGCACCCGAAACATGCTCAAAAGTTTGAACTTCTCTGTCTTGATGTAACGATTTAGAGCTTTTAGGTTGAAGACAGGTCTTGCACTACCGTCTGTTTTGCGAACTAAAAACATCGATGAAAAGAAGCTTGGTGATGGATTGCATCGCTCCAAGACTCCCTGTTCGCTCATTTTTCACTTCTACAGCTCTTTTTTGTATCCCCACATGAATAAGTGGGGGCTTTTTTCGAAATGGTATACGGTACCCGGAAATTATTTTTATTATTGTGTCTGGAGCTCCTGTCTCCATTGGTCTACGTATTGAGCTAGACGGCCTGCCTGAAAATTCGTGTCAAAAACGACGTCGCTTAGCATCTCCTGCGTTGCGGGAGGGTGAAGCGGCACGCTTATGTCCAGAACCTCTTTGGTTCTGGTGTTTGAAGTGTGTAGGTACGCGAGGAGCCGCGTCCACAAAATGTCCCACGATTACTCGGTGTGACTGAATGAGAACCGTGGTGACTGCCACCTTGCGTAGGCAGATCGTTAGGGTAACAACCTTGTGAGGGCTTTTTATAAGACGCGTGCGTCTCCTGTAAGGAGACGCTAGGCTTTTTACCCTCTGCCTGCAAGGTGGTCGTACGAGATTTCCTTAAAGGCCAAAAACACTTCTGAATTCCACCTGCTTTTTCTACTGTAGAGGTGAATTTTTCTGCGTTAAAAAGATTGGTGCACGATGGAGGTATTTTCCGTATCACAGCTTTTATTGACGGGTCACGAACTTGCTTTGTGATAACCTCACGTCTCAACTGCAGCACCTCGGCTCGGTGACCGCATATAATCTGTAACATATCTGAGGAGATTTTCTGGTAGTCACCTTCAGAAAACAGCTCTGACAGCTTATTGTTCATACCTGTATAATCAGGATCATAATCAGGAAATCAGAACCTTTAATCCATTTTGTGAAGACTATTAGTAATTTTTAGAGAGAATCCCGTTGTTTCATAATGCACATAGTGAGTTCCCCCTTAAGCTTTGTCTAATTGTATAAGATGGCGAGAGGATTGAATGTTCAAAACTTCTTCATTGGTTTCCAAATCCGTGAAACCAGGAGAAGAAACATTAGTATGATTTCTGGGCTTCTGCATACCTTATGTCATTCCAAGATGTATTATTTAAGTGTTGAAGGTCATTTAAAAGTTTTAAATGACTTTCTGAATCTTGGGAATAGATGGTTCATTTAGCCTCGTCTCAATATTAAGAGTCAATTCTTTCTCTTTTACTGTGTCACAGTCAGAAATGCCACCGTTAACGTCGTTACGCGTACGTAACGTACGTACGTACGCGACTTACGTTAAAGAAAACTGATATATTATCTTCGTCTTCATTAAAATTTTGTTCATTACTCTGATGTGACCGAAATTGGTTGGCTAAGAATTTTTTTATATCGTGCATTTCTTTAAACATCGGAGTGTATTTATGATCAGAGTAGTGTGCGTTTGCCCTTCCTCCTTTTCTTGCTTCTAGAATAGCAGTGCTTAGCCGAGTCTGAAGATCTAGAAGAAGAGCTATCGCTGTCAGAGCTAGAGTCTGAACCGTCATATACCTCTCGCCGAGACGCAGAAGGTCCCGCAACTTGCTCATTATTACCAGACATTGCACTACCGTTTTCATTCATCCTAAAAAATAGAATAATTTAAAAAGTTCATACACGCGTTTATCCCAACTGTAAGAAAGGGTTTGTAACCGTATTAGTATCTAAATAATAAATAATAGTATTTATTTTTAGTTTCATATTATAAATTATTATTATCTTTACTATCTTAACTAATATAGTTTTATAATAATTTAAATGAAAAATGTTATATTAATTTTTCTTTTAATTTATATTTTATATTAATTTAAATTGACATACCTGATGTTTTATTATTACTTTCTTAATTTATTTTATACCTATAAAATACATGTTGCTGTCTAGTAGACACAACTGTGTCCGGCGGGAAATAAGACGCCAATGATTTGACAGATTTTTTTGTTTCGAATGGGTCTACGCTAATGGCTTTTGGCCGTCTTAGCTTAGTCGGTGACTGGCATTTAGCAGTCGTTTTGGTGATTTGACAGACGAGTTAGCTCGCTTTTATAAACTCCCTTCCTCTTCACCATGGTGCGAAGATAGTGGGGATAACCGGAAAAACAAGGGTAGCAATAATATGATGGCGGGAAACGTAGTGCCTATCTCAATTAAATAAGCTTCGAATAAACAAGTCAAATTAATATCATAATATGATCATGATGTATTATCTCATACAGTAAGTAACCATGTTAGTGCTTCTAACTTTAAATAGTTTGAGTGATAAATGGTGATAGCTGGTTTGTGACTTATGTTACAAGTATCTTTTAATCATTCACAATTTTCAAAACTTTTATTGCAAAAGAAAGATTGGAAAATTTAGACTGATGTTCGTCGATGGCTTTCTGGATTATGGACTAGCTTTAAAAAGTCTATCGATTTTTCCTAATCGCAATCTCCACTTGAAATTGATTCGGACAAAAAATTGGTGGTATTTTATCGAAAAATTATCATGACATCGAACACTTCTCAACTGCCCTTTTTATACACACATTATTATTTACAGACAACATAACAATAAAGGCTATGGAAACCAACGCCATACTAGTTTAGGTTTGTTCGAGACAAATAAATATGAGTACATAAACATGAAATTGTATTTTTAATAAATCCTTTCATTGTTATTTTAACATATTATTACACAAGACAGAATTAGTCATACAATATAATATTATGTAATCATCATATTATATTATATGAAATCATCGTGTGTGGTATTGGTAACAGATCAGATAGGTGTGACCCACCCTTTCAAAATCCTTTTTGGCCTACTTTTTTATTTTATGTTTTATCAAAAAATACGTCGTATAGGTAACCCAAAATGTTCACTCTTCGAACACCAACCCTTATTGTTTGTTAGTTATATATATATATATATATATATATATATATATATATATATATATATATATATATATATATATATATATATATATATATATATATATATATATATATATATATATATATATATATATATATATATATTTTTAATACTTGTTCCCCCGGCCATTAGCCAGGACAATTTTTTACTTTTTTACACTTTTAACATTTACATTTGTTGTTTATTATTTTTTTACATTTCCTTTACATCTTGTTTTTACTTCACTTTTATTCTATTTTCTACTTTACATTTCCATCATTTTGCTAATCTATTACATTTCCTTTTCTCTATTTCAGTCTATATTACTTCACCTTAATTATTTATTTTAATTTTTGCTATCTTTATTACATTTCTTACTTACTTCTACAACTCTACTTCTTGTTTACATTTACTCATTTCCTTTACATTATTTACTAAATTTACATTTTCTTAAATATTCTTCCTTTACATATCTTTACATTACATTCCCATCTTTTAGCTATTCTATTCTATTCATTCTATTACATTTCCTTTTCTGTGTTTTATTTATTAATTACATTCCTTACTTTCTTGTACAACTCTACTTCTTGTTTACATTTACTCGTTTCCTTTGCATTATTTACTAATTTTACATTTTCTTTAATACATTTCCTTTACATATCCTTTACATTACATTTCCATCTTTTAGCTATTCTATTCTATTCTATTCTATTACATTTCCTTTTCTCTGTTTTATTATTTATTTTAATTTTTGCCATCTTTACTACATCTCCTACTTACTTCTACATCTCTCTTCTTGCTTACATTTACTCATTTCCTTTGCATTGTTCACTAAATTCACATTCCCTTTAATACTTTCCCTTTATTTGTATTTATGTTCTTTACAATTTCGGCCCCAATTTCTCAATTTTAATTTCAAACTACATATTATTACTATTTATTGTGTACATGTTCCCCTCGCGCTGAGCGCGAAGTGTCCGGCGGGCCTTTTTGCAAAAAATTTATCACATAATAAATTACATCGCAAATGTCGGCGGTCTGCAAAGTATACCGTCTGTAACAATCTTCAACCCTCAGTTGTCGATAACTCTTTCACATATCATCGGTTATAGGGGTAGGTGTAGGCGTGGGTGTACATGTACGTGTAGGTGCCCACATATATATAGTAGGTGTAGGTTTAGTTGTGGTGGTTATTAATTTATTTCAGTACATAGTTAAGAAATAGCGCCGTCTGTTGGGTCTGTACCCAACAGACGGCGCTATTTCTTTTTTATATTATTTGTATGTTTACGAAAAAGATATATTCAGATGACTTTGTGTGTATCGCTACTGGCCACTAGATGGGAAATCTGTGGCTAAGTGGTTGAACGTGTTGGTGCTCAAGCCGGGAGTCACGGGTTCGAATCCCGCCGACAGAACCTGTGTTTTTGTTGACGTTGTTGTTCTGACGGAACGGTGTTTCTGGGTCATGGATGTGTATTAAATGTGTGTATAATATAAAAGTATTTAATACATTTCGGTTGTCTGGTAGGTACCCGAAACACAAGATCTTTGAGAACTTACCACGGGACCAGATCGACGTAGTGTGAAGCGTCCGTAGATATTATTATTATTACATATATTGCACTGCAAGGGAACGTTTTATACTTATTTACTAGTCCTACTTTTAAATGCGTATGTGGTTAAATAAAACACCATTGAGGGGTATTCACGATATATTGTTACATTGTATTGTTCACATCAAAGATTGGATATGACATCAAATGCGCGATCTTCGCTTTCCTTAATCTAACTAAATTATAAGAAATAAATGCGGCAGAACGTTGACTGTTTTTATCATCTGTGATTTTGACGCCTTTCGTACGAAAACACTTGTTTATTTTTAATATAGACCAAAAAAACTATGTCAAGTATAAAAAAAAATGGTAAGTAACTAAATCATTTTGTCTAATTGTAATTCAAGTAGTCTAATAATAGGATATTGGCTACACTTAAATATTTGTCTAATTGTGGCAGTACGATTGCATTTTGCCTAATTTCATAAATATCTGTCACTATATTTTAAAAACAAACAAGTATCATGAATATAATTTGAGAACAATCGTAGAGATTAAAGTCGAGAGAATAAAACTTAAAAGTAAGTTTTGAGTTGTATATGTACGACATTTATGACGATTTTCATCTCAAACCCTCTGCCACCTACCGGCGCCGTTGCGCGTTAAAGCCCACCTACCGGCGCTGCCGCGCGTTAAAGCTCCACCTACCGGCGCCGCCGCGCGTTAAAGCTCCACCTACCGGCGCCGCCGCGCGTTAAAGCTCCACCTACCCTCATGCACAACCCAAAACCGAAAGGCAACTAACATTTCATATCGAATAAGGTACAACATTTTTGGCAAATCTCCAAACAAGCACCAATTTTGGCTAAATTGTTTTACAATTCTAGAGAAAATTGGAAATATTTTTTAAATATCATATTTCACTTAAATTCGATATAATTATGTGATTATGTCATTTTATAAAATAACACGTCGTTTTTGCGAATAAAATTTCTCATTTGTGTTGAAAGTTTGTGATTTAAGTACCTACTGTCTAACACGGATCTCTTCTCTTGCCTGTGGGCTGTGGCAAACGATCAAGTAGCTGCCAGTTGGCCATAATTATTTCAGTGAGAACTATCTAGAAGAAACCATCATTGTCCTAGTTAATAATAATAATATAATTGTGAATGTATTATCACACTTATTTTTCTGGAATCTGTGAAATGCTTTATTCGCACAGCTGTGGTAATGAATGTTTTCACAACTTTTTATTTCATCACTTTTCTGAAAAAACTTTCTTTTATTCGCAAAAACAATAAAAAAATAATTGGTACATCGTACTCTGTCATATTTGGGAGAAGTCTAGTGAAGAATTTAAAAAATAACATCTTCCTTACGAGATCAAAGAGAAAACAATCAGTCTGTTCAAAAGTCAAAACTATATACACGGTGTTCTATGAGGCTTTATTTTTAATTAGTTTTAATTCGATTAAAGGCAGCTTTGAATATTTGGCCGTCCTAACGATTTCTAAGTGGTTCTCGATTCAAAACGAAATATACGTTAGCTCACAAAAAGTATAGAACACCATGTATAATCGTAATAATTATAAAAAAATACGACGAGCATAAAAAAAACTAAAAAATACAATAGAAAAAATATAGTAAACAGTATTTTACTGCAATCTTTATAAGATTTTGAATCTTATTGAAATTATTTCATCTTATAACTTAAGTCGAATATAGTACAAAGGGAACATTTTGGAATGCACGAAGAGACAAAACTTATTGTGCTAAAGTTCTAAACCCTAAAACATTATCGTATTTTACTTCCTTAATAATTTTGTGCAGTTGCCTGTTTGACAGTTATAAAATTTCAATACTCCACTCCACTCCACCGAGTAGCCGCTTTTATGTGGTACATTTCAGTGTTTCTTGTCTTTAATTCAAATTCCACGTAGTGTGCTGCTTCGTCCATTCCAATATCTGAACCTAATAATTTACTACATACATAAACTTTGAATCACAGATATTGTGTTTGTGTCTCCTCACAACGACACGTTTCAATAAATTATGATATAATAATAATTGTGATAAAAAACCTAAATCAATATAAAATCTTACAGGATATACTATAATATAATTCAATGGCATTAAAATCACAGATGTGTATAAAAACGAGAAAACTAACGTACGAATTATATTAATAATTAAATAATAGTCAATAATCACAGGTGACACACAGATCTCGAGGCACAGGAACACAGGGACCGAGATCGCCCGGCCCGGACCGAGCCAACACCTCCGAATTCGTTTCCTAGTACGACTCCTAAGTTGAACACAATTCGTCCCTATATTCTCAGCGCATCCGATAATACTGAATAGCCGATGCAGTCTAAACTTAACAATAAATAAGTGAAAAGTAACACGACTAAAAATAGGTCGGTAAAAACGACACTCGAACTTACTTAAATCAGTACTCGAAAAAGCGGGTAACAAAAATGCCGCGTAAATAAATTGCGAATCACGCGCGTAAACTACACTAACACTAACACACGACGCCCGCGCACGCGCGTCGTCCGCCGCGCGCGTGCCGTGCGCGTGCGACACAACCCACGGTTCTCCTAGCTTATAGATAAGATTTACGCACACGCACACGACAATTACGCGCGCGCAAGACAATTTCACGCGTCCGGGGCGGGGATGAGGAACGATTAAATGTATTGGGGACATCAATGGTGCGGGAGAATGCGTGACTACCGCTTTTTCACCGTACTGACGTGGATTTAAAGGTTAAGGGCAATGCTGCTTTTTGGGCTTCTTTAAGTGCTCATCATCGACTCCAGACTTCGGCACCTGCAAATAGGGTTTATTACCAAGTAACATATAACAATATCAATATAAACATGTAACATTTTTATATTGATAGAGCAAGCAACCAAACTAACGACAATGTTCCTTGAAGATACCATTCAGTCATACAACTTTTCATTTCCACTACCTAATTTTTAAATTTACCTAATGAGCACTTTTTATTTTATTTTCCTATGAATCATTGTTTTGTGACATTATATTACCTATAATATCTGTTGTTTTTTTCAATTAAACATAAGTACCAGGGTAATCAACTTTGCTTCCCCAAAACTCCCTGCATACTAAGCTTCATGGTACTTGAAGCCATTTTCGAGATACCGATTATATATATACAAGATTGTCTCGTTCATAGTAAGTATCATATGTATTCGTTTGGATGACAATTCACATTTTGACATTTTCAAAAAAGTGCCATCTATCTCTTTGTCATATGAACTATCGTCGTCTTCATCGTCTTTTTTCATTAATTGTTCATGTTACGTATTTTTAACAGTTTAATTTTCCTTTAATTGCAACCACAAACCATAAGACAGTAATGTCGCTTGTCAAGTGATGTCACCGCCACCCCGCCCCGCCCCGCCCCGCAGAGCCTACAGAACCGTTATACTAGGTAGCCCGCTCGTCTAACTTTTACTGCACGGATTAGGAACATGTTCCTAACAATTTATTTATTAATAACGAAATTTGTTAATAATGAAAGTAAAGCTTGCCTTAGTTTTCGTTTATAAATAAGGCGGAATATGATCAGACTTTAAACACACCTCAGTGTACCGCTCGCCCTTCAGTGAGACAATCTTGTTGTCGCGATAGCGGACCATCTTCTTGGGCTCGAACTTGGGCGCCAGGGGCTTGTGCTCCTTCGTGTCGGAGTTCTTGTCCACATACGAATATCTGAAATATTATATTCGATTATTATAATTTTAAAATACTGTCTCACTACATTCATATAGTATATAATATTATGGTCCAGCCGACAAGTTTATATCCACAGTAAATACTTTAGGGGCTCGTACGTCACATTCAATATTATTAAAATCAATTATAGATAAAAAACGTCATTGTGTTTGTTTCATAGCTAGTCGAACAAGCACCTAATTAATGCGGCATTTACATTGGTCGATTTGTCTTGTCAAATCGCCTTGTTAGCAAATTGCCTTATGAACTAGCCGAATCTGCCAAGATAAGCAAGGGAAGCGCAAGGGCACTACCAGACCACCCTTTCTCGAAGCATTTCGTCGATTTTTTGAACTCTCATAACTTGGGTTTGGATTATACCAGATAAATGAAATTTTCAGGATATGTTCCCAGTAGCGGACTTATTAAACATGTAAAGTTTTGATTGCATAGGATTATACTTAAGATTTTATTGATATAATATAATATCAATTAAAATAAAAACCCCTGAATTCGCCACTGATTCACTGATGATCAACAAAATTATATAGTACTTCCGAATGTCCTAGAAATCTGAAATTTGGTACGTTAGGTTATATCAGTACACAACCACCATAATAATAGGCTAGATGACTAATTTAATTTTATTGCATAAATAAATAGTACTCTTAAATATGAGTAACTTCTCAGAAGAAACATTATATCAAAAGTCAATATTTTCAAAGGTACAGCGATTTGTATACAAAATTTCGCAAGTCTCGTGAAAACGTTCCAAACTAAAGTCGTACCTAGCTGTGACGTCATGCCTAGTTTAAAGTGTATGAAGTATACGGCCGCAGGAATGTATCTAATTACTAACATTTTTTACATTTACCAAGTAGTAATGCCTCAATATATCTGAGTATATTAATGAAACTAAATAGTTTAGATGTAGTCATAATCCCTATTTTCAAAATTTTAACTTTTATCTTCCAACCCCTTCAAATTAGAGGATGAAAGTTAAGTCCCTTTAAAAGCGCAATCTATCGTGTATATTATGAACTATATTAGGTAAGTCGTCGTTTGTCACTTCGTCACACACACAAGGTAACATTTTAATTATTAAACGGGAGTCTCATATAAACTTTTATCCTCCAACCCCTGAAACTAGGAGATGGAAGTTTGTGAAAACTGTTGTAGGGATCCGATAATAACAATAAAATGTAGTAAAATAACCATGTAACCCTTTATTGACAACAAAAACACAATAAGTATTTTTAATCTTTATCGACATATTTTAATGTACTTCATCTTAAATAGTAGTGTACGGACGTCCCTTTAATAATTAAGGCCTTAAATAAATAAGGCCACATAACTTGACTAAGGTGTAGAGTTTGAGAAGTTAGTCTTGTAGAGTTAGGGCGTGTAGAGTCTGAAGCTTGGTTTTATATGAGATCTGATAAATTTTTGATAGTGCGATCTTGGCATCACTATACATGAAAATGTTTTGGTGGGATTGCCTTTTACATGTTCGAGTTTCGAGTTTCGGAAATCGTGTTGCGAAAATCTACCCATGTAAACCCTCATTACCTGAATGTAAGTATTTATCGTCGCCCATGGTCACTCGGTAGACGAGTTACAAGTGCGGTGCCCTGTGTGTCACGCCGGTTTTCCGAGAAGCCACGGGGCCTGTTACCTGGCGATGATGCGGTTCTTGAGCTCGTAGTCGTCGCAGGGCAGCGGGCGCGCGGCGGAGTGCAGCGCGGCGGGCGACAGCGCCTGGCCGTGCTCGCGCCGGTGCAGCAGCGTGGCGGCCGCGCGCTCCGCGTCGCCGCCCGCGATCGTCACGCAGTGCTTTATCTGAAGAAACGTAACTGATTGACCGTTCCACCAAGAACGATAGGTTCTTGGTGGACTTTCATGTTCATCATAATATTACACAACTTTTTTATTCACTTTTCCACTTTATTTATCCATTTAGACCCGCCGTACTCAGCTGAGTAGTCGTTTTTTTTTCATAATCTGAACAAAATATTTTTAATAATGTATTTATATTAACTGTTCCATTTGAGATGAAGGTATATTACTATTTTTCAAGTAGGTAACAGTATCTTATTTTTATGTAATTTATTTTCTTTTAAAAAAGAGGTATCAAAGAGTCATATTAATCAGTACATTATCGTAGTTTTCTAATAGTATTTCAGACAATTTTATTCTGATCCATGGTTTATCGAGGCAAATATAGTCTTGTTGATAGCATGAGCTCAAATTTATGACAAAAGTATTGAATACTGAGATCTTACACTCAGTTTTATTTTAGTGTACCCAACTGAGTACAATGGGAGCATGCATGAAGAAAATTTTCTATTTCATGGGATAACTTCAATGAGCAACGTTTTAACATGACCTAGGACTGCAGAAAGTTAGAAAAAGCCATCCAAGCTGTCTTCTTGGAAGGTAGTTATGATGATCTGAATCTAGATTTATCTATTTTTCTACATGTGACCTCATTGTAGAAGGTAAGAGGCTTGATAATGATTGACCTTATAATTTATTGTTGACAGACCATTTATTGTATATTTATTGATCTAAGAAGTACCTACTGGAGTTATTATCAAATAGCAACTTCTGTAGTAAAGCTTCTCTAGTTTAGCAAAAATTCTTGTAGGAAATTCAAGGCTGCTCAGAAAACACCTCACGTACGTATTGATCATAAGTATACAATAATGTTGGAGGGCAGCCTTATCTACTGCCCAAAGTCATTTTACAAATAGGGCATTCTACAAAATAAAATAAAAAAATTGAGAGGTGTCAAGGGACACCCGGATGGAACGAAGTTATATATATTATAATATAAATATATAGTTGATAATGAACAATTAAAGCCTATTTTGGAAGAGAACAAACACACAGACTGACAGACGGACAGAAAATGTTAACAATTTATATTTTTTTGTAAGTACCGATCATACTTTTAAATGCATTAAGTGAAAATAAAAGCTGTTAATTTGAAATGACAAACAGACACTTCAATTTTGTTTATCTGTATAGATATAATATATTATATTATACAAAACAAATAGTTTAACTAAGTATATATAGTGCGCGCGGAACTAGTTGGCCGCGCCTTAGGTAGGGACAGGGGTGAGGGGGCGGGTTGCTTGCTGCTCGCAGTGTTGCCGCCGCGAAGTCCGGCTCCGTACTGAGTAATAACATCAAGCGCTCTTCCGTCCCACCGCTCGCCTACCTAAGGCCCGGCTAGCTAGTCACAATATATAACAGTCATAAGTCACAATGTGTAATTGCAAAATTCTACATTATTGTCAAGGTGATAAGGTCGTTTTTTGTATAATTCTTAATAGTCGTTATTACATTGTGATTTCGAGTGGCAAAAAGTGTCGTGCCTATAATCCGTCCAGCCCCAAAACTATTCGCAACGCGCCATAAGGAACTTCGTTCCAAAAACAAATTTGTATCTGAATACTAAAAAATCACACAATGTTGTTATTTGAAGACAGCTTCGACTTATTTGCTATTCAATATAACCACCCATTTCATATACCTACCTAAGGCCCGGCTAGCTAGTCACAATATATAACAGTCATAAGTCACAATGTGTAATTGCAAAATTCTACATTATTGTCAAGGTGATAAGGTCGTTTTTTGTATAATTCTTAATAGTCGTTATTACATTGTGATTTCGAGTGGCAAAAAGTGTCGTGCCTATAATCCGTCCAGCCCCAAAACTATTCGCAACGCGCCATAAGGAACTTCGTTCCAAAAACAAATTTGTATCTGAATACTAAAAAATCACACAATGTTGTTATTTGAAGACAGCTTCGACTTATTTGCTATTCAATATAACCACCCATTTCATCATCAACACCTTCTTCCCTATCAAGAATTACACGTGAGTAAAGAAAAATAATATCTTTATGAACTTCGTGGTCGCAAATACTACCTTCCAAGACCGCTTCTATATTATGAATTTGAGTGCTATAGTTCTTTTAAACAATAATATTCGCCATTTATCAGTTAAAACATTTTCTGCTCATTGAAGTTAGTCAAATAAGATACGGAAAATTCTTATATGCATGTTCCCATTGTACTCATTTGAGTATACCACGGAAAAAGAATTTTAAAATTATTTTTTCTAACTTTTTTTGCATAAAGGTAATTATTTGACGCATATTTAATACAATAAATAAAATCGCATGGTTGTATCATTTCGTTTCTGTTTGGGTCTAAATAGGTTAAGGTTTTTACAATAATTTGATGATGAGTTAATTGAAACATCGTAAAAACTAAAATAAAGTTGAAAAGTGTTTTAAAAAAGTTGTGTGATATTATTATGAAGATACCTAAACAAAACGATTAATAAAGAAATAACTAATGAGCCATCGACGACTCCTAGTAGAAACGAAACATTATAAATATTAGGGCTTTACCTATGAAATTTCCGTTTTGTATGAAAAAATTTAAACGAATTTTTTTCATGTATTTTTTATTTGTATTAATCGGAGTAATGACCCATGCAATCAATGCATCTTTGCCAACGCAGTGGCAGTTTATTGATGCCCTTCTTAAAGAAATCAGCTGGACGGGAGGCAACAAATTCTTCAAAGGCATTTTGTACTGCCTCTCGGGTATTTAATTTTTTTCCCGCCAAGAAATTATTCAAATTCTGGAAAAAGTAGTAGTCTGTAGGCGCACGGTCTAGTGAGTAGGGCGGATGACGGAGAGCTTCCAACCCCAGTTCTTGCAACTTGGAGACCGTCTGCTGTGTAGTATGAGGTCGCGCGTTGTCGTGCAGGAGCAGCGAAGACGAGCGATTGACCAATGCTGGTTGGAGATTTGCCAGCTTCTCCATCATTGTGTTCAGTTCTTCACAGTACACATCTGCAGTAATGCTCACCCCGTTTGGTAAGAAGCTGTGATGGCCGGCGACACCGGCGCTAGACCTCCAAACAGTGACCATCACTTTTCTAGGGGTAAGTTTTCGTTTAACAATGCCCATTGTTTAGGTGCTGAACCAGGATCCAACCAACTTGCTGAGCGCGCGCTTGCGGTTATCAAACAGAATCAATTTTTCATCGCAGGTAACAATGCGGTTCAAAATTCCTTCATTTGTGTGTCTGTTGAGCAGTGCAAGGCACGTCTCGACGCGTACTTCGCGCTGGCGATCATTGAGTTCGTGGGGCACCCATTTGTCAAGCTTTTTACCTTGCCAATTTGACGCAAATGGACCAATATTGTTTTGACGTCGAAAGCTGCTGCTAATTCAGCCGTAGATTGTATCATCAGCTTCCACAATCGCCTTTAAATCGTCATTGTCGACCAAAGTCTTCGAACGACCGCGAGGTTCATTTTTCAGGTCGAAATTTCCAGAACGGAAGCGAGCAAACCAATAACAGGTGGTGCGTTGGTTTGTAGTGTTAGCTCCGTAAACATCGTTGATGTTGCGTGCCGCTTGTGCTGCGTTGCTGCCACGACGGTACTCATATTCCATAATTACTCGAATTTTTAACGTATCCATGATGACGAAAAAGACTGAAATGCGATGAAAATGTAACACTAATCAATAAACAAATGACTACTTTTGGAAAAAGAATTCCATGTTTTTAAAATAAAATTAATTTGAAATTAGAATTCTTAGCCAAACAAAAATTATTTTGATTTGAAATGGCCAGTACTGCAGAACGGCAATTTCATAGGTAAAGACCTATTATTACGCACGCGCCATAGAATATAGCCGGCCTACGGGTTCCGTGGTCAACTTATTATTACGTTATTTTTTTACGAAGTTTCCCAAGTTAGCGCATTGTAGTAAAATTTTTACAAGTTACATGGTTATAATTTTACATGATCATCATGATTTTTTTTAGATTCTTCGAGCTAGCCGTTTAGCTTTTAGAGGGGGAGGTGACGACTCATTTTAACAAAAAATGCGCTTTAAAGTTGAATATCTCGCAAACGGATACTTAAATCAAAAAATCGTCTCAGCAACCTCTCAATGTTTTTAAAATAACTATCTGATGATACTCCATACTATGGGGTAGATGCGAGAAAAAATATCATTCGTGATTATATTTTAGCACTATGTCCATGTAAAGATTCATCTTTCTAGCACAAACCGTTTGGACGGTAAGCCGAAACTATAAGGGTTCCGAGATGTGAACTGCGGAATTAAAAAGAGAGCCACGGCATAAAGGCGTCACCCGTCACACTAGAATCGATTTCATTGCCATATTCTATTTCACATCACACATTCAGTGCGACGAACCAGCGTAAGAAACATAGGGTTAATATGGATTATATTAAAACATAGTAAATTGTTATTAGCCCAGTAATTTCATTCAATAAATTTTTACAGGATTAGCAGCCTGCAACTTCGTGTACATAGAACTAACGGAAGCAGAACCTTTTTTTTAAACGGGACCCTAAGATTAAAGTAACCTAAGTTACACCTTATATCCTCAGCTATCTGCCAGTGAAAGTTCCTTGAGAATCATACCAGCCATTTCAGAGATTAGCCGCAACAAATATACAAACCGACGGATTGACAAAAAATTTAAATTTGTTATTTTATTAAAATATAATAATTAAATAGTAAACAGCTGTTAATTTAAAATTACAAACAGACACTTCAATTTTATTTATTTGTAAAGAAGACTAGCTTTAAGATTGCAGAACTAGCTTTGAGGTGATTAGAAAAACAAAAAGAAAGTTATTATAACATCGACGTACGGAAATAAGTTTAAAAAACACAAGAAAATCCAGTGACCTCCATAGCGCAGGTGTTGGGGAACATCTCGTGCAGGATGCGGCACTGCTCGGCGTACTCATCGTTGTCCACGATGCGCCGCTCGTTGCCGTCATTGGAGCTTTCCGAGTTGGAGTGCGAGCTGAAATGTTCAAATTATATACCCCCTTACTAATAATATTTACACAATGGATAAGCTGTACGTTTTGTACTTGTCTGTAAAGCGACGTTTCCAAGGTATCAGACAAGGACAAAACATTGTATAGCTAATCCATTGTGTAAGTATTTTTATTAGTCAGGGGGTTAGTTATTAATTATAAAGAGGAAAAACTTGTTTGTTTGTTTGTTTGCATTGAATAGGCTCCAAAACTACTGAACCGATTTTGATAAAATTTGGCATAGATATAGAGTAGACCACGTGGAAGGCTACTTTTATCGCGGGAAAATGTACAGTTCCGACAGGATATTCTTTTGCGCGTACGAAGTCACGGGAAACGTCTAGTATTATATTTTACCAAACTAGCTTTTCCGCGCGACTTCATACGCGTGGAGGATAAATATCGCAAAATCCTTTTAAATAACTCTGCATGCCAAAATTCAAAGCAATACGTCTAAATATAATTGTTTACGTAAATATAATTGTTGATATTTCACTATACAAACTTTGGATCCCCATTTCACCCTTAATAGAGGCCCAATTAAAAAAAAAACTATTACATATGTGCCCAATGATTTGTATTTTTTAGCTCAGATATTAAATTGCATGTGAATCGGGACAGATTTTAAATATTTTTCATACACACTTTCAATGCTTATATACACCCTCAGAGGGTAAATTCTAATAATATCTGAGATATGTATATAATTAAATGTATTTAAGAGCATGAATATCAATTTTCATTGAAATCAGTGGAGACTCAAAGATTTTCCGTACAAACTTTCAACCCCTATTTCACCCCTTAGGAGAAATTCTTATTAATGGTTTATTATTTCAAATTTACCTTACAGGTTAGTAATGCGGGATTTGAATAGGTCGATTTTCGCCGTGCGGCGGTAATCGTTTGGCGAAAATATACCCAAGAAAATCCCCCATAAGGGATTATTCTTAAAGCTTATTCCTTACTTCTCACCATAAACTAATTGATATTTAGACAGAGATTATAAGAAATATCTTACCGAGTTTGTTTTGGTGGGGGACGCGCCACAATCTCACAAATATTTTGCAGCTCCAGCTTAATGTCTTTTTCACCTGTAAACAGTCAAAAGGAAACATTACTTTAATTAACTTTAATATCACCATTCATTTCATTTAAAATATGTGATTCAAACTATATTTTTTTAAAGATTGTATTCATTAAGCCAATATTACTCGATATAGCAGTACCATTATCTTTTGTTTTGACATATGCATTATTTCTCAGCTCCTTCAGTTTTGCCTCGAGGTCCACAAACCAGGCGCAGACCACTGCTGGGTCAATAGTCTCAAACTCAGGAACATAGTCACTCATCACCTCAATAAAACCTAAAATTGAGTATGAAAATTAGTACTACATTTTAATACAATGGTTTTAAATTAAAATATTATTAAAAAATTGTATGTAATATTATTTCTTTTAATGCTTTACTGTTTCATCTTTTGTTGACCAATAAAAGGAAATGGAAAAATGTTTATAAAATGTTCTGTTATTCATTGGCATTAATGTTATATTAAAGTGGGAGTCATTTTAATAGGTAACATTTGACAATTCATCAAAATTCAACAACGTAACCTTGTAACGACGAGCATAAAATAATATATTTTTTCGTTTTGTTAGAACTCCACAATTGTTTAACTTTTTTCAATTAGGATTACATATTTATTGTAATAATGACCGATATGAGTAATCTTACGATTTGCTTTCACTAATAAACCATTCTAAACATAATAAACAATTTCTGATTTTCTTTTTAAACACTAGGGATGTTACTCTAAAAATCGAAAGCTGATAAGTAGAATCGAATGCAATTATTACTTGTGAAGAAATATCACCATAAATTAATAACCATGTTGTGATTATAATAAAACATAATTATATTTATTATTCTTTGAACTAACTATAAAAATACAAAAATAACTAAATAGAAAAATCACATATTATGTTTCAAATCCGTATCAATTCATTCACTTTAATTGATGTTTTTAAGCCTCACTATGAACTTAATATAATAAATAATAAAACTAATAAAACTGACAGACGTCAAATGTTATCTATTAAAATGACTCCACTTTAATAGTCAAAATTTGCACCCATCGCAAGCGTATTAAGTAATAATTTCAATTAAATAAAAAATGGTACACAAAAGATATAATATGCTCTTAGCTGGACAGGAAAAAATAAACGGATTCACGTTTCACATGTCAATGCGTTTGATCCCTGCGTTGGAACAACAAAAATTTTTGTTTTCAAGTCTTGTAGGACAATGCAGGCTGATCACTTGATTGTCTGGCAAGAAAGATGGACCATGCATTGAAAGGGATGTAAAAAGTTGGACCTGCACCTGATCTCTAGTCAGTTGTGTCAGTCATTTGTCCCACTGGGTTATAAGAGTAAAGGCACTTCCTTTACTATTATAACCCAGTGGTGGTTGAGCACATACTTAGGCACTATAAAAAAGGCGTGTGGTATACTTTCAATGAAACTGGCCACTGTCACCGAAATCGTTGTGGGGAGCTATTATTATGACAGGCTGTGATTTGTGAGAGGAAAAATCTAATTAAACTTTCTTTTGCAAATATTATAATGAGGCTCATTCAGACACCTATAGCAATTATTAAATAACTAAAAGATTCAATTCCTTTGTAACTCATGAAATGATTGCACATACATTGCTATTGGTTCTTTTGTTTGGTTTGGTACCTGATTAGCTTGCTGGCTACTTATATTTTCATTGGTCTTAAAATGTATACTTTGCAAAAATAATTCAATAAGTATATTTACAACGTAACTTAAATATATTAATCAAAATACCTTCCAGTTCATAGTAAGGATCCGTCGAAGCCTCGTCTAAAATGGAAATTACGTAGGATAACACTATTTCATCAATAACACTAACATTCGCATTTGGTATATTTTCCTTAATGAATTGAAATAAACTGTCCTTCACCAGCATTTCTTTTTCTTGTTTTCCATTCATCTTGTCCTAAAATAATATTCGTAGAAAAATATTATTGAATTAATTATAAATTGAATAGTTTTCGTTACGCGTCGGTACCCAAATATAACGCAATTGAACAATTCTTATTTAATAGATAAAAATATCGAAATATTACCAGCAACTTCGATATGCACTTGAAGCAAGAATTTACTATAAATTAAATTGATTTTTCCGCAAAAAAACTTTACGCAGGTATGAAAAGCGACGAAAAATCAATACAGTGCTAACTTTTTAAAACAAACACCATCCTTCTTCTTTTTGTTAGCAAGGAATAAAGCTATACAGCCTTTGATTTAAAGTTTGGCATTCATTTTTTTGGGATAATTTTTGTTACGTTTATTAAATCTGGAATAATATATCATTAATTAAATAATTTATTTGCTAATAGCCACTACAAATTTAATGTGATTTGGTTATGTTTAGTCAAAAACTTCACAATAAATTCGACATTATTGTCAGTATTTCTTGCATTTTGCGTGTTAACATTCTGATAATGTTTATTTTAGAATTAATTAAATATCGAGACGCTAATTAGATTTTTTCCCTAAGCTAATAGTACTCACTGTTATTGTCACACTCGTCACACTGATATTTGCTATCTAGCCACGAAGAGGTATAAAAAAAAAAAGTACCGTGTGTCAGCTGATTCCCGGGTCTCCCGAATAATAGTAGGGTGGGGCAAAGCGCAGTTAATATGCGCAGGGTGGAGCGGCACCGTAAGGGCGCGGTTTTAAGGGTGATGACCTGACATGACCTAGCTCTATATTATATTAATTTAATCGGGGATCGAGATGCGTTATAACTATTAACCCTTCCTGTTGCGTTGTATCGATTTTTATGGATGGGGTTTCAAATGTACAAAGGCACGAACTTCGTACCTACGTTCCTGTTATGCCATCATTCATAATCAACATTAGGAACTTATAGCGCCATTTCAATGATGGGCGGCCTACAATCGCAACGCCTTATGGTCGCTGACACGCTGTTGTAGATTCCTACGTGGTAGGAACTACTAGGTCTTGTGAACGACAACAAAGTAATAATATCATCGACTCATATCGACCTATATCTACTTATAGGTATACTACAGTGAACACCTTTCACTACAAAGATCCCATTTGTACAAAAACCCGCATAGTTAGGTCTGAATACTACAAACTAGTTCCCAAGTAAACAATGTCATAACGTATGGTAGAACAGTGCGTTTGCGGCCTCCTCCAATGTTTTAAATTATAACCATTCCACTTTTCAGAGGAACATTCTGGTTATATATTCCTTCTAGTTATAGCCTTTCTTAAATTTTAATTCATAGTATATTTGTTATCCCTAAGAAGCATCATTACTAACACGAAGAGAAGATCCAAGATGAGGTGAGAGTCCACCTTAACGTAGCCTACTGCAGATTGGCATGACGAGGGGCCGATCGATTCAGAACTGACGTCAGTTCGACCTGAACGGATTCGAGCGCATACACGGAAAAAATAGCATCCGACGAAACTGACGTCAAATCGGCCCATAGGTTAATAACGTCTAGATCGATAGTCTTCAAATATCCCAGTAGACTTTAACATCATCATACAAAGTGAAGCAAGCAACAGATATATTATGTAGGCGTAAGCATTACATGGGTACTTACGTTCGCGGACACTACTTAATGCAAGTCAAGTTGTAGTACCTACTTACCTATGAAATGTTATGTCCGAAGATTAAAATTCGGTCGGTCGGCTTGCTCCGCGCTCGTGAAGAAGATATTTTTTATTTAAATTGTTTTGAGTATGTACCTACTTATTAATATTATTCTAAAAATATGTTCGATTGGGAAACAGAAAAATACGAAATAAAAAAATAAGTTAAAAAACTATAACCCGACTACGTAAAAAGGGGTCTTCAGTGTGCGGAGTTCGAGTTTTTGTAACTACTCACCGTGAAGAAGTGAACTACAATTTGTATGGCATTGAATTAGTTACCATTCTTTGTCACTAGGGGCGCTGTTTCGATGCTATACAAATTGTAGTTAGCTTCTTCACGGTGAGTAGTGACAAAAACTCGCACACAGCACACTGATAGAAATCTAGAAATGCATTGGTAAAAAAATGGTCAAGTTAGAGCCGTGGTCGCACCTACTTTATAAGGTTCGGAACAGTCGATGTCAAAATGCAGCGGTGCATCTATCTTGATTTATAATTCTAAGTTTCTAGAATCCAGGCCTTAGGGTCAGCTCATACCTAGACGCGACGCATCTTGGTGTGAACTGGCGCTTACATGCCATTAGCAGGGGCGTGCGCTCCTTGTAGGCAGAAATGCAGTGCTTTACTTGTCATTCACAGATATTTTAATAAAATGTTCGTACGTTTTAGATGACTTTAATTAATAGTAAATAAATAAATTTAAAAAAATATAATAACTTAAAAACGCCTAATATTTTATAAATAGCAACTCATCTCATGCCGTTGCGTTCTGCAGGACATATCATCGCATGTATGTGTAATTTTCATACTTCGCAAACGCACACACCCATGAATATCGACATTATTATATAGCAGCAACTCCCGCGGCAGGCGATGGCTCTCGGCTATCCGATCGCTTCCGTAAACCGCCGAACTGGCTTGTCGAAAATTATTCGTTGCCTATAATCCGAGTAAAAATAATAGACGGAAATCTAATAAATCACGTATGCACATTATGCATTTTTGTTTAGTAAGGTTTTATTTGTTTAAATAGAAGAAACGTTTTGTGTTTCGCGGGGATGGCCCCCGCGAAACACAAAACGTTTCTTTTATAATAATTGCATATTATTACATGTGATAAGCATTGTTTACAATTTAATCGCTCCAGTTTATTTATAGTTTTCTTAAAAGATTTTTCATTTTAACATTTGAAAGTGTGCACATTTAACAGTTTATTACTGAGTTTCTATAATAATTGTAGTGATTTGCGTTTATTTACATCGGGATATATAGTAATCTCAAGTAACCGGAACCTTGAATATGTGAAAATTGAAGCTGACTGACTGGTGAGTAGTTATACGAGGGCGGGTCATTAAGTCCGTGACTTTTAGAATAAAACAGATTTTTTGATAAATAAATCATTTTATTTTTCAACGTAGTCCCCCTTGAGCTCTATACACTTTGTCCAACGCTTCTCCAATTTTTTTATTCCTTCCAAAAAATATGATTTGTCGAGGTCCTCAAAATAGGCCTTTGTTTGCGAGATGACTTCATCATTGGAGTCAAATCTTTTTCCACCGAGCCATTTTTTCAGGTTTGGGAACAAGAAGTAGTCACTCGGAGCCAAATCTGGAGAATAGGGTGGATGTGGGAGCAATTCATAGCCCAATTCATGGATTTTTGCCATGGCAACTGCACATGTGTGCACCCTTGCATTGTCTTGGTGAAAAAGAACTTTTTTCTAGGCCAAATGAGGTCGGTTTTTTTTCAAATCCTCATTGAGGCGGTCCAATAAGTTGGCATAATATTCCCCATTAATTGTTCTTCCCTTTTGAAGATAGTCAATGTGGATTATCCCACGTGCATCCCAAAAAACAGTCGCCATAACTTTATTGGCTGACAAACCCACCTTGGCCTTCTTTGGCGCCGATTCACCCTTAGAAACCCACTGTTTTGACTGTTGTTTGGTCTCTGGTGTATTGTGATGGATCCATGTTTCGTCCACGGTTACAAAACGGCGCAAAAACTCCGCCATATTGTGATTAAACAACGCCAAACCTTCCTGTGAAGTTGTTACACGATTGCGTTTGTGGTTGACTTGCGAAAGGCTTTCTCATGCCCAAGTGATCATTCAAAATTGAAACCACTGAGCCATGCGAGATGCCTATGGCTTCCACAATCTCTTGCACTTTCAATCTTCGGTCGGCCAACACCATATCGTGAACTTTTTCGATTGTTTCGGGTGTAGAGACCTCAACTGGGCGTCCAGGACGTTCGGCATCTTCAGTGCTTGTACGGCCACAACGAAATTCAGTAAACCACTTTTTTACCATTGAAATCGATGGTGCAGAGTCCCCATAGTATTTATCAAGCTTAGCCTTGGTCTCGGTAATGGTTTTTTTTCGCAAAAAATAATGCTTAATAAGCACACGAAATTCACTTTTTTCCATTGTTTCCTTAAGTTACTGGATAGTCTGATAAAGATAGCTGTAAAACACAAACTAACTGACGCAGCAAGTTCAAATTTTGATGACAGAGAGCAAAGACAGATGCCTGTTGACAGGAGTAGTGTTGCTTTTTCAGTAAGGAGGTTAGAAATTCAAAAAGTCACGGACTTATTGACCAGCCTTAGTAATATTTTAAAATATGCTTATTATTTTACTTATTAGAATTTCTTCCGCCGCGACGATCGATCGCTGTTTTGTCTGCGTTGCCGTAGAAGATGTACATGAATAGTAGTACATCTAAGACTTGCTCTGTTGGTATGGTTTCGACTTAGAGATCCGTCGCTTGGCTGTAGCTATGCTAAAAATCTATACCTAAACGAAAAAGTTTTTGTGACCGAATACTTCGCCGCATACCCAGTGTCATAATCCTGTGCACGCCACTGGGAAGAGTCCAGATACACTTACGCCTATTAAATTAAATAACTCCAGGCTCAATCAAATTACCCAATTTAAGTATTTAGGACATATGCTTACCGACGACCTTAAAGACAATGACGACGTGGAGAGGGAGCGTAGGGCGCCGGCGGTCCGCGGCAACATGCTGGCTCGCAGATTTGCACGATGCTCTGATCAGGTCAAAATTACGCTCTTCAAAGCGTACTGTCAGGGTATGTACACCGGTAGTATATGGTTCAGGTGTACGCAGCGATCGCTGGACTCCCTACGCGTCCAATACAATAACATCTATAGGATGATGTTGAAGCTCCTTCGGTTCTGCGCAGTGCCTCGGAAATGTTCGCGTACACAAATACTGATGATTTCTATGCCATTATTAGAAACTAAAGTCGCATCTCTCGTGAGGGGGCTCCGGGAGAGCGGCCACAGCATCCTATAAGTAATTGCCGAAGATCCCAAGTCTTATGTCCTGTGACATTTCGTGCGGACTATGATACCGCAAGGAATGTCTCAAAGGTATATTAATTAAGGTATAGTGTTTAATAGTAATATTAGGTATTATTAAGTTTAGTTTGTAAGTGTTACAACAAAAATGAGCCTGTGTTATTCGGAAAATAAAAACTATTTATTTATTTATTTATATTGATGGCACGCATGCCTTTCGTAAGTCAAGACAAGCCTATTCAGTAAAGGGATTTTGGTGAGAACACAAAATTGCACGCTTTTTGCAGTTGTAGGTACTACTTACCCACGCTTGTGCACGATAACGAATATTTATTGGTTAATATTCTACCAATATTACACAGAGCCGAAAGTTTTCCACTTTCACATCCCCGCCAAAACCTCATTCATTCTTGTTGATGGACGGTTTTATACGCAGACAGGAGGATAGCGAGCATTAGCACCAGCCACCAGTCTTTATATAAAATAAAACACCATTATTTCGATTTATTATATTTTATTCATTTTAATTAAAATTTTAAAATTTAACGAACAATATTTATTACCTTACCATAATCTTATTTACTATAAATACTTTTTTTAAATCAACACAACGCCAGTCACAACTTTATGTTCACTGACCGCCAAACACGTAGGTACAATTTCTCGGGTATGTATCTGTTTAAGGGCCTGCAGGGCCTTTAGTCAAGATGCATTCGATAATTTCGCCGTCGAAATTCGAAATCAAAAATGTATGGGATTTGACATAAGTCATCGCTAAGTGACATGTCGCTTGCGATGCCTTATGTCAAATCCCATCCATTTAGTTTTCGAACATCGCCGTCGAAATTATCGAATGCACCTTGACTAAAGGCCCTGTTTCACTATCTACTGATACGTGTCGGATAGCCTATTTGCATGTTTCGTCTCTCTTGCTCGATATTAAGTAGGTAAGCAGCCACAAAACTTCCGAATAAGCTATTTGACATTTATTTGAAGATTGTGAAACAGGCCCTTCGTATTTAAAAGTAGGTGCCCCGTCTATTTCAAAAATTAAAAATCGAATATCTAATTAGCATTGAAATAAAAGAGTATCCTAACCGTGGTTCTGTATAACCTAATCAACCGTGAGTTCACGACAAAATTGTTCTTCTACAAATTGCGAGAACATTATCTTCACGTTTACGCCTGTTCGCGGAGCTTCACGGTGGTTGTCATGGTAATAATTTAGTTATGTTGTATTGTATGTAGGGGAAAAAGGGGAAAACACTTGATCCCCATTTTGTTTTTAACTCTAATTTCCTTCATATAGATCCTAATGAAAAACGTTAGCATTGAAAAATGTGGAATTTATCTGAATACAAGAATCCACTAGAAAAGGCTACGACAGCCAATAAAGTATCAACGAAAAAAATACTTGTTTACCTACTAAAACTAAAGACATGAAATTGTTCTGTCACCTATATACGGGTAGCGGGTCACTTGAAATAAAAGGTGATTGCAACATACGAGTCTACTATACGTTGATAATATGAAGATTGTAGTTCATAAAATGACCGATAGATGTCAGAAAATCATGAATTGATAGCCAGCATATTTCCAATTTACTTTTACACTGGAATGTAAAGGTTAAAGCCACGGCTTTATATTTCCCCAACTCCTTCAACATTAAACTAAAACTATAATATCAAAATTTCAAATAGCCTCAAACATATTTTTTGGGATAAAAAAGTCACTTTTCAAAAATTTGTATATTGACTTAGCCCCGCTTCTGACCAGCCAGGCCTGCAGTCTCGTGTTGGGGTACAATAGGTACAATAGGAGAAGTATTACAAGTAAGACAAGGTTTCAGCTTCTCTTGAGAGAAGAGAGCTAGTAGCTATTGTATGGCTACATGTATCGTCCACAAATTAAAAAAGTGCCAGATCTGACGGATCTACTCACTTGAAAAATTTAGCTGGTATCGTATACTACCGACATACTTGTCCAATGTAAAACTAGATATTGCTCATACAGGCTCAGGTAAATTGAGTGTATCACCCTTTCCCATCTTCCATCCATCTTTTCCCGTATATACCTATAGCTCGTTTAAATAAAGACAGGGACGGGGCAAATGACATCAAATCAGTTGAAGTGTCCTTTATATTATTATGTAGTCGTCGTTTGTCTCAGGCCCTGTCTTTATTTATACGAGTTAGGCACACATTAGAAAGCTGATTATGAATTCAGAATTTGATGCTCTATAATGATTCATCAATGAGAATATTTTATTCTTCTCTTTAAGCTCATCATATAATTACTGTATAATTATATTAATAAGAATAGGTAAATAGCAAAATTAAGACAAAATTTTTATTTCTCAATCTGATGAAACGAAAAGTTTCTTATTATATAAAATAATAGATACTTAAATATGTTTACACATCGCGATTATGAAAGACGGCTAGCGCTTGGCTACATACTTACTTGCGCAAAACCGAAAACGTCTACAAATTTCGTCCTACAGAGAATTGTAAAAAATACATACATCGATATAATACCATACTTAAAAATACAGTATTGAAACATGACAATAATATGAAAAAAATGAAAAATTAAGGTCTAGAAAAACAATGAAAAAATCAACATGTAGGTATTATGTACTGTATAGGTACATAATATATGTAGGTATTATGTAGTATGTACCCACATAAATGCGTGTTTACTTACCTACTTTTAATGCCAACTTGTTATTTTATTGTAAATTTTAATACATATTTTAAATAAAATGTGGTGATAAGCTTGTTCTGTGTAAAAAAATATATCATCATATTATTATTATTTATGTAGATTATAATTATAGTTTAAACACTCGATTTTAAAACAGTTTTCTACAAAAAAAAATCAATGCACTTAACCAGCTACAAAATCTAGGAACATTTATCGATTTACTAAGACTTTTGATTGATATTTTTTTCAAGTGCACTCTACGATCATAATTTTAAATTTGCGATGTTTACAGTTTGTCTATTTTTTTATTACTTTGCACAAAATAATTTATGACTTTCATTAACACACTTTTGATAGGTCGGCACAAAGAAATTGTAAAATTTTTACTTGATTTTTTTTTATATATTATATTTTTGATTATAGACCTACTATCATTAAATGATAGGTACACATTACGTTACATCTGTAACGTAATGTGTACCTATCATTTAATGATAGTAGGTCTATAATACTTATTACGTAAAAGTGGGAAAATTAATGCAAGTGGTAACATGCTTCATGCTACATAATAATGCTACATAGTATTTTAATGTATAATAATGTTAATATATTATTTTGATTATTATACTTTGATTAAGTTTTTCCTTATTCTGCCTCTTATATATACAGTTTAACACACCTACGTAGATATTTGACGTGAGTAATATTATTTTTTCTCTTTGAATCATTTATAATATATTTTATTCGTTTGTTTATTTTTTTCATAATATTATACATTTAACATCAGTGCAGGTAGTTAGGGAAAGTATTTTATATAATCCATTATTTGAACACATTAACACAAACTAAATAAAATTTATATCTCAAGACCAAAGTATATTATTTAATTATTAGGTTTGTAATGAGTACAATGTTGGCACGCTGCCTAAAGACCCTTTGTGTAATAACTTTGTGAAAATACTAGTCTAACATTACTTGAAAAAATAAAATTATTTCCTGTTTTAACTTACTGCAATGTAAATTGGCCTCCGACCAACATTGAAATTCCCACTACATGCCAGTACTTTGGTCTATGTAGGCAATCACGTGATCAATGGAAATAATTGGAAACATGTAATAACAATTACTGCCGTGCAAAATAAACTCAAATTTTCATTTTCTTTCGTATGGCTGCTGATATGCCTTGTGAGTCTAAGAAATTAGAAGCATTAATGATAATATTAGCTAGCTATTCTTTTTAACTATTGTTTTTTTTTTCGATGTAGGTAAGTATGTAATTAATTTAATAATCTTACAACATCCGTATTAGAGCTTAATCAGACTATTTTATTACCATAATGATAGGTCATAGATTTATTTTTAAAAAATTGATAGCTTGACACCTACAGCTCCTAATAGATTATATGTTTTACGTGCTCTATTTCTCGTTTTTGCAATACTACTAATGTTGCAAACCCAAGTGTAAGATTCGAGAGAGGATTAAATTTAATTAGGTATTTACCAATCTATTTATCTATTTCCATTAATATATCTTTATAAGTAGGTACAATTCCATAACGATTCGCATGTTTTATTTGAACAAATGCTGATTAAGGCTTAGTAACTAAATGACATTTGATGATTATTAAAATAAATATTCAGTCTCACTTTATGTACCTATATCACTTGCATGCTGCAAACATCATACTATTTCATAAAATGTCATCAAGTTGAGGTAAGTTCATAATTTTAAACCTCTAAATCCACGAAGGTAACTTAAATAAATAAAGTATTTATTCTATTTGCGTGTTTTTTTTTAACAAAACGAAAAAAGTTAGAACAAATGACTGAAATAGGTTCATGTACACTTACAGAAGATTAAGCATTGAAGTATAGTTTATATCTAGTTTTATATACATTAGAATTTTTATTTGTTAACATCAATAATTTTTAGATAAAAATTTGCCTTATTTTTAAGAATTTTAATTAAGTATAGAGATTTGTTTAGAATAAATAATATATTTTTTACATTTATAAAATTAGGTGCTACGCTATTGTATTACCCTTTCTAATTTATGTTTTGCTGACTGTTAACTATAAGAGTATTCATATCAGTTCGTCTATTCCGAATGACCAAAGAGGAAGACGTCTTCGAACAGTGTATAATATCAGCTTCAGCAGATTGCTAAATTAATTAAACTAAAAAAATGTCAATAGCTCTGAGTACTGTGAAGATTATATTGCGTATCGCTATTCGCTATTAAACGTAGTAGGTATTTATTTAAAAACGCAGCGACACTGCAGTGCAGTTTGCTTGACCCTAACAAAAGCCAAGCGCTGCTTTCTTCAGCAATGACAAGACATAAACGCATATTATAACAATATCTTATTATTCATAATATTTAAGATCCTATATTTATACTATATTTATAAATTAGATCACAATAATGAGGAGAATGTAAATGGACAAGTTTTTACAGTGGATGTATAAATATAAAATATAACTTTAACAATTTAACCATCGGGGCATATCGAGCACAACGTTATACGACAACGAGTTGCAGTTTCTAACATTTCATAAAATTTGAATTAGACATACTTTAGTTACATATTATATTATTATGTACACAACGAAAAATGTAAATTGTATGTTAAAATCCTATATCAAAGTTTTGTATCTACGCCAAAAAGCGAGTAAAACAACAATATAAGCTTAACATAATATACAGAATATATTATTATAATTCTATATCTTATTCAGTTCTATGAATTATGATTTGGCAGGCGGAGAACTGAGTATACCTAAAGTGTGAGGTTCTATTATACCTCACACTTTAGGTATACTCAGTTCTCCGTTCTTCTAGGTGTTACAGAAAATAATGCCTTTTTATGAGCAATATTTTCTGTAACACCTAGTATTTAAATCAATGGTAGCAGCTACTCAACCGAAAAATAATATTTTATAACTAAGGAGTAACTTTATATATTTAAGAGTTCTCGCCTGCTACCACTAAGCGCCATCGGTAAAATTTTCAGTTTAACGTTCACATACGTCACTACGTCGGCGATTTTCATACAAGAGTAGGTAAACCATAAAGAGTGTTTTCGGCGGTGCGATATCGCCCCGATAAATTACTAAGGTATAAGAGAGACAGCGATATGTTTTAATATGAAACATTATACCTGTCTTTGTCATTATCGGTGCGATATGCGATTATGGTCTGGATATTGGAATAACCTAACCAAGAGCAGGACATTCCTTAGACATGTCATGACATGTACGGGTTCCGTAACTATAAACGCGTAATCGGTTTTTTCAAATTACTTCTAAAGTTACTGTCCGATTTCGTTCAAAATAAAAAAAAATTACGTTCAAATAAACTTTCTATTATGCTTCCAAAGTCGTCCGAAGTCCATTATGAGAGTACATCGTTTCCTTTTCCTCACCTGGTCGCTAGATGTCGCTACTTACGCTACCTTTTCGCGCCAACTTAGCCCCCCTACCTTCTGCAATTATGTTAACCGCCCCGAAACAAGCCGCCATTTTCGTCAGTTTGGCATTATGAGATACTGTTTGTCATCTCCTGGTGGCTTGTATTTATGGCAATACAAAATTGATTAAAAACGCAACAATGTGATTAAACATAATAATCGTATAATGAATTAAATCTTTTAACATGATTAACAAAAATCACAGATATAAATCAAATATTACTATAACACTAGGAATTAAACTGAAAGTATTATGATAGAGAACTTTCTTCAATTACTTCTCTGTTATTGATTTGTTTTAAATAGTACTTTCTAAAAGTTTTTTCATGCTGCCAATTTAGCCTTAGCTAGAATATCATTGGTGTGATAATTTTCCACCCAATTTAAAGATGAGACTGCTGATCTACAACTCCCAGCTGACGCATGAGTCCCAGCCTCGGATAAAAGCCTCTTAATTCAACCACCAATCATTTCTTCTAGCTTCTAGTTGCTAAAAATAAATTAGTAATATTGCCTCGAATTTCATTCGTCATATTTACTAGAATTCGTAACCAGTATACTGCATCTATATTCTTATCAGGTGCGAAAAAAAATGTCCAACTAGATTGCTGCTAAGAGGACGAATCAGTCTTTGAACCGAAAGCAGGGTGCAAGGTAATAGAGTCAGAATTATCAAAAAAGTGTTGACTATCAATATGTAAGAGAGTAAGGTCGTGTACTCTACGGGCAGACGATAATAACAAAATAGCAGCTGTATGTCTAGATACTTGATAAAGACTATTCAAATTAATTTGTATCTTTTTAAAAATCTAATCAAAATCCATGCATCCCAAATCGGTAATTTAATAGGAGCCGGTTTTGCCAAGGAAATATCTTTCAGCATGTGTTTTACGATCGGGTTAGCAGAAATTTTAATATTAGATATTGTTTCGCAAACACATGCCGATTTATGCAAGAGAATTGTTTGATAAGAGAGACCATCAGTTAAAAATAGATAACCGAGATATCTAGCTACGTTTGCAGGTTCCGGTAACCAAAAATTTAAGCTATTTTCTTGACCAAATCCGACACATCTACTCCAAATATGTAATATGGGCATAAGCTTTTATGGTATATTGTCTCCAACATGATGACAAACATTTTTTCTCCTGCGGCGTCCATGTATTTGTCAGAGCATAACACCCGAAAAAAGCCAGGCTTCCAGGTGTAACTTGCTGACTTGTGCTGGTGGTAACATTGTCGCTTTGTCCACCAGCGACTCCTTCAAGTGTCTGAGTTTTACAGGACGTTTCAGAGCGCGATTCTTTAGATCTGGTCTCTAAAAAGGCTCCTTCCACCTGGGCGCTACAAGGATCTGAATTCCGCCTCAGATCAGTACGATCTGAGGCGGAATTCAGATGATCCAAAATCCAGGGTATCAGGCTGGGCGGCGGGAACAGCCACGCAAGTCGATAATTCCAGGACCTGCTGAATGCGTCGTGAAAGTAAGCGTTCGAGTCTGACAAGTCTAGCGATACATAGTCTGCTACGACATGTGCTGTCTGTGACGCAAATAGGTCTAGATCTGGTTTGCCTCACATACTGAACAGTCTGTATGTTGCCATGTCTGTGAGGTGCCATTCGGCAGCGGCGCGATTTTGTGATAGGTGATCTGCTTCGGTGTTGAACAGACTGGGTAGATAGTGAGGGAGAAGTACAATATTGAGTTGGTCTACCAAGATCAGCAGCTGTTGAGTTAGATTTAGCAGCTGACGTGATCGTGTTCCTTCTTCATTTTTTTATATATGACACGACTGTTTTTTTGTCGCTCTGAAGGATCACTGTCGAATTCTGCAGCTCCATTGCTTTCGCGGATATAACTGCTATTACTGCATACATTTCCTTCAGATTGCAATGCCATGTTGTCTGGTGATGCTCCCATTTTCCTTTTATCGTGTCATTGTTTACTTGAGCCCCCCATTGAATGTCCGGGGCGGTGGTGATGACGTGGTTCGTGGATATTATTTGGAGATGAATAGTTAACTTCTGACTGATATTCTTCAGCCAGCAGCGCAGTTCTGTACGTACCTCTTCTGGATACCGATTTTGCGATCGTGGATACTTCCTGAGTTTGTTGCTGTGTAGTAACCGGCAATGCAGCCTTCCCCGATGGGTGATGAAGGTTGCAAAATTGAGATGGCCTAATAAGCGTTGTGCTTGTTTTGGGTTCCAACGGCCCGCTGCAAGTCGTACTCGCAACATTTGGCGGGCACGTTCTATTTTGTCGGTCGGACTTCGTGTTGCATTTGGTGTCCCATACCACTCCCAGAAAATTGATTAAGCTCGTTGGTGTTGTAACCGATTTCTCCATATTGATCGACCAAACTTAACTGGTCAAAAACTATATTGCAAGGCTTACCTGCGCTGCGAGTGTAGTTTTGTCCTGATGTACTATCAGATAATCGTCTAGATAGACCACTAACCTCAGACCTTTTTTGCGAAGTATGTCTGCCGTCCAGTTCGTTACAGAGGCAAAAATCCGCGGTGCCGCTGCCAGGCCAAATGTCAGGCACGTCATCTGGAACAGTCGACCTTGATAACTGATTCGGAGAAATCTTCTGTGTTGATTATTTACAGGAAGATTTTTTAAGATTCGGTTGCATATAGCGATTTAATTCCTTGAGATTCAAAATTATTCAATTTTTTCCGTTAGATTTTGTAATTATAAATAGTGGAGATATAAACGAAGGTGTCAGAGGAGCCAGCTCTAAAACTTTCAATTGAATCAAATTTTGAATTTCGGTTGACATTAACTGAGAATGTGGAGTTTGATATTTTGCTTCTCTAACATCTACTAACATCTATTGTTGGGAGAACTAATGGTAGCGTTTTGTTGAATGATATTCTGAGACCTGTTATTACTGCAACTATGATTTGGAACTGCAACTGCAATATTGATTTGGGAGGATTGAAAAGAGTCCAAATATTTCGAAAGTGTCTCAGACAGCCACCTAAAACTGTTGCAGAATCATTTATTTTTAAATCTCGATTTCCTCGGGATTTAATTCCTCCTGCTGATGATCATCGGCTTTATATTTTCTTCCTGTCCCCCTTTTTTTAGCGGATGAGTTATGGGAAATAAAACGCTCCGAATCTTTGTTATCGGCCTATTTCGATCTATAATTGATATTTGGTCGGCCGCGAAACGATTTTGCGTTACCCGTAGACGTCGAGTGATTTTGGCCGGGTGCGAGTAGCAAATGATTGTTTTTGTAATTTACACCAATCTTTTATAAATACGTGGATGACTAACCTGGCTCAAACATATACTCGTAAGAGGGCGGAATTTTACCTAGATCCTCTCTCATATACTTTTAACTTTTTAACTAGATCTCTACGGCGTAGTTCTAACACTTCAGCTCGTTTTCCGCAAATAATTTATAGTATATCGTGTGACACCGACTTATAATCTGAATCATTACCAAATAATTGACTTAACTTATTATAAATAGAAGAAGCATTTAGTTGAACATCGAGAGAGGCAGACCAATCGATTACACTTTGTAAGGCATAATTTACGACCACATTTTGGGCTAAAAATGCATTAGATAACGCTGCAAAACTACGTTCCATTTGGAACCAACGTAATGGCGTAAAAGGATCCTCCTAACGCCGTAGTTCCTCATTTACCCTTAATTCTGTAAAAGCCGGAAATGCCGCGTATTTTTTCTGAATATCGGTATATCTAACCGCATTCCAATCGGGCGAGTTAAATCGTTGCATATCCTTAATTTTATCGACACGTGTCTGTTTCGCTTTTGGTACGGACGGTTCTTTAACCAAAACGTTTAGATTTACAATACTACTCGCTTCTAATTTTGGTGGGCATAAAAACTGTTCCCCTGATATCAGTAGCGAACTATCTAACATGCTATTGTTTTCCGACAAAGGCAATTGGGTGTTTACCTGTGGTAACTCCGTAGATGCAGTGAATTTTACCGTTAAAATTTTGTTTAAATTACACAACAATTGATGTGCCAATACGTCAAACCTCTCTTCTAATTCCCCCGAACTGGTACGTTTCTGGCGTTTTCTTGGTGGCCCTTCTTGATCCGTAGAGCGATCCAAAGAACTATCACTATAACTATATCATCTTCGATAGGCGCGCTAACGTCCTTATCACTCATTTATACTAAAATATGTTCAAGGTAACGGAAGTCTAACTTTAAATTGTTTGAATTTTACTTTCTACTTCAATCTCGAAAGTTATTTGAAATTTGCGACAAAAATTTTGAGTTGACACTAATAATATAACAAAAGTTATAAGAGTCTGTTACGTCCATGCGCACGGTTTGAAAAACGACGCAACAATGACGAAAATGACGGCTTGTTTCGGAGCGGTTAACATAATTGCAGAAGGTAGGGGGGCTGAGTTGGCGCGAAAAGGTAGCGGAAGTAGCGACATCTAGCGACCAGGTGAGGAAAAGGAAACGATGTACTCTCATAATGGACTTCGGACGTCAAACGGAACGCATAATAGTTTTCCTAAAGAGTATTATCATGATCTATCAGCATGGAAAATTATAAGTTTCTAAGTCTCATAATTTAGAAATGCCCCCGCGGACCATTTTTAACGATATTTCAACGATACCCCCAACCCCATACGATAGGGTAGAATGAAAAAAAAAATTTCATCCCCACTTCACATGTATGGAGAGCCACCCCTAAAATATAAAATTATTATTATGTTATGATGCCAAAACTGAGATCTATATACAATCTATAACTATAGCAAATTACATCCATTTATGTTCATAATTACGGAAGCTAGAAGGGCAGACAGATAGTCGGACATTTAGACAGACAGACAGACGGACAGAGCAAAACTACAAGGTTTCCTTGAGGATAACGGAACCCTTAAACGCACTTATGCCGATGATATTTATTGGTGCAACATGCAATATCGCACCGCGCAATGTAAAAACGCTCTATGGCCGCTGCCTCGAATTGTAGTCGTAGTTCGCACCGCTCACCGCGAAATTCGAGGCACCGGCCTGGACTCATACTGACGTTTAGTAAGTAAGGTAACGGTAGCCATACACTATACTGCCTATCGTCCAATCGGCATGACGCTACCGATTGCATCCCTTTGTACCTGACATAAACAGTATAAACTTTCATGCCAATCCATCCATTACACATCGTCATACATAGCGTCATACCGATTGCGTTCAATCGGCATAGCTGCACTAAGATTTTTGGAGACAAAAAAAATAAATATTGCAACTAATATCTAAACACTGGACGTTGCCTGTTGGCTGCTCTGGTCAGAGAGGACCGAGTTGAGGTCGGGTTCACGCAGAATCGGCGGCGTGCCGAACGGGAAATCCTGAAACAGCAACACTTTCATCAAAAACTCATAACCTACGCATACCGTGATTATTTATATTATTTCTTAATGATGACGGTCAGATTACCATATTATTATATAGTCGCGTAACAACTGACATGGCCGTAAAATTTTTATCCAAGCCATCAGTGGCGAAGGCTGGCTCTCCGTCATAGGGAAGCCTGTATAATAGGTAGATATTTGGTTGTGGGTCTTCAAAAGGTAAGTGGCATGTGAAGCCGATAGGAATGGAGTTGTAGGAACCCCACGCCCTTGCAAGCCATTGTTATTTGTACAATTAGCGCAAAATGATCTCGATGTATGGTTTTTTATATTTTAAGTTCAAATTTTAAATAAAATTAAGTAATAATAATAATAATTCATTTTAAATAATCCTAATAAATGTGCTAGTAGTGCTAGTACTGACTGTTGTACAGGTTAACGACAACTACATAATGTAGTCACTTGACGTATCGTATATAGACGTCATTTGCCGTACTCCCTGTCTCTATACCTGTGCGGGCAGATTGCGCGTATCGTGTACAGTGGTCATTTGCCTCAGTCCGTGTGTCTATACCTGTGCGGGCAGATTGCGCGTATCGTGTACAGTGGTCATTTGCCTCAGTCCGTGTGTCTATACCTGTGCGGCCAGGTTGCGCGTATCGTGTACAGTGGTCATTTGCCTCAGTCCGTGTGTCTATACCTGTGCGGGCAGATTGCGCGTATCGTGTACAGTGGTCATTTGCCTCAGTCCGTGTGTCTATACCTGTGCGGGCAGATTGCGCGTATCGTGTACAGTGGTCATTTGCCTCAGTCCGTGTGTCTATACCTGTGCGGGCAGATTGCGCGTATCGTGTACAGTGGTCATTTGCCTCAGTCCGTGTGTCTATACCTGTGCGGCCAGGTTGCGGGGCGCGGGCGGCGCGGGCGGCGGCAGGCGGGGCGGCGCGCGGGGGGAGGCGCACTCGGCGCACTCCACGCCGCCCGAGCTGCGCGTGGAGCGGCGCGACCACGACTCCGGCATACAGCTGCATTTTACACTTGTTGATAGTTAAATATTATATAGTATAATTTCACAGTACCTAAACATGTTTTTATACTTAAATAATAACATAAGGTTGTTCAAAGTCAATTATTTACAGAATTTTGAATTTTCTAATCATTTAGAAATAATTAGGTACATATTATATTACAACTTGATAAAAGTAAAAAGAATGAGGATTTTATGTGTAGTTTATTTTATTAAGGTCCATTTCAAATGACAAAACGACAAATGACAAAAAAAAAACAAAAAGTTCAAATAATTTTTTTAAACATGGCTAACATTAGTACGAAAAACCTACATAATTAGATTATTTACAACAAATACAAAAAGATTTAATACGGTAATACGGTAAACGCGCAAACTTCGGAGATATCAGTGGGCGTTGCGTAGCAATGAGGGTTTTCGATTTTTTTTTTGCCGTTAGGAGGCTTACCCAACTCACACAAGTGCCATCTGATGGCGGAAGTGATTTTAAAAACAGTAAATAAGAATTTTCAACACTTTTTCTACCACCAGGCGGCGCTTCGTAAAAGTCGGGTCCCAGTCGCGTCAAACAGCTGTCAGATACCTGTCTGTAACACAGGTACCCAGCTAGTATCGACCCCAGTCTCTCACATGTGTAATAGCTACTTACCTTGTGTTGTACTTTTCTGTATGTGCTAAGTGATTGTGGGAGAAATAAATAACAATTATTATTATTAAAATATTTGTATTGTATCTTTCCTTTAAAACAAGCTTTTTTTACTAAACTGAGTTCTCGTTTACATATTTATTATAAAAAGCTTGAACCGCGAGTGTTTATCTAAAACTCGCAATTATTTTAAATTATGAATATGTATAATATAAATATAACTTATTCAAATGTAAACAAAAAAAAAAAAAAATGTCGCGAACTTAAACACCCTGATTTACAAGCGTGTGACGTCATCCGCCGGTACGACTTTTGTATCTATTTGTAGTAAGTATTGATTTCTAGTATACTATTCCTTTAGTAAACTTTGTTGTTTTTCAGAGCACTATTCATTTATGCAATAAAAAATTACAGGCAAGATACTATTACAACATATTGGTTCGTGAGGGACTACACAATATAGAGAATTTTTTAACTAAACCAACAAAAAATATTTAGCTAAACCAACAAAATGTAGGTAAGAAGCGAGAGAGACTTTTACGTAGTCCTTTAACATAAAATTTTGTTGGTACTGCGCGACGCGTTGACTGGCGGTTACGTAATGCGTAGGCTTTCGTAGACTGTTGTAGACACGTGCGTAGTCTGTCGTAGGCTTTTCCAGACAGTTGTAGACACGTGCGTAGTCTCTCGTAGGCTTTTCCAGACAGTTGTAGTCACGTGCGTAGTCTGTCGTAGGCTTACGTAGACTGTTGTAGACTTATGTGTAGTCTTCCGTAGGCTATTATAGCTACTATGCTCATTTGAGTTTGAGTTTGAGTGAATAGATTGTCGTAGACACGACGTGTACCCGGATGATGGCACCAAAATTAGGGCGCTTAGTGTGTCGTAGGCTCTTGTAGACGCTACGCGTAGGCTATCGTAGCAGTAACGTGTAGGCTTCCATAGACACAATATGGCTAAAGCTACGTGTACGATTTCTTAGCAGTAACGTGTAGGCTTCCATAGACACATGGCTAACGTTAATCGTAGGATTTTGTAGCAGAAATTCGTACGCTCGCGTAGATTTTCCTAAACGCAATGAGTAGGGTTCCGTATCGGCCACGCGTAGGCTGCCGTAACCCCTAAGGGTATGTCTTTGTAGCTCAGACTAGCATCTAATATGTTGATAGTTTGAAAGAATTGTAAACGAATATAACTCAGATGGTATACTGACGCATGGTGCACGATGTGCGCGCAGGGCAGGCTGGCGAGCGGTTCGGCGCGCTCGGCGAGCGGCTCGCGGCAGCGCGCGCACGCCGGCGCCGCCCACGCGCCGATCTGCCGCCGCTGGCGCGCCGCCTCCGTGTTGTCGCCCAGCGCCGTGTAGATGTCAGCCAGCCGCAACCGCACGCGCCGCACTAGCATCTAGAATATATACAATACCAAAATATTTTATTAATACCTCACTGTCCCGTTGCTGGGCAAAGATCTCTCTAAAGTCTTCCATTCCCCTCTCTTTTGCGATATAATAAACAGTGTATTGATGATTTTGATCCATCAAGAGATATATGCTTCGGCACGAATGTACCGGTTCGACATAGCGTGAAATGGCCATTGCGTTTACTTAGTAAAGAGGGGAACCGAAGCCTCAAAGCAAAGGTGAGAGTTATAAGGCCATCAACAACGACTAATGTTACTGTCGCCAACGCACCTGCGAGCCCACCGACGTGGCGACCTCCAGCAGGCGGCGGTTGAACTCGAGCGGGCGGCAGTTGCAGATGCGGCCCTGCACTCGCAGCGCCTCCAGGCAGCGCGCGGTGCCGTCCATCGCCTCCATCTGAGCCAGGCGGTCCTCCAGCGCCTGCCCCGCACCCATCGCCGCCTCGTAGTACCTGCACATACGACACGACATGAGTACGTGAGTATTAATACGACTTGTAGTACGCGAACATTTAACATGACTCGTAGTAAATATTCAACAGATAGATTAAGCTTATTTCAGACTACGCATACTATTGTGCTATATACTAAGGCAGGTCAATAAGTCCGTGACTTTTTGAATTTCTAACCTCCTTACTGAAAAAGCAACACTACTCCTGTCAACAGGCATCTGTCAGTTGACTCCTATCAAAATTTGAACTTGCTGCGTCAGTTAGTTTGTGTTTTACAGCTATCTTTATCAGACTATCCAGTAACTTAAGGAAACAATGGAAAAAAGTGAATTCCGTGTGCTTATTAAGCATTATTTTTTGCGAAAAAAAACCATTACCGAGACCAAGGCTAAGCTTGATAAATACTATGGGGACTCTGCACCATCGATTTCAATGGTAAAAAAGTGGTTTACTGAATTTCGTTGTGGCCTTACAAGAACTGAAGATGCCGAACGTCCTGGACGCCCAGTTGAGGTCTCTACACCCGAAACAATCGAAAAAATTCACGATATGGTGTTGGCCGACCGAAGATTGAAAGTGCAAGAGATTGTGGAAGCCATAGGCATCTCGCATGGCTCAGTGGTTTCAATTTTGAATGATCACTTGGGCATGTGAAAGCTTTCCGCAAGATGGGTGCCGCGTTTGCTCACAGTCGACCACAAACGCAATCGTGTAACAACTTCACAGGAAGGTTTGGCGTTGTTTAATCACAATATGGAGGAGTTTTTTAACCGTGGACGAAACATGGATCCATCATAATACACCAGAGACCAAACAACAGTCAAAACAGTGTGTTTCTAAGGGTGAATCGGCGCCAAAGAAGGCCAAGGTGGGTTTGTCAGCCAATAAAGTTATGGCGACTGTTTTTTGGGATGCACGTGGGATAGGGGATCCACATTGACTATCTTCAAAAGGGAAGAACAATTAATGGGGAATATTATGCCAACTTATTGGACCGCTTCAATGAGGATTTGAAAAAAAACCGACCTCATTTGGCCAAGAAAAAAGTTCTTTTTCACTAAGACAATGCAAGGGTGCACACATGTGCAGTTGCCATGGCAAAAATCCATGAATTGGGCTATGAATTGCTCCCACATCCACCCTATTCTCAAGATTTGGCTCCGAGTGACTACTTCTTGTTCCCAAACCTGAAAAAATGGCTCGGTGGAAAAAGATTTGACTCCAATGATGAAGTCATCTCGCAAACAAAGGCCTATTTTGAGGACCTCGACAAATCATATTTTTTGGAAGGGATAAAAAAATTGGAGAAGCGTTGGACAAAGTGTATAGAGCTCAAGGGGGACTACGTTGAAAAATAAAATGATTTATTTATCAAAAAATCTGTGTTTTATTCCAAAAGTAACGGACTTATTGACCCGCCCTCGTAGTATAGCAAAGAAGGACCTAATGCTATACTATATAGCGTGGCGTTCACATTACGCGATATTATCCCAAGCATTTATAGTATACAGCAAGCTCAGTATGGTTGTGTCGCTCGTTTCGCTTGCGAGACGGTCGGGGGTGAGGGAGGAGGAAGAGGGTGGCTTGCGATATAGCACAGCATGAACTCAGCGTATCGCATCATTTTATAGCTTATACTAAGCTATAAAATGTAATAATAATATATAAAACAGTACAGTGTGAACGTGTAGTGTACATTACACAGTACGTGATCCATAACAATGTATGGTGCGCAATATTGTTGTGCTATGAACTATTAGGTCTTTACCTATGAAATTACTGTTTTGTATGAAAAAATTTAAACGAATTTTTTTCATGTATATTTTATTTGTATTAATCGAAGTAATCACCCACGCAATACACGCAGTGGCAGTTTAATGATTTTTTTTGAAAAACAGTTTCTTAAAGAAATCAGCTGGACGGGAGGCAACAAATTCTTCAAAGGCATTTTGTACTGCCTCTCGGGTATGGAATTTTTTTCCCGCCAAGAAGTTATCCAAATTCTGGAAAAAGTAGTAGTCTGTAGGCGCAAGATCTGGTGAGTAGGGCGGATGACGGAGAGCTTCCAACCCCAGTTCTTGCAACTTGGAAACCGTCTGCTGTGCAGTATGAGGTCGCGCGTTGTCGTGCAGGAGCAGTGGAGACGGGCGATTGACCAATGCTGGTTGGAGATGTGCCAGCTTCTCCATCATTGTGTTCAGTTCTTCACAGTACACATCTGCAGTAATGCTCACCCCGTTGGGTAAGAAGCTGTGATGAATCACACCGGCGCTAGACCACCAAACAGTGACCATCACTTTTCTAGGGGTAAGTTTTCGTTTAGGGCATTGTTTAGGTGCTAAACCAGGATCCAACCAAGTTGCTGAGCGCTTGCGGTTATCAAATAGAATCCATTTTTCATCGCAGGTAACAATGCGGTTCAAAATTCCTTCATTTGTGTGTCTGTTGAGCAGTGCAAGGCACGTCTCGACGCGTACTTCGCGCTGGCGATCATTGAGTTCTTGGGGCACCCATTTGTAAAGTTTGGACCAATATTGTTTTGACGTCGAAAGCTGCTGCTAATTCAGCCGTAGATTGTGTAAATAAATGAATATGATAAATCAGCTTCCACAATCGCCGTTAATTCGTCATTGTCGACCAAAGTCTTCGGACGACCGCGAGGTTCATTTTTCAGGTCGAAATTTCCAGAACCGAAGCGAGCAAACCTATTAACCATAACCTACAGGTTGGTTTGTAGTGTTAGCTCCGTAAACGTCGTTGATGTTGCGTGCCGCTTGTGCCGCGTTGCTGCCACAACGGTATGCATATTCCATAATTACTCGAATTTTTAACGTATCCATGGTAACGAAAAAGATTGAAATACGATGAAAATGTAACACTAATCAATAAAGAAATGACTACTTTATGAAAAAGAATTCCATGTTTTTAAAATAAAATTAATTTGAAATTAGAATTCCTGGCCAAACAAAAATTATTTTGATTTGAAATGGCCAATACTGCAGAACGGCAATATCATAGGTAAAGACCTATTATATACTATATGATATTATATTATAGCGTAGTCTGAAAGCCGCATTACAAGACGTGGTCATGATTTTTATTTTTTGTAGATGTGGTTTTCGCCTACCACCCTCTGTTGACTTTTCTTGTATACTGACCTCAAGGCCTTAGCGTACTCGCACTTCCTTCGATACACGTCGCCGTTGATGCGCGTGGCGCGCGCGTAGCAGCCCTGGTCGCCCGCCACTGTCGACAGACGCAGAGCCTCCTGCAATGTCATATATAAGATTTAGATCTAATAACAAAATCTTGTTTTTTATTTATATTATTTTATTTATCTTAGCGGCGGGTTCAGACTCTACATATTGTATAATATCATACTATATATTTTAAAATTTTTTGACAAAACATTGGAAGGAAAATAGCAGACTATCAGACTTGCTTTTCTAAAAATTATGTTTAGGATCGGTTTAAGTACGTAAATGTAGGTCATAATTTGGTCTGTCCTCATCCATTCATCATTGACACCTCAGCGTGCAATTGATTAAGGTACGAACAGTTTTTCCAGAATTTTCTACAGTAAAATTTCTCACATGGCAGTAATCATGCGCGTCGCCGAGCTCGCCGCGTGCGCGCAACGCGGCCGCCATCTGCAGCAGCGCGGCGCGGTGGTGGCGTGTGTTGAGGTCAGCGGCGCGCGGCCCGCGGCCCAGGTCGCACGCGCGCGCCGCGCATGCCACCGCGCGCTCCGTGTCGCGCAGCCGTCGCCACAGCTCCGACAGACCCACGTAAACCTGCATAATATAACCATTCACAAATGTTTCGAGGGGACCAAGGTTGTGCAATCTCAGGGGACGGGGACGGGGGGGGGGGGGGGGGGGAGTTTGACCTTCATGGGAGGGGGGGGTAACAATTATTAATTTTTACTAGTCCAAAAGTCACATCTCGCTGGTATTGAGATGAGCCCCTTCAATGGCATATTGTCCAAGTACTGTTCAATAATGGGTCAAGGTCAAGGAGAAGTAGACCTCCTTCGAATACATCACTCATGGTCAAAAAACAGGGAACCATCCGTATGTCACAGATGGTTCCCTATTTTTAACACGCTTTTATTAGCTCGGGTTGTATGTATCTGTATGTAACGGAATCTTTGAGCTTAATTTTCACCGGTTTCTAGACGTCTGATCAACTTGAAACTTTACACACGTCTTAAGGGCCGATGACATTGCAATAACACGATAAAAATTTTCTAAGCGTGTTTTTTTAGTTTTTTTGAAACAATTATATTTTTTTGCTTAAAATGATGTCATAATTTAACTTCGTATAAGTTACTTTGTTCTTGTAATATAATTTCACATAGTATTAATTTGTCATAACTATTTAGGCATGTTTTTTTGACATAATCACTTTAAGAATAATCATTAACCATACTTATCATTAATCATACACTTTTGACGCATATGATAGAATATACAATATATTTATGCTACTTTAATGAAGCATGAATATATTGAAGCATAATGATATAAAAATATTTAAAGACGTTTTGAACGCGATAAAAAATTTCTAACCTAACCTAACCTAACCCAAAAGATTATTTCACACCGGGTTTATGTGAGGCCGTGTTACCACTCCGAAGGCGTTTTGAACGTGATAAAAAAGTTCTACTCTTCTTACTAAAATAATTTAAAAAATTATCTTAAATCAACTAACAGTTGATTATTTTTTGCAGTTATATTTATTGCATACTACACAATTCAGTTTTACTAAAGGTCGGTCTACTACAGATGCAGGTATCGAGCTTCTTTGGGAGGAGGCACAGGATGCATTAGAGGTTTTTTGCGTCCTTTCTAAGGAATTTATTGGTAGACCATGCTACACTAGTCATAAAATTACACCACTATGGTATTAGGGATTCAGCTCTTAATTACTACTAGAGTACTTATCTCAACAATAGGACCCCAAAAGGTAGTGGTTAATAGTTAAAGGTCCGCTGGGACTAAAATAGAATTGGGTGTCTCACAGGGATCTATTTTAGGTCCATTTCTTTTTCTCATCTACATAAATAACTTGCCTTATCTAGTTCAAAATAGGCGTAAGATAGTACTCTTTGCCGATGACATTTCACTAATATTTAAAGTGAAGCGACAACAATCAAATTACGACGCGGTAAACAGTGATTTCTCAAATATAGTAAACTGGTTTAGAGTAAATAATTTACTTTAAAATGCAAATAAACAAAATGTTTAAAGTTTAGCTTGCTAAATGTTAGGCAAGTACAAACCAATTTACTAATCAATGATGAGAAAATAAACTTGGTAGACTCCACTGTATTCCTAGATATTACGCTAGATTGTAAATTACAGTGGGGTTCTCATATTTCTAACCTAGCAAATAGACTCAGTTCCGCAGCATATGCAGTCAGAAAAATATGAGAAATTTTGGGATGAAGAAACGGCACGCCTGACTTATTTCGTCTTATGGCATACTTTTATGGGGTAATGCTGCCGACATACATTCAATATTTTTGCTGCAGAAGCGAGCTATTCGTGCTATTTATAAAATGTCCCATTTTGAATCGCTGAGAAAAAAGTTTAAAGAAATAGGTGTACTGACCGTAGCTTCTCAGTATATTTTGGATAATTTATTATACGTTAGAAAAAACTTTACCAGTTTCAAGAAGAAAAGTGATAATCATTGTATAAATAATAGAAATAAGCATAAGCTAGATGTACCAGTGATAGGACTTAGCAAAGTAAGTAAATATTTTAAGGGCCAATGTATACCCCTAAACAATAGGATCCCAGAAAACTTTCAAAACCTTTCTATTAATAAATATAAAAAAGTACTTAGTAGTCAAAGAGCGATTGTGTTCCAAAGCTTATTATAAAGTAAAATATTTTGTTAATTATTGCACACCTTGGGAATAAGATGCTCACCTGCAAGGCTGTCTTTATGTACTTGTGTATTTTGACTTTTTCTTTTATTATATTTAACATATAATAGATTTAAGTTTACACTGTAAAATATATATTGATTTCAAAAGAACAATTTTCCATCTTTTTCTAAAGATGACCCCGTGCAACTCGCACCTTACGCCGGTTCTTCTCGGCGGGTAAGGGTTGAAACGGTGGTAGCTTTTTCTGTTGACTTTCCGAAAAAAGCTTGTTAAGTTTCATTAAAAAAAATAATTTCATTTCACACAAATTACATAAAACAAATATAACCAAGAGCATGTCAGGACATGTTTAAGGAGGGTTCCGTAACTATGAACAAGTAATACGTTTTTTTTTCTTCAAATTACTTCAAGAGTTACTTTCCGATTTCGTTAAAAATAACATTCTAAAGAGTATTTATCTTAATATATCAGCACAAAAAAAAAACAATTTTGTAAGACTTATAGTTTAGAAATGCCTTAAATACCTTAACCAACTTATAAATCACTTTGGAGACCGATCACTCGAAAATGGTCGACTGTGTAAAAAAGTCATAATTGAAACCTTATCTTTATTTTAAAACACCTATTCAACGATACCCCACACGATAGGGTAGAATGAAAAAATATTTTTCATCCCCACATCACATGTATGGAGATCCACCCTTAAAATGTAAAATTATTATTATTTTGTATTACCAAAGCCGAGATCTATACACAGTATTTAACTATACCAAATTTCATCCATCATCCATGCATTTCATTCATCCAGAGCGAGACTATAAGGGTTCCTTAAGTATTACGGAACCCTAAAAACAAAAGACAAGAGTAAAAGAATACGAGTCAAACTCAGACTTCGAATAACATTCACTCACTTGCAGAAGCAGCGTGTTGTCCTTAGCAGCCTGTGCCACATTCAGGGCCTTCTGGAAACCATCCATGGCTTTGGAAAAGGAGCCAAGCTCTAAGTTAACAGTAGCGACGGTGAGGTGAACGCTGCCGGCCGTCGTGCCGCCACCGCAGTCGTTGTACAGCGCGTGACGGGCGTAGAATAGAGCTCTAGGATATTTATTATAAAATTCTAGAATTCATAAAAACTAGGATAGAATTATGTGCATGCGAGGTTTTGTTCCATAATTTAATATCTTTTGGATTTTTTTTCATTTGACTTATACGAAACTCTTCGCAAAAAGTCTCCCAACATTCATTTAGTTGATTCATTTAGTCTTCGGTGTGTTTAGTTTTTACAGAATGAGTTTGTGACAGACCTTAAGGAAGGTGTAAGGTTATAAATGACAGAGCTTAAGGGAGATAAAGGATATCTAAGTATTAATTAAATAGTAAGAAATTACCGATCTAATCCACCAAGCGTTTGATATGCTCTCGCCAGGTTGAGATAAGCCTCAGCGCGCATTGGCGCCGAGTCCAGCTCTTCTGATATGCTGAGCTGTTGTCCGGCAAACTGCAGCGACTCCCGGTACTTGCCGAAGTCCATGTATGCCTGGTACAGGTGGCCCAGCAGCGCGAACTTATCGCTGCGCAGGCGCACGCCACGCAGCGCCGATAGCCACACCTTCACCGCCGCGTGCTGCTCATTGTGACCGTACAGCCTCACCCCGCGCTCGATCTGAGTGACGTCAGAGATAAATAAGTTAAAAAAATTATACAATTACTAAATATTTTGATATTTTTGCTTGTCCCTATAGGTCAACATCCTCGTAAAATATCAGGTCTCTCCGATATACTAAATACATACATAGTGTACGGTTCGTACACCTTGAGATGCTGTTGCTGCTATAGATGCTGCTGTTTGCTGAGTAAAACTAATTTGCTGCTGCTAATATGTATTGCCAGCGCGGCTGGCGCAGCTTGCACCACCAGCGCCGGCCCCGCTGACCGCGGCTCGACCGGGGATAGTGCGGTCGGAAAGGCTGGCGCAGCTCGCACCGCCAGCGCCGGCCCCGCTGACCGCTGCCGATGGGCGCACCACAGGCCCACTGCTGCTGCTAAAGCTACTGCTGCTAAACCTGCTAAACAGTATATGGCGGCGTAGTGGTGAATGTCGTGTGACGACAACTCCGTCTCCATTTGCTCCGAAGCTGCTTTCATCTGCTTGATGCGCTCCCCGAGAGCAAGCAGGGAGTGGTTGCAGCTCCCGCTTTCTTCGCGCGTAATCGGGGGCAACGATATGTTGATCAAGTGATTTAACGGTGCGATTTCTGGTGCATAGACTACCGGCCCATTATTAATTATATTAGAAAGCTGTTTGTGTGAATTAATAGTAAAAGTCGCGCTCTTAATCGTGCATTCGTCCCACAAAGTGATGACGTTGGCGCCAGTCACCTGTTCGCTGTAAACTTGATCCTTGCGTATGAAACGTAGTGTACAATGACCGCAACAATTTATTAAGAATGTATTTGTTTTAATAGGTGTCCATGCCATCTGGCACTCGCTAAGTGTCGTCTTACACACGTGGTTTTGTTTATCTTTGATACACAGGTTGTCGTCCAACTGTCTTTGGTAGACGGGCATTTGTAATGCACAAAGGTACGCATTACTTGATGTGTATAGAAAACATTTATTAAAGTCGCTATCAGATATTGGTATAAAAGTATCTTTTCTGAAATTCATAGCGACGTGCTTGGCTATAGGTATTACGCTGACCATAGAATTACCCATCAATTGTGGCAGGGGAAACATCGTTTAAACTTCATAGCTTTCCTTATTGATGAGGGGAATTTCAATTTCAAAAATAAAATATTGCTGTGTCATTCTTACTTTAACTGTCATTATTTTATAAATCGACGTTAGCTCGGCTTGTAAGTTGGTGACTGGTAACGCTAAGTCCTTGGGCAGCTGCCCACTAATTGTGTTGAGCTCGCTAAGTAGCTGGGAAGGGCTGAGAAGATGGACGTTAAATTGTTTCATATTTGTAATGGTATCGAGTAATGCATCTTGAATTCCTTTTAAACTGGAGAGTATATTATTAGCGATGATGCTTGTTAAAATAAAATCGCTGGCTGCTTGTGTTTCGCTTATTTCCGTTCGTAAAATAGATGTTGTTATGTCTAAATTGTTTAGATGCTGATTAAACATTTTCTGCTGATTCTCCACTGTTCCTTCTATTCTCTGTAGTAAACTATTTTCTGCTTCTATAACTGACGTTTGATTTTTCCAAAGCCCTAATAAATGTTTTTTATTGTTTGTAACTAAAGTAATATCTCGCTCATTGCAACTGTAGTGCAAATCGCTCGTCTAAGACGCCAAACAATGAATTCGCTACGTAGCCGATCCCATTGACGAGTCCTCGTCGCGTGCGCCGCGGCGCGTCAAAATGTTAATTCAGCAACATACGGTCATAGAACTTTAGCTCGTCGCAGCCGTGATGTATTTGAAGTAATACGATATTACAGTCGCTATATAATTGTTTGTTAGAGGCGCACATATTTTCTAAATGATCGATGTAATTATCGAGCGATTTAGAACCTTTCCAATACGGTTTCATATTGTAGTAGGCGATTAATTTCCATCTGTTCTCTATAAAATGCATGGTGCCCAGTTTATTAAAGAATATGCGTTTATCGTCACTTATTCTTGTAACATTAAAGGGATTGCTTAGAGTCGCGTTAACCGCTGACGTAAACATTAAAATAAGCAAAGTAAATAAAGATAAAATTGTATGTTGAATATTTTGTTCGGAACATGCTTATGTCTGTTCCGAGGCGACACCCTGGGTTGGTTTTGCAGATTTTGCTGATGTTCGCTATTTACTGGTAAAACAGAGAGTTTAACTATAGGTCGTTTTATTATGCCGCTTTTTGTTTTCACGCTTACGATCCTGATGAATCCGTCAGCTCCAGGATGTAATTCAATTACACGCCCGAGTGCCCATTTTCCTGGTGGTAGGCAAGCGTCGTGAATGATGACAATGTCATTTACTTGGATGTTAGGTTTAGCTGCTTTTCACTTGCTCCTGGTGGACAGTTGTGTTAAATATTCTGTACGCCATCGTTTCCAAATATCGTCGAATATTTTCTGCGTTAACTGCCATCTTGTTCTCTCGTCTCTCTCAGTCTCGATTATCGTTAGGATAGGTCCGCTTGCTAAAAAGTGAAAAGGTGTTAGGTACTCTAAATCGTCAGGATTTTCCAATAAAGGACATAGTGGTCTTGAATTGAGACAAGCTTCTAATTGAGAGAGGAGGGTGGTGAATTCTTCATAGGTGAGTTTCTGTTCACCAAGAACTCGGCGCAAGTGGTACTTCAGGCTTTTAACTGCTGCTTCCCATAATCCTCCCGCACTCGGCCAAGAAGGAGCGTTGAAATGCCACTCGATTTGCATTTCGCTAAGGTCGCTATAGAATTGCTTAGTTAAGATAGATTTTAGGTCGACCAATTCTCTATCTAAGATCTTGCTAGCTCCTACGAAGTTCGTTCCGTTGTCGCTGTAAAAGTGACGAGGACTACCTCTTCGTGCTGATAAACGACGTAAAGCTGCTAGGAATGTAGACGATGATAAGTCGGACACCAATTCTAAATGGACAGCTTTTGTGACCATACATACGAATACAGCCACATATCTGTATCGGACTATGACCTCTTGATTGTAAGTCCTTCTTGCGCTCGTGTGGTGATGATAATAATATAGCAGCAATTCTTATACTCTCCTTTATTGGTGCTTACCACAAATACGTATTACAATATGTAATGAGATATGCTTAACACAATATATACGTCTACACTATGAATAGCCTTTTGGCCAACTAAAATAAACTAACTCGATAGGCTTTACTTCATGACATCTGCCAATGTCAATAATGACATTGACAGTTACATCTTACTGTTGATATATGTAACAATATCCTTTGGTAGTTTTGATACCGCGACCTTTGCTAGATTTTACGTGTACAAATCCCGTAAAGTCCACCCCAGTATGATAAAACGGTCTTCTAGTAGGGTTTATTCTAGCTCCGGGCAAATCTCCCATCATTTGTGCTTGCTTGATTGGCTTATGTCTCCTACATTTTACACACTGATGTAAAGGCTTTTTGACTGCTCTATTACCACCGATAATCCAGTATTGCTGACGTAACCAAGATAGAGTCAGTCTAGCTCCTCCGTGATACGTTGCTTTGTGCGCTAGGTCTATTAATAAATTTGTTAAATGGCTGCTGTGTGACATAATAAAAGGATGTTTCATATCATAAGGCAAATTGCTATTCTTGAGTCTACATCCGACTCTTAATAGACCCTGGTCATCTAAGAACGGGTTGAGACATAATAGTTTGCTCTTACAATCCAAACGTCCGACGCCTTTTAAGTCATGTATTTCCTGAGAAAATTCAAAATGCTAAATATCTTTTATTAATTTTAATTCGGCGCTGCGTAATTCTGAAACCGATAAATACGATGTTTTTGCTTTGCCGAAAAGGCTCTCATTATCCATGCTAAAATCCTTGTGGCGTGAGTAAAGCTGCTATATTTTTGTCAGGAGATTGCTGACGAAGGTTGATGGATGTTGCTCGGTTTTGATAGCGATATTTGCTAGTACATTCTTAGTTTCTAAATTTGTGTCATAAGTTGTCATAATTGCTGCTTCAGAGAACTTACTGCTGCTGTTTTACGTAACCAGGTGGGACCGTTCCACCATAGGTCATGTTTTAGTAGTTTCTCGATGCTAATGCCCCTACTAGCACAATCAGCTGGGTTTTCGTTGGATTTGACGTAGCTCCACGTGTTTGCTGGTAAAATCGGAGTAATTTTCTTAACTCGATTTGCTACGAATGGCTTCCATCGGCATGGGTCTCCGTGCAGCCAGCGGAGTACAGCTGTCGAATCACATCACGCATAAATCTTCAAATCATGACTGCTAAGGCTTTGCTTAATTTTTGTCATTAATTTCGAAAGTAGGAATGCTCCACATAACTCCAATCGTGGCAAAGAAACGTCGCTTTTCGTTGAGCTAGAAGTTTTGCTGACGGGTACAAGTTTAGTTTTCGCTGCTAGTAATGTAATATGGATTTGATTTTCACATATGATGCGTGAATAAATTACGCAGGCGTAAGCTTTTAAAGATGCGTCGCAAAATCCGTGAAGTTCTATGCTGCTGTATCTTCCAGATCCAATCCACCGCGGGATTACTACGTCCTTAATATTCTCTATATCCAAACGCAATTTACACCAATCTGAGTACAGACTGTCCGGTATGACGTCATCCCATCCTAAATTTAGTAGCCATATGCTTTGGAATAGCAATTTAAGTTGGACTACCGCTGGTGCTAGCCATCCCAACGGATGAAAGACTTTGGATATTTCTCCTAAGAGGACGCGTTTTGTTGGCCTGTAATCTAATTCTGTACTTAACTTATACATGTAGCGAAAGTTGTCTTGTGAAGCCTTCCAGCTTAGACCGAGAGCTTTCGTAGACTCTTGATGTTTGAAGTCGTATGTGTTCGGTATGCTTTGGGCTACATCCACATTTTCTAACTATGATGGCTCGTTCGCTGACCATTTTCTAAGATTGAATCCTTCTTCTCTTAGAAGTTCGATTAAATCATGCTGAAGCTGCTTCGCTGATGTGACGTCATACTCTCCACTTAGGACATCATCCATATATGATTCTTCCTCTAGGACCCTGGCTGCTGAAGGATAACAATGACCTTCGCGTAACCTTTGCTAATTGTTTTAAGGTCATCATCGCTAGAAAAGGAGTTGCTTTTGTCCCATATGTTACAGTCGACAGAGTATATTCCTGAAGTGTATGGTTAGGATCTTCCCTCCATACTATTTGCTGGTACCGACAATTTTGCTTATTCAGCAAAATTTGTCTATACATTTTCTCTACATCCGCTGTATACGCATAAGGATATTGTCGCCACCGTATGATTAACAGTAGAATGTCCTGCTGTAAATTCGGACCTCGGTACATGACGTCATTCAGGCTATATCCAGAAGATGTTTTCCTAGACGCGTTAAAGACGACTCGTAATGAGGTAGTTGATGAGTCAGTCCGATGAACTCCGTGGTGCGGCATAAAGTAAACAAGTTTCATGTTACGTTCTATTGTTAAGTGCATGTGTCCTAAGGATATGTATTCATTGATAAATGTTTTATATTTTTCGATTATGTTATTATCTTTTTGCAGCTTTCTTTCTAATTGATAAAATTGAGCGCATGCTTTTTGTTTTGAGAACCCTAATTTTTCATCAGCGTCGTGATGTAAGGGAAGATGAACAACGTATATTCCATCCGACTGCCTTGCTGTTGTATTTTTGTATTGCTGAATACATAATAAATCCTCTTCCGACATATTATCTGTTTCTTCTCCAACATCTTCGATCGACCAAAATTTTTGGATGTTGCCGATGTCGACCATGACTACATTACAATGAAAAGATCGTACATTTCCGCATAGAATCCATCCAAAGTGAGTTTGCTGGGCCACTGGAAGGGATTCGTTTTGCTTTATGATGCCGTCCATGATTATAGATGAGTATACATCAGCGCCTAATAATAGGTCAACTTGACGGCGTCGATAAAACTCAGGATCGGCGAGCTGAATGTTATCAATGAAAGACCACGAAGGTTTGCTGAAAGACTTATTTGGCAGGTTGTTGACCGCGTGGTTCATTATGAATACCCCAGTATTTAAAGTATAATCGCTGTAATTTGAACATATGGTAATATTCATAAAACCTTTGCAAGAGTTCTCTTTTGCTCCTAATCCTAAAATGATTCCTTTACATTGCTGTCGTGGTAATCCTAATCTATGGGTGGCGTTTTCGGTAATTACCGATGTTTGCGAGCCTTGGTCGATAAGCGCACGCATAATTAACGAATTGCCCTCTGCGGCTTGGACTATTACTAAAGCCGTTGCTAATAAAGTTTCTTGTGTATCTTCTAAGGACACGTTTGAGCTGCTTCTATGCTGTTTTGATGGTCTGCTTACTGATGAAATATTTTGTAATTTCTGCACTGAAAATGCGTCATGGATTAAAGTGTGATGATTTAAATTGCATATTTTGCATCTTTTATTTGAAAAACAATTATTTCCATTATGATCGTATAAGCAATTTTGACACAGCGACAATTTCGTAATTATTTTAATTTTAATTCAGGTCGATAATCAGCAAAAGTGTTGCAATAGAGAATAGCGTGATATTTATTGCAGATTGGACATTTTGACGATGTTGATGAAATAACATTTTTAGGGTTCTGTGTTTCAACTGATGGGTTCTGATGGCTAGTAAAGGACTTAAAGATATGCGATTTCTTAAATTCCTTAGGTGATGGTGTTCTATGAGGTGTCTGGCTGTTTGGTTTAGGTTGATCTTGTTTACGTTTCGATGACTCTAACGCCGTAAATTTCGCCTCGAGGAACTTAAGAAAGTCAGATAATGATGGTAGCTCCCTGGGGTTCCGTAGTGACTCGATATAGTCATTATGTGTATCAGAATCCAATTTCTGAGAAATCATGTAGATAATTATAGGATCCCAGGTGTCTATGTTGACCCCTAAGTTTCTGAAAGCATTCAAGCACTCGATCAGAGTATCATGTATGCGTTTTATCGCTGATGATGATTGATATTGCATAACAGGAAGGCTACTTAAAATATTCATATGGGAATGGAAGATTAATTTTTGGTTGCTGTAACGGCGGTCTAAAATTTCCCAACAAATATTATAATTTTCGGAGGTGATGTTAAGATGCTGGACTAATTTTTCGGCTTCCCCCTTGAGCTTGCTCTTCAAAATTTGCATTTTCTGAGCGCTAGAAAGACACCTATTTTTATGTATAGTTTCCACAAATAAATCTTTAAAAGAGACCCACATGTGGTAGTTGCCAGAAAAGGAAGGAACATCTATTTGAGGAGTAGACTGCTCGCGATGACTTTCGGACCACATTTGGGTGTTGATTTGCTTCTTGATGCTGATATAGAGATTTTCATATTTGCTGAACGCTTCTTCGTATTCTTTTTTATTCTCGTCATACGCTTCGCTGTCGATTTCCCAATGTAGGCAATCAATCGTACACCATCTTGATTGCACGGTTCTCATCGCATCCTCGAATTCCCATTTTTCGGACATACTTTCTAGATCTAAGCCACTGATTGTTCGGTGAAATGCTTTAAAGTTGCTATTTTGTTTTCTTAATATTTCCTCGAGCTTACTAGATGTACCTTTTGTTGGTACCCCCGGATTAAATGATGTTTGCGGCGTCCTTTCTCTTTCTGCTTGCTGCTGCTGACTTACGGATGTAGACGGGAACCCTAATACTCCTGGCCTAATGGGACTTGGCTGGTCTTTTCCCGCCGTTGGTAAATAACTCGTAATAAAAGAACGCGCATCATTGTAAAAATTGGAGGTTTTCTGGTACATATTCTTAATAAAATAATCATGCGACTGTTTATCATCGAATTCACACAATTTAATATGATTGCTTTGAAAATCATTCCAGGAAAGGTCTAACGTGGATAATCGCTTACTAATATGAGTCGGTGTCTTGCGTTCGACACCTTCTTTCTTAAAATTGGTAAGAAGTTGCTGCATGGCTTCGATGGTCTGGTTTTGAGTTGCTAATAAACCTTCCAAGATGATTGATGAATTAGTTTCTTGATAGAGTGTAAAAAAATTTGGTCACTCACCGCTGATGCTGGAACTTACGTCACGGCTTCTACTGCTCGAGGTGCTGCTTGCTAAACACTTCGCGAAGTAGATCCCGCTTACGGTAAGCACGGAGGATCCTAGGACGCTGATTCTAATTTCTAACGAAGGACCATAAAGATGTACGGTTCGTACACCTTGAGATGCTGTTGCTGCTATAAATGCTGCTGTTTGCTGAGTAAAACTAATTTGCTGCTGCTAATATGTATATTTGCTAAGATACAGGATAAAATCCTAATGCTATATGCTAATGAGTTACAAAGTCCGCAATGCGCGACGGTTTTGCGTAAACTGAATTAAACCTAAAATATATCTAAAATCAGCGTACGCGTGAAATGTACAACAATGCTGATGATGCTTTGTACGGTTGTTGCACCGTACACATAGTTTGTAAACTGATTTGATATTCTCATCAATTTGCGGTAGAGTTCTCTCTAGCGCGAGCATTTTGATTTTGCGCTTAGAAGAAGAAGGCTGAAGATTTGTATAAACGGCTTGATGGTGGTAGTAGATATTTATAGTAAGCTGCCTAAAATTGTGTAAAGTTCGCCTTGTCTTGAGGTAGATTAGTTAGACGGACTTCACTTACTACTCATAAAGGTTACTTTACTAATGTAATTTAAAAAGTTAGATACCTTTCGTTTGGCCAGGTAGTCGTCGAGGCGCGCGCGGCATCCGCGGAAGCAGTCGAGGAGGCCGGCTGCGGGGCGGTGCGCGGGCCCGAAGCGCGCCGACCACCGCGCCGTGCCGTTGCGCCCCGCCGCGAACTCTTCCGAGAATGAATACACTTCTAGAATAGAGCAACCTTTTGTCATTTGTCCCAGCCGCAGTGTGAGGCTTGGGCTTGGGAAGGTGGGGTGGTAAGATGGCTATACAATTTAAGTAAAAGAAATTGTTGGTTAATTTTAGATCATTACAAGAAAAGATAAATGTTTCTTGCGTATCGGATTCGCCGTCAATTATCTGTATATGGAAGTAGCACATTCTTAGTAAGGGAATTGGGAGTCCGCTTGCCATCTAGGTCATCTTTACGTCCGGCATAATATGAAAGGGCTAGATGACATACCTGGCCCATCTTCCAGATGGTGTCGCGACGGGTCAGGGGAGCTGAGCAGCCGCGTCGCCGAGAGCTGGTGTGCCGGCACCCCGCTGTTGGGAAAAACAATCTGCGTTTAATATATATATGATAGATTGTACTATGGGTATCTGGTGGAAATTCCTGTTTCAGTTTACACAGTAATAATGCTCCAACATCTTGCACTTTTTCCACTTTGTTAGCCATTTACAGTAAAATAAATAAATTATACGACCGGTTTCGACAAAGTGATCTTCGGATGTAGATCAGATCAGAAATGACTGATGACTAATCCCTAAAAGAGGTGACAGACGTGCGAGTAAAATTTTCACGTGTTCTGCTATACACATGAATTTTAATGCGTGGCAACAAGGCTCATTTTATTTGGTAACTGTCTGGATTTATTCCACACAACATTCCTAAAGAAATGTCAGACCGTACTAGGCCACTGTCAAATAATAGGTACATTTTGTAAACGCGCCCGCAAGAACCGCCGCGCAAGCAGAGCCAGTTTGAAATCATGCATTGTGAGCAAGTTTCACGTCGAGCCGAGTAAGTTAAGAGAGAGAGATCTTAAAAACCGCGCACTTAAAGTAGGTGCGCACGTCTGCCACCCCTTGAATCTTCTAGAAGCACGACGTAAGCGACTTACCTGAGGAAGTCGCGCGACTCCAGAGAGTCCCATGACATGTTCCGCGGGTGTAAGCGGCAACGTCACCTGGCCGCGGGGTGCATGCCGCCCGCGCGCGCGCCCCAAAGACTGCCCGCTGCTGACATAAGAACTAGCTTTACACCTAGCCGTAGACTAATAAGAACTAAGACCTACCTATACCTAGATGCATCATCTGTCACACATAGATCTACAGTCTCTGCAGATATAAGTCATGGTTGAAGATTGTAGCATCTATATAATATTAGGTTACCTATGAAATTGCGGTTTTGTATGAAAAAATTTAAACGAATTTTTTTCATGTATTTTTTATTTGTATTAATCGAAGTAATCACCCATGCAATCAATGCATCTTTGCCAACGCAGTGGCAGTTTATTGATGCCCTTCTTAAAGAAATCAGCTGGACAGGAGGCAACAAATTCTTCAAAGGCATTTTGTACTGCCTCTCGGGTATTTAATTTTTTTCCCCCCAAGAAGTTATCCAAATTCTGGAAAAAGTAGTAGTCTGTAGGCGCAAGGTCTGGTGAGTAGGGCGGATGACGGAAAGCTTCCAGCCCCAGCTTGGTTGCTCTTGGTTGATCTTGCAACTTGGAGACCGTCTGCTGTGCAGTATGAGGTCGCGCGTTGTCGTGCAGGAGCAGCGGAGATGAGCGATTGACCAATGCTGATTGGCATGCCAGCTTCTCCATCATTGTGTTCAGTTCTTCACAGTACACATCTGCAGTAATGCTCACCCCGTTTGGTAAGAAGCTGTGATGAATCACACTGGCGCTAGACCACCAAACACTGACCATCCCTTTTTCTAGGGGTAAGTTTTTGTTTAATAATGCTCATTATTTAGGTGCTGAACCAGGATCCAACCAACTTGCTGAGCGCTTGCGGTTCCATCAAACATCAAATCCATCCATTTTTCACATTCCATCAAACAGAATCCATTTGTCATCGCAGGTAACAATGCAGTTCAAAATTCCTTCATTTGTGTGTGTGTTGAGCAGTGCAAGGCACGTCTCGACGCATACTTCGCGCTGGCGATCATTGAGTTCGTGGGGTACCCATTTGTCAAGCTTTTTTACCTTGCCAATTTGAGGCAAATGGACCAATATTGTTTTGACGCTAACGTCGAAAGCTGCTGCTAATTCAGCCGTAGATTGTGTATCATCAGCTTCCACAATCGCCTTTAAATCGTCATTGTCGACCAAAGTCTTTGGACGACCGCGAGGTTCATTTTTCAGTTCGAAATTTCCAGAACGGAAGCGAGCAAATCAATAACAGCTGGTGGTGCGTTGGTTTGTAGTGTTAGCTCCGTAAACATCGTTGATGTTGCGTGCCCCTTAAATTCCATAATTACTCTAATTTTTAACGTATCCATGAAGACGAAAAAGATTGAAATGCGATGAAATTACATTTTCACTAATCAATAAACAAATGACTACTTTTGGAAAAAGATCTCCATGTTTTTAAAATAAAATTAATTTGAAATTAGAATTCTTAGCCAAACAAAAATTATTTTGATTTGAAATGGCCAGTACTGCAGAACGGCAATTTCATAGGTAAAGTACCTATTATAATGCCCTGAGCATTCCTAAAGAAATATCATATTTAATTTAAAACCAGAAATTGCTAGTTTTTTTTCTTTGTTATTTTTCTCGAGGAAGACAACTTTTTTTTCTTGTCTGTAAAACAAGTTTATGTATTGTTATTTAATATTAAGTCCAATTCTAGCTATTTTTGTATGAAGCTAAGTCTGCATTGCGAAATATTTATCTAACAACTAAGTATATCGATGATTATACACAATTAACAAAATAACATTGACTTACAAAGCGTCAAAATCCTATTTTATTTATTTCCTGAATTTAGAGGCTCATTAAAATATATTAGTCTATAAACTGGCTAATTCTTTTAGGGGACGCGCTTTTACGACCCTTCGATGCGAAGTTTGTGGTTGAATTGCACTTTGTGATAGAAAGTTTTAGGTAAGCGTCTTTTATGAGCACAAGTATATAATATAAGTATACATTCTGGTGTATCTACTGCATCTACAACATAGTTGAAAAAATCTTGATGAGTACTACCTACTGTTCTGAGTTATTCTTTACGACCATTTCATTATATTGGTAACGGAGGAGTTAGCTCTTCGTTAAAACTAAGTTGGTAACTTATTCATTGCAGAAAGTTGAGCCTGTTGTTGATTGCTCCCACATACGAATAAGAAGTTCTTGAATCTTGGCACAAGTTCGGGCTCTTCATACATTTCCATACATATGGGTCGTACAATACGAGAAGGAGTATGTACTATCAAGTTTACTTACGAAATTTAATCAGCGTAATGACATATGTATGCGACGTACATATTCTGCGCTCCCATTTTTACGATGACATGAACTGAAATAAAATAAGCATACGTTAGGAAAACTTCAATAAAATTTGAGCCAATTACGTCTGCAAAAACGATTATGACTTGATCAGCTATTCCGACTCGTTTTCAAATAACCTAACCAAGAGCATGTCAGGGACATTTCGTCTAACAACGCGCAATAGGATTTATTCAAATTACTTCAAAAGTTATTGTCCAATTTCTCTCAAAATAATTTTTCTAAAGAGTATTTAGCAGGGCCTACCTATATCAGTATGTTTCTAACTCCTATAATTTAGAAATGCCAACTTGTCCACTTTGGGGGTCGATTACTTGAAAATGGTTTACGTTATAAAAAAGGTCATGTATGAAAACTTGCCGTTATTTATTATAAGGGTTAGGTGTAGATACGACGAAACTCTAAGAAAGCTAGCGTAGTTTTATGTCCATAGAAAGTGTTGCACTGGCTACAGCTGATGGTAATCAAGTTGAGTTTCAGAATAAATCTCTCACCTTATGAGAACCTCAATAACGAATGTGACTGCAGCTTTTCAAAAGCATTGTATTCACTAGTAATAATAATAAGCTATTGTTCTAAAAATACCAGTGCACTGGGTGCCGGATTTTTTATTGCAAACAAAGAAGTAGGAGGCTGCGAATAAAATTATAACGAGTTAATATAAAGCCTAAAGTCGTGCTTGTTTGTCCCAGTTTGTATCTCGAGGACTTACAAAAGGATCAGCTCGCTAGACTTTACCTATTGACCTACTTCCATGCTTTGATCAGTGGCCATTAGCGTTGAAGCTCTGTGTTCCTAGTACTACGTTCTCATCTAGCGGCTGTATGTAAACAAAATAGCACGATTTCCTAGAGAGCCGTAATGGTCGCCGCTTTTAAGGTTCCGTATCCAAAAGGTAAAAACGGGACCCTATTAATAAGCCTCCACTGTCCGTTCGTCTGTCCATCCGTCTGTCTGTCACCAGGCTGTGATAGTCTCATAAACCGTGATAGCTATACAGTTGAAATTTTCATAGATTCATATATTTCTGTTGCCGCTGATATAATAACAAATACTAAAAACAGGATGTAATAAATATTCAAGTGGAGCTACCAATGTGCTTTTTGTATGGGGCCCTTCGTGCGCGAGTCCAACTCACACTTGACCAGTGTTTTACATAGAAAACATAGAAAACTTCATTCATCGTTTATTACGGCCGGCCGGTATATGATGGCGCTATCAGAGCGCAGAGCTTTAGAGGTAGTAAGATACTTATTAATAATTTCATCTGGAAACTGCGCATTTTTAAGTTATTTATTTTATTTCGTCGTGCAACTATTCTACTAGGGCACCGAGCAAAGCTCCGAGCTTTACCCAGGTACTATTAATAATGTAACTTAATTGATACCGTAAGCTTTTTACTACAGAATGCTTTTATAAATAAAGTAGGAGCAAAGTAAACATTCGATTATCATACGAAACGTATAAAAGTAGCTAATATTTGAATCCTTCAATTATGTAGCTGCGTATATTTATATAAACAGCTTATAATTATTATGAAAAAAAACTTTTTTCATAATAATTATAAGGTGTTTGTATGATGAACTTATTAAAAAAACTAAATAGATTTCGAAAGGTTCAAACACTAAAATGTAATTTCTTAGTTAGCGGTTTGTTTACGCAGACTTTTGTGAAGCATTACTAGGTATGCACTTTTTCTGTTAAACGAAATAAGCTATCCAGAGTAGATTTTATGCATGATCTAGGTCACTCGATGTTCTGCTAGGTAAACGTCATATAAGTAGGTCATTCCAGGCTGAGGTATTTTTGTGGAGAATATGAACAATATCATTATGTAATAATTCAATATCTTCATATAAAAATTCGCGCAATTTTGATACATTTTTTTTTTATTATTTAAAATAATTTCAAGTCAATAAGCTGCAAAATATTAACTTGATTAAATATTTATTTTAACACAACTTTAACAATAAAATAATTTTAAGTTGCTTAAATTTAAATTAGACTGTTTTTGAACCTAAATAGAGATTTGTATAAAATAGTTTTGTTACTAAACTAAAAACAGTTTCTGAATCAGTTGATAGAAATTTAATACTATATTTAGTGTCTGTTAAGTTTTTAAATCAATGTTTAAATTAAGAACAGACGTCGCTTATTAAAATAGTCTGGTATAAAATAAACACTTACCTTATTTAATTAATTTTAGTCCTCCATATTATTTCACGCTTGCATTTAACAAACTTTAATACAAAACAATATTTTAGAATTATGTTTAATGCTTTCTTTAACAATTTTGTTGTTAATTCGGTAACACAAACGTCTGTACTTGACTACACCCTGACTGGTGTTTTTTGAAAGAACAGAGACTATGGTAGAGTCGCTTTTGATCCTCAATATTATCGCACTCAAAGCTTAAAGGCTATGAATTTTTATGCATTTTTATCGACTGTAAGTTGTAACTAACAGATCGCCCGATGAACAGCGATTATATTGATATCCTTGGACAACGACAACGCCAAGAAGAATTAAAAATGGAGGTCTTTTAAAACGCACAATAATTTTTTTTTAAAAAAAGGTAGTAAATATTGTTGAATAACGTGTGTACTTTGAAATTCTAGAAAAAGTTAACACTAATTAATTATCCCACTTCAGAGAATCCGAAAAGCGAATTCTTTACCGAGATGGTATCAAGATGATCTCTATGTCTTAACCCAAAAATTTATAAGTGTTTCGACTCCATCGGTCTTGTTCAGTCCCAGCATCCCTTCCTCACACCGACGCCAGCGCGCACGCGCGGCTCTCTCATCGACACGACACCGTTTACCAGCGAGAAACATTTTTACACTGTCTGCTGAGTATGATCGATGCTATTGAGTACCGTATTAATAGCTTATTATCTCTATCTCACTGACCCTAGAACTAGGCGAGAGGTAGACAAAAGCGGGCTTAGTTGCAACATACGTGGAAAACGAGGGATTAGGTGTTGAAAACAAATTATAAACCTAAACTTTCACATATACCTACTTGAGTCGAAATTAAAAATAGAGTCTCTTATCTTACTCAGGCTATAGGTAATGTCGACCTTGTATCGACTGTATTTTAAAACCTTGACCAAACTTCATAAGTGTTGAGTAAGGTTTGTCTCAGTTGACCTTTCAATGCCTTTCATATCGCCTACAAACATGTAATGACTAATAATACACGAGGTATAAATTAATCAAACAATTCAAGTACGTAATTAAGAGTAGTTGAAACTTTTAGTATGAATTTAAGTTCACGAACGCGATCTTATATAAAAAGTTTCTAAATGAAAATACTCGGACTTGTTAACTTGTGTACACACGCACAGGATAAAAACGGCAAACTACGCTAACTCTATGTTATGTAGAGGCAGTTATAATCAGTTATTTCTTTTAACTAGATGTTTCCCGCGACTTCGTACGCGCATTCCTATCGAGGAATGGAGTATGTATGGAAACCGTAATCGTGTAGCCGATGGCTTCACTTACCACTTACCTTTTGAATACCCTCATATAACAAATCCCTACCTAATATAGGCTAGGGCTTCCCTATGAAGGAGAACCAGCCTTCGCCACTAGAGCCTATTTACTGTAAATAAACAAAGATACAATCAAATCTTTCTTCTTTATAATATTAGAGTATATAAAAGAACTAATATACGCTAATGGTCATTATTTTTTAATATTTACAGTCTTCTTAAAAACTGGGTACCTAAATATAATATAGTCAGTGATAAACTTAGTCATTCAAGCCAACATTAAAGGAACATGAGCGCGCTATGTCGAAAGCATTAAAGTATGCTCTCAAAATATTTTCATCACGACTCCTAATGGGAAGTTAATGAGCAATCCGTTTTTATTACCTGTTCATGGTGCTTTATGTGCGAATGACACTCGTAAACGTAATTATTACTTTTTCTTACATTTCATTCCTATTGATATAAAGGGTGGCTTAGAACAGTATTTTTGTATTGTATTGTAGCTGCTATGAATCAAATACTTCTTATTCAATTGAAGAGATTATTCATGAGCGTTAAAATATTTTAATTTGCATTTGAATGCGCAATCAAAGCTGGCAACTTTTAAATCATGTCTTACATCTCTTTTGTTTTCGGATCTCTTTACGTACAATTTAATTAATATTATATCTAGCAATATCCCGCGAATAAATACCCACAACCTACGAGCAGATGCGTGAGTGCACGCATAGCATGCGTAAAGCACCTACCTCCTCCCACACTGCTTATGACGCTCAAAAACAATTTACATTCGCACGTTTGTTTGCAGGTTGTAAGTATTTTTTCGCGGGATATTTCTAAATATACTATAAATTAAATTATCTATGGATTTTCATAAAGTAACGCCTGATTCTATTAACTATCTCCTTTCGTATTGCGCTTAAGGCCTGGCTACACTGTGAGATATTTAAAAAGTCCCTTTAAAAGTCTTTATTCATACAATCCGAGGAAGAAAAGATAAAAGAACTGGGTAGGTGGATGAACTTACCTAGTTTCAAAAAATTGCATTTTTGAAACCAACTGGAAGTTGGAACATGACGAAAATAAAAGATTTGTGATAAAAAGAAGGTCGATTGTAAATTATCATCAATGTCTAAAATAAATTATTCCATAAATGATGTCTTCGAAAATATTTTCGGTCTCGTTAAGAATTGAATGGTATCTCTAACCGAGACACATATAAAACGCTCAAAGCTTTCAACGGAGCAAATTCAAAGGAAAAATATAGCCGGCATCAATTTCAATCCAAACACTAATAAATTGGCATCTCTCAACGACATAGCCGCACACAGCTAGACAGTTTATTAATAGCTAACATATTTTGTAAATCTCCACTCAGAATCACCCCTCGGCTGAATTCAGTGTTGCGTGTGTCGTGCCGCGCGTGCGACAAAAAATTGCGGGAAGCGAGCTGTCAGTGGAAATCGGCGCCAATTTGAACTGTCAATGCGTTAAAAATGGTGTGAACTTTAAAAATGCAAACTACCCTATAAAATTTTATTCAAATATTGAGAAGTGTTGAAAAATAAAGGCGTTAAATAAAATGTGATTGGTAAATAATATCTGCTTAAAAAATACGTTTTATGTGAATTTTACACGCACATGTGTGCAAACAATGTTCTAGTCAATTTAAATTTTTAAATCGTAATTAATTATTAAAAGTTTTATAAAAATAGTGTCAGAATGAGTTACAAGGTGTACGACAATTACAATTTAGAATATGAAAAATCGAATCAAACGGACAAAGTCGAAGAGTGCTGTGAGGAAGTAAAAAAAGAAACAAGATTCGACAAAGTGGAGGAAAACGAGGAGAAACATATACAACATGTTTTAGGCCCAAGCAAAAGATGTTTGGCTTGGGCGTGTAAGGCTTGCAAGCGCAAAACTGCAGCAGTCGATAGAAGAAAGGCAGCGACTTTACGTGAGCGGCGGAGATTAAGAAAAGTGAGTATTGATTATGCAATGTAAAAAGCAATAACCTATTACCTGGTAACTATTTAGTAATCTGTGCTATTACGGTGATTCGCTTTAGCCGGCGTGTCTTTATCAAATAGTATTTTAATTAGGTAGGTATATTGTTAACAGATCTTATGTAGAGCAATGATTCTAGCATGTACTATGAAGACTCTTCGCAACATATTTACAAGGCACAACTTTACAAACTCTACATAACACCAAGAAAAAAAGTAAAAGCACATCAAGGCATTAGGTACGTAACTATATTTTCTGGATAAGGTATATCGGCTATCGCCAATCCAATACCCTTGCGTTTAACTTGACTCGTATTAGTCACTGGTAGTGTTGGGTCACAACCGTGCCCCTAGGAACCATATTTTTATCTGAATTCCTACCAAAACATTGGAGTATTTTCTTTTCTCCATCTTTCTCAATCCGAATTTGCGGCAGAAATATATTGGTGGAAATTAACACTTTAACACAAGGTTCGAATTTACCATAAGTTCAATATACGATAAGCTCTCAGAGCATTATCAGAATATAGTAATAAAATTCTACGCATAACTGAAAATATTGCTATGCATTTTTTTGATAATACGATTACCTAATTTCGTATTTAAATTCTAAAAATCGAAAATCTAGCGCCTTCACCGTGAAGCCATCGTAAGGTTACATTACCTAGTAAGTAGGCGATGAAGCTTAATGATTAATTATGAAACGTCTAACGTTGTGGGTCAGACCGTGAGAAATTAGAAAATGATCACAGAGCCTCATTCATTTGTTCACCTATTTCAATGTCTCATCTACCAGGCCAATCGCGACGGCATATAAATTTTTTCACGTTTTAATATTCGTTCACACAATAAAGCTTCGGAGCTGGGAAAACCCTAGCGGCTATTCGTCCACCTGCATCAGAAAATATAAGTAGGTATATCTGCAACACACCCGACGTTACAGTTAAGTTGTTTCGTTAAGCCAAGGATGAGATGGCGTGAAGTGAGGACGAGGTCGAGAGTTCTCTCTACGGACGACAAAAACGAAAAGAATTCCTAGACAATGACTCAATACAGTATGTCAAGTTATGTCGTCAACGACTTAACTAGTTAACGGCTTCAACGGGCTATAAAATGATAAGGCCTCAGGGAGCTTCACTCTATCTCTACGCGGGACGACAAAGGAGTTGAACACATCTCCATGAATTTATGATCCGCCTGATAGTTTAATTACAACGCCTAAGGTAAAGGTACCTGATACCGCGGGGTTCTAAAATTGGCAACTAATTCCTAGGTATTTATTTTTGACGACCACTGTGGCTCAGTGGTTGAGCGTGTTGGTGGAGCCGGGGGTCGCGGGATCGAGATCCGCCGAAGTAACAAAAGTTTTTCTGTGATCCTGGGTAATGGATGTGTATTACATATGTGTATAATATAATAAAAATCTTAAATATATGTATAATATGAAAAGTATTAAATATATTACCGTTGTCTGGTACCCGTCACACAAGTTCTTCGAGAACTTACCACGGGACCAGATTGACGTAGTGTAAAGCGTCCATAGATATTATTATTATTTTAAAAAAACGGCGATTATAAACAAAATATGAATTATTTTTCATTGTAAAGTTATTCAATCAAAAGAAAATTTATTTTTGTTAGTAGACTTTATATGCATCTTTTTTTTAATAATCAATTAGTTTTGCGGAACCAACTAGTGCGAACGGACCCGCCGTACATTTCGAACCCTGTACACACGAGTAGCACGTGAGTAGCACGATTTTTTAAATAATGTTTTACAAGCTGAATTTGTATTCTGAGGGTGTTGGTTTTGGTTTTAATCTCTTAAAGACTGTATTTTTTATAAAAAAACTTGCCTATCGTCTAGTTTCTGATAAAATCAAAGTTTAAAAATACCACGGTATTAGGTGCCAAATATTCAAGGTAGTTCTAACTCCGATGTATACCGCGGAGTTAGGATTTCATGGACCTTTTGTATTTTTTAATGTTTTTAATGATTCGTGACTTCTTGCTTTGAATAATTAATTAATATGAAACCCTAATTACGAGGTGCCATTTAACGTCATATTCACTAATTATATCATATTAAAGTTGGAGCATTTGGAAACTTTTTGCATGGAAATATAAATAAACTAAAACTAAGATTATGCATATTTCCAAGTAATTATGAATATATTTTTTTTTATTTGAAACTATGATATTGTGGTATTAATTTGTTTATTTAATATGCAAAGAATCATATACTTTTTAACACTCAGAATTAGGGAATGTGGTTTTTGGTCACAAAACACAACTCTGAGGTAAATACCGCGGAATCAGGTTCTATGCCCCTTATGCCGTGGTATACAAGAGCTTGTATAAGTAGCGTCAGTACAAACGAATAAACTGAACGAACAGCGTAGTATTTTTTTTACCTAAATGGATGTTTCTGTAAATCATTTCGTATTTATCATATTTCGGTAATTCAATATCAATATTTGCTTCGATGTATAAATAACATTCTCCTAAATGAAAGAAAGGTTTTCTTGATCTAGACTAATTAGCATAATTATTCGGCAATTAAATATTATCTTTTGATTAATCATAATAATGTTGTTACACTGATGTTCCTAATAATATTCGATTTTGAACATCCTGTAATATTATTCTATCCCTCTCCACTAGGTATTTTGTACCCTCGTAATTAGGAGCCAAATACTTCGTCGGTATTGGGATTTTTATCTCGGTATTAGGGGCTTCTGACTTTTCCATCCATTTTCTATATTTAATTTAACATAATAAATTTAAAATTATATTTTTAAACATATTTTAATAGTGAAATAAATGAAGATTCTAACAAAAATATCTAATATCTCAAGAACGTACACGAAATGCCTAACTTTTTATATCCTTTCTAGTTTATGTGAAAATACCGCGGTACTAGTTGCCTTTACCTTATTAGACTTTAAACGGAATGAAATATTCAACGTTTCAAAGGCTGTTACAGGATAAAGAGGATAGAAAAGTACAGTACTTGACGCTTTATATTCATTAAACAATTAGGCTATACTCTACAGTATTGATCCTAGACTTTATCACAAAAGTCAAGTAGTTGTTAGTGATTCTTTCTTACACTGCAACATGAAAACGCGCGGAAGCGCAAATTGTGGGAATAAAATTGTATATATATATATATATATATATATATATACTTATTTCAATGAAATAATAATATCATAATATATAATATGGACGATTCTCACCATGTCGGTACTGGCCCTTAGAGCATTGAACCAACAAATGTTTTGAGTACGGGGGACCAGACAACGGGAGTCGGGAGGTATATTTAATACTTTTATACTATACAATTTATATTTAAGATTTTTATTATCTCTATTATAAACATATTTAATATACTTACATCCATGACCCAGGAACACTGAAAACTTTTTTGTTCCTTCGGCGGGATTCGACCGAATCTCAACCTCCGGCTTGAGCCCCGACGCGCTAACCACAGGGCCACAGCGGTCGTCATCTTCAATATCTACAGAAATTGAGCGAGAAATCCCACACTAAAACTCGTGGCGCCGGCTGTCCGCAGTGCGTTTAATATGTAAGTAGAAGCACATTTTTGCGGCTCTGCACGTTGCACTGTCTTTCGCCTAGTATTAAATTTAAACAATAATAATTTATAGTTTAATAGATACTCAAAGTTTTCCCTTTGCGTAAAACAAAGCATCCATAATAAGGCTTATTGTGATGGAGTGTATCAGCTAACTGCTAACTGCTAAGCCAGTGTACTCGACGTACTGAATTAGCGCCGGAATTCAGACTGCCATAAATCGCGGAATGTCAGCCTCATCGTGCATCGCCTACCTGACTATTGGCGTTACGAGTGTACGGTCGAATTATTCCTTTATTATTATACTAGATTTACACGATAGACAAGCAGATTGGCAAGCAAGGATATGCTTTTGTCCTCCGGTAACCCCGAGCCTAGAATTGCTACTTGTGTAGCGCGTGCGCACACCATAATAATATTTTAATGATAAATTAATAAACAAAACAATATTGCATATTTTATTACGTGTTCACATTTTTCTATTTTCTCTCTAGCTTTAGTGAAGGTCTACTCCAAACACGTTCCTGTCTAGAATAATAAATCTATTATATTATTTTAGAACACATAAAAATAATTATGGATCTTATTTTTAATATATAGACTCATTTGTGGAGGAGAATTCAAAACAACACGGTTGATTCATTATAATGTTTCCAAACAAAAAATCAACTAAATTGGAAAACAGAATCGATAAAAACTTTTAGCTATTTCCGTCCAAATACAAGAGATGCGCGACTAACAAATTAATCTCCTCAATCCCGGGATCCCGAAAACCGGGGCCGGGTAATCCCGTGATCCCGGGCACGTGACTGCACGACCATTTATTTATATCCGCCTGATTAACGAGTTAATGTCGTATACCCGCTAGTGGTCCCGTGTCTCACATGGGAAACTACTTAGGGAAATTAATTACGCGTAGGCATATGAACTTAACTGAATAATAATATTAATTTACATTATAAACCCTCGTAGCCACTGGGCAACATTTGATGCGCAACACGTGACTCTCAACATATTTTGCAACGCTGCAAAACAACGCGTGTCGTCGCCTTGCCAACTGGTGCGTAACATGATTAGTTGTAGATGAATTATTATTTTTTAACAACAAATTAAACCGACTTCCAAAGTACAAATACACAAAAAATTATAAAATAAATCTTATTTTCTAAATAATTCCCCTTTTAAATTCGGCTAAAATTTTAACTATTTCTCTACACAATCCTCATTATTTTGAAGTCGGTACCAGCCCAAACAATATCCTGATAAATCATTATTGTATGAGCTCACGTTTAAGTTTGCTGATACCAACTTCAAAATTATGAAGATTGTGTAGAGAATTAGTTAAAAATTTAGCCGAATTAGAAGGTGAAGTATGAGACTTATTATTTAAGCGGTTAAACGTTCGGCTGTATATTTAAATATATATTTTGTATGTTCAACGATTACTCCGCCGTCTGTGGACCGATTTTCAACATTCTTTTTTTGATATATAGGGTATAATTCCAAATTGATTCCTTTGACATCAAAATAGTGACCTGATGATGGGATCCATGAGGAATCGAGGGAACTCCTCGAAATTTATATGGACACATATGGTGATTTTGACTGATTCTGAAGAAATCCAAGCATACCAAAAAGTAAGATATCCAAGCATACCAAAGAGTAAGATGCAGTAAGAAAAGCAAGCATATGCCACTATGTCAATTAGAGTAACCATCATCATCACACCATCACATCATCACAATATGATGATATAAAAGGTACGTGTCATAGTATTTTACACCGACACGGATATCTTTGAACATTACTCTGCCGTTTATGGACGTATTTGCAAATTTCTTTTGTTATTGTAATAAATCTTATTATAATAAAAGTTCCCTCGATTCGTCATGGACCCCATCATCAGGTCACCATTTTGATGATCGATCTTGAGGATCGGGAATTTGAAAATCGCTCAAGAGACGGCGGAGTTATCGTTGAACGTGCAAAATAAATACGAGGGCGGGTCAATAAGTCCGTGACTTTTGGAATAAAACACAGATTTTTTGATAAATAAATAATTTTATTTTTCAACGTAGTCCCCCTTGAGCTCTATACACTTTGTCCAACGCTTCTCCAATTTTTTTATCCCTTCCAAAAAATATGATTTGTCGAGGTCCTCAAAATAGGCCTTTGTTGGCGAGATGACTTCATCATTGGAGTCAAATCTTTTTCCAACGAGCCATTTTTTCAGGTTTGGGAACAAGAAACAGTCACTCGGAGCCAAATCTTGAGAATAGGGTGGATGTGGGAGTAATTCATAGCCCAATTCATGGATTTTTGCCATGGCAACTGCACATGTGTGCACCCTTGCATTGTCTTAGTGAAAAAGATCTTTTTTCTTGGCCAAATGAGGTCGGTTTTTTTTCAAATCCTCATTGAAGCGGTCCAATAAGTTGGCATAATATTCCCCATTAATTGTTCTTCCCTTTTGAAGATAGACAATGTGGATTATCCCACGTGCATCCCAAAAAACAGTCGCCATAACTTTATTGGCTGACAAACCCACCTTGGCCTTCTTTGGCGCCGATTCACCCTCAGAAACACACTGTTTTGACTGTTGTTTGGTCTCTGGTGTATTATGATGGATCCATGTTTCGTCCACGGTTAAAAAACTCCTCCATATTGTGATTAAACAACGCCAAACCTTCCTGTGAAGTTGTTACACGATTGCGTTTGTGGTCGACTGTGAGCAAACGCGGCACCCATCTTGCGGAAAGCTTTCTCATGCCCAAGTGATCATTCAAAATTGAAACCACTGAGCCATGCGAGATGCCTATAGCTTCCACAATCTCTTGCACTTTCAATCTTCGGTCGGCCAACACCATATTGTGAATTTTTTCGATTGTTTCGGGTGTAGAGACCTCAACTGGGCGTCCAGGACGTTCGGCATCTTCAGTGCTTGTAAGGCCACAACGAAATTCAGTAAACCACTTTTTTACCATTGAAATCGATGGTGCAGAGTCCCCATAGTATTTATCAAGCTTAGCCTTGGTCTCGGTAATGGTTTTTTTTCGCAAAAAATAATGCTTAATAAGCACACGAAATTCACTTTTTTCCATTGTTTCCTTAAGTTACTGGATAGTCTGATAAAGATAGCTGTAAAACACAAACTAACTGACGCAGCAAGTTCAAATTTTGATAGGAGTCAACTGACAGATGCCTGTTGACAGGAGTAGTGTTGCTTTTTCAGTAAGGAGGTTAGAAATTCAAAAAGTCACGGACTTATTGACCCGCCTTAGTATATATACAGCCGAACGTATAACTGCCTCCCTTTTTGGAAGTCGGTTAAAAACAGACAACGTTGATAGACAACTTTCTTTCAACATGTGGCTGGATGGCAACACGTCTTTAAGAAAAATATGAGTATTTTGTACCTAATTAATATTGTTGCGCCGTTTCAGAGAGAGGAGAGAGGTTCAACATAATGTGTTCTATAATATATTTAACTTGAATTTTAAAGTGCATATTTTGTATATAAATTGGTTGTGAAATATTGTAAAAGGTGAAGTTCCAATAAATCTGTTGAGTAGATGGGTTGTTTCTCTTGGGAGGGATCCGTAGGGGGCAAAACAAATATATTTCAAATATATAAGCTAATCTACTACTACTACTACTCTACTATTCTATACCTACTGAAAAATAAGTAAGTAAAATATCACACCCAATCCATGTCAAGTCTTATAGAGCGCAACATCGAGCTTACCGAAAAACGGCTAAGTGAATGCTCGATATATAAAAGTATTCGAATTAGTTTTAAGTGCATTAGAGTAGCTCCTCTGTGAATGTGTTAATGTGATTCGAAACGCTTGCGAGTCCCAGGGGTGAGATGTGTCACCGCTCAACTTGTGTTGGTGTGCGCGTCAAACGCAAAGACGTGCGTCGCCGTCGCGGAGTTAGCTGCCCTCACATACGCATTAATTGCTAAGAATAGATAATACCTAATATAACTAGCTCAACACTTTTCAAAATATTATGTACTAGAATAATAGGCATGTTGACTATAATTATATATTTGTCTATTCAATGTTAGACAACATGATAGTAAACAAATTGAAACTCATTTTCATAAATCTTTAAAAATAACGTAGATACGAACATATTTAATTTATAGTAATAAAAAAGAGAGCGATTAACGCCCGAAATTAATCATCAATCTTAATCTCATTTCAGCTATCTGAGATCTCAAGATTTCAATACATTTTAATGATTCTACGATTAACTTCACGTCAATTTACGTCAATTTTTGTTTGAGAATCTAAGATTGAAGTCAATCTAAGATTTTAGATACGTTATTAACCTTTAATTAGGCGCGCCAATAAACTAACATTGTTAGTCGCGCGGGGTCTGCAGTTACCCCAAATTGATAGGTATGAAATAAGAAAGATTTAAATTAGTAATCAACTTTAATTGCTTTTATTCTACTTATTTCTTATTAAACTTTTAGCAAAATACAAAAAAAAATCTTAACAAGATGTTTAATTTCGGACGATATCGGCCTGGGACGTCACCTACCGCCATACATTTGTCATTTGACAATGTATGACGGTAGCAGATTATGACGTCACAAATTGTTTTTCGAAAAAGAGATGGGCAACATTTTTTAGGGTTCCGTAGTTTACGTCTCGGAACCCTTATGGTTTCCATTAGGTAGGTATTTTAAAAATATTGAGTCGTTGCTAAGACGATTTTTTTATTCAGGTATCCGTTTGCGAGATATTCAGCTTTAAAGCGCATTCTTTTGTTAAAATAGCCTCCCTCCCCCCTCTAAAAGCTAAACGGCTGGCTCGAAAAATTTAAAAATTCATGATGGTTGTCCATGTGATGTATTTTGAAGGAAAACTTAAACGGCTTTGTTAGTTTAGGAGTTACAGTGACTTAACTTATAAAATGCGCTTTGTTGAAAAACTTGAAGTAAAGGTGTAAAATACTGGTATAATGGTACAGAACCCTACGTGCGCGAGTCCGAATCGCACTTGACCTGTTTTTATTATTTGCTTATAATTTTTAATCGCGTCGACCTAAAAAACTTCCTCTTTTAGATTATCTCTATTCAACAAGTTTAAAATTTAATTTGTAATAACATCACTATTGAAAGCTTCCTGTAATGCAATGTTAATTAAGTTTAATACACTCTTATGAAAGGCAAACGCGTTGAAAAAGACAGATTATGAAAAAAATCAAATATCCGTTTTCTTGCTTCTTAATTAAACATGATTAGGTCTATAAAATTGTGTAATAAAATTTCAAGCGTATAAGAAATAGTTTAATTATTATTATTGTATGTATTATTATAATACTCATATTTATATATTAATTGAATCTATTTATTTACATATACCTATTTATATAAATATATAATATATTTTGTATTCCTATTTTCAATAATTATACTTACTTTGCACATCGCCTGTTTTCCTGCGCATTATTATGTCCGATATCATTCAAAAAGTTGCCTGGTAGAAATTGCTTTCGGTAATAAGGCCGCCTTTGTGTGCATGTCTGATTTTTATATGTAACTAGCTTTAACCCGCGGCTCCGCCCGCGTAAATACAGTATCCCACGGGTAAACTGTACTTTTTCGGGATAAAAAGTAGCCTATGTTCTAATCCAGTTTAAACTACTACCATACCAAATTTTATCAAAACCGTTCAGTAGTTATTGCGTGAAAGAGTAACAAACCTCCATCCATCCACACAAACTTTCACATTTATAATACTAGTAGGATGTCTTTATGTTTTCTGTTAATTGTTTTGTGCACAATAAAGTATATTTGAATTGATTTGTGTTCAATTTGTATCCATAACGAGACAAAATGGACTATGCTGGGCATAGAAGTCGTGCTGAGCGGGCGGATACGCGCCGCGAACTAGGTCGATTACCAACAGTATCACATTTCCCGCTTACATAATAATCAAAGGAAATAAATGTGTTCAAAACACTGGCAAAAATAATAAAACTATTAGAACCAGAGACATAAATATTACATGATTTATGTTTCACAATAACACAGAGCTAATTTTATGTATAAGTTTATGATTATTCGAGTCGGCTATTTAATAAATTTTAAAAATATTTATACCGTTATAGATAACCTAGATGTATCTGATATTTTATTATAGCCTTGTTAACCTCCAGTTGATAAATCGTTCCTCGGTTTCGGCCAAATTTTGCTACTAGACGGTATAATTTATAAAGTGCTCTAGGGCAGGGGTCGGTAACCTTTTGAGTCGGAAGAGTAAAAAATTACAATTTACAAAACTTTCAAGTTTTTGAAGAACCACAAAATTATTTACAAAATAATATATAGTATGTTGTTTATATTAAACGCTGGCGATCGGAGCAAACGTATTGTTTTTTAACAAATTATTTTCTTATTGCATTCGAATTCCGAGGCAGCGTAATTGAGGCGCAAAGCCGTACGTCGTCCACGCCTTAACGCCGCCTCTGACTGCGGTGAAAAGCGAGCTCAAGTGGCTGGGAGATAGAAACGGTGCCGAGAGGATTCATCAAATCAGAACGATTTTAAATGTTTTGTTATTTTTATAAAATCAATAATATTCGCGTCTCAATTTGCGATAGTACTAAAGAGCCGCAGCTCCACATTCAAAGAGCCGCATGTGGCTCGCGAGCCGCAGATTGCCGCCCCCTGCTCTAGGGAATCAATCTACGAAATACAATACACACAGAGTGACAAGTATTATTTTTTCTATTCACTGTTTCCTGTGGGCATTTAGCTACAGTCTAATCTACAGCTGTTTAACAGCTTTAGTATCTAACAGTGATAATATAACTTCGGCGCTGTGTTAAATTATTATTGTTATAGTTGAATCCTCGGGAAACAAAAAACCATTAGGTACACAACAAATTAATAATAATAGCTCCCCACACCGATTTTTGTGACGGTGGCCGGTTTCATCGGATCGGAGTTACTTTATAGTGCCCAAGTGTGTGCGCAGTACATAAGAGCACTCTCCCCTCCTTTACTCTCGAAACACAGTGGGACCGATGACCGACATGACTGGCGAGAGATCAGGCGCAGGACCGACCTTTTACATGTCCATCTGGCGCATGAATCATCTTTCTCGTCAGACAATCAGGTGATCAGCCTGCATTGTCCTAACCAAACATGGAGACAACATTTTTTTTGTTGTTCCAAAGCGGGAATCGAACCAACGACCTCCGAGTCGAGAGCCAAGCCCTTAACCACTCGACCACGGAGGCTGCAAGTAATAATACACAGGAACCTGTGCAGTGCACACTACTTGTAAGTTCTAAAATATAACGGTTTGCAAAATCAATTCCAAAAACTTTGGGCGCACGCTTATTCGTTTACGTAGAAAAATAATTATAAACCAGGAACAAAAATACAAAGTAAAATTATATTGCACACACTGACACACTGACTAACATAATTTTAATAATATCAATCAATTGAAATCAGCTATGTGAGGTCAATTACCTATACAGCGCCGCCGTAGCACAGATTACTAAATAGTTACTACGTAAGCCGTAGCCTTATTCATACTTTTTCGAATTAATATTTTTTCTGTCTCAACCACATAGACAGTGAATTATTTCCTGAAAGTTTCTGTAATTGATTTTAAAAACGCTACATAATTACAGATCAGAAGGGTGATCTATAGTAATTTATTAAATAAATTATCTCCTATATAACATTAACAATGGCTATTTTATCTAATATTTTATGAATGAATTTAGTGTCACATAATTAATTTGCCATCCTATAATGTGAGTTATTAATAATCCGGATCCCTTAATGTAATAGTTCACGACACACAGACAGATTTATCGCCAGTCATAATATTAACAGCAGGAACAAATAAAAAAAACAAAATTGTTGGACGGTTACAATTTATTTTTATGTAAAGTAGAGATGGCTTCTTTACTTGTTTATTGTGCCTATTTATATATTGACTAATGTGTCCTATGTGCGGAGTGTTAATATGCTTTTAATTACGAATTATGTGATAACTATTAACAAAGACAAATTGTGCTTTTTACCCGACTACGGCGAAGCCAAAAGGTAATGATTTTGGCAGTCTATGTATGAATGTATGTTCGTTCTATCGTAGCGCCTAAATTAGTAATCTGATTTTAATGACTCATTCATCAGCTTATATTGCCCCCTGCAACCCTGCACCTTATATTGTTGCAGGCGCTGTGTTAGTGTAAAATGCTGTCTCCGCCTTTCTTTTCTTCTATCACTTAGAGGTAAAAAGAGTTGTATGTTTATTTATTTGTATGTTTGGCTGACCTTCACGCTTAAACGGCTGAACGGATTTGAACAAAATTTGGCACACAGGTAGTCTGTAGCCTGGATATTTATCCAGGCTTCAGACTATGTATTCAAATAGGCTTCTTTTTATCCCGAAAAATGTACTGTTTCGGGATAATAAGTAAGTAAAATTGACTGTTTCCGCGGAATAGACAGATTTCTTTTTGCGCGAAATTCTTGTGAACCTACTTTAAGTGTTATCGATGGCAAAGTGCGCACGGCATCCTATTCGCCAATTTAACGAGTAAACAAAGTAGGGCGTTCATTACCTTTATATTAAGAAAAAAATAATAACCAAAATTATAAAACCAGTTATTATGTAGTAACCAGTATGTACATGCTAAAAAAGGTTTTAAATGTGACTTTTTTTTCTATATTATCCATTTTTATTCTTCTTAATAAAGTCCTGACCAGTCTTAATAAAGTTACTGTTTCGAAAAAGTGTATAATTTTCTTTTCGACTTTCAGACGATTTTCGGAGACGTTATATTTAATTTACGTAGTCGGGAAGTAAGTAGGTTTTTTAAATTATTATCATCCCCAAAGATTTACTTCTTAATTGGAGAGTGATTTGAATCACGAACTATACTTACTCGGTTGTAGTTTCCATTATTTTCTACAGTGAAACCCATTTTCCAAAATTAATATTTTACAAGATATTGGACTTTTAAGTTTTTTTAAGAAACTGACGATTTTTATCTTTTATCCTTTTTTTAAAATTTGTGATTTTAATTGATTGATTTTGTAGTTTTTGTAGGTTTTGCAGCTTTTCAATTATGATTAATACCATTAATGGCGCTAACTATGAAAACTAAGTTTTAGTAGAAGATTGAAAAAAAACCACTTTCCTTCATGTTTTTAGTTTTTTCTTTGAGGCATACCTAAAAAATAACATATGGTGGCTATTTTGCAGATCTAAAGAAAACATCTTCATTTAAACAGCTTTTTAACAAGGTATAACAATCAAAGAAGTCACAGAAAAACGCAATGGAAATGTTTTCAGATCAATCTATAGTCCGTATTTTAGCCACACTCTTATGAATTGAATGTCTTGACATGCTCTTTGTTAGGGTAGTACAAGATAATATGTATTATTAAAATCTTTTAAAAAGTCCACACTTCGCGGAAAGATTTGTTTGTTTGTTTGTATTGAAGAGGCTCAGAAACTACTGGATCTATTTTGATGACATTTGGCACAATAACTAATAGACCACGGGGAAGGACATGGGCTATTTTTTAATCGCAGCAAAATGTACCTGCGAGATTACCTTTTGCGCGCACGAAGTTACAGGCATCTAGTCGTTAAAATAATATAGAGTAAGAAGGTAAAATAAGATGTAACCTTTTTTTAGGTTTTTCCACTTTCATTGAATTAGCTAAAAAGGGTTTAAATGTGATTTTTATCCAAATGATCTTTTTTTATTATTCTTATTAAAGTCCTGACCAGTCTTAATAAAGTTACTGTTTCGAAAAAGTGTATAATTTTGTTTTCAACTTAGACGAATCCCGCAAATCCTGCATATTTTCAAAACTATTTTTCCACAAAGTTCCACGGTTTTTGAAATTTTATTTTTTTACCAGTGGTGGTGGTGATTATCAGCTTTCGATTAATATAAGTTTCAGTTACTAATACAGCGGACCTTAGTCATAAAAAAAAATTAAAACTAAACCCCATAAGTCATAGCCGACTTGAAAAGGGTTCATAATGTAGCTTTTTACATGTTTTTCAAATAATGTCTAGCATATTTTTGGCAATACCTTAAGAATTTTTAATTTTTTTTTTCACTTTCTTATCAAAGAAGAGATAGTTTTAAAACAACGCGAGTGAGCTTCATGGGTGTTTTATTCGGGCATTTTTAAATAAGTACTCTTTCCAATTAACCGATAAAAAGACGATGATCGATTTTTGAGCCAAATTAAACACCGTGCTCTGCATGAACCCTTAATACAGTGTATAAAATGTTATAGTTAGATACATGACCTATGTGCTGGAGCTGAATGTCATAGAAATGTATGTATTCAATCTTCATGATTTTCTAATCACTTTGTTTTCTAGTAAAATCTAATTTTATTTTTATAATTAAGTAGAACGACTTTGTAAGTAATAAGATATAATCAAAGAAAAGTTGCTTATGGACTGAGTTCTTTGTAATTATCTCTCTATCTTAGTTGCTTACGAGATCTGTGGTTATTAAGTTATATATTTTTATGTTAATTACGTGCTAACCCAAATATTAATATGTTTTAAGTACGACTACGCAACGCACTCGCACTTAGAACTTAGGCGCCTTAATCGTACCGACTACTGAATGTATATTCTTTGAAAAACGTTAATATACGTACCAGTTTTGATAAAAGATTTTAAAAATTTATCTGGATGTTAATAAAAGGACAAATAAATAAAGATTTAGTAAATGCGAAAGATTTTGTTTTAATTTAATTGCATTGAATATTACAGAATTATTTTCTTAGGGGGTACGATTTAAAGCAAGCTTACCCTACATGTGGTATAGCTCTCTGAAAAGCTATATGTCACTTTTATGATAATCAAAACAACTGATCAAAGGAGAGATAAATACCTTTTATAACCGGATCGTAACATCGAAATCAATTAATTTCCCCTACGATTGTCATTTTTTGACGTAAGAATATTTTCGTTTGATGTTTCGTCTCAGCTACAGTCAATGGGGCGCTTCTAATAAGCGAAATCTAATTTTGTAAAGCGGCACAACTTTTTATTCCTACTCACTACGCTTTGTATCTTTTGAAATGAATTAAAAGATTTAAATATCAAGTTCACACAAGCATACACAACAACATATACAAATAAATGCAATAAGAAGAATGAATTAATTTCCTGCCATAAAATGTTACGAAATAGTACTAAATTAATAAATTGATTAAGTATATCAATTTATTGATTTAGTATAGTCAGTATAGTATAACTTGTTTAAAAATTTCGCCGCAAAATATAAGCGATCTCCTGGCACTTATCTATGCCTTCCCTTCTGGTGCCTATGAGTGGGTCGTGGGGCGAGACTGACTCTAAAAAGGGTTAATCAATATAATTTAAAAATAATATTATTTTTAATAACATACATAATTATGTATATATGTACTTCTAGTCCTTAGCTTCACAATCCTGATCGCAGAGAGCCTTGAAGGTCTCAAGAATTTAATCAATTCCGTCAATTAAGTAGCTTCCGTCAGCTCAAACTATGGCATTTGCATCAATATTGGAAAGACCAAATACATGATAATATGCCGAACACCATGACTTTATACAAAATCATTAAGCCTTAACAACCAAATTATAGAACGCGTCTCTAATTTTCGTTACTTAGGCACAACAGGTGGACGACAAAGGAGATCAGTCTTGAAATACGCTGCACTATCAAACAAGCGCGTAGTGCCTTTACACGATTAAAAAAGGTGTTGTGTGACAGACGACTAAACATCCAATTACGAACAAGCAACACACATAGCACGGTGTTACATCTTCTCCGTACTGCTTTACGGTGTAGAGGCTTTCACGCTAGCAGAGGCCATGTATAAAAACTGGATTGAAATTTGGCTATACAGGCGTACGCTCAAAATATCACGAACAGACCGCATACGAAATAGAATGAAGGAATGCTTAACATAATGAAGAAGACCACAGAAGTACTCATGACGAAAAGAAGGAAATTAGAATATTTCGGGTATGTTATGCGCAACACCAAAAAGTATGAACTCCTTCAATTGATGATTATGCAAGGCAAAGTGGCAGGTAGAAGGAGACCCGGCCGCAGACGGACAGATGACTCAAATATCTTCGACAGTGGTTCGTAAAAAGCACCAAGACACTTTTTAGAACAGCGGTTTCCAAAATAGAAATAGTCCTAATGATCGCCAACCTCCAAAAGGAGACGGTACAGTAAGAAGAAGAAGAAAGAAGCCATTGGCGTTGAGTTTGCAACGAGCTATCAGTGCAAATATCAAGATTGACCAATGGCGTGTCCTCTCTGATTGAATGGCTTACTTCAATTGGTACTCGGCTTAAGCGTCATTGGTCAATTTAAACATTTGCACTGATATGATGCACTGCAAACTTAACGCGAAAGGAGTATTTAGAAATTGGTCGGCCAACGCGAAATACCACTCGCGTGTTGTACTATAGGTACCGGAAATACTTACAGGCGATTCGTCTGCTCGCTTGCCCCCATGTTGTTTTTGGAATATGATCATTTATCAGAATTGATGTTACAAATTCCTTTTGTTATAGGTGAACGCGGCGTTCGAGGAGCTACGTGTGCGCGCACGTGCGGGCAGCGGACGCCTGCCCAAGCTGGAGATCCTGCGCGCCGCCATACAGCACATTGAGCGCCTGCAGTCCGCGCTGCGGGCCGCTGCCGCTGTAAGTACTTTATAAGGTATAAGCGAATGGATCACTTGATGAAACCCAAAAACCACCTGAGAAGTCGGAGGTGATTTATTTAAGAAGAAAATACCGCAGGCGACGCTTCAGTCAACAAGTGTGAGGCAGAAAACATACATAGTTAAAATTTTTCGTCGAGCAAATTTTTTTAATGATGAGGATGGAAGGAACGACTTGAGGTTAGCGCAAAATAAAGCAAATGTATCAAAGATTTCTCGGAGATCACACTCTAAATATTATGTAATAATAAGAAGATATTCGTTTTTAAGATTTCTTAGAAACATCCGCATATAAATTGTAGAGACGTTAGACAAAACGCAAAAAGAGAGCGACGTCAATTAATTGCAATCAAAATAACAAGACTCGGTTTATTTGTGGAATGTATAAATTCTGCGGCAGTATGAGATCGGTATCAAACTGCGCGACAAATAACCGACAGCGCGTTGTTTATGCCCTGAGAGCGCTTTTAGCCTGAGCGCTATCGCGATCTTTTTTATGCCTTGTATGTGATACTTAGATGTTATATGCTCAGATTAATTACGTGATATGCTTAAGATAATCTATCTAGTGCAGGGGTCAGTCCCAGGCCCTAGTTGCATGAAGAATGCAACTAGGGCCTGGTAGTAATTGAAATAACCTGATCCAGAGTATATAATATAAGGGTTCCTTGTAGTACTACGGTATCCTAAAAACTCTTAGCAAACAACTTAACAATCGCGGTGTTAAAAGTTAGAGGTTGGTTTTCCACGTTTTAAGGGGCTATCAGTGTGTCCATATAATATTAGTTGGCGTGAGAGTCCTGTGGGCCTAGCAGGAACATTAGACATCGGCGTAAACGTAATTCTATCGAATGAGAATTGTATGAAAATCTGTCAAAATAAATACATCGCCCATACAAATTCATTCAATAACGTTACGTTTACGCCGCTGTGAAATGTTCCTGCTAGGTCCCCTGCGCACAGCATAGGCCATAGGTAGTCAGACACCACTCGCCGAGTACATTCAGTATTGAAGAGACGCGCGTTATGCAGTGGTCCTAATGTCGTTGGCATAAAGGTCCTGTCAGAGGTAAAACAAACTCTGAACGGAATGTAATATAGGCACGTTCGGTTTTGTTTATTTAAGGTCTGGAGTCGCGGAAAGTGTCATGTCGCGATGTTAAATCGCCATTAATACGCGTCCGTGCTTTATTTATCTGTGCACGTGCGCGCGCCGCGAATAGATTTACACGGAATCAACCGCAGACCGATTCAATTATTTTAATTGGCTCTGATATATTTTTTTCAAATCGCACTCAGATGCAGTGGCAGCAGCTCTTTTGTTTGAACTATTTTTGGAATTTTGGGATATTAATTGTAGAGTCGTATTTTAAATGCTGTAAAAGCATATAATATGGCTGCGACATATCGCTTCGGCAGGTATTCGAGAATATCTACCTAAAATAAGTTATGTGACGATGTGCAAATTTTAATATTTTAAGTTCTTTAAGTGCAATTTTTTTTTTTTGGAATCCTGATGATGATCTAGTGCGGTAATGCGTACAAAATAAAACTTTTGTTATACATATCTCACACATATTTAATAATTTATAAAAAATACATTAAATGTTGTTCGTGTTACTACTACCTACTTAACATCTGAAGGTTTTCCTTGAAAATATTCTTAACTTTAAGTGCTTCCAAGTTCCATTAGGTTCCAAAGTTACATGTTTTACTGCATACTCGAACTATGAGCGCTCAGTCTTTTTCAGCTAATAAAATAATAATATCTATGGACCCTATACACCACGTCAATCTGGCCCCGTGCTAAGTGTCCGTAATCCGAAGAACTTGCGATACAGTACCAGTACAGTACCAGACAACGGAAAGAATATATAATACTTTTATACTATGCATATATTAAAAATCTTAATTTTATTATACATAATATATTTAATACACATTCAATATTCATGACCCAGGAACACAGGAAACTCTATGTTCCCTCGACGGGATTCGTTCTCCGGCTTGAGCGTCAATTATATAGATACCTACTCTTTTTAGTTTTCACACTTCCAAAAACTAAATTAAATTCTAACAACAAGTTTTATAAAGATAAAGATATGAATTTTGAGAACCAGCAATTTAGTAACTGTCACGGTTTCTATTCGACTATTAATCACTAAAATTACCAATCCCACTTAAAAATAGACAAATCACTTTTCCGTGTAGAGTCCGATAGTGCATCAATAAAAAGCCGTTTCGGACGGGCCGCATATTTCATTTCGCACGTAATCTATATGTTATCAAATGCGGTGGTAAATCATCCGAAATAGCCGCTTGTACGTTGGTAATATATTCTTTGCCGCTAGTGAGATGTCGTCTTAACCGATGTCCATTGTCGCCGATTTGTCATCAGGTGTCGACGCGAGGTAGCACGCGCTGATAGATATAATATTGCTTTAGTCGTAACTTCTCGCTACTGCATCGATAAAAATATAAAGCACCTTACTGTGCTGTATCAACACATCGTTTGAGCTGAACGAATGGCGCGGAATTTAGCAAGCAGATTATACTACGAGGGTGAAAAATTGTGTTAAAGTAACGCGAACGAAGCTGAGTGCAAAAGCTAATTGACATACACAAATTAGCCCCCTTATTAAAAAAATATATAAGTACACCACAGATACGCTTATCCAAGCTACTGTCTTTTTCTGTCGAGTGGCTTCAAGACAAAGACAAAGACGCTAATCCATAGCGTAACCGTGGTGTAAATATGTTTATTAATAAGGGGGATAACTTTTTATTAATGTGTAAAGAAGACCGAGTTTGAACTTTCATTTGAATTTTTCTTGTATAGTATAATATATAATAATATGCCAATGTTTCCTAGATGCACCGATGTTCGATTGTTACAGTTGGAGTCGGACCGCTACAGGAGCTACGCCGAGCCGCCTGCAGCGCGCCCGCACGGCGAAAAGGACTCGCGAACTACCAACGTCGACAAGGACAAACCGTTCTTCAATGGTAAGTTATTTTTTTTGATCTTATAAAATAGGTATATTAAACTTTTATACGCACAAAAGAATTGAGTCGGCAATTGGGCATTTTTTAAATATACCTATTTAATATTTTTATTGTTTGTTTAATTTTCTTATTTCGACATCCAGTTTATCATTCAGAGACGTAGTATTTTTTCAAAAGTTTGGGTGAGGTTGGGGACCCCTGGCCTGTTCTAATAAGAGTCACATTGATTTTTCACAAGTTCCGATTATTTTCATACCTAATAATTCCGCTTTCCCCAGGTGAGCCAAGCGGGTACGGACTCAATAGCTTGGCTCGGCTGCGGGGCATCGTGCAGGCCCTTGCTACCGCCGACCCTGCGTGACGAATGTTCCTTACTGCGCCTGTTACGTCCATCCGATCTGCGCCTGTGACGTCCGTCCGATCTGCGCCTGTGACGTCCGTCCGATCTGCAGAATCTTCTCGAATACCGTCCGAGAGTTGGTTCGATTACTGCATAGGCATTTGTTGTTAATATGATGGTACAGCATCGACCATGCTCACCCGTATTTGTGATTGAAATGCCTACAACGTAGAAAACTAAACATGCGTTTCACATAGCTCAAATTAACGTGAACACTGTAAAAAAATACATGAAATGACTTTTTTTTTAACTTTTTTTTCACAATCTATACGGATAAGTGTCAGACAGCTTAATTTATTTGCATGTTATGTCTCTGTCGCTCGATATAAAGCAGCTACAATTTACAAAACTTCCGAATAAGCTAACCGACACTTATTTGATGATTGTAAAACAGGCCGTAAATCTACAGCGTATTTCTTGTAGGTACGTGTAGCTATTTAGAGTAAATTTTTATTTAGACTAGGAAAAGAAACTCGGGTGGAGAAAAATGAAAAGAGAAAAGAGATCAAATATTTCGAAAAAATAATAAAGTAAGGTAGGTATTTAAATATCTCCTTCTGTTCCTTCGTCTAGTTCGTTTTTTCTTTGTCCAGTCATCAAAGGCGCAAGCTCAATTTTGTTGGTGTAATATTAATAGTATGCGTAATACGAACAAGTTGCCGCTCGACCAGGTATAAGATGAAAAGCGCCGTAGAATCGAGCGTCCGCAAACGTATTCACGTAGTTCAACCACGTCTGCAGTCGATGCGGTCACTTCCTTTGGTTTTAAATATTTTAAGGCTTCCTAGCGCATGAAAATGTTTAGAAAATGGTCGAGCAGGAACTTTGTCGATAATGTACATAGTTTATTAATAATATTAATTATTATTAGGTTTGATATAATTAAAATATAATTTTATTTAGATATACTTAGTAAATTATTTTGCTCACTAGTTATATTAGCTAGTATTTCTTGTGTAAATTACTTTTAAATAGGAACAAAGCTTTTCATTGAACAAAAAAATTCGCAACAGAATGACCTATTGCTTGCTACTTTTTGTAAATTAGGTAAGGTTGTAGGTGCTAAATCCTGAAAATATTAGCCAAGACACATTACGGAGTTTTTTACGACATAATTAGTTCCACAGTCACTCTCACTGCTGACAGAAGACTGATCCAATATTTTTCTCTCTTCTCCCTCGATACAGGAAACTTTTAGTAAATTCTTACTTTACAATTGATTGTGTTTGCGCACCTAAGAGATAGAACGGCGGTCTAAAATTAACAAACAGAAGTAGGTGTTGGCTCGTGTCAGTTTTATTTTAAGTGAATATTTAATCATATTATATCGCTTGCCAATCTGGAGCGAGGAAAGGTTGGCGTAGGCGATCGGAACATGGCTCAACGTACTGACACCGACAACACGGCTTCAACTTCACAGCAACTAACATTTCACATGTTAAATGAAATAAAATAAAATATACGTAGGTACATACAGTTCTTTTATTTTACACTTTTTACGGCTCCTATGGCTCAGTGGTTAGCTCGTCGCCGGAGGTCACGGGCCAGACTGACGAGTGACGTGGTGTGACGTGGTATGACATGGTGTGGCATGGTGTGACGCGTGAAGCGTTCATATATATTACTTTACACTATTCAACAAAAAGTTCTTTTAAATTGCGTATGCAAGCGTACAATTCATACAAATCGAGGGCGTGGCTTGGCGACATGCTGCGTGATGCTGCACCCGCCTTCTCTGTCTAATTGTTTGATAGATTAGATACTCCGAGAACGGGATATCCGGGGATGGATAGTCTCGGAGGTACACCGAAGAATAAGAAAATATTGTTACGGCGCTTCAATGTGTTGTGTTCTAGAAGCTTCTAGTATGGAAAGTACTAGAACGTTCTCAAACATGCACATTCCCATTCTCACACCGACTCGAACGTTCTACACCGCGAACTTTCTACACCGCGAAATTTCTAGTACCCGTGTCGTCGGTATAATAAAAGGGACCGCCGGCGCCGCCGACCGCCGTCAGTTCAGTTAACTGCGAGTGTTCTTCGAGTTAATTTCGAGCGATACATGAAGTGAATAGTGCGATTAACCTCTACGACTCCGGCTACGGATTACGATTACGACTGCTTACGATTTGGACATTTCGATGCGTTGGAAGACCAGACCTGTGTTGGTGTGGAAATTCGTAGCGAATAAACTCCTTCAGAGGAAACTGACGTTTTACTCCCGACTATCGGACCATAATCCCGTAAAAATATGTTCGCTTGCCAAGCGTGTGCGGGCGCTAAGTTAGCCTCATCTATGAGTACCTAAGCATCAGGTAAGAGTACGCAAATCATCCCACGGCGAAATTGATCACGATACGCTTCTAAATTCAGTGTCATTGTCTAGTGCAAGGTGCTGTACGAAAATATACCAATGAAAATACAGAAATTACGTAACCTCGTTTATAATTCTTGCAAATAAAATAATTAGGTAATTTCCAGTTTCCAACAGATGCGTACCCTTACCGATGTAAATACGAACTCTAACCTGCTAGATGGTGGTTATTTTTCTTTTTTTTTGATATTTCTAAAAATTCAAGATGTGATCAATAAATTAGAGGTTAATAATCCTAGAGTATCTCAAACTTATTACTTACTTACTACTCCTCGACCAGGCTACTGGGCCTGTAACAATCAGAGTAAATAATACGCACGCGTTGTAAGTTGAAACACAAACTATGTAATGAGTGCAATGTATTGAATGTCTTGTATCCGAACAGAACGCTACACAATGAAAATTCGATTGGAATGCGTACACAAAAGATCTATTTCCGAGGTGAAAAAAGACGAAGAGCTTTCTCAGCTCTCATTCATAAGCTTGTTTCTAATATAGTCGGCTCTGAATATATTGTGTTAACAACGTCCCCGTTACATTGGGACAATAACGGACATAGTAATGTACAATCGCCGACAAACCCGGTACCACATCCCGACCTTATTAGTATGGCAATAAGGTTCAAGTGGTACACTGCGGGGTCGTGTGACCGTACTTAATGTATAACGAGAAGAAAGCAAAGGGCAGGAAGGTTCTGTTGCCATAGAAACGTGTGTCGCGCCATTTCAGTAAAAATGCTCACAAACACATATATTTTCCATATTCTTTTACATCACTTAAGACCTTTTCATCCATTATTAGATGATTTATACATTATTCTTCGAGCGAAGTAACCACTCTTGAAATATTGTAGTGCCTAGAACAGGCGGTTTTAAATGTCATATGTTTGCCCAAGCACATACGGCATTCTCACAGCACAGTTAGCCTAGTCCAGAGGAATGACTGGTCAATACGTCTGGGGCCAAGCATGTGTGGGTTTCCTCACGATGTTTACCTTCACCGTTAGAGCGTCCGTATAATGTGTTTGAGATCCTAAAACAGTCTCATTGGTACACGCCACAACCTGCGAATCGAACCTGCACTCTCTCGAGTGCGAATTAAACGGTCTACCCACTGGGCCACGGAGCTCCACCTTAAATCACTACTCACATATAAATTATAACGTCTCACCGCTGTCTCCTCCCGTTTTGTGCTGCTGCCAGCGCGCCCGCGCCGCCATTGGAGCCGCCCCCGCCGCCCGCGCGACTACCATTACTCAACTCTCCGCTACACGTCAAATTGAATGTGGACAATTAAGCACCAAGCGTTGTAATATCCGCAAGCAATAACGCTAATGTTCTGATCTATTCTGAGGCTGTAAATAATAACAGTAAAAACGTGAATGTAAGTTTGTTACACAGAAATGCGTTTTTATATTCAAAACTTTTGTAAACTGTAAATATCATTATAGGGGTTAATAAAATTATCGCAATTATCAATTATATTATAATAGTTTCTTTAATTATTGGAATAGATTGCATGTACATACAAAGTGTCTTACTTATTTTTGTTTATGAAGAGTGAAAATAACCTGGGCGTTCAGTCAAGATGCATTCGATAATTTCGACGGCGAAGTTTGAAAACAAAATGTATGGGATTTGGCATAAGACATCGCAAGCGACGTGTCACCTAACGATGATTTATATCAAAACCCATATATTTTTGATTTCGATGTCCGCCGTAGAAATTATAGAATGCATCTTGACTAAAGGCCCTGATAGAACTCTTTAGATTAGCGTTTCAACATTATATTATTTTGTGTGGCAAATCTTAAGCTTCATAATTAACTCAAGTCTGCCAAGTGTACAGGTTGTTTGAATAAAAAGATGTAATAAATAAAAAACATTTTAATTAAATGGAAATTTTAACATTTTACAAAAATATATTTACATATTAAATATGTATACGGACGAAGCTACAATATATAATAAGGCTTTGTTAAAAAAACCATAATCTACAATAATACAATATTGAGTATATTAAGCTAAAACAATGGAACAAAATAACTTAATGACACTTGATTTCCTCACGATAATATTATACTAACTTTGATAGATACTGAATTAGGATGAAAGGTTAAAATGGAACGTTATCCAAGGGTGCGAACGGGATAGCTATAATCTCATCTCTTTCTAGCTTTTCTTTGTTATTTGTTTTTTTATTCTTAAGTTTTATAATACAAAAGTGTAACTTGGTAGATAAATTATTTTAAAATTACAAAATATACTTTTATAAGAATCAAGAATGTAATAAAACCTACTGTCAGATGCTAAAGTTTGTATATTAAGAAATATTGTAGTTTGTAAGTGCGCCGTCATTCGATGTGTTTGTGCGTGAGTCTGAGGTAGAATGGACGATTACTATAGCTTGTATGTATCGTAAAAATTGTTGCGCAAGTTCCGCAGCGCAGCGCAAGTTCCGCAGCGCAGCGCAAGTTCCGCAGCGCAGCGCAAGTCGTAGTGTGAAACCGTTAATATTTGTAACGCTTGATTATAGATTACGCTGCACGTATTTATAAAACTGTAAATGGTATTTGAATTAGTTTTATGTTTAAAAAAAAATAAAGTTAATACGCCAGACACGGTATGCGGTATAAATTGCGAATTTATTCAAAATATTTTTAATACTTTGATGTAACATATCTAAAATTTGCTAATACATATATCTAAATTACAGCCAAAATTATGCCGCGTACTTGTTAGGAGATTACCTTGTTTTTACAAAAAACAAATCCTACGCATATATTTTGAGCTTTCAACACGGACAGCGTCGTCATAACAAGTAAAAAAAATTCGTTGATTTCTCTATTAGTATAAATACTTGAACTGTTATAAAACATTTAAAAGCGTACAATAAAAGATAACTAAAATATACATACAACACTATTATATGCTAGAAATTTCGGTGTTTGGGCCATTCTTTGAATCTATAGGCATATTGAGACGACTAATAGCGTTAGGTATTTTGTGCACTACACGGAATTTTATCGTCCATTTCTAACATATAATGCCCTTATTACTATATACATAGGGTTTGTAATTTTAAAAAATGGCTAACGGACGATAAAATTCCGGGAAGTGTACAAAAACCGTAACGTCATTTAAGTCGTTACAAAATACAGATTTTTGGAGACTGACTCATTTGGGGGACTAAAGTTGAAGAATTTTCACCTGTGTGTTCTTTACAGAACATATAGGCTTTTTCTTCCTTTCTTTTCGCCTTCGCTTCGACTTACTTTCGGATTAGTTAAATAGTTATTTAATCTCATATTTAGACACATTTTTATTATCATTAGATCTTCTTAAGAAATAATAACAAAACATTTACAAAACAAAATAAGAAATACGTTAAAAGTCGTTTTGCGTACACAATGCTTTATTTCGCGACTTTTAATTTTGCAGATCGTTTAAAAAATTATGTACATCGTAAATAGTTTATTTACTACAGTAAAAATTAACGCTTACACTACAATTTTGTTGTTATTATACTTGTGTAGTGTGTAATGAAAACTTAAAATGATATTTTGCATTTGATGTAATAAAAAAAGGCACAATAAATATCTCGAGCTACTTGTGTATATTACACGCATTTAATAACATTCGGCATAGTTTTGAGTGAATAGACGCCCAAGACGAACTCACATAATATTAAAATAAGAGTAAAGTTGCAACTAATGTAAAAGTTAGAAAAGTCTGTAAAAGTTGCAACCCAACCCAAAAACATATTTTTTTTATGTAATGAACACTGGTGCTGTTGCGCTGCTCACTCAACTCCACGCCCGTTGGGGCATTTAAGTACTAATGGTTGGCCATCGTTTTATAGTTTATAAATGTAAAAATTGTGATCAATGTCTATAAAATGTTTCCTATACCATTTTTTCAATGTAAATATTTAAACCCATCACGGCAGTTCCAATTACAAAGGAAGACGTCTTTAGATATATACCACCGGTGTTTTACTTTTTCACTCACGGCCCGTTTCAATAGCCTATCTACCAGTAACTATTTGTTAGAAACGTCAAACTTGTATCGCAAAAATCCGTCAAATGATTGAATGGTCTACGTATTTAGCAAATAGTTACAAATAGATAGGTTATTGAAATCGGTCGTTATACGGCCGCTGCCTCGAATTTCGTGGTGAGCGGCGCGGCGGCGGGAAGTGAGCGAGCTGGCGGGGGCCATAATCACCGCTTGTCAGGAGGGCATTTCTGACGAGCGGTGACTGTGGCACCCGCCGGCGCGCCTCGCCGCTGCTGTCACTACTCTCTGCGAAATTCGCTTACGGTCGAACACTGAAACGCTAATCAAAACGATTAGGCCTCCTATTCACAGGCTGTCGCTGTTTCTGCTAGCCGAAACAGACAGACAAGGACAGCATGCGACTTGAGCGTCACTTAATTTAGCAATATTTCTAGTATTCGGCCGCTAGTCAAAACATCCATAAGAAAAAGTCCAGTCAAAGCACAGTTACCCTACCCAGCTGGCTAAAATTGATGTTAATTATTATTTATTGGCCCACATTAATAAAATAACAAAAATATCACTTAGCTTAGGCCCTAAATATATTACAAGTCTAACAGTATAAAACACCGATTAATCTCATACAAAAATGCCCTCGAATACAAAATCTATCACTGTCGCATGTTAATTTACTTACAAACGAATATAACTATAAATAAACTGCTAATATCACTGTTAAAGCTATCACGCGTTACTCAGCAACTCACTGGAAAGGAAAATAATAGTTTTGAATCATTTAAAAAATTATGCTTAATATAAATACATTGAGTTAAATACAAAATACATATTATGCCGACAAAATGCACATCGACTTTTGAAAAGAGAATTCGGATCGTGTGAGTCGTGAGGCTTTGTAGCAGCATTATCACTGTCTGCCTGTCTGTATGTCCATCCGTCCGTCTGTCTGTCACTAGGCTGTACCTCATGAAACGTGGTGGCTAGAGAGTTGAAATTTTCACAGAAAATGTATTTCTGTTGCCGCTATAACAACAAATAATAAAAACAGTTTAAAAATAAATATTTATTACAGCAAACGTGAATTTTTAGGATTTATAAAACGGGTTAATACGGAGCACTTCGTGCGCGAGTCCGATTCGCACTCGCACACTTGGCCGGCTTTTTTATAAGAAAAGTGTAAACAGTGACTTACTTGGTCAGTTCCCGTGTGGTGAGCGCGCCGGTCAGCCCCGAACGCGACCGCGATCGGTTCAGCTGAGCGCGTCTCTCAGCTGCAACACGACACCAAGTTACATATTATAGGCGCATGCTGTCTCACTCACTTTCAATACGTTCGAGTGTGAGGTTTGATACTGATCCGGATAGGGGAAACCCCTCTTCGACAGGACACTCACACTCGACTATGCACGAGTGAGATAGCACTATACTAAATAATATTCCCGATAAAACGATAAACGAGTGAAGTCATATAAGAGTACTTCAATTTTTGTTAAACGTAACAAACCTACATAACTATCAAACAACATCTAAAGCAATAAAGTATTAGTTAAGGGTATCGAAATATAATTAAAATAATATATTTTCCAGTTATAATGATCGAAAGACGTAGAAGGCTCCATGGATATTATTAGAAAAGAAATGATTATAAAAAGTTTCGCAGATTTAAGGCAGGGACTATATGCACCGGAATCCGGAAGGCCGTAGAAAATCTTCGAGCATTGAAAATAGAACTTTGCGTTAATACAATAGAGTCGCAAATCGAAGTGTCTGGTGTCAAGCTGTCATATATGACATTGAAATTTGACTCGACACTCATGTGTTCGACTTTCAACCCTAATGTATTTTCAGTGCTCTGAATTTTCACCGGCGTTGCGAATATAGTCACTGCTTAAGCCGCGACAAAATTTTGCCTTTGGTTAATAAAATCGTTTTGTAAAAAATGTACAACAAAGCTACGACAAACTTGGACACAACTATTGGTATTATTATAGAAAAGTTTTAATACAATATGTATAAGAACACGAGCGAATAAAGCCGAGTCAAAAGAATAAGCAAATTAGGTAGAACACTGAAAATCTCATAATACTTTTATGTGAGGCACTTTTTACAAAGTTGTGACGTCACACTATATCAACTAGACATTGCCATTACTTCTTTTAATCGTCATTGAATTGTATTTCCACGATAAAATTTGGCGGGTTGGATCCTGTGTCAATGGTCTATATTCACAGCGAAACCCCTATGCGTCACATAGCAAGTATTATGGAACAATGGCAACACAGTATTAACTTCTCGGTAGCGCTCGGGTTTGGGCGGCGACGCTCGGCGCGGGCGGTAACTACGCTTTGACAACTCCGTCTCTGATTTCAACATAATATAGTGTCAATTGAATGTAAATAACCTACAAAAACGTTTGTGACGACTTTGAGGCGACAAAAAAACTTAAAACACGAATATAAAAATGTGGGTAGATTTATTATTTTGAACGTATAAGTCGTCACACTATACAAGTGCCATACTTGTATCATGCGCCTCATCGATATTAATTGCATTGCAAAAGCATTCCGAAATGAGCAGTGTGTTACCTGCAATACGGTGCAAAATCACTTGCACCAAGCCCTGCTCCTCGTCACTTAAGTCCTCTAAGGCGTGCGTGCAAAGTTCAAATGTATCACTATTTGTGGTTTCACATAGGTGGTAAGACTCGTAAGATGTGAAGTAAAATTTTCGGAAATTTACATAATAAGCATTGTTTGTGAACATGTAAATAAAATTGAGTTGTTCTGATTACGGACAACTTGTGAAAGTGTATCAACAGGTCGTATGTTGCTTTATTTCGTGAGGCTTGTTTAGTTGTATTAACAAAATGTTGATTGTGCATGACTGTGCCTCGTTTGTAACGAAAAGGATCTCAAACATCTTTCATTGGATTCTTAGTCGCATAACAAAATATCTTAATTCATTGCAAACCTCAAAAGCTCGATGCCAGTAATTTTCTAGTGTAACTAACTAAACCTAATTTAGAGCATCGTTATTTCAGACATAGTACCTTAACGTTTGAGAACAATATCTTACCTCCGGCCACTCTCGGGTTCGCTTTCTTCCGCGGCCGCTCTCTACTGAACGCCGATCCGCTCTGTAGGGCTTCCATCAAACTGTAAATAGATATGTTTTTTTAAAAACCCGTTGTCTCCCCCTCTTAATCTATTCTCGTTATACATTCATACGTAACTGATCAAAATGTTGATGGTAATTTTTAATTGTTTGAAACCTCAAAAAAACTGCGGTGCAAATCTATCCACTGCGAGTGTTACGTGACAACCGTCACTGAGTGTAATGAATTATATTTTTAATTACTCAAATCCTTCAAATGCTCTTTATTATAATCTAGTTAAATACGATATTTGTGTGAAAAATCAAGATGGACTATGTTGGCTGGAAGTCCACATCACTTTGCCTGCCATCAACATCGACCATAAGCGGGATTAAATGTTATTTTGTAACCTAAAAAAATTCTTTCCTATCATCGCAAAACAGCAGTAGATGGTAAATTGAACATATTATGTTATATGAACTAAAATAATTTAAGTTAAAATAAGTAAAAAAAACGGACAATGTTGGCTTCATTTACGGTATTTTTAATTATTTAGATGAAATTTGGATACAAGCTTGACACATGCATTGCAACACCAAACTGTACAAGAACCCAGATTTTGTTTTATGTCGCCCTCATTATTCAGAAAGCAAATTGATAGACGTATTCACGTCAAAACACGCACCTGTCCATAACGCCCTCCTGCGCGTGGTCCATGTCGACGAACTGCTTGTAGCGGTGCTGGCGGTCGCGGCGCTCGCGCTCGGCGGCGGCGCGTGCATCCCGGGCCCGCCGCGCACGCTCCTCCGTCTCGCGGGCGACCACGTTCTCTTGGTACGCGCTCTGATAGTGTATAAATATTAAATACTAGCTTTTTCCCGCGGCTTCGCCTGGGTAAATATAGTATCCCACGGGAACACAGTACTTTAACGAGATAAGAAGTAGCCTGTTTTTATCCAGAGCCTAAACTACTACCATAGCAAATTTCATCGAAATCCGTTCAGGAGTTTTTGTGTGAATGGGGAAACAAACATACGTCCATCCATCCTCACAAACTTTCACATTTATAATAGTAGTAGGATATTAATACATAGTACGTATAAATATATAAATAGATCACAAAGGACGTAGGCTTTTCGAGATTCGCCTCCCAAAGGCCATCCCAATCCAATCTCAAAAAGTATTATGTAATATAAAAAATATATATAGCTAAATAAATTATTATTACTAACCAAAATAGTGTTTGCCTAGTAGGCATCATGTCATCAAAAAATGTATAAGTTCAAACTTTTTAGCATAACTCTGCTTACCGCAAACGAGTCCTTGAAAGTCTTTATGTCCGAGAAGAACTCCTCCAGCGTATACTTGTGCGGGTCGAACACGTAGTACTCCGCCAGCTCGCCGTACAGCAGCTCCATCTTCTTGAACATCGAGTGCAGTAGATCGCACTGTTCCCTCGCTTCTTTTGCGAAATTCTAATTAATTGTGTTCAGGAATTTAAGTTGTAACTGCCTCTTATATATTATATCGAGTGCTATATACCGTTATTAGTAGTTGTAAAATCTCACAAAACTTAATTCTTAAAGAAAGAGTAAACGATACCATTGTTAAATAGAATTTATTCAATCTTACAAAACATTATTTGGAAAGAAATAGTAAACGACATAGCTGGCTACAAATAGGGTAGTTTTTTTACATGCCCATCTTGCCACATATATGTTCCAATTTATAATTTCAGTTATAGAAAATTGACAGCTAAGGTCTTTCTGCCTCATGTCTGTACTACGGGGCTGTCCACATATCACGTCACGCAAAATTTGGACTTTTGAACCCCTCCCCACCCGTTATGTCACGCTTTTTTAGTATCCCGGTACCTGTACTTTACATGTACTGTCACGTTTAGTATGACCCCTTCACTGATCCCCTCCCCTTGCGCTGATCCCCTCCCCTTGCGCTGTGACGTAATATGTGAATGGTGATATAATATAAATTATAATACCTACCTATAAAACAAAAGATAAATTAATTGCATGGCAAAATTATTCTATTCACTGAGATTATAATATAGAGTATAGAGCTGTGTAAAGTTTTTACTAGAGTCGATAAATGCAATTGGCAAGTAAAAATCATGAAAAACAAGTAACTTTGAACGTTATTGTAAAGGATACGCTCATAGTCTCAGTGAAGAGGTCGTCTGGGCTCTGCTGCACGCGCGAGTTGTTCAGGTCGGTGTCCAGCGCGCGGATGTCGTTGTCCATCTTCTTCAGCGCCTTCTGCAGGTTCTCCATAGACACGCGCGCCGCCCTATATAAATAACACAATAACATCGAATGTTTTCCTTCGTTCAGTGTCTCTAGTTGTTGTAAATTTCAATAAAATGTAAACCTTTTTATTCGCATAGTAAACAATTACTATGCATATAGTTTTTTATTGCCTTTTCAGAAAGTACTATCAGAGAATCTAATTCATAATCAGGTAGAGTATTCCCATAATCAGTCTCGTCATAACTCATACCTGTCAAGGTGTGGCATCTCGTCGGCGAAGGCGAGCACGTCGGGGAACTTGGTCTCGATGGTGTTGACGAGGTAGTGTAGCAGCGTCTGCTTGTTTTCCAAGTCCTTCGTCGCCGTCAACTGTTCACGGGAAATTTATTTTTATTGTAACAGCAATATCAGCAACACACATACACACGAGCGTGACACGCACGCATTAACGCATGCAATATGCATGCAAGCGCACACGTACACTGACACGTACACTACTCTGTCACTCTTTCTTGATCGCTCTCTCTCTCTCTCTCTCTCTCTCTCTCTCTCTCTCTCTCTCTCTCTCTCTCTCTCTCTCTCTCTCTCTCTCTCTCTCTCTCTCTCTCTCTCTCTCTCTCTCTCTCTCTCTCTCTCTCTCTCTCTCTCTCTAACGTTAAACCGATGCCTCGACGGCGTATCGATGGTATAATTTTGTATTTTTTTTGTTAACGTCCAAGTAATAAAATAATATTTTTAATTTATATTTTATCAACTACATTTTCATAATAAACAGTTTATTGTTTATTATTATACCTTTGTCAAGAAGCTGATTTCGAAACCGAATGCGCCAGCGTTGTTAGACCCAGTGTTCATGTAGTTCCCTAACAGTAGTAACAGCTCCAGTATCTTGGCGAACTTCCCGCTCGCCTTCACCTCCTCACACGCCGCCGTTCCGGATACTATGTCCTGAAAAATCATTTACGTCCAAGTTAACACAACAACATCGAGCATTGCCGATAAAAAGAACATTAATTTATCGTTACTACTTTGTTTTTAGCTTATAAACAATTTTCATTCAAAAGGTTTAGCTTTGCAATAGGATAATAACTCTTCATTCGAATATTAGAATGAGTACTATTAGATCACTATTTTCACAAATTACCTTCTTAAGCATTAGTAAAATTTCATTTAGCAAACATATCCATCATGGAAGTAGATAAACAAATGTACTAGAGATAAGAAAAATCAGACTCTTACTAACCGGTTTGACCTCGGATATGATCTCGGCGTAGTGCTCGCGGAAGGCGAGGCTGCGTAGGCGCGGCACGAGGCGCTTAATGTCCGCCACGGTGGCCGCGAACTGCTCCGCCTCCGTCAGTTCACCACTCGAGCACTTCAGCTCTGATAACTTCTTCAGCTGGTCCGCCGGCGGGAGGTACTGGAAAAGGAGATCATTTATTTTGGGCCTAGATGTCAAAGTGCCGGCCAACAAAAGAACTGTATTATAAATGTGAAAGTTTGTGAGGATGGATGCTTGGATGTAAAGTTGGATGGATGTTTGTTACTCTTTCACCCAAAAACTACTTAAACGGATTTCGATTAAATTTGGTATAGCTTTATTTTTTATTTCTGTTCTGGGTTTACACCATAGGCTACTTTTTAGTCCCAAAAAGTACAGTCTTCCCGTGGGATACTATATTAACGCGGGCGGGGCCACGGGAAAAAGCTAGTAACATAATATGAATTACATTTTTTTGGTGGCCGACACTTTCGACTTTTGGACCCATACAAATTATGGAGCATGAATGATCTCCTTTAAACTCTTTTCTATATAATGTGTAAATGAACGTTCCAATTTTCCCTTAAAACCCTTTGAACATAAATCTCAATATGCTACAAAACTAACCTGTATGAGTAGATCAAGGACGTTAGCCGTGAGTACAGTAGTGTCGCACCGCAGTATACAGGTCCGGATGTGTTCATATGACATGTGTTTCAGAGAACCTCCTAGTAGGATGGACAGATTCTGCGCCGCCTTGCTGTCCAATACCTTTAAATCCTTCACTTTCTTCATTGTATGAACCCTACAAAGATCGATAATTTATATTTAAACTCTTATTGGTTACATATTCCTTATTTTATCAAAAGTAGTATTGATGTTTACGTACCTGTCTACCGCGTCTTCATTTTTCTTGGCCACTGGCTTGCTAGAGAACCTCTGCGCCAAGCCAGTAAGAATATCTGCAGAAGCCAGCTTATCTTCTTGTACCTACAAAATACACAATACCTTCATTAGAAACAAGCAGTTCAATAACCTTAAATGATTTAAGCAGTTAACTATGCCCATCCGACGCATTGATCATATTTCTTGTCAGACAATCAGATGATCATCCTGCATTGTCCTAACCAGACTGGAAAACAACATTTGTTTTGTTGTTCCAACGCGGGGATCGAACGATCTCCGGATTCGACAGCCTGAAGCTCTAAGCCACTGGACTACAGGCGTCTATATGATCATACCTTGACCCAGAAAGCTTTCTCTGACATTTTCTGTGGCACGATGGTCTTCCAGTTTGCCCTCTTCAGTGGTCCCTCCACCTCCCACTTCTTCTTAGGCTTGAGCCCATGTGGTAAGATGTCTGGCTGAAGCTAGAAATAAAAAATATATTTTACAATGTTTTGTTACAAATAACTATTCCTATTGTATGGTTAGATTTATCAATTTTATTAAATTTTTTGATATACCCAGTGTCACTATAACTATATAATATAGACGAAACCATCGACAGCCTTTAAGCTTAAGTGTAATTAAAGATTTTCGAATAAATATACATGCACTCGTAAAACATTAACCCCTTAATTGGCAGTCTAATGGTTAAGTCATTATGCCTATAGTTTACAATCTTTTCTCAGCTCAACATAAAAGGGAATCTCGACTCACCATTCTGGGCGCCATCATGCCACCGGGCGGCGGGGGCGGACGCGGGCCCATGCCCATCATGGGCGGCGGCGGCGGCGGGCCCATACCCGGCATGGGCGGCGGCGGCGGCGCGCGAGCACCGCCTGGCATGGGCGGCGGCGGTGGGGGCGGGGGTCCGCCACCACCTAGACAATGCAGTTTTTTTTTGTAAGACGGCATGGACTACGTAATGTAATGTTAAATGCGTAGACCACGCCCACAATGGCGTATTCATACGTACGTACGTACGGGTGCGTTTCTACGAATAATAAATTATCAAAAAAAATTCACATGCTCCATTATCAAGCTCAATAGGTTTTCTATATACTACATTATCTAAGAATAAGTTAGGCAGAAGGTTTAGTAGGAATTTTAAGAGGCATATTGCATACAGATAATACAAACCTGGCATAGGCGGAGGCGGCGGGGGAGGCGGACCACCGCCTGGAAACAAAAACCAGACAGAAACAGTGTAGTGCGGCATGCATACGTGCGAGTGGAATTGTAGCAATATTGATATTTAATATATTGTATTTATTACTCTTACATGCAATTATGTCAATTGGTTTTCTATTAGTACATTAACATCTAAGTATTATTATCAAAGTTAGGCAGAAAAATTAGAAAAAAACTTTAAAAGGTTATAGAATCTACAAACCTGGCATAGACGGAGGCGGCGGGGGAGGCGGACATCCGCCTGGAAACAAACACCAGACAAAGACAGTGTAGTGCAGCATGCGTACGTGTGTGTGGAATAGCAATATTGATTATTTATATGCAGAGTTTCTTATTATAAGACGGCTCAGTTATATTATAAAAATACATTACTTTTTTTTAGTATTAATTTTTTATTGAATGTTATCCTGTCAGCCAATATAATTTTTTTTTAGAAAACTTTATTAGCCGTAGTTGTTGCGTAGTTTTAGCAAATAAAACAGCCAAATTAGTTGGTAGAGACACTTTTCTTGTATCACACTAGAGCACTGTACATTATTATCATGCATGATATGTTTCGTGAGTGTCTCACCTCCTGGCATCGGGGGCGGCGGCGGTGGCGGGGGTCCGCCGGGACTACCGATCGCCTGAAAAATTAAACATCAATTTGTAAAAAATCTTATTTACTAGTGAGTAATACTTTCAGGCATAGAATAAAAATTTCAAGTAAAACAAAAGTATATAAAGTAATACTTCCCGGTGATTCTCAAACTATTACGAAAAGAAACCCCATTAATTACTTTACTATTTTATTGTCGTAGATACAACCACAAAAAACAGTTGTTTCATCTTAAGACCTTGTCCAGAACGGGCGCATAACGCGCGTTAATTGCGGCAAATACGCGGATAGCAGCTGGACACAATGTATGGCGGCCTAATACCTAGACTCGCTCATAGACACTACGCACGTGCGCGCCAATCGCCCTTTCTGGACCCTTTCTTTCTTATGAACTGCACATTGTTTCCTTATCTGTACCTGCGCGATGGCGGCGATCTTGCCAGGGCTGACACCGCCGGGCCCGCTGGGCTGCGCCGCGCCGCGCAGGCGCTCCTCGAGGTGAGCAGCGCGCGCCTCCGCCTCCTGCCGCGCCGCGATTGCCGCCTCCAGCTTGCCCTTCAGATCCTCGACCTTCCTCTCCTCTTCCGCCCGAGACTTTTCTAGAATACCATATAAATCAAAAACATTTGCTAGAATAACAAATATGAAATTAAAAACAACGGGCTTTGACGAATAATCCTGCTTGACATTAAATAGCGATTCACATTGGATACATGGCACTTGTGTTAAGATTAGAAAATTATGTAATTATATGTAAAAAGATTGAGATTTTAACAATAAACACAAGATAATTTTGGTGGTACGTTAACTTGAAAGAAATAATTTGTTACGATTCGTTCTGTCTATTTTTTATCTCTATAACAATGTAATACCAATGCAAAAAGGTATTACTTACCTATGAGTCCATCTATAAGCGGCTGCACGTCAATGTTGAACCGCTGTGTGAGCCGGAAGTCGGGGTCGTAGCCGTTCTTGTGTAACACTATCTGCGTCACGCACTCCTCCACCAATTTGTAAAACGCCGGCCTGAAAATGCATTATACGAGCGATCAATACTACGGTGCGTGCGGGACAGCGATAGATACATTTAAAAAAAGATATGCGTTTCGTGTCGGCTTTGTAGAACTTAATCTCTGTCAAACACCGCCGCGCGCATAGAAGCGTTTGCACATTACGCAATACGATAGCCGATATCGGACCGGAAAACGCCCTTATGTCGTAGGCATGAGAGCGTTTTCACATTGATTAGGACATAGTTCCGATATTCGATATCGCGCAAATGTATCATGTAATGGGATGTCACTTTTTGCGTAAGAAAAAACGCTAAAAGAGAATATTCGGCTAGTGTCGGCTATGTAAGCCGATACTTGGCAAATATTCTCATTTCACAAGGTCGATATGTGCATGCTTTTCGGTAGGTTATTGTAGTGGCATGTCAAAATAAAATTCCATATTTACATAAATGGCAATACCTTATGAGTTCGTCGTCCCTGATGAACAGGAGATGCTGGAGTATGGACAGCAGGTACGGCTCCGCGGGCGTCTCCATAACCAAGTTCTTCACAAGCTCAAAACATTCGTTTACATCGTTGAAGTCCACTCTGAAAAATGATAATATTGATTCAACTATAATTAAACTTGTTTAAATTAGGCATGTTTCCTAAAATATTTTTTTTCGTCTATTCAATGTTAGACAATATGTTAATAAACAATCTAGAACCCATTTTCGTATATCCTAAAAAATAACGAAGATACAAACAATTTAAATTTACAATATGAAAGAGAGCGATATATCGGCCTGTGATATGTGACGTCACGAGTTGCACCCGCCATACAAAATGTATGGCGGTTGCAACTTTTTTTTAATCGTGTCAATCTAAATACCTATTTCTTTTAGATTTATGTATCTTCAATCAACAATTTTAAAATTTAATTTATTAAAATCTGATATTCCACACAAGGCAATGTTTCTATTCAAAATAAGGGCCGATCGTGATAAATATCAATCGTGTAGTATTAGGTAATCTGACATCATAAAATATCACCTACAGAGAGTAAGTATAGTAACCTACCTAAACTTACTCAATGTAGGTGATATTTTATAACTATAAAATTCGTAACGATGATATTCGCCACAGAACTAAAGTCAGCGACATTGCTAATAGAATTAGCACACTGAAGTCGAAGTGGGCCGGCCATGTCTGCAGACGGTCAGACGGTCGATAGAGCAGACAAGCATTAGAGTGGACTAAGAGTGACTACGCTTAGGCAAACGTAGTTTAAGACGTCCGGCGGAACGATGGACCGCCGATTTGAAGAAGGTGGCTGGCAGCGGATGGATGAGGGCTGCCCAAGATAAGGATGGTTGGCGCTCATTGGGGGATGCAGCAGTGGACGTCGATAGGCTGATGATGATGTAGGTAGGATAAAGTATTAACTAACCTAACGTCGTCGAACTTGGCGAGGAACTCATCCTGGTCGGCGGCGGCGTGCGAGTCGAACACGTTCATTTGGATCTGCCGCCCGCCCTCCGCCGCGCCCGCGCGCAGCTCCTCTGTAACACGATGAAGTTTTTTATGAATTTACTTTGTATTTACTTTTTTACAGAATAACACGTTTACATGAACGCCTTCTGTAGATTAGCGAAGTCGTCCACAACTGCTTTTTTGCAGTGCCTACAAACCGAGGCCATCAGAACGTATATTAATTCATACAGTCATATCTTTTATTAGACTTTGGTATGTAAAGAAATTGACCTTACCGATTAAGTCATACAATCCTGTCCTCATAAACTCGCTTCGCAGATGCATTCTAAATTCCAACTCCTCTGGTTCTGTGATAATAGCGTTCATCAACTGCATACAGCCGTTCTAGAAACAAACATTATATAGATATATAATAAGTATCCAAACTCGGAGTATACTTTCATGTACCGTTCGACTTATAACCTTACCTCCATACTAATAAAGTATTTACACACCGGATGAGCTAGTTACTTGTTATTTAACGGATTAGCTGTATTTGTCTGACAAATGATTTTTCCAACATATCAGACAAAGACAGCAACATTGAATAGCTTATTCGTTGTGTAAATATTTCTATTTCGTTAGCCAGTAAAATAACATTATTATTGACTTCCCTCTCTTTCTTCAATTTGTCAGGTAGCAGAGTTATGTTCGTCTGCCTTTTTTATATAATTATTGTATCCAATCATTTGACCATGCTTTTACCAAATCAATATGAATATGTTATTGTATCAGAGTATACAAATATGATCTTTGTTAAAATCAGTTACTTACCTTCAAACTCTCCGGCGCCTTCGCCTCCAGCCCCTCAATGATGGGCAGCAGCCGCGGCCGCCTGCTCGACTCGCCGGCCATCGTGATCGCTTCCAGAACCTTCTCGTGGCCATTGGGTATCAAGCAAATGGCGGCTAGGACCTGCGATGATGTCAACAACTATTCAGTTTTATTTTATATTAGACACTAGCTGGTGCCCGCAACTTCGTTTGCGTAGAAATAACGGAAACGGAATCCTATTTTTCTAACGGAACCCTAAGAAAAAAGTAGCCTAAGTTACTCCTTATAACGTGCCAGTGAAAGTCCCGTGAAAATCGGTCCAGCCGTTTCAGAGATTAATCCTGGCCTTTTATGTTCCTTTTGTGTATTTTTATTTTAATCAATAAATTCAAGAAAAAAACACTTGCATCCTGACGACAAAACTGTTCTATACCCCACATGAAGTCCCATTAAAATGTTTTTATTTTATTTTAAATTTGGTTTATTTTGAAAATTAATGCAGGAGCAGCTTCCACATCTCATATCTGAGTTATAACTGAGTCTAGTTGTTTACTGACGAATACTTAAAATTAGCAGTAATGTAGTAGTATCATTAACGTTCATTTGTATTTTGTAAGTACTTGCAAATTGCAATATTATTAAACTCTTGTTATAAATCGATATAATCTTTACCTTAGCAGCTTCTAAAGCACAGTGGGGCTTCCTAGCATCCAAACTCCGGGCAAGGACCGGCAGCGCTTCCCTGCACTCGAAAACAGCGCGAATACCGACGGTGTTGTTCAAAATGGCGGACAGACATCTTATGCACTCGTACTGAACTCGGTCATAGCGGGAATCACTGGAATTATTAAAATATCAGTCTGTTACTTCATAATTCATTCTTTACTTTTATTTAGCTTTGTTAAATTAGCGAGTGGTTTGTTTTGCATTCATTTACTTACCCTGAGTACCCGGTGCACCCTCACTCCTTAGGTATAATTAATTAATCCTAGGATAGTAACGCTCTGCAGGATTTAGAATAAAAAGTTTCATTTCTTATGTACAGAATGTGACACAGATCACATACCGAACGCGCCAACAATAGCACCAACCAAAATACTGATGAATGTCCCATGCAAAGGAGACAGATTGTAGTAAACAAAGAGAAAAAAATAGAAAAAAAAATATATTATGTATTGTCAAATCGTAGGCAATAAAGTATGGTCTTTTTAAATATGAGTGTCTTGAAAATTTCTCATGTTGCAATGTTTACAGTTTGTGTCTAAATATAAGAAATATAGCTTACCGATAAAATCCACTTCCACTGTACGCATGAAATGTGATTCAAAATCAAATGAAACATAATATTTAATAGCTAGCCGTTGCCCGCGGCTCCGCCCGCGTAAATACAGTACCCCATGGGAACACTGTACATTTTCGGGATAAAAAGTAGCCTATGTTTTGATCCAGAGCCTAAACTACTACCATGCCAAATTTCGTGAAAATCCATTCAGTGGTATTCGCGTTAGAGTAACAAACATCCATACATCCATCCATCCATACATCCATCCTCACCAAACAATCCCATTTATAATATTAGTAGGAAGAGCCAATTAGCAGTTCCTTACTTTTGAACAACTTAACTCGTTTTACTGAATACAAAATTAACTATACTCGCACTCGCTGAATTAATCTAATACTACTAATATAAACTCACTTTGTATAACAAACATTGAGGGTTGTCAGCAAACTCTCTATGCCTTTAGTGCCGAACTCTTCTATCCAGGAGAGCGGGTTGTTGGTGAGAGATATCCTCAGGTTCTCGAGGCAACTGTGCAGCTTGCCCACCGACAGCTCCGGCTGGTTCAGGTATGATACGTAGTCGGACGGCTTTTCAAATTTCGACCGGCCTTCCTGAAATACACAATGGGGATGTGGCCTAGTGTGGAATATCACATTTTTATAGATTAAATTTTAAAATTGTTTAATGAAGATACATAAATCCAAAAGAAATAGGTATTTAGATTGACGCGATTAAGTATTATAAGCAATTAAAAAATATATTGCCCATCTCTTTCTCGAAAAACGATTTGTTACGTCACAAGTAGCTACCGCCATACATTTTGTAATGACAAATGTATGGCGGGTGCAACTCGTGACGTCACAGCCCACAGGCCGATATGTCGCTCTCTTTCGTATTGTAAATTTGAATTGTTTTCAAATTCCTTATTTTTTAAGATACACGAAAAAGGGTTTTAGATTGTTTATAAACATGTTGTCTAACATTGAACAGACGAAAAAAAAATTTTAGGCAACATGCCTATAGATTTTTTTTTTTTATTTTAACTTTTTAATTTTTTTTAACCTATTTATTGTGTGTACATAATTTATGTACACACAATAAATAGGTTAAAAAACATTACTTAAAAATAAAACATTTTGTACAAAGGTACATCTTATTCCAAAATGGAATAGCAAAAATTTGCGTGTACTCTTACAACTTTAAAATAACTAATTAATATACCTACATACAATAAAAATAAATACATATTAATAATAATATTATATATACGTGATAAATAAGATAAATACACATTAAACAAGTGTACGTCTAAAAGATCTGCAAGATTCATCCTGGAGATGGGGAAAAGAAAATAGCTTGTATAGATAGGAAGGGGAATTATAATGAAAAAGTACTTTAAAAAGTAAGTTAAGAATTCTATAGTTTCGACGCTTGCGAATAGGGAGCCATTGTAATTTATTACGGTAATCTGAAATATGATCGTACTTCTTTAGCCAAAATATAAATCGAATGCAAAGATTCTGTAACCGTTCCAGTTTATTTAAATTCTCTTCAGTAGCATCTAAACAGCAGACATCACCGTAAGTGTTATTTTAAATATTTCCGAGCGGGAAAAAGTGGTCATCATCACTACTGTTTAATATTAATGTTATGCAATACTCCTTGTTGTATAATACTTTAGATGGTCTTAAACTGCGCAAATTTACACCACTCAAACATACCCAAAAATAATAGAATAATATAAGAAAATATTTCACTAACCTGAGCATTGACAAACTTGTAAGCGACTAGCATTTTCTTCTTCTGATCTCTGGAATACTTCCTTAGCGGCTCCTTTTTCTTCTCGACAATATTCATATCCGTCTGCGGAAAATAAAAAGAAATTGATTGAAACTCTGTATTTTTGTAAGCAAGTAACATTTCTATAGCTGATGTTGCAAAACGGCTAGAGTTTAGCAGTCCAGTTTAATAACATTTGCTGATTGCTGAAGCATTCACGACTGTTTGTGATCTGTAATGTATCGTTAGACCTAATACAGAATTATTAAAAATATTGTGTTAGTCAGAATTCACATGAGCATAATATTAGGTACCTGTGTATTTTCTTTATAAAATAGTACCGGGGAAAAAAATTGACGCATGCCTGATGGTAATTAGTGATTACCACCGCCCAACACAGGTCACACGCAAAGTTGTTACACGCCGGTCTTCTGAAAGGGCGTGATATCTCTCCGGTCGAGCCAGCCCCTTTTTACCAAAGTCCCACGAGCAAATTCCAAAATAATGTATGTAAATTAAGTGTGTCCTTACCAGCATCTCCTCAAAGCGGCTTTCCAGCTGCTGGTCATCCAGCGCGTCTATCTTGCGTGCGTACTCGCCGGCGGACTCATCATCATCGGGTCTCAGCTCGGCGCGCGGCACCGTGTCGTAGCCGCGCTCCACCGCCACGCCCGCCTTCTTCGGCCGCCCGAACCATGTGTCCAGCTGGAAATTAAAAAAAAATAAGAACACTACTTAGATCCGAACGATGTGTCTGGCTAAATAAATTACCTAATTAAGAATTTTTATTTATTGGAACAATAACATCTATCTTAGCTATGCAAAATGTGTATCGTTTGCAGTAGGTACTAGAAAATTAAAAGAATAAACCTTTTTCAGTTAATTATGTATTTTTGACGCGAATATTTGTACTGTAGTCATTGCTATAAACCTACTTTTAAGGAATTCATGAGGATTCATTTACACTTTCAAATTCCGAACCATTTGAAAATATTACATATCCAAATATAAATAACTAGCTTTTGCGCGCGACATTGTCCGCGTCGATCCCCATTGCACCCCCCGCGTGGGTTAAATTTCGAGCTTCCTTAATAGATGACTACCTCCTAATAACTATCTGCTTGCAAATTTCATCACAATTCGTCCAGTGTTTGATATTTTTACCATACAAACTTTGGACCCCCATTTCACCCTTTAGGGGACGAATTTCAAAAAACTATAAAATACGTACTTTACAATAATAATAATTTGTATTTATTACCTCGGATATTTTCCATTTCATGAAATCCGGGACACATTTTGATATTTTTCTATACAAAATTTCAACCTTTATTTTACACCTGAATGTGAATTCTAATAAACTCTGAAACGAGACACGTTTTTAATGAGATGCATTTAGCATGAATCTCAATTTTCATCGAAATCGGTAAAGATTTCCACACATTTTTTTTAAATCTGCTTCCCTAATACACACCATTAACGGTGGAATTTTTCAAAATCCCTTCCTAGTGCGCGTCTACATTGTAAATTAAAACTACTGTCCGAATTTCACATTTCTGCTGTTAGCGGTTACGACTTACGGCTGTGCGAGCGTCTATACGTCAGTCGGTCAATGGGTCGACATCTCCTTTAATGAAAAAAGTAATGGGTTAGATATTTAGGGAATTATTACATAGGGACATTTTCATTCTCATTATTTTGCGTGACTAAGCATTAATGCCTCGTTGGTAAGTAAGTATACTGAACAGCTTTCGCCTTTCCGAACGGAAACGTAGGTAAAAGTGAATATTAGTAAGGATACTATCCTTACTAATATTCACTTTTACTAATATTCACTGCACGAATTTTGACGAAAATTGGTATGGTAGTAGTTTAGACTCTGTATAAACACATAGGCTACTTTTTATTGCAGTATAATGTATGAAATCCCGATTTATTTTTGCGCGTACGAAGACTCGGACAACGTCTAGTATTATTAAATAGTTATTTAACAAAAAAATTTAATTTAAAAAAAACTACGTAATATAACCTATGTTACCCGGGCTTTTTAGGTATCTATTGACATCTCATTTATTAAAATCGGTCCGGTAGTTTAGGCGCTACGGTGGAACAAACGTCCATACATACATACCATAGACTGCCATGATTTTATGAAAGGCATTTATCCTTCGTTTTGGCTTCGCCGTAGTTAAACGCCGTAAAACGAGTGCATGTGCCTGTAACATACGTAATATGTTACAGGCATCTTCGTCGCAATATAAAATATGTTATTTAGGGCAGGGTGACGTTGGCCCATTGTCTCGGTACTGCCGGTACGTGTAACAATGTTACGCGACAAGCGCTCTGGGAGACGATTGCATTCACGACCCACGAACTAACAGACGAGCATACCGTTACGTATGCAGGACAACAACAAAGACTTGTGATATCTAAGAGGGCGGAGGAAAATATATTTAGTAATCTTTTTATGGTACAATGCGACGAGCGTGCAGTGATCGCCAGAAGGCAAGCGATTAGCAGAGAAACCACAGGGGCTTAGGTTATATTTTTGGCAAAGCCGATATATGTATATGTCCATTGTACTGTACGTATAGTATGTCGGCGCTTGTGACTGTGCTCCAAGACTAGAAACCACTAAAATACTAGAAAGGGGATCAGAAAGTAGTCATTTATGTGACAACCGGCAAAATAACTTTAAATGGTAGATACATATTATAAATAAACTAGCTGACCCGGCAAACGTTGTTTCCCCATATACATCATTTACGGGTTGAAAAAATAGACTACGACAGATTCACAGACCTACCGAATATGCAAAAAAAATTCATAAGAATCGGTCAAGCCGTTCCTAGGAGTGTGTCCCCGAACAATATGACACGACAATTTTATATATTTGATATTATACACAGTGGTAACTAGTTAGGTCATAATATTTCTATGACGAATACCTTCCTCATTTCCTAACCGGTTATAAGACTGATTCATTGCAACGGAGGAAAGGAACAAATTAATTATCAACAATAACATAAGCTGATCTTGGCATATTGAACGTATTTATTTTTTGGAAGTAAAAATGAGGACGTCATAAAATAAAAAAAACATGCAGTGATACAGTATAATTGCAAACCTCCTCCTTTTTGGAAGTCGGTTAAAAACGAAGTTTCCTCCGTTTTTAACCGACACCACAAACCGAAAAAAGGCCAAGAATATGATAGAATTGAGATGCTCATACGAAAGGATATGAGCATCTCAATGGCTCATAGGCGAAGCACTTAAAAACGATTCAACGCACTCACAAAATAGTACTGAAATGTGGATTAAAAATTGAACTATCTAACATTTGCTAATTATTACGTTGCGAGTGACGAGTGGTAATCACAACCGTTATTTAAAAGCAGAACGCACGCACTAACACACTCTTCGTTTACAATACATGTGTTTATCGATTTGTTAAATGTTTCTGTCATACATTTTAAATGTTGTATTAATTGTTGGTATTTTAGGTTAAACAGTAGTTAAACTACGGTTAACAGATATTTTTTCAGTACGATCAAAATTGTTGGTATAAGGTGAGATAGTACTTTTTCAGCACAATTTTCACGGTTAGAATTTCATGCATGAATTTGAGAATCTCATTGCCGCACTAAAATAACTTCACTCCAACATTGTCTGTCAATATCCGCTACAAAAATTCAGAAATTTCAATACAAACTTATTTACTTACAGAAAAAGGGGATCTCTCCCTTACAAAATCACCAACAACTTTTATTGTATCCATATTCACAATGTTCGTTTACCACCAAAACGTGTCGACTGCCAACTTGCTTAGATTTTAATGTTTAAGTGATTCTTACATTACTTTTATAATATTTAAATACACTTCTTGAGCGTGTAATAATAGTGATCTTAGTATGTTTACATTGGCGCGAGGCGCGATGTACTGAAGCGCACTCGCCGACTGATTAACACCGTTTTCCCACGCGCTACACCTGCACACCACTGAAAGATATAATACGCTCCGGGGCTTTGTGTACATCGTTGAAAACTTTTAACTTTATATGTTACCCAATTTGTTGCATAATGGAATTTACCTTGTAGTAGAGCATATCATATGTGTATATACAACATTTATATAGGCAGTATAAACATATTTTATCATCTGCAGGCAGTAGGCACTATTCAGCAATCTAAAGTAGAGCTAATTAACATAGCTCACTAGTTCTGTATGCAAGGCTTGATACGACTAGTATTAAAATTTACTTGCATGCCTCTTAATTGAGGCGTATTACATCTCGACTATGATTTAGCGTAAAATGACCAATTATGGCGTTCTTGATCTCAGAAGCAAAGATACATTAACAATTTTGACATATTGAATAGTGCAGAATAGCTATTTGCCTAGTTCGTAGCGGCCTCGCTCTTTGTAAATTTTGCTTAACTTTTTAATTAAACCCAAAATTGCAGAGAAAGATTTTCATAAAATACGCGAAGGCACTTATTTGAGCTTCTAGATTGACCTACTGTTCTAAGCAAATGAAATAATAAAATGAGAATGTTATCTTTTATATTGTAGTATAGTTCGTAGCGGCCTTAGAAATTTGAAATATTTTTGATTTAATAAAGAAAAAAATCTTATTATAAGCCAATAAAAATTTCTAAAATCGCTTTAAGTTAACTGTGAATTACTCCTATCTACGATAATATTATTAAGCATAATTTATACCAGAACAATTGTTACTTCATGAGGAATAAAGATTTTATAATTTTAAAGCATTCATTATTAAACCTATTTCAATAAAAACGATAAATACAACTGCAAAATTACTACAAAATGCGAAATGTCGGGAACGCTTCAAATATCTAAACTCGCAAAGTGCAGATTTGTGATAGGGCTCTTAAATACTAATAGATTTTACGAGTTTACAGCAAGAAATTTTGGATCACCGCACTCGCTTGCAATATAGCACAACCCTTAAATTAGAGAACATCTAAAAATAATCCAATGTTAATGTTCTTTCTTGTGAGATAAGTTTTATAAATACTGACCGCTTTTCTTTTTTCAGGATAGGTGCGGGATATTTTTAAGTACTAATTTCGTCTGAAAAAGGTTACGCAATTACAAAAAATGTTTGTTTTAATCTTTCTTCTATAAATACCTACGTTTTAATATTTTGTTTCAGGGAGAAATTTTATTTTGTAATACACTGTAAAATTAATAATATCTAGGAATTTGAATCATGAAACTTGTACAGTCAAACTTGTAAACAGATGTTCTTTCATTTTACATGTTGGTTGCCCGTTAACGATCGTCACTTTTCTCGTTTATGTACGATAAAATTCCGGTGACAAGGGCGAAAATTGTATAGCAAACATTATTATTGTCTTTGCGATAGTAGTGCGTCATTTTCCTTGAAGTTGTTTGGAGTTGTATCAACTATCGATATCATAACACACGATGAGTACCTATATTAAGGTGAGGAAAATTAATGTTGAATTTATATTTATTGTAGGTAATCATTATCATCATCATCAATATTGTTGTCGACAAGTTTGGAAATAAGGATAAGCGATTGTAGATTTCCTACCTATTGCCAGTAAAAAATAGAATATTAGAAAATCCACGGGACATTCTCCTTTAGTTTTCACTTTTCAGTTATAACATAACTATTAACTATGCCTCAAAATCATACATTTCAGTTTTTAACGTCATGGTTGTCAGATACTCTTATCGGTTTTAAAAGGATTCAACACTGAAAACATGAATAGAAGATGCAAATCAGTTACATCACCTAACAAATGATCTAATATTGTTTGTTTATTTCGCACCGGTTAGCCGTAAGGCCATTGTTTGCGAAATAATGACGACTAAGCGAGGAGTGAATATGGAATTGCATATGAGGCATGGTTTACTAGGTATAGAAAATCTTGTGGTCCTGGCCCACTAGGAAATCAGTAAAACGTATTTAGCTACAACAGTGGCGTGGAGTTCATCCCTATCTATTATACAGGCAAGGGCTTCCCTAAGGGAAAGAGAACCAGCCTCCGCCACTGAGCTATAGTGGGGAGTCGCTCATTTTGGTATCCGATTGTGCCGCCACCAATTCGAAACCGACGGAAGGTATAAATAGCCTCTGAAATCTGGTAGCAAAACCGTGGATTGCTACTGGGCGAGAACACTCACGAGTTTAATTGTACCATATCTGTGATGCTGTCAACGGCAGCCTACTCAGCTCACTCAAACATGGATAGGTACCTGGTACATATTTATATGTTTTTCAGATTTTTTCATAAAGCTTCTCTAACTCTCTCTACTCGGAAAAGACCAGTAGTGGCTTGACTGAAATAAAGACCAGTATTGGCTTGGCGGAAAATAAAGACCTGTAATGGCCATAAAAGGACACTGAGCCTTATACCAGGTGATATATTGACATTGACAATATCTAAATTTAAAGGTGCGACCACAGTGACGCAATCACACTTAGTCACGCGCGGGCACACGGACAATAAGCATCATTAAAGGTCATTTTGTTATATTGATTTTATATTACATTACTTCCACAACATCAGCTCCATATGTCCACTCACCACTACATATCGACTAATAGACAGGGTATGATGTAACAAATTTTAATATCAACAATCATCGGCTGATGGTTGGAATGAAATGCTGCAAACATGCAAAGACTTTAGCCAAATTCTATTGACCAGTTCCCAGCACCCCTGATCCGAACAGTTCCGCCAAAAATCTGACCACAAAAGATGTTCAGACAAATGGGGTATTTTCGCAAACTTTACATTTTTCTGTTGAAATAGGTAAATTCGATTCTGTTGTATGTTATATTTTATTATCTTTTTAAAGGCTTCCACACTTCACATTCCTATTGTTTATTATATTCGTGACATACTATACATTGATAACATTGAATTCCTTTGTCGTTGTTCACCGTTACGTTACCGTTCACGTGTTACGACACGATTTATGATAACATGCATTTTGGTAGTACTTATTATGATAACTTCACGATCCCTTGCAACTTCTGTACAAAGAATGTCCTTTGTACAGAAGTTTGTACTTTGTTTAACCGTGTATGGGTGTGGAAACCAGTAAAGAATTGGCCTACAACTAACTGATTCATTGAGCTATAAAACGTTTTGCGGATACAAATAACAAATCAGTTTACATAAACTTGCTTCGATTGATCTCTTCCTGAATATCACAAACGCAACTTACATTCTATATTCTATACAAATACTGTAATTACTATTTTATCAATGAGATACAACTCCAAACTCAGAGGTTTGAAACATGATGTTTCTAACCTCTGAGTTTAAAGGACAAGCCCATAAGTTTTGTAACTTTGAGGTTGAAGGACGAGCCCTTATAATGAAGTAACTTACTGCTGACTTTCTCCAAGTGTCTCGGCGCCTCACTCGGCGGGGCAGGCTATGTGCCATCTTTGCAACACTTCACTTTAAACTACACTCCATGGATAAAAATTAAATACACTTCACTTTAGTAAACTTTTATAAAGTTTCTGTACTGTTGTATTATGTATATTCATAATATTCATTATATCATAGAATTCATATAATTTAATAAGTACCTTTTTTTTTTAATTGAATTTTTTTTTGTATTAATTATCACGTATTTTTAAAATATTTAAATTTACTTTAAAAAGGAGAATCAGAGAAAATATCTAATCAGTCAGTAGTCACTAATGAAATCGATCACAGCACCTCTATCAAACATTAACCTTGCAACAATAGCGTAAAACAAACAATGGAAATAATCCAATAAACATTTCAAGCAGTTTCACTCCTGATATTGTCGGATATGTATAGGCTTTCACAAACAAAAATCTAAATTAAAGCACATATTTAGCATTATAATAATGAAATTGCACTTTTATTTTCAAACACATTCTAAATGTCTAAAAATAGTTTTGAGTGACCACAAATACGTGTCCCACAAACGACGATAAGAGATGCACTGTATTGTTATCTGTTGATAAGTGATAACAATGTAGACCAACACAGACGCCTGTGCTGTAGCACCTCCCACATTCTTAAGTAAGTACCGTGTCAATTGTGTGTGGATCAAAATGTTATAGTTATTGTCAGGGATCATTTTTGTAGATCAGTGTAACAGTGATAATGTAGAATACACATTGGAAAATTGTCTTGTGGAAAATATGATGCAAGGTAAAGCTGAATTCAATGTTTTTTTTTGTGATGCCATTCACTACATCAAGAAGGTTATTATGCTGATGAGCCTTTTTTTTCTGACTAAAAACGTAATAAACTTCGAATACTCATTGCAAGTATTGTACACCAGCAGGTACATAAGTACTTTTACACTGCGGTAGAAGTTTTTTTTTTTTTTAAATTCTTGTGGTATTAAATTGCCATGGGACAGACAGATGATTTTTGTTGTACACGAATGAACAATTTTTTTAGTAGATAAATACATAGTTCAGTTTATTATAAGTTTTGGTTAGCATTTGACAACAGTATGAAGACACAGAAAAATAAAAATATAAACTTACAAAGCCACTTTTTGCTTTCTCATGGCGGGACATCTTTCTCTTCTGAACATTCGGATGCACCATTCTGAAACAATGTTTTATTTTTAAATTATGTTTTAAAAGCATAAACTTTTACATTCAACAATTTTTTTTTAAACTCTTGGCACTTGACTATAAACCTTTTGCCAGTGAGCTTTGTCCTCAAATTAAGAAAAGATATGGGAATACCATTTTGGCGAAGAACTTAAAAGAGGTGTAGGAGGTTGGTACAGAACCATCCAGAGCCTTGGTTTATTAATGTAACTAGCTTAGAAAGTTGTTGGTGTCAGCCTTTAGTTTGTGCTCTGGGCACATTCCAGCAAACAAGTTTTGTCATTTGGTCGGGATTAAGCCTATTATATATATTTATATTATAGTATGCCAGAAGCCGGAGGGCCTATTGCATGTATTGCTGGAGTGTGCTCGAACAATAGATTTGAGGTCTAGGATTTTAGGAGACTTGGGTTGCCTGCACAACGGACAGATCGATTGTATCCTTTCTGAGCCGTTGTCCCCAGAGGCAAGCAAAATATACAGCTTTATGGATCTGTCCCTTGTGAAGGGAACAACGACTGAACTTATGAGGCTGGCATCAAAACTTAAGTGTTAAAAGCCTCTGTAAAAAACTAGATTTTAAAAAACCCTTGGCAATCGTCATATTTCTATCACAATGACAATGTTTTAGAAAACAAAGTTTATATAAATAGGTAGACCTAATATTTCTCTGTCCCCCTTGTAAAATTAAATATGTTATACTCCTTACACTTTTCCGTATGATGTAAAAATAAGTAATGAATACACCTAGCTGTATTTATGTCAACCATAAACACATACTTAATCCAGAAAACAAGTATTTAATCCAGTATGGAGAATTAGGCCCATAAAACATTTCTAAATAGTATAATAATCATAATAATAAAAATATAATGATAATCTGGTTGTAAATTACCTAGCTTAATTTACAATCTTATTATTAAAAAAGCATTTTACAGTGTTCTTTAAAAGGTTGGAAGGAAAATAAAGGCCCAGAAAATGATACAAATATGCTGTTGCCTAGATGTATTGTAAAGTCTATGACATCTACTAGCTGGTTGAACATAATGTCGGAATCGGAAGCTAATCATAGTGTGAATGAGAAAGAATTTGTTAATGCCTTGATGGAATCATATTGAATTGTTACTTTAATATTCCTTTGGCCAGTTCTCTTGTCTACTATTTGTTACTACTAGGTAATAAGAAAGTTTATAGTAAAACTGTAAATAAAGCTGACTGTACAAAAATACCTGAAACTTTACATTATTATGAGTTATTGGTTGAGGTGTAGCCTTAGGGGCGCTATGGAGTGAGGACTCAGATTTTTTTTTTATTATTAATTGAATTTATTTAACGTTATGCTGTAATCACTTGGAATTAGTCAATACCTTACCTACAAAAGGGACTGCATATTGCAATATTTACAAAATATCATAATATTATTTAATATTGAACTTTAAAATGTAGCAATTAATTGCGATAGTATTATTAGCTAACACTATTGAAGGTTTACTCCCGCCAAACCACTTATAGAATAAAATCGAGGTCGTATTTATACGAAGGACTGATATCAATGCTTAAGGTTTAACAAAGTGTCAAAGAAATCTATAATAAATTTCAAATAAAGCTTAACTAAAGCTGTAATTGCATTTCTGTCTATTTTTTTGGGAAAGTACGTTTTCTAACATAAAAAAGTAAAAACATGATATTATTGAAGCATAGGTACCAACTACCATTGATAACCTAAATAAGTTTAAGAAAACAATGATTTTAAGATAATTTGTGATGGGAACCAGATAACGTTGATATCTTACCACTATTATTAGATAAATTTAACACCAAACAATTTCACAAATATTACTTTTTGATAAAAACATGATAGATAACACAACAACAGTTATATCACACACACATGCATTTATAATTTATCAACTGTATTTTTTTACTCTATCATCTATGACTGTGAAGTGCAACGAATGGTGTCAATATAACGATTGTTTTGTACGGTTTTTTATCAGAAGATTACAGTTGCTACAATTTTATTCCAAATAATATAAAAATTGCTAAATCTTTTCTATAGAAGCAAATGATTGTGATAATTTTCATAACAAAGCCGTTTTATATTTTGATTTTGACTTGTTTTTTTTAAACGGAAAAAAAAACAAAACGTTAAAAACATGTTTCGATTTTGAACAAATTTTGAAGTAAAAAATAGTGTTGTCTATGATTTTATATGACATATCATTGACACTCAATTGTCATTTGTCAATTAATTTTTAAGCTATTGCATAGCTTCTATCGCGGGCCTTGAGCGCGGGGACCGAATCCAGAATTCCGTAACGAAAAAACCTCACGCTCCCCACTTCGGCTAACGTCGTTTCAGTTCGGCAGTCTTCGACACGGCGTTGTGTGCGTGCGATTAGACGTATTGTACGACTCTACGAAACTCGCACGAATCGAGACGAGCTGCTCCGAAATCGGTTATCATAAACCTATAGTTTCAATGATAAATATTCCTGAATAACCAACAGCTACTGTAAGATAATAAAACCCACATGTATTGTAAAATAATAAAAATATTTTAAACAATATTAACTTTTTATTTATTTAATAAAAGAAAAATTTGGTTTCTTATCGGTCACCACGCTCAAAAAGTGTAACTTGAATTAATATCAAAAAAAAGAAATAAAATAAATAAATAACTATAATTATTGCATAAGTTGATACAAAATGCTATGCAATAGCTTTAACGCGGCAGTCCCCGAGTGCCACACGTCTTTTTTTTTATATATATGGCGTCGGCTTATCTTAAAATCATTTGCCAGTGTCAAGTAAAAAAGGCGGGAAATAGAACTTTCGTTTCAATTTTCAACACTGTATTCCTATATCGTCAAGTCTTAAGTCTAGTCAAAGTCCAAATAAATAGTCAGTACAGTCAATGAGTCATGTCAGTCGATTCAGTAAAGTGGTAGACGCTTTACTGAAAGTTACTAGGGAGTTTTGGCGGGAAACACAAAATAGCACGTTTTTTGAAGTTGTACCACTTGCCCACACTTGTGCACGTTAACGAATATTTAATGGTTTATATAGAACCGAGATAACATAAATTTATGAAATATTACAAATTCCACAACGTCACCAATTGAACTACCCGGCAAAACTCCGTCATTAGTCAACAAAAGTCAAGTAGGTCTGTTTTGCCTACAGACTGTGGGCCTAGGATAGGACTAGAGATACTACGTAGTTTTTCCGTTTTGCCGGCAGTTTGCAGGTTTTTTAATTTCTACTGATGAAAACCCCTCGAAGTAACTTCCGGCAAGGATGTGAAGACACAAACATAGTAAACACATAAAAACATAGTAGTGAAACGGAACGTTTCTGTTACTAAATAGTTCATGACATCATAAAAATATTTTATGTCAAAACGTCAAATGGAACGTAACACTGTGGCAGCTTGTAAAAAATAAAATTTTGACGGGGAGAAAATGTCACTCGGCTTTTTGGAAAATAATGGTATCGAGGACTGAGGGTCCGCTCACATCCTTGAAACCAATAATGGAATGTTATTCTCACATATGTAGATCCAAGAAACTATAATATCCATGAACAGTTTTGTGTAATTAACTAATTACATAATGTTTCATGTTAATTTTTAGCAGTAAGATTACAATATGATTGGGCTTACTAATTTATCGCTTAAAAACTTGAAGTACAACTGTGTTACCTTTTTACTTCCTGGTTGTGTCGACAATACTTGTGTTTTTTATTTTCTATTTTTTTTTAAATTTAACTTGGTGCTGTTAAATCTGTGAGCATAAGTAAATATATTTTGGTGCCTTTTATTTTTGGCATGTATTACAGCGAACCTCTTATACACTGCCGGCGTATATATATATATATATATATATATTATATTTTATTTTTTCATATATATATTTTTTGTATTTATTTATATTGCTTAATGTTACAATCAAGTAATGATGATAGTTTCCCGTCTAATAATAGCTCTGAATACGAGTCGTTGTCGTCAGATGGTAGTTTCCAGAGTTTGCCCCCATCCTTAGACTCACAGCTGAACTCCACCTTTTATATGTTCTCCAAAAACTTCAATGTAGTGCATATAAATGCGCAAAGCATTCCTGCGCACTATCCGGATTTATTAAGTACATTCTCTGACATACCACATCTACATGCTATTCTTGTGTCTGAATCCTTTTTGAAACCTTGCCTTTCTTCTTATTCCTACTCCCTACCTGGATTTCGTATAATACGTAATGACAGAACGGGCAAGGGTGGAGGTGGAGTAGCTATATACCTTAAAAGCCATATCCCCTACAGTGTCATCAATGCCTCTCCATGTCAATACTCCGAATCATCTGAACATTTATTTCTGGAGGTACTCCTAGGTCACACAAAGGTTCTGTTGGGAGTATACTACAGCCCTAACCTACATATCGACTACTTCAGTTATTTTGAAACGATGCTCGAATCACTGGTTCCGGTATTTGATCACACTTTAATTTTGGGTGACTTTAATACCTGTCTCCTTAAAGCGGATTCTCGTTCTAAAAGATTGCTTTCTATCGTTGAGAGTACAAACCTTAAGATACTGCCTTCAGCTGCAACTCATCATGCACCTCACTGTCTACCGTCACTGTTGGATCTTGGTATGGTATCTTCTCTTGATCATGTTGCCACCCACGGTCAGTTTTCTGCTGAAGCCTTCTCTTATCACGACCTTGTCTTCCTGTCCTATAAGATCAGATGTCCTAAGCCTAAGCCCCGAACAATCTTAAGACGTAGCTTAGACTGTATAGATAGACAAAAGTTTGTGAACGACCTCATTAGTTCTAACTGGGACACGGTGCTTAATGCTACTACAATAGACACGAAGCTGGAGAACTTCAATAATATTATAATCCACCTGTTTGACATGCATGCTCCGCTTCGACCTTACATTTTGGCTTATGGCTTACGAGTGACATTAAAGTCATGATGACCAAGCGAAATGCTGCGAAGGTTAAATATAAACACAATCCCTCGGAAGAAAATTGTCATCGGTATAAGGAATTGCGTAATCGCTGTAGTAGGATGTGCCGAGACGCACAACGCCTCCATATACATCGATCAGTTACAAGTGGTGATCCTGGCAAGGTTTGGTCATTTTTGAAAACACTAGGAATCGGTAAATCTGGTTCTGCTCCACAGATTAAGGTTGATCTTGACTCACTTAACCATCACTTCACTACCGTTCCCCCTATCGCCAGTGACCTAAAACAGGCTACACTGCACGCTTTAAGTACCAACAAAAATTCTGGGCAATCTATTTTCTCTTTTAGGTCTTTAACTGAGCGAGAAGTTCAAACAAGCATGAACGCTATTAAATCCAATGCAGAGAGTGTCGATGGCATAAGCCGTAGAATGATTGAAATTGGTTCAGAAATCCTCATTCCAATACTCTGCCACATTTTCAACTTTTCGCTCAGTACTGGTTCCTTTCCGAGTTGTTGGCGTACTGCAGTGGTTGTCCCTATTCCAAAAACTAATGATCCTTCACTACCCTCCCATTTTAGACCCATATCCATTCTCCCTTACCTATCCAAAGTTCGCGAACGACTTGTTTCAAACCAGCTCAATTCATTTATTAATTCTATTAATTTCTTAAATATATATCAGTCTGGGTTCTGTCCAGGACATAGTACCACTACTGCTCTAGTCAATGTTTTAGATAACATTCGTCTGGGGATGTCCAACCGACTTGTGACTGCGATGGTTCTCCTGGACTTTAGCAACGCTTTTTGTAGGGTTGACAGCGATATTTTATTGGCAATGCTTCGAAATGTGCTCGGCTCTGACAAAGTGATCACGTGGTTTAGCAGTTATCTCGCCGGTCGACAGCAATGCATCCGCGTAGATGGTAGGTCCTCTAGGTTATGTGATGTGGTGGCCGGATTGCCACAAGGCGGTGTACTTTCTCCTCTCCTCTTTACAATATTTATTAACTTTATAACCCCCTTGCTTACGTGTCATTACCATTTATACGCGGATGACCTCCAAATCTACTCTCAAGCCGATATTAAAGAAATAGATGCACTAATCTGCAAAATAAATCATAACCTCTCTAAAATTTACAATTGGAGTTTATCTCATGGGCTGACAATTAATCCGAACAAATCTCAGGCAATTATCATTGGTGGCGTTAAGCAGATGGATAAGCTCAAACAACTTACAGTTCCTCAATTTTTTTTTAAATAATGTACCCTTAAATTTAACTAGTGTCGTTAAAAATCTAGGTGTCTGCTTTGATTCTTCCTTGTCTTAGGCACCTCACATATCTGAGATTAGTCTAAAGGTTTACGCAGCATCTGGGTCACTCAGAAGACTAAAAAATTTGCTACCTAAAAAAACAAAGACTGAACTTGCACAGTCGCTACTCTTGCCGATCCTCGACTACGCGGACGTCTGCCTCATAGATCTCAATGATGAATTGATCAATAAACTCCAACGTATCCAAAACCTCTGCGTAAGATTCATTTTCGGTTTGCGCAAGTTGACAATAAAGTAAATTAAGTTGAAGTGGACAATACTTTAGAGATACCTCTTGCTCGATCTGGCTACTACTATAACTCCTTTACCGTAAAGTCCTCAATCCTTTGGAACTCACTGCCACCTGACATACGACACTCCAATTCAATTGCAATTTTTAAATCTAAATTGCACAAACATCTTCTACAAAACGACTAGATTGTAACTAAATTTATGTATTCTATATATTAATATTTATTAATTTATTATACACATAAATACTATGTATGTATCTATGTATATTATAGCATCATGGGTTAGTATCTATTATGTTTATGTACAGTATGTAGATGTATGTTTTTGTAATTAATTTCTTATATTTTATGTTTAGTTATCTTAATTATACCACTTACATTTAAGTTTTCCGTTGACACTAAGGTTGTCTGGAAGAGATCGCTTTAAGCGATAAGACCGCCTTTGCCCACGCTGTCTAACCGTTTTTATGGCTAAGTCTATTATTTTGTAATTTGTGAGCAATAAAGTGTTTTATTATTATTATTATTATCCTTCGTTCAGTATAGCCGCGCGTTTTCCTATAAAGAAATACTTTGATAAGGAAACTATTAATTGAATAAAATATATATGTGAAGTGTAGCTACTAGTGTACTACTTTAACAGTGATAAAGTGGAAATAAATTTTCAAAAAATGGACACGCCGCAAGACACGACCGCAAGTCAAAAGGACGCAACTCAAATATCGAACTCACACACGGAAGTATATCGCGTGGGTGTAAAATTGCCTCTATTTTGGCCAGAACGTCCGGCGTTGTGGTTCGCTCAACTAGAAGGGCAGTTTTTACTGTCAGGTATCACAACAGACTCCACGAAGTTTTATATAGCTTGCGGGAATTTGAACCATAAGTACGCTATTGCGGTTGCGGATATCATAGAAAACCCTCCGAAAGAAGGCAAGTACGAAACTTTAAAAACCGAGCTGATCCGCCGTCTGACCGCCCCGCGCGAAGAAAAAATCAAACAATTTCTAGGCAGCGAGGAGATCGGGACACGTAAGCCGTCGCAGTTTCTGCGGCACTTGCAGCACCTTGCCGGCCCCAACATACCCGAAGAGTTCATCAGAACTACGTGGTACAACCGTCTACCAGTATCGGTACAGCCTATCATAGCCTCACATGGCGATATGGCTCTCGACAAGCTGGCAGAGCTAGCGGACAAAATAACAGCGATCGCAGCGCCGACACTCCAGGTGGCAGCCATGACACCCAGCAGTAACACTTCAAGCGAACAGGTATAGACAGCGATGGAAACGATGGTGAGACAAATTGAGTAATTGATAAAACAGGTAGCAGCGCTTAGTACACATCAGTCGCGACCGCCGCGTCGTACATTCGATAGACGAAGATCGAGATCGCATTCGAAATCTCAGATGAGGAACAATTGTATGTGCTACTACCATAATAAATTTGGCAACAAGTCATATAAATGCACCCGCCCCTGCTCCTTTACGGGAAATGCCAACGGCAGTCAATAGTGGCGGCTAATGACTGTCATTCATGCAACGGCCGCCTCTTCGTCACCGACAGGAAGACCAAGTTGGAGTTCCTAATAGATACCGGCTCGGACTTATGTGTATTCCCTAAGAAAGCGACTAGAGGACACCGTAATAAAACTGAGTTTGAATTATACACAGCAAACAACTCTAAAATATCGACGTACGGCTACGTGCAGGTGCATTTAGATTTTGGTTTGCGTCGAGATTTCGCATGGAGATTTGTGGTAGCTGATGTGGCAAAACCGATAGTAAGCGTCGACTTTTTAAACCACTACAACTCATTAGTCGACTGCCGCAATCATCGACTCGTAGACAACCTCACGACACTCTCGGTACCCTTACCACATTGTGCTAAAGAAACGGAGGTATTAACCATCAAAGCCGTGCCTGGCGACTCGCAAGACGATCAGTTGTTAAAGAGTTTTCCCGTTATCACGAGGCCCGCCGGCACACCTGTGCCGGCGGCACAACCGAAGCACAATACGAAGCATCACATACGCACCACACCCGGTCCACTGGTAAGCGCCTGCCCTCGCCGATTGGCTCCAGACCGCCTTACGATTGCAAAAAAGGAGTTTGATGAAATGCTGCAAAACCGTACTGCGCGTAGATCGGAGAGCGCATGGTCATCGCCACTACATCTGGCAAAGAAAAATGATGATGCGACCGTGCGGTGATTACCGTTCCTTAAACGCACGAACGATACCAGACCGCTACCCCATCTGTTATATTAATCATTTTACGTATGAACTCGCTGGCATTAAAATATTTTCAAAAATTGATCTAGTTAAAGCGTACAATCAGATACCTGTTTTCGAGAACGATATACCAAAAACCGCCATAACTACACCTTTCGGCTTATACGAGTTTCCTTATATGTCTTTTGGCTTGAGAAATGCACCACAGACCTTTCAGAGATTCATAGACGAAGTACTTCAAGGAATGAGCAATGTATACTCTTACTTGGATGACATATTAATATACTCGCGCACGGGTTTGATCAGCAGAGCTACTCTACGGTGAACCATTGAGGTTGCCTGGAGAGTTTTTGCGCCAATGCCTGCACTTACACTCGATCAAACAGATTACGTGGAACGTCTTCGAAAACAATTTACTTACCTTTCACCAACGCCAGCGTCAAATCACTCGAGAAACCGCACATTTTACATACCCCAGGACATTATATGGTCTTCAGAAAATGTTTTCCTACGTCGAGGACCAGAAAAACGTCCACTGCAATCACCCTACACAGGTCCGTAGAAGGTGTTGACCAGGAACCAGAAACCTTTAAATTGCAAGTGCAAGGTAAAGAGATGTCAGTCTCTATAGACAGAATTAAACTAGTTTACCAGCCTTGTGATGATACCTACAAAATGAAGGATATTATACTTACCCCAGCAGCAACGTCTGCTCCAGCAAGATTAGTCGTCCCAGCAGCAACATCCGCTCCAGAAAAACCTGTCGTTGCAGCAGCACCTGAAAAAACTACACGAAGCGGTAGACGTGCGCGTTTTCCCAATCACTATCGCCCGTGAACCGGTCTCGGCAGGGGAGTGATGTGGTAGCTTGTAAAAAATAAAATTTTGACGGGGAGAAAATGTCACTCGGCTTTTTGGAAAATAATGGTATCGAGGACTGAGGGTCCGCTTACATCCTTCGTTCAGTATACCCACGCGTTTTCCTATAAAGAAATACTTTGATAAAGAAACTATTAATTAAATTAAATATATGTGTGAAGTGTACCTACTGTGTAAGAGCAAGTATGGTATGAGTGGAACTGAATAAATGTGTGGTTATGTAGAAACTGTTTTATTTAACAAACTTATAGTGACGAGACTCCTATTTTCATAATATAAAAAAGTACTCTGTGACTCCTATAACACCGCCATTTTCTACTACGGACTACAGCACAGATTACAAATAGTATTAGTATAACGTCACAGCACAGATAATCTATCAACCAACATGGCGAATAGTGTTTTCGACGGTTTTTAAAAAGTGTATTTTTAAATATTTTTGTTTGTAGGTTTTTAGGTTTAAAAAAATGATATTATTTTTGTGTGTAATGAAACAATTAGGAAGCGTTGAGGTCATAAATAAAAACAAGGTCAAGTAGCCTATTCAATGGGTGACGTTGTGGTTTTGGTATTTCTTTCACAAATTTGTGTTACTTCGGTTTTTAATGTGTAATATTGGTAAAATATTACCCATTAAATATTCGTTAACGTGCACAAGTGTGGGCAAGTGGTACAACTTCAAAAAACGTGCTAGTTTGTTTCCTTTTTAGTTTTTAGTTTCCTTCAAAACTCCCTAGGAACTTTCAGTAAAGCTTCTACCACTTTTCTGAATCAACTGACTTGACTCATTGACTGCACTGACTATTTATTTGAACTTTGACTAGACTTTAGAGTTGACGAATACGGTGTTGAAAATTGAAACGTAAATTCTCTCCCCGCCTTTTTAACTTGCAAATAGTTTATGCTATGTTTAAGCCGACGCCATCTTACCAGGCCATTAAATCTTAAAAAAAAAAAAAAAGCCGACGCCATATATTTTAAAAAAAGTTTCAAGTAGTTGTCAAATGTCAAATAAACGCAGCTAGCACCGCATACCAATTCCGTACCTATTTCATTATAATATTAGTTTGATTCAACCCTTACTAAAACTTTTCCCATGTTAATACAATAAATTACTCATGCAGGCAAACAAAGCACAGAAGGTTGAAAATAATAATTAAAAATAACATTTGATTAATGCAACGCAAGTAAGAGGTGTCAGTCATCAACACAGAGTTTATCAACTTGGGCGTCAACCAGCGTCAACCGATTCGGTTCAAAACAAACAAGCAGAATCCAAACTCTAAATCATGTATGGAAGAAAGACCCCATCAACCTATCGTTCAACGCCATCGGTGTATTCACATTACACCGGAAAGTAAGCAGTAGTTTTTAACGTTAAAGCTTCTGTAACCTTAATAAGATATTCACTATATATTTACTTCTATAAACTATTTTTCAGGTCTTCAACAAACTTAAGGTCGTCAAAGTCGGTGCGTTCATTACGAGTGCCATGGTATCAGAAGCCAATACTTCATGATGCATTCTTCTTGGACTTGCAAAGAGGATCTCTGCTTACTGCATCAATATCTTTAGTGAGTATATTAAGAGATATATAAATAAATTATACAAATAATGTGTTTAAGTTTGAAGTATACATATAAATAATACAATAAAAATAAAATATATTAGGCCTTAAGGCCACACTCAGAGACATTAATTAATGCTTACTCCTTACTCCTTACTTGCTCCTTTAAGGAACTACTTAGTACAGACTTTGACATAAAGTCCATACAGTTTCTGTCAAAATCTCTTATGTTAGACTTTTCTTAAATATTTTTTTCCAGTTTATAGCACTGTTCACATTTGGCCAAAGCATATTTGATTTGTATTGCTTAGGAATGGCTACACCTGGCTCTGTTCATTATGGCTACTATGTTATCAGCTTTCAATTTGTTTATGTTGGAAGTCCGCCTGGTAAGATTTTTTTTTAAATGCTTAAGTTTGATTTGGTCCACTTCCTAGTTTTTAAATAACTATTATACTATGTATCAAGTGTTCCAATGCTAGGCAACATTCTGATAATTTTAAATAAAGTACTCTCTAACACTTAAAATTATTACTACTGTTAAAGCCTAATACTTTATGATAATGTTTTTTTTTTTTATTTCAGTAAGAAATGTTCTGATAGTGTTTGCCCTGTTCTCTTGGGTGGGGTCCGTGGCGCTCATTGTAACTAGCACTGTATTGATTGTTGCCCTAAGAAAGGTATGCAAAAGTATGATTTAATCCTTATCTTGGCTTTTAGGTTTATTTCCCAAAAAGTATTTTTTGTAATTAATTTTAATTAAACAGAAAGTTATTAATTGCTGCTCTTAAATAAAGTGTGTTGAATGATGACATATTAAATAAGTTTATCAGTTTATAAAGAAATCCAGTATAATATTGTTAAAATCATGAGGTATAATAGTTTTGGTTTCCCTTTGTTTCAGGAATATGAAAAGAAAATAGTGCCCTGGTTGTACACTTTTGGTGTTTTTCTTCTCTTCCGCTTTGTGGCATTCATATTTGCATCCATTGTGAATGATATGATATTTGCCTACAACATCCTGATGTGCCTGTTTTGGATAGTATTTACTGTAGTTGGTGTTTACGGCTGGCTCCTGGTCTACAGTTTGTACTTAGAACTGGCTGATCTCACTAAATTGGAGGATTTGGCTCATTTGCGAGTAAGTTTTTACCCTTTAGTTTTAACCCCTTTTATACATATTTAATATTTAATTTACTCTTTCAGGTGGGATGTTTAGTTTTTATTCCTTTTATACATGTTCATTTAATATTTAATTTACTCTTTCAGATGGGCACAATGGCATCTCTCAACGCTTCGCTGGCGGGCTCGCGGCCGACGACGCCGCACTCGACTGTGTCTACGATGCCCGCGTCGCAGATGTGATGCGCCGCCGACAAGGCTTCGGACCCGGAGGAGGTTGTGCCACTCACTGGAAGCCTTGAGACGCCTGTGTAGTTGTTAAGCTAAAATTGGCATTTTTTGCAATCATGGCATATGGCATATGCCTATATAATATGGCAGCGGCTTTGTCATACAACAAATAGCACACCTGGCTATTTAATGTTTGCTCTGTAGCCTGTTTGAATCATCGCAAATTGTCGCGTGGCATGTTCGTAGTGATAATATTATACATAAGTTGGCACACTACAAAAAATAATTTGCCTTCAATTTTAGCATTGAGATTGTTTCTTAAAATAAGAAAGACGATTACTAGGCATTCCACTTTGAATGATTAGATTGAGTCATTTTCATCTATTTTAATAAAGAATAAACCTATGAAAACGTCCAATCGATGGTGACCATATCGAGCTAATTATTACATATAAAAAGCCCTTATTTGTAACGAAACTCCGTCCAAGGGATTTATAAAAATAATTAGTATAGACTAGAGAATAGTTTTATATTAAAAGTATGCAAGATATTCTTGCTTAAATAAGAGTATTGGCCAGAATATAAAATCTTACTGTGCCTTGCATTTGAATCTCTAACTAGCTAACATAATATAACATTATATTTTATGCACTGCCTCTTAGTAACGTTACTTACACAAAACCTAGACTGAATTTAGATCCTACCTTAAGTATAGGGTTCATTCATCATATATATTAGTATGTGTAAAAGATGATTCATGTATTAATAAATGCATTAGCAGAAGTTATGTGTGTACATTGTATTTGTAAGCAAAAATATGTCCACCGAAAATTGAAATGAATGCATTTTCTATATAATTTTAGGGTGTATTTAAAAAAAAAAAAAAAAATTTTACTGTACGTAGTTTCATGTCAGATTTTGATGCAATATAAATATTTAAACAAATTATCTCGTATAAAATAATAAATAGGTCATTATATCAACTCACTGACCAAACAAAAAGTTGAGCCTTTTAGGATCTATAAGAAATATTGTTCGCAAATTAGTTTCAATTTTTGATAATTTTTACCAATAAAATCCATTTAATAACTATAAATAGCATAGATACCCGGCTATTAGCTGTAGGAGGAGACATAGGTATCGTTTCTTATCATCCTTACGATAGATGCTACTGGGGAAGAAACTTGAAAGAGATGTCTAACAGTAAGTCGCATGGCAAATTTTTCTAGGTGTTCATTGTTTTTGCTGAATCTTACCGAACACAAGTGACATTTGTATTGCTGTCAAATTAAGTTATGTCACTCATTTACATTGCAATAAAGTCCTAATTCGTACGTCGTATTAACATTACAACCAAAATAGCCATGCAAAAATCTATTGAGTTTTGACGTTTTTTAGTGTTCCTTACATGTATATTCTTATTCCAAGAGAGTTATGCTCTAAAGCACTTGACACCACTCGAAGCACTCCTGTTTTGTCACTTGAAAGAAGAATATATAATATGGTAGGAGCACTAAAATTGAAGCTGAAAGCAGCTGACTCACACAACATAAAACAATAAGAATGATAGAGAAAGCAAATCTATGTCTTTTCATTTTTTACACAAGTTGTCTGCACTTGGTCATCTTTGAATACGACGACAAAACGACGTTCTAATTACGATTTTAATGCACTAATAATAGTAAGTGTGATGTGGGATAAGGGACGATTTCTAACAACGTAGGTATCTATGCTTTAGTTATTAATCTCAGGTTTGTCACCTTCTCGAGTCTCGACTCTCTAATTCGTTTCTTAAATCGTTTGATTTTTAAATAAAATTGTAGCACAAGATTCGAAATATACAAAATTTACAATACAATTTCTACAATTTTTAATCACAAAAATTATTTTTTTATTTTTACTTTAGTATATTTTAATGTTCTAAAATCGTCCATATTATATATAATTGTGTATTAAAACTTTATGAAAATATATTTCTTTGACTTTCTTATGCCCCGAAAATTATCCAGGATCCAGGAACTCTGAGGAAGTATACATTTTGTGGTCTGACAAAAATGTTGACTGTTGTGTGTACACGAAAGCTATTCAATAAAACAATCTATCAAAGAATAACAAATATATTTATTATATAATATCATGAATCATGATGACTAAAAGCATACAAAATAAATCTAGCGATCATACATTGAGTAAACGAAAAACATAAGATTTACAATAAATAATTTGATTTGATGAATTTTATTCAGTGGTTACCATCACATTATAAAAAAACTTATCTTGCAAAATGCATACTTATTTATGTAATATATTAAACATCATTAAAAGGACTCGCTATTCACCCATAGTGAATAGCGAGCACTGTACATTTTTCATTTCTTTTAAATTTAGTTTGTTATTTATTTCATTTCTATTTCAGTTCCTCTTAACATTTTCCGGTATGTTACTGTAATAAATATCTTAAAAGTATTTACCCGTATAAGTCAGGAACATAGTTGTTTCTTTGCTTAGGTATTCAATAAGAATTGCTAAAAAATTAATTACGAGATTATAAATATGATGATAAACTTATGACAAAAGTTAAGTCTTAAGACATTGAGTTATAATGTACTACCTACGTACTAGAGAAGCTATCTCAAACAAAAGATAGGGCGCGCACTGGATGACGGCGGGGTATGCGCGGGACAAGCGGGGGGTGTTATGTTCTCTTTGACATTCACGTAAACATGGCCGCCGCCGCGGTGACGCGTTGCAATTGAAAAATTATAATTAAATTAAGCGTGTTTTAAAGATAATAAATGAACTTACTGGTGAAAAGTCACTCCTTGACTTTTACTTATGTTTCTGGAGTTGTTAGAACAGTATCTCAATGCACACGAAGGCATAATTTAAAAAACAAAACTTCACTCAAACGTGTCACGTTGCAGCAAGCGCTCGGCACAGACTATGTGAGTTGGAGTGCGCGCGCTCTAACTTGTTTTACAAACAATCGAGTTGAGTAGTCTTCTCTAGTACGTAGTACATACATTATAACTCAATGTCTTAAGACAGATGAAAAACTAGATGTCATAAAAAGGAAAGCACGATTATATATTCGTTTATTATAGTATTAATTGCATCAATTATCTAAATCGTACACAAAATTTATTAAATGCTAAATTACAAAAAAGTTTTGAAATTGGCAAACCCAGTAGTGTGAAACATGTAAATCACTTTCGATGTTGCGCACGTGACAGAAAGCATGAGTATGAGGAAAGTGATTTAAAAATATGTATTTAAAAGTGCAGTATAATTTTTAATAACAAGCAGGATATAATGCTATAATTAAAACACCACGTCTTCATTTATTTAACAACACGGTCAACATAAAAATAATATAAAAATTCATAAAAAACTACGAGACCTTGAACAGTTAACACAATACCTATACAATATATATACACACCTGTATAGCACTGGATGTATCTGGCAGGTATAGAAAATGCAATCAAGCGATTACAAAGGGGCTATCCAAAAATATACTCGACTTTAATATACAAACCCACATTGGTAGAATTCTAATATTTCAAATATATTTTACATATTTACAAAAAAAAACTGAAGTTTTCTTTTTATTATACTTGCGAAGTAAACTACAATTATGAATCCACCCTGTATAGCATTGAATTCGTCATTTGGATTACAATACTTTTACGTCGACAATAAGAACAAAACTAAGCAAAGCAGGCAAGATGTGCTTTGCAAACTTGAACCCAACAAAAATAATACACAGTGTATATTGTGTATAGTGGTAGTTATCAAAATATGACTTAAGAAAAATATCAAATGAATTACATAACCTCATTATAAATATATTTAAATTCATGTCGTTAAAATTCCATCATATACCGGATGTTTTTCCAGACAGTATCCAGCCAGTATGCAAACTTTCAGGAATAAATATACTCTTGAATATAAGCAACTTTTACTATGGGATTTTCCTACTTAAAAAAAACTGCTGTTTCATACAAAAGGGCTACGGGTTACGGTATAGATAGCATTTTGTAGAAAACTCAAAATTATTATTTTTCGCGTAGGAAAATCCCATAGTAAAAGTTGCTTATATTCAAGAGTATATTTACTCCTTAAAGTTTGGACTCTGACTGGAAAAACAACCTGTATATCCAAGAAAAAACAGTTGCATAACAATAAATGCACTAATTTTGAGAGCATTTGCTTGAGGCATTAGCTGTCTAGGCCGAAGTGCTTGCGCTTGATGCGAGCGTAGGGGCCGATTTCCGGGTCCATGACGAAGTCGTACAGCACCGCCGACCAGCTGTGGTGCTGCGGCAGGCTGTCGTAAAACTCGGGGGCAATGCGCTTCACCTGGAAACATTGGGTACGTATGAGATATGGGCTTAATATGTTATGTACCCCAATTGTACACAATATGAGAAACGTGATAAGTATATTACAGTGCTCAAATTATAGCCCGACTAGAAATGTATAAGTTTTTGCGCGCAACATCGTCCGCGTGGATCCTCATTGCACCCCGTGGGGTATGAATTTCGAAAAATCCCTTTTAACGGATTTCTACGTCATAATAACTATCTACGAACCAAAATTCAACGTTACAAGTTCAGTTGTTTATATTTCACTATACAAAATTTGGACTGGGGGTCCAAATATTGTCAATTCACCTCTTTAAAAACTATAAAATACATAGGTACCTATATAATAATTTGTATTTGGTTACTTACCTCGGAAATCGGGACACATTTTAAATATTTTTCATAGAAACTTTTACCCTCTTTATATTTACACCCAGGGTGAATTTTAATAAAAAAAATCTTAAACACGTATTTAATAAAATTATACATATTGATTTAACGGTTGCAACAGAATCGTCCTGGTTTTTCCAACTTCAAAACCTATTTTTTTTTAATTTGGGGTTGGCAACCCTATTATAGCGGCAACAGAAATACATCTGGCTAAAATTCTAAATATCAACTTAGTGTCTAGCTTTCACTCGTCATGAGATAGCTGGGTTTGGCGGAAAAAGTGCTCGGATGCGCTCGCAAGCAAAATGGCGATCGCTAAGCGGTAAGCGCTGTCAACTGCTAAATGCTATTTTCCTTTAGGACGCTAAGTTAGCGTTAACCGGGGAACCTAACCTAACTTAATACATGTTTATAAAGTAGTCAAATCAATTTATATATTTATTATATAAAAATATATTGCACTATTATTTGGGCTGACAATATTGTTAATTTTAATAATAATTAAATTAATTGCACAAATTACTAATAACTTATTTAAATAAATTTGAAAAAGGCTGGGTTTGGCGAACAACGCGGAACCCAAAAAAATCAGTGTGTAAATTACCTCGGGCAGACGGCTGCCGGGCACCGCGGGGAAATCGTGGTGCTCGTTGTGGTACCCCACGTTGAACGTGATCCAGTTCAGCGGCCCGTAGTACGAGTACGTCTCGAACCCCTTGCGGAACATGTAGTGCTCCGATATGAAGTGACCTGCAACCAAAGATTTCAAAACTAAGGCTGGGACTATATGATCCGGAATCCGGAAGGCCGGAGAAAATTTGGACCACTGAAAATAGAACTCTGCGCTAATACAATAGAATTGAAAATCTAACACACAAGTGTCGAGTCAAATGTCATATAATATGACATTGACATTTTCACAGCTCAACACATCGATTTTCAGCTCTATTGTATTAGCCCAGAGTTTATTATCAATACCCTGGAATTTTCCCCGGCCTTACGGATTCCGGACAATATTTCCCCAGCCTAAGGGTGGGCTATTTACATACATTTGACAAAAATAGTTACGCCATCTTGATTTTAGAAGATTTTGTCAAATAAATGCGGTCTGATTATACTGCGAAAAGCAAAAACTTGAGAGGTGTCACGGGACACCCGGATGGAACGAAGTTATAATATATATATTATAATATAAATATATAGTTGATAATGAAGAATTGAAGCCTATTTTGGAAGAAATACATACAGAGTATATATAATAATAATATACAGAGATTAGCCGAAACAAACACACAGACTGACAGACGGACAGAAAAATGTTAACAATTTATATTTTATTGTAAGTACCGATCATACTTTTAAATGCATTAAGTGAAAATAAAAGCTGTTAATTTGAAATTACAAACAGACAGTTCAATTTTGTTTATCTGTATAGATATAATATATTATATTATACAAAACAAATAGTTTAACTAAGTATATATAGTGCGCGCGGAACTAGCGCCTTAGGTAGGGACAGGTGTTGCCGCCGCGAAGTCCGGCTCCGTTCTGAGTAATAACATCAAGCGCTCGGCTAGCTAGTCACAATATGTAACACTCATAACAGTCACAATGTGTAATTGCAAAATTCTACATTATTGTCAAGGTGATAAGGTCGTTTTTTGTATCATTCTTAATAGACGTTATTACATTGTGATTTCGAGTGCCAAAAAGTGTCGTGCTTAGTCAATCCGCCTAGCTTCCATACAATTCGCAACGCGCCATAAGGAACTACGTTCCAATATGAAGATGACAAAGTTCAAACCTAAACTGCCCCAAACGACCCCAAAAGTGTGGCAGTTTGTGTTGACACTTTTTGCCTCGACATGCCTCGCCTATAGCATATAGGTTGATCCCGTCTATGCCTGCAACACATAACTCGTTATAAGGGCTTCCCACTAGGGCACATTTTGGCGATTTCAAGCCTAATCACGGACGCCAACAAAAACTCTTACATTGACCTTCAGGCATTCTGGCCACTAGTTGCCGTATTACAATGACGAAAAATGTACAGTATATTATGATGGCGACGGGCAATGCTTATGTGCGAGCGGAACAGCAATTTACTATAAGAACTGACACTTACATATTATCTAATGGAGTCTGAACTCTAAAATATGTACTTAGGTCTTCATAACCAAGACCTGAGTACATAATTGGCGTTATTAATCTAACTTAATTGCGTAATCCAATAATATATGAAGAGTTATGTATAATACCAAACAATAAATTGATAAACAAAACCAAATACCTAGGTAGGCACGTTAGGTTTGGAAAAATATATACAATTTGTAATCAATCTATAAATTGCAAATCGCGCGCTGATGTACGACTTGATAGTGTAATCCGAATTTGAAGTCGATATTATGATAAATCGGTCACGTAGGTACGCGGTACAATTTTCCTGTAATACCGCGACTGCTGCGACTGTGAACGTACTAAATTAATTGACGATGTTACATAACACTAGCTTGCAGGGATGATATGGACCTCCTAAACCATCCCCGACCTCAAGGAAAAATGAAAAAATCTATCCGTAACCATAACCGAATCCGATATAAAAGTTACGATAAATTATGACGACCTCTTTGGCTCAGTGGTTAGCGCGTCGGCGCTTAAGCTGGAGGTCGCTGGTTCGAATCCCGCCGACGAAGGGACAAAAAAATTTTCCGTCTTCCGTGTCTTGGATATGTAATAAATATATTATGGATTATATAATAATAATCTTAAATATGTGTAATGTGTATAGTTTATAAGTGCAGCGCAACCTCGATATAACAAATCGGAAGTCGAACGATATAACGAATATTTAAATGTTTTTTCATTTGTTAACTTATTTTCCAAAAACTTAACAGTTCCATTTTTATGAAAAAAAAAAACCGTAACAGTTTCTCATTTCATGTGGATGAGAATAGTCTTTCAGGTTTAAAAAGATGAACAGATTTTAATCCAAAAAATGTTTGCTCGCTCGCGTTTAAGATACAGAACACATATTATGTTACTTAGTTCCGTCGGTCGGTTTTAGGATATTGATTTAATTGTATTTTCTAAAGTACAGTCATTTAGGGTGTAAAAATTAATTCAAGTAGTAAAATAGAATAAAAATTTCGCTTTTCTGCGACTGTTAAGGAACACCTTTTACGTTTCTGAGCAATGAGGGTTTTTTACATGGAGAATAGAAGTAAGGAGTACCATTTCTCTAAGGCAGAAAAGCTAATAACACGTGTCCGACCAAAGTAATTAAACAATAGTTCCAAAACTGGCCATAATGGCGCTAGAGTGGCAAGGGTGTGTGCTATGAAGTTAGAATGTTTGATGACTATGACTAGTTTTTAGTAGTTAATTCAGTAAATCATGAATATTCTAATAACTCGTATAGTCGAAAATATTTTTATATATAAAACCGAAGATCCCAAGATTTAATTATCCGTTTAAATTTTGCCGCTTTACACCCTTGCGTCTGTACCGCCCCCTATTTAACGCTATTTTACGGACACTTCATGTATGGAGATGGTACTCCTTACTTCTATTCTTCATGGTTTTTAAATTCGTGACATCTGACAGCTTTTTGACGAGGACCGTCGAGCTACGAAGCGCCGCCTGGTGACTGAAAAAGAATCTAAAATTCTTATTGACCGTTTTTGATACCAGTTACGCCACCAGATGACGCGTTGTGTGCGGTGGGTCTGCCTCCTAACGGCAGAAAAAATATCAAAGACCCTCATTGCAACTTGAATCTTTAACAATAGTGACGAGCAGCAGTATTTACATTACTTTCCATAAAACAACAATGATTGTTTTACGTAAAAAAGCGTGTCGAAACCTGTCTCGACATAATCATATACTAAGGGATTAAGGTCATTCATTTAGTGAGAACGTTATTTATAGGTTTTGGGTTGACAAAATACATAATTAGATGTAATTTACACTTTTATTGACACCTATTTGAAAATACGTGTTATAGAGGTTGTTCGCAAAATAAAATCGATCAGCCAAACGACCGCTTTTCCGAACTCGTGGCGGCCTGAGTCCTGACTCGGACTTAACTTTAGCCCTCGTTTTTCTGTGGTCGCGACAGATAAAACTGCACTGTAAATAGAACTCTGCGCTAATGCAGTACAGCTGAAAATCTAAGTGTTCTAATCAGATTTAACAACTCTACACGATTTTGAACATAAATTGTCTTTGCATATTGTATTAGCGCAGAGTTCTATTTGGAGTGCTGTTTTTTTTGTCACGACCAGTCAAAAACTCATGTGGGTTCTCGCCGGCGCCGTGTGAATTGACTCTAAGTGCAAATTGTTTTGGAGAATAGTCAAATGATTCAGATCAGGCAGGATGAGCGATAAAAGAACGCAAAATACCTGCTGTTAAAAAATACTAGGTAAATTAAGTAAAATTTTGCTACTAAGTACTATCAAACAAGTTACCGCTCGACCAGACATCAAATAAAAATCGTTTAACAGCGCCGTTGAGTCGTGCGCGTGGTAGTCACGTGTAGGGTTGCCATATTTGGCAAGGCTCGTGTCGGGACGCAAAGAGAAAAAAAAACGTATGAATATCTTTTATTAAAAAAAAATACAAATTCTACTACTACTGTATGGACGCAATACTACACGTAGGTTGGTCATACAGCGCCGTTGAGTCGTGCGCGTGGTAGTCACGTGTAGGGTTGCCATATTTGGCAAGGCTCGTGTCGGGACGCAAAGAGAAAAAAAAACGTATGAATATCTTTTATTAAAAAAAAATACAAATTCTACTACTACTGTATGGACGCAATACTACACGTAGGTTGGTCATATTTTTCTGACGACTTTACTTTTTTAAGTAATTCTTTTTGGCCCTTTACATATTTATAAAACTCTGTGCAAGTCATATTAAAATTAACCTGACACTGTAAAATTGACTCCACAGTCTCCGGCAGCAGGCGATTTCTTTCATCAGTCCACTGGCTAGACATTAATGAAAATATTCTTTCGACAGAAGCGTTGTGGCCAGGTATTGCAAACAAATATTGACACTATTTGAGCATTTGGCATTTTCTTTCAGGATTTTCTGTAAGATTAAAAAAGTAAATCCACTTCTCTTCTACTGAATGTATGGCCTTCCACTCTTTCGTGTCAACTGTAGCCTCTAAAAAGTTTTTTAAATAATTATATTGTTGAAAGCAACTGTCGTCCAAAAAGTATTTGAATTGCTTTGATAGCGCGATAAAACGGGACGTAATAGTGCTTTGTCGGGACGTCGGGACAGAAGGCCTAATAACGGTGACAGTCCCGATATATCGGGACGAATGGCAACCCTAGTCACGTGTAAATACGTAGTACAACCACGTCTGCAGTAGTTGCGGTCCTTTGTGTTTAAATACTTTGAGAGGTCCTACTTCCAAGGAAAATGTTTAGAAACTGTCGAGCAGGAACTTTGTTGATATTGTACATAATTATATTCGATAAAGCTGTTGTTTACCTGCTACAGGATGAACGCCCATCGACAACAGAGATCCAATAAGCAAATATCCAAGAACCTTCCAACCTGGAATAAAAACAAAAATATAACACCAGTTTTATTTTTGACATTTTAATATCCAATATCTATAGGTAATTTCAGTTATAGTCAGAATAAAAGTAGTGCATGTTGTAGCAAAGCTGCATTTCTTTATGTTATAATTACATATTTCAGCGCTACTAGCGTCATCTATTAGCTTGATGGTTAGTCGTTTTAGACGTTTAAGCGTCATCTATCGGCGAACGCTATTATTAAAACAGTGTTAGCCTTAGTTTAATTGATTGATTCATTTATCGATATTAATCTTCCAGTTACACTATAATAAAGATTTCATTTAAATATTATTAATCTAAATACTAATTAAAATATAGTAATTTTGATTACTATATTTTAATTTTTGATACATCTTTTTATTTTGACATGCGGACTTTCCCTTCCCGCTATAGTTGTCAGTTCAAAAAAATAAGTAGTATAAAAGAGCTTTCGCCGAATGACAATTCTTTTTCAATTCGAAATAATTGTTTCTGAAAAAAACCAAGGTGTAGGTAGTAATAGTAACGTTCTTACTCCGTCTTACAGTCTTTTTATATCTGTGTAGTGTGTTGAGAGTGTTGAGACTTTTGTGTTGAGACAAATCATTTAATCTTTTTCCTATAACTCATCTGATAGTAAAAGCTAATTGTCATGGTTGGATTAGCCAAACACGCACATTCTAAATTTTTCCTGATTGATTTTGCACTATCAATTTTAGGCTAATTGTATGCATAATGCAACTGTTTTGCTAATACTGGTTTTATTTTGCTTATCCTATTTATTCTGTAATGGAGACACAGCCCATGGTTTTGATCGATAGTGGTTAGGACCATGCGGTTGTGGGTTCTCACATGCTGAATGGAAATTTCAGGAAGCTACATTTCGGGATCAACGCACTTGCTGCATCGCTTGGGCTTGCGCTTCGCCCCGAGAAATTCGCCTTGGGAACACGCCTAAAAACTACGCTCCGGACTGAGCATTGTCTGGCCTCTGTCCCGGTCTGCACCGCCCCTGGACGTTCTACATCGTGGCGATTTTCCTAGCCAGACCACCGAACCTGGAAGCGCTACCGGAAGTTGGGCTCCCCGCGCCACGTGCTACTTCACCATCTCCGGAACCAGCTAAGTGCCCGTGTGGTTACAAAGCTCCTCCGATACCCATGAGATACTAAGAGGCTTAACCAGATCCTTGGAGATTTCCCCACGATTTACATAATATAATTTACTGTTACGAGCGACTTGGTGTTTTAATAATAATCATATCTGCCCATATTGGCGCCCATAAACGTGGTTTAAATCTGGTTTTGGCATCTGGTGTCTCCTTCTGGGTCTGTGTGATACAAGCGTTCGCCGATAGATGGCGCTTAAACGCCTACAACCATAAAGCTAATAGTAGCGGCGAAATATGTAAATAAAACTTTAAAGTAGCTTTGCCACAATTTATCTTACTTGTAGATATCACTTTTTTTTATTACATACTACCCGCCAGACGCTGCGCTGTCTTAACTACATACTACTTTTGACTACAGATTTTATAATAAAACTAGCGAAAACCCGTTAATTAAGTAGAATGTTTAGTAACAGAAATTATCTGTAACATGATATTAGCGAGCTATTAGAGATATTTATAAGATGTCTCCATATGCCTCCCTAAGTGAAAATTTTAAAGAAATAGTGATACTGACTGTACACTCTCAATACATTTTTGATAATATTATGTTTGTGATGGGTGAGGGTGACATAATATGGCCACAATTTTTTTTGTGGAAATTCTAGCACATACCCTCCACATTTCTTTATTAATGATTAAACAAATATGAATTTTTATCCTTCAAGGATGATTGCGACCCGTGCCGACTGAGCCGCCAAAAAGTCGCGTTCTGTACTGATATTTTGTTCTACTACAAAACCAATATAAGTGCAAAAATTAGGTAAATTAGGACAACGCTGACATGAATACTCATTTAAAATCATAAAATAATAACAATTTGTTTAAAGGATACAAATTGGATAACTTCTCTTTAGTTCAGTTTTTACAGGCCTGATACAAGTTTCTATGTTGACGACACAGCACAACAAGAACCTTCGCTATTTAAATTTTTTTAGCCGTGGTTTGAAATTTGTGAATCTGTTATATGATCGAATCTTTTGAATATTCCATGTTATTTATAGAAAACGTAGAAATAACAACTAATAACTCTTTGTTGTAAAACATTATTTGATATTGCACATCCTAATGTCTTCAAAAGATGAAAATTGAGGGAGAAAAATTATTTTTAAAGAAACAAAGGTAGCCAGGTCGAACGAAACCATTGTTTAGGTGGTGTAGACAAAAAATATGGAATAATAAAGAAAAGGACAAGAAGTAAACTTTTTTCTTCTTCTTGTAATAGGTTTTGTCTAAGTTTTTTTCATTCCCCAATTTTTTTGTCTAAACCACCTGAGCAATGGTTTGGGTGACCTTGCTATCTTTGTTTCTTTGAAAATGATTTGTCTTCCTCAATTGTAATCTTTTCAAGTTTTTTTATCACTCTTGAATTTTACAGACAACTTTAGGTACGCAATAAACAGTTGCAAACAAGAAACCTTAAAAAACACGTATGAAACGACAAATGAAACATTTAATTGCAGGTCATAATTAATATTATATAAACATAATTGCACGGTTGTCCTCTTGTAACTTGTATGGGAAAATTAAAATCACAAGTCAGCACGGGTTATCGTTTATCAAATGCAATAATATTTTTTTATTGATATATTGGGTCAATACGATCATTTTAAGAGGGTATGCGTAAAAAAATATCGTACTTGAAATTTCTGGGACACCTAATGTATGTAAAAAAAATAAAGTAACAAAGGACATCATTCATTTTGGACCAAAAAATGAAAGTGCCGGCCAGAAAAAAAAACTACGATATTCGGATAGAATACACAATTTCTATCATTTTTTACTATGACGTCCAATCTGTGCGCACAACGGTTACGTCGTAATAACATAAAAAATAAAATATTTTTTTATTAATTCTTTGTTGTTAAAAAAAGATTGGAGTGACATTATAATATAAAAAAATATTATATTAAAACTTATTTAGGTACATAATCGCAAAATACTCAAGGTCAAAACCTAGTGGTCAAGATATAAAATCGTACTATTTAACACATTCATATTTATTCTTTATAATAAAGAATGTTGTCTGTTTAGAGTCAAACATTACAGGTTACTTTCTCTCAAAACTTCAAATGGAATTCCGAGAACTAATGAAAAGGGTTAAGGGACGGCTACCTGGGTGCGTGAGCGCATTGTTATTGGTTGCCGACCGCCCGCCCGCGCTACGCCAGCGGCCAGCCAGCGGCCAGCCAGTCAGTTATCCATGCAACTTTGGTTACATCGGACGGCTATCGTGACAATAATCTCTTGTTCTTAGAGCGATATAATATCAAGTGTATTTAGCGAAGCTTAATATCTGACATTATGAACGTACAATTGTGTATTTCGTGTCGTGTGCCTATTGGTGATCGCCGAAGTTATAGTTGGACATCCCGTGAATCACAACACATCGAAATCGCACAGTTTGAATTTGAAGATCTACTGGGTCATCAGGTGAGGATTATATTATCGCTATAACGAACGAATATGCCTAAGATATTTACTACGAACAAACATCATAACTCTTATGTACATAATGTTATAACATAAGCCGCATTTGCTGCTGTGTTTTTTAACAAACACAAGTTTTCAAATAAAGAGGGCCCCCCGCCCTCCGCAGATATATTATTTTTTTTATTTAATGATATATTACTAAGCTAATAAACCTTTTTTTTTCGGAATGAACCTACAGATGTTATATGCCGACCTTGTTGGCAAAGGGCCGAGCGGCAATATCTCCGACGTCAACGTGAAGTGCAGGAAGAACCTGACAACGAAGAACCTGATGTTGCAGACGAAGAAGTTGACGCTGTGCCTCATTCTACAGTTTTACCTGGATTTGTACGAACTAGTAATACGGCAAACTCTTGTGTATTTCAACACTGTGTAGACTCAACAAGACACAGAATACCAGAAAACATTATTCTACGTGTTCTTTGCCGATACAGTGTATTCATATCAGAAAACAGTCGTGTTTGCAGCGAACACCTCGAGCAAAATGAATGGCATTTACTTGCTATGTAAGACAATTTAATTCAAGATTTTAATTCTGCACAGATCGTTAGTGCGCTAAGGTTGTTAATAAACCACATTAAAACAGAAGTTTTAGATTTTGAGCATTATGAATTGATCAATAACAAAGAGTTCCACGATTGGACTGGTCTTACTGCTGAACAATTCTCTGATTTATTGGCCAACACTCCGAGCTTAAATCAAAGAAGAAACAAAAAAACAATTTTAGCAGCTTTACTTGCAAAGATCCGAACTGGAGACTCAAATGCTAGGCTCGCAACGATATTTAAAACGAGCGAATCCACATTTGCGCGAATGCTTGAGACTGGCCGAGAAGCACTTTTGCGAGACTTTGTTCCAATGCATTTGGGGTTTGACCATATGACTCGGGAAGATGTCACACGTAGGAATCTTCTTATCCCAGAAAGTCTTTTTGGAAATATTGAAAGTCCTCCCGAAGAAAGAAAAGCTATTACAATTGTGGACGGCACATACATCTACATCCAAAAAAGCTCAAACTACTTTTTTCAACGAAAATCTTATAGTAGTCACAAGTTCCGGAACTTAGTAAAACCATTTTTATTTGTCTGCTGCGACGGTCACATAATAGAAGTTTCAGGTCCACACGCTGCTACTTCTTCAGATGCGCAGATAATGCAGAATATTGCTGAAAATGAAAGTGATCATGGCGATGGATTATTCCAATGGTTCTACCAAAGCGGGGACGTATTTATTTTGGACCGTGGGTTCAGAGATGCAGTTCGCATTCTTGAAGGAAATGGTTACACTGTGAAAATGCCGGAGACAAAGCATCCTGGAGCGACGCAACTAACCACGGAACAAGCAAACAAGTCACGCCTTGTTACTATTTGCCGTTGGGTTGTGGAAGTAGTAAATGGCCGATTTAAACGAGATTTCCGCTTGTTGAGAAACGTTCATATTAATATAACATTGCACTATATGTTTGAATATTTTAGAATCGCAGCAGCATTAATAAATGCTTATCACGTGTTGATAGTAGATAATGTCCATGCTTCTGATTTTTTACAAATAATCCGGGAAAGGATAAACATGCCCAATACACTGGCAGATCTTGTCGCCAGACGTAACTTGAACAGAATGAGAGCACAGTTCCAGCCCATGTCTGCAGATATGGCTGAGTTTAATGACTTTCCTACGCTGACCGAAGAAGAATTAATATTATTTAGCCTCGGTATATATCAGCTGAAACAAGCGAGAAGTTACTATGGAGAGCATGTTCAACCAGATGGAGTTTTTAGCATTGAGCTAAGTGGTGGAATTCCTCTAGAGCTTGTAAGGGAATTGGAGGGAGAGGACTTGTGGTTGATTCGAGGGCGAATACAATCCCGACACATCTGATCTAAAACATACTATGTGTATATTGCTCTGGATAGAACAGCAACCGGGCGTCGAGCAATAAAACATTACTATTGCACATGCCATATAGGAATGAGAACCATCGGATGTTGCTCCCATACTATGTGCATAGTCTGGTACATGGGTTATGCTAGACATGACCCTTACCTCAGCCCACCCGCAATAAGTTTAGATGACGTATTTGTAAGACTAGAAAATGTTTAATTGTACGTCATTAACTTATTATTGTTATTAGCCTTTATTCAGAAGAACAATACATTTATTTTATATACATTACAAAATATTCAAATCAATAATTGATTTTTCCGTTGCGCGGTCTCTGCTTCTGAGTGCCTCTTGGCAATGGCCTCCCCCAACAGCTTCCACTCACATCTCTGACATGCCACTCCACATACACTAGTCCACATTTTGCCAGCCATTTGTACCATTTCATCTTCCCATCTTTTTAGAGATCTGCCCTCTTTTCTTTTAGCCCTTCTGGGATACAAAGATGTTATTATTTTTGTCCATTTGTCTGGCCCTCTCAAAATCAAAACATGTCCGGGCCGGACATGTTTTGATTGTTTGTTGTTTCATTTCAACTTTTTAGTTTTATATGTTACATCAGTTAGACGTGTCATTTTTCTCAACTCCTTGTTTTCTATTTTGTCTATCCTTTTCTTTCCAAACATACTCCTCTCCATAGCCTTCGGCCCAACTTCCAGCATACTTGTATGAGCTTTTGTTAGTGCCCAAGTTTGGCACCCTTATGTTAGAATGGGTGGAATCCATGTATTAAATAGTTTTCTTTTGGTGCTCATGTTTATACTTATGCATTTTACTATTTCTTTAAAGGACCAGAATCTTTTCCAGGCATTGCCAATTTTTTTTTTGTATATCTTTGGTTGTTGTATCATATATATAAGTTATAACCACTGATTCTAAGCAGGAATCTTGCGGTTAATATTGTCTATTTCTCCCAGCGCCATCACACCTTGCCAGAGTTGCCAGAGCGTTTTTTTCTTAGTAATGTTGTCATTACCTTGTAATATCGATCAAACAAAACAAATGCTGTTTAGTCTATTTATATTTCTTCTTCTTATATATAAAAATGCATTTTCAAATGTGTTAGTCGCGCTAAAACTCGAAAACGGCTGAACGGATTGGGCTGATTTTAGTTTTAAAATATTCGTAGAAGTCCAGGGAAGGTTCTAAAGTGACACGAAGTTCACTGGGACAGTTAGTCTTCTTCTTATATATAAAAATGGATTTTCAAATGTGTTAGTCGCGCTAAAACTCGAAAACGGCTGAACTAGTTGGGCTGATTTTAGTCTCAAAATATTCGTAGAAGTCCAGGGAAGGTTTTAAAGTGACACGAAGTTCACCGGGACAGCTAGTACTTGATACATATTTTTTATTTTTATTTTATGACTAAATATTTTTTTCCAATACTATTTATCAACCTTACCACTGTGTTTTACTATCAAGTATTATATCATAACGTAAGATATCCATGCTTTTAATAGTGACACTCCAACCTTTTTATCACAAAAGGATTATTTTTAAATTATTTTATTACGACGTAACCATTGGGCGCACAGATTGGACGTTATAGTAAAAAATGTTAGGAATTGTGTATTCTATTCGAATATATTTTTTTCTTTCTGGCCGGCACTTTCATTTTTTGGTCCAAAAATGTATGAAACGTGAATGATGTCCTTTGATAAAAAATGTGACCAACACAACATAAATAATATCGAATAAGCACAATCTAGCTGTACCAGTGACTAGACTCAGTAAAATAAGAAATTCTTTTAAAGGTCAGTGTATACGTTTCTATAAACAACTCCCAGAAAATGTCAAATATTTGTGAATAAATAAATTTAAAAAGTAGTTAAAAGACATTTGTGTGCCAACGGCACACCCTGGGAATAAGATGACCCTATGATGCAATTTCAGTTTATCTACTAACTAAACAATGTACTTCTGTACTGTAATATATTGTAATTTAATATTTTTTTGTTTAAATGTATTATATAATATATTTCAGAAAACAAAACCATGTTTTTTATACTGTTTTTTTTTTTACAGTTATTTGTTTACAGACTCGCAAATCTTGTGAAAACATCCTAATACAAAACTAAATCACTCTTCAAAATAGAATACTAACATAGTGATATATTTACTAACAATTTTGATGGATTTGTGTGGTCCAAAATAAAGATTTATTTATTTATTTAAAAGTCGCCGAAACCATGACGTCACGCTTTTGCAAGTTGTATGAAATGTTACATTACAGTATAATTATTGCTAATGTTTCCAAAATTTGTGTGTTTAAGATTATACTTACTATAGTGAATATTTTCGTATATGATGTAGGTAAGTATTTAACTAATGATGTACTTATGTTTTTGTGTCTAAAATCAAAACTACATATAAAATGTTAGGTACATATATTTTTTACATTTATCACTAATTGATAACATATATTAAATTAAACTAAAATATATTTTAACATGTAGTCATCTACCCTATTATTCCTCAAAACACTTACCATAAAGTTTGATCACCACCGCGTCGAAGAACAGCTGAATGATCAAGTTCGTGAGCTCCATGGGCGAGGGCGGCTTGGGCCTGACCACCAGCGGCCGCAGCGAGTAGAAGAACGGCTGCAGGAACAACCACAGCAACTTGCCGCCCGTCGTGCAAAACAACTTTGCCTCCAACAGCGTTGGCAGATCAACGTCGATAACTTCGTCGCCTTGGTACTGCACAAACAACGGTACATAATATATTTATCGATTACTTATGTATACGCGAATTCATTGTGTTAAACAATTACGGATTGTGACCACGGACCCACGGCTGCTAGAAAGTAGCCGAAACGTCGTCTGGCAAAAGAATAGTGCACCACGACACAATCCAACACAATCCGATGTTTAATACCATGTGTACCTACATATGTATGTATTATATTTTTTAAAGTGAAACGAATGTGCACTCAAATACGTGTTTGATATTTTTTCTGCCGCTAGGGGGTAGACCCAACTCAGACAAAGCGTCATCTGGTGGCGTAAGTGATATAAAAAACGGTCAATAAGAATTTTCGATTCTTTTTCTGTCACCAGGCGGCGCTTGGTAACCCGACAGTCCTTGTCGCGTCAAAAGATGTCACGAATTTAAAAACCCTCATTGTAAAGTGGGCAATCGGCTACTTTTCAACCGCAAACACGGGCGCTAAGATAATACTTATCCCGCATGAGTAATAAAATATACTAAAAAAACCCAGGACGCGGGTTAAGACTTAAGACGTAGAGAAGTGCTATGAAAACTTATACCCTATTCTTTATACTTTATATTATTTTAAATTATTTTTGATTTTGATTTATGCAGGATTTAAATTATTTTATCTTTTTACAATTACGTGTGTGTTTTACAGCTACGTCGCGCGTAAATTTTTAATTTTTCTTTTTATTTCAAGCAATTGTTGTAGTTTTGTACTGCGCCAACAGACGGCGCTAAGCGAGTTATTAATAATTTGAGATGGTGAGCTGTTATCATAACAGCTCACCAGATCTTATATTTGTCCTATCAAACCCCATATCATTACTGATGAAAAGTGAAAACCATCAACAATCGGACAAGTGGTTTTTGTTTTACACAAATGTTTACTGCAGCGCCCAATGGCGAACTGTTACCGTAACATAAGAACATTTATCCATAAAACCCAAACCCATCACTGAAAACCACATCAAAATCGTACTAGTAGTTTCGGCGATACATTGCAACATTAAAATCGACAAACACCCTCTCGCCCAAAGGCATATACCGTCTCGGTTCCTTCTTGAGTAATACTTTTAAAAGTGATTAGGGCTTGTATTTTTACCTTATCTTTAAAAAAAACCACTAGCGATAAATCCGCTAGCATAATAATATTTAAACAAAAATATTTTGTACGATACTACATACAAGTCACTACGCAAATATGAGCGACACGTTAGTCTTGGAATTAAATGTCAATCATTTCGAATATTTTCACATGGCGAGTACGGTATAGAATATAGTAATAAAACAGCACTCAGCAGTGAAATCTATGTAATATTATGGAAAATGTATATAGAAACCAAGTTCTATGCCACGGTTCATTCAATGTTGGTGTCATATTATGGCCATTGTCTGTACAATGTGCAGTCTTCGATGGCAAATATTAACCACGGAAAATGTAACCTATTGGCTGATCACACCGATGGATTCCAATCACAGATACCAGTCGAAAAATAGTGAAAAAGCAATAAAATATTTTATTACAGCATTGTAGTCTTATGGTAGTGGGTGTGGGAGCCATCACTTTTCAGTCAAAAGTGATTTATAAAGCCAGCTTGTGTAACTTGAGAACTATTTATCAAGAATAAGGGGAGCCATTTATTTATAATTTAAAATTCATAAGAACAGATACATGGATTTGGTATTATTTGATATAAGGTTGCACGTTAACCAATTTTAACAAAACCTAATCATACATCTTTATTGTAATGTTATACAAGAATCGTTGCAGGCTTACTTACCCTATGGTGTTCCAAGTGATATTTTCTGAAGCTGATCGAGATAGGGATGCCTATGGGCAAGTTGGCGAAGAAACCGAATAGTCTGTTGTGCAGCGGCCGATTGTGGCCAAAGGCTAGGTTGTGTGCTATTTCGTGTATAGCTGAAAAAAAAAGATCCTATTTTCACAGTCTTTTAGCGTAAAGTTAAAGTTTGAATAAATTTAATCTGTTAAATAGAAAAAAGTGTCGCTCGCTCACGTTTTTCATAAATAACATAATACATATTATATTATTTAGTAGCGATGTTCTGTTTTAGCCGGTTTTTTATGGTATTTTTCCGAAGTTTACCGTTTTTCAGTTTATTAGTTTGAACAGATTTTAACCTGTAAAATGGGAAAAAAATGTTTGCTCGCTCGCTCTGCTCACTCGTGTTTGGCTTAAAGAACATATTATGATATTTAGAACTGACATTCAGTTTTAGGCTATTGATATAATTGTATTTTTCGAAGTACATAGGTCTTTCAAGGTTTAAAGTTTAAACAGCTACAAAAAAAAAAATGCTCGCTCGCACTAACCTAATATTAAATGAATTAGGATGGACGTTCGGTTTTAGACTATTGATTTTTATGTATTTTTCCTTACATAATTCGTCTTTCAGATAGGATTAAGAGTAAATAGATATTAATCCGTGAAATAAACGACATTTTTTGATAGTTGATAACCGAAATTTACTGCAAAATAACTAATTGGCCCGGGGCGCCAATCTTTTAATAGGCTTCTAAATCACAAAGAAATATTAAATGAAAAAATTTATGGCACGTTTATGACCTCATTAAACATTTATTTCCATAAATGGCACGTTAATACAAAAAGGTTCGCCATCCCTGGCCTAAGACCTATGTGGTGGCCAACAATGGCCTTTATTGCGCCAAAATTGAAGACGACAAAATATAGTCCTTACAGTTCTCAGGGTGACCCTACGACTTCCAGACAGGATAATTCGGTATTTCCCAACCCAATGTCAAAACCCTATACAAATAAAGGAGTGACGGTGATAAACGTAGTATAGTTGGCGAGTGACAACAGAGATTGCCGACTCTTCAGATAGCGATCGGTAAGCAAATACGATTACAGCTGATAATCTCGAGTGGACAGCCAGATAAGATAACGCGTATTATGTGATTATTTACTAACTAATAAAGTAATTTGATACCGAGACATTGCGACTTATTTGGTAATTTCACTATTTTTGTTATCTGCCATAATTAACTGTCAGGAAAATTTACAGTTATATTTATTAATTTAATTTACAAATTTACATTTATCTTATGATAAATACTTAAAGGTATGTAATTAAAAAAAAATCAAGTTGGTTGAAATACAATAAGGATAAATGGCAAATGGACTCATTATTATCAACTTTTTTAAAATTATATTTGGGTGCATTACATCTAACTGTAATACAATATGCTATAAAATAGATTACAAGCTTGCCTCCACAGGTAGCAAAGAGATTATGCAATTACTTAAAACTACATTCTTCAGAAACGGTTGAAAACATAGATGTATTATATTATAAAGAGGTAGATATGGTATGAGAGCGCAGAAAGTGAAAACTCTAAACTGCCCGAAGTTTGTGGTTAGTATGCGACGAGCCGGTCGACGAGTAGCACAGTAACTTTACAAGATTTATTACTATCAGTAAAGTATTTTCCTAAAAATATATATTTTTAACAATAAATAATCGCAAGAAAATACTTGACAGTTTATGACGTAAGGAAAAAGAAAAGCAATGTCAATATATACCTTTTTTGTGAATCTAATAAGGATGCATGCATTTCTGCCATAGAGTAAATAGTACAGAAGCTGTATGAATGTCGTTATTTGTACAGAATTACAGAACGTTCACATATTTTATTTTATATCTAGCTTCAAAGATATTTTGATAAGATTGACGAAAAGAATTAAATTATATCGTTCAATCAGATACATAAATATTCTTTACATTAAAATATATAATTTCTAAAAAATTGTTAAACTACAAAACCGTGAGTTGTGAGATGTTAAATAACTTAGAACGAACTGAGGGCCTAACAGTAACAGTAAAGTAACTGCTACTTTTATTTGATTTCAATTTATCATTCTTAAATTTTTCTTCAAGATTTCCAAGTAATGAAGTAGGTAAAATACAAGACTGGATCGCAATAGTTCGCGAACAAAGAGGTGAAGCCGGATGGATGCCCTCAAAAAATGTTAGAATTTGTAGCATACATTTTAAATCTACAGACAAATATAATCTAATGAAGGTCACACTCTTCTTAAAAAGAGTTATAATATTTATTTATTGTTTTCTTTTAATATTTTGATACTAAAAATTCCTACGCGCCTAGACTTTAAAGCCTGTATTTAAGAATTTGTTGATTTTTGTATAAATGCCAATGTCCTTTCACAACATTTTGTTATATTTTTAAATTTTAAATAAACAAAAAAGTGATTTTAATAAAAATATAGTTTTTTTTTATTATTCAAATAGTGGACATAAAAAATAGAACATTCGAATATCATAATTTTCGAATATTTGCAAGCCCTACTTTTTACATAATTATACCCTTTATCACAGTATACATACAACAAAAAAATATTTTTTATGAAATGAACCAATATTATATTTATATATTTTTTATGAATGAACTGCTGAAATGATGATCGCCTGATGGTGAGCGATTACCGCCGCCCATGGACACTCGCAACTACTAACAGAGGAGTTACACTTGTAACTCGTCTGGTGTCCCCAGTCCTTTAAGGATTTTAAGGACGCAAGTCCTCATATTATTTCACGCAGGTTTTCTGAGAGATTTTCTCAAGAAATTAGCTGGTCGAGCGGACCCATTCATGCCGAAGCGTGGCTCTCCCACGTAAAATTTTCAAAATTCGGTCAACACACGTCGGAGTTACAGTTGAAGGTACGAAAAAAATAAAACAATATATATACAGCCGAACGTATAAACATTAACCGCCTCTTTTCTTGGAAGTCAGTTAAAAAGAGATTGATGTACTATCAAGTTTTCCTAGTGAGGAACAGATTCTGGAAAATAAGCTAACTTTTAACAAACTACTTTTTTGACGTTATATTTACACAAAGCTTAGTTTAAAAGGAGTATTTTGTTAAAAATATTTTTTTACATTTCGGCCGGAATCGGCCGGACGGCACATAATATGCCGTCCTTTAATTATTACTTTGCAGAATTTGTGCCACAACATCAATACTATTAAAAAGAGCAATAATACAAATGTGTTTTTAAATACCAGGCTTCGATTCCTGCTTGGGACATTATTAAAAAAACAAAAAAAATTAAATGCATGTCGTCAAAGGTAAATAACCATGAACGAAATAGAATTTATATACATTTTGTTCCTTCTGTACCGTTAAATATTCTATGGCAGAGATTCCAAACTTTAAATGTGGAAGCTTGTGTAATTGGTATTGACAAACACTAGTCATCTTTTTCTTTGCTATTGATTTAAGAATGCCATCCCTTTCACGAATTTTTGCTATTTGAGTGAAATGTAACAATAATAAAAAATGTGTCGCGACACAAAATATTGTCAGTTTTGTAAGGATATAACGTATCTATGCCTATGTAATAATTAATCAAAGGTTTAAAAATTCTGGTTTGTCACATCGCAGAGTTATTTCACTGGTAACTTACGGCCCATTTCAATAACCTATCTATCTATAATTATTTGTTAAAAACGTCGCCATTCAATAATTTGACGGTTTTTTGCGATACAAGTTTGACGTTTCTTACAAATAGTTATTGGTAGATAGGTTATTGAAACGGGTCGTAAGTCTAGAGCCTCTAGTATTTATGTGCCTCCGAAAAACACACAGCATTGTTTTGAAGAAAGCAGAGTGTACTTATCTGTTCCGGTCTGTTTTATCGTCTTAAACGGGTTAAGTGACGTTACTAGATGGCGCTAGGAGCACGTTCATCGAGTGGGGGCTGGACCAGCAAGTGGGGGCAGCGCGCCAGCGCCGCCATTTTCCAACTCATAGTGTTGTGTACTTTCGCCGCGTTCGATCTTAAATCCATTTTGATTGGGTTTATACTAAATTTTTGCTTTGAAATAAAAGTGTTTTTAGTTAAAGGGAATTAACAAGCCCAAATTAATTATTTTTTTTTATATTTAAAAAATATATATTTTTTATATTTCGTAATTTAAAGTGTCGAAATTAGTTCGGTACCAAACAAAGACAATGACGGTGATTTGAACGAACGGGTAGATAATAATCAATGGTAGAAATAAAAGTCAGAGGAACGTGACGAGTCAAATTATTATCATCAACAGGTAACTAAAAAATAATTTAACTGGCAGATGAATCAAGATTAAAATTATTAAGTGATCTGCAACATTTTAATTCACCTACTTGGCGTCATGTGCGTTATAATAAAGTTTTGAATAATTTTGTTGCTCAACCGGGATTTTGCAATTAAAAAGTTAACGACGAGCTTTGTAACAAAGGTAAAGACTTTTTAGCACCTACAGAACTAGTCATGGCGGCTTTGACTAACGAACACGTTATTATATCAACATCAGCTAATGAAGGCCGGCCTTCTATATATAGTAGATTGGGCTCATAAAATCCTAAAGAAGTTAATTCGGATACATTATTTAATAAGATAACTGAATCTTTTGGCAAATCTTCACTCTCTTACAAATTATCTAAAGAGGCCTTACAAGTTGTGTGTGGTAAACGTGCAGATTGAACGTGAATGAAGAACGTGCACGTACTTTATTGAAGTTGACGTCAAAGATTAATTTCCGAAATTACTGATAAAAACGTACAAGCTGCGTTATCAAATATATCGACATGTGAGGATTTTTTGTTTGAAAAGACAAGATTAGAGGCTTTCATAAAATCTCAAGGAGGCGCCCATAGTTGGTTAGCGGCTGTTCTCAATAACCTATATATCCGTTATCCTTACTACTAAAGATAGTCAAATCTTTGCTTTTGTCTTTACTCGAGTTTCAATAACCGATTTCCTACCGAAGCGGCTCATCTATCGGCGGAAGGACGGATAGCCTACTAGAGATAGTGACGCTCATATAAATCTTAGCTAACTGCATTTCAATTTAAGTTTCAACTTACTCTCCGATAGGCGAGCTTACTTTAATAACGTCATTTGCTTATCTCTCAATGTCGGCCGTTACACCTAGTTTTGCCGAGGATATTAATGTGGGAGGTGTTGTTTTTGTATTTCTTCTTTATTTTTTGTTATTTAAAAAAACAAAGAAAATTCGAGCATAAGTTTTATTTTCTAAATACATACATAAAGGAATACTGTAGAAGTGATGATAGTGATATTAAATTAATTCAAATAATCATAGATTGCGATGAATACAAAAAACTAAGGCCTTTACATCCGTTATTGGATGATTTATACAGTATTCTCCGAGCAAAGTAACCACTCTTGAAATACTGTAGTGCCTTGGACAGGTGGTTTTTAAATGTCGTATGGTTGCCCAAGCACATACGGCAATTTCACAACATAGTCAGCCTAGTCCAGAGGAATGACTGGTCCTTTTCCTCACGATGTTTTCCTTCACCATTAGAGCGTCCGTATAATGTAATATATGTAGATCTGAAAAAGTCTCATTGATACACGCCACAACCTGGGAATCGAACGTGCACTCTCTCGAGTGCGAATCAAACGGTCTACCCACTAGGTCACGGAGCTCAAATGAAGACAGCGATACGAATAATATCATACAAAAGGAATGCTTTGAAGCAGTTACTTGTATTTATACAACCACATTTGGTTGTAACTTCTAAATTTAAAAAATTTAAAATGCAATAAAAATTAATGAATTATAGTTGTTTTGTTGTTTTATTTAACTAAAAACCCAATAATTGGTCTTATAATGAAAAATCGATAATACGTACAGTTTTTGTAATTTTTTTTTCATTTTGGCTTTAATCTAGCACTTTTGACGATAATACGTAAAAAAGTTAAGATATAATTTTAAATTTCGATTTTTTTTTATTTGGAGTGCGACCTCTTATTACATAGTATAGTTACATTCTCTTTGATTCGAAGTTTGATTTCATTTTAAATTACACATTCCTTTTCACGCGACTCCTTGCGATAAACTGTTATGTTTCACTATTGAATTTGATAAAAAAAAACACGATTACTATAGTAAAAAATCATTTCGAGTTTTGATTCTCAATTTTAAGTACAATATTTACGCTTTTAACTAATAAATAAACACACCGGCATATTTAGCGGAACACAAAAAAAGGTCCATAATAAAAAAAAAATGTTTTATTTTAAAATCTACTTACTACACTTCTTTCGTTATTTAATGTTTTATTTGTTTTACTTAAAATGAGATCACATTAAGAACAGATTTTGCGAGTAAAGGCTATTTGTGAAAAATGGTACATTTTTGAACTTTTCATGTAACCGGGAAAAGTGAAAATTAATATTAAAATAACAATTCATTAAATTAGAAAAATGGTGAATAATATCGCGTATTTCCTCCACGTGCTCTTATTAAAGTTTCTACCCGTCTAGGAATACTGAGAATAATGTTATAGATGGTCTCCTGTGATAGTCTCCGCCATTCCTCAACTACGGCAATTCGCAGTTCACCCACGTTGGCAGGAGCTGGAATTCTGGACTTAACTTTTCTTTCAGCAAGTCCCAAACGTGCTCTATTGGGTTCACATCCGGTGATCTCGCCGGCCACTCCATATCTCATATCTCTCATATCATTAAGATAAGCTCGAGTTACCCGAGCGGTATGCGGCCGAGCATTATCCTGCATAAAAACAAAATCGTCACCGATATATGGGGCAAACGGTACGACGTTTTCTTCTAAAACTTCTCTGATATAGCGGTCTGCAGTCAGACTCCCTCAGTCAATCACTACCAAGTCTGTGCGAGCTCCCAAACAAATGCCCGCCCAAACCATTATTGATCCACCACCGTATGCAACTGTAGTTTCAAAATTTGTCTGAATGTATCCTTCTCCTTTGCGTTTGTATATTCTTTGCCTGCCGTCAATTTGATTTAAGAGAATTCTGCACTCATCACTAAACAATAAAAATAAAACTTACTTCATTGGTCCGCGTTCCAAAGTCGATGTTCCTGAGCAAAAGTTAACCTGTTTCTACGATGATTTACCTCGAGCCTTGGAGCCTTGGCGGGCACAAATGAACCCACACCAGCTTCTTCGAACCTTCTTCGTACCGTACGCTCACTTACGGTTACACCTCGCACTGCTTCTAACTCATGTCGGGCTTGGACGGCCGTCAAATGGGGGTTCCTACGTACACGAAGCCGAATGAAACGATCATCCCTACTCGAAGTGCTTCTTTTTCTGCCTTGTTCTGCTCTTCTCACATAAGTACCGGTCTCCCTGAACCGTTGGATACTGCGATGGATCGTTGAAACTGGTCAACGAAGATCTCTGGATATCACTCTGTAGGTTTGACCATTTCTTCACATTTCGAGTGCCCTGGCAATCTCCGTTGGGGCTAAGTCAGGCATAATTCAGTCCCCAACTCCAAAAAGATACGCGATTAAAAAAAACTAACAAAAAACAGTATTTCAATAAAATTTTAAATCAAACTCAGAAGGAAGAAATACTCGAAGTTCGCTCCAGATAAAGTGTATTTGAATAAAATTAAAACAATTGCATAAAATGTGATGTTCAGTTGTTTTCTTAATTTGAAAATATTTCTTTTTAAATTAAATGACGTACAAACCAGCCATTGCTACCTTATATGATACTGATATGAAACCTTTATTTTATGTTCCGCTGAATATGCCGGTGTGTGTACATTAATAATAAATAAATATATAATTGTTTAAACTTGAATTTTTATGTAGTTAGCAAAGAATGAAACGTTTCAAGAGGCTTGGATAGGCCAGAGGGAAGGATGCTATCTTTTGTTGGACAATAATAAATAGTTCCTATCTTTGATTGTGAACCGCAAGTTAAAGATAAACCATAACTTTCTGTTTAACGGGGATAGCTATATTTCATTAATCTTAGATATGTTATTGAAAACGGATCGTTAAAACGAGATAGATCGGTTTTAAAGCGGCAAATGCCTGACCCAATCGTCAAGGTCAATTTCGTCACCTGAATAATCAAATCTTGGAGGATATAAATTAAATATCACAAAATCAAACTATTAAAAAAACCAATACTAATTCTCAAAAACAAAATAATTCATTTCGTAACAACATTAGAAAGTATTGACTATCTAACACATTTCACGAGGGGGCATTTAATAAAATTCAAACGTCATTGGCGATCTATGGGAGCCAAGACCCAAAAAGGAGTAGGCAGCGATTTCGGGTTCTCGAATACCATTGTTAAAAAAACCCCATTAATTTTACGAACGAAACGAATACTAAAACAGTATGCAACCAAACCTTCAGCAACATTGAAAGCAATTTAGGTACTATTAGAACAAAAGGTACTGCAACCAGTAGTCACCAAAACACCCAGTTTTTCTGCGGAAGAAGGGCGACTGTTCTATAAGACCAATTTTCAATCTTCGACAGCCAAACGAATTCGTGAAAGCAATACAGTTTCGGCTGATGTCTTATGCAAATGTTCCAGAATTTCTCCAACCACAGGATTGGAAGATAAAGTTGGACATTTCAAACCCCTATTTCCATTTGCTAATCGTAAAATCGCACCGACCTTTCTTAAGAGTCAGCTACCTAGGCCAGTTATTTCAAATGACATGCCTGCCGTTTGGCCTGGCCTCTGCTCCTTACTTTTTCTCTTCTGTAACGTGTTGGGTCACGGAGACCCTACGTGCGAAAGGATATCGAGTGCTAGTCTACCTAAACGATTTCCTTCTAGCGCACCAGAATCGGAGCACTTTGCGTCTGCAGGCTGCGGAAGTCGTGAGACACTTGGAATTATTGGGTTGGCAAATAAATTATCGGAAATCGTTTCTAACTCCATCTCGCGACTTGGAATATTTAGGGGTTCGTTGGAGGACGTCAATAAATACAATGTCGCTTCCAGAAAATAAAGTTCTAAGCATGTACAACAATATAAAACAAAGACTTCTACAAATCTTCGGTAATTACAAAAAGCATACTGGGACAGTTTTTTTGTCATCCCAAGGGGAAGACTACATTGCCGACACCTCCAAATTTTTCCGAAGCGGTTTGCCCAGACATTACCCCGTTTAAAGATCCATTTTCCGAATTATGTGTATTGCGAGATGGTGTGGTGGCTCGGCGCCATCCATCGCTCAGTCCCTATACACAACAAACCTACGACAAACTATTTGGTGACGGACGCTTCAGACCCACGTCTGAAACGTCTGAAGGTGGGGTGCCCATTTTTACGAAACATTACTATCTGGAAAATGGTCAATGCAGCAGAAAAAGTGGCACAGCGACAAAAAAAGAACGCTGTCATAGCAGCAATACAAACAAAATCAAAAGAGCTAAAGAACTCGCCCATATTATATCAGTCGGACAATCGAACCCTAATGAAGGAAGAAGGAGGAACGAAATCGATAGAACTGCTAGCTTTAACCTTCCAGCTTTATCAGTTGACCGAAAAATTGAACATAAACCTGTCAGCACATTACCTTCTAGGGAGGTACAACATTATAGCGGACAGACACTCGTTTGGCGAGATACAACTTGTAATTTTATTGTTTCTTTTTATGAATAAGCAAAATAAAAAAATAAAAAACGTGCACTCGTTAACGTTGAAAGTGTGGAAAAATAAGAGGATGATCTTCGGAGGAAAAGAATTTACTGCGAAGTAGATGGCGTGCCTCAATGTTAACAACCTACTTGCCTGCGATTAAAAGATAGCTTGAGTGGTGTTCTAGTGGGGGAATAAATGGTAAAGAAGCGCAACCATTCGAAGTAGCGAAATTTCTACTTCCATTTCAAAGAAAAGTTATCATACATAGTACTGTATGATAACTTTTCTTTGTATTCTAGTGCACAAGTCTGCTGTGATTACGTTTTGTGGACCTCACACCGAACATTACACCTTCTCAAATTTCATACACTTAAAGCTATTGTTCTTCCTGGTGAAGAAGACTATGAGTTGGAAAATGGCGTCGCTCGCGCGCCCCAACTTGCTGGTCCAGCCCCCACTCGATAAACGTGCTCCTAGCGCCATCTAGTGACGTCACCAAAACCCGTTTAAGACGATAAAACAGACCGGAACAGATAACTACACTCTGCTTTCTTCAAAACATTGTTGTATGTTTTCCTCTTCGGCACATAATATCGGTTTTATTGTAATTTAAAACCATATTATTAAATCATCAACATCCCGTTTTCTATAACCGAAATTTTTTACAATGTGCTGCTCTCCTTTTTGAGAGACTGGCAGATGGCAACACACTTAAAATATACGCGCTGATTTTGCTTGTACGGCGTATCCATGGACAGCTGATATCGCAGATCGCTTTCCATCAAGTGATCCGTCTGGTTCTCTCCCCTATATCAAGTACTAGCTTTTGCGTAAATACAGTACAACGCTGTACTTTTTCGGCATAAAAAGCGTATGTGTTAATTCTGAGCTCAAACTACTACCATACCAAATTTCATCAAAATCCCTTCAGAAGTTTTTGCGTGAAAGAGTAACAAACATCCATCCACCCTCACAAACTTTCACATTTAGTAGTAGGATATTAGAACAGCCTGTGTCGCTTACTCTCCAAGCTTTATTGGCTACAATAAACTTACCCAGCATAAGAGAATGGTTGATGACGCCACCGAAGCAGTACGCCACCAGTATAAGAACTGGCCAGCTCATGTGCTGCACCACCGGCAGCATGACAAGCTGTGTCATCACCATGCCCGTCACCTGCCACTTGAACATGGGGTCGTATCCGTACAGCTGCTTTATTTGCGGGTACTTTTCTGAGGGCAATACATTTTTTTAGGAAACGCACTCGAAAAGCTGCTCCGTGTACCAAGACGTAATGTAAAACTAATATGCTAATAACTGATAGTATAGCCAATAAGTGCCAGTGAATTGGCTTCACAATCACAACAGTAGATATACAGTTCGCGGTTTTAGGTAGAGCATCAAATTGGGAGTGGCACCAACCACTAGAATTCAAATTCTAGGACTACTTTAACAACAAGGTTTTGTTGGTTTTTGCCATTAACCACAAACAAACAGTTTCTTCGATACCGGAAATTTTTGAACACAATATTCTGACTTGTATTTAGTGGTTACCTACTCGGGACCTAACATGTTGGGTGCAGGTGTTAAATTCGAGATAAGATACTCCAACATGTAATCACTACACTACGCACGAGTATTTTCCACCAATCAAAGAAAACGTCTATATCGAAACGTGATTCCAAACATTGTCTGTTTTTCGCCGACTTCCAAAAAAGGAGGCGGTATATTTTTTGTATGTTCAACGATTACTCCGCCGTCGGAGGACCGATTTTCAAAATTATTTTTTGCTGTCTTTTACCCATTGGTATTAATCCGAAATTGTTCCCGTTGTCACCAAAGCGGTGACCTGATGATGGGATTCATAAGGAATCGAGGGAACTCCTTAAAATTTATATAGACATATAGTATTAGATTTCAAGTTTTTCGGGAGTAACCCAAGCATATGCTACCAAAAAGTAAGATTTTGCACCAAGGTATGCCCTGGATCCAAAAGTACTGAACGGAAGTCCTTATGAATAGGTACCTACATGTTTGGGGATTTCGGCGTTGTTTGAAGAACTGCAAGCATATGCTACTATGTCAGTTACAGTAATCATCATTTTCATCACCATCATCACACCATCACATTATGATGATATAATAGATACTTCTCATAGTCTTTTACTATATACTATAGTTTTTTAACATTACTCTGTCCGCTGCCGTTTATGGACCTTTTTGCAAAATTATTTTGTTCTGAGGAGGAGTGTTGTTTTGAAATTTGGAGTGCATAAATAATAATGAGTTGATATGATCTGGCTAGTGGCAGTCATTAAAATCAAAACTCCCGAGTCCCGCCTCTTATCTGTATTGGGGCGTCTTGTTTTAACTAAAATTCATGTCATGTCCGAGTAGAGCGATGAGGCCGATGGGCGATGACTAATCCCTAACACTTGACTAGTTTATCTACCTATAACCAAACCAGACCGCAGACACGTGTAGACCGTCATGTCATCAACTCGTCAGTAATCATAAACTAAACATTAAAACACGTTAACGTGCACGTGACAAAATATATTAAAATACACTCCACGCTTAATTTTATACCCTTTCGAAGTTCTGTTTGTGTTTGAAATAATACCACAGATTAATAAATAGTTACTTCGTACCTACATCAATGACAATGCATACATCAACGTAGTCTAGGGATATTGTATGTTTCATTAAATATCTAAAAGTCGGTAAATGATTTATGATACAGTACCTAAATGGAATACTGATAGGCAATAGCTCATTTTTAGGTCCTTTTCGTGATATTTTTTGTTTTAAATAGAAATTATCTTTTTTTTATGGCCGCAGTGAATGATATCAAAACCTCATTTCTTCTTTCACATTCACTAGCGACCCGCCCCAGCTATGCACGGGTGTAATGAATTATCATATTTATTTATCTTGAATCACTCTGCACAGGGTTTAACAAAAGTGAGTGATAAAATTTACTTGCGTAATTCTTGGTTTAGGTATTATTCGAAAAGCAGTATGAAAAATTTGTAAACCATACAATTTTGGAGAAAAACCAATTTGAAATATCGCAAAAAATATTTGAGCAACAGCCCTCAGAGGTCATTGCATCTAAATTCCACGTGTACAATCGCCTGATTATATAAACTTGATGTAATCAGGCGATTGTACACACTACACGTGGACTTTCATTCACTAGTCCAAAGCCGAATGGACCGATTGGTCAGCGTTTTGACTTAAGGTGGAACGATTCCCATACTAATATTCCGGCCCATTTTCTGAGGCAAATGGTAATAATAATGCATGAAGTTGTGCGCAGCTATGTCCTTTCTATTAATTGCGCTCGCAGATTGAATAAAATAAAGAATTTTCATACAAAAATCTAATAAAAATCGATTGAAAAAAATCCTTAATTATACGCATGTGTGTGTGACAGAATTTGCGTAAATACACAAGTTTTTGCGACGTTGCATTCGAAATAATGTGTGACGAGGATAGCCTATGCTTCTATCGCATGTGCGCGACGTTGTCTGGTCTACTCTGTCATATTCGCGCTGCACTAATTTTCTACTTTCTTCAAATCTTTTGAATCTACGTTGACAATGTTGCCAATATAAGCAATTTTCCCTAAATTAGTTTGATTGTTAGACCAATGTTGCGATATACACCTTGCAAATAATTTTCTTCACTCTTTTTTTATTTTTTGAAATAAAGATAGTCGTATAGTGCCTCGCATTTTCTCGATTGATCTAGATCATTTAGGCAATTGACGTTGCAATAAAAATACGATAACTTTAGTCTATATAAGGTAATTCTAACACGGATATAGCAACACTGCCGTTCCGCGTTCGTGCGTCAATGATTGTTGCTGTAACAAGATGTTTTTTTATCGTTTATTTTTGTGTGGTTTGTGCCTTGTGAATTGTGAAATGAAAAACTAAATCTGGAAAAAATGGGTCCGTGTCGGACATCTAGTGCGCGTTATAAAAAGCACACATATTCAGGGCCGAAAAAGTCTCTAAAGCAAGTTCAAGCTCAACTAAAACGACATCATGGCAGTGATCTAATGTCGTAAGTATAAACTATAATTACAGTCCGCGTGCCATCGATTTTTGTGTAACAATAAATTGTTTATTCAATATGCACATCTTTATCACTTACACTAGTTGTTTTATTTCAGTCGTGACAAGGTGTGGCGCGAAAAAAAAACAACTCCACAAAATGAAACACCGGGAATTGCTAGGTTAGTTTGTGCAGCATGTATACTAATATTGTTACTGGGACCTAGTATTGACTTGAATTTAGTTTTTTACAGAGATAATAGTGTGAAAACTTACAGCAGATAGAAACCAATTTTACGAGTGGAGGCTACTTTCGATACACAAACATTGTCTCAAACATCAATTCCTGTCACTAATACTGAAACTGAAGCATTGGAAATAAATTGGCCAGTGCTTGATCCAACGTTGGAAAGTCACAAGTTGACTATTGAGAAAACATTTGATAATAAGTTAGCTGGTCTGTCTGGAAACCGGATTGTTGAGATACAACATGTTGTTCGCTGGGCGTTGGCAATGGGATATCATTCAGGGACTTGTGAAGGCAGTGCGATTGAGTTTAATAAGAATAATTAAAATCAATATATGGACATCGTAAATTATAGACTGTCTCTTTTATTTATAGATATGTAAACACAGAAAGACGACGAAATCCCATACAAAAGTTAAAACTGTCCGCTATAAGAATAATGCTACAACTAAAGACATGCTGTATGGGCAACAAAACGAATCAGTGGCCAGAATGTTCTTTACAGAGAGTTATAAAAAGGAAGTCCGACCAGCTGGCCTCTTTATTGACGAACAGTTTGGGTTTTTGAGTGTCAGTCCGGATGGTAAGAAACATTTTCTTATTTTTAGAAACTTTTGTTTCCATTAATAGATTGTAACGAATGCATTATGGTGCATAATATGTATAGTGACTTTATTTCTTTTGTTTCAGGAGTTGTGCAGGATGAGGATGCATAATAGAAGTAAAATGTTTTCCATCTCTGCACTGCAAAAATCAAGACATCAATAATGCTGCCAAGAATAACAAAAACTTTCCCATTATTGAAAAAAATGGATTCTTGAGTTTAAAACCAACTCACAATTATTATTATCAGGTAGGTTTTATAATGAAGATTTTTCTTTTTACACTACATGCCATATTTTTTGCATATAATACACTAAGAAAATATGTGAGGTGTACCTATTGAATAAACAAACATTGTGTTTTCAGGTCCAGGGACAAATTTATATTACGAAGAAGGCCAAATGCAAGTAGCATTTGGCCTTATATGCATATGCTTTATAGACGTGTCATCAGCATCACCTATAACAGTAATAGAAGTAGCAAAGAATGAAAATTTCATTAATAGTATGATTCCACAACTGGTGAAATTTTATAAAACCTCAATAGTACCAGAAATCATACTTAGGCGAATCCCTAAAGGTGAAAAATGCAGTAATGTGTAAAAAGGGATGTAAATAAACGTTTAATAAACGGTTTTGAATTCAATACACTTCACGTGTTTTATTAAGTTTTTATCATAATAATAATATAAGGTTACACAACTACATGTATTTCTTTAATACAAATTGTTTATACAGAACAATGATTAATAAAATTAATGATAAAAATGAAATAAAATAGATTTAAAAATTCTGTGGCCGAGATACGAACCCTGAACTTTAGGAACTATATTACAAGTGTGTATACCGTTATGCTATTGTCACTTAGTCGAACATTGCAAAATTATGTATTACTAGATAAGTAACAGAGAACGGTTAGCAAAGTCATGCATGTGTGAGTGATAACTCAAAATACGATAAATACCCATTTTTTGCAAATTACTGTTCAATAAATTAATTTATTTACATTTCTATTGCTTCATAATTATAATATTAGCTCGCGAAATCGTATTCCAAGTTAAAAATATGTAAAGCGAATTCGAAAAGTAACAAAAACCACAAAAGTGCAGAAGTGGTGCCATCTAGTTTTTATTTGGCGTCCCTAGGACCCTGTCGTTCAACCTTAAGACTCATACGCAATTATTGTTGGTCCGCCCGCGCCCGATTAAATTGGGAGGAGCCATTTCAGTTTCTTATAGTACCTTGAGCTAGACCCATATAAAAACATCCGGGTGCTATAGGTCTTTTGATAATAAGTGAAATACTCGGCATAATTACCTACATAAGTGTGTAAGAGTGACAACTACGCCTGTGTTATTTTATTACGTTCTGGTTTACCGACAAACAAGTGAAATAATCGGGATAAGTACCTACTTAAGTGTGCAAGAGTGACGACAACGTCTGATGGATACGAACTACGAAAGATGTTAACTTACGTAGTAACTAATACCTAATCTGTGACGTTAACATTGCACCGACCGGGTTCGTTGCATGTCTCAGCTCGCCGCCGCGCCGTGCGGGGGGCGCGCGCGCGGCTCGGTGGAGCTGAGGTGCGCAGCTGGTACGTACAACTTGTTTCTAGGGTTGGCAACATTTTTCACGATATGATAATGAAATAAAAATGTATGTAAGTCAAAAGTAACTCTTTTAAAGCTGCTACTTTCACAGTGAACTCTATATAAGGGACATATATCCACACTTAAATATTCTCACTCACTCATTTATTTGACACGTTGTATTTTGCTGAAAACTACATTAAAATCCGTTGAGTAGTTGAAAAGATTAGATTAATGGATCCAATCATCAGGTCACCACATAGGTGACAAAAGGAACAATTTTGGATTATACCCTTTACAGCAAAAAAACTATTTTGTAAATCGATCCACAGACGGTGGAGTAATTGTTGAATATTAACAAAAAAAAGAATGTAGGGAATATTATGCAGCCGAACGTAAAACCGCCTCCTTTTTTGGAAGTCGGTTAAAAAAACAAAAAGTTATCTCAGCTGGCAAATAACACTGCTAAACAAATATATTAAGTTACAGACGTTATAGTGTATACTTACACTTTATCGTAATAATGTTGTTGTAATATAGTACAACCACATTCCTAATGTCTTTCGGGAATTGTCGTTTTTCATAGTCTGTCATTTCCAAAGAAAACCGATAATTGCCGGGGGACATTATTAATGTGGTCGTACTGTAAATGTAAAGGATATCTACCAGACAACTGACAAGACTAGTTTAAAGGATACATGATTTTACGAGATAAGATAAGAAAATATATTATCTTTCATCTCATCACATTATCACATTATTATCAACTAAGCAAACACTGCTGCTTGGAAGTTTATGGTTATTACCTACCATGTTTATGTAAATTATTGGTTTTAAAAGGATTATATAATAGAGAGAACAATTATTCCACGGCGACCAAAGATAAAATTAGGTTAGATGAGAAGCGTAGGTTAGAAGGAAGGACATAGGCTACATTTTATCGCGGCAAAATGTACGGTTCCGGCGAGATTTTATTTTGCGCGCACGTAATCGCGGGCAACACCTAGTATAGTATAAGTACTTAGATAATAGACATTTTTATTTTCTAGGTGATATTATTATATTTTAGGTTTTCACTGTAAGTCTGTAAATATTGTTCATTAGAGAAATAATTACTATTGTTCTCACATTGTTATTGAATAAGGTTTTACTAATTGCGCTGACTGGCGGCTGCAATTACAACCCATGTGTTAATTTCTAACAAGTCTTTGAACTTAATAGTGATGTCTGTCTTACTACTCTGTATTCTGTGGTACCAAGATGAAATGATAAAAGACATTGGGATTTTGCAAAGCGTAATTGCATCTAGGTTACATTTACAACGTTGCATATCTACAGGGTAAATACCGTACAATTTTTATTTATTATAATTATTATAATTAACAATTTATTAATTATCACCACTACTCTAAAATATGAAATTTAAATGAAAATTGTACAATCTAAAGGTATTTTGGTTTGTGGATGCAAATTTTTTAAAAGCTTAGCTGGTTACAAATCCAATGTTTTTTTTTTATTATGATAGAGTTTAAACGGCTCAGGCGCGAAACGCCATAGTAGCAAAACGACATACTCTCATATAATATATATACTCATATACGTATTCACAAAACGACGAATTCTCAAAAGGACGGAAGTACAGCCGTTCAGCTCAGCTTCAGCTCAGCAAATCTTAAATTGAGTTTCTTTGGACCCATTACCGGTTATGAAATATGCCCCTACCCGACATATCTAAACTGTGTTCTACTTGTCTTTTATCTTCGTATTAAAAACTTGCGAGAGCACTGTTGAGCCCTGTGACCTGACACACATCGATTTTATACTAGCTGTAGACGCCTACGTTCAAATGTCAGTTTTATGGTGGTTGCAATTGAAAAACTATAATATAGCACACCAGTAAATTTGATAACTCAACACTTGATACTTCGATTTTTAGCTCTATTGTATATATTTAGCGCAGAGTTCCATTTACAGTGCAGTTTTTTTAGGCGCAACACCTAAAAAATGTCGTGGGAATGTAGGCTAATGGCCGCAAACGGGGTCTGTTAATGTATGTTATAGTATTCCATAGGAACATTGTATTTTTTGGGATAAAAGTAGCCTGTGTGTTTGTTAATCCAGAGCTTAAACTTTTACCATACCAAATTTTGTCGAATCCATTCAGTAGTTTTTGCGTGAAAGAGTAACATCCATCCGTTAGCTGATACTACTGACATAACAACTATAAAGGTAACTATAGTACTAAGGCGGGTCAATAAGTCCGTGACTTTTTGAATTTCTAACCTCCTTACTGAAAAAGCAACACTACTCCTGTCAACAGGCATCTGTCAGTTGACTCCTATCAAAATTTGAACTTGCTGCGTCAGTTAGTTTGTGTTTTACAGCTATCTTTATCAGACTATCCAGTAACTTAAGGAAACAATGGAAAAAAGTGAATTTCGTGTGCTTATTAAGCATTATTTTTAGCGAAAAAAAACCATTACCGAGACCAAGGCTAAGCTTGATAAATACTATGGGGACTCTGCACCATCGATTTCAATGGTAAAAAAGTGGTTTACTGAATTTCGTTGTGGCCGTACAAGCACTGAAGATGCCGAACGTCCTGGACGCCCAGTTGAGGTCTACACCCGAAACAATCGAAAAAATTCACGATATGGTGTTGGCCGACCAAAGATTGAAAGTGCAAGAGATTGTGGAAGCGATAGGCATCTCGCATGGCTCAGTGGTTTCAATTTTGAATGATCAATTGGGCATGAGAAAGCTTTCCGCAAGATGGGTGCCGCGTTTGCTCACAGTCGACCACAAACGCAATCGTGTAACAACTTCACAGGAAGGTTTGGCGTTGTTTAATCACAATATGGAGGAGTTTTTGCGCCATTTTGTAACCGTGGACGAAACATGGATCCATCACAACACACCAGAGACCAAACAACAGTCAAAACAGTGGGTTTCTAAGGGTGAATCGGATCGCCAAAGAAGGCCAAGGTGGGTTTGTCAGCCAATAAAGTTATGGCGACTGTTTTTTGGGATGCACGTGGGATAATCCACATTGACTATCTTCAAAAGGGAAGAACAATTAATGGGGAATATTATGCCAACTTATTGGACCGCTTCAATGAGGATTTGAAAAAAAAACCGACCTCATTTGGCCATGAAAAAAGTTCTTTTTCACCAATACAATGCAAGGGTGCACACATGTGCAGTTGCCATGAATTGGGCTATGAATTGCTCCCACATCCACCCTATTCTCCAGATTTGGCTCCGAGTGACTACTTCTTGTTCCCAAACCTGAAAAAATGGCTCGGTGGAAAAAGATTTGACTCCAATGATGAAGTCATCTCGCAAACAAAGGCCTATTTTGAGGACCTCGACAAATCATATTTTTTGGAAGGGATAAAAAAATTGGAGAAGCGTTGGACAAAGTGTATAGAGCTCAAGGGGAGACTACGTTGAAAAATAAAATTATTTATTTATCAAAAAATCTGTGTTTTATTCCAAAAGTCACGGACTTATTGACCCGCCCTCGTATATTGCCTATACAGTCTTTTTAAATCCCTTGCAGTACCAAGTCTCCCGTAAGGATCAAGTATCTCTCCTCCCGTACATGAAAATCTGAACATTCAAAACCACGTTCGAAATTCATACAATTTATTTATATCACGGACTGTACAATTTATGTTCTTTTGAAAGTAGAATGTATTGAGTATAAGTCCTGTAAAGAGTATGTTGTTATGCTACGTTATAACTACTATGGCGTCTTGCGCTGTTTGAGCTGTTTAAACTATACTTTATAGAACTATAAGAACTAAACATTGTCCAATCTTTGTCTTTAGCAAATTTTATTTAAGCTTTGATTATACTAACAAATATCCATCTATGCAAAGTCCAAAACTTCAGATTCTTATTTTACTTTACTAAAGTGAAATTATAATTATTTTCAAATAATATGAAATATGTCTTAGACTTTTTAAATCAAAAGCTCTAGGAATATTTTTTATTACATATTGTGATGATGTGGCAGAACAGACAAATCAAAATGCAATTATGGTATGTAGAAATTACACACACAATTGAAATGAACAAACAGTTAATCTACTTCAATCAAATATCATGTACATATTGTACACAATTGACAATTAAACTATATTTATTTTTGATAGTGCACAATGCAAATAATAATAAAATTACGAAGTAAATAAATACCACACTTAACAATGTTATGAATACTACAATATAGCTATTTGTTATTTGAGCGATTCTACGACAAGAGGCAAGTGGTGCTGTTATGAAAATTATCAGATCTCATCAAGAGCCAAGAGTCCGACTCAACATACCCTATTGCCTATACCCTAGCTGTACAAGGCCTAACTTTACAAACTATACACCTTAGTCAATAATGTGTGGCTTGGATAACAGAAACTTTAATGTTAAATAGATACTTTTTCACCTTGCGTTTTCACAGTACGTAGCAAAATGGCCAAGCCACATATATTGACAATGACATAAGAATTGACATAAAATGATATAAAAATAAAACAATAAAGCCGACAAGAGTTCAAATGAAATAATCACAACTGCATTGTAGTGGAAAAGGGAAAATTGTTTCGGGTGAAGTGCGTGATACAAGTTTTTGAAGTTATTTAAGTATTTCTTTTTCCTTTCCATTCAATTTTTCCTGTTTCTTTTCCTTCTTATTAGTTAATTTTGTTATTAACAGAATAATTATTTTTAGTATAATAATTAGTATATTTAGTGTTTTTAGTTTAATAGTATATTAGTATGGACTCTGATCCACCGGATCCTAGTGGCGGGGATGGGCTTTCGCCAGATTTATCCGTCGTCGGGACGAAATCTTCAAGGAGTGGAAAGTGACGTCATCCTGACAATATTATTCCAATTCAAAAAAAAATAAAATACGATAACTAATCCGTCTATTCAGTTAGTTTTCAACCACCCAGACTTTTTGGCTGCAAAAAAATATTCTGACATCGACTCTGGTCCATTTACGGTCCAGGTGTCGAGAATTGAACTAGACAATACTTCCGGGGCTGTTTTAAAGCCAATAAATTTTGGACATTTCCTTTTTAAAAATAATGTCAAACACATTGTAGCTGATGGTATTAAAAGATCAGGCCGCAATAGGGTGACCATCGAGTTAGACAGTGCTGAGAGTGCTAACTATTTTATTAGTAATTCTATTTTAACGGACAATGGATATACAGCGACGATTTCCGCCTACAATGTGTCCCGTATGGGCATTATCCGGGAAGTTCCCGTTGAATGGTCCATGCAGGAACTGGTGGAAAATTTAGAAGTTCCAAGTGGTTGTGGACAAGTTGTAAGGGCTCGGAGGCTGAGCCGTAAATCATTCATTGAAAATTCTCCGACATGGATTCCCACACAGTCAGTTGTGCTTACGTTTTCTGGGCAAAAGCTACCATCACGTGTTTTTTGTTTCTATAATTCATTGCCAGTTGAAATATATAGCCTTCCGAACATACAATGCAACAAATGTTGTAGATTCGGACATATAAAGGCACAGTGTAGATCTCAGCCGAGATGCTTTAAATGTTCTGGAACACACGAGGGTGAGACTTGTACAGTGGAGAGCCCGTCTTGCCTTTTTTGTTCTGGCCTCCATCAAGCTAACTCCAAGTCTTGTCCTGAACATTCAAGACAAAAATCGATTAAATTGTTAATGTCTGAGGAAAGCATTTCGTATATAGAGGCTTCTGCAAGATTCCCTCAAGTGAGGCGCTCATTTGCTGACGCTTCCAATTCCTACCGATCCTCTCTAGCTCCTCTTCTCTCTTCCAATACCTCTTCCAACTCCCCACAAGTTCAGCATTCATACCGAAAAACTGTATCATCTCCTCGTCGGACTCCTCCTCCAATAATTCTAGGTTATGACCATCATGCCTATCAACAAATAATTGAAAATCCTCGTTCGTCCTCTCCAAATGGGAGTGCCTTTATTACCCCCAAGAACAAGCAACTCAAATGTCCCCTTATGGTTTAATGTCTCCAAATGAAAATATGCTAGAATTCATGTTTTCCTTTCTTATTAATTTTATCTCCCGTTTTAGTGATGGGTTACCGAACAATATCATTACCCACTTGACTAAGCTTTCTTCTTTTATTCCTCAAAATGGCACACAAAATAATTCAATGGAATTGTCGTAGCTTAAAAAATAAAAATCAAGAAATTAGATTCCTAATTAAAAAATTTAATCCTCTTGTTTTGGCCATCGAGGAAACATGGTTGAGGTCTGGTTTTCGCTTTAAAATTCCTGGTTTTTAATGTTTCCGGGATGACCGGAGTCATGGGAAGGCTGGCTCAACAATTTTGGTTCGCAATAATTGTAATTATTCATATATACCTACCCCCTCTCATAGCGGAGGGTTAAACATTGCTATTGCCCGTGTAATTAATACTACATATGTTTCAGTGTATATTCCAGATCCTAATCCTTCCTTACTATTAGAATTTTCTTCGATTATATCCTCCATGCCTCCCCCTGTTGTGATTCTGGGTGATTTCAAACTTCACAATATGTCATGGGGTTCTTATTAAAATGACAATTTATCTTGTTCTTTACTGGATTTTATAGATGACAGTAACTATGTCATACTTAATGACGGCTCTCCAGCCCGTAGGATTTCACTATTACAGAATCCTAGAAGCGCCGTAGATTTGTCATTTGTTTCTTCTACCCTTTCCTCTCAGTGCTCCTGGTCCATTTTACCTAACTCGTATGGAAGTGATCATTTTCCAATTATTATTTCTTACCAAAATTCCAATAGACCCGTTACCTTTGACTCCCCTCCTAGGCAAAAATTTTATCTGGCAAAAGCTGATTGGGATCTGTACTCTTCTACAACGAATGAGGAGTTTCAATCTTTTCCTTTAATTATTCCGGATAATATCTTTAACATTTATCCTTCCATAAAGTCGGCTCTATTACGAAGTGCTGAAAGAATTTTGCCCATTAAAAACACGGTGTTTTTAGCATGTCCCCTCCGTGGTGGGATTCTGATTGTACAGAGATTTGTAATAGACGAAAGGATGCAGAACGAGCTTATTCATCATCGATGTCTATGACAAATTTCCTTTCATACAAGCGAATTGCTGCACAGGCTAACAAACTTTTCTCCAAAAAAAAAAAGACTTGGGTGGCAACTTTTCTGTGAGTCTATCCCCTCGCTCTCATCCTTCTCTTGTGTGGCAGAATATTAAAAGATTTCGTGGGTCATTATCAAGTGATAACCGACTTTCAAATAATCCCTCATGTTGGATTGATTCGTTTGCGGAAAGACTGGCTCCACCTTCAGTCCCGACACAAGAATTAAGAACTTATGAAAATTCTGGTTCGGTTACAAGTGACCTTGAAACTCCATTCTCGTGGGAGGAATTCCAGTTGGTGTTGGGAGCCCTAAAGGATTCAGCCCCTGGTATTGATGGGATACCTTACTCGTTTATAGTTAAAAGCAGTATTACTGCACAAAAAATTATCCTTTACGAATTACCCTTAACGCTATATTTCAGTCAGGTCTTCCTCCGTCGGAATGGAAGACTCAGATTATTATACCTGTATTAAAGCCAGGAAAACCTGATAGTGTTCCATCTTCATATCGTCCTATTGCTCTCTCTTCAACACTGGCAAAAATTATAGAACACTTAATTAAAAATCGACTGGAATGGTTTATAGAAAGCAGAAATGTTCTCCCTCATACCCAGTTTGGCTTTCGTAAAAATGTAAGTACTATGGACTGTTTAGGTATCTTTGTAACTGATGTACGTTTAGCATTTTCCAAAAATGAGTCGATAGTAGGTGTTTTCCTAGAGATAGCATCTACATAAATGTTTGGAAAGGACTTCCACAAAGTTCTGTTCTTAGTCCAATTTTATACAACATTTATACCAGTGACCTTGAACTCTGTCGGTTGCTTTTGTAGTATACTGCAGTATGCGGATGATCTGACTTTATATATTTCACGAAAAGATATTATTCAAGGTGTCAATCGACTTAGCTCTGTTGTACTCTACTTAACTGACTGGCTGGAGGATCATGGTCTCTCTATTTCTATTGAAAAGAGCTGTGTAGTGGTTTTCTCTCGTATTAGAAATCTTCCTAATGTTTCTATAACTAACAACAATAATTTTTTTCCAGTTAGGGATAGTGTTAAGTATTTGGGCGTATATTTGGATTCCAAATTGTCTGGTTCTTCCCACATTAATAATTGTCTTAAAAAGGCGGAAAGAAATTTTAAATGTCCTCCGCTCCTTATCGGGAGTTTGGTGAGGCTCACACCCATATTTTCAGAGACTTGTGTATAATGCATTGATTCGTAGTCAATTGGATTACGGGTCTTATCTACTAGAACCGTGTAATAAAACAAATTTGAAAATGTTTGATAAACTTCAGGCAAAATGTTTACGGTTAATTATAGGTGCAATGAAATCATCCCCAATTAATGCACTTCAGGTAGAGTGTGTGGAGCCTCCTTTGGCTCTTTGTCGACAGTATTTATCTGATAGGTTTATGTTTAATGCCTATCAGTGGTCCTCTAACCCTCTTATTAATAAACTTTCTTCTTTACAACTTTCATCTACTAAGTATTGGACACATAAAAGTTTTCCTTGTCTTTTGAAAAGTTATCAAAAACTCGTTTTCTTACCTTGTCCAGTAGCTCAATTCGCCATTAATCCACTGTTCGACTCTTCATTCTCCTCTCTTATATTTTCTCCAAATGTTAGTTTTAATTTTCCCATTACAAAAGGTTGTCCTTTTGCTAATGTTAAATTTAATTCAATAGTAAGCAATCAATTTAAAGATTGGACTCTTATATTTACTGATGCATCAAAATCGGAATCTAGTTGCGTTGGTAATGCTGTCTGGATACCAAAATATAATGTAATTCTCAATAACAAACTCCCTTCTTTCTCATCAGTATTTTCTGGCGAATCTTTAGCTATCCTTGAAGCGCTATCCTTTATAGAATCTCACAGACTGAATAAGTCTATTATTATCTCGGACTCTAAAAGTTCTCTTGAAGCTATTTTGTCAAACCAGTTTCGGTGCAAATTAAAATCCCCTTTAATTATTAAAATTAGAGAGCTGTTATTTAAATGTTATTGCAGTAACATTCAGGTTGTACTTGCCTTGATCCCCGGGCATAGTGGCATTACAGGAAACGAATGTGTAGACCTTTATGCTAAAGAGGCTTCTAAGTCTGGTGATTTAAGTAATTTTAAAGTTTATTGCCAAGATCTTCTATCTCTGGCTAAGACACATATGACCTCTGAGTGGAATAATATTTGGACCAATTCGTGTAGAACTAAGGGACGATTTTATGCCGAAATACAAGGATCTATACCTAGTAGGTAGTACCTGGTAGTACCTGGTTTTTTAAGTACTCTAAAGCTAGCAAATCTGTTTGTTCTACTATTTGTCGACTTCGCCTTGGACATTCGTGTAATAATGTATTTTTGGCCAAAATAAGAGTCAAGGATAGCTCATTGTGCGAGTGTGGCTTAGATGAGGGTTCTCCTGACCATATCTTCTTTAACTGTCCTATAAATCTTTCTTTATATGACTTCCTTCCTACACACATTCCTCGACCCATTAATCTTAAGACTATTTTATCCTACGTCTTTACTCCATTTGTGAACACTCTATGTTCATTTATAGCTTTAAATCACATAAAACTTTGTTATATATTACTAATATATAACTTATTTTCATTAAATTTTATTTTATTTATATATGTTCTGTATATTATTTTTGTATTAAAAAAAGAGGCTAAGAAATATTTGCTTTGCATATCATTCTGTTTTTATACTAGTAATTATAACTTGTATCTGCATGAGGTACCAATGAAGTCATTGCATGAGCCATTCCCTGCACTGTACGCCATCAGCTTTTCACTGAACATCTGCTGCATCACTCTGACGCTGGCAACTCCTATTACAAGGAAGGCTATGCTAAAAGAAGAAGAAGAAGAACAATAAAGACAAAACATCTGATTTAGACACAGTTTGATTACAGATCTTAAAAAATTTTTTAGTTTGCTTCCTATTACATATATTTACGAGTCTGATTTAGGTCCAGATACATGGTCACTATATTTTTATTGAAATTAAAATAAATTAAATTTTTATTTCCAAATGAAACTTAACAAGCTTTTTTCGGAAAGTCAACAGAAAACGCTACCATCGGTTCAACCCTAACCCGCCGAGATGAACCGGCGTAAGAAACTCGCACGGGGCCATCTTTTAGCAAAATGATGGAAAATTGTTATTTTGAAAGAAATATAGGTACTTTACATTGTAAATTTAAATCTGTTAAATATATTTTTAAAAAAAAACAAGTACATAGAGACTTGCAGGGGAGCATCTTACTCCCAAGGTGTGCAATTGTTAACAAAATCATTTACTTTATAATAAGCTTTAGCACACAAACATTCTTTTGACTACTTTTTTTTTTTTATTAATAGAAAGGTTTTAAACTTTTTCTGGGATCCTATTGTATACGACATTGGCTTTTAACAGATTTACTTACTTTGCTAAGTCTTATCACTGGTACATCTAGCTTATGCTTATTTCTAGTGTTGTTTAAATAATTGTCACTATTCTTCTTGAAATTGCGTAAGTTTTTTCTAGCATATAATAAATTATCCAAAATATACTGAGAAGCTACGGTCAGTACAGTTCTTTAAATTTTTCTCTCAGATTCAAAAGTTTAGTTTTACTTACATGTCCCATATAAGTAAAACTTAAACATTTTGTTTTATTTGCATTTAAAAGTAAATTATTAACACTAAACCAGTTTACTATATTTGAGAGAGCACTGTTTACCTCGTCATAATTTGATGGTTGTCACTTCACTTTAAATATTAGTGAATTGTCATCGGCAAAGAGTACTATCTCATGCCTATCTTGAACTAGATAAAGCAAGTCATTTACGTAGATGAGAAAAAGAAATGGACCTAAAATAGATGTCTGTGGACACCTAATTCGATTTTAGTCCCAGTGGACTTTATACTATTAATTAACCATTACACACCCTTTGAGTCCTATTTTTAAGATAAGAACCCAAAGTAATGCCATAGTGGTGTAATCTTCTGACTAGTGTAGTATGGTCTACACATTTAAATGATTTGGAAAGATCGCAAAAAACCCCTAATGGATACTGCGCCTCCTCCCAAGCCTCGAATATACTACAAAGAAGCTGCATTTGTAGTAGACCGACCTTTAGTATAACCGAATTGTGTAGTATACAATAAATTATTTGTATTAAAGTGTACTGTTAGTTGATTTAAGATAAATTTTTTTTAATATTTTTACTAAAAGCCGGAAGTATTGATATCGGTCTATAATTTACTGGGTCAGACTTAATTCCAGCTTTGAAAAGAGGCATAACCTTACTATGCTTCATTAAGTCAGGAAATACACCACTTTTTATACAATTATTGTTGAATATTATGGCTAGGTAAGGAGCTACAATGTCAATGACTGTTTTGATAATTCTGGTAGACATAACCCAGAGATCGGTAGTATTTTTAATATTTAACAACTTAAATGTATTTAAGTTGCCAAATAATTAACTCTGGAATCAATTTCTATGAATTTAAAATTGACTTTACATTCCTTGACATTATCTCCAAGTGCCTTTTCAGCAGCTGCAGGCAAAGAATTTAGGCATATTGTAGTTGAGACCGGAATGTCAGCAAAAAACTTCTCAAAGACTGTTGCAACTTCAAAGTCAGAAGTAATCTTTTTATCATTAATACATAGTAAATTATTTATTATTATTAAATTGATTTCCACTAAACTTAAATTTATCTATCCTGGTCGTTTAACATATCCTGGCCATATAAAAAGTAATAATATGACTTGCCCTTCCATGAAATGATAAAGATTGTGTTTCAAAAACTCCCGTTTAGCCTTGGCCAAATGTTCTAAGAATGTGAGACCTCCTATAGTAGAGTCATCCATTTATTATCCTTGTCTCTTGTGTTACGTTGTTTGTTTTACAGGAATGTTCAATACCCTACATAACGCTAAGATGTTTGTTACAATTTACATTGAGGCAGGGCTTCCCAAACTTATTTTGACTGTCACGCCCTTGGGAATGTACCCCTTTCTTGGCGATGCCTGACGTGCTTGCTTTTGAAAGCATATAGCCTTTCAAAACAGGGTTCAAGTTTCGAAATTGCCACTGTCATCATTTCTCTAAATCGCCTCACGACGCCCCTGGACGTCGCGCAGTTTAGGAAGCATTGAATTAAGGTCATTTTTACAATGTGAATACAGACTGACATGTTAAAGCAATGATTGTATAGTGTTTACTGGTTAGTAGACGATTTATTTAGCTAAGTAATAAAACATAAAATAAATTTTGTTTCCCAGCATTAAGATAACCGGCAAGTAAACGGTCGTTATGACTAGGCGTAATCGCACACTAGCAAAATTACAAATAATTTTAAGCATAAATGACGTAATACGTAACAAACCTAGGATGATCTTTCGGCGACTAGCATGCGGCTCCTCTGTGTGAACCCATTCGAAGTCGTCTCTAGAAACTTTCGCACCCATATTTAGAACACTAATAATCTATTTAATACTACGCAAAATTTTAAAACATTTAGAAAAACGGACTGTAATTTCTGTAATAGAATAAAAAGTCGCAAGATATTATTTAAAACACAAATGTCTACAATAGTTTCCAATATTTTTAAGACGACACAATTAAAAATGACAAACGCGACCAACAGACCGCAAAGCAAAACATAAATTAAAGTTTGACAGACGACAGTTGAGTGTTGACACTTGACATTAAAACAAATGTCAAACTGAAATATATTTTTTTTGTATTTTTAGGATGGTAAAACGTCTTCGTCATCTCACGCCGGGCCCATGAAGGGTGCCCCTCTACATGGGGTAAAAATTTGGGTGACGCACCCAGTACGAGTAATTGACGCAGTGTCAGTATTAACTTTTAATATTCCCTTAAAGCCCCCGCGGCAGGACACAGAGGAAAACCGAGGCAATCAAATCACAACCGACCTGGGAAGGAGGGAATAGGGAGATGTGTTCCCGAGCCCCCAAACTTTTGATGTCATTTACGGCCTGGCCACGGGGATCGGCGGTGCGAACGGCGAAGCGGGGGGCGAGGCGAGCATTCGTGCGGCACCGTTTGCAAGCCACGGGCAAGTCGCGTTCGCCGCCGTGACCAGTAAGGAAGTCCGGCAGCGCAATGTCTGTATCGAAATTATCTCGATATTGCTCAGAAAGTAATCGTTTTTTGGTTCAAGACCTAATATTTGGAAGAGATTGTGGAGTACATGATTTGAATAAGAATCGCGGTATAGATGGAGAATTCCACAAGTACGAGAAATACAGAATATATCCAGAATTTTTTTTGAGTATATACCAGAATGAGTATTGAAACCTTTGATTATATTCTTTAAGAATAAAAGTCTCGGTGTTCATTTTTCGCGGCGAAAACAACTAAACTCGTTTGATCACTGCAATTTTCGCCGCGACTGCCGCTCAACCATAGTATAAAGAGGGGAAGTAGGCACTCCCGCCCAATCGACGATATAATTGCCTACTGTCTCAGGGTTGTCACTTTTAGCTCAATTTTGATTTCAGTGCCTATAAATTGGCAAGGGTCAGGAAGTTGTATTTTTTACTTCTATTGTCTGGGTGAAGGGTTTGTGAGATCGGTTTTACCCTAAACGATGAAAGAAAGAGCGACGGGTCAGCAGACAGGCAAGTGTAAACGGTAGGTTACTGATAAACCATAGGTAATCTGAACAGAGACAATTCTGGAATCGATGAATTATTAAGACACCCAAACACACAGCAATACGTTCTCCTGCGATTATCACACATTTTTCATTCATTTAGCGGTGTCGAAAGGCCGTGACGCGCGAACCTCGTGCGGTGTTAGCCCCGACTGGATGGCGCACTGAGAAACGGGTCGAGATTATGTTTAAGTGTGCGTGCGGTGATGCATGGATACTATGGCGCACACAATATACAAGCCGAGCGCGGTGCGTTTGTATGAAGATAACTTAGTATAAAGAGGGGTCTTTATACTATGGCTCAACTCCGTGGCTCGCGCCGTACTGATTCATGCTTTTGTTTTGCTTGCCCGCCGCGCCGCAAACCGCCCGCGCGATTCGCTCGGTATATTTCGCCGGTCGCCGTTGCGCGTGGCTTGATAAGTACATTGCTATGCGTTTATTTCAGTCGCTAGACGCTCCGCCGTTCGCGCCGCGCGAATATTCGCATCGGCGAATGCCCCGTGGCCAAGCTGTTAGGACAGTAGCTTCAAGTCTACCACCAGATAGTTCAAATTTTACATTTTTTCAAACTAGGGGGCAAACAAGCCAATCGGAGCACCTGATGGAAAGCGACTACCGTTAAATTTCTTTTGTTTTCACCTACCTAAACCATGAACGAAGTAGTGAAGTCGCAAACAAAATTTTTTCAAAAAGATTCCTTATAGAAATTGTTGTGGAACACGTTTCTTGGACAACATATTACAGAAAAGTAATACTATAACAAATAATACTATAAGATATAACTAAGATTGAGGCGGAATACAGAAGGGAAACTAATTTTGTACAGTATCACCTAGTTCTAAATGGCCTTTGGGAATCATCGTTCATACATCATCTATCACTACCATAGAAATATTTACAATGATTGCCCAGGGTCATTAAGAAATTAGTTGTAAACTGTAACAAACCTACATGACTTAATGAAACACTATGTACTTTTTTATGTATATTAAAACTTATACACTTTCTTGTACCGGCGGTTCATAGCCCTCGGGACGTTCAGACTTGTCTCCGGCCTCACCGCGCTTGCCGCCACCACCCTCACCGTGCAGCTCCATCAGTTTAGCGATCTCGAAACGCGGCCTCTTTAACACCTTGACCTAAATATGATACACACATTAGTTTTTTTTTTGTAGTATGAACCTTATTTGATTTGTGTTTTAGAGTTCTTCAGATATAAAATCAAAAGGGAACATGAAGTTTCATCATGTGATTGATCATTGCGAGCTAGGTGTGTCATCATTTGAATGTACGGTAATCATAGGAAAGTTTTTTGTATCTTGTTTTGAGAAACAAGTAAATTTTTTAATTCTTTCGGGAATCAATGTTCGGCATTGCCAGAAAAAATCAATAATTACTAAAGAACAGCAAGAAAGTGGTTGCAGTGTAATATTTATTATTGTTAAAAAGGAATATACCTTGCGGATGCAGACATCACGGAGAGGGTAGATGCTGTGGCAGACCTTCTCAATGTCCTTGGCAATGGAGTCAGGTATCAGCTTGTTCACAACTTCCTTCAGCTCTGAACTAGCTACATCACGGGTGATGATTTCACACATCTTCTTTCTGATAGCACGGACCTGTAATAATAGTATAAAACATTAACTTTATTTAAATTAATAAACATTACAATAACAAAATTAGTATAAAACAATATTTTATTAAAAGAAAATTTTTTTTGGGAATGTTTATGTAAGTGTAGCAACGACATAATGGGCCTTTTACATCATTATAAAAAGCACTAAGTTATGTGGAAGCATTAATATCTGCAGCTTGAAACGATATAAAGGTTATGATAAGACCATTATATAGCTGGGCTGCAATATTACTGAAATTTAGGATACATTTTGAACTATTGTGTATATATGTTACGTTTATAATATGTTTAAACCAATTTCAAATAGAGCAACATATTTTGAAAATAAATAATAGAAAACTAAAAAGATTGAAGATTTCACACCTGGGTGTGCTGAGCATAGCAGGTCTTGCGCTGGCTGAGTGTATCTTTGTTGGTGAAGCCGATGCAGAAGACACGGAGGAGGTAGCCATCGGTGGTTTTCACATCAATATTGGCCTCAACAAGGGTTTGCCATTTCTTCACCATCCATCTGAAATTTTTTATGGGATATGTAAAGCATGAGGTAAAACAATTATTATCCGATTATTATATTTATATTGAATATGAATTGAATAGGGTTATTAGCAGTTAATAAGAAACATCACATCATAAATATTGTCATTATAATTTTAGATTTTCTTATTGATAACGTTGTAGCAGTGACTGAAAATGCCCATAATCAAAAACATTAAAGCAAGTATCAAGTGAAAGCATATAATATATGCAGTTTGTAACGATACAAAGGCGATTATTCAGCCTTTGAATAGCTGGACTGCAATTGTATATTGTAATATTTATTATAATATTGTAATTGTATAAGTGAGTGTACAAGTATAAGAACAACAAAATATAAAAATAATATAAATTTACCTGAGCTTGTCAGTGGTGAGGTCCATGCCGTGGAAATTGCAGAGAACATTGCGACCTTGCACATCCTCAGCTATGAGACGGAATTTGCGGAAAGACCTAAAAATATAAAAGATGTGTGCATCAAAGTACAGCAAACAAGTATATAAACCAGGATAGAACAAAATATATTTTAATACATTATACATTACATGTTGTTTCTGAGGTAAGGTTATAATATAGCCAAAATACAGACTCTACTATCTGAACCTCAGTTATCTGGAATACCACTACCACAATCAAATAACTTTATATCTTCAATTTGAATGTAGATCAATCATTGAGTTATGTCAATCTTTAATGTAGTTCCTATTGCCACCTTCCAGTACAATTATCAGACCCTGGATGACATCTAGCTATATTATTTTACTCTTGTGGTTCAGTGGTTTAAAGCATGGCTCTTTCTCTTGACTCAGGGTGTCATGGCTTCAATCCCCAAATTGGAACACAAAATGTTGTTTTCAAGTCTGGTTAGGACATTGCATGCTGACAAGATAATTATAATGCATGGGTCTGATGGGCATGCAATAAGTCAAGTCCTGCGCCTGATACCTCTCAGGATATGTCAATCATAACTCATATATCACACTGAGTTAGGAGTGTAAAGGAAGGATAATGCTCATGTGTGCTCTGAACATATTTGGACAGTATAAAATAAGTAGTACTGGTTAGCCAGACTGGTTTTAACTACACCAGCTAGCCACCAGCACCACCAAAATCGGTGTAGAAGGTAATATTATATTATGATATGCAAAATTTTGTACAGAAACAGATAATTTCTGATTATCAGGATTTTTGGTAATCCAAATGCCCATTGACAACAATAAGTCCAGATAATCTAGTATACTGTTACAATTAAGTTAAATTGTCAATTATGTTAGGAATAATATAATTAATATTGTAAGTACCTTTCAGCATCAGTGTCGGCTTGCAGATCAGCCAGGGACACTTCAAACACGCGTCCCTTCAGACCCTCTGACGCGATTCTGGTTCCCTAAAACAAACTACGACTTTTTAAACTACTTACACAAGCTGAATCATACTTTTAATTCAATTATTGTTTTATCAGCAGAAAATCAAAAGGGAACAATCTTTTTCATCAGATATGTGTCATTGCGAGCTAGGTGGATCATCATGGTATTTTAACAGTTCACGGGACTTCGCAACAAGCATAGAATTCACATTTTCAAACACTGCCACAAATGGTTCTGTATAGCCAATTAACACGTGGTTAACTGTCTCCTCAGTTCTCCTTTACTCGAATATTAGCTACTCCCACTTTAAATAGTTTTCCATTATAGTATCAGGTATTTAAATTAAATTTTTGGAACTAACCTGAGTACGGTTGACAAGGGTGGTGCCCACTTGCCTCTTAGTGAACATAGACGGTGCCTTAACATCGTACCAATCTTTGCGGGTGAAGGGATCAACACTGTAACAAAATGTTGGTTATACATAACCTCCAAGACGCATAATTACAAACATTTATAAAACTCAAGACATTAAATACTTATTTAAAAAATAAGTATTTAATGTCTTGAGCATTTTACCGATACAATAGATTAACAGTTTAATACAATAAAATTTAGTATTGAGTAGAAGTTACGAGTTCACTGTCCTACGACACGAGCCATGTAATTTTATCTAAAAATATTTCGGAAATCACATAATATAAAAACTTTCGAGTAATTAAACATTAAAGATAAAAGCGCAGAGAACACACTAGGGAGCATATTTTTAACTTACATCTTCTTCTTAACACCCTTTTTACCACCTTTGGACAGTCCCTTATTTTTACCGACCGCCATGATCAAACTCAAACTGAGAAAGAATATTTGTTTATGGTCAATGGCACGAGTCTGTCATGTCAGAAATCAGATGTCATTCGTTTTTTCTTCTTTATAAGGCAGCATAAAGCTATTGCCAGATGAAAAGGCAGTTTTGTCAATGCGCGACGTTGTTGTATTTGTTTTTTTTTTATATTTTGTTATTTAGGTTCATAGTGTGTTGTATTTTTAGTATAATAACTAATGCACTAACGAAACGACTTACTCATCTTTTGTAAAAATTATAGATAGTCCATAATATATCGAATTTGGATTGGTAGGCACCTACTTACTTTCCATTTTTAACAAAGAATTGGCCGTGCGTAATACTGAATCGACTAAAGAATCGACTTACATGACTCATGGACTGTACCTACTGACTATTTATTTGTACTTTGACAAGACTTTAGACGTGACGATATTGGAATACGGTGTTGAAAATTGAGACGAAAGTTCTATTTCCCGCCTTTTTAACTTGACACTGGCAAATGGTTATAAGCCGATGCCATATATATAAAAAAGTAAAAAACAACAAACTTAACTGAATTCTGAAATTGCGTTTTGCCGGGGAGTTCAATGGGTGACGTTGTGAATTTGTAATATTTCATAAATTTGTGTTATCTCGGTTCTTAATGTGTAATATTGGTAGAATATTAACCATTAAATATTCGTTAACGTGCACAAGTGTGGGCAAGTGGTACATCTTCTAAAAACGTGCTATTTTTGTGTTTCCCGCCAAAACTCCCTAGGAACTTTCAATAAAGCGTCTACCACTTTACTGAATCGACTGACATGACTCATTGACTGTACTGACTATTTATTTGAACTTTGACTAGACTTTAGACTTGACGATATATGAATACAGTATTGAAAATTGAAACAAAAGTTCCATTTCCCGCCCTTTTTACTTGAGACTGGCAAATGATTTAAGATAAGCCGACGCCATATATTAAAAAAAAAACTGAAATTGACATTTATTTTCCGAATGATCTCAAAAAATGTCAATTTGTTTTCGTAAAATCGGCTTAGGATTCCGGGCGTTTAAAGAGTTACAATTATCCACCCAAAGGAGGTACGATAAATTGTATTATTTAATTGGGTGAAAAAAAACACCTTTGTTGAAAGAAACCATTAGTAACCAAACTAATGGTTTCTTTCAACAAAAGGTGTCAATTGTCATGTACCTATGTATGAACTAGGAATAGAAAAGACCGGTACCTGGAGAATGGTCATACCAAATACTATCACTTTCCCTAATCAATTTATATGCCAACCAGCCAAGCCATAGGCCACGCCTGGAGGCTTGTTAAGCAACAGAGGATGTTTGAGCTTGCAAATGTCAGAAATGTTGTACCTATACTTTCTGTACTAGGGCAGGCAACAGCTGATGTTCATAATATTATTCCTTTTCCTTTCAGAAATTTTGCAGGTTCAGTCATGTCTAAGACAGCTCTAGTTATTTTAGCCCAGGGGAGTGAGGAAATGGAGACAGTCATAACAGTAGACATGCTTAGAAGGGGAGGGGTAAGTTTGTTGATATTAAATATTTCACAAATCCATCAATCCATTTTGTAATAACATTATTGATAAAGAACGGAACTATTATGAACAACTTTAAATTATGAAAACATTTTATTGCTTTAATTACCTTTTTTTATTAATTCTGATAGGTAAAGATATTTAATACAACTTGATAATCGTTTACAGATCAATGTTACTCTAGCTGGTCTGGATGGCAATGCACCTGTCCTGTGCTCCAGGCAGGTTATTCTGGTGCCAGACAAGTCACTAAATGATGCATTGGCTGAAAAATCTGAATATGATGCAGTAAATAACTTATTTATTACCATTCTTTTGTCAAGAAGCACATGGATATTAATACTTTAGTCTTTAATTACATAATAAGCTTTATATGGACAACTTATTATTTTGTAATGAAAAAAGAAAAAGTCTTCAGACTTGAAATTCACACAAGCAGTAGCTTGGGGTTCCTATCCTATCATCCAAGCTAGGGTTTCCCAATGAAGGAGAACCAGCCTTCACTACTGTTGTCTAGGGAGATAACAATTAGTATGGTGAGCTGAATAATGTTAGAAAATTTCTTTTATGTCATACTGTTTTACAGGTTATTTTACCTGGAGGCTTAGAAGGATCTGAGCGCTTCTGCAAATCCAGTGAAGTAGCAGCTGTCCTAAAAGACCATGAGAGTGGTGGAAAGATTGTTGCAGCTATTTGTGCAGGTTTGTATGTTAATTATAGGTACACTAAGTCTTTAAAAATACCTTATAATGTTTTTTTTTACTTTTACAGCCCCAACAGCATTCGTAGCCCATGGTATTGCCAAGGGCAAAAAAATTACATCATATCCAACTACAAAAGACAAGATCTCTGCTGAATACCAATATGTGGAGGGTGAAAGGGTGGTTGTAGATGGCAATATTTTAACTAGCCGAGTAAGTTATTTCACAATTTATAACAATGATAGCATTTTGTCAAATCAAGTTTTTTTTTTTAAACTTTTAACTGACATTTCTTACTTACCATCAGGGTCCAGGTACAGCATATTGGTTTGGACTGAAGTTGATTGAGATGTTGACTGGTAAGGACAAAGCTGATCAAGTTGAGAAAGGCATGCTAATTTCCGAATATTAATATTTTATTTATTATATTAATATTAACAACCTACTGTTGTATTAAAAATAAAATACTGAGAAGTTTGGAATTTAGGAGTGAAATGTAATTTCACAATAAGTAAAAATAAAGATTTACTATTATAATTATGTATTTCTTCTATTATTACAAATTTTAAGCACACAAAATACAGTGTTGTAAATAAATGCATGCTATTTATAATAAAATGAATAAAATATGTTATAGAAAACATCAACTTTCTAAGACACTAAAAAGTATAAAATAAATTTAAATATGTACTTGCATTAGGAAACAATCATAATGGCGCAAATAAAAATAGATTTTAAATCAGATGGTCCAAAGATGCTATTGGTAAAGCTCGCGACACAATAAAACTTTATAATGGCAAATAAACTGTGCAAATTTCACATGTCCATTGTGAATAGACTATACAAACGATAAAACATTGTGTGTAACGGGCTTAAGATTCTTATTTAAATACGTAACATTCAGTGAAATCTATAGGTGTATATTTTGAGATCCAGAATACTATAACAAGTAATCTACACCTTCATATTCCTTTTAATTTAATCAACACCTACTTGAGTACATTAATTTCGTGTAACAATTACATAGTACTTTATAAACTATTCCTCTTAATTTTTATTTTAAATCAAAATATTTCATTACAGGTTACTTGTATAAATGAGCCTCTATAACTTATTGTGACTTTCAGCCCATATTAGCATAATATTATCTCTGCTCGGCCCAAACGGGCGAACGACGACCCCGAGTCACGACGATTCACGCGAAACATTTTACTTTTAGTCGATTTATAGTAGTGTCTCACACACTACTATAAATCGACTAAATAAAGCTTAGCAGGTAGTCGCCCTTTTGTGCCGCGTCTCAAATCCACTAAACATTCTATATAATTATTTATTAAGCAGACATTGATTTTGTTAATCTCAGTAATTAGTTTATATTAACTTAATATTATACTAATATTGACTATGAATGATTGATAAATTAGTTTCATAAACTGTAACTTACAAAACCAACTATTTTCTAAATTTATGTAAGTTACACACAGTTTATGTAACAATTATAAAAAGTGAATACTTAAATTGAAAGAAAATTGCTCCAGCACTTGCTTAAGCAAGTACCATTTTGATAACATTTGTTAGACAAAGTTGAAAGTACAGACTAATTATAATCCTCTCATGTAATAATTGTCATAGGCCCCATGACCTACCTGACTCGCCGCGATAATTCGTTAATATCTGCACGCACTTGTATAAATATTACGCACCAATTTTATCATTAATAACTGTATATGTACACGTAAAGTGACAAAATTTTAGTTGATTACTTTTTGGAACAATTTATTACTTGATACTCACAATAATGAGTCTTAACTACTAAAATGAAAATACTGAGATCTTAGCAACCTCACTGGCAACTAATCGTTACATGTAACAAAAAATATCAGTTCAATTGGGAGGTAAAATGTTATTCTACGATAAAATTATGAGTAGTACGAAACCTATGAGATTCTATGATTTTATCAAAGATTTGTTTCAAAAGAAATTTATAGCATTTTTGCGCTCGCGTCGCCAAAAGTTCTTAAGTATGTCCTATCAGGGAATTTAATCCATAAGTAGAGACCTAGCGGGAACATTTGACAGCAAAGTAAACGTAATGTTATCGAATGAAACTTGTATGGGAGCTGTCATGATTTTGACAGATTTCCATACAATTTTAATTGGATAACGTTATGGTTACGCCGCTGTTGTTCCTGCTAGGCCCACAGGTTGGCTGTTGTTATAATTTGTTTGTATTATGTTCTTCTTTTGGCATATTATGCCGGCCATAATAGGGGTTGCCAACATCAGTGTAGATGAGGATGTTCAGTAAATTAAATGTTACAGTGCATTTAATATGTCATTCACAATAGGTTAGTTGACAGATTTTTTTTATTGGAAAAGTGAATATTAATTTTAAATATGAGAAACTTCTCAGAAGACACAGTGTATTAAATATAAATATTTTCAAAAGTACATCGATTTGTAATACAGAATTTCGCAAGTCTCGTGAAAACGCCTATTATACAAAAGTCTGAAGTAACGCGTTTCTGCAGTTGTATGAAATGTCATATAGGTCACATGTACTTACTATTGTATTTGGGTCAATCAACTATTGTTTGTATCTATCCATGTCCTCATAACAAAAAAATAGAAATCTCAAAAATATGTTACACGTTTTTATACCTTATTACTGTACGGTAAAGCTAGAACAGGTATATTCCCAATATTATAAATTTTACGGAGTCCATAACAAATAATTTTTTTATATAGTAACTTGGGGGACCTCATCACTTTCTTCATATAAAATCTCAGTGTCCCCACTGGCTGTGCTGTATATTTTTTTCGCATTGTTTCCATATTTTTATATATTAGCATAGCATTAACGGCTAATATTATTGTTCCACAATAGTTTTCGCTTATTATTTAGTAAATTCTAATATAATTAAAGGGTATAATATATTTTTATTAATTTGGCAAATCTTGTCCCTAACTTGTGAATAAAATCAATGTCCCCTAAGTGACCATTCAGGAATTACATGTATCGAGTCATAGATGGCGCTTGTTATGGCTAATCGAATCATCAACTTACAGCTGGTACTCATGTCACGTGATTCCGCCATTTTGATTTTTAGCCAATTACCGCTCATTGCTACGATGTTGTGTGACATATAAGGTGTGTTTAATCGGCTTCCCCAAAGTTTTGACGTAAAAATTGGTAAGTATTCTTTAAAACAGTATAATAATTAGCATGGATTACAATAAATACGTCTATTTTTCATTTGAGAAAATCAATTCTATGTTATTCTTGAGAAAAAGGAATATTAATAACTTATAACCTATAAAAGTCTCCTACGTTACCGGTCCCTTAGGTTACTTTATATGGTAACATAGGAGACGTTAATGGTAACTTGGTAGACATTTGTCCTTGGAATATTCGAAGTTTGCAAAAATAAAAGCTTATTAAGGAAATTATTTTTACGTAGCACTTTATAAGTTGTTTACTTTTTGTAATATTATTTTCAAAATTGATATAACAAAAAAGTTACGTTTTTAAGTTTGGATGGATGAGGAAACCTCCGAAATGGCTCATCCAATTTCAAAAGTTAATTTATAATTTGTAACATAAACGCATTACTACGGATTTTAATTGTGTAAATATCAGCTATTTGCACAATCATAGTCCGTAACACCTAAGTCTGGAAAAATGTGTTTTTCTAGCTGTTTCTAACCGCCCCAGTAATAAACAAAATTTGTCTTGTTACAGACAAAATATAAACATGGCTCTTACACCGGCTGAAAAGCAAAAACGATACAGGGAAAAATTAAAAAAAGACCTACGAAAATATGAAGAAACTAAAGAAAAGCTAAGAACATACTATCACAAAAACAAAAGACTAATTAAAGATTTATCTGCTAAGGAGAAAAGTAATGCACGTGTCATTTGGAAGCTTCGGAAACGTGAACAACGACAACGCAAAAGAGCACTTGAAAATATAATCAATAATACAACTCCCGAATTTGACAATGGACGAGTACTACTCCGAAACCAAGGAACAGCCTCACCTGCTGTGAGTTTCTCCGATACAACCATCAGTCCAAGTACAAGTAGAGCAAAGAGGGGAAGAAAAGCAGTGAGAAGAGATAGAACTAAGTTATATAGAGAAAATCAAAAATTTCAAAACGAAAACGAAAAACTTAAACTAAAGTATGAAAAATATAAGAAAAGGTTTCACCGAATTAAAAAGAAAGAGCAGGAAGAACATAAGAATAAAAATTGACAGAAAAGAAATATAAAATTTTAACAAGCGCCATTAGTCAAAGATATAAAAATAAAAATAAAAAAAAAATGGCGGAGAAACGGTTATTCAAACGTATATTTATTGGTTCTACAGTGGGTGAGTCAAGAGTAAAGAAACAGTTGTTGAAAGATAGCTTGAATTTAGTAGGAACAATGAGATCAAATTTAAGACCAAACATGACTAAGACAGATTTACAAAACAAAATTACGATGTTTTTTGACCGAGACGATATATCAAGAAACACAGCAGGAAAGAAGGAAACAGTTTCCAAAGGTAAACAAAGTGCAGAAGAGATACCTTTTGGATACAATGAAAAATCTTTTTAAAACGTTTAAGCAAGAAAATCCGGATTTGACATGTTCTTATTTTTATTTCACGAAAAATCGGCCTTGGTATGTAAAAGTGCAGAAACAGTCGATGGGCGTGACATGTGTCTGTGCAAAATTCATTCCAATATATTGCACAAGGCAATCGCATTACATGGTAAACAGATCCTGAAAACAAAAGATTTGAGTCAAATAATAATGCAAACTGTTTGTGATTCTACGAATAAGGACTGCATGTATGGATCTTGTCATGAATGCAAAGAAATGAGCGTGAATTATGATGAAACCAAGATTAAAGGTAAAGTATGCTATAGTGAATGGTCTAGAAAAGAGGATAGATATACCAAAGAAGGAAAAGACATGAAATCTATTAAAAATGTGAAAGAAACTAAAAAAGTATTAACACAAGATTTAATCAAAGATTTTGAAATAGAGCTAATTGCGCTGAAAAAGCACGTATACAATATGAAAACACAATACAAAAACTTTAGGCGCTGTATAGACGAAATGCAACTACATGAAGCTACCATTCTTGCAGATTTTAGTGAAAACTACAATTGTAAATACAATGAAGAGATCCAGGCCCATCACTTCGGGGGATCCAGACAGCAACTTTCTCTCCACACGGTTATGGTTTATATGGTCAATATTGACAAAAAAATTATTGCTGAATCATTTTGTACTGTATCTTCTCATAATCTACACCAGCCTGCTGCGATCTGGGCACATTTACACCCTATCTTGAGAAATATAAAATTAAGGTTCCCTGAAGTAAAAACTCTACATTTCTTTAGTGATGGACCATTTACACAAATCGACAGAAACAAAACTTTTATTTAGCTTGCACAAAACCCTTTGAGTATGACTTTGAAGCAGTGACCTGGTCATTTTTTGAAGCCGGCCATGGCAAAGGACCTGCTGACGGCATTGGTGGTTTTTTGAAACGAACAGCAGACAATATTGTTGCCAGAGGGAAGGACATTTCAAATATTGAACAATTCGTAAATGCTTTACAGGAAACAAGCAAGATTAAATTGTATATAATAACCAAAGACGATATCGAAAAGATTTCAGAACAACTTCCAGCTAATATTAAAAGATTGCAAGGTACCTTGCACGTGCACCAAGTGTTCACTTCCAAATACGGTGAATTAATGTACCGCAATTTAAGTTGTTTTTGCGAACGAGGATTTTGAAAGTGCTTGGAACCAAAAATTTACCATCCTATTCCTCTAGCATCGACAACAACCGCTGACACACCAATTCATCCGTCTTCTCTTACACGACATTCAATAGATGCTAGTATTCCGTATGAAGATAACATCGTAAACACTTGCTTATCTCCTGAGTCTTCAGATGATGAAGTACCTCTTAAAATTATCAGATCAAGGTGTTCCGGGGCTGCAAAAACTACTGCCAGTAGACCACTAGCAGAAATAAATTACAGACTTAGCCAAAGACGCCGGTAAAAATAAAACTTATACTTACGCATGCCTTGCACAAAGTGATCTCGAAGATGATGGCGAAATTAAAGTTGTATTTCTCCGGGCTTTCAAGGGTGCGAGTAAGTTTAAATTAGATGAAAAAGATATAGCGTTTGTTGAATTTAATGATATTATAAAAATTCTACCTAAACCAAAAGAGGTAATTAAGAATGGAAAAGTTTATTATGATTTTAAAGAACAGCTCGATATTTTTGAAAAATAATTGTTTTAACTTTAAGACTAATAGGTAATATAAATAATAAGACTGATTCTTTTTAGGAACCTGTTGATTACAAGTCTGTTTTATTGTTATTTAGGTTTCATAAGAAAAATGTTATTAGTTAATACTATTAAAACCTTTATGTGGATCTCATTACGTAGTAAAGAAAATAAAAGATGTTTGGATAATACAAAGATTAAGAAATAAGTAAAATTTAAAGATATTGTAACTTAAGCGGTTCAATAATTTATTTGTTAGAGATTTTTTACGTTATTTTTCATAGTTTAAATTGTTCATCAAAACTGTAATATTATTTCCTTACTATAAACAAAGTATAAACTGTTGATAGTAAGGAATCCAATTTGGGGATGTAATATATTATGTCTTTAACGTTACCGAAATGTCTCTTAAGTTACCGATTTGTCCCGAAAAATTTAAAGGCTTAATTACAATGGAAACATTCGTTTTTTATCTTACATAAAAAATAATATTTAAAATAATTAGCAAATAAATGGCAAGACACATCTTTAAAAGCTAGTTTATTATTACATTAGTGATTTTAGATTTATATTAAATATGGTATCAGAAAATGTTCAAAAGTAACTTAAGAGACATAATAAGATTGTTTAAATTTGTTATAAGCTTAAGACTTTTTTCTATTACTAACTTGTTAAGTGTGTATTACTTACACTACATTATAAACTGATTTTCTAACAAATTGTATTTGTTTTATTCGAATGAAAACGATTTATCATCAAGTAACTTAGGGGACGTAAAACGTAAGACTACAACATTAAAAATAAAAATAAAAATACTTTATTATTATATTTCACATTGCTATTAGCTGGATTTTAATTCGCAGTATCCTTGCTACTAATTACTTAGGTAAAATTTTCGATTAATGTACTTTTATTTTTTCTAATTTATTTTTTTAACTGAATTGTTTGGATACAAAGAATAGTTGATTGACCCATTTACTAATGTCACAATATGTCCGAAATTATTGCGTATAAGTTTATAATTACTATAATATATTAAATGAATGTTTTTGTATTTCCTGTAATAAAAGTAAATATATAAGATTTTACTAATTATGTTAAAAATATTCCATTTAACTTTTTTATAAATCTGAAACGCACTAAATTACAAAACAACACATTTTATATGTTCTTACTTTCATCAAGTATTAATACCTCAATATTTATATTATAATACTACTCTATTGTATTGTGAATGCATGTTGTCAATGTAATACAAATAAATTGTGAGAACACTATGTACCTTCTTATGAATTAGATTCCCTGATAGTACCATAAAGTACTTATAATTACCAATTATCTAGAAAATCATATCCAGTCTTTGGCAAGGTTGATTCAGTCAATGTCTCAGTAGATTGGAAATCTGTTCCTGATGAGGCTTGGCTCGATGAAAGGAGTCCTCTGTTCTCTTCAGAAAGGTCTGAAATGGTAAAGAATCTAATTATTTTCATATTTGAAGTAGGTACACTTTTATAATAGTAGCTTATGGGCCTGTTTCATAATCAAATTATTAGAAATAAGTGTTGGATAGCATTTGTCGCTGCTTACTAGTTTATATAGAGTGACAGAGACAAAACATGCAAATATGCTATCTGACACTTATCCATAGATAGTGAAACAGGCCCTAAGGATAATATTAACTGGCCGAACATGCTAACTTATGCGCATACAATACATGTTAATAGGATGTGTGATTGCGTTATATTTGTTATTCTAATTGCGCGGGCGTCCGATTATTACATGTTTCCTGTTTTTGTAATACAATGTATTATTTATGACATCAATTGAATACTAATTTTTATAATTTCTAGCATTTCTAGTCAACTAAAGTAGCTAACATGACAAGTTGGTTAACATGCATGAATGGTTAGGTAATGAGGTTTGGAACTATCCACATGGCCAGCTAAATTCATTAATGGTGATCCATAATCCTTTTTGAAAATAAAAACAAACTTAAGATTTAATTAAAAGAACTTACCACTACTTGATTTCACAATACTACTTCTGTAACTCTTTTCAAATTTACTATCACTTGGAGGGCTCTTGAAGTTAGTTTTGAAGAAATTTTCAGAAGATGCAACAATATGTCCTCGGGGTAAGGTGGGCACCAGATATTCTCTTTCTTCATCCTTTTTTTGAAAATTTCCAATAAATTTACTCAAAAAACTGGTTGGAGATGTGACTTCTCGGTCATGAGATTCTTTATTTGTTGGTTTTAGGACATCATGAGATTTTAAAGCATTTTTCAGCTCATTAACAACTTTGGAATGAGATAAAGCCAATTCAGTCATTATAGGAGGAGGTGAGGTACATTTGGTCTCTTTTGTTGCTCTATTCTCACTTAGGACACACAAATTAAGTTGACTTTTGGTTTGGTACAAGAATGGCGCTGAGTATTCATCTCTATATGAGAGATTTTCATCTTGGATCAACCTCATTCCGTGTTCTCGGCCAAAAAACGACATCAAGTCATCTTTACGAACTGGAGGATCATTTAAATCAAAGTCCAATGCATCCAAGAGAGCATATTTCAGTACTATATCTGGTTTAATTATTGACTCATCAATAATTTCAGCCTAAAACAATTTATAAGGCAATAAGTCTTTCCTAACATTAAAACTACTATTGTATAAATACACGTTGTTTAACCCGTGAATCGTTGACAGTTGTCCATGAGCATTATAATGGCAGCACGTCGCCTAAACTAAGATGGCGCGTAAAATTCTTCGTGGTACAAATAATTATGTAATAACTTTACAACCAAACCATATTTTTTGGTTGTGTAAAAAACATTGTAATAACTGATAAACATTCTATCTATCAATCCATCAAAATATAGTTCTTAGTCTGATTTGATATTAGTTTCACGCGTTTATACTTTGAAACTTATGTTGCTGGCTGTTTTACAAGAAATAAACAAATAATTTATTATTATCTAAAGAACAAGGACCTATTCTTTCTAATTATGTAAATAATTCGAAGAAAGAACTTGAGATGCTTACAAAAAAAGTACTTGAGTTGCGACACTACGACGAATGTCTAAGTACTAGGGATGTCCTTCACTTCGATTTGATTTTATCGATAGTTTTATGCCCGCTCCATAGATATTCGTGAGAATCTTCAAAATGTCTTAAAAATCTCTTGAAGATTCTCACGAATAATAATAATAATATAATAATATCTATGGACGATTATATATAAGTATCTCGCGAGAGTGTGGAGCAGGCATTACATGTTTTGCATAATTTAGTATAGGTATTGAATAAAAATACAATTTTATACAACAAAATATTTATTCACAACATAAATTATAAACAAAATATTTATTTGTAATAGAAGGAAAAAACAAATTTCATTTTATACAACAATATATTTATTTACAACACAAATTATAAACAAAATATTCATTTATGATAGAACAAAAAACATTCAATTTTCATTTTCTACAACAATATATTTATTTCCAACACAAATTATAAACAAAATGTTTATTTATAATAGAAAAAAACATTCAATTTTCATTATATTATGTATATATTAGGATAAAATTGTTCGGCGTGCATCCATTGTCTGATTATGATTATGATGAGCCATAACACAAGTTTTTACTTAGCATGGGATTTTAGACGACATAGACGACTAGTTTATACTATTGTATATTTTTGCGTGCATAATAATTTGAATTTGAATTATCGACATATCCCTTCAACTGTGGCGGCCATATTGCACAAATAATTATTCAAGACAAGGGTCAAATTTCAAACCTCGTCGTAATGGCCGAAGTGTGTTTTAGAGCCATGAGAAGTGACTGTAGGCCATCTTTGTTATTTTATGTACACAATAATGTATGCAAGTCACAGCAGGAATGATATAGTTTACGATATACTGTGGTTAAAATAAAAGTCGAAGTTGTTAATCGAAAACGACGTAAAGTTTCAAAAGTTAAAGGGATATGTACTACGGTAAAAAATACTTAGATATGCCCTTACAGCAAAACCGTGGCATCTTTTTCGAATGTTGCAAAGACAATGATACACGCGCACATTGTCTAAATATAATGCCTGATGCCTTTAGATTGGAAATTTTGTAAAAAAGTGACACATATACATAATATGCAAATCACAAAACAACGGTCTCAGAACGGTAAAAGCATATCTAAACTATATACAAAAATTACACAATCATTCTAACCTCCCACTCTGTTTTCATACAATACTCTCTTCACGCCGTAGTTGTTTATGAATAATTGATAAGAAAGGTATTATGGTGATGTATGATAAACCTTAAAACAATCCTCTATACACAATGGCACGCGACAGGATTCGCAACAGTAGGCGGTTCTTATATTTTTTTTGCCATTTTGCAGGCAAACAAAGCAACGCTTCCTAAGTTTTCGGTTGCACGCTGAGGCGCTCTCTAACAATTCTAATGAGGCAGGCCAATGTGTAGAGAGGATAATTTTACCAGGTTGATGGTGCGTAGATCTACTGCTAGATACAGTATATTTACGACTTTGTGGACAATGTGATAGATGATTTGAAAGGATGGTATCTACAAGCTCAAGGCGGAAAGCTAAATGATCACATTTTTTTTGAATAGATGACTGTACAAGAATGCGAGAGTTGAGAATGGATACATTGAGAAGGCGTTTAAAAAGTTTCATGTACCATTTTTTGCAACGTTTCCTTTCTAATAAATAAGGCTCCAACATCTGATCTTTCAGATCTACACCCCCCATAAATTTATTATAATCCAGCACTACTTGCGGTTTAAAAGGTACTTTGCGAGATGATGGTCTAGAAGAGACTGTAGGCAAGGCTGTAGATGCACCATGACAAGTGGAAATCATGGTTATTCGTTTCTTGTCTTGCCATCCTAAAACAGTGACATCGCCTGAATGTCTGGCGATGTACTCTCCCTTATTAAGAGGAGCCTTATTTATTACAATGGGAACATCGCGACGGGAAGGTCTCAAAGTACCAACGCAGTCGGTACCATTGAGTTTCAGAAATCTAGCTAATAGAGGTGAATTATACCAATTGTCCATAAACAATCTATACCCTTTGTTTAGTAGGGGACCAATGAGCTTTTGTACAACAGCTGTGCTTTTAAGCACTCCGGGCGACTGCTCCAGATCTGTTGCAGATTGTTTACCGGTGTAAACAATGAACGACCACAGGTAACCGGTGGTGCTCTCACAAAGCTCGAATGTTTTGATCCCAAACTTAGAGGCTTTGTTCCGAATATACTGTTTAAAACTCAATCTGCCTTTCCAAAGTGTAAGGCTTTCATCTATACAAATGTCTTTACTTAAAATATAATTTGCTTGAAAAGCTGAATTTAAATGTGCTAATATTGGTCTGAAACGGTGTAATCGGTCAAAGCTTCTGGCGCCAGTGTTGGAGGGATTTTCGTTATCCATAACGGGGTCGAAATCTACAAAATGTAACGCTCTATTTAACATTTCATACCTTTTTCGTGTGAAGATGCGTCTGAAAACTTCCGTTTTCAAGAGAGGATCGACAGAAAAACAACTTGTAACAGTTGGCATTCTGATGATCCCCAACATCATCCAGAACGAAAAGAGGCATAAAATTTCGTGCAAATTTGTGGGGTACCATTCAGCCTGGAATGCGGCAGCAGAAATTTTCGAAGCATATAGGTTCGTTTCGGCCACTACTAAACCTAAGACCTCATCGCTCCAATAGGAACGAAAAGCGTCATAGGCTGAATCGAAAAACCGAACCGAACCCGTACGCTCTGGCTGAAAATTTTCTTCTTGACCTTGAAAGGTATCCATAGGATACCATTCAAAGTCAATGTTCTGGCGTTCCAGTCTATTGGGAGCATCAGCTCCATCACTGGCGTCGACAAATTCATCCTCATCTTCACTCTCACTAATAACCCTTCCTCGTTCAGTACTGTCAACCACGGCATCACCTTGCAATCTCCTCTGTCGTCTCCTCACTACATCCATCGCCAAACTCAACAATTCAGGAGGAACGTCGGCATCATCCATCCATATTTCGTGGAGTGGCTGTCCCAACTCCCACTGCCGTCCTCCTCTACGGCCCCGGTTCGGATACCTACCCCTACGTGCACTCTGTCCTCGCACACCCCTGACTCCCCTTCGGCCACCCCTTCTCCCACTCGTTCCTCTTCTATTGCATGCTATCCCATTTCGTTCATCTCTTTCACGCTCTCCAGTCGATACATACAATGGGTGGGTATCCGGGGCAAGAAACTCCTCACCCGTCGTCTGTTCCTCCAGCGGCGCACCAGTCTCGTCGAACAGCAAAACCAGGCCACCTTCAGGCACCGTGATAGTGGCCCTATGAAAGCAAAAAAAAAAATAGAATTGATTTATACACAGGCAAAAATTAATTCGTGAACAACATACAACAGCAAACTTACGGTTCTGCTGACAGCGACAAAGGCGATCGTGACCGGCGGAACTCTCTTTCTGGAGGCGTCACTGGGTCATCCTAAAAAAAAATTAAATAACTATAAATTAAAAATTTACAAAGCCCCCGACAATAATTTATATAAATCGGTATTTTATAGTGGCGGCCATCTTGGATTTGAAATTTGTCATCATGTATGGTATTCTACTAATCAAGCCCTTTCATTTGATATCCATTTTGAGGGAGTTGTGAAAAAAATCGGTATTTTGTGGTGGCGGCCATCTTGGATTTGAAATTTATCATAGTTTATAGTATTCTACTAGCCAAGATCTTTCATTTGATACCCATATTATAAAAAATTAAAAAATTATAAGAAAAAATATGTAATCCGCCATTTTGTGGCGGCGGCCATATTGGACCAATTGTTATCAAACATAGCTAAGAACACTCCCACCACCTTTTAAACAAAAAAAACTAAATCAAAATCGGTCCATCCGTCTGGGAGCTACGATGCCACAGACAGACAGCCAGACAGACAGACAGACAGACAGACAGACAGACAGACAGACAGACAGACAGACAGACAGACAGACAGACACACACACACACACACACACACACACACACACACACACACACACACACACACACACATACAGACAGACACACACATCGTAAACGTAACAAAATAACCAATGCATACCATTCGAGACAGCCTCCCGCGGCGCTCCGGGGACGTGACAGGCGAGTACGGAGGAGCCTCCACGTCTTCATCCTAGGCCAAAATAAGAAGCATAAATACACTGCAACCCATGAGTTTTATAAATATTTATAACCACATAACAAAAACTGGGTTACTAACCTCGTCTTCCAGGTCCGTATCCAAAAAATCACTTATATCGGATCCACCTTCAGAATCCTCTCCATACAGGATCGATAGGTATCCTGCAGGTGGATCCTCACCGACGCGCCAGGTTGACATGCTATATAAAACAAATAAGAAAAATCAATAAACGTAACAATAAATATCAAAATAATAACGTAGAAGTAAATGTAAATTCATTACGTGAGGCCACCATCACTTACGACATTATAAAAAAATTATCGATATCTATCGATTCTACGCCTATCCCTATTGAAAACGTACGAAAAAATTCTCACAGGCAAACTTCGCCCCTAGTTCAGTACAAATAGAGTTCAAAATGGCCGCGGCCGGCAGGAGGCGGTTTGAATGCATTTGTATGCCATTTTTACTTTGGTTATTTTACTAAAATTAGGCATAATACGATGATAAATTGTTTTGTAGACGAGTTATATTTACTTCTTTAGGCTTATTACTTCATTTATTTACAAAGATAGTAAGAAAATCACGTCTGAATCAGTCCCATAGAAACCGATTTTTTCAAGTGTAAAATATAAGTTATTACGATGTATTTCTTACAAATGATTATCTAAAAATACTTATTATGAGTAAAATAAACTATGTAACAATACAAAACAGTACTTACATTCGTGTAATCCAGAAAAATCAAAAAACAACACACACGAGACACACCCGAAAACATACGTTTTTCAAATGACTGAAAAAAAATGGTCGCCAATAGAATACATTTTATTTGTCATTCAGAATGTGGCCAGTGTATAAAAGGTTGTAACTAATCAAACTTCTTCATACAAAAGTAGTCTCTAAATCAACGAAATACTTTATATATTCGAATAAAAGAGCGCGGCGGAAAACAATTTAAAAATATACCACATATTGATATGATTAACAATGATATCAGTATAACATTTACTTTGTTACAAGAAAATCTTAGGATTAAAACTGCCAAACTATTACAACTAGAGGCGCCACCACAGAATAACGTAAACAAAATCGGGGTTACTAAGTGGTACCCCATACACGGTGCGGTTTTCTTTCAGTTCGGCCTGAACGGATGCAAAATCGTATCGTTTGTGTGCAATCTCGAGATCGCATCAGTCGGCCGTATGGACTGAAGCGATTCGTTCCAGTGTTGCCAACTCTGTTTTTGCGAAACTACTAAACTCGCGTCGTTTTCGACTAAAAACTACTAAGAGAGTACCGATAACTATAAAAAAGTTACTAAACTTAGGAATCCTGAAAAGTATTTTTAGGCATATTGTGTTCACAAACATATACTTATACATTTTCAGTTTTAATATTTAACCGTTAAATTAAAAAAATATATAGTAGGAAATATTGCGTATATAGAAATTAAATCGATAGTTTTAAGCGACTTACGGATGTGTGCTACTATATATTATGATAAACACCTTATCGTAATATATAGTAGCACAATAATACTAAGGCGGGTCAATAAGTCCGTGACTTTTTGAATTTCTAACCTCCTTACTGAAAAAGCAACACTACTCCTGTCAACAGGCATCTGTCAGTTGACTCCTATCAAAATTTGAACTTGCTGCGTCAGTTAGTTTGTGTTTTACAGCTATCTTTATCAGACTATCCAGTAACTTAAGGAAACAATGGAAAAAAGTGAATTTCGTGTGCTTATTAAGCATTATTTTTTGCGAAAAAAAACCATTACCGAGACCAAGGCTAAGCTTGATAAATACTATGGGGACTCTGCACCATCGATTTCAATGGTAAAAATGTGGTTTACTGAATTTCGTTGTGGCCGTACAAGCACTGAAGATGCCGAACGTCCTGGACGCCCAGTTGAGGTCTCTACACCCGAAACAATCGAAAAAATTCACGATATGGTGTTGGCCGACCGAAGATTGAAAGTTCAAGAGATTGTGGAAGCCATAGGCATCTCGCATGGCTCAGTGGTTTCAATTTTGAATGATCACTTGGGCATGAGAAAGCTTTCCGCAAGTCGACCACAAACGCAATCGTGTAACAACTTCACAGGAAGGTTTGGCGTTGTTTAATCACAATATGGAGGAGTTTTTGCGCCGTTTTGTAACCGTGGACGAAACATGGCTCCATCACAACACACCAGAGACCAAACAACAGTCAAAACAGTGGGTTTCTAAGGGTGAATCGGCGCCAAAGAAGGCCAAGGTGCGTTTGTCAGCCAATAAAGTTATGGCGACTGTTTTTTGGGATGCACGTGGGATAATCCACATTGACTATCTTCAAAAGGGAAGAACAATTAATGGGGAATATTATGCCAACTTATTGGACCGCTTCAATGAGGATTTGAAAAAAAACCGACCTCATTTGGCCAAGAAAAAAGTTCTTTTTCACCAAGACAATGCAAGGTTGCACACATGTGCAGTTGCCATGGCAAAAATCCATGAATTGGGTGGGCTATGAATTGCTCCCACATCCACCCTATTCTCCAGATTTGGCTCCGAGTGACTACTTCTTCTTCCCAAACCTGAAAAAATGGCTCGGTGGAAAAAGATTTGACTCCAATGATGAAGTCATCTCGCAAACAAAGGCCTATTTTGAGGACCTCGACAAATCATATTTTTTGGAAGGGATAAAAAAATTGGAGAAGCGTTGGACAAAGTGTATAGAGCTCAAGGGGGACTACGTTGAAAAATAAAATGATTTATTTATCAAAAAATCTGTGTTTTATTCCAAAAGTCACGGACTTATTGACCCGCCCTCGTAGCACATACAAGCAGGCCATTTTGCATATTATGATTACTGTCTAGCTATTTTCTACAAACCCACTATTAACAATTAAAGTCCTACTTAGGAGGGAATAAAATACAAAATTTAGTAGTAAAACTTTGTAAAACAACTCAGTTGGCAACATTAAATCTGACCTGTACGGATGGACTGAACGGCAAAAAAATTGGACTGAACGGTAATAAAATTCGAGTGTAAAATAAAACCGGTCAAGTGCGAGTCGCCAAGATGAGTTCCGTACAAAACGGAAAAATCACGTTTGTTGTATGTGAGCCTCAAATTTTTATTTTATTCTGTTTTTAATATTTGTTGATAAAACGGCAATAGAAATATCTACATCATACATTTGTGAAAATTTAAACTGTCGAGCTATCACGGTATATGAAAGTTAAGATACAGCCTGGCGACAGACGGACGAACAGCAAAGTCTCAGTAATAGGGCCCAGTTTTTACCCTTTGGGTACGGAACCCTAAAAATGGCACGTGGTCTAAAGAAATTTATTAAAGTTCATTGAAGTATTTAAATATTTAGAGCCACTATGGTTGATAAAATCTAAAGACTATTACTACAAAACAAATTTTTTATTAAAACAAATTTTTTTTCTTCGAATTTTCTTTGAATTACTACAAAAGTTATTGTCATAAAGTTATTACAGAAGCTAGAAGAGCGGCGGACAGACAGACAGACCGACGGGCAGAGTGAAATTATAAGGGTTCCTTAAGTATTACGGAACCCTAAAAACACGACCGAAGTTCGCGGCAATTTTCCGTGTATGTGCTCGAATCCGTTCAGGCCCGAACCTTGGATTAAAACGCCTAGAAACCGGGTACGCGCATGAAAAGTGAAGAATATCATACTCAGCCATATAGGCTCCTTAACGGCTCCTCCGGAGCTTGACCTGTCAAGTTCAAGCGCTAGTGAATACATCTCTGATTATTATAAACATGACGGTTTGTGCCGTTAATGGGTGTCACAATGCATCGGAAAAGAATTAAAATAGCTTCGGATATTAAATTTCATATGTAAGTATGAAATGTTATGTCCGAACAATTTGACTTGTATAAGGTGAAATATTTAAAACATTTTAAAATAAAATCATATTATGTTGCCATCTTGCTGCCCTATGCCCTATTTAAGATTTTTATTATATTATACACATATTTAATACACATCCATGACCACGGAACACAAAATAACTTTTTGTTCCTTCGGTGGGTTCGAACCCGCGACCCCCGGCTTGAGCACCAACGCGCTGAACCACTGAGACATAGAGGTTACGCCTACATCTATCTGTTGCTTGCTTCACTTTGTACGATGCGTTTGTTTGAAGACTGTCTAGGCATTATTAATCTTAGGGCCAAACTGACGTCAGTTCGGTCGGATGCGATTTTCTCCGTGTATGTGCTCGAATCCGTTCAGGCCGAACTGACGTCAGTTCTAACTGAAACGATCGGCCTCTCGTCTGTGGAGGCCTTAACACATGCGAATTTTGCATTTAAACCTCCTCGACAGTAAAGTTTAGATTACGTACGTATATTAGTCTTTATTTCAAGTAAATCTATGCAGTATTACAAAAGTGATGACCGTGAGAACTCACCGTGAGACCGTGAGCATTTATTAAATTTCCGCGATAGCACGCGCTTTCGCGTCACATCAGCGCGGGTCCGTCCGCCCGGGTCCGTCAGCCCACCGCGCCACGCCGCCCGCGCTATGAATGAAACTGCCGGCCGGCGCGGGACTAGACTAGACTAGACTTGGCTAGACAAGTGACGTCACAGCGCGACCAAACGCTGCGTGCGTTTTTAAATAATTTAATCATTTTTTCTTTCCAAATATAAAAAAGTAAAAATGCAGATGTTCTTGTATTTTTATTTCTAGATCACTTTAGCATGTCTAGAAAAAACATTGGTCAGCCTCAATAGCATTTGATTTGTATCTTGTACTGGAATAGTTAGAATATATATCAAATTTTAAAACGACTTTTGACACTTGGGATTTTACCATGATATAAAATATTTCATTGCGATTTGATTGCACTTCTACAAGCATACGGTGAATGTATGTGTGGACGTCCACTAGCCTCCTATTGCGTACGCAGCAAGAGGGAAAAAATCTGGTACCACCAAGGTGGACCATTCAAAGGTCGTAAAAATTTTCTAATTTCAGGTTTGCGTTTTTATGTTGTATGTGAGATTGTGATATGTGTGCTTATTGGTGTTGGTTGTCATGATGATATCTAACAAAATTTTGATACATATTTTGTGTTTAATGAATATTAAGATTATAGTATTAGAATTGTGGCAGACCAATCAGCGCATAGTCCTGAATCGAGCTATCAAAGTTTCTGAAGTGGGGCACTATGTATACAACATATGAAAACACCTACAGACGGCTTAGACCTGACTGAACATACCACCCACTAGGTTGGATATCTCACTTTGGGGCTTCCACTATCCCACAGAAAATGAAATACAAATAATGGTAAAATATAAAAAGAAAATATACTTATGGATTGTGCAGCTTCTCAGTGTTTAATCTCGCCCAAAAATAAAAACATCTTTTTATCGGTTAATTCGAAAGAGTACTTTAATACAATTTTTTTATTATTATTATTTTAACAAATTTTAAAAGCAAGGTAAATACAAACTCGGTGTCACAAAAACTTAGAAGGTTTGTCCGTACACCGGTGCATCTATCATCAAATGCTCAATTTAGATATTATTACTTTACTTATTAACTATGTACAAAATGTTAGTTTAATAGCAAAGTAAAATGTAAATACATACAACAAATGCTGTTCACAGTGTCAGTCGCACTCATGGTAGGCATGAGGCGTCTAGTGCGCGAGCGGCGCGGGCGCACGGCACGGTGAGTGCGCCCGCGCCGCTCGAACATTAGGTAACAAACAACTTGTTCGAAATATCGCGCGAGTACAGGCACAGGGGAAAATAGTAAGGAGGTTTTATAATTTTTATTTGTTTGATCCTTTTTCTTCATTAATTTGGTATCTATTTATTTAATGAATTGTAAAAGTATGTTTTTAGTTTACTTTTTATATTTTTATCAATGATGTTTTGTTTTAGCTCCAAAGGTAATGTATTTAACAATGTAGGTACCAAATATTTAAGAGGTTGTTATCCGTATAGATTGTTGAAGTGAGTGACAGTGAATTTTACATTAGTCACGCTACGCGTTGTGATATGGTGTTTTGTCGGTATGTGAACATCCAAGTTAAAAAAGTTTTCTTTTAGGATGGTATATTTAATCATATCTTGTATGGACATGATCTTACAGAACGAGAAAACTTCATGATAATTATTCTTATTTTTAAGATCATTTTTTATCTTATAGGGTATTATAGTTTTAAGTATTCTTAATTGAAGCTGGTATATGGAATTTAGATGCGTTCTGCAGGTTCTGCCGTAGCTGCTCAGGCCGTATGATATAGTAGATTCTACTAGAGTTGTATAAAGTAAGAGACGTGTGGCAAAGGGAATATTATTCTTGACTATAGTAAATTTAGCTAGCAACGCACGCATTTATCGCATACGTAGTTTATATGCTCGGTCCACTTGAAACGGTCATCTATCACGAGCCCTAGGTATTTATATGTACTGACTACTTCGACAACGCTACAGTTACATGACCGCGAGTTCAAATGTAGGCATTCATGTTCATGAGCAACTAATTTCGGTATTATACCACTCCTGTTTTGGCTCGAGCTCACATACATAAGCTTAGTCTTGCTGTTATTGACCACAAGTCGAGCGTCGTGAGACCATTTAGGTAACAAGGTAAAGTCTTCTTGTAAACGTGAAAGGGCTATGTGTATATCATCGTGGGCTGAGACGAGACATGAGTCGTCGGCGAATTGAAAAATTTTACAGTTTTTAATTAAATAAGCGACATCGTTTACGTAGGTAATAAAGTGGCATGGTCCTAGCACCGAACCCTGAGCTGTTCCTTCTGTCACATCAACTTCCATGCTTAACTCGTCGCCAATCTTTACTACATATTAACACTATTTATCTAAAAAAAATTATTGTTGAAATGTTAACTTAAAATATTTTTTACGCATAAGCTAATCTCGCAGAAACCGTACATTTGTACACAATAAGAAGTAGCCTATATCCTTCCCCATAGTCTACTCTAAATATGTGCCAAATTTCATTAAGATCAGTCTAGTAGTTTTGGAGCCTATTGAACGCAAACAAACAAACTTTTCCTGTTTCTAACATTTATATAGTATATTAGATACCATTTATAGAAGTATAGTATAGCTCTCTCTTCAGGGTCTTTTCTAGCTCTTTAGTAGACCTGAGTAGTTCCGACAACAAGTGTTTATCATAAATTTTTAGACTTTGAGTCTCATAATACATTTTGTCGTTATCTTCTTCATCGGGAACGATAATCGAGCGACGTTTGGGTGAATGTTCGTGACACTCTTGACAAGTCCAGTCTAAGTTTTCGGTAGCTTGGACTGCTGCTAGCTGTTTGTTGGTTAGACCCGAGCATGAGGTGTTGAGATGCACTATTTTTTCACAGCAAATACACTCCAATCCAGGTTTAGTTTTAGTTATATTCTTATCACATTTTTCACATTTATTCATTTTGAGGGTATTAATCAATTTATTTATCGATTTGACGTATGTGTTGCGCGTTTGAGCATTTGAAAACGACTGATGTAAATGCCCGAGTAAAACACCCATCAATCTTGCTTGCATAGTTTTAAAACTACCTCAAAGAGAAAATGCGTATCACACATTGATAAAAAAGATTAAAAAATATATACATTCTATTAATGTAAGTTGCAGGTGCTAAAACAAAAATAAAAAATAAAAATAGATTTTCCTAGCCCATAGTTTTCATGGTCCATGGTTCCGCAATAAGTCAAACTATGATAAGTCGATTCAGGACTGTGCGCTGATTGGTCTGCCACAATTCGAATGCCGACATTTATATTAATTCTATTTATAAACAGAGAGAAATTATTTGAAGCAATTACGCAATGACGACCTATGTGGCTCAGTGGTTAGGGCATTGGCGCTCAAGCCGTAGGTCTCGGGTTCGAATCCCGCCAGGGACCAAAAAAGTTTTCTGTGTTCCTAGGTCATGGATGTGTATTAAATATGTGTATAATATAATAAAAATCTTAAATATAGTATAAAAATTTTAACATGAAAATATCAACGAATATATCAACATGACAATACGAGTTAGGGGTTCACAGGTTCACAGACCACAGTTCACACTTCACACACATCACACTTAAGGATGACACTGATGTTAAATTTGAAATTTCTTTTTTTTGAACAAAGGGTTATAGCATCATTCTGACAAACTCGGATCGAGTTTTAATGGTAACTATCTATATAATGGTATAAAAAATATATTTTTCTATGATAATCTATGCTGTCATACCTCCACTCACACCTTACTGAAGGAGCTGAGGTAGAAATTACATTTAAGAATACCAGATTCGAGGAACTTCATAAGGATACCTCAGTAGAGGTTAAGTCGAGGCAGATCTGAGGAAACAATCAATGACTGATAACTGTTTACTGACTGTTCTTATTTACCCTAATCTTCTGACAAAACTAACAACATTTGGATTGATTTCGAGGCTCTTCTATAAAGCTGTTTCTCTGTACGTAAGTCTATATTATTTACTCTGTGCTATTACTACCATTAAATCATAACAACTATTAAATAGTTATTATCTTACATTTTTATTGAAAAGTAGACAAAACCTGATGAGTAAAAATCGTTAGCCATTAAAACTTGAAAGCAAGTACAATCATACGGTAAGTAGAAACGCCTTCGTTTTATGATTCATGTTGAAAACCAAAGTTCCATAAGTTGACGCAATGGACAGGATATTATTATTAAATTCAAGCCCACAGGTCGATACATACCCGTTCTTTTTCTGTAAGAGTATCCCAAATGTTTTCGTAAGAAGTCTTCGCATCTGCTATATCTTCATAAATTTTTGCTGCAATAGGGTTTATCGTACGAAAGTATTCCTCAACGGTGGCGCTCAACGCCATTTCGAGTAAATTTTTTGCTCTTTCATAAATAAAACAACTACTCACTAATTACATTACCAATACTACGACAATTTGACCAAATTCCGTAGCTACTAGCTATGCTTTTTTTTATTTACTTTTGTGAACATTGAAATACATACAGCGTTCGCATTTTCTGATTCTGAACGCTGAGATCATAGATGATAAGTAGTACTACTGAAGTAGATAAGCCACTTCCCCTGTTTGACGGTTCAAAAATGAAGGTTTGATGTAGCTCTTAGCGCCACCTGGTTAAGATGCAGTTGCACTACATACCTATATATATATATATATATATATATAGGTATAGGTATAGATTTCAATACGAAATACGGGATCTACGGGATTTGTATGTCAGAATTTTATGTTTCAAAGACCTTGATTTTCATAACAACAGTGTTTATTTGTTAAGTTTCCTTAGCAAATACACAATTCTCACAAAAATAAAACCTTTGATACATAAAAATCCGACAATAAAACAAAACGAAACAAAATTTAAGCAAAAAGGTAAAATATTTTATTGTCACATATGGTAATCGAAAATTATTATTGTTTAAACACGTTATACTACTTATACTCTGTTTAGATCCATTTAATTTAAACGTAAGCGAATACTTATAAAGTTACTTATTCAAATGTCACTTATTTTCCGTGCAATAAAGAAATACACACAATGATTTGGTGGAATTGAAACATTTTGCTTACGTTTAGATTAAATGGTCTGAACTGAGTTTACAACTTTACATTCTTAACAGTATTGAATAAATTATATGCAATAAAATAAATTAATCCGTAAATCTTTTTGTGTTATAAGTAAATAAAAATGACATTTTACTGCTGAGAATAAAACAAACCATAAGTTAAACACGAGAACATCATTACGATCAATAAAGATTTAAGTTTTGTAGTAAATATTTAAATATTTACTACAAAACTTAAATTTTATATAATTTTTGAATACACTCCCAAGTTTTAAACTATCTTTAATTCATAAACATACTAAAACCATGCGACCAATGTCAAATTCCTGTAACATGTGACTAGGAATTTACATAAAGAATTGATAATATATTTAATATTGAATAAATCTTGCCAGATATAATTTCATATAAAATTATCACCAATTATTAATAAATACAACGTGTTCCTTTTGATTTCCTATATTTAACTTAAGATAAATATAAGGACTATATTATGAAAACATTCAATGTTTACCATTAAATCTAAATCGAATTATGTATCAATATTTGGAGCACCACATAATATCATCACCATTATACTTAATAATTTAAGATATCTCTTATTATCTTTAAAACTATACATTTTAGAACCTCATGGGAAATGCAGAATCACACCATGTATAAAGAACATTAGTTTGACAAAAGGAAGAAGAATTCCGTTTTATTTCTGTATCTAAAATACAAATCAATACAATAATTTTACGGCCTAACCAGAAAAATAAAAACCTGCTCTCAGAGTGCTTTATTTTTTATTGCAGGAAAACTACGAAAAGCTGTGATTGGCTAAATCTCTAACTTTCCTTATTTCATATACATACTAAAATCATGCAACAAATGTCACATTCATGTAAGACACTATACAAAAATATACTGAGGAACGAAAATTATTATTCATATTATTTATATTAACTTTAAATGCAAAATTAGGACCATATGAAAATATTAAATGTTTACAATATTATCTGAATCGAAATATGTATAAATATTCGACGCACCTCATCAGCTCACCACCATTATACTTAATAATTAAAGATAGCTATTATCTTTGCATGCATTTTAGAACCCCATGGGAAATTATGTATTATAAAGAACATGAGTTTGACAAAAGGAGAAGGATCTCCGTCTAGATTCTCTATCTAAAATACAAATCACTAAAATAAATTTAGGGCCTAACCAGGAATATAAAAAAACCTTAACGTGTTTCATTTTTTACTGCATGACACTACGAAAAGTTGGCATGTGTTCGGCTTAATCTCGAAGATCTGTTATTAGCGATTATATTTTTAATTTAATTTAGTGCATATGGCCAAGTTTTGTATATTCCCGCTCAAGCTACAAAAACAATACCTTATAGTTTATACATAACATTAAACAATTGTAAACATTACTAAGTAGTAGCTGTAGGCTAAGCTGGTGATGATCTCTCATAAGAGATTAATATGTTTCTTTAAGTTTTTTTAAGGGTTTCTTTAAGTTTAAGGGTCATCATATATTGCAAATATAATTTAATATTTTATGTTTAAATACAATATAGTTTGCTGTGCAATTTGTATGAACTATCACAGATGCTGAAGATACTATGTTTTTTCAACTTGGATATAACGCTCTCGCGCTATCAGATATTACAGTATATTTCATATAAATCTTCAGATATCTTATAGAATACATAATATCAATATTGGTCTAAGATCAGATATATAGAATATTATAAGATTATATTATTATTTAAAATATAGAAAATTATTATTAATAATATCCTCATCTGTTATTAATTTGCGATAAGTTTTATATTAAAGATAAAAATCAAATTAATACATTGCAAATAGGCTGCGTATTTAAATTACGTGCGGATAATATTAATATACATATGCAGTGCTAATTAGATTTTTATCTATCATATAAAACTTATCGTAAATAAATAACAAATAAGGGTACAATATATTCCTTATGACGTAGCTTGTACCATACAGGGATATACACAGGTTAAGTCAAAAGGGATAAAGTTCCCAACATTTTTTTGTATTTTCTACAAATCGAAAGATATTTTCATAATAGCGGCATTACTAGCATTAAAAATAATAATAAAGCTCATTAGCTAGATAAAAACTATTTAAAAAATGGAGAAGAGAGAAAAAGTTTTTAATTTTTATGAAAATGAAAAACTTAAAAGTAAAATATCTCGAAAAATATTAATTTTTGAATATAGGTTTCATTGTAGACAATATTGGAAATGATGGGAAATCCAACCTTTTAAAGGATCAACATCGACTTAACTTGTAACTCTGTATATTAATGCTTTCTATTATTGGACCGAGGCCTCCCCCAATGACCTCGTTCCCGCGCCATCCCAAGCCTGATTGCAGTGCATCTTGCACAACGGAACATCTCTTTCTAAGGGCGGCCACGGCGTCTCTCAACCAATGCTTATTTTTCTCCCATATTCAGGATTCAATTCTTGCTTTGGCTTTGTTAATGCTTGTTTTAGTGCCCAGAATTTCATAGATTGATTGACATATTGAATTCATAATACTGAAAAATAAAAAGCAGTGGTTTAGTGTACGAACTATTTAGTAACTTTATGGTTTTATGATGAAATGATTTAAAAAATTACATGGTGTACTAAAAAGAAACATAATACTGAATCTTGAAGTTCAGGGATTCACAAAATAATTTGAACTGTTTAAACCCAGCCTAAACTAATATAAGTATTACCTATTAAGTAGTTGTAGTTTTAGTAGCCTTATACAGAGTGTATGCAGAGCAGTTCTGATAACTTCGTCGGCTTATAATAAGGCATGAGATATATCCATTGGTAAAAGTTATTTGCTTTTTATATTTGATAAAATTTAAATATCCCGCTTACCGTTAGTCACAACTCACAAGTAATAAGGGATATTTATTCTTTAACACTGAAAAATTAAAAATTAAACGTTAGGAAAATATTATGTATTTAAAAGATTATTATTTATTTTGATGATAATTTCAAAAATTAGGGCTCCGATTGTTTTACCTAAACGACTTGCAGGCAACAGCTAATCTTTAGTAGGTAACTTTAAAATGCCAATTACAACTAATATGTACTAATATTAAATTACACTAATATAAATTGCAATAATAAATAATTAAACAATACCGTTAGGATTAGCACAGCAGGTGTAGACTTTCGATTCCACGAAGAAAGGTTGCACCATGATGAATCTATATGAAGCGCCCACAATTATCCGCTCGATGCTGAAAATAATAATTATTACTTATTTTTTACTCTGATTATTTATTTATTATTCTCTGATTATAATCAGAAAGTTAAATTACACTAAAGTTAAAAGTCAGATAAGTTTCTTGCGCTGTCAGTCAAGACAGTCAGATAAGTTCAACTGCACAAATTTTGTTAACACAATATGTTAGAAAGAGTATGTAAATTTTATAATTTCAAAAACTCAATGTTGACAGAATTTTTGCAGTAGAACATTTATATGTTAAAAAGTAGTAAATGCATTAAAATGTAATAAAATATTTTTGTACGTTAAACACAACAACACAAAATAGCACAATAATGAAAAAGAATACTTCATAATTACTCTGTAAATTTTCCCTTTTCACTATAGGATTGACGGAACAGCTTTTGAATTTGAAGAATTTTGAAATTTATTTTTCTGTACCAAGTGTGAATAAATAAATTTAAAGGAGTGTCAATAAAAATATAAAAATATCGGTATTTATAAGGTATCTAGTGTTAAACAGGTTAAGTTATTAAACAATAAAAAGCAAAAGGAAGTGACTCAGTGATGTTTTTTTTATAGCAAAATCTAGAAATGTGTTATGGCGTAAGAGGTTAATACGATTTTATTTTTAGGATTGTGACGAAATGAACAGTTCCTGAAACTTGTTGAATTGACTATATGAATATATAGTGCGGAATTATGTTTATATATATATATATATATATATATATATATATATTATGTACAGCCGGATGTACAACCGCCTCCTTTTCTGGAAGTTGTTTAAGTTGAAACCATTTATAGTTTTTAACCAACCATTTAAACTTTCCGAAGCTGACTGGCCGCTATTTTCAGTTCTGACTAATGAGCTAATTGCCTCCATTCCACCTGTTAATTCTCATAATTCATATATTTTATATTCCCGTCTAACGCAGGCGCTTCTCGGAGGCGCATCTGCTGCTATACCTTCTCTAGTCTCTAATTGTAACCGAATTTCCTCTCCCCCATGGTGGGATGCTGAGTGCACCATGGCATGTAAAAGACGCAAGGAGGTAGAGAGGACTTTCTCGTCTGATATGACCTTGGAGAATTATAATAACTGCAAGAGGATAGCAGCGGAAACAAAAAGACTTCTCTATCACAAGAAGCGCCTGGGTTGGCATAAGTTCTGTGAGGGCTTGTCTCCCATTTCCCAATCGTCTTTGGTTTGGACCAAGTTAAAAAAGTTTCGCGGCTCCTTTTCCCCCAACTCTAACCCCTTATCGAATGACCCTTCTTCTTGGATCTTCGGATTTGCCCAAATCTCGCACCACCTTGGGCACCTACATTTGAAGAGTATAATATTTTTTCATCATCTCATACTTCTAATGAATTCGAAACCCCATTTCTTTTGAGGAGTTTAAGTTAGTTATAGACTCCCTTAATGACTCGGCTCCTGGACCTGACGGGATTCCGTATTCTTTTATTGTCAAAAGCAGCCTCGATATACAAAAATGGATACTTGACTTTCTTAATTCCATCTTTGAGGCTGAAACTCCCCCGGAAGAGTGGAAATGTCAAATAATCCTTCCCATTTTAAAACCAGGTAAGCCCGAGGATAATCCATTGAGCTATCGTCCTATTGTTCTCTCTTCCACTCTCTCAAAAATATTAGAGCATTTAATTAAAAATAGACTCGAATAGTTCTTGGAGAGTAGGGGCTTTCTTTCGGGAAGTCAATTCGGATTTCGTAAGGGCTTTAGTGCTATGGATATCCTGTGTACTCTAGTCTCCGAGATTCGGATTGCCTTCTCGAAACAAAAGACTCTGTTGGGGGTATTTCTGGATGTGTCGTCTGCATATGATAACGTACTACTTCCGGTTCTCAGGCAGACTATGCTTCAGCTGAGTATCCCTGTGAAGATAGTTAACTACGTGTGCAATTCCCTTTCCGGTCGTGATGGTCATGAAAATTCACCTCCTTGTTCTAGATTGGTTTGGAAGGGTCTCCCTCAAGGTTGGGTCCTCAGTCCTCTCCTTTATAGTATTTACACCCACAATCTAGACTTATCCGTTACCTCTTTCTGCAAAATCACTTAATATGCGGACGACATAGCCCTTAATGTGTCCACCAAGGAGCTCTTAGATGCCTTTGCACGCCTCAATTCTGCTCTTCATTACCTATTCGAGTGGCTCTCTGACCATGGCTTGAGTATTTCCGTGGAGAAGAGCAGCACTGTTGTTTTTTCCAGACGTAGGACTGTTCCGGACATATTTATACCCTGGATAGCCAAATTTTCCCGGCTTCTGATAACGTTAAATTCCTAGGGGTTTATTTAGATGCCAAAAAAGACTGGCGTTCATCACATAAACCATATTATTAAAAAATGTGAAAAAAACATCAATATATTCGGTGTCTCTCTGGAGTTTGGTGGGGCTCTCACCCCTACACTCAAAAATTGATATATAATGCCTTAATCCGAAGTCATCTGGATTACGGATCTATAATTCTTGAACCTTGTCACAAGTCTGCTCTTCAAAAACTGGACAAAATCCAATCCAAGTGCCTTCATCTAGTAATTGGTGCCATGAAATCAACTGCTAATAATGCCCTGCAGGTTGAGTGTGCAGATCCCCCCTTAAGTTTCCGACGCCAATACCTTTCAGACATCAATAATTAATAAATTAACAAATAATTTTTTATCAAGGCTCTTCAATTTGGTCATCACCCTCTTATCCCTAAGTTATATACCCTCTCCCAATTATTCCACTCCTCGTCATACTGGACACACAAGGAGGGGATCCTTAAAATCCTGTCTCCTTAAAAGCTTTCAAAAGTTCACTAGCTTGCCTTGTCCTGTGTACCAGAGAAAGATGCTCCCTATTTATAAGCTTCCTTTCGAATCCCTAGTCAAATTCCTTTTCATTTCCTTTGATACAGGCATTGTAAAAGGTTCTCAGTCTGCAAACGATCACTTTAAGGAAATTATTAATACAGTATACAGAGACTGGTATCACATATATACAGACGCGTCCAAATTAGAAAACCAAGGGTGTGTAGGTTCAGCGCTCTGGATACCAAAAGTCAATGTGGTATTAAATTTTAAATTACCTTTTTTTTCTTCTGTATTTTTTGGTGAAGCAATTGCAATACTTGAGGCTCTGTCGTTTATAGAGTCTCATCGACTTAACAACTCCGTAATCTTTTCTGATTCGCGAAGTTGCCTACAAACTATCCTGGCTAACCCTTTCCGGTCTAAATTTAAATACCCCTATATAATAAATATAAGGCATCTTCTTCTAAAATGCATTTCACAAAATATTCATGTTGAGTTGGCTTGGATTCCAGGCCATAGTGGTATATCAGGGAACGAGAGCACTGACCTTTACGCGAAACAAGCCACTTACTCAGGTGGCCCTGGCCAATTCGAACTTTACTGCAGCGACCTTATTCCGTTTGCTAAGGAACATTTGATTACCGGCTGGAATGAGAGTTGGACTGCATCAGGAAATGTTAAAGGCAAATTCTTCTTTTCCCTGCTAATCCAGGTGTTGGTTAAGCCTTGGTTTTTTAAATACAGGAAGGCTAAAAATTTACCACTACTACAGTATGCCGCTTACATTTAGGCCACTCCTGTACCCCAGTGTTCCTAAATAAAATTAGGGTTAGGGATTCCTCTTTATGTAAGTGTGGACTTGACGAAGGCACTCTTGAACATACTTTTTTCAGCTGCTCAAATCGTCTCTCTTCATTATATGATTCACTTCCCCCTTATATCCCTCGTCCTTCTGATTTCCAATCCCTTTTTTCTTTAGTCCATACCCCCTTTGTTGATGTTCTGTGTAATTTTATTGACACTGACACTGGCTATTCCTCAAGGGAGGTCATTATAAAGAAGAAGAAGAAGACAGACAGACAGCAAAATCTTAGTAATAGGAATCCGTTTTTACCCTTTGGGTACGAAACCCTAAAAAAGTACTCGATGCGAACAAAATATCGATGTTTTCACCCGATACAATATGGAAAGACATCGATGTACAGTTCTGATTTATCGAATAGAAAAATCATCGTAGTTTTTTCAAAGTGGCCACCCCCAGTCGACCAATCGACCATTAATTAACTGTCAAGTAGTACATATCATCTATGCCCTATGGTAATCATATTCATCTATGCAAAATTCAAAATGGCTATCAAATTAACAATCATGTTTAATAATTTTACTTATAAGCATAAGTTACAAAATTGAAAAGTGTTTCATGTAATCTTGTACTTGAGACTCAAGCATGTTGCAAAATAATGGGCCCTTTGGCCCTGATGAAGTGTCAGTAAACAGCCAAGCAAATGTGAACGATATGAGTGGACAAATGAGTGTTGGAAACAGTATTATAAATAATCTAAACAAAATATCTCAACCATTGCCTCATCCGACGAATGCAACCTTTCACTTACCAGACTATGTCAATTACGGACTAAACATGAACTCTACCTTTAATCCATTTCACAATTTTCATCAGGTCAGCTATCAACAGAATTTGATGTCGCAAAATACCTTACAGGAATCTTGGCAGCAGCATCAATTGCCTATGAACCTTAACACTCAAAATGATCCTTCTACTCACGGGTATTATGATAAAAAATTTGAATCTCAAAGTAATTTATCACATAGTTATAGTAGAAATATGCTAAACATTCCTCAAGTATATCCAAAACAATATAAACAAATTGGAATGGAGAGTTACCCACATTACAACCATGGAATAAATAGTTTTAACCAATATTTTGATCATAATTTAGATTTAAGACTAAAGCCACCAAAAGAGCCTCAAACAAGGCAGTATCCCGATGATTCACAAGAAGTTCAAAGGTATGAAAAACCAATAGAAAACTTACGACAAGTAGATTTGCGTACTAAAGTGCAAAAACCATGCGAAGAATTGCCTAAAGCTTGTGAATCAAGGAATAGTATAACAACACAGCCCTTTAACCATGGTAACTTGGATTTAAGTTTCAAGCAGCACTGCACTAACAGCATATCAGAAAAATCAGATAATGTTGTAGAAAATTGTCACTTCAATAAAGTATCGAATACAAACGCAGAGAAAAGTATCTCTTACACAGACCAAAACTTGGATCTATCTACGAAATATCAGAAATCTGAACAAAATTCTATTGAAGGTACAGAAAAACTGCCATTGGATCAAATGAGACGTAGACATCTTGCAAATACTGTTAAAATGATAGAAGATATTTTAAATCAGACAACCATAGCTCGGCAGAAGGAAATAGAAGGCCAACAATCTAAAGAAATTTTGTACAATGCAGATAAAGAGACAACAGATCTAACCACAAGCAGTAGAGTAAAGGATGATGATAAAATTGATAATAATTCCAGGGTAAGTGATAAAAGCTATGATGATTCCAATTCAAAAATTGAACAAATATTTCAAAGTGATAATGATGTAAGTAATGACAGTACATGTGAGAGTGTAGCAAGTCAGAAGAAAGACACAACAAACAGTGAGAGATCCCATAAGAATAAATTATTGCCAGTAAAGCAAGAACTTCTAACGGAAAGTGATAGTTCTGAAGATTCTGATGATGAGTTGAAGGATAAAGACGTTATTGAAAACATGGAGATATATCCCGATTTAGACATACACTACATCAACCCATTCCATAGAGATAACTTCGGTATTCAAAAAGATGACATACAAGGTTGTAAAGTTTATGATTTAGAACAGAGTGTCAACAATGCTAAGGAAGCAATCAAAAATGGTAAGAAATTTAACTAAAATTATTATTTAAGTAAGCGCAAGTTTAATTATACTAAGATACAGTTTCTGAAGTTTAAGTACCTTTTGTTTTCATTTCAAATACAAATTTACCAAGAATTTATCCTTACTTTGTCTCTGTTTTGATATTTTTAACTATATTTATTTCAGGTAACTTTTCTAATCTGGAGTATTTTGAATGCATCTATTGTAATTTATGTTTTAATCATCCAAAACGATTCCTAATACATGTTAAATGGCATTCCTTTGGATTGACAAATGAAAAGAGAGAGGAGATGCAGAAAGCCAAAGAGATGAGAAAGCAGCTTCAAAGGGAGGCCAGAGTTTTAGAAAGAATAAAAAAAGATGAAGTAACTGACACAGAAAATGCTGAGTGCAAGAAATATAATTGCAAAGACTGTGATAAAATTTTTTGTAAAAAGTCAAGTTTGAAAAATCACCAACAGAGGTATTATGTCCTTATCTACTACTATTTAATTGTTGTCAGTTGTTTCTATACTATACTTCTATAAATGGTATCTATATACTATATAAATATTAGAAACAGGAAAAGTTTGTTTGTTTGCGTTCAATAGGCTCCAAAACTACTAGACTGATCTTAATGAAATTTGGCACATATTTAGAGTAGACTATGGGGAAGGATATAGGCTACTTCTTATTGTGTACAAATGTACGGTTTCTGCGAGATTAGCTTATGCGTAAAAAATATTTTAAGTTAACATTTCAACAATAATTTTTTTTAGATAAATAGTGTTTAAAAATTTTATTTTGCATACTTCAGCATGAAAATGGTGTAATATATTAAAAATAATATAATAATTTCAGATATCATCCAAATAAGCATCGGGAATGTAAAATTTGTGGCCAAGTGTTAGTTGGATGGATTGCCCTCAGAGATCACCACCTCACACATGTAGGGGAGTCTGGCTACCAATGTCCTGACTGCCCAAAGAGGTTTAAATACTCGCACTCATTGGCTAAACATCGGGACACTCACTTGGTAAATTTTATAATATGTAATATAATATCTATGGATGCTTCACAATATGTCAGTCTGGCCCCATGCTAAGTATCCAAGCAACTTGTAATAATACTTTAATACTATACAATTTACACTACTACTTTTTAGGGTTCTGTAGTTAACATCTCGGAACCTTTATAGTTTAGTCATGTCCGTCCGTCTGTCTTTGGCTTACCGTCCAAGCGATTAACTATTACTATTCAGTAAGATGAAACTTTGCATGGATGTGTTATTTACCACGTTGACAAAGTACTAAAAGAAAATCACGAAAATATATTTTTTTTCCACCCACGCTGGCCCAAAAAAATCTGAAAAATTCATGATGGTAGTGCATGTGATAAACTTGGAAGGAAAACTATAATGGCTTAGATTACTTTGTTAGTTCAGGAGTTATAGAGGCCTAACTTGTAAAGTGTGTTACAAACTTCAAACAAAAATAACGAAATATTAAGTAAACATGTAAAATATTGGTAAAATGGTAAGGAACACTTCGTGCGCGAGTCCGATTCGCACTTGGCTAATTTATTTTTTTAATAAATTGGATCTGATGTGTGTAATATACTTTGTTTTGTTCTCTTTTTTGTATTTTTCTCTTCTACTGTGTTGATTTTAATGTTATGGACTTGCCGGACATATTATATGGTCTTTTTCCAAATTTAGTCTTTGCTACAAAAAGACAATATTAATCTATCTCATATATATAAATAACTCCCCACACCGATTTCGATGACGGTGGCCGGTTTCACACGTATTTCTCATTTGACAAAAACATCCACTATGGAAGGATTTTTCAAAATTCAACCTTCAAGGTGGTGAAATAGGCGATGAAAGTTTGTACGAAACTTTTTATTCCTTGGACATATTTGCATGAAATTTCGTATGAATTGAGTACGGAAAAATAATGAGTTACGTATTTCAACGTTTTCTAATAATCAACCCCTAAGAGAATAAAATAGAGGAAGAAAGTTTTAAATTATTAAAAAGATATCGTTTAAAACTCAATTTCACACGGGCAAAGGCGCGGGAAAATGACGGTTATATATATTCATTAAATGTCATTATTATTAATTTTGCAGGAAAAGACACATGCCTGTCCCCAATGCCCGAAGATGTTTGGCTCTGCAGCTCTTTTAAATGTACACAGTAAGACGCACGAAAGAATGCTGCGTGGAGCCACATTCAGGTGTACATATTGTGGCAAGGGTTTCTTTGAATCTTACCATTTACAGGTAAGGCCAAGCCAAGGATGGAATGGAACTTGACAAAAATAATGCTATGATGTTGTTGATAATTTAATAAAGTATGTTGTTAAAATAAGATTATAAAAATTATATTAATAGTTAAAAACATTTTTTTCAGGCCCATGAGAGGACTCACCGTAATGAGAGACCTTTTGTATGTGAAATCTGCAAAACCTCGTTTGGAACCAACTCCGGTCTCAAAAGACATTTGAAAGTTGTAAGTTAATTTTAAATATTCAGACAATTAATACTAACCATGTCCATGCTAATTATTATAGTATATAATTACATAATATACAATAATATATAATTACAGTGAAAACCGATTATAACGACATTAAAGTGACTGATATAATATTATGGGCGTAATAGCCGATAGTTGTCATAACCAATATGAAAATATTCATATTGTGACATGACAGTCCTCAACAATTCGCCGTAATACTAAGTTTATTGGTATAAATTATGTCGTTATAAAAGGGTTCACTATAGTATTTTCTGACATACTATACACCATTATGTGTGTAATTTGTACGTTATTACTAGTGACTGGGCCATAATGCATAGTAACCATACATATAAAAGTATTTTTTTTTATATTTCAGAGTCACAGTACATCTAAGCCATTTGAGTGTTCAATATGTCATCGGTCATTTATTTCTGACGCCATCAGGGACAGGCATGAAATGCGTAATCATGGCAACCCAGAAGACTTTAAGTTCCTCTGCAAGCAATGCCCCTGTAGGTATTTGAAGCAAAAAGACCTCAGGAAACATGTTTACAAAGTACACCCAAAAGGGAAAAGAAAGAAGAAATCTCAGTCTGAGAGTGAGTAAGAATCAAACAAAAAATGCGTTATTGTGATACAGCAGAAATAATCAACAAAAATAAACATATATTTGGTGATATCATTTAAAATGTAGTTAAATTGTAGTTAAATTACCTGTATCTCTTAAATTTGTGTTATTAAATAAATCTTATAAACTTGCTAAGTATTATGGATAAGGAAGTTTAAATATTTAAGTGTAAAAACATATAAAATAAAACTAATATTGTTTAATAGTTTAGCTCATATTTGGGTTATATTTATTTTAAACAATTTATTAAAAAAGAAGTGTTCAAATAAAAAAAAAAGTTTTTTAGATTATTGTTAAGGACATACTTCTCTGCTACTTAGGCCGCACTTGATTGAATAATATAACGCAGGGTTTCTCAAAGTGGGGTTCGTGTAACTGTAGGGGTTTGCCATTCGACGGTAGGGAGCTCGCGAAACAATTTACGTAATGGCGGCTTATTGACTGGCAGGCAGGCCTGATAGATTTTGGGAGAGCTAGACAGGAAGAGTATACTGAACTCTCAAGGCCCCCACAGACGAGCGGCCGATCGTTTCAGATAGAACTGACGTCAGTTCGGCCTGAACGGATTCGAACACATACACGGAAAAAATCGTATCCGACCCAACTAACGTCATTTCGGCCTGAACGGATTCGAGCACATACATGGAAAAATCGCATCAGTTCGTTCTGGTTAGCGCGAGCTACGGTCGTGTTTATTAATATGTAGTAAACTCGTTACGCTTGTACACGATACACGCCCGCACGGCCGCGGCTCTGTCGAGAACTGAAGCGATTTGTCACACATGGTCCGTACAGTCCAGAATTAATTTTGCCAACTTAGTTATTTTACAAAGTTTTACTACTAAATTAAGTATTTTATCATTAGTAGGAATTTAGTTGTTAGTAGTGTTTTAGTAGGAAATAGCCAGACAGTAATCATATGAAAAAGTCTAGGTTAGGCACAACAAAAAATTTACACATTATCATAATAATACATCGTAGCATTCGTCTGTAATTTGCTTAAAACTACCCGTTTAATTACTATATACTCTATTACTATATTCTCAATATGTCCTAGTAAATTTATTTGTAATATATAATAATTTTAATTTGTAATAAATAATAAAATTGTAATACAACACAACCTAAAATTCAGTGGTGTTTTGGGGGTTTTAGGGATTTTTAAGTTTTGTAACTTTTTGAATGCTTTCAGTATTCTTTTAGTAGTTTTTAGTAGAAATCGACGCGAGTTTAGTAGTTTAGCAAAAACAGACTTGGCAACACTGGAATGAATAGCTTCAGTCCATCCGGCTGACTGATGCGATCTCGAAATTGCACACAGACGATACGATTTTTCATCCGTTCAGGCCGAACTAAAGGTAGACTGGACCATATATGGGAGCCCTTAGTGAGTGCGTTTGAAATTTTCAAAAATTGGTCTACGTTGGACGTGCAAAAAATGGGGGTCTACAATCGTAAGCAGGGGTGCATGAAAATTAATTTGGTTTCGATAGTGAAGAACTAAAATGTTGGCTTGTTATTTTAAATAATATGATACCTAAATTAAACCTTCTCAATAAGACAATTTATAAATAAATTGAGAAAAAAATTGATAGTTCCGAACTGGGAGTCGAACCCAGCCCATGTCGGTATCGCGCCGAGTGCTCTACGAGTTGAGCTATCCGGCCCTATGCCACTTTCCTTTTTCAATTTCATTTATAACTTATTGAGCCACACTGTAGAAACCCTGAAGTAACGCATATTACTGTACATATCGTTTATAATATTAAACTGTAACTGTATACCTACTTTGGTTTGTGATTTCAGTAAGTAAAATGACAGCCAAAACATAAATCTACCTTCACTATCTGACAAAGAAAGAAAGAGAGGTGAAGTGTATGGAAATGTCATTTACTGACTGTTCTCATAAATCAGAGTACCAGAGTACCTACTGTTTGCTATAGGATGGCGCAAGTGTCATTTATAATAAAAAGTTTTACAGCAAAATATCCATTACGTTCCAAAAGATATGTTTAATAGCTGTTTTAGTCTTGATTTCTTGAAACATAACTTTTTATTCACATAACACCTTACTTGAAATTGAGTGAAACACGTTATGTATTTTTTATTCTTATTGATGTCACAACACAAAAGATTCTCTCAACTCAAAAGAGTCATCTGGCCCCCGTGCTAAGTATCCGATGAACTTGTGTTACATGTACCAGAAAACGGGAAGTGTATTTAATACTTTTATACTATACATATATTTTAGATTTTTATTATATTATACACAAATTTAATACACATCCATGACCCAGGAACACAGAACCTTCGGCGGGATTCGAACCCGCGACCCCCGGCTTGAGCACCAACGCGCTGAACCACTGAGCCACAGAGGTCTTCGTTTATTTAAAGACATAAGTTTTTTTGTATGAAATATAAATTTGTTAAGTACCTAAGATAAAATCATAAATATTTATGAATTATTATTATAGAGTAAGTACCTATAAAGAATTTCCATCTTAATTAACAATACTTTAGTATATGTAGTTAAAATTATTATTGTAAATAAAATAGTTTAGGGATACAGTATTACTATAATTTTTAACCTAATAATCCCAACAGAAAAACTCTGAAACTAGTTTGGTCTGTTACATTTACATTATTGTATTTTCTAAAGAATGACATTCAATTTTCTCTGATATAATATTAACAGAATTTTAATCTGCCATGCCAAACCACGCATAAACACGGTCGTTTCAAAATGATCCAATCGGTAGCGTCATTTCGATTAGACGATAGGCATTATGGTGTACGGCTACTGCAACTGCAAAATAGCATCGTCTCCTCTTTCTACAAAGTCGCCAAAAGATGACCAAGTTCGGACAACCTTTAAAAAAAAGTGAAAAGACATGGATTTGCTTTCTCTTTCACTCTTATAATGCTTTGCGAGACAGATAACTGCTTTCGATATCGATTTTATTGCTCCATCCATGTATATTCTTTCACGAGCGCAAATTCACTCATTCATGTTTATATAAGGTTAATTTTTTAGATAACTTTATTATGTAGGTAACACATTTAAATCGTTTTTTTTTTGCTTACTTTATTGTTACTACTTATTTAGATATTTATATATAAAAATGTTTTTTTTTTTTAATGTTCGTTGTTATTTAAGGTGTTGTAAGAAAGTCTTATATATTAAAAAAAACATCACACAAAAAGAGTTCACCAACAGCATATACATTTTAGTTTTCATTTAACTTTGATAAACTAATATTTTTTTAAATTATTATTTAAGGTAAATTAATTTTACTAAGTCTATGTTCCTACGAGAGTTTTTTTTGTGTTAGCGTTAGTGAAAACAGCACTGTAAATACTCTGCGCTAATACATTTTAACTGAAAATCGAACACTTGTTAAATTTGACATCTTGCTCGTGGGAACGAGGGCTTTTATTTATATGTGGAGGGTACATTGTACATGATAAACTCTTCTCGTTCGGGTTTTGATAGAGTATTACTTAAATAATAAAATATTAGCCTAGTGTAAAAATTTACCAAAATTGTAATTGTTTTTGTCACAGATATTATAGTTATGAATATATTATAATGGGGGTTTTAATGTTTTGGCCTCCAATTTTCCTCTAACCTTCAGGATTAGCCAGCAGCGTACAGAGTACACCTGCACCTCAAGCATCTGTTCAGTAATCTGTTACCTCCCTTAGTCTTAGTGGCTGGTCCTTATCTAAAAATATAAATCAGAAATAATAAATACCAAGCAGACTTTACGCCCATGAACCTGAGACATCAGAAGAGTAAAGTGTGTTGTTGGTTTTGCAACATACAAATGCTCATTAACTTTTGTCCACCAAGCCTATTAGTGGGGGTTGCACCTCATCATCCATTAACTGTGCTGGCTGTGCTGTGTTGTAGATTGTTTGTTACTCAACAATCTACAACACTTTAATTAGAGTTGGGGTCACCAATGTGTTTCTGAGTTGGATGATTCTTTGGAGATTAAGCTCATGAGTTTGCATCGCCCAAGATACAAAAAAGGTGAATAATAAATAACCAATATAATATGATATTGATATAAAAATAGGATAAAAAAATAATATTTTTAAAGGTTCATATTTTATTTCTTAATCTAACTTACAATTAAAAACAAAGAGTTATTAAAAATAAGAAAAAAGAAAAACTGCTTGTACTTAGATAATTAAAGAACACAATATGCCACTTCAGTTTTATTTATGTAAATGTAATGACATATTTCTTTGCATGAAATTTCTGAATAGAAATATTGGTAACTGTAGACTTATACAGTTTATTAATTGCCAAAAATAAAGGTAAAAATATAGAATTTGTCTTATTTAAATAATTATTATTCATAATGGGATTCTTGAAATCAAAACACAAGTTACATCAAAATCTACCAATAAATTGCAATAAAAATTGTTACACTTAAGTTATAAAAACTAAATAAATTTGTATGTATTACTAATTATAATTTGCAAGGCTCAGAAAAAAGACTAAGGGATTTGGTAGTAGCTTTTACTTTTAATTCTGTTCTTGCTACACAAATAGTTTAACTGTGTTTAATGGAGAGGTAGCATTACTACTCACACAAAACAATAGAAATGGAATACACCTACAAAATGTAAGTTAGCAGACAGAAGTTATATAATGTTATATAACATTGCTAAGCACTACGACATTTGTTTATTTAATGTCTTTAAAAAGTCAGCAAATGTAATCTAATAATATTTTATAATAATTTCTGTGTGGAAGTGCGCTAATACAATTTTAGTGTCAATTCAATCGATATTTTTATGTAGTTATTTTTAATATCTTATTTTTAGTACATACACCATTGTTTTATTTAAAAAAATGTGAATTCTACAGAAGAAAGTTATACACAATTTTGAAGTCCCTTTTCAAAGTTTAGACAATACCAAAAATATAAAATGACTAATCACTCCAATTGGCATATTATGTGGACTTACATTTGTTATGAATTAAAAATGTGAATAGGTTAGCTGGCACAATTGTCATCATATCACATACAATTAGTGTACGTAAATTTGTATTTGCTTTGTTTCTATACCTAATAAAAAGTAAATGAGCATCAGTAGTTCCTGAGCATAATCTGACAAAAAAAAAATCTTATGTCTAGCTACTAAAAAATACTAATTGTCAGTGTAATTTAGAATACTTATATTATACCTATTCACAATTTTAATGTAAGTCACTAAGTAAATTATGCTCAATCGCTCTGGCCTGCCGCTTGACGTAGTAGTATGTAGATTTTTTCTTTTATCCAATCTTTGTTGTAGGGTGCATAGGTATTGGTTGACTTTTGGTACACTAAACAACTTAAATCGGCAAGCTGAAATGAAACATTTTCATTTATATGTATTGGATAAAATACCAAACATATCCACATGATATTTATAATAGATAAGTATCTACAATTACAAGCACATAACAAGCAACTTTAATAGTTCGGACGGCGACTCTAAATTTCTAAGTGTTTACGCATTTCGTCGCTGGTAGCACGGGCAACTCAGCCAATGTTTTGGTCACCGAAAGAGCAAGTCTCAGACGACTAAGCGACGGTATGTATGTGTATGAGACTTTTATACTCATTACCTATAAGTATAAAATACATTGGATTTTAAAAGAAAGAAATAGTTGGGACATACCTGATCGACAAAATCAAACAGTTGCGATATGTCGTATGTTATTGTGGGTGTATTTGGATTTCGTCTTTTTAAATGTTCTTCGTATATTTTGCAGACACCTTCCATACAATCGTTAACACTTTCGTAGTCAGAATACGTTCTTGTTTCTGGTCTGGGACCGGGTTGAACCAATAAAATTGTATGAGACTGAAAGAAGCATAACCTCAATTACCGCCATTTGCTACATTCACTGGAATCTGAATTATAAATATCTTTACCATACTTACCATTTTGGTAAAGTTAAAGGAATATTAACAAGGCAACAACGAAGTTTTATTATTATTGTTTATTTTCTTATTTCAAGAAAATATATACTCTCACCAAATCAAAATGACGAAATTCAAAAGTCAAAACCATGTCAAAACTCAAAAAATGCAATGTTTTATGAATATTCTATACTCTATGGTCAAAATAAATCGCTAGTTCGGAAACAAAAATGCACTCGTAATATATTATATACATGGAGTTTTGCCGGGGAATTCAATGGGTGACGTTTTGGATTTTGTGTAGTTTTCATAAGTTTGTGCTATTTCGGTTCTTAATGTGTAATATTGGTAGAATATTAACTATTAAATATTTGTTAACGTGTACAAGTGTGGGTAATTGGCACGACTTCAAAAAACGTGCTATTTTGAGTTTCCCTCCAAAACTCTCTAAAAACTTTCATAAAGCTTTTACCACTTTACTGGATCGACTGACTTGACTCATTGACTACACTGACTATCTATTTGGACTTTGACTAGACTTTAGACTTGACGATTTCGGAATACCGTGTTAAAATTGAAATGAAAATTCAATTTCCCTCCTTTTTAACTTGACAATGGCAAAAGGTTTTATGCATACGCCATATATTTAAATAAAAAAAAATCTAATACATACCTATTTAATTAAATTTATTAAATAATAACCTCTTTTAAATTCGAAAGTACCTATTAAAAATTTACACAGTACTGTAGAATATGGCACACATACAGCTCAATGCAGTAATCACCAATAATAAAGCACCAAAAATCGTCTACGGTTATTACGGTACTTACACTTGAGTCTTGAACTCTTGATGCTTGTTTTTGACTTGACTGACAAGTCTTGAGCTCTAAAAATAAATAAAATAAAAAACAAAAGTATCATAAACGTTTTTCTTTTTTTTTATTTATTTATTCATGACCATGGATACAAAGTCCTTCAGTCGGATACATTTTGAGTTTTGACATATAAGACATTATTAACTGAAGTAGAAGCATAACATTTTACAAAATGACATTAAATATAACCTATAAATTACACAATGTGTTTATCTAAACCAAAGATCTAATGTACTTGTTTATCTAAACCAAACATCTAATGTACTACTTGAACCTTTCCAACAGTATTGACAATATATTTAAAAATGGGAACAAAATAAACAGAATTTTTTAATAATCCTTCAATGTGGCGGGGGACACTTAGTGAGTTTTCTTCTGCTATGCCACTAATCGCATTGTCTAACAACAACCTTTGTATGGCAAACGTTGGACACTCAAACATCAGATGATTAATGTTCTCGTCATCTCCAAAACAATGTCTACATCTACTATCGTCCAAAATATTCATTCTGTGGAGATGCGCCGCAACTAGGCAATGGCCTGATCGCAAGCGGTTGATGCAAACTATGAACTTCTTGTTAACGTACTCAAATCTATAGTACCATGGTGTTGTTGGTAAGTCCCTTTGAATATCCGCGTACCATCTTCCCTTTTCAGCTGCGACAGTCTTTCAATATTCTGTCCATAACATTTTTTTTGAAGATTTAAATTGTTGATAGAAGTCGGTAAAAGGCACTTTAAAACTGTCTAGAAGATCCACATCATGGTCTCTACGGGTGACCTGGTCTACTACTTCATTTCCCAGTATGCCACTGTGGGAGGGAACCCATACAAATTCTATTTTCTTTTCTATCAGCTTTGATAACATAATATATCTTATTCTAAACACAATATAATTTTGTTTATAGGAAAAAGTATTATTACATATAGAACATAGAACACTTTTAGAATCACTTATAATTAAAATATTTACATTATTTACATTGGTATGTATATAAGTTAAAGCAGCTAATACTGCCCAAGCCTCTGCTGTAAAAATACTGCAATTATGTGGGATTTTAAAACATTTACTTACTTTCATTTGTGGGTCATAGTAGGCAGCTTTAACATGCTCACTTTTGGTACCATCAGTATATAATGTGTAAAAATCCCTTTTATGTTGTAAAAATTGTAAAAAGTCAAACTTATTTGTAACAGAATTTAAATGACACTTAACATCAATATAGTTAAGAATAGTTTCATATGGGTATTGGTAAATTGGCCACTTTTTACTAGTATACATATTTTTGGTAAGATTTTTTGTTGATAACATTAATTAATATTGATATTTCAGGTAAGGAAGCAGAAATGAGGTTATTAGGTGTGATCTTGGATGTTGCAGTGGACTGTACAATTTCTGTAGAATGTAAAATTTTATCAACAATAAAATTATCATCACAAGACAATTCCTTAAGACAAAATCTCTCAGCCAGTTGTAGGCGGCGCAAGGACAGTGGAGGTATGCAATTTTCAACTTCCATGGACACAATAGGAGTGGTGCGCATGGCTCCACTTATAATTCTCAAACCCATATTCTATAACATCCTTCATATTATATAACATCCAATTTTCTTAGTAATGTTGTGTTTGCATTCATGTAAGCTAATGAACTATAATCAAAATGACTTCTGACTATGCTTTTGTATAACATGTTAAGAGTTTTTGAGCCCCAAAATGTTCCTGCTAAACTTCTCATTATATTTATGCTCTTCATGTCATTCTGAAATATGTAATTTATGTGTTTATCAAATTTAAGTTTATGGTCTATTATAACCCCTAAAAATTTGTGATGATTCACAATAGGAATTATGTTGTTATTATAAGTTATGTTAACAGGCTCTATGGATTGATCTTTACTAAATATTAACACTGAACTTTTCTCTGTACTGATTTGTAATTTTAAAATATTATTATAATAATGTTGTAATTGATGTAATGCACTGTTTATATGATTGACTGCCATATTTAAGTTTTGATTTACACTATACAAAAGCAAGTCATCGGCAAATTGCAAAATCTTTACTCCAGTTATATTTACAAAATTATGGATTTGAGATGTATAAAAGTTGTACAATGACGGCGAGAGTGTAGCACCTTGCATTGTGCCTTTATTGGCCTGTTTGGGCCCATATAATTTATTATTATATCTAACATAAACTGTTCTATTATTTAAAAATATAAAAATCCATTTTAAAGTTTTCATCGGAAATCCCATTTCTTGTAATACCTTAATTAATGGTTCAATGTTTACATTATCAAAGGCACCTTTTGCATCTAAAAATACACTTATAACATCACAGTGACTAAGTTTTGCCTTTTTTAAATCGTGTATAAAGGATACAAAGCTTCCAGAACAACTTTTGCCTCTTCTGAATCCGAATTGAATATCTGGTAACTTTTGTTGTGATTCAGCAAAATAATCTAACCGCAGTTTTAGCATAGTCTCGAAAAGTTTACCCAAACATGATGATAGGGAAATAGGTCTATATGAGGATGGGTTATTAGCAGATTTATTTGGTTTTAAGATGGTAATGACACATTGAGTTTTCCATGACTCTGATATAACTAAACTATTCCATAACCTATTATAAATATTTAAAAGTATTTCTAAAACATAAGGGTGTAGTTTCTTAATTAAAATGTATGGTATATTATCCAAACCTGGTGTTGTGTTTTTCCTACTTTTTAGAGATATGTACAATTTGCTCAGTGTGAATGGTCTATTTATAAAGGAGTTACTATCATTTTCAATGGCATGGCTCAATATATTATTTAAATTGCTTTCATTGATCTGAGATGAATCTGATTTATTACCCAAAAAACGTGGTACCCATTCATCATTTAAAAATCTATTATGAGAAGTACCTATTCTTTTAAATCTTTTAATATATCCCCATATTCTAGAAACAGGTGTCATTCTATTAAAACTACTACACAAATCATGCCATGAGTTGACCCTTTCCTCTTTTAATATTCTTTTCTTTTGAGCGTCTATCTTTTTATAATGAATAAAGTTATTAATGCTGGGTGTAGTTCGATAATTAACTAAAGCTTCCTTGGACTTTCGAACTGCATCATCACATATTCGGTTCCACCAAGGAGCTGGTTTCCTCATTGGTTTTGAAACTGTTTTCGGATTTTGTTTGGGGACTGTTACTGTTCTTAGATTATTTAAAATACTGATAAAATTATCATATAATTCGAGTGGTTTCAAATTATTACAATCTATATTTAATTGTGAAAAATAAGTTTCTGATAACTTACTATATTTAGTCCAATCTGTTTTACTATAAATATATTTTTCTTCCACAGGACGTACTTCATATATTGACGGCTTCACATTAAGGGTTACCTAAGTTGGATAGTGGTAACTGCCCATTGGATCATCATGGACACGCCATTCGCAGAGTGGAGCCAATGTGGGGCTAACAAGAGCTATATCAATTGCAGAGGGATTTCTATTTGGAACCTGAATAGTGGTGGCACTCCCATCGTTTAATATACACATGTCAAATTCATCTATAATTTTGAACAAACTGTTACCTCTATTATTATTACAGTGACAACCAAATAATAAGTGATGTGCATTAAAATCTCCCATGATGAGGCATGGTTTAGGTGTTTCAAGTAATACCTTTTTTAATTTATTTGTATCAAACCTGTTATTAGGTGGACAATATACACAAAGAATGTATATTGTTCCCATCGAAGTTTCTATGGATATACAAAGATTTTTAATTGTTTCATAAAAACTTGTATTTATAATGTTATATTTCAAGTTTTGTTTAATTAATATACCTACACCGTTATGTGAGTTAACTGAATCCTTACGTATAAAATTGTATGGTGTAAAACCTGGAATTAAACTTGAGCTCCTAAGCCATGTCTCATTCAACAAACATATGTCTATATTATGTTCACAAAAAAATGTTTTTAATAAGGCTCTCTTATTCTGCAAGCTTTGTATATTAAACTGTGTTATATTAAGATATGTATCCATTAATTGATTAAATTAGCTAATAATATATCTTTAATTCTTTTATTTGTTACTGGACTATTGCTATTGTCATTTCCGAGGGTTACAAGAGACTTTACTAAAGCATTCAATATAATATCATTGTTTATGATTTGTTCTACATTAAAAGTTGTTTTGGTATTACTAACAGGTGGTACATTAACTGGACGTGAAATAGTTGGAAAAGATTTGGGGTCAGTGAGCAATGGGACACTACTCACCACAGTGGCATAACTACGGTTAAAATACTCATATTTTTTCCTCTTTTCTTGCATTTTCTTCTGCTTCACTAGACAGTCCCTCGAGATGGCCAAGTGATTACCGCTACAATTAATGCATACAATTTCTTCAACGTCACATTCTTTGTAGGAATGGCGTCCAGCGCATGAGGAGCACATTTGCTCTCCACAACAAACTTTTGCAGAATGGTTGAATTTAAGGCATTTGAAACATTGTAGTAATGGTGGTATGTATAAATGTACAGGATACCTAAACATTTGTATATAGGCATGTTGAGGCAAAATTGTACCAGCAAAAGTAACTGCTATTGTACCCAACGGTGTAAGTTTTCCTTCAACTTTCTCAAAAAATCTTTTAATTGAAATAACTTCTGTGTCACATGTAATATTTTTGTATATAACTTCATTTGAGAGATCTTTCGGTACATATTTAATAACTCCTGTAATCTCAGACTGGTGGGCCGGTACAAAAGCTTTTAGTTTATTTCTAATAAGGAAATGGTCCATTTTCAAAAAACAATTAGCTGGCGCAGGCTTCTTAAAAGTTACACCAACTTTATATGCATTCACTCGATGTACTCCTACTATACCCTTTACATTTTCTGTAAATAATTTTGTTAAAGTAATGGGATTTTTGTTTCCCAATTTTTCATTATTCATCGATTCCACATATACGACACAATCTCCACTATAATTTTCTGGGTATTGTCTTTTGTAATTAGTTTTTGTGAACATTCTGAAGTCCACCGTACTTTTCTCCAATTTTCTTTTTTTGAATCTCCCGGGGGCGGACCCCCGTCGCTATCTTCACTCATTTTTATTTTATTATATTTAATTCAATTAAAAACTACTATTTACAAGAATGTTACAGTAATATAAACTAGAAAATTATATTTTACAAAACAGTGAAAAATTGAAACACCCGCTCTTTTCGACTTCCCGCCAAAAGTCTTCTACCATATCATAAATTATAACAAATGCAGTGCTTCCAATTTAGGTATTTTCTCCCTACATTTAGGGGGGAAAAGTCCCTATAGGGACTTTTTGGGGTTTATTTTAGGATTTATTAAGGGTTTATTTTCTTGTTTTTAATTATATAAGTTATTAAACTGTATATCGAAAAGCGATTTGAAAAGCCAATAATAGAATAGAAAAGCCAAGAATAGAAAATAGATTTTTGGATGTAATTTTTAATGTTTATGCGAATAATATTTCAGGACATTCATTTTACTATTTTTTTATCAATAAATTTATGCAGTATATATAGTATCATTCAAATAATTTAAATTGTTGCGATTTTACTGATTTTAGGGTTATCAAATGAAGTTTGGGGAGAAATATTTTTTAGAGTTGGTAGCACTGCACTGACAAATGATTTGTCATAATTTTTAGAAGAAATTTTATGGCGGTATTGTTGTTTTGAATAAATTTTCTTAAATTTACGTTTATGATAATGGAAGAAGACATTGACAGTAAAATTAATAATTTTGAAACACTTTTAAAAACTTATAGTGTTTCAAAATCATTGTTATACAGTGACAAAATAAATAAAGGAACATCTCAGAGCCTGAAGTCTGAAGATGTAATTAACAATATTTCTAGGCAAATAAAATCCTTAGATAACAATGATAAGTACAGCAAAATTGATAACAATAAATTAAAAGCCTTCAAGGAATCTAAGTTAACATCAATAAGTAATATGTTAGCCCTGGAACCAGTAAGTAAGAACAAGTTTATTTTAACTATTATATATTATAGTGTTTTTATAGGTCCAGTTACCTTAATATTAAATAACAGTAATATACTAATAATTAAAAGAGATAAAGTTTGTTTCGTTGTGAGTTTGTGACTGTGAGGTAGGGTAATAATATCTGGAACCTACTGAAACGTTTTCAAAATTCTTTTACTAATAGAAAGCCAAGTTATTTGTTAGTTTCAAAATCTATATTATATTAACCCGAAAAATTAAAAGACTTTTTGTGGTACCTAGTTAAATTTGCAAAATAAGTCCTAAGGAAAAAAATGTTTCTTGCAAATTTTGAACTATTAAAGATAATTATATGATTGAGTTCCACAGAAAAGTTTTTGACTTTAATGGCTGCAAAAAATTTTGCCGAGGTAAGCGCCAGCCCACAAGGACCCGTCGTTTCGATTCCAAAAGGCAGAAAAATTTAACCATCGCCGATGGATTCATATTTCCGCCTTTTGTTGGTCGAGACCAAGCGGCGGAGACGGCAGCTGCCTCCGCCACCCTTTGCAGTGGCCGCTACGTGTGACTTGGGGGTCAACAGTGGTACCACAATGGCAGCAATGAGGCTTGTTAGTGGCAGTTCCTAAACGCAGACTGACAGTGTGAAGGTGTGGTTATCCAACAGAGTTCCTATATTGAATGATGGAAGTGCCTGGAGCCAGAGCCTTTTGTTTATTGGTTATATCATTGACAATTGAAGGGGTAAGTGGACAAGGGTGCTATCCAGCAAATAATTTAAAACGAGTAATGAGCGTTTGAAAATAATAAAGAATCAAATGAACTCAGCAATTTAAGCTTATACTTTTAAAACAAAATATTAGTACTAATACTTAGATAAGATTTATTACTTCATAAATAATATTTAAAATTAGGTTATTCTATGTAAATTTATTAAAAAACAATGAAAATATCAACATAACACCTTTGTTTATTATAAACCATAATCAGTTTAGTTATGAAGACTACAAAGGCTCTAAGTGGTAAACAAATAAAATAGCATATATTTTTATAAAATAGTTTTATTAATAAAAAATTTGTATGCCACATAAATTGTACTTAACATACTATTGATTAATTATTGAGAATTATTTATAATATTTATGTAAAACCACTGAGACTCCTGATCAATATACTCAAGTTGTGCTTTTATATCACCAATTTTTTCTTTTGAAACTTTACCCTTGTGATTCATGTCACATCTAATGGACACTGTTGAGATAACATCAAGTTTTTTTACGAGAGAGACTTCCAGAAATGGTGTGTAGAGGTCATAGTTTGTCTTATAAAAATATCTGCCAAAGTCTTCAATGTGAATCCACTTGACATTAGTTTTTAAGTTGATATTTTGTTTTAATGTATTTGTGTTAGGTAATACTATCCCTAAATCGTCTTTTACTTTGTTAAAATCGTAAAAGTGGTGATTCATATCATCAATAACCGAATCTTTTTTGATGCCATTCTAATTACATTTCTGTAATTATTAGGAGTAAATATTTTTTCATTTCTTTCTTCTTTCATCATTTTGGCCGCATGCCAAAATCTCTATCACAATCTAAAAATGTGTGACCTACTTCTGGAAATTTGTGTTCTATAGATGCAAACATTTTATGTCAAATCATGTACTGATATAGGTAAAACAATTAGAAATTGATTTTTATTTTGCCCACTGCAAGAATCTGACCATAGTAACAAGTGTTGAGAACTTTCCAAACTACTTAAATTATTTAACAGTAAAAAAGAGACACAAGCCGTAAAAACAAATTATTTCTTAAAATTTCTTAAGTAGTTGTTACTTGTTAGAGAAAATTTTCAAAACTGAGTTGACATTTGAGTTCTGACTGACGTAATATTGGCGGGATCGGGATGTCATTGTCAAAAATCGTGCGTTCGGAAATGTTCAAGTGTTTAAAATGCTATAATTTGAAATACAAAACCAGTACTTTGATCAACAACACATTATAACACTGGTGATTAAAGACATTAAAACCATTGTAAAGAAGGATTTGAAAAAAAAAAATCTATTTAACATTAGCAAACGTAACCTATAGCTTATAACACCTTTGTTTATTTTTTTAAGATTTAATCATTTTATCTTTGCGAAGATGCAAAAGATTTATTGATTGATAATTACCTTATATTATTCTAAAAGTAGCAATGATAATGATTCTCTGAAAATATTTCTGCTGATATCACATTTGCAAGTCTAAAATAAATACTTGATTGGCAGATAACACTTTTGCTAGCCTCTGTAACTATGTAACGAAGTAGACTTGGCGTGTTTTAAGTTTATAAAATTGATTTATCATCAGTTAAAACCTATGTTCATGCAAAAAAGTCAGATTTTTGAATTTCGTCAGATAACACCTTTGTCCACTTAACCCTTCAATTATGATTTTTTATTAAAATAAGTAAATTTATCGTCTCAAGTGTTTAAAACATTAGACATTTCCCTTTTGCTGGATATAATTTGGACGAATAGCTAAAGAGATAAGGTAGTTTTAACTTGTGCGGTTGGCTTCTTATGCACATGCATGTTGACAAAATTTTAATTTTTTTAACACGATTTCGATTTTTTTATAATATAGTCAAATTGGTTTTAAAAATATAACCCTCCTTTTGGCAGTCAGAAAATAAATCATACATCTCAGTACTAACAGAACCACAGGCATTTCATCACACGTAAAATGTTTACTTTATGCCCAACAAAATAGTCAAGGACAGCTAGTAATAAATTATGTGCAGTCGATTAGTAATTGTCTTTATGTGTAGTTTACATAGATTTTATTTGTTTACAAAACTAATCCTTAATTTGTGATGGAGTTGTTAAGTTATCTGTAAAGCAGGCTAGGGGTTGAAAATGTTAGCAATAGTTAATAGAATCAGGCTTTACTTTGCAGAAATCCATAGCATACAATTTAATTAATATTATATCTAGCAATATCCTGCGAAAAAATACCCACAAGCTGCAAGCAAATGTGTGAGGCTTCGATCTTGCTGACATTGTTGCTTGTGTGGTGGTGGTGTTTGCACAATCTTGTTTCTGAGTGTAAGCAGTGTGGGAGGAGGGAGGTGCTTTTACACATGCTTATGCGTGCACTCACACATTTGCTTGCAGGTTGTAGGTATTTTTTTACGAGATATTGCAAGATATAAAAATAAATAAATATAAAAAAGCCTTTATTCTAACATTGATTTTATACAATCTCTTAATAGATTCATTGATAGTAATCCCTCCACCGAGTTATTGGTCAATGTAGTTGCCACCTCGGCGTAGGCCTCCCCCATCCTCTTCCATATTTCCTGATCTCTAGCTCTCCTTTCCCATGTTGTGCCACATCTTTCTTTAAATATATCGCTCCATCTTATTCTTAGTCGTCATCTTCCTCTACTACCTTCGCTTGGTATCCATTTTATTAGCCTTTTTGTCCAACTATTGACTTTTATTCTACACACGTGGCCAGCCCACTTCAAGGTACATATTCTTTTTATTTTCTCTCTTACTTTAGTGTTGGGTATTTTGTCTTTTATTCTTATGCCTAACATACTTCTTTCCGTTTTTCTTTGCTGTATAGCTGCTGTATATGTTTCGTCTTTTTTTCTCAGTGCCCAGGTTTTGCAACCGTATGTTAGGCATGGCAATATAGTAGACTCTAATAGTTTCCTTTTGATATCCAGTTTTATTTCTCTGTTATTCATGATTTCCTTCAGTTTCCAGTACTATTTCCACGATAACGCTACTCTTCTTTATATTTGTCTTTCTCTTTGGTTTTCAATGGATATTATTTGTCCTAGATATATAAATTCTTTTACATATTCAATTTCTTCACCGTCTATTAGAAAGTCGTTCTCTATTCCATTCGTGACTATTTTGGTCTTGGTGCCATTAAGCATATGTCCTACCTTCTTACTCTCGCGTGCTATATCATGTAGCATTTCCTGTAACTCATTTGAGTCTTCGGCAAAAACAGCAACGTCTTAGACGCGTGACTTAGACGCTCTCCATCTATATTAAGCCCCTTCCCTTCCAAATTTATGCGCTTAAATTTTTCTTCCAGCACTGCAGAAAATATCTTGGGGGTATAAGGGGTCACCCTGTCTGAAACCTCTCATAATATGGAACTCTGGACCTTCTCGTTCTAACTTGATATTTGCAGAACATTTGGAGTATATGCTGTGTATTGTTTTTATGCCTTGTGTTATTAGAGCCTTCCATATTGCTTTATGGCTAATAGAATCAATGAGCCCAATATATAGTTTTCTTGTATCCTACTATAATATTATAAATCTGAAAGTTTGTGAGGATGGATGGATGTTTGTTACTCTTTCACGCAAAAACTACTGAACGGATTTCGATGAAATTTGGTATGGTAGTAGTTTAGGCTCTGGATTAAAACATAGGCTACTTTTTAACCCGAAAAAGTAGGTACAGTGTTCCTTTGGGATACTGTATTTACGCGGGTGGAGGTAACCGCGGGTAACAGCTAGTCGTCTATATTTTTCTATGTTATTACTTGCATATGGTCGATTGTTGAGAAATTCCTTCTGAATCTCGCTTGTTAGCGTGGCTGGTTACCATCTAGCACGTTGGTTAATCTGTTCAACATTTTTTTTGGTTTTTTTTTTAAATATATGTTTGTCGTCAGGCCAATTGGTCGGTAGTTATTCATATTATTTATGTCTCCTTTCTTATGAAGTAGTATAGTTGTTGATTTTGACCATTGATTCGGGGTTTTTCTGGTTTTTATGATATTGTTAAACAATATCTGCCAGGGACGTGCGCTCCTTGTAGGCAGAAATGCAGTGCTTTACTTGTCATTCACAGATATTTTAATAAAACGTTCGTACGTTTTAGATGACTTTAATTAATAGTAAATAAATAAATTAAAAAAATATAATAACTTTAAAACGCCTAATATTTTATAAATAGCAACTCATGCGGTCGCTTTGTGCAGGACAAATCATCGCATGTATGTGTAATTTTCATACTTCGCAAACGCACACACCCATCAATATCGACATGATTATATAGCGGTAACTCATGTGGCAGGCCTGGTGCGGGCGCCCGTGGCGCGAGCTTTGTACTACAACGAGTTCTATAATTGTCAGTATAATGTTATTTACTAAGAAAACTTACTAGATGGCACTTTACGTGGAAGTTATAAATGACACTATTTTCAGAGAACGAACATAACCAAACATAACTAAGTATATTATTATCTCTGTGCTATAAAGATAAATTGTTAAATAAGCGCCCATAGCGCCGCCTGCGCGTTGCGTCGTCGTTTTAACTAGGCCGCCATCTATCGTGAATTGACGATATTTAATTTGAAGAGTCTCGTAGTGCCGATGTACTTTATCAATTCAATTTTTAAAAAAGAGTGCGTTGTATGAATAAAATCTAATATATAAAATTTCCATGTCACAATGTTAGTTACCGTACTCCTCCGAAACGGCTTTACCGATTTTTACCAAATTTTATATGCATATTCAGTAGGTCTGAGAATCGGCTACTGGGTATTTTATATATTGATAAGTGCATTTGTTGAATGAAAAATAGTAAATTATTATAACTCGAGACTGACGGCGACCATATTGTTTGTGTGACGGGATAGCGATCGACGTTGCCATGGTGACATACTTATTTAGTCACTTCAATAAAATAATATGGGCGAAATACTTAATATGGCAAAGCAACGTTTGCCGGGACAGCTAGTATTGTTATAAATTCATATTTTATTCAGTAATCATTGAAAATTTTGAAGAATAAAACTAAATAAATCACTGACGTAAAACAAAACAAATTACATGGCGGTTTAATTGTGCTTTTAATGTGATTTAATTTTCTATGGTTCACAATGCTTACTCGTAGTGACATCTTTACGTACTGAGCATGTACTTCATTTTCCAATGTATGAAACTGATCTGACATGGTTCGGCTATCCGATCGCTTCCGAAAACCGCCGAACTGGCTTGTCGGAAATTATTCGTTGCCTATAATCCGAGTAAAAATAATAAGCCGCGAATCTAATAAATCGACGTATGCACATTATGCATTTTTGCTTAGTAAGGTTTTATTTGTTTAAATATAAGAAACGTTTAGTGTTTCGCGGGGGCCATATTGCATATTTCATGTGATAAGCATTGTTTACAATTTAATCGCTCCAGTTTATTTATAGTTTTCTTAAAAGATTTTTCATTTTAACATTTTAAAGTGTGTACATTGAACAGTTTATTACTGAGTTTCTATAATAATTGTAGTGATTTGCTTTTACTAGTGCGTTTGTTGATTTATTTTAAATGTTATTTAATTGTGAGGTTTGCGTTGAAAATGTGTGTTTATTAAAAATTAAAAATAACAAGTTCTCACAATTGTCATTCAGTGAAAAGATTCAAATTCTGTCTAAAGGTAGGTGTGTACCCGAGTTACAACAATTAAACCAGCAAAAAAATAATGTAACTCTAAAATTTCATGTTAAAAGTTATGAAACGTATAACTGGCTGTGTGGTTGTGTACACACGATTAAATTATATTGTTTTCCTTGCATATTATTTAGTAATTCTAGTACAGTGTGGACTGATTCGGGATATTCAGATTTAAATAATTTCTTAGACGACTTAGAGATCCGTCGCTTGGCTGTAGCTATGCTAAAAATCTATAAACAAAAAAGTTTTTGTGACAGAGTACTTCGCCGCATACCCAGTGTCATAATCCTGTGCACGCCACTGCGCACGCGCTGCAGATATTATCTGCAGCGGTGCTTGTATTGTTCTAGTAGATTGTAAAAGCTCGTTTATGATGTTATCTTCGCCAGGTGCTTTATCTTTTTTCTGGGTTTTTATTGCCACTTCAATTTAATTTATTGCAAGATATAATATTAATTAAATTGAATGTTAACAGTGCTATTAATCAACATATTAGTCACTAGATGTTGCCCGCGACTTCGTGCGCGCAAAAGGAAATCCCACCTTAATCGTACATTTCGCCGCAATAAAATATCCTACGGTCTTCCTCGTGGTCTAATCTATATCTGTGCCAAATTTCATCTAAGTTGGTCCAGTGGTTTCGGCTTTTCAATGCAAACAAAAAAACAAACATACAAGCAAACAAATCTTTCCTCTTTATAATAATAGTATAGATTTTATTAGCACATATAATTATCAATTAAACATTAGCAATAAGTATATATCTTTGGATTTTATATATTCATGTAAAATATAAATTATGTTTCTTTCATTACTTCTTAAATGCATGTTTAATATATTGTTTTAGCAACAAAAACATGTACTTGCTAGTACCTTTGATTATCATTGTGGATATAACACACAACCTTTATTAACAACTAAGGATGCTGAAGCAGTAACAGATTTGGGCATTGGTGTAACTCAAGAATTTGAGACTTCTTTTAGACTTAGGAGTCAGAGCAAAGTGGATTCGAATATTGATGGTGAAAGTATTAGTCCTAATGTATTAAAAATTGATGGACCATCACAATTCAAATTTATTCAAGAAACTATTCCATACAATAATGAATTGTTACATTTGGTAAACGAAGAAAATACAAAAGGCAACTCCATTGATGTTTGTAATATGCAGAAGTTTGTATTAGATTGCAAAGGTATTTCTTCAAGTCCTATATTACTTTCAAAAAAGACAAAATATGAACACAACTCTTCCTTCTTGTTAGAGTCTTTTGAGAAGTTTGAAGCCATAGCTGTACCCATAGTTCATGATAATTACTCTGATGTAGAGGCAATGAAAAAAATTATTAACTTTAAAATGTTACATGATAACAAACCGCAAGTAACATCAGAACAAAGACAATATGATGACATAATATATGATTCTGAATCCATCCCTCTTAGTCCAATTTTAAAATTAAAAACTGATCAAGAAGAAATAAAAAGGCACACAAATTGTGATTTACTCAATAATGATGAGTTCATTGAAGAAGATATCCTATTCAGCAGTAATGAAACTGACAATGATCACAATCAAGTCGGAGAATTACCTTTGACTTGTGCTTTGCAGACATCATTTTATGAACAAGAACATGTATTGGATAAAACTATTTATGTAGGATTTCAAACAGCTAGCAATAAATCAATACAGGTCTTAACTGATTCGTTTACAAGAGCCAAGAGTATACTGAATGATTGTTATGATACCAAGAAACAAAATAATTCTTTAAGTTTATCAGAACTAGTCGAAGTATATAATAGTGAATTAAACGAGAGAAAAAACGGTCAAGACCCAAAAAAAAGTCAAATTAGTTCTACTGAGGCATGCGTAACAGGCAATAATGCTTTTAACAATATTATTCATAGTCCTGACAAAGAAAACAAAATATGCGAGATTAGACCTCATGATGAAAATGTACTCTTTAAAACAAATACAGCAGTTGCTTACACTCAAGAACAGATTAAAATAGATGATTACATGATGCAGGAATTTGAAGAGAACTTATGTATAGATGACAATAAACTTCATACTAATTTAAGTGTGTCCAATCAACAGATAATATTTAACAATGAAGTACCAAATAAGAACCAAATAAAGTCAAGTGACAATACAAATGCACATGCAGATCATTGTAGAGTACAACCTTCTACTTCAGATAAAGAACAAAACAAATTGGTCAAAGAAGAAAAACAAATTAAGAATTTATATAAGGATGATGAAAAATTGTGCCCGAATGAATACCAAAAAGATAAAACAAACAGTAATGGCAACGGAATAAATCAGCTATTTACAGGATTCAAAACTGGTTCAAACAAATGTATAGATATTTCTAATGAAGCTCTTGTCAAATCTAAAAAAATGTTAGACGAAGTCCAAAGCACCCTTACAGCGGATGAGCACGATATTAAAATATACGACAGTAAGAATGTGAGAAATAATCATTTTCAGGGATTTACAACAGCTTCTAACAAATCAATAAATATTTTAGATGAAGCTTATGCAAAATCTGAAAAAATATATCAAGATATCGAATTCCCGTTTGTTCTCATGGACAAAAATCAAAATCCAAATAAGAATAAAACTAAAGACAAAACACACAGTGAAAAACAACTTTTTGAAGTCGAAAAAAAAAATGTTGATATAAAATTTGGTTTTAAAACTGCATCTAATATCCCTATTAATGTTTCAAAAGAGGCTTTAATGAAATCAATATATTTTTTACAAGAATTTAATTATGATAATGATATTGTAATTAATAATGACAACGAAACAGGCCAGATAAAGGAGTCTCTAAAATTGGTTAAAGAAGGATCTTATGGTTTTTATAGTACTAAATGTGAATCAAATGTTATGAAAGAAACCATGTCTAAATGTAGTAAAACATCACATGACTTAGATTGTAAAAAAGAATTCTGCCAAGTATTTCAAACTGCCTCTAATAATGCTATAAATGTTACAGGGGAAGGTTTTAAACAATCGAGAAAAAACTTTGAAGAAATTTGCCTAATAAAACATAATGCAGATTATTACAGCGCCGGAAGTTTGAGGAAAGACGCAAGTAATTATAAAGAAAATGTTGGAGGTGGAAAAAATGATAAAAAGATAAAGTATATAGAATCTTTAAAAGATTTTTCATCAATTACCGAAAAGAGCCCTTTAAAGAATCATACAAATACTAAAAGGATGTTAGATCTCGATGTTGATCAGGAAATTGAAAACAATTATCATAATAAAGAATCATCATATTGTAATGCCGGACTTATGGAAAGTAATAAACGTGCCAAAATTTTGAAAGAAACTTTAATGAAGTCAAAAAAAATAGTTGAAAATAAAATTCGTGATCAGGACTTTAAGTTTAAAGAGTCGCTTAAAATGCCCAAAAATAAATTCAGTAGTTTGACAAATTCAACGTACGTGTTTCAAGGTTTAAAGACGGCCAGTAATAATCGAGTTAAAATATTAGACGAGACACTTGAAAAGCGTAAAAAAATATTTCAAGATACGGGAGATTACAATAATTGCGATTTGGATGACTTCAAATATCAAAAAAGAGAATTCAGTGGAATGACTAGCACAGAAATAGGGTTTCAAGGTTTTAAGACAGCCCGAAATAATCCAGTTAAAGTGTCAGCCGAGGCACTTGAAAAGAGTAAACAAATATTTCAAGATATAGGTAATTATAATAATTGCGATTTGGATCTATTCAAACATCAAATAAGGGAATTCAGTGGATTGAATAGTTCAAAAAACGCGTTACAAGATTTCAAGACCAGTAATAATCCAGTTAAAATATCAGACGAGGCACTTGAACAGAGTAAAAACATTTTTCAAGATATTGATGTTTGCAATAATAGCGATGTATATCAATTCAATCATCAAAAAAAGGAATTCAGTGGATTGACTAGTACAAATAACGCCTTTCAAGGTTTTAAGACAGCCAGTAATAAACCAGTAACAATATCAGAGGAGGCACTTGAAAAGAGTAAAAAAATATTTCAAAATATTACCACTAACGATTGCGATCATCATGTACCAGCAAATCAGGTAGTAAAAAATACTGCATTTGATGAGATCGGTTTCCAAACTGCTAATAATAAACTTGTTAATTTCTCTGAAGAAGCTTTAAAAAAGAGCAAAATTACATTTGAAGATATAGATAGTAACTTAAAGAGTAAGATAAAACAAAAAATCAGCTATGACATCGCGTTCATGCAAAATGCGCCTGTTCAAACAAGAACAAGTGGACTTGAACGTGAGAGAAACATATTGGAGGCTAGAAAAAATAATGTAAATAAAGACAAAACACCAATTAAAAGTATTGATATTAGTAACATCATTAATACTGAAGTTATAAAAAATTTGAATGACACCATGTTAACAGAAGATTTTTTAAATAAAAGTCCTTGTAATAAGAGATCAGGTAGTCCAATTTTATCGTGCCCAAAGGCAAAAAAGATGAAAACAAAATTTTCTGATCAACCAAAATTTGAAGCAGGCTGTAAACCAACTGAAAAAATAAATCGATTTATTTTTAGTTCTAATTACAAGAAATATAAGAAATACAAATTATTAGATGTGTATGAAATGGATAAAGTTACAAATGCAATACAGTCTTGTAAAGAAGTAAATTATAATATTGATAATATTTCAAGTTTAGAATTTTTTGGTGCTCGTAATGAAATATCTAATTCCAAATGGACCACAGTCAATATTAAAAAATGTTTCTTCGAATTAGTTAACAAAAATATAATACCTGATGGTTGGATAGAGCATCATATAAAACTTATCACTTTGAAACTTCTTTCTTATGAAAAAAGGTTCCCGAACTCTATGCAAAATGTCTGTTCTGTTTGTAATATTATGGAACAACTAAAATATAGATATGAAAGAGAATTGTATAATGTTGAGAGACCGGCGATACGAAAAATATTGGAAAAAGACGAAGTGCCTTCTAGACGTATGGTGTTGCAAGTGGTCAATATTTATAAAGATGGAGTCAGTGTTACTGAGTAAGTATTCTATACTTTACCAAAAAAAATTTTAACTAAACAATAATAAATAGTACTTACGTAGGAACTTAAAATATATTTTTTGTACATCTAGATGTAAAATGCCATATATTAGTACTTTGAATTCAGTCGAGAATGTCGAACTGCTTCTGTCAGATGGTTGGTATTGTGTAAAGGCGACTCTAGACAAACTGCTTATAAAATTAGTCTGTGAGGGTAAAATCACTGCTGGAACAAAATTGGTTACACATGGCGCGGAACTACTGAACTGCGAACAAGGCGTTGCTCCTTGGGAGGTATGTAGATTCTATAGTCAATGACTCTTGTTATTTCTTAGGCTTATCTATATGATCCGGAATCAGGCCGGCCGGGGAAATTCTGAGCATTGAAAATAGAACTCTGCGCTAATACAATAGAACTGAAAATCGAACACACAATTAGTGTCGAGGAAGTTTTGCCGAGAATTTGAAAGTGCGACGTTGTTGTTTTTGTATTTATTCCAAAATTTGTGTTAATTCGGTTAGAAATGTGTAATTTTGGTAGAATATTAACCATTAGATATTCGTTGATGTGCACAAGTTCTTCAGTGATTTTAGATTTTATCTACGGAAAAATTATTAATGAGCTGAATTTTTGTATAAACCTTTATTACGGCGTTGTAATGAAGATGTGAAAAATCGACATTGATATCGTGGCGGCTAAAAAAGTTATAAAAGTCAAAACGTCACGAAAATCAGTTTTTCGCAAATATATTGCTCGGAGGTCAATAGAGGTCAGTATAAAAAATTGTTTGTCGTGAAATTATCTACAAAAAATGTTTCATGCATTCTGTAAAATTAACTAGTAGTATGCACTCACATACGGTATTATTATTTATATTGTATACCAAGGTGTAAACTCTATTGCTTTTTTATTCATGTTTGTGTCTTAAAAACTTCTGTCTGATACGTGGGCGTTTTGTGAAAAATATACTTATACTAGCTGTTTCCCGCGGCTCCGCCCACGTAAATATGCAGGTCGCGAGAAAGCGTAATAAAGGTGTATACAAAAATTCAGCTCACTAGGAATTATTCCGCAGATTGGGGTGTCAAATGCCTAAAATTACTCGTCTAAAGAGTGGGCAAGTGGTACAACTACAAAAAGCGTGCTATTTTGTGTTCCCTCCAAAACTCCCGAGGAACTTTCAGTAAAGCTTCTGCCACTTTACTGAATCGTCTGACTTCACTCATTGATTGCACTGACTGTTTAATTAGACTTTGACTAGATTTTGGACTTGACGATTTAGAAATACGGTATTGAAAATTTAAACGAAAATTCTATTTCCCGCCGTTTTAACTTACAAATGGCAAATGGGTATAACCCGACGCCATATATTAAAAAAAAATAGTGTCGAGTCAAGTGTCAATGTCATTTATGACAACTCGATACTCGACACTTCGAGTTTCAACTCTATTGTTTAAGTGCAGAGTTCTGTTTTCAGTGCTCTGAATTTTCCCGGGCCCGCCAGATTCCGGCTTCTTATTATTAATTCTTTCTTATCATTAATTAAAAATGGCCTGTACCTAATCGAAAAAATTATCTTTGTAGGATACGTCATTAGTGCGATTAAAAATATTTGGCAACTCTACTCGTCGGGCACATTGGGCTGCAAAGCTTGGTTTCCACGGCAACGGCGCCATATTGTCGTATCTGACAGCTGTCAAGCCGGAAGGCGGAAAAATATCGCAGCTGAGGGTAATCGTCACCAGAGTGTATCCCATGTTGTATGTGGAGAAATTCGATGATGGAAGTACAGGTAATTCAACAATATGGAAAATAAATTGTAATGGATTTTGTCTCATTCAGACAACACCTGCCGAGAGGTTGACGTTAATTATTTACAATGCTTTGCAGTGACAAGATCAGAGCGCTTAGAAAACTTACATCAAATGAAGTATGAAATGGAGAGAGAAACAATGTTGGAAAAAATTTATGAAGAAGTTGAAAAAGAATTTTGTTTGCAGGTAGGGGAAGACGACCTATTGTTGGCATCCCCCCAATTATTGGACCTAAAGTTTTAAAGTACATACAATTACACAAAATAATAAAAATATAAACAAAACGAATTTGTATGATAAGGTTACCCACTAATAGGTAGAAGGCCAACAATTGGTTGTTTTCCCATAACTTCAACTTTCAAAAAAATTAAGGGGGTTATTCGTTCGGCTGTGTATATATATTTGTATGTTCAACGATAATTCCGCTGTCTGTTGACCAATTTTCAAATAGATTTTTTTTAAGGAAAGGGTGTAGTCCTAAGTTGGTCCCGTGTCCAATATCCGTGTCGGTGTAAACTACTATGAGAAGTACTCATTATAATATGTATTATAATGGGTTCTTCTCATAGTATTTTACACCGACACGGATAACTTTGTTACATTACTCTGTCGTTTATGGACCGATTTTCACAATTATTTTTTTGATGTAAAGGTTATAATCCGAAGTTGGTCCCGTTATCACCAAAGTGACCGTGATTTCCTGGTCTTCATAGCGTTCCGGAGCTCTTGGCTTGTGTGACACTTCTGCCAAATGTGACGTGCGAGTGGCTTCAGCGACGTTGTCGGCGATGACCGCCAGGTTGTTAAGGTCCTTTGTGTCTGAAACAGCCAACACCGCACGGATCGTTTGTGGCAGATGCCCCTGCCAGAGCACCTTGAGCGTGTGGTCAGGAATCTTGTCGCGAGCTAAATCTTGCATTCGATGCAGTAGTTGGGAGGGTTTTTTTTTATCGCACTGAACAGAACTTCTCAGTCTTTAAAGATACGCGTATAGAAATTTCGACATTGTTTAAAGAACTGCAAGCATATGCCATTAAATAACTTACAGTAATCATCATCATCATTTTATATACAATAATCCTAATGGAAGCTTGGCGCGTATTCTATTATACATTCGATAGTTTATTTTGAAAGTTCTTAAAATTTGTTAATAAAAATATAACAAATATGACTAAAAAGTGAAAAAATATTATTTTGAAACAAAAAATTCAACCGACTTCCAAAGTAAAAGTACACAAAACTGTATGAAATAAATCTTATTTTCGAAATAATTCTCCTTTTAAATATAAGTAAATGGAAATAATATTTGTAAACGATTATAGGCCTCTCAATGTGACAGTGTGGACGATAACAGAAAAAGTCTAGAGAGTGGGTCACAAATATATCAGTTGTTGAAGAAGAGCAGAGATCCGCCAGAGTTCAGGGTGAGGAACTTACTATCAAATATTGCAACCACCTTTTTCTGCCGCAGCTGCGCTCGTGGTTAATTTGCAAAAGTACAAGTACTAAGGTCGTTAAACGTTGCAGGCTAGTCTTACACATTCGCAAGCTAAAATATTACAAGACTACATCGACAAGCGCCGCGAGATTTCCCTCCAAGATCTCCAGTCTAAAGTACAAAGTGTTTTGAAGAAACGGGGCCTAAATGTTACGAGGAACGTGGTGGCTATGCTAAAGATTAGAGTCGCCGATGTGTATAAGCAGAACGTCACAAAAGGTACTGCTTGTTAACTGTAATAATCAATAAATCATACGATTTACGAAATATCTTACTGATATATTTGTAACAGAAGGATTTAGCTAAACAATATAATATAAAAAATTATGATTTGTTTAATTCTTAATTGTTGACATACAAACTATTTAGATATTTTAGAGTGTAAGCTATTTTATAACCACTGATCAGCTCAAAGGACGAACCAATTTACTTTTCAATATTTACAAACTTCCATCCAAAGGTATATATATATATATATACCTTTGTCGTTCTATTTAAGATGGTTAATTATGGTTACAGCTATGATAACTGTTTGGAGGCCTCACGAGTCGCTGCTACATGTGTTGGGTGGAGAGGGCACGTGGGTGGATATATATAGCGTCGTCCCTACGGCCGTGAGGTTAGTATATTTCTCTAAAAAGTTGTTTATTATACATTTTTACTAGCATTTCCCGCGGCATCGCCAGCGTAAATACAGTATCCCACGGGAACCGTTTTTTTCCCGCGATAAAAAGTAGCCTATATTCCCTGTGGTCTACTCTATATCTGTGAAAAATTTCACGATGATCGGGTAAGTAGTTGTTAGATGTATATTATAATATACAAACAATAGTATGTACTTACATACATTTTCCCGCGATAAAAAGTAGCCTAAGTCCTTCCCCGTGATCTACTTTATATCTGGCCAAATTTCATGATGACCGGTTAAGAAATTTTCACGTGAAAGTAACGCTTTCAACCAAACAATCACCATCAGTCGTTGTTAATGTAATATCTTTATGTCATTTCAGATATTCGGAAATACAAATATCAGCAGGAAAGCAATCCCTGTTTCGTAAAACTTCTAAAGTTAATGATAAAATGTTAAATATCGCGAGGACTTTTCAGAGAAAGTGTTATTCGATACAGGAGTTGACCCAGAACCCATATATAACTACAGACTACAACGAGGTCGATTTGGTCGGGTTTGTGTTCGATATAGAACCATCAGTCGAGGAGTTCGACTGTAAGAAACAACTTTTCCAAAATGTTTTTCTCGCGGATGGTAATAAGAAAATAATTTGCATAAATTTTTGGGGTGGTTTGAAAAAGTTCGGGTTTGAAAATATTTTGGAAACGGAACAAGTTGTTGCTTGCGTAAATTTGCAGAAACGGTCTGGCAACACCAGGAAGAACATTCCTCAGTATCGGGCTACAGAGTTTACTTATTTCACTAAAACACCAAAAATAGATGTCTGTAGAAAATTATGCGAAGATTTATCGAAACAATTTTTATCTTTAGACAGGAGAAAATTCATACAGGACTGTATAATTTTAAGAAATAACCTTGTCAATATGAGGTATGGTAACATCGAAAATATATCGCCCTATCGTTTCAATAACTCCGATTATAGTCTGTCAAAGAATAAAATCTTTATAAACTCTCCCAACGGGGATCCGAACTTAAGCATCAACGGTCTGGACTTCGACTCGACGTTTCAACAATCTGATACAGGGCTATCTCCGAAAGCATTGTTGAGAAAAAAGGAATTAGGCGAACGTATTGCAAAATTACAAAAATACGGTGAACCACCACCTTTGAGTTCAATTCATATAGTGAATAAGAGTAAAAACGCCGTAAAGCCTTACAGGAGTCCGCTCATTTCAAAGACCGAGATTAACAGTCTATCGAAAAATGACGAACTGTCCTCTGTCAAACCACAAACTGACGACAGTTCAGCTCTTGATAATCCTGACGATGAAAAATGTAGCAACAACAAGTGCACTAGTCCAGTGTTACCATACAAAAGAAGAACTCTAAATCCTGTAAAATTAAACTTCTCTAAACAAAATGTGTCGAAAGACGACCCGTTCGGTGAAGATTTCGAAACTAGTCCGCCACTAAGTTTAGATTAGATTTTAAAATGTAAAACGTTTCGACTGCAAATTATATTTAAATATTATTGGTACAGTCTAGAACATTAATTGCTGTTTATCCCTTGGAACTTCATTATTTCGTTATATTTGATATCAGTAAGCCAGAAGTGTTAATGTCCTCTACTGTATGGACTGAGATCCCAGGCCCGCCAGACTACCCTTATATTCTTACTGATAAAATGTATTTCATATTGTAGTATAAGTGTTTACAATGAACGTATGCATACCTGCTAGTTTGTGTGGTAGGCCAATTCTCAATACAGGGTGCCATAGGTACAACAAAATTGTGCTAACTTTTCTTACAGCCTTTGACATGATTCTAACATATGTTATAGTAGAAAAATGGCAAGTTGCAGTTTCCATGAACATAAAAAATGAAAAATCATCCAGAAAAATGTAATGAAATACTAATACAATAAATGAAAAAAATGAAGAATCATGTAGAAATAAAAATCATTAAAGTTCTAAACTTTATATCTCTGTTCATACTAGGTTTAAAGAAAAATGACTTTAAATAGTTTTTGTACCTTACATTATACTAAAACCAAAAAAATAAGATTGATACTTTATCAGAATGTAACTAAAGTGATTACAATTTTCAGCAACTTAAGCACCTTGTACCTAAAAATTGGCCCACGGAACAAACTTGCGGGTATGCATACGTTCATTGTACACACGAATACTATAACATGATATATATTTTATCAGTAAGAATATAAGGGGAGTCTGGCGGGTCTGGGATCTCAGTTCAGTACTTTTGTATATACTTCCACGAAGACGCGCTTCGCTGTTATGTACTACTGCTATTTTTTAAAAATGTTGAATAAATATTTCAAGTGATATCGAAGAAGTAGGGCGCGACGTTGTAGTACGTGGATGGTGCGCACTGTAAGTAATTTAATAATAATACTATGTTAGAACTTGTATGTATAAGGAAAACATTACCTAATTTGGACTGTGTCAATTCCATATTGTCAAAAAAAAAAAACTATTATTTTCGTAATGATCAGATGCTTAGAGTAAGCTATGTATGTCAACAATATGTAAATACTTATGATAAAGGACCATGCAAAAAACTGTATGGGCAGTGTCCCCGCCCACCAACAGATTTCAAACCAAACCACTAACAATGTTTATTTTTTAAATGAATTTACATTAGTTTCTGTAATTACCAACTTTTATGCCACAATTTTGTAGAGTTAGTACATGTCAACTTCTTCTGTTTTAAAGGAAATAATCGTCCCCACCCACTAACAGATTTTAAACCTATCTTATTTAATAGCTCTTGCCATTCTGATGACTATTTAGTATGGCGATATTCACCTCAGGAGTGGGGTTTTGACTGAAATTGGAATTTTATTTTTATTTTTTTATATTAGCGACCCCTCCAGCTTCGCACGGGTGCGATGTATTATACAAATTATAAAGCTTCCTCTTGAATCACTCTATCCATTGCTGAAAACTGCATTAATATCCGCTGCTTAGTTTAAAAGATCTAAGCGAACAAGAAGCTGAGCGACTTCATTTTATATTGTGTAAAGATTTTCATCAGTGATATACTGTTAAAGTATGTTCACTATTAGTAAAAATATGCTAAAAAAAGAAAAAGAAGACTAGTTAGACACAGTATAAAATGAAGACGCTTAGTCTTTTAAACTAAGCAGCGGATTTTAATGCAGTTTTCTGCAATGGATAGAGTGATTCAAGAGGAAGCTTTAAATTTATAATACATCGAACCTGTGCGAAGATGGAGTGGTCGCTAATATAAAACAATAAAAAATAATTCAACCAGTTTCTGTCAAATCCCCACTCCTGAGGTTGATATCGCCATACTACATAATAATCAGCGTGGCAAGAGCTATTAACTGAGACAGGTTTAAAATCTGTTAGTGGGTGGGGACGATTGTTTCCTTTAAAACAAAAAAGAAGTTGACATGGTACTAACTCTACAAAATTGTGGCATAAAAGATGGTAATTACAGAAACTAATGTAAATTCATTTAAAGACTATAACAATGTTAGTGGTTTTAATCACTAACGACTAGAATGATTACTGCTATATAGCCTTTTTCATGTCATAAAAGTGTGCCACTTACATATTTAGTGTGTTTACATTGATTTTTGTTGTTATTAAAATGTAATGATATTATGTTAGTATACAGTACCTATGCTAAAAAATATTTTGTTGAAAAAGGCCTACACTACTCGTACGATTTGACTGTGCCCTCGCATCATTTTTATACTTAGAGCATCCAACCAAACTGAGTCGAAATAACAGCTAATTGCTATGCTAAAACTATGTCTGCCACTTTCTGCGCGGGAGACGAGGAACACACAAATACTGATTACACACTAATGGATTTTCAATTACGCACGCACACGAAAATATTGTCAAACACAAACATATTTATACGTAATTTTTATTCAAACAACGCTAGTGCTTGTAATATCGATATTTAAATATCGATGAGTTCGGCAAATAATAATAGGGGTTCCATGGTGAACATATTAGTACGAAATGTGATAAATATAAAAAATTATACATAAATAAACATAAATATATTCATTTGAAGTGATTTTTTTCGTAATTGTATTGTAATTTATAATTAACAAAACTCCAACTCGGCCATTACACACATTTCAAAAACTTAAAACGCGCGGCTGCCCTCAAGGATCAGTACTATCGCCGCACTTGTGGAATATAAGTTTTGATGATTTATTATGTGTTCCCTTGCTTCCTCTGTGCTCTCCGATAGGTTATGCTGACGATGGTTTTCTTATTATTCAAGATAATTCGCGATCTGAAATTGAAAACAAGGCCAACAAGTGCCTCAACGTAATATCGAGTTGGGGCCACAGAAATCGATTAGAATTTGCAGCACATAAAACCTTTCAAGTACTTTTAAAAGGTTCATTAATATCAACTCCTTGCATTAAACTGAACAACATCAATGTGAAACGTAAACAGTCACTTTGTTACCTAGGACTTATTTTAGAACATAAATTTATATTCCTGGAACATATAATACAGACCGGTGAGAAAGCTAAAAGGAATTTCTATTGTTTCACAAAAATATCAACGTCGACATGGGGCCTTTCATTAAAACATTAAAAATAATTTATAATGCGACGTACCTCGCCAGCATATGCTATGGCGCGCCATAGCATATGCTGCCGCATTATAAATTATTTTTAATGTTGGCGCACCGGCTTGGGCAGATAGGGCTACAATAGGAGTGGCCCGTCGTAAACTTTTTGCAAAGCCAACGTCTCGCCTTAATATTTTTATGTAAGGCATACCGTACCGTAAGAACTGAAGCACTTCCAGTCTTAGCCGGAGTCCTACCAGTAGATTTAGAGATACGGCGTCGTGCAGCACTATATTATAAAAATAAAAAAATGACTAACCCTGAGTTTTTAAGCGCTAAAGAGAGTAATAAGATAACTAGATTATTCGAGCCATTACATATTTCTATACAGAAGCTAATTTCTGAGTGGCAGGAACGGTGGGACAACACTATCAAAGGGCGTCACCTATATAATTTCTTCCCTTCGGTACGCGATCGACTCTCGAAGCAATGGATAGAAGTAGATCACTACGTCGCACAATTTTTGACAGGACACGGAAACTTTAAAGCGAAACTTTTCTCGCGAAACGTCTCGTCTCCTCTATGCGAGTGTTCGACCGAAGGTAGCCCTTATGAACAAACTGCTCATCACATACTCTGGGAATGTGATCTCTGGTATGACGAAAGAATCGAAATGTTGAACAGCGTCCATTGTGTTTCTAGGGTTGTGTACTATGAAGATCTCGTGGGCTGCGCGAAGAACTTCCGGGCTTTCAAACGTTTTTGTCATAAGTACTATTGGAAACAATGCAACACTTTTTTGTCATTACAAATGCATTGTAATTAATTGTCATATTATAAATTAAAACATTTAATTACATTATGTCTTGTAGTCTTAAGTAAAAAAACATGTTATTCCCGTAGTGCTTCCCCTTTAATTCTGACTTTTTGTCATCACAAGTTTTGCTCCCTCCTGCTTTGCTTGGGGAGGGAAACTGGAATACTTCTGATTAATTTCGTTGCGGGTTCCAAGACAGATTTAGCATGTCCCCCGGGCACCACTGAGATCATATCAAAGGGTTTTTGCGGTTGGTTACCACTGTCGATCCTGGCTACACAGGAGTTGCAGTGGTGGGTAAGTGTGGTGGGCCAATTGCCCGTTAAAAAAAATTGTATTGTAATTAAAATTGATTAAAAAGATGCAATATGTGATTTAATATGGCTTTTATGGTCATATTGATTTTATGGATAAATTTTTGTGTTGATTTATAGCATGTAGATGTACCAGTAAATAGATATTTACTTACGTTGAAGTGATTTTCACAAATATACAATCCACTTTTAGTTGTAAATGATTAAGGATATCTTTTTACGAGTTTCAACTTCCAACCAAACTTTCCTCATTTCGATATCTTCCGGCACTATAATGAACAACTTTTCTGGAGTTCTTTTGCCATTATTTTTACAATTTTATACCACACACGAATAAAACTCATTCTTGCCGCAATGATGGGTACTAATTACTATTGCGAAAAATTTATGAGTTTAGAGCTTAAAAACCGACTTCAATAGTAAAAATGCACAAAAAAGTATGAAATAAAACTTATTTAATGAAAAACTAGCTTTTCCCCGTGGCTCCGCCCGCGTATCGGGTATTATAGTATCGGGTATCCCACGGGAATACTGTACTTTTTTGGGATAAAAGTAACCTATGTTTTAATTTCATTGAAATCTGTTCAGTAGTTTTTGCGTGTAAGAGAAACAAACATACATAAATGTGAAAGTTTGTAAGTAACAAACATACATCCTTACCTACTTTCACATTTATAGTAGTAGTAGGATTCCCCTTTTAAATTCGGCTAAAATTTTAACCATTTCCTAGTAGCTCTCCATCTACTTAAAAACTGTGTTTTATTATAATGAGTGCGTGACAAACCTTTTAAGCTATTATATTATTTCTTAGGGGTATTACAGACGGCGAGGATGAAATATCACTTCTATACAGTTTGTTTGAACTATCACAGATGGCTTAGATACTACACATTTTTATATTACGTACCATAATAATATGAAATAAATATCCACGCATGTTAAGATAAAAAATTATATTATCTTCGACGTCTGTGACGTCCTTTAGTCTGCAGAAAAATTTAAATAATTTAAACTGAAAAACTTCTTATAATCTTTATTTAAAATGTATTTAAAAAAATTATGTACAAAAATAATGATTTTGGAAACACGAGTTCTCTTTTGAGACAAATAATTTAGGGAAACATGGGGTTCAATGGATCACTTTTTTTTCTAAAGGCGTTTGAGGTTACATTTCTGCTTTTTTGACTGAGGTTTTTAATTAAATATATAAAAGTATGTTTAATGTTTCACTTTCTTTTTTCAAACGCCTTTTTTTCAGTTTGGTTTATTTTACAAGATTTTTTTTTCTCATCCAGCGAATTGATCCATTGGTCACAGTGGATCAAATGGGGTACTATGAATCATAAGTGTTTAAAATCAAAAATACTTATTAAATTAATTAAACTCTTTATTTATTACAAATTAAATATAATTTTCAGTCATTGCTTTAATCAGTCTTGGTAGCAAAATCACAATATACTTATTAAGATTAATAATAACAGCAAACTATGAAAAAAACCAAAATCCGAAACTTATGCTACTTTTGTTAAGTTTTACAACATAAAATACACCTTCTTAAACATGAGTAAATCTCCTAAAAAATCCTGAGTAACAACATAAACAAAAAATTAAAATAAAAAAATTGCACTTCTAAGTCTTGCAAAAATTAAAACAAGAAAAAACTTAAATTCTGTCTTACCAGCTATCAATGTTTGAGCATAGCAACTTAACGTAAATCAATATTTGAAAAGTCAACATCGAAAGAATATAAACCTTGCTTTCTTTTCGTGCTTCCTGTAAAACCTGGCTTAGGTAAAATCATTTTAATATCATACAGCGGAACTGTGGCAAGATCAGGAATGACGGGCAGGTAAAATTTGTTTGGATTTTTAACAGATTTGCGAAGAAAACTGACCTCTGTCTCTTCATCTTTTTCCCCTATGACTCTTGCAATATAGTAAATATGCTTGCTCTTTACTTAAAATAATATTAATACAAAGTCTCCTTCTTTTGGTGAACTATTCAGTGGAATGAATTTATCCGGATTAAATGTTAAAACTTCAGCTTCCTCTTCAAACATTGGTTCTTCTTCAGAATAGATGGTGATTCGGTCGTCGTCTTCACTGGAACTGTCACTATTTAAGACCTTTCTTTTCACAACAGCCTTAATCTGTATCTTAGCGCTTTCCTACTTTAATTCTTCGGCTCTTTCAATTTCGGCCTTTTCTGGTGTATTTGTCGCATTCATGGTTTTACCTTTTCGTCTAGCTGTTCTGCCACCTTTTCTAGGGGCAGCTTTTGGTAAGCCACGAAACTCCAATGGACTAATAAATGTTCTCGTTTGCGCATTTAGGCCTCCAGATGTCGAGAGCATTGGCGTTTGGTCGCAGCATGAAACAAAAGATGGGTTTACAGATAATATACTAGGATCTGGGACAGAATGGGATAATTTTACTGGTGTGCAAGGTGGTCAAGTTTGATCTTGATTCAGATGGATTTGAGGCGCGATAGAAGACATGGATTATTCTGGTTGAGTGTCATTTATAAATTGAATAGGGAGTTCAACGCAGTTTTGAAGGGATGTATTGTTAGATGGTGTATTTTGATGGTTAGTAAAGAGGATTAGGTCATCTTCGATTGCTGATCTGTAAGGGTGGCAACATAGATGGTGATGGACTTCTTGTTCTGTTCTTGTTATCATTCTCGTCGTTGAAGAAATTTATATCTTGTTATATCTCACCTGGATTTGGCTCGTATTGCCTGTCAGTAACTTCGCTTGGTGCGAAGTCAAGGTCAGTAAAAACATCTCTGTTATATGGAAAAATCCCCGTAGCCTGAATGCTTTTCGTTAACATATGTTACTCGGTGTCATAGATTTCAAGTGCGCTTCTTTAACGCACCCAGCTATACATCATAGATAGAGAATGTTTTGCTTGGGTTGCGCATCATCCAGCCATCAACCGCTTTGTTATATGCCGTTTTGAAAGGCCCAAAAACGCCAACATCTAAAGTTCAACACCTTTCCTGTTGAATGGTGGGACGGAAATAATTGTGACTCCATTCTCTTAAGCTAAAAAGAGCCTCTATGCAAATGTGCGACTCATGATTGTCTAGTATTAGAAGACTAGGGTTATTTTTGCAGCTATTTGTGTGAGATATAAAATGTTGTAATGTCTTCACGAACAGATCCCCATTCATCCAGTCGGATTGTGTGGCGAGACTTAAGGTCCCAGGCGGAGCCTCATTTATCATGTGTTGTTTAAAATGAACCCTTGGAAAAATCATAACAGGTGGCAGAGTATTGCCCAGTGCACTCACTATGTAACATTTAGTTACCAGTGTTCCCCTTTTGGCACTAGTCACTTTGGAGACCTGTTTCTGCCCTTTGACGGCGAACACTTAGGCTGACTTTTGTACAGTCATTGTGTTGGTTTCGTCTAGATTAAAGACCCTAGTACCGTTGCCAAACACAGTTTCCCTTGACATAGCATTTTCTAAATTATCAAAAATTATTTAATGTTGTGGCGGTTGAAGGATGTGGCGCGGCTTAAACTGCAACCTTCCGGTGTTCTCAGACTCAGAATGGTGTGTCTTTTTCTAAGACGGCTATATGCACTCTATACCTGCCAATTTATCATGCCACTGTTGTGAAACCTAAATATTATTGAGAATTGCCATCTCGTATGCAAGAGTACGAATGTCAATTGAAGTCAGACCATAAAACATCTGACTACATTTAATAACATAATCAACAATTGCCTTTTCTTGAGTGGAAGTAAATATTTTACGTGCAGCATAGTTCGGTGTTAGTGAAATTGAGTCAGTAGGATCCTGAGCAAAAGTGTTTGATAATTTTTTGTAATACCTTTGCAGAGTGGTGAATGGGATCTTGGTTAATTTTGAAACGGCTCTTATGGTTTGACCCTCCACTATCATGTTTAAAGCGTGGCGCATTTGTTCTTCTGTATGAAGACCAATCTCTGTTTTCCTTTGTCTATCACGTGGCATGTTGACCTGTAAACAATTATTACTAGTAATAATTTGAAACTTTTTGGGGAACAGTGGATCATGATCCAACGAACCCCATTACCACTTGATTCACTGTAACCCATTTACTAATAACGGAAACTTTAATTTTAGCAAAATCTAAATAGCTTATATCACACCACTTAATACAGTTTTATACAATTAGACGAACATACACAAAGACTTTAAAATATCTGAATAACTTTAAACCAAAACAAGTTCAAATATTACGTAAAATATTTTTTTCGTACTTACCTACTGACCGACGCGCCGTCGCACGTCCTCCTGTTGTGATCCAGTGACGGCGACTGGTCGGGTGGCGTGGGGGTAAGGGATAGCGTTAGCGAAACCGACGCGTGTATGTGTGAGTACAATAAATACAGAGTTTTATTAAACGATTCACTGTTCCCCGTGATACACTGTTGCACATGTTCCCCTAAACTGATTTTTGTTTTACTACAATATTTAATTTACAATTTCGGTTACTATGCTATAGTAAATACGTCTTAAAATATCTCTTCTTGTTATCCGCGTGTACTATAAAACATGTAGTTTTAAAATGCTGTGAGCAAATTGTTCTCGTACGTTTAGTCCACGAAACATGATTTGCACAACCTCGAATTCAGACATCCCGAATCATTGTATCCTTAGGAAATCTGAAAAATAAATAGTCAGAATAACATACTGATAAAGTCGATATCGATATTTTTGTGCTGTCACAGCCCTCATTTTTTCTACAGTGTCGCTGGTTTATAAATTAAAAATACCTACATAATTTCAGGATAAGTTTATCCGTACATATTTTATTGTAATATAATTATTGAATTTAAACAAAAGTTTGGTAATATATTAGGTTACATGAAATTGCCATTTTGTATGAAAAAATTTAAACTAATTTTTTTCATGTATTTTTTATTTGTATTAATCGATGTAATCACCCATGCAATCAATGCATCTTTGCCAACGCAGTGGCAGTTTGATGCCCTTCTTAAAGAAATCAGCTGGATGGGAGGCAACAAATTCTTCTAAGGCTTTTTGTACTGCCTCTCGGGTATTGAATTTATTTCCCGCTAAGAAGTTTAATTTTCAAATTCTGTAAAAAATAGTAGTCTGTAGGCGCAAGGTCTGGAGAGTAGGCCGGATGACGGAGAGCTTCCAACCCCAGTTCTTGCAACTTGGAGACCGTCTGCTGTGCAGTATGAGGTCGCGCGTTGTCGTGCAGGAGCAGCGGAGACGAGCGATTGACCAATGCTGGTTGGTGATGTGCCAGCTTCTCCATCATTGTGTTCAGTTCTTCACAATACACATCTGTAGTAATGCTCATCCCGTTTGGTAAGAAGCTGTGATGAATCACACCGGCGCTAGACCACCAAACAGTGACCATCACTTTTCTAGGGGTAAGTTTTCGTTTAAGGCATTGTTTAGGTGCTGAACCAGGATCCAACCAACTTGCTGAGCGCATGCGGTTATCAAACAGAATCCATTTTTCATCGCAGGTAACAATGCGGTTCAAAATTCCTTCATTTGTGTGTCTGTTGAGCAGTGCAAGGCACATCTCGACGCGTACTTCGCGCTGGCGATCATTGAGTTCGTGGGGCACCCATTTGTCAAGCTTTTTTACCTTGCCAATTTGAGGCAAATGGACCAATATTCATAATATATTCATAATCAATAGCAGCTTTCGCTAACGTCGAAAGCTGCTAATTCAGCCGTAGATTGTGTATCATCAGCTTCCACAATCGCCTTTAATTCGTCATTGTCGACCAGTCTTCGGACGACTGCGAGGTTCGTTTTTCAGGTCGAAATTTCCAGAACGAAAGCGAGCAAACCAATAACAGGTGGTGCGTTGGTTTGTAGTATTAACTCCGTAAACGTCGTTGATGTTGCGTGCCGCTTGTGCCGCGTTGCTGCCACGACGTTACTCATATTCCATAATTACTCGAATTTTTAACGTATCCATGATGACGAAAAAGATTGAAATGCGATGAAAATGTAACACTAATCAATAAACAAATGACTACTTTTGGAAAAAGAATTCTATGTTTTTAAAATAAAATTAATTTGAAATGAGAATTCTTAGCCAAACAAAAATTTTTTGATTTGAAATGGCCAGTACTGCAGAACGGCAATTTCATAGGTAAATACCTATTAATTGAATAATTATTTTTTAAAATAAGAAGAAAAAAAATATTTCAAATAGTATACTAATTAATTAGTTATGTTTCATCATTTTGAAACAGTAATAATAATATAATAATAATAATAATAATAAGCTCTTTATTTCAGACCAAGTAGTACTTAGGTTAGTAATTTGTTAGTGAACTTATTCTATAACCTACTTCTTATTTCTATTAAGGTGTACACCTGTCCAGTATACTTGGAAGGGACTGTCAATCTTTTCAGCAACGTTTTGAGGACACTGTTGGTACTATTACGAAAACTTTCCATAGTAGATTCAGTTCTTTTACGAACTATGGCAAAGAAATCGTCGACTCCTCCTCCTCCATTGCAGACATAGTGGATGCACTACAGTACCTACCTGGGTTTTGAAGTGTCCTCAGCGCGTCATTGTACTGGATTCGAAGAGCGTTGTTAGCCCTCCGCGTGTTACTGATCCATAGACTGCACGTGTAGAAATATCGGCCAAGGGTTTTAAATAGGAGCAGTTTTATATCGTTAGTACAGCATGCAAATCTACGGGCCAGCATGTTGCAGCGGACTGCCAACGCCCTTCTTTCCCTCTCCATGTCTTCATCATCCCGCAGTTCATCCCAGGTATTTAAATTTGTGTACCCTCGTAAGGGCTTCTCCACACAACCTAATGGGCGGAATGTTTAAGAGTGTTTTACTTCCTGCTTTACATAACATGACAATACTTTGTTGGTTGTTGTTGTTATTTCAGCCCATATGACTGCGTGTAGGTTTCACATATACCTAAAAGTCTCCTCAGTGCTGCACTGAGGAGACTTTTAGGTGGTGGTGGTTGGTGCACTGACAGTGCACCAACTGAAGGGCTCAACAGAACCATGTCATCAGCACAATTAATATTATTTATAAGTTTGCCGTCAATTGAGCAGCCGATTGGTTCTGTTCAGCTCTTCAATCAACTGGTTAACAAATAAGTTAAACAGACAGACTAGGAAGTCACACCGCCCTGTCTTACACCACATTTTAAATTGTAGCCCTGACTATGCGTGTTGATCCATCTGACTATGTTTATCTGCGTATCATACCAGTATTTCTTATGAGATACAAACTCAATTGGCAAGTGAATCTCTGATAAGTCATAACTTATGAGCTTGTGCCACAATACGTTATATGACACAAGGTCGGAGGCCCTCGATAGGTCGAGAAAACACGCGTATAACGGGGGTTTTCCGATCAGTATAATCTCTGATCTGACTGTTTGTTTCAGACACAAAATAGCCGATTCTGTTGACAGATTGGGTCTGAAACCAAATTGCGAGTCATAGATACATAGATGTTTGTTTAATTGCGCGTTTAAAAGACCATCCAGGACCCTCGCCATTGTTGTGGCCAGTGATATTGGCCTGTAGTAATAACAAAAACGAATATGAATTAGAAGTTTTTATAAATGACTATACTTTTAGGATCTTATACGATTTAGTGGCAACACTTATGGACTGAGAATTTGTTTTGAATTTTTGCTTATTTATTGCATTATTTGTTAATATTTAGTTAAAATAATACTTATAGATGGAAAGTAACGTCGTCCTTTTGTTTATCAGAAGTTTCCGTACTCTTTTAGCAATAAAAAAGCACAGCAATTCGGCATTTTTAGCTCTGGTTCGTCCCGCCTCACTATGATTTGCCGTCAGTCTATGTACGTCTTCATATACAAGGCCCTTGAAGGGGCCTTGGGCGGGGAACCATGGTCAGGGGCTGAAGCCCCTCTACGTGGGGTGGCAATGACGCGCCCAGTACGACTACTGGACACAAAATGTCAGTCGAAAAACAATTCGCCAACCAGGCACGACCTTGAACGATGGTTGACTCCAAACGGCGCGTTGGGTACCGACCCGGAGGCCGAGAAAAGTGTATGGGGTCACTCCTGCACGCGCCGTGTTTGTCGGACCGCGGACTCAACCGACCTGGGGAAAAGGGTGGGGAAAGCTTTCGAGCCCCAGACTTGTGACGGGAGGGGAAAACACGTCAGTAACGCGCGGCAGCTAGTTTTATATAAACGGTATGACCGGCGGTCTCGTACCTTTGGCCGCGAGGAACGCCTGACAATGGCTACTCCGGTTGGATTAATGCTCAAAGTTTTCATATGTTTGTTATTCCGCGAATGATGTGGGTATGTAAACACATTGTTATAAACATAGCATTAGTAAAGAAGTAAAATTTTAAACACCACCCTCCCCAATCAAAATATCCCGATAAATTGATGACCTTCTTTTTTTTTAGAGTCAATAAATACAAGGCAAGTGTGTATGTTTGCTGTTTATATTATACGCCACAACTATGCACCGCACTGCCTTAAAAAAAATTGGTAAAAGGAGAAATGTCAAATGTCAAGTTGACAAAATATTTGACATAAAGCGCCCGGTGTATTTAATTTCAAGGTGACCTTCGTTTGTTTCCGAATTTGACGTTTGATCTGTACGAAATTTATTTTTATTTGAATTTCCTACCCGCGTAGACATGCGATATCATAAAATAAAGTTACAATAATTTTTCTACAAACAATTGTATGTAGTGCCACGTGTGCTGTGTACTAATTAATCGGTTTATCCCTACCAAACCGATTTTCCCTCGAGTTTTCTATTTAATATTTATTGGTAAGTAGATTTCATTATTTCAAGATTACAACGCGGTGTTATCGCGTATCGGCGTCGACGGCAATGCCAGCAATGAGTTTTGAATTCTTTGCCAGCAATTTGTTAAACCGTTTTTTGCAATTTGAAAATAGTTTTACTACGTTACATTTCCCGTGTAAACATTGGCCGATATGTCGAACTTAACGCGATGAAAGTTTGATATTTTTTTAACTAGGTATTTATAACACTATTAAAGTAGAGTTCTTTCAAAGTTAGAAACTTCTAAATGTCTACTTCAAGAGGTACCTCTTAAATACTACCTTTAAGACAATTTCAATGAGAAATGCTTATTACATTATGACAGATACTGTACCATACCAGGCAAGGTGCCTGTTCTGTTGTTTTTTCTTTTAAACCTTGTCAACCAGCTATAACGTATTTATCTGCTAATATTGGGTAGGTATGTAATTAAACAAAAAATATAACTAAACACATATTTAGCGGAACAAAAAAAAGGTCCATAATTAAAAAATATGGTTTTATTTTAAAATCTACTTACTACACTTCTTTTGTTATTTAAAGTTTCATTTGTTTTACTTAAAATGAGATCACATTAAGAACAGATTTTGCGAGTAAAGAATATTTATGAAAAATGGTATATTTTTGAACTTTTCATGTAACCGGGAAAAGTGAAAATTATTTTAAATTAACAATTAATTAAATTAGAAAAATGGTGAATTATATCGCGTATTTCCTCCCCGTGCTCTTATTAAAGTTTCTACCCGTCTAGGCATACTGAGAATGATGTTATCGATGGTCTCCTGGGATAGTCTCCGCCATTCCTCAACTACGGCTATTCGCAGTTCACCCACATTGGCAGGAGTTGGAATTCTGGACTTTTCTTTTCAGCAAGTCCCAAAAGTGCTCTATTGGGTTCATATCCGGTGATCTCACCGGCCACTCCATAACAGTGATATTCATATCATTAAGATAAGCTTGAGTTACCCGAGAGGTATGCGGCCGAGCATTATCCTGCATAAAAACAAAACCGTCACCGATATATAGGGCAAACGGTACGACATTTTCTTCTAAAACTTTTCTGATATAGTGGTCTGCAGTCAGGCTCCCTCTGTCAATTACTACCAAGTCTGTGTGAGCTCCCAAACAAATGCCTGCCTAAACCATTATTGATCCACCACGGTATGCAACTGTAGTTTCAAAATTTGTTTGAATGTATCATTCTCCTTTGCGTCTGTATATTCTTTGCCTGCCGTCAATTTGATTTAAGAGAATTCTGCAATCATCACTAAACAATACTTTACTCCATTGATTTATTTATTAATTTAAAAATATTTCTTTTTAAATTAAATGACGTATAAACCAGCCAGCAACCTTATATGATACTGATATCAAACCTTTATTTTATGTTCTGCTAAATATGCCAGTGTGTGTAGTAAATAGTTCAAACCAATATTATAAGATCACATAATTTACAAACATAATATAATATCTTATCACTTAGGGCACTTGGCATTCTTTCAATGTCAAAAAGCTTCTTTTAATTACATATTCTTATCGGAGCAGTTGTATGTAAGTATGTAATCTGGTCATTAAAATCAAGTGTTCTAAATTAAAAAACTTGAATTGAAAGTTTTACTCTTATCACATGTGAATTATGAATAACACAAAGGCTATTTTCTGAATAAAATTCCTAATTTTGAAGTCAGTACCAGCCCAAATAATATAATATTTTACAGAACTCACGTTCAAATTTGCTGGTACCGACTTCAAAATTAGGAAGATTGAGTAGTGAAATAGTCAAAATTTTAGCCGAATTTAAAAGGGAAATTATTTAGAAAATAAGTTTTATTTCATACTTTTTTGTGTATTTTTACTTTGGAAGTTGGTTTAATTTTTTCTTTAAAAATAATAATTTTTCCATTTTAAGTGATGTTTGTTAAATTATTAATAATACAATTTAGGAACGTTTAAAATAAACGATCGAATGTATAATTGAATACGCGCCAAGCTCCCATTAGGTATTGTAAATAAGATGAATATGATGATTACTGTAAGTTACATAGTGGCATATGCTTGCAGTTCTTTAAACAAGGCCGAAATTTACAAACGCGTATCTTTAAAGACTGACATAAACAGAAGAGTAATGTTCAAAGATATCCGTATCAGTGTAAAATACTATGAGAAGTACCTATTATATCATCATTATTTCATGATTTATGGTGTGATGATGGTGGTGATGATGATGATTACTTTAATTGACATAGTGGCTTATGCTTGCACTTCTTTATGCAACGCCGAAATCCTCAAACATGTATCTATAATGAGTCAGGAGTTCTGTCCAGTGCTTTCGGATCCAGGGTATACCTTGGTGCAAATTCATATTGTTGGTAGCATATGCTTGTGTTACTTCAGAAAAAGTCAAAATCACTATGTGTCCATATAAATTTCGAGAAGTTTCCTCGATTCCTCATGGATCATCATCAGGTTTCCACCTCAGTGACTAAAGGACCAATTTCGAATTATACCATTTGCAACAACTAAAGAATTTTGCAAATAGGTCCATAAACGGCAGAGTAATGTTCAAAGATCTCCTGAGATGGCTCCATACAAAAATGCCCCCTTGAAAATCGGACAGATATATATATATATATATATATATCTAATATATAAAATTTCCATGTCACAATGTTAGTTACCGTACTCCTCCGAAACGGCTTTACCGATTTTCACCAAATTTTATATGCATATTCAGTAAGTCTGAGAATCGGCTACTGGGTATTTTATATATTGATACATATTATTTTACAACTCGATAGATTACAACTCGAGACTGACGGCGACCATATTGTTTGTTAGACGGGATAGCGATCGATGTTGCCATGGTGACATACTTATTTAGTCACTTCAATAAAATAATATGGGCGAAATATTTAATTATATATAATTATAATTTATTATATATATATATATATATATATATATATATATATATATATATATATATATATATATATATATATATATATATCTGTCCGATATGCGCCGTCTGTCCGATTTTCAAAATTATTTTTTTGATGTAAAGGGTGTAATCCCAAGTTGGTCCCGTTTTCACCAAAGTGGTGACCTGATGATGAGATACATCATCAGGTCGAACATACAGCCGAACGTATAACCGCCTCCTTTTTTTGGAAGTCGGTTAAAAAGAACTCAAACTCTAAAACTCATAGCTTTTATGTCCGTATAGGTTATTAAATAACACTTATAGAATATGCCTACTATATGCCTACCACCGGTTCGGAAGCTAGCCCGGCGAGAAGGACCGGCGGCGTAAGTGTGATTTTACGGTGACGCTTTCGCCAGCGCGGTTGGTGAGCGTCGCGGGCGACGCGACTCCCGTCGCGAGTCACGCTTCCGTTTTAATATAGTAACTCCCATACCGCCCGCGGGTTTTGTACCGATTTGCATACCAAGTACCAGCGTTTACAGCCCGCGCGGACGGTAAACGTCACAGTAAAACGACACTAGGAAACCATCCCGCATACCGCCCGCGGGTTTTGTACCGATTTGCATACCAGAGTAACCGCGTTTACAACCCGCGCGGACGGTAAACGTCACAGTAAAACCACACTAAGAAACTATCCCGCATACCGCCCGCGGGTTTTGTACCGATTTGCATACCAAAGTAACCGCGTTTTCAACCCGCGCGGACGGTACACGTCACAGTAAAACCACACTAAGAAACTATCCCGCATACCGCCCGAGGGTTTTGTACCGATTTGCATACCGAAGTAACCGCGTTTACAACCCGCGCGGACGGTAAACGTCACAGTAAAACCACACTTAGAAACTATCCCGCATACCGCCTGCAGGTTTTGTACCGATTTGCATACCAAAGTAATCGCGTTTACAACCCGCGCGGACGGTAAACGTCACAGTAAAACCACACTTAGAAACTATCTAACGATACCCCACTCTGATACCGTGGGTACTGGGTAGACGCAACATCTGCTGGGCACGGGAAAAAAACTTATTTCCCACTATTTACGTGTAGTGGAAAAATATATTTTTCGTGATTTTATTTTAGCACTTTGTCGAGATATGGTAAATACACAAATCAATGCAAAGATTCATCTTTCTAGCACTCACAGGTAGGTAAGGCGAAGACGGACGGACATGACGAATCTATGAGGGTTCCGAGACGTGAACTACGGAACCCTAAAAAGTTGTAACTGTCTCGTTAATTTAAAGCTAAGTATTGCCAGTCATAGTTAGCTATTCGAATACTTAACAGTTAACACTAAAGAACAATTTTTTTTTGCTGAGAATTAAATTATTTATTCTAATATATGATTATTATAATTTTGGAAGCGTTGTAGACTGTATGTGGTGATGTTGAGCTATTATGACGTCACCGGCGATATGTTTATCGTGTACGTATAATATAGGTTACCAGTTACTACGTTACAATTATGTTAGATAAAGATAACAAAGTATTAATGTAAGAAAACAATTGTGGTCTGTGGATGATTAACTTTGATGTGAATGTAGCGTTAAACAAATGAATCAGTAGTTTTATACGGTGAACAATTACCATTCTGAAAATCCATTATTTTTGGGAACTGTAGGTCTAATAATTAATAAGGTACGGAAGCCCATTCGCAATGAAAATAGTATTTTGTCACAATCAGTTTTTATCAATTATTAACATTGGGAAATTGTAATCTATTATGGAGTATGGTATAGGTCAGTGGCGAAGGCTGGTCCTCCTTCATAGGGAAGCCCTAGCCTGTATAATAGGTAAGAATTTGGATGTGGGTCTTCAGAAGGCAAGTGGTAAGTGAAGCCGATAGGAATGGAGTTATACGAACGAAAAACTTGTATAGATACCTACATGAACGAAGGGCCGTTTTCAAAGATAACTAGTTATTAAGGCCTAAGCTGTTGCGCCGATAGTCCCGATATCCGTGAAATGTCGCCAAAAGTATGTAAACAGGTTGACCCAATGGCCTTTAGCGCGGACAGCGCTGCTCTTACGTAACAGTGCGATACTGTTGTGACGTCGTGTGTCGTTTGTCGATGTTTAACGGTCTAATGCCCGGTTTTTGAAGATTTTACATAAACTATAGAGTCTAGATAAACTAAGATTATCTGGCGAGAGTAAAAAAAAACAAAATGAATCTTTTGCGAATTTGAGGATAAAGTTATTTTGTCTTGCTATAATCGGCAATGTATGTACCTTGTATTTTTATGCTAGTTTTATGAAATCCATTTCTTACTTTGTGAGTGAAATGGAGCTTTAAACTATTTTAACTAAGATAATTAATCATTTTCTGTAAAGTTCAGTAAAGTAATTTTCTTCTTTTTTGGTTGCTTTCAGTTTTGCTATTTGGCCGATTCTCTTGTACATATCTGCCATAAACGTGTTTTGTATATTCATAAACTGATCTACCTACCTGTTACTAATATTATTTTAGATCATTCCCTTTCATCATCATACCAAATTGCTGCTGATTGTTTTATACGAGGGCTGCACTAAAAGTATCGGGAATGGAATATTTCCACTGATCATGTCATATTAAAATCTATTTAATTTAAAACTCCTTGGTTTTAAAAATCGAATACCGTTTATTTATTTAAAAAAAGATTCTCGGTCTTGTCAAACTTGTTTAGTCGTTGAGAAAATGGATTGACTCGAGAAAATTCTAGAGCGATGATTTATTATGACTTTCGAAGTGGTTTAACACAAAAACAGTGTGGTGACCGGATGATTTCTGCATTTGGTGATGAAGCCCCATCCAAAACCACAATTTATCGCTGGTTTGCTGAATTTCAACGCGGACGTGTCAAACTCAGTGATGATCCCCGTCAAGGTCGTCCAAAAACTGCAGTCACCCAAGAAAACGTTGATGCTGTGCGTAAGCTGATTGAGGAAGATCGACATGTGACACTTGGTGCAAAACCTAAAATGCTGTATACAACATCGTATCAGGTGACGAATCCTGGATATACGCGTACGAACCCGAAACAAAAAACCAGTCACGAGTTTGGGTGTTCGAAAATGAGTTAAAGCCAACAAAAATTGTTCCTTCACGGAGTGTTGCAAAAAAAATGGTGGCCACGTTTGTCTCCAAAACCGGCCATGTTGCGACTATTCCTCTTGAGGGACAAAGAACGGTTAATGCAGAATGGTATGCTAACATTTGTTTGCCACAGGTCGTTTCTGAACTCCGTGAAGAGAACTGCAACCGCCGCATCATCCTCCATCACGACAATGCGATTTCTCACACCGCGCACAGAACAAAAGAGTTTTTAGAGCAAGAAATCATAGAATTATTAGACCATCCGCCGTACAGCCCCGACCTAAGCCCTAATGATTTCTATACGTTCCCTAAAATAAAGAATAAATTGCGTGGTCAGAGATTTTCATCACCTGAAGAAGCTGTGGACGCCTACAAAACGGCCATTTTGGAGACCCCAACTTCCGAATGGAATGGTTGCTTCAATACTTGGTTCCATCGTATGGAAAAATGTGTCAAATTTCGCGGAGTATACTTCGAAAAGCAATAAATACATTTTTAAATAGTAATGTTGTGTCACTTCCTTGATTCCCGAAATTTTCAGTGCCGCCCTCGTATAGCCCTAATTCTCGTATCGATTATTTTGATTCTCTTGACAATCTTCTTACAATTTACGTCCAAATTATCAACATATCATAATCATGGGTGATTTCAACACTTGCCTGCTCAAGACTAATCAATGATCAGACAAACTGCAGTCGCTTCTAACTTTCTACAACCTGCATGTCCTTCCTTCCAATCCCACCCACTACTCTCCTGATTGTACCCCCTCTCTATTGGATCTTATGTTTTGTTGTTTCTTCTCCTAATAACGTAGCTACTCATGGACAGCTTGATGCTCCATTTTCCTATCATGACCTTGTCTTCTTGTCTTATAAAATAAAACCCCCTAAACGTAAATCCCAATCCTTCCTCTTACGTAGTTTTAATAATATTGATCTCCAAGCGCTTGAGCTAGATGCTAAAAATTTTAACTGCACATCTGTGCTTCAAGGTTCGAATAAAAACGAAAAAGTTGACAGCTTTAACAATATAATTTTAAAGCTGTATGATCACCACGCGTGTCAAGAGAGTCAAAATAAAGCACAACCCGGCTCCATGGTTTACTGAAGCCATCAAGGAGCGAATGGCACGTGTTAGGGCCAAGAGGAAATTTAAGCTTTTTCCTAACGAAGTTAACCACACCAAGTTTAAAACTCTACGTAATCACTGTAATCATTTATGTCGCAATGCCAAGCGACGATATTTTTACTCCTCTCTCCATAACCGTGGCACTGCAGATGTCTGGAAATTTCTTAAATCCGTTGGTATTGGCAAAACTCCTGTTTCCTCTCCCAAAGATTATGACTTGAATACCCTCAATAAACATTTCTCTCAGCTCCCTGTGACTTTAAGTGCTAGTGCTAAAATCAATACTTTGCAATCTCTGTCCAACTTACCTGTCACCTGTCCATCCTTTCCCTTTCTTCCTTGTACGGAAGCTAAGGTCAGATTGGCAGTTTTATCAATTTCTTCTGAAGCAGCTGGTTGTGTTATATATATATATATATTAGTTTATTATAATATATCTATGTAAGTATTCGTATATATATGCATTCGTTTACTATCGAAAAAGTCAGTACGATGGGGAAGGATATCTAGAAGGGTGCGTCTAATGGGTCTACAAGATAAGTTGTGAAAATTAGGAAAGGAGAAGCGCTCTTTTAAGTAATAAGGAGATGAGGGACTAAATAAAGTATTGAAAAGAAAACATATTATGCGATAATTTCTGCGAAGGCAAATAGGAAGCCACTGGAGCTGCTTTCTGTATTGGGATATGGGATACGTGGTCTCGTTTCTTTAATCCAAAAATAAAACGTATGGAGAGATTCTGCAATCGTTCTAACTTGTTTAGGATCTCTTCATTTGCATCCAGATAACAGACGTCAGCATAATCGATTATAGGTCGAATAATTGTTAAATAAGTAAGTTTGTGCCAAAAGAATTTTAGTAGGAGCTGGAAGGAAGTTTTGGAGTAACTTGAGCGAATGGAGGGTGTGGTAAACTTTACGGCTAACATTGTTGGTATTGGCATTCCAAGACAGGTGAGGTCAAAGATAACTCCGAGGTTTTTGGCAGAGTTGGAAAAGGGAATCAATGAACCGTTTAGACTAATGGGAGGAAGTGTTGATTTATTTAGTAGTGCTAACATCCGTTTGCTACCTATTAATAATGCCTTTGTTTTAGCAGGGTTTACAAGTAGACCAAAGGATTGTGCCCATTCACTTATTCGACTAAGATCATCATTAATAAGAGCTATAGCGGATGCTGCATGAGGAATAGTGAAATGACGGTATATATGAAGATCATCAGCATAAAGACGATATTTAGCCACTATTACCTTAGTAATAAAGTTAATGAAGATTAAGAAGAGAAGAGGAGAAAGCACCCCACCTTGGGGAACACCCGCATCAAGATAACACCAATCTGAGAAATTATCATTGACTTGCACTCGCTGCGAGCGACCCCGAAGGTAGGAGTTAAACCAGGACAGAAGGGGACATATTGAGAGACTCGAGCATACCGACTAGGATATCGAAGTTAATGGAATTGAAGGCATTGCTAAAATCTAAAAGAACGAGGACACTAAGAGATTTATTTTCCATAGCCCATTTGTTGACATTTACAAGTGCAGAAATAGTGCTATGAACAGTACGAAAGCCAGATTGTAGTGTACTTATTAGTTTATTTTTAATCTAAAATGAAGAGAACTGCTGCTGGACGATATGTTCTAAAAGTTTAGATAGGAATGGCAGTATAGATATAGGACGAAAACATGATAGAAAAGTAGGATTATTAACTTTTGGTATAGGAAGGATATTTGACATTTTCCAGGATTGTGGAAAACAGCAAGAGGGGATTATTAACTTTTGGTATAGGAAGGATATTTGACATTTTCCAGGATTGTGGAAAACAGCAAGAGGATAAAGAGAAGTTAAAGATATGAGTTAAAATAGGCAATAGAAAGGGTTCTCCCCTCATCATCATTTTAGAACAAAGCTTATCACAACCAGCTGCTTCAGAAGAAATTGATAAAACTGCCAATCTGACCTTAGCTTCCGTACAAGGAAGAAAGGGAAAGGATGGACAGGTGACAGGTAAGTTGGACAGAGATTGCAAAGTATTGATTTTAGCACTAGCACTTAAAGTCACAGGGAGCTGAGAGAAATGTTTATTGAGGGTATTCAAGTCATAATCTTTGGGAGAGGAAACAGGAGTTTTGCCAATACCAACGGATTTAAGAAATTTCCAGACATCTGCAGTGCCACGGTTATGGAGAGAGGAGTAAAAATATCGTCGCTTGGCATTGCGACATAAATGATTACAGTGATTACGTAGAGTTTTAAACTTGGTGTGGTTAACTTCGTTAGGAAAAAGCTTAAATTTCCTCTTGGCCCTATCACGTGCCATTCGCTCCTTGATGGCTTCAGTAAACCATGGAGCCGGGTTGTGCTTTATTTTGACTCTCTTGACATGCGTGGTGATCATACAGCTTTAAAATTATATTGTTAAAGCTGTCAACTTTTTCGTTTTTATTCGAACCTTGAAGCACAGATGTCCAGTTAAAATTTTTAGCATCTAGCTCAAGCGCTTGGAGATCAATATTATTAAAACTACGTAAGAGGAAGGATTGGGATTTACGTTTAGGGGGTTTTAATTTATAAGACAAGAAGACAAGGTCATGATAGGAAAATGGAGCATCAAGCTGTCCATGAGTAGCTACGTTATTAGGAGAAGAAACAATCATAAGATCCAATAGAGAGGGGGTACAATCAGGAGAGTAGTGGGTGGGATTGGAAGGAAGGACATGCAGGTTGTAGAAAGTTAGAAGCGACTGCAGTTTGTCTGACCATTGATTAATCTTGAGCAGGCAAGTGTTGAAATCACCCATGATTATGACATGTTGATAATTTGGACGTAAATTGTAAGAAGATTGTCAAGAGAATCAAAATAATCGATACGAGAATTAGGGCTATACGAGGGCGGCACTGAAAATTTCGGGAATCAAGGAAGTGACACAACATTACTATTTAAAAATGTATTTATTGCTTTTCGAAGTATTCTCCGCGAAATTTGACACATTTTTCCATACGATGGAACCAAGTATTGAAGCAACCATTCCATTCGGAAGTTGGGGTCTCCAAAATGGCCGTTTTGTAGGCGTCCACAGCTTCTTCAGGTGATGAAAATCTCTGACCACGCAATTTATTCTTTATTTTAGGGAACGTATAGAAATCATTAGGGCTTAGGTCGGGGCTGTACGGCGGATGGTCTAATAATTCTATGATTTCTTGCTCTAAAAACTCTTTTGTTCTGTGCGCGGTTTGAGAACTCGCATTGTCGTGATGGAGGATGATGCGGCGGTTGCAGTTCTCTTCACGGAGTTCAGAAACGACCTGTGGCAAACAAATGTTAGCATACCATTCTGCATTAACCGTTCTTTGTCCCTCAAGAGGAATAGTCGCAACATGGCCGGTTTTGGAGACAAACGTGGCCACCATTTTTTTTGCAACACTCCGTGAAGGAACAATTTTTGTTGGCTTTAACTCATTTTCGAACACACAAACTCGTGACTGGTTTTTTGTTTCGGGTTCGTACGCGTATATCCAGGATTCGTCACCTGATACGATGTTGTATACAGCATTTGAGATTTTGCACGTGCAAGTGTCACATGTCGATCTTCCTCAATCAGCTTACGCACAGCATCAACGTTTTCTTGGGTGACTGCAGTTTTTGGACGACCTTGACGGGGATCATCACTGAGTTTGACACGTCCACGTTGAAATTCAGCAAACCAGCGATAAATTGTGGTTTTGGATGGGGCTTCATCACCAAATGCAGAAATCATCCGGTCACCACACTGTTTTTGTGTTAAACCACTTCGAAAGTCATAATAAATCATCGCCCTAGAATTTTCTCGAGTCAATCCATTTTCTCAACGACTAAACAAGTTTGACAAGACCGAGAATCTTTTTTTAAATAAATAAACGGTATTCGATTTTTAAAACCAAGGAGTTTTAAATTAAAAAGATTTTAATATGACATGATCAGTGGAAATATTCCATTCCCGATACTTTTAGTGCAGCCCTCGTATAAAACAATCAGGAGCAATTTGGTATGATGATGAAAGGGAATGATCTAAAATAATATTAGTAACAGGTAGGTAGATCAGTTTATGAATATACAAAACACGTTTATGGCAGGTATGTACAAGAGAATCGGCCAAATAGCAAAACTGAAAGCAACCAAAAAAGAAGAAAATGACTTTACTGAACTTTACAGAAAATGATTAATTATCTTAGTTAAAATAGTTTAAAGCTCCATTTCACTCACAAAGTAAGAAATGGATTTCATAAAACTAGCATAAAAATACAAGGTACATACATTGCCGATTATATATTTCACGGTTATCGGGACTATCGGCGCAACAGCTTAGGCCTTAATAACTAGTTATCTTTGAAAACGGCCCTTCGTTCATGTAGGTATCTATACAAGTTTTTCGTTCGTATAACTCCATTCCTATCGGCTTCACTTACCACTTGCCTTCTGAAGACCCACATCCAAATTCTTACCTATTATACAGGCTAGGGCTTCCCTATGAAGGAGGACCAGACTTCGCCACTGACCTATACCATACTCCATAATAGATTACAAATTTATATATATATATATATATATATATATATATATATATATATATATATATATATATATATATATATATATATATATATATATATATATATATATATATATATATATATATATATATATATATATATAAATTTGTAATCTATTATGGAGTATGGTATAGGTCAGTGGCGAAGTCAGAGATGGTGGTATCCATGAGGAATCGAGGAAACTCCTCAAAATTTCCGATTTATTTTCCTCAAAATTTACTGAAGTAACCCAAGCATATGCTACCAAAAAGTAAGATTTTGCACCAAGGTAATGGTATACACTGGATCCAAAAGTACTGAACAGAACCCCGGACTTCTTAAGGTGCGTATTGACTTCGCGCGGTAAACCATCGAACATTGGCTCGCGCGGCAGCCGGGCACTATACTTTTTATAAATTTAAGTTTTAGCCGAATTTAAAAAGGGAATTATTTAGAAAATAACATTTTCATACTTTTTTGTGAATTTTTACTATGGATGTCGTTTTAATTTTTGTGCTCGTGTTTTATCGCGCTGCCAAACCGATTCAAGTTCACACTTACGCTAAGTGACTTTTTACAATACAAATAGTTAGTCTGTGCTTACGCGGAAACACATTGGAATGGTACAAAATATAGAAGGAGGCCCCCTGCTGTTCCTGATTTATTTTTGAAGCTTACGACTTATCGGGGTTCTAAAGCTAAATAACTTTTTTCGTCGTCCGTAAGCATTTTAATTTTAAACGATTTAATGCCCTGTTTTTAAATTTTTTGTCGGTCGTTTATGCATTCAATAGCGCTTTTGATTGGTTAACGCATTTGCGTCATCCAATTAAAAGCGCTATAAAATAGATGAAGTACCGACATAAAACCTCAGAAACCGGGCATTAGTAAATAGTATTAGTAGCAATAGTAATGCCAGCCTACTCATTCAAACTTCGTAAGTACTATCACAGAGATAATAATATACTACGTACAAATACTATAATTGATATGCCAGCCAGTGAGTTACCAAAAGATTATTATTTTCAGTGCAGCCTTGGGATATTTTGGTACATTTCCAAAAACTATTACAATCCGTAACACAGCATGTATTTGATTACATTAATTAGGCCAGATAAAAAAATATACTTCCGGACATTGATATTAGATATAGAGTAGTACTACTGTCAGTACTGATGTGAAAGGGCAAATGTAAATATCAAACTTCAATACCTACTTTTATTTAAATAGGTATATAGCGTTGACTTAAAACCATTTGCCAGTGTCAATTTAAAAAGGCGGGAAATAGAATTTTCGTTTCAATTTTCACCACCGTATTCTTAAATCGTCAAGTCTAAAGTCTAGTCAAAGTCCAAATAAATAGTTAGTGCAGTCAATGAGTCAAGTCATTGTAACTTGTTACTTTATGAACATAGGAACAAAACAATAATATTATGCATCAAACTCGGGAGATAAAAGATAATTGATTAAATATAGCCTAACCTATTGTTCAAAAATTGCCTTAGTGGTGGTTTCCGGAAAAGCGACATCTATTAGTGAATTACGTAATGAAATTAGGAACTAGTTTGCTTGGAAACGCAATATACTAACAGATAAATGATAGATGTCGCTTTCACGTTACGAAACCAAAAACAAAATAATTATTATTCTTGGTATAAATATAAATATTATAGACTCTATACTATAGAGGGATCTATTTCTCACCCCAAGTTACTTTCAAGTAAGTTTTTTTCATTAAACTAGTACTAAACTGTTGAACTATACAAAAAGAAAATAACTTTATACTATATTGAGAAATAAATCTATCTAATGGGCCACTAGATGGAGCTTTTACGCCTCAAATTGTCATTTTACAGCATGATAACCATAGACTATACAGAATGATGCCAACGACCACAGATAAGTACCTACGTATTTTGCACATGAATTTTCTGTTAATCGGAGAATCACAACTTGTATTCCCAAGTCCTAATTTTTTTTTTATATAATAACTTTTTAAGTACTATAAAACCACATAATATGTTCGAAACTTAGCCGCTCTAGATGGAAAATCAGGCTGGATTCGTCAGTGTCCTTGAAAAAACTATTAGTACAATAATTAAGAATTATATTTACTTACATACTTACTACAAGTTTTTTCAGAAAATTTTACAATAGTAAGTGATTTTAAGATGTCAGGATAATACTTTCTTAAATATTATCATGGTAGTGTAATTACTACTACGGTCAAAAATGTGTAATAGTTACAACAATAAGGCCCTATTTCAAAATCTTCTAATAAGCGTCAGATAGTTTATTTGCATGTTTTGTCTCTGTTGCTCGATATAAAGAAAGTAGCGACAAAACTTCCGAATAAGCTATCCGATACCTATTATACGATTGTAAAACAGGCCCATAGTAGGATCTAAAAAACTTAGACCGCAATCAATACCTACTTATAAATTAATCGCAGCCTACTAACACTGCAACATACCTTAACCACGTGCATTGTCAAGTTCGGTCAACGACTCCAACGTGCGCGTGCGTGAGTCACGCGCAGATTATGTATGACGGTCCAGTCACCATTGATATGGTAAATGCAATCTTAATATATCATTTTATATACTATCCTACTACTATTATAAATGTGAAAGGTTGTGAGGATGGATGTATGTATGTATGTATGGAGGGATGTTTGTTACTCTTTCACGCAAAAACTACTGAACAGATTTTGATGAAATTTGGTATGATCCACTACTATACCAATTTAGGCTCTGGATTAAAACACAGGCTACTTTTTATCTCCAAAACTGTCCCCAAAAGTGTTTCCTGGGATACTTTATTTACGCGGGCGGAGCTGCGGGCAAAAACTAGTATAATATATTAATACGTGATGTAAAAACTGTCGTCAGTCTGAGTTTGCTTTTATTCATTCCCCTACGTTGTTTTCAGGTAATTTAATTATTGAAGATGTCTCGAGACCGGAGTTCTCGGCGGTTCTACCGGGCGGAGTCCACGCATGACCTGCTGTCCTACATGGACAAGGGACAGACCGCGCTTGAGGAGAATCGGTGGACCTTCGAGACCGCCTGGGAGGTCGCCAACAAAGGTGGGGATTTAGCAATCGTAAACTTTCATAGGGTTTTGTTTTAAACTTTACAGGCTCTTAGGAGCCTGAGGAGTTAAAATGTTGAATACTTGATGAGTTGATGCTGATAGTACATTAATAACAATATTGATAGTACCGGGGAGACCGTGCTGTGCTCGGAGATCTAGTAAATAGTACGAAAAAGAACGGATTGGAAATAGGTACCTATTATTATTTTTATCTAGGGTAAAAAAACCAATTGTTGGCTCCGAACAGCCAATAGCGATGTTGCCTAGTGTGGAATATCAGATTTTTATAATATTATATTTTAAAATAGTGGATTAAAGATAGGTATTTAGATTGACGCGATTAAAAATTATAAGCAAATAAAAACTTATTGCCCATCTCTTTCTCGCGAAACGATTTGTTACGTCACAAGTTGCCACCGCCATACATTTTGTAATAACAAATGTATGGCGGGTGCAACTTGTGACGTCACAGGCCGATATATCGCTCTTTTTCATATTGTAAATGTAAATTGTTTGTATCTTCGTTATTTTTTAACATATACGAAAATGCGTTCTAGATTGTTTATTAACATGTTGTCTAACATCGAATAGACGAAAGAAATTTTTTTAGGCAACATGCCTATCGTTACCCCAATTATTGGCTACCCCCTTATCATATATAAAACGGATTGTGTATTCGTTTTGTTTATCTACTATACTATACTCCTAGATATTAAATTTTGTTTTTTTTTTTCTTATTAATTCGTGCATAAATGAAGGGTGGCCAGCACAGAGTATCTATCCCAATTATTGGCCCTAAAGATTAAATCTTTAGGGCCAATAATTGGTTGGACGCAAACGATACGGTCATCTTACCAAATCTGGGTTATTCTATTATTTTTGCAGAACTTATTTCTGATAGAAATGACCTTGTAAATCTTTTTGTTTAAAAAAAATAAAGAGAATTTTAGAAATATTCATCTAACTATGGTTCGGATCCGTGACACCAATTATTTGCCAACAACGCAAAAATTAATCATTAGCTTAAACTGTCCTTTTGACATTAGTTGAGTCGAAATTATTGACAATAATACATGACGAAAGAAAAATCAAAATAGCTTAATACTAATTGTCCTTTTACTTATTCTAATGTGTAATTGTTTTACAGTGGGCGGTATCTACACAGTCATCCGATCTAAAGCGTACGTGTCAACGGAGGAAATCGGCGATAACTACTGTTTACTGGGTAACTATTCCAACTTCCAACATTAAACAAGATTAGCTTATCTAAGCCTCTTTAGGTTGCGAACTGGGGCTTAGACAAAGTGGCAACAAAAAAACCGATATGTGATGAGGTTAGTAATCAATAAAATGCATGGGATTGACAAATTTCGTCGTAATACGTTTCTAACTTCGTTATCGTTTCGATATTCCACTTGGTCTGAAGAAACCTTCAATTTGAATGTTTTTAAACATTTGATGGGTTAGATTTTACATGTGGAAAGTACTAAAACTTAATATAGCGGATAAGAGGGGATTAAGAGGGGATTTTCGAAGTTTAACTAATAATAGTCTCGAATAATCGAAGTTTAAAAATAAACTATTAACTTTAACGCGTCAGATTAATATAATATTATAGGTGTCCTACATGTTTCTGGTAATCATGGTAATAAAATTCGTTTACTTGGTTGGGCCGGTTCAAAATAAAACAAAAAAAGCATCAAAATTTATTTGGGCGCATTCAAGATAAAGTACTGTTGATTTGAAAGTAAGGTAAGCCCGTGGCTGGGGACTTATTAAAAACTTTTTAAAAAGCACCATACTTAAATAATTGAGCTTCTTAGATATTTTGCATTGGATTCGGCTAAATGATATAGTACTCCTGTCTGTCTATAATATGATAATAATAAACTATCTATTTATGTTACTTTTTATGATATTTTCTTGTAAAAATGTACCCGCTCATCACACCACCAAAATAAAAAACTATCTTTTTTTATCACCTAAAAAAACTACTAGGTCTCCACGACACTCGAGTAATTCTACACATTTAGCACCATGGGCTCCCCTACCAATATGTATTGTATGTCGTAGGGCCATACAAGGAGCAATGCGCTCGCCAGGAGGTGGAGGAGGCGGACTTCCCGCCCAACTCGCCGCTCACCATCGCCGTCAATGCCATGAGGAGTCAAGGTTATAAGGTAAGTTCTTCGAGTCATCTGTGATACTATTTTGGTTTCGGTGTAAACTACGAAAATATATTCTTAAGGGAGACTCAAACCGCTCTCGCTCCACACAAGTTTGGGCCCAAATCTCAAGTAGCCGGCTCATGAAAAAAAATTACAACATTGTATAAGTAAAGTTAAGGATCTAGGATCAATGTTTTTAACAATATACAGGATAAAAGTTACAAATGAGCTTTGTAGGCGAAGTCGAAAACTATGAGGATTGCCGAAAAGTGTTCAATTAAGTCTTGAGTCAGATTTTGATACTAAATAAAACTGGATCATTTGGTTTTTGAAAAATTGTTATCTTTCACCGAGAATCAAACCAATTAAAAAAACATAACCTGTATTATTAGCCCTTTTGATAGTGTTGCTATTGAGGAACAGATACTGGAATTTTATGGGAATGGCGTACGGGAAAGTTCGGGGAATACCTTATTTTTGTTTATCTATTGTTTATGGTGACTTCACGGCAGGTTTTTTACATTGCTGTTCGGGTGTGTTCATCAATCTTCCCATTTTTATGGCGCAGGTGCACACAGGCACGTGGCTGGTGGACGGCAACCCGCAGGTGGTGCTGTTCGACATCGGCAGCGCGGCCTGGCAGATGGACGCGTACAAGCAGGAGCTGTGGGACACCAGCGCCATCGGCATCCCGCACCTCGACGTCGAGGCCAACGACGCCGTCATACTCGGCTTCATGGTCGCGCACTTCATCACCGAGGTAGTTTTTGATCGTTGAATTCGAGTCTCTGCCCATCCCTGCGGGATACTGGTGTGATTTTTTGTATGTGGAAGTATTTGAGATCCCAATTTTCGTATTTAATTAACTAACACTTTCAATTTACTTTCAATGTACATTGAAAGTGTTAGTTAATTAATTACGATGATTAAGTAAATGAATTGTCTTGATATTATAAATTGATTTTTGAAGTTTCGATCAATCAAAGCGCGTTAAGCGTTGGTTTGACGTGTATGAGAATACCATTGTGCTGTTTTAACATGTAGAGACTGAATCGAAACTGTATTATTGTAAGAAATAATTAGCTGAATCGACCTACAGTTCTACGGAGATCGATATTGAATTAAAATATGGTGTTTATAGCTTTATTGTTGTTGCAGTTCAGGAAAGCGGCGGAGGGCTACAGCGACACGCCGCCGCGTGTCGTCGCTCACTTCCACGAGTGGCAGGCCGGCATCGGACTCATCATTTTGAGGTACAATTCATGTTCGATCCGTAGTTAGTAAACAAATTAAATCATTTTATTTTCTACTAAATTAAATTTAGTGATTGTATTACAACATACTACGTCATGTGCGCGCGTTAGCTCCGAACATGTGCGAGCTCCCATACGAGCGCGCCTGACTGCGCTCTTGCGTACCGCGCACATGCACGAGAACGTTGGCGGCGGGACCGGACGCGACCCACCACCCACCACCCACCACCCACCACCCACCACCCACCACCCACCACGCCTACAACCCTACTCGTGGACGTCCATAAATAAATTTGCCTTAGGTTCCCTAAAAGTATTTTTTGACATTGTTAAATTTGAATATATATTTAGTTCTAAAGTATTTCATTTCCGTTTACCTTGTATTTGCTATGGTACACTCTCCGCTGTTGGTGATAATTTGATGGATATACTGAGTCGATGTGATGCGCAGGGTGCGTCACGTCGACGTGGCGACGGTGTTCACGACGCACGCCACGCTGCTGGGCCGTTACCTGTGCGCCGGCAGCACTGACTTCTACAACAACCTCGACAAGGTATGTAAACTCGTATTTAAATAGACTCCATCAAACAAAAACTTTGTTTATATCTCTTTCTTGCAAAACGTTACGACGACGCCATATAGTACGTAATTGTGACATCATAACTCAGTGTTTCGTTCTCTTTTATAATAAACCTAATGACATCATTATTTCAATGTCAGCATTCGTTGGTTTTAAATTGACAGAGACGCGAGTAAAAAATCTAGACTTCATTATTAGATATAAAATTATCGGTGTGTGTCAATTGTCAATGTACATAGTAAACACCTAAGAAGTTATACTATTTTGAATTTAGTTACGAGTTTCACGGAAACGTGAGTGAAAGTTTTCAGCTTTGAAAGTCATCGATATATCTATCTCTATTTAGTTCGCGGTGGACGAGGAGGCGGGAAAGAGACAGATATACCACCGCTACTGCATGGAGCGGGCGGCGGCGCACATGACGCACGTGTTCACCACGGTGTCGGACATCACGGGCTACGAGGCGGAGCACCTGCTCAAGCGGAAGCCGGACTTCATCACGCCCAACGGTCTCAACGTTAAGAAGTTCTCCGCGATCCATGAGTTCCAGAACCTGCACGCGCTCGCCAAGAACAAGATTAATGAGTTCTCCAGAGGACATTTTTACGGGTACATTTTATGTTTCGGATATAATGACTCGTTCCAGAGAGGGACTGAGACAAATATAGAACATTAAAATCAGTTGATGTTCATACGTTACAGTCCTTTTATTATCAATGCTGTGATACAATATAATTTCAATAATTAATAATTTACAACTTTCATTTTGGTAAAGTTTCCATTGTATTTATTCTGAAAACTATTTAATTATTTTTCGGTCCACTTCCTCAGGCACTTCAACTTCGACCTGGACAAGACACTGTACTTCTTCATCGCGGGCCGCTACGAGTTCGGCAACAAGGGCGCAGACATCTTCATCGAGGCCCTCGCTCGGCTCAACCACTATTTAAAAGTGAGTGTAAACAGTTTTTTACAATCTTCTTCTGTTATATACAAAAATAATTTGCAGTTTCTTTGTCTCGCTAAAACTCGAAAATCGCTAGACGGATTTGGATTTGATCGTTTTCCTACCTGTTAAACATTTGATGGTTTTTCCGTCGATAGTGTAATTCGTGTCTCCAGAGTCCAGTGTCATTTGACTGAAATATTTATAGATGCGTTCAGAAAAATTTGTTGGAATGTAAAAAAAATCTATTGCAGAAATATTTTTTTGTAGGTTGCAGTTGTTGTTATTTATTTTAGATCATAGTTCTAGTCAGAAAACGTCTGTCGGGTGAGCTAGTTGGAAATGAAAAACTTAATTTATAATATTATTAACTATATTCATCCAACCTCATTTTTTTATCGAAAAAACTGCGGTGTGCCTAAATCACAATTATACACTGCTGTCTGTTTCGCCGATAGTCAAAAAGGGTAACAAATTGAAAACTCGATATACGCAGAAAAACAACCTTAAGATGACGGCATTCCTCCATCATACCGGGCGCGAAGTAATGTGTTCCGTTATATATTATGTTATCATTAGTTTTTTTAGTTCCGCCACTCAACTTGTAAAGACGCATTTACATAAACGAATGTCACATTCAAAGCTCCATTCTCGCAGGCCTCAGGTTCCGACATGACCGTGGTGGCGTTCCTGATCTTCCCGGCGAAGACGAACAACTTCAACGTGGAGAGCCTGCGCGGCCACGCCGTCACCAAGGCGCTGCGCGACACCATCAACGACATACAGTCGAAGATCGGACAGCGCATGTACGATGTCTGCCTCAGGTAAGAATTTTATTTTTTATTTCATAAACGTTGATCTGCCATATAAATTATTATCACGCATGGGTATAAAAATAGTTATGACCTATTCACGGACCTACCGAATATACAAAACAAAATCGTTCAAGCCGTGTTGGAGGAGTTTTTTTACAAACATATAAAATTGTCGTGGCACAGTGTTATATATTAGGTGTATACCTATAAAATTGCCGTTTTGTATGATTTTTTTTTTATTTGTATTAATCGAAGTAATCACCTATGCAATCAATGCATCTTTGCCAACGCAGTGGCAGTTTGCCTTTTTGATGCCCTTCTTAAAGAAATCAGCTGGACGGGAGGCAACAAATTCTTCAAAGGAATTTAGTACTGCCTCTCGGGTATTGAATTTTTTTCCCGCCGAGAAATTATCCAAATTCTGGAAAAAGTAGTAGTCTGTAAGCGCAAGGTCTGGTGAGTAGGGCGGATGACGGAGAGCTTCCAACCCCAGTTCTTGCAACTTGGAGACCGTCTGCTGTGCAGTATGAGGTCGCGCGTTGTCGTGCAGGAGCATCGGAGACGAGCGATTGACCAATGCTGGTTGGAGATGTGCCAGATTATCCATCATTGTGTTCAGTTCTTCACAGTACACATCTGCAGTAATGCTCACCCCGTTTGGTAAGAAGCTGTGATGAATCACACCGGCGCTGGACCACCAAACAGTGACCATCACTTTTCTAGGGGTAAGTTTTCGTTTAGGGCATTGTTTAGGTGCTGAACCAGGATCCAACCAACTTGCTGAGCGCTTGCGGTTATCAAACAGAATCCATTTTTCATCGAAGGTAACAATGCGGTTCGAAATTCCTTCATTTGTGTGTCTGTTGAGCAGTGCAAGGCACGTCTTGACGCGTACTTCGCGCTGACGATCATTGAGTTCGTGGGGCACCCATTTGTCAAGGTTAATTACCTTGCCAATTTGACGCAAATGGACCAATATTGTTTTGACGCTAACGTCGAAAGCTGCTGCTAATTCAGCCGTAGATTGTGTATCATCAGCTTCCACAATCGCCTTATCGTCATTGTCGACCAAAGTCTTCGGACGACCGCGAGGTTTTTTCAGGTCGAAATATCCAGAACGGGAGCGAGCAAACCCATTATAGGTGGTGCGTTGGTTTGTATTGTTAGCTCCGTAAACGTCGTTGATGTTGCGTGCCGCTTGTGCCGCGCTGCTGCCACGACGGTACTCATATTCCATAATATTACTCTAATTTTTAACGTATCCATGATGACGAAAAAGATTGAAATGCGATGAAAATGTAACACTAATCAATAAACAAATGACTACTTTTGGAAAAAGGATTCCATGTTTTTAAAATAAAATTAATTTGAAATTAATTTTATTTTATACAATTTTAATTTATACAATTTCTTAGCCAAACAAAAATTATTTTGATTTGAAATGGCCAGTACTGCAGAACGGCAATTTCATAGGTAAATACCTATTATATTAGATAATGCAATACTTGTAACTGTATAAAACAGCAAAAGAAACAAATAAAACATAAGCCATAACAAAATGTATTTATGTATGCATGTTACATACATATGTATGTTACATACATTTATATACATAAAACTAACTGTATCTATTACAGACGTTGTCCTGGGTTAGCATATAATACAACATACATATTAGCTTACAACCCATTCTCATTCCTATCGAATACACATGCAAATTTTCATAAAAATCGTTCCAGCCGTTTCGGAGGAGTTCTCTAACAAACACTGCGACACGAGAATTTTATTTAAAAGATGAATTTAATGAAAATGACTTTCGCAACCATTTGGTTAAATAGAAAAAAATGTTTCTTTATTTGGTCGGTAATTTGGATTACAAAACTATAATATAATAGGTATGTTGCTTAATTTTTTTTTTCGTCTATTCGATGTTAGACAACATGTCATAAACAATCTAGAATCAATTTTCGTATATCTTAAAAATAACGAAGATACAAACAATTTAAATTTACAATATGAAAGAGAGCGATATATCGGCCTGTTACGTCACGAGTTGCACCCGTCATACATTTGTCATTACAAAATGTATGGCGGTAGCAACTTGTGACGTAACAAATCATTTTGCGAGAAAGAGATGGGCAATATTTTTTATTTGCTTATAATTTTTATTCGCATCAATCTTAATACCTATTTCTTTTAGATTAATGTATCTTTAATCGACAATTTTAAAATTTAATTCATAAAAATGTGACATTCCACACTAGGCAACATCCCTATTTACTTACCTAATATGGTTGCGTAGCCCAATGTTTACCATCCATAAGTCAGACGTTAAAATTATAATCCGCCATAGTAAACACGCGCACGTTTCTAAGATGAATTTAACGTTAATTATTTTGACAGAAGTTTATTCTTTGTCAAAATTACGTGGTTGCTATAAAATTAAGTAAAATATTATGCTATCCACACTCTTCTGAGAAATGAAATCAATTGAATGTTAGAACATTGTTTCATCCACAGGGGTCACCTGCTGGAGCCGCAGGAGCTACTACACAAGGAAGACACTGTGCGGCTCAAGCGCTGCATGTACGCGCTGCAGCGGGACGGCCTGCCGCCCGTCACCACGCACAACGTGGTCGGTATACCGTAGTAAAACTCCTGTGAGCTGGCTTTCATCGTAGCTTTAGATCGGTGATTCTTCTTCTTTCTTTCTAGTCGTATCCTCATGACTGAGGGATGTTACCACAAAGATTTGCTTTATGGGATAGGGTTAACCACTTTTCTCTGTTCTTGGCCTGGTGAAATGTCCTCTGGAACGTGCAGTTAGAAGCCTCAACGATCGCGTCTGTCCGTCGTATGGGCACTCTGCCTCTACTCCTTTTTCACCCCATTTGCCCTGCTAGTATGTTAGTGTTGGTGATTACTGCATGAAATATTCATCCTGTGTACTTTCCAACTTAATTTGATGCAATATTTTTGTATGTCAGGTGGACGACTGGACCGATCCGGTGCTCAGCTCGATCCGCCGCTGCAAGCTCTTCAACACAGTCCACGACAAAGTCAAGGTATTTATGTTTATTACCTGCTTTTAGGTCCTGGGGACAAAGTAACAACATAGAAACGATAACGAAAATAGTCAAATAAATACATTTTTGACATATTTTGAGATTGACATATTTCATCGTTGAATCCTGTGATTATTCCTCTTGTAACGATATTGCACTTTGTCTAAACCCCTTGGTCTATTAGTAAGAAAGAGATAGCTGTATAAAATTATTGTATATTGTATACATTTCTTTGTGTGCAAATGTATTCTTTATTAAATAAGAAGTCTGTTCCGTCAGGTGATCTTTCACCCGGAGTTCCTGTCGTCCACCAACCCGCTGTTCGGTCTGGAGTACGAGGAGTTCGTGCGCGGCTGTCACCTGGGCGTGTTCCCGAGCTACTACGAGCCGTGGGGCTACACGCCGGCCGAGTGCACCGTCATGGGCATCCCCAGCATCACCACCAACTTGTCCGGTACGCTAGCTTTATATACTAAGGCGGGTCAATAAGTCCGTGACTTTTTGAATTTCTAACCTCCTTACTGAAAAAGCAACACTACTCCTGTCAGTTGACTCCTATCAAAATTTGAACTTGCTGCGTCAGTTAGTTTGTGTTTTACAGCTATCTTTATCTGACTATCCAGTAACTTAAGGAAACAATGGAAAAAAGTGAATTTCGTGTGCTTATTAAGCATTATTTTTTGCGAAAAAAAACCATTACCGAGACCAAGGCTAAGCTTGATAAATACTATGGGGACTCTGCACCATCGATTTCAATGGAAAAAAAGTGGTTTACTGAGTTTCGTTGTGGCCTTACAAGCACTGAAGATGCCGAACGTCCTGGACGCCCAGTTGAAGTCTCTACACCCGAAACAATCGAAAAAATTCACGATATGGTGTTGGCCGACCGAAGATTGAAAGTGCAAGAGATTGTGGAAGCCATAGGCATCTCGCATGGCTCAGTGGTTTCAATTTTGAATGATCACTTGGGCATGAGAAAGCTTTCCGCAAGATGGGTGCCGCGTTTGCTCACAGTCGACCACAAACGCAATCGTGTAACAACTTCACAGGAAGGTTTGGCGTTGTTTAATCACAATATGGAGGAGTTTTTTAACCGTGGACGAAACATGGATCCATCACAACACACCAGAGACCAAACAACAGTCAAAACAGTGTGTTTCTAAGGGTGAATCGGCGCCAAAGAAGGCCAAGGTGGGTTTGTCAGCCAATAAAGTTATGGCGACTGTTTTTTGGGATGCACGTGGGATAATCCACATTGACTATCTTCAAAAGGGAAGAACAATTAATGGGGAATATTATGCCAACTTATTGGACCGCTTCAATGAGGATTTGAAAAAAAACCGACCTCATTTGGCCAAGAAAAAAGTTCTTTTTCACTAAGACAATGCAAGGGTGCACACATGTGCAGTTGCCATGGCAAAAATCCATGAATTGGGCTATGAATTGCTCCCACATCCACCCTATTCTCAAGATTTGGCTCCGAGTGACTACTTCTTGTTCCCAAACCTGAAAAAATGGCTCGGTGGAAAAAGATTTGACTCCAATGATGAAGTCATCTCGCAAACAAAGGCCTATTTTGAGGACCTCGACAAATCATATTTTTTGGAAGGAATAAAAAAATTGGAGAAGCGTTGGACAAAGTGTATAGAGCTCAAGGGGGACTACGTTGAAAAATAAAATGATTTATTTATCAAAAAATCTGTGTTTTATTCCAAAAGTCACGGACTTATTGACCCGCCCTCGTAGCTAAATATTTAACGGTTTTATTGAGGCTTATTCTACCGAGGCTTATTCCGTCTATTACGCCTACTTGAAAACCTATAAAATGAATAGCTAGGTACCATAAATACTCTACTCGAGTATGTTACGCGTTTTAAATTATCTAGTAAAGTCTAGTATACTAAAGTGCGGACGCGGAGCAAGTAGAATTTCGTACATTGACTTCTCGCTACTTGTCTCTTTCACTTGCGCACGAATATATTGTTATCGGGCTCCTATCGCGCACCTATGTATTATAATCAAATCTATTAGTGCACATGTGAAACAGACAAGTAGTGATAAGTCAATTTACTAAATTCTACTAAGTGTTACACGCGACTTTGTTCGTGCAAATAAAAATGTATATCCCGCAGGAAACGCATATTTTTCCGGAATAAAATTAGCCTGTGGTAATCCAGGCTACAAACTTTCTAATCTTTATTTATATCTGTTCAATCTTACAGCGTGAAATATAGTTAAACAAACATACACACAAAAGATTCGCATTTGTAATAACAGCGTGACGATGCTGGTGCACAGGTTTCGGATGCTTTATGCAGGAGCACGTAGCGGATCCGATGTCGTACGGCATCTACGTGGTGGATCGGCGGCACATCTCGGTGGAGGGCAGCGTACAGCAGCTCGCGCAGTACATGTACGAGTTTACCAAGCTCACGCGCCGCCAGCGCATCATCCAGCGTAACCGCACAGAGCGCCTGTCCGACCTGCTGGACTGGCGGAACCTAGGCATTGTGAGTGTTGCGCTCTTCCCCTTCCCTTTCTTCTTTCGCCCGAAGGTAGTAAATTTACCACCAGGCAGGTATATTCTTGTCAGCAGGCAACGCTAAACTGAACATTCTAATAATTGGAGCTAAAATATGTCGATTCACGCCGCGTATCATTTATCGCAAAATTTTACGCAAAAGCTCCGAAAATTCTAAATAGTAAGATTGAGTATCTAAAAATATGAGGCAGAATACGTAATCAATGAAGGTCTGTATTATGTAATGCAACTAACTCCAGAGAGCAGGCTCAAGTTACTGTATTTATGAACATGGCCTTACTTATAGTGACATAGTCGAGATCACAAGAAAAAAATGTAAGCAAACGGAAATTCAGGGTTTTTTACTTTATAACCGGTATTTCCCCGCAGTACTACCGGCAGGCGCGTGCGCAAGCGCTGAAGCTGGTGTACCCGGACTACGTGGATCGGCAGGACCTGGAGCTGGGCAAGCGGTTCAACTACCCGCGCCCCATCTCCGAGCCGCCCAGCCCCTCGCAATCACGTCAGTATACACATAATATTAGGTCTTTACCTATAAAATTGCCGTTTTGTATGAAAAAATTTAAACGAATTTTTTTCATGTATTTTTTATTTGTATTAATCGAAGTAATCACCCATGCAATCAATGCATCTTTGCCAACGCAGTGGCAGTTTATTGATGCCCTTCTTAAAGAAATCAGCTGGACGGGAGGCAACAAATTCTTCAAAGGCATTTTGTACTGCCTCTCGGGTATTGAATTTTTTTCCCGCCAAGAAGTTATCCAAATTCTGGAAAAAGTAGTAGTCTGTAGGCGCAAGGTCTAGTGAGTAGGGCGGATGACGGAGAGCTTCCAACCCCAGTTCTTGCAACTTGGAGACCGTCTGCTGTGCAGTATGAGGTCGCGCGTTGTCGTGCAGGAGCATCGGAGACGAGCGATTGACCAATGCTGGTTGGAGATGTGCCAGCTTCTCCATCATTATGTTCAGTTCTTCACAGTACACATCTGCAGTAATGCTCACCCCGTTTGGTAAGAAGCTGTGATGAATCACACCGGCGCTAGACCACCAAACAGTGACCATCACTTTTCTAGGGGTAAGTTTTTGTTTAGGGCATTGTTTAGGTGCTGAACCAGGATCCAACCAACTTGCTGAGCGCTTGCGGTTATCAAACAGAATCCATTTTTTATCGCAGGTAACAATGCGGTTCAAAATTCCTTCATTTGTGTGTCTGTTGAGCAGTGCAAGGCCATCTCGAAGCGTACTTCGCGCTGGTGATCATTGAGTTCGTGGGGCACCCATTTGTCAAGCTTTTTTACCTTGCCTATTTGACGCAAATGGACCAATATTGTTTTGACGCTAACGTCGAAAGCTGCTGCTAATTCAGCCGTAGATTGTGTATCATCAGCTTCCACAATCGACTTTAATTCGTCATTGTCGACCAAAGTCTTCGGACGACCGCGAGGTTCATTTTTCAGGTCGAAATTTCCAGAACGGAAGCGTGCAAACCAATAACAGGTGGTGCATTGGTTTGTAGTGTTAGCTCCGTAAACGTCGTTGATGTTGCGTGCCGCTTGTGCCCCGTTTTTGCCACGACGGTACTCGTATTCCATAATTACTCGAATTTTTAACGTATCCATGATGACGAAAAAGATTGAAATGCGATGAAAATGTTACACTAATCTAAACAAATGACTACTTTTGGAAAAAGAATTCCATGTTTTCAAAATAAAATTAATTTCAAATTAGAATTCTTAGCCAAACAAAAATTATTTTGATTTGAAATGGCCAGTACTGCAGAACGGCAATTTCATAGGTAAAGACTATCCTCATGTACATAGTTACTGGAATCTATACGCACAAAAGTTCCTTTCACATAGTTAATAGAATCAGGCGTTACTTTACGGAAATAAATTAAATTAATATTATATCCAGCAATATCCAATCGTGCAAACACCACACAAGCAACAATGTCAGCAAGATCGTGCAAGGACCCACAACAATATTTATTAAATTGATTCCTTTCACATGTTTGCGACAGAAGGTGTGACTTTATCGACGCAGGAAGACTTATATAAACAGAAACTATAATATATTTATTACGAACTCGGACGACTATAGTGTGCAGATCATTTACAAGCATCCGTTCTTGCGTGCCTGTGTCCGTATGTGCGTCTAACGTGCGTACTGCGTGCGTCTGGAAACTGTTGCTTAGTTCGTAATGGGCATACTGGTTTATTCGGAAATGTGGTAGGTCAATATAGATATAGAAATCGCCCAGGGCGCTGGTAATGCTAAAACCGGCACTGGCTTAATGTTATGGTCTTTTAAATGTGCGTTGTCATTTAGCGTAAATATTTTTTATAAGTCCTGTTGTCGTAATGTCTGTTTAGAATATTGTTTTATAATTTATTCATTTTCATTTTCTATATGATAAATATAATATTAATTATGTACTTATTAATATTTTTTGATAAAAATAAAAAAATATCAGAAAATAATCGTAAATGTTCCTAAATTATTTTGTTAAAGCCTTTTTTAATGTTTTTTTAAGGAGGCACGACTCCGGCGGCATCCGTGCACGGCTCCGACGACGAGGACGAGGTGGATGAGGAGAAGGAACTGGCAGAGCTGAAGATCTCCGACAAGTAGCATGTAAAAAAACTATTTTGTCAGTTGAGGTAAACTGCTGTGGCGTGGGGTTTCTATAACTCCATTCCTATCGGCTTCACTTACCACTTACCTTTTGAAGACCCTCATCTAAATCCCCACCTATTATACAGCTGTTTTTAGAGTCTTAAGAGAGGAAATGGTCGCTTCCAACCAAGCTATGGTACAATGCCCGGCCATATAGAATTCACAGCCATTCAAAAGAGAAATTCAGTTTGTAGAGCATCATGTCTGTCAAGCACTAGTCGAATATCTCTTTTCACGCTCTTTCTTTATGGCCAGGAACTGTATTCGGACTTTCCAATTAAAACAAATATATTTTGTCAATAAACAAGAAATTCTCTAAAAATTAGTCTCTCAGAAAGATGCCTATTATTTGAAGTAAAAATAAGGCTTTTATAGCGACACTATAACTTGTGACTCTGTAACCTGTATGTTCTATGTTACTTAATATGGTGGATCAATTGCACAAATTGGATCTTGGCTTCCAACACAAAATGATATAATTGTTCTAGTATATTAAATTATTTATATTTTTATACAAATCAAATATTTTTATATTGCAGATTTTTTAAAATAATATGTTAACAATATTATGTATCAATGTATTTATAAATCCAAATGAATTTATTCCTATACACTGTAGACGCCCACCCTGTAGCCGTAGAGAGATCAATAGCGGTATTGCCACCTCGGATTTACAATGCTATATAACTATATAACTCAAATTCAACTACCTCTTACTAAGTAGAATCTATTGTAGATCTCGCACCAACAACCGCTAAACTCTTTGATCGTTTAATTAATGTTTCATTAATTAAGTTACAATAATTGAAGCCGTATACTTTGGTCACTTTAAAAATATGAAATAATACACGATCATTGTTTTTAATACTCACTACCGCCAATAGTATGCATAGCTAATTTTGTTAACAGTAGATTACAACATGCAGTAAGTACTTGCCATATTTTTCTAGTTTAAAAATCCGAATTTATATTGTATTTATTACAAACAAGTTGAAATCACAATAATAATATGATTATTGATTCCTAGTCCCAATGTCTTCCTGTAGCTATATAATAAACCTGAATGTGTATGAATATATTATATGCTGTGACAAGAACGTAAGAGATTTGTTAAACGAATTTTTATTTTGGTACTGTATAAATATACTTTATAAAATGTTATGTCAAGAAAAACCAGTGTAACCTTTTTTTTAATCTTGTGATTGTTAGATGTCTTGCATGTATATATTATTTTGTGGAGATTTCTCAGTGTAATTGAAATTTCTAAAACTAATTTCATTATTGACATTAAGTTTTTTGTTTTCAATCTTTAAAAGTTTATAAAAGTCTGCTAATGAAAAAATCCTCAATCACCGTATCGACACTATTATGATAAATATAATTGAAATGTACTGCCAATCCGGAAATTATATAAATATGTATATATTATGTTTACAACTAGATATAGAAGTCAGTGCTCGTAAAGCAAATATTGTTAGGCTTTCAGTGCATAAATGACCTTATTTGAAACTCGTCATTCACTCACTGATTGCTTTATATTAATGTAATATTTAAGAACAGTATGCTACATAGTATTAGGTTTTATACATATTCGCACATAATATATTATTATGCTCATCATTATTATTACTATGATAATATATTTTCTTCACACACAATGCATTAATGCTGTGCTTATTTTATAATATGATAATGATATTAGGAAATTTTATTAAAAAAAGTGTAGAATTTTATAAATTGGGTTTTTGTGAATTGGGTTTTGTATTGTGCCATAAAATGTTATTTAATTTTAGAGTCTAAAACTTAGACAATAAATATGTTCAATTTTATGTTCTGTTGTTTTAGTTCGAATACCAATCAGAGTACCTAACAGTTATCATGAAGATAACTCTAGAAGTAAAGAAATATATTTTTATAATATATCAAATAAATAAATAGATATATTATAACAAGTTACAACTATCATTTAAAAATATTCTAATCACATCATTAGATTTTATTTTATTTTTATCTGTCTCATTTACTTTAAGGTAATAATATATTTTAACAATATTATTTAACAGAAACTTCTCCTGCAGATGCATCTGTGTCCGTCTGTACGCCGTTGTCTTTGTTATCACGAATAGAGACGAATGCTTTAGCCACCTTGTCTAGTAAGGTTTTTTCGGCTCGAGGGTCGGCGAAGTAGATGTTGGCGACGTACTCGTTGTTGACCGTGCCGTTCCTGATGTTCTGTGTGTTCACGAAGCCCCGGGGTCCTCTATCCTGTCCCGAGTTGATATCTTCGTCCAGTGGCACATTGGTGTTGTATTTGCTACTGTTCTCCTCGTTGACAAGGTAATCGATTCTGTCGAAATACTCCTTGATTTGCTTGGTCACAGTTTCTTCGACTTCGGCCTTTATGTGCTGTAAAAAGTAATGACTTAAACACGCGCCACCGAGTAACAAATTAATGTAAGTTATATGAGTTAAGTCGTGTATTTTTAAATTTATTGTTTGTAGGTAGGTACAATTGTTATTTTTCAGTGGCGGCACCCTCCATTTGAACAATATAAGCCAATTAAGGCAGACTGATGTCCTTTTTTATTTGTCAATAAGCAAGTACATTAACGGGAAAGAAGGTAGCGAGACAGTTGGCTTACAAATTACTCACTCACTTCGTCTAACAGTTCCGTGTAGGCTTCAGTCCAACCGGTCAGCCAGTCCCAGAACTCGTCCTGAAATGTGGTGAATTTGTGTGTTATTTTTTTATTGAAATGGACCTGGAAATGAGCAGACGGATCGCCTGATGGTAAGCCGTCCTTGGACCTCCTATACTTATATTCATTAAATACCATGATTAATCCCTCTAAAGTCTAAAAGAGAACAACGTACTAGCATTTTAGGCAAACGACGTTTGACGTGTGTGAAGCGTCCATAGATATAAAATAAAAACAAATTAATATATATATAAGTGAAAGAAAAGACCTTAAGAAAATCGAGTGGATATCTATTCAGAAATCAAATATTATCAAAGTAAAGTAAGTTATTCTTAGTGTCAGTAGATAAGTAGATATGTACTTACATTCTCTAGAAGTTCGCTAAATATCTGCAGGTAGACGCTTCCCTCGCTCTCCTGTGGTTCCGCTTGCTCTTCCTCCGGTATGCTCCGTTCCGTTATGTCATTTTTCTACAAAAAAAAGTGACACCCAGTTTGTGCAAAAAAAAAAACACGGAACATTATAAATAGGTAATATTCAACCTTGACAGTTCTGCCACGAGGACCTCCAACATCAAACTTTTTTCTCGCGTCGTTCAACATCTGGAATAAACAATTTATAAATGTTATTAAATCCAATTAAATGACCTCGCAAAAGGTCTATGTAGCAAAGTCTGGAAAAATAATTATTTGTTCTCTCTTTACGACTTACATTCCACACAAATCCCTGTTGTCCGGTCAAGCTCATGCCGTACGTGCGGGGAAACTCATTACTCCTCTGGCCGGAGTCGGTTATGTTCATCAGGTCCGGATATACTTTCTTTAGGACACCTAGAACCTTGTTGTTACTGTCCTTATCAGATGCGATGTTGGGAGTTGAAGATATACCCTGAAAATACAAGGGCATTTTAAATGTAGCTAGAATTATTGTTCACTCGTATCTACGTATTAATTACAATTTACAGCACCTCAATCCTTCTGTAGGTACAATCACCGACAGATTAACTTTTGAACCCTATCGCTAAGGCAGACAGAGTAATACAGTGTACAATTTTAAAACTTATAGCTCAGTTATAAGGTCGAAAAGTGGTACACCGTATCTGACGGCGACTGTACCTACACAGATGATACAAAAGTTTTTGTAAATTAAATTGATTACCCTTGATTGTACTTGAGGCAGACTGAATCCAAATGAATACAGGCTACTTAGTATAAAAATGAAGTCGATCTGAAAATGAATTATAAGTACAGTTCATTATTTCGGATGCGGTAAAATATACAATGTAAATTGATGCCTGTTCACGCCCGCGCCCACTGAACACTACGTGAAAAATATTACAGTTATTGTAGTTGATCCCCTAGAGGATTCCAATATAATTTAACTTAAAAAAAAAACTATAACCCGACTACGTAAAAAGGCAGTAACAAGAAAATAATTCAGATGGAAATGCAGAAATGCATAGGTACAAAAATGGTCAAGCTAGAGCCGTGGTCGCACCCACTATTGGCATCTAAGCGTTAGTTCACACCGAGATCGCGTCTAGGTATGAGTTGACCCCAAGACCTAGTGAAGTTTCTAGAAAACGCGTATATTCGTCATACACATGCATACCCCAAGATAGATACAGACGGCTGCGATTTGACATCGCCTGTGCCGAACCTTATAAAATAGGTGCGACCACGGCTCTACCTTGACCATTTTTGTACCTATGTATTTCTGGATTTCTATCTGAATTATTTTCTTATTTCGGCCTTTTTAGACCCCTTTTTTACTCGACTACGGCGAAGCCAAAAGGAAGAGTAATGATTTTTTACGTAGTCGGGTTATAGTTTTTTTTACTAATTATTTTATTTCGAATTTTTCCGTTTCCCAATCGAACATATATTATTTTGGACTAACCTAACCTAATCTAATCTAATCAAAACACTTGTAATTAAAAATATCTTCAACACGAGCGTGGAACGATACAATATTTTTTCTAGATTCAAAGTACGATAAAAATATTATATTATGATAATCAAAAAACGCAATTAGAAATAATAGAAAATAATATTCAACAGTCAACATGAATTCACTAATTCACCGTATAATAAATGTATATTGCGATTCAGAAAGTATAATTATGTAAGTAGTATAGTGACATCTATCGGTTCAGTTTTCTAAATACAAAATTTTGAAAAAACGTATATAGCCTATGTTGACCGCGGCATCAGTAAATGAGGTGTCTATCGAATCTTTAGACACCTCATTTATTAAAATCGGCCCAACAGTTTAGACGCTACGAGGGAACAAATATACATACATACATATATACATACATAGGACTGCCAAAATCATCACCCTTCCTTTTGGCTTCGCCGTAGTCGGGTAAAAACATCAATTACAAGTTACCAACGTAATCAGTACCTATATACTCCAAGACTGTAGACATTTGAGTGATTTTATGTACGAGTTAGGGGTGCCAGTCGTCCCGTATTTCCCGGGACGACCCGTATTTCCCGGGACGACCCGTATTTCCCGGGACGACCCGTATTTTAGGTATTATTTAAAACATCCCCCGCCCCGCCCCGAACAAGCGCAGTAAATCGAGCGATCTAGGATGTAAAATTACTCGCTACTCAGTAGTCAGTACTCAGTGCGAGCATGTATCCCATACACATTATTATGAGGTCGGGCGCCCTAAAACTAATCTAAATTGTATTGTAAAACTCGCCAGATCCTCAGGAAAATATAAAAATATAATTGTCGCTAATAAATTTTTGTCGTGGGTAAAAAATCTCGTAATATTTGGCTTATATAACGTCTCCGAAAATCAATTACGGATACTTCGGGCACATGATTCACTGCTTGTGTAAGTAAAAAATCGTCTCATGTATGTGTGACTCTCCGTTAAACGCAAACTCGTCCATACAAAGAAATAAAATTTTTTTCGAGTAGGACCATTATTTTTCTGCCCAAATGTCTTCATAAGCAGTAAATCATGTGCCCGAAATATCCGTAGTTGATGTTTTTAGACCTTATATAGGTAAACGGTTGTCCCTTATCGGCTGAATAAAATATCTGGCAACCCTAGTCCGAGTAGTCATGGATACAAGACTGATGAGCATAATATAAATAGTATAAACTCTTACCTTCCAAATCATTCTGGCAGCTAACAGAACTACAATACAATCGATTTTCCTTACTTATGAGCTATTTATAATAGTATCATCTCTGTTAATTACCGTTTAATTGATATTTAAATATAAGTTATCTTCTATACCGTTACCTGATATATGCTGCCCTGACTAGTCCATTGCTATTCTCCATTCTCTAAGGGCCACTCTTTTAGGTTTAATTGTTATATCTAAGGGCTACTGCAATCCAACAAGGATGAACTACACTTTTCACGACCTCTGTGGCTTAGTCGGTGAGCGCGTTGGTTGGTGCTCAAGCCGGGGATTTTCTTTGTTCCTGGGTCATGAATGTGAATTAAATATGTGTGTCATATAGTAAAAATTTTCTTAATGTATAATATAAAAGTATTAAAAGTACTTCCCGTTGTCTGGACCCCGTAACACAAGTTCTTCGAGTTGCTTAGTTCTTAGCACGGGGCCAGATTGACGTGGTGTAAAGCGTCCATAGATATTATATTATATAATTTCTTAGGACAGTCTTGACCCGTGCCCCTTTGATCGCCGTTTGGTCAGGGATGCAAAGATCAAGAAAAATCATCGATGAACGAAGAACGTTATCAGCTATTTATGTTTCTTTATTGAGTAAAAAAGAGACTGTGTATACAGTATACTGTATGTTTTCTACATGAAACGAGAGTCATGTTAGTATTGGCCATTATACTTCGTAATACTAATTCAACGCGTTAAAATGTACACTTTCAATTTTCAAGTTAATTTTAATATTATAATAACTCTTAATTTATTATTATTCTAACATTACATTGTATAGACTGCTTTTGAAATATTCTACAGTACTTTAGCGAATTATAACTACAGGATAGTATTATGGTATACTTTAATAAAATTGTCTAAGTCATTATAATATTTTTTTTGTCCAGATGGGTCGTTCGTGTTGCGACCGTAGTCCATAGAGACTCCTGCGCCGTCTATATTGTTAAATAGGAGGGACAAGCTATTGTAATCGGGATACAACTCAGAATTAACATTGCTATTTCCTACATTATCAGCAATTGGTTTTTGAAATCTTCTTTCTAAAGAGTTTTTGAATTTTTCGGCGTATTTGTTACCTCGTTCAGCTGTTTTAACATTTTTAAACTTAGTTTCTTTTTTTGTTTTAGTAGTATATTTACCTATTCTCCTTCTGTCATCATTATTGAGTTGAGGAAAGTTACCCGGGTCAAATATAATTTTGTTGGCAATAACTATTGGTTCTTGCTCGCGAGTAAAAAAATAAGGCTCATTTTCTATTTGATTATTTATAACTTCAGTATCTGAGCTTAGAGCCCGTCGTATTTTGTCTATTAGATGGCTAATAAACTGTTTTTTCCCACTATCTGTGGTTTTACTATCAAAATGTGTTTTAATTTCTATATCAATGTGTCTATCTTCTTCCATAGTTGCATTTTTATTAACATTACTGATAGTTTTGTCGGTTGTACCATCTGCATAATTTAACTGCCTCTTGGGACGAAGTTTGAACAATGTTTCTAACAGAGAGCTTATGACGCCAAGTTGATTATATGTTTGCGAATCGGTTTTATTATGTAGAAATTGCACTATCACTCCTAAGTTATTAAGTTGGAGAGGAATTTTTGTACCGTTGCCAGGGTAGATTTCCATGTTATACATAGTGTTCTTGTCATTATATATCGATTTGAAACTACGTTGTGAAACATCATTTGAAGATCGTTTAGATCTATAAACAGTGATTTTGTCATTAGAGCTCTTCTCGTTGAACATAATATCATCGATAGCTTCGTTACCAAATGTCATATATCTTTCGGCATCTCCTTTCTTATGCGCTAAAATCAAAATGCAGTAATCTATTATCTACATATATTATATAATCAATTTGAAAGTAAACTCATCCTTCTGTACTAAATACTAGGTAATATACAGAGGGATGGGTATTCTTTTAAATTACAATGACAACTACCGACACTTATTGATAAGTACTTACTTTTAGACATAAAAAAGCTATCAACATCCACGAATACATTAGTCAAGATGAGAGCAAATATCAAGGCGATCAGTATCAGGGATATGCAGATCACTTTTAAGAAGACAATGTCGTAGCCCCGTCGCAACATCAAGCTGGATTTAACTTTAAGTAAGTTACATAGAATGTTCTTTTTGTTTTGGATCTAAAATACCTTTTATACAGTTCTACTACAGAAGATCTGTTTAATTTTAACCTCAGGAAAATTGGCAGCGACACTTAAACTCTACAAACATACTGCTTCATATATCGAAAATCTGTAGTGTAAAAAAAGCAAGAAAAATCTTTGTTTGAAAAATATGAATGTGAACAATACGTGCTTCAAAACAATGCACTTTAACACGATAAGTTACGATCAACACTTTAACTTTGATTTTAGAATTATTTTGCTCAGATGTCTCTTCAATATTTTTCTTGTGTTGTGATTAGATTTATTAAGAAGAGGTCTTCGTGGTCCAGTGGTTTAGAACTTAGCTCTCGACTCGGAGGTTGTGGATTCGATTCCCGCGTTGGAACAACAAAAACTGTTGTTTCCAAGTTTGGTTAGGACAGGCAGGCTGATCACCTGATTGTCTGACAAGAATGGTGGTCCATGCGTCGGATGGGCATGTAAAAAGTCGGTTCGCCTGATCTCTCGCCAGTCGTGCCGGTCAACCGTCCCTTGGGTTTCGAGAGTTAAGGAAGAGAAAGTGAGCTTGTGTACTACGCACACACTTGGACATTATAAAATAACAACTGCGTAGCTGGTCTGGTTTCAATAAAACCGCCACCGTCACCGAAATCGGCGTGGGGAGCTATAATTATTATTTATTAAGAAGAGGGCTTGTGGGTCAGCATGTGGCTGAAAGTACTTTCATTGTGTCTCGTTTGCCATTTCACTATGAATCAACATACGCCGATCCATAGTACATTACGTGCGTGGGCGCACAATAGTAATGTGGTGATTAACCTACTGATATTTAATACGATGTGTACCAGGGCACACCTGCTTATCCCGACATCTCAGGAGTTGGATCAGTTTTTCGTTTCAAATATGCCAGAGGGAGGAAGAAGGTGCGGATACACGGTGGTGGCGGTTCAATGACAAAGTTGCATCCTTTAGATTATTTATTCCTCAAAAGATTACAATAATCACTTACGAGAAATACAATTTGCAACTTAATAATAAGTAGTACAATAACTGTGTAAACGAGCGATTTTTTAGTTTCCATACATTCACATAGGCTATGTAGGTACACACAGTTGTTACTTAAATATATTATTATTATCATCGTCATTATGTTACATATTAGTACGTGAAGCAAAAACGTTGTGACCAGTTATGAAAATTAGACAAACGGAAGAGTATGAAATTTGGCATAGTTAAGGTTTATGTGGAGAAAGGTGTGCGGAAAGCTAATAAATACTATAATGCTTAGAAACACGTTACACACATAACCTCAGAATAACTCGCACTACTATGCGTTTGTACATATAATATAATAACAAAATTGTTGGAACTTGTTAATATATTTAAATAAAACCTCTTTCAGATGATGGTCCATACTGAAAATATATCTGTTAGTAGTAACCTAGCTAGCTGACGTTAGGCATGCGTCCGATAATATTTTTTTCCTACTCAAAGAACCAGCAAACCAATACTGCATGGTAAATTGGTAAGCTATAGATACATCAGCCATAGAACATAGGATGACTCTTGTGGCTCAGTGGTTGAGCGCGTTGATGCTCAAGCTGAGGGTCGCGAGTTCGAATCCCGCCACAGGAACATATAATTTTTCTGTGTTCTCGGCTCGTGTATATTAAATATTATGTGTATAATATACTAAACTTTTTACATATATGTATAGTAGGTATTAAGTTTACTTCCCGTTGTCTGGTCCCCGTAACAATAGTTCTTCGGCTACTTAGCACGGGGCCAGATCGACGTGGTGTGGAGCGTCCATGGATATTAGGTATTATTATATTATTAAAACATCGATCAATGTTAATCTCCGAAGCGGACGTTTTCCATAACAACTTCGATACTGGGAACTGTGTCGATTACGGCCCCGATCTTTATCACAATGTTACCGTTTCAATCAATTTTATAAAGTTGTCAGACGTGACAGGGAGGGAGGGAGGGGAGGCGACAACACGACATCCCATGTTCCCGTGGGTCAGTGTGGCGAGTAACGGGCGGGCGAAGAATACGCGCAGGGCGTGGTGACGGAGGCTGATGATGGATGGGCGCGGGACACAATGCAGCGGCCCACTTCCGTATGCTAATGCCCGTGACTCAGTGACATTCTGTTGAGATGTAACTGTACTGCGGTCGAGTGTCTTACACACTTACACACTTACACACAATAACGTCCTGGGCTCCACAACTATCAATAATTTGCCCAATTTTCACGAAATTAATAAAAATTTAACTCCGTCTGCTTGAGATACTGCGCAATTAATTGCACTGCAAGTTCTAATGTGAGTTTATATATATATATTTTTAAGGTTCCGTCGTACTCATGTAACCCTTCTAGTTTCGCTCTGTCCGTCCGTCCATCTCTCTGTCTGTCTGTATGTCCGCTCTTCTAGCTTCTGTTATTATGAATATTGATGAAATTTGGTATACTTTTATAATGTGTATAGGTCTCGGTATTTTCAAAAAAACCTTCATTCAAAGTTCGCGGAAATATAGAGTCCCGCTGACTATATAGAGCCGAACGTATAATCGCCTCCTTTTTTTGGAAGTCGGTTGAAAATAATGTATCAAATGTCGACTTCATTTAAAAAACACTATTCGACGATGCCCCCCTCTCGATGGGTTAGTATGAAAAGAAAATGTATCGCCACTTCCTATGTATGGAATATAAAATTATTATTATTTTGTACATGACCCTAAAAATTAATATTTATTGTAATGCAAAAAATAAAATCTATATCTATATTGAATTTATGTATGTTTTTTCCATCGTAGCGCCTAAACTACTATTCCGATTTTAATTAATAATTTATCAATGTTATAATGGCGCGAGTGACATAGGCTATATCGATTGCATAGTCGGGTTATAGTTTTTAACTATTGATTATTTATTCGATATAACGCATGGCTGCGGTACAAAGTAGTGTAGTAAAGTAGGGTATGGTATGACGTCACCGCCTCCTGAAAGCGAAAGGGCACTTTAAAATTAAATATCTTACGGCCCCAGTACACAGTGGCCCATGCTGGCCCACTGCACACCATCGCCATTGTGTACAGGGGGTCACGGTACATAGTGGCGGACAATTGCTCATCGTGGCGCGCAATCCGAAAGTTGGCGGTTTTTTGGGCACACCTCGAAGGAATCGTGGCGTAGCGAGGCCTGTGGTGTTCACACATCGCCCATTGTTTAGTTCGACTGGCGATATTTTTTTGCAAAATATATTCAAAATCACTAGATGACATACGAACAAAGTTATTAAATTCCCCTGACGGTTCTTCAACAAGGTCGTATCGCAGATTGATCATGGTTTGCCTGAAAACGATAAAAAATACTTAGTCATGTACGTTAACATTCTATGCGTATTTAAAATAAGCCCGAAACAAGTAGAAATACGTCTAAGTAACATTAAAAAATGTACGTACCTCGTTCTGTTACAAGGTTTAAACAACAAACAATTAAAAGGTCTTTCAAAAGGTTTAGAATCTCTGCACTGGTGCGATACTCCAGTGACATTTCCTGTTACCGCTATGAGTTGGTGGAAGTTTAATATGAATTACTTTCGTCCCGTCATAACTGCAGAGTTCACGACTTAATCGACTGTTTCGAATGTATCATCTTACTTAATAAGATTTTATGTATTAGGTCCTTACATATGAAATTGGCGTTTTGTCGTACTGGCCACTTTGATCTGAAATATATCTTCTATGGTTAGGAATTCCAATTTCAAATTTATACCGCTATTTACTCATGCTTTGTAATGCGAAAACCGTAATTCATTTGTTTTTGTAAGTTTTCCATTAAAAATGGAAAACTTGAAATATCGTATTATTTTCGAGTACGAGTTCCACTGTGGCACGAGTGCTGCAGAAACGGCTCGAAGCATTAATGATGTGTATGGCGGCGGTGTCGCAAAAGAAAACACAGTGCGTTTTTGGTTCCAACGTTTTCGTTCTGGTTATTTTGACCTGCAGAACAAGCCCCCTGGACGGCCGGCGACCAAAGTTGATAATGAAGAATTGAAGGTTATTATGGAAGCGGATCCATCGCAAACCAGGTCCGAGTTAGCTACAGGCTGCGGTGTTAGTGATAAAACTGTTTTAATCCACTTGAAGCAAATTGGGAAGGTGAAAAAGCTTGAAAGGTGGGTACCTCATGAATCATCATAAATCAGCAAACCGACAAACGCGCGGTCGACTGCTGCGTTACATTACTCAACCGGCACAATAATGAACGGATTTTAAATCGAATGTGAAACCTGTGATGAAAAGTGGATCCTGTACGATAATCGGAAACGCTCATCGCGCATCGCTGGCGAACCAGCCAAAGCCTGCCCCAAGCGTTGATTTGATTTGATCCCCAATTGAGGTTGATCAATCGCTCTAGGCCACTGCTGCTTCAGGACAACGCTAGACCACACACTGCACAACAGACGGCTACCAAATTAGAGGAGCTTCAATTGGAATGTCTAAGACATCCACCGTACTTCCCGGACCTTGCTCCAACAGATTACCATTTTTTTCGAAATTTGATTAACTTCTTGCAAGGGAAAAAATTCAACTCCGATGGGGCAGTACAAAGCGGCTTTATTGATTCCTGTCCGAATGCTTTTTTTAGTGAAGGAATCAATGAACTACCTATGAGATGGTAGAAGTGCATAGATAGCAATGGTATATACTTTGATTAAATAAATGTATTATGTTTTAAAAATTCGACTTTTTGTTCATCCGTTACAAAACGCCAATTTCATATGTAATACCTTAATATTATAGTGGTGCTATAGGTAAAGGCTAGAAATACTTTATCGATTCCGTAAGCGGGTAGTCGAATATTGAGCGTGAGATACGTTCGATCTTCGACTACCAGCTTAGGGAATTTGAATTTAAATTACTAGACTCTACAAAACTTTAAGAAAAATATATGTTCGATTGTCTTTCTACCAAGCAGAGACAGTCGCGGCTTGTGATTTAAGATACTAATATAATATAGTACCTATATACTAAAATATACTTAATATTTGGGACTGAAGGTCTATTCGGACCTAAATAATAAATAAGGTGGTCAAAAATAATAATAATTTAGTGGTAAAAGTTTTTATATTAGTAAAAAAATCTAACTTATCAGTTCTAAATTTAAATATTTATAAGATTGAATATTAAGATAATTAAGGTTACGTTTCAGTATTAGGCCGTAAGAATAGTTCCTCAAGAGACTTCCTTAAAAAAATTAATGGCATAGACGTATATATTTATTATAAACGAGGCATGTTGAGACAAAAAGTGTCTCCAGTTAAATTGCTCCACTTTTGAGATTTTTGACGTTTGAGATGGCTGATATTTGAAGTATGGTGAAAATACTTCACTTTATAATGTATATGAAGTTTTGTTCTGTCAAATGGTCGTCATAAACTATCTTGAGTTTTGAAATGTTTGCTTAATAACATTTATAAGTCCTTAACAATAATGTTAGGAGGTTAGCAGTTGGCACTGCGTAAATGATTCAAAAACCTTGGTGTTATCAAACAAATCCATCTGATGCAATACTATGCTGTATTATGAGTTGCACTTGCCCACGGTCCACAAAAAAAAAGAAAATGTTCCTAATAGGTATCAATAAAAATCTAGACATTAATTAATCCATCAGGTCTGGTGGAACCAACTGCACGTTCAGTTCTTTCATTCTTTCGTGACAACTTTACGTTAACTTTACGTTACGACAACTTAGCGTTACAACTTACGAGCGTGAGCAATATTAATATGGGTGTATGGGAGTAACGGATCTTTTAGATTGCAATTTGGCGAACAATCACTGTCGTTTTCCAAAATCAAGAATGAGGAAAAAATTGCATAAAGATCATCAACGAGTATTTTGGACAAGCTTTTATTTAACTTCACCTGTCCCTTTATGTGTAACCAAATCTTGCAAGTTAAATTAAATTCTGTTTTTGATGGAGTTGAAATTTTGCACGCATATGTATGTCGCGTGACAATGCAACATTATGATGGCATGGACATGACAGGAGCCGAAAGGTCGCCATAGGAAATGGCGACCTTTCAGCGGAGTCGCAATAAAACGATGCAACCACATCGAGTTTAGGCACGTATGACTGGTCTTGACGAGTACTTGTCTCTATACAAGTATTCAGGGTCTGATGATAGAGCCAAACGGTGTTTTAGGAACTCCGACATAAATCGTTGCAACTCCATCGCGTTTGGGCTCGTAGGATTAGTTTTGACGAGCACTTGTCTCATGGTATTTAGGGTCTGATGATAAAGATGGAAGGTGGTCATAGGAACTCGGTTATAAAAAAGTTTGTTTGTTAATTTCTTGTCGCGTTGGTGTCGGTACACCGTCGTCGGCCCCGTGCATTGTCCTTTGCATATATAACGTACTAATGGGTCAAAGTTATAGATAACATGTAAATGATGCTATGTGGGGCGACAGTAAAGTCGGCGCGAACTGGCGCAAACCGGATTTTTACTATGCAGTATTTACATAGCGATGAAGGCTGTGATTCGGTTTTTAGCGCCGTGAGGTATTTCAATGAACTTCACAATTGAACGAGGACGTACGCTGAAACGAGCATGTATGTGGAAGGATCGCAAACTTCAGAGAATGTTTAGTAAAATTTTGGAAAAAAATACAATTTAAAAATGTTGCATTCTACAGCATTATCTCATTATCATTTGTCACTTCTATCCTTGAGTATAATAGATGTATACATACTATATTCCGTAAATAATCTTATTAGAGGTAGTCGGTTCATAATAGTACCAAGTGGATTATCAGAAAGTCACAGCTTAAAGTCCCGTGACACTGGTGTTCAGCGAACTCCGTACAAAAGATATAAACGGCAGTAAAGCTCGCAATTGTTTGTAACTTTTCCGCTGTAATTGGAGTTTACTCCTTAAGGAATGATTTTCATACATAAGCCCGGGGTATGAAAATCTATGGGAGTAAAATAGAATTCACGATGTCACACGATGTTAGCCGAAGATGCGTCGGTCGCTTTGCAGTGCACATCAAATTTTACTTTTTAGAGTAAACTCCAGTCGTGCATCGGGGCTGAGACACACACTTTTTTAATTAATTCCTTCACTATTTAGTGCATATTTTGTTTGCCTTTAATACATAAATAATTCGCCTTAATAATCCTAAGTGCCAGGTATATTGTGTCGCATCAAAACAATGACAAAGTGTAAAATACATATAATTACTTTGTAACTCTTAATCACAGATAGTGGTTGACATTGACATCTCGTGTAGCACACACGTCAATTATTTTGAAGCAATAAATCTTAGTATTTCAATATTTTACACATTTTACTTATTTTATTTTCTTGACTATTTAACGGGGTCTAAACGTGGTTTTAATACTCTGAGCTTCGTTATGTTTAATTATCAAATAGATGCCTTTAAGTTTAGTAGTATTTATTAAATATTTACTATTTATTATTTTTAATGTAAATATTTAACTTTTTTTATTCCCTCTTAACGCTTTCGCGCGTTGACAACGGTGCAATTAACGTTTAAAAGGTATTCGCTTTGGCATAGTGCTAAAGTAAATTATTATTAGATTACTTATCGTGACACAGATGAACATTTTTATGAATATGAGGGCGTCTATCATCATCAGCGTTGCGTTTTAAGCATCTGCCGTAGGCATGTCGGCCGCACCGGCTAAACCCTCCTCATTAGTTATGCCTTGTGCTACGAAAAGGAAAAGTCATCGATGGCCTTTCGTCATGAAATTTTAGGATCTTTTGTTAAATTATTTTTTGTAAATTTGTATAGTTTTTTACGAAGTAGGTGCATTAATATGTAAAGTTTCACTGTTCTCTCGTGTATATCAGTATTATTCAAAAAGAAAAGAGTTAAGTAACTAATAGGATAAATTGCTCTTTCTTTCACTCGCAAGATATCACTCAAAAATCAATATTTATTTTACACAAGGCTTTGCAAACAATTACGTACATTCAATAGGCTTTTGATGTTCTAAATTGCGAAAGACCAACAGTCAAGACGACACGAATAAGATTTGCGTACAATCGAACTGCAGACAAAGGATGCATTTCGAGTCGATCTCGGTCGGGTGACCTACATTCTCGCATGTCGCACATGGCATTGTCAATGAATTAGAAAAATGAACCGAAGCCATCACCGACACCTCATTTTGTTTTCGGTTGTTAAAAAGCGTGCACGCCTAACCCATAGTTACTGCGTGCGCGTGCGCGGTGTCGATGGAACACAACGCACCGAATTAATTAAAAAAATGTATTAAACCTAAAAGTACAATTAAAAGTGTTCGTCATCAACATAAGTGTAACATAAATCATTTAGTAAATACCAAAAGAGCTGTTAAAATTATTTCAATCAAAATAAAATTGATGATTTAACTGGGACAAATTGAACCAAAACAATGTACTGTTCATTTATATTATTTATACTAATAAGCATCTGTGAAGCTAGCGTGTTTCAAAATCGCATAGATCATGCCGAGTTTTACAGAAATAGAACGTCGTCGAAAGCTTTAAGTTTTTCGACGAACTACTTGAATCAGAACTTTATCTCGAAGCCGAGCGAGAAGGACAAGGTGCAGTGCGGTACCCGAACTGTGGATTACACGCTGAGGCGGGGGAAGATCGTAGGCGGGAGCGAGGCGCCCTACGGAGCTTTTCCGTGGCAGGTAGGCTGAGTGCTGACTATAATAAGGGTTTCCTAATTGCCTACTAAATGAATAGTAAATAGCCTCTGTGGTCCAGTGGCTTAGAGCTTGGTTCTAGACTCGGAGGTCGCGGGTTCGATTCCCGCGTTGAAGCAAAAAAAAATGTTGTTTCCAAGTTTGGTTAGGGGATTGCAGGCTGATGGGCAAAAAGTCGGTCCTGCGCCTGAGCTCTCGCCAGTCGTGTCGGTCATCCGTGCCACTGGGTTATGAGAGTAAACGAAGAGAGAGTGCTCTTGTGTACTGCGCACACATTTTAGCAATATAAAAATAATTCCTGCGTAGCTAGGCTGCGTTTCAATGAAACCGGCCACCGTCACCAAAATCGGTGTGTGGGAGCTACCACTAAATATTATAATACGATGAGATCTTACTGATGGGTTGAGGAGTAGTGGTAGAAGGAAAACGTGGATTATTTAATATTTATATAATATTAATAACACTGAAACAAAAGTATTACTTTTAATGGGGGGAGGATACTAGATAGAACTTGCACACTTTTTGTCACAATTCATGATCCTAAAATACTGAATCCTGACTATATGCTTCTGTCGTCTCCAGCACATTCATACACGCGCGTCGGTTTTGGGTTGTGTCCATCTATAGAAAAATAAAATTGAACTGTCTGTTTGTAATTTAAAACTATCAGCTTTTCACTTAATGCTCTTTACACATAGATAAAATTGAAGTGTCTGTTTGTAATTTAAAACTAACAGCTTTTCACTCAATGGTCTTTACAGATAAATAAAATTGAAGTGTCTGTTTGTAATTTAAAATTAACAGCATTTCAATTAATGCATATGAAAGTATATTCGGTAAATACAATAAAATATACAGATAAATAAAATTGAAGTGTCTGTTTGTAATTTAAAATTAACAGCATTTCACTTAATGCACATAAAAGTATATTCGGTAAATACAATAAAATATACAGATAAATAAAATTGAAGTGTCTGTTTGTAATTTAAAACTAACAGCTTTTCACACAATGGTCTTTACAGATAAATAAAATTGAAGTGTCTGTTTGTAATTTAAAAATAACAGCATTTCATTTAATGCACATGAACGTATATTCGGTAAATACAATAAAATATACAAATAAATAAAATTTAAGTGTCTGTTTGTAATTTAAAATTAACAGATTTTCACTTAATGCATATGAAAGTATGTTCGGTACATACAATAAAATATCAATTTTTAAATTTTTGTCTGTCTGTCTGTCTGTTTGTTCCTGATAATGTCTGAGACGGATGGACCGATTTTCACGGGACTTTCACTGGCAGATAGCTGACGTTTTATTGTCTAACATAGGATAGGTACTTTTATTTTAGAGTTCCGTTTAGAAAAATAGGGTTTCGTTTCCGTTAGTTCTATGCAAACGAATTTGCGGGCATCAGCTAGTTTGTAAAAAAAATGTGCGCAACCGCAGCCTAGATATGAAGATTGTAGGCTTACCAATAAAATCATTTATACAGTATAAGCTGTACAATGTTTTGTCCTTTTCTGATACGTCGGGAAAGTAACTTGACAGACAAGGACAAAACGTTGTATAGCTTATACACTATAAAAATAGTTTTCATTGGTAAGAGGGATATTATATTACACTAATGGGATGTATCAGGGCGGGCAAAAATCAATTACATTGATTTTTAAGATCGAATTTAAATAATATGTATTTTAATTTATCAGTAGATATTAGGTCATTACATATGAAATTGGCGTTTTGTAAAGGAGGAACATAAAGTCGTTTTTTTTTTAACATTATATATTCATTTTTAATCAAAGTATATTATACCAATGCTATCTATGCAATTTTGCCATCTCATAGTTAGTTCATTGATTCCTTTACTAAAAAACCATTCGGACACGAATCAATAAAATCTTTAACGGCGCTTTGGACTGCCCCATTGGAGTTGAATTTTTTCCCTTGCAAAAATTATCCAAATTTCTAAAACAATGGTAACCTGTTGGAGCAAGGTCCGGGGAGTACGGTGGATGTCTTAGACATGTCCTAGGATGCGATGAGCGTTTCCGATTATCGTACAGGATCCACTTTTCATCACAGGTAATGATTCGATTTAAAATACCTTCATTATTGTGCCGGTTGAGTTATGTAACGCAGCAATTCACAGTCGACTCGCGTTTGTCGGTTTGCTGCATACAATTCATGAGGTTCAAGTTCAACCCACCTTTCAAGTTTTGCACCTTCCCAATTTGCTTCAAGTTGATTAAAACAGTTTTATCACTAACACCGCAGCCTGCAGCTAACTCGGACGTGGTTTGCGATGGATCCGCTTCCACAATAGCCTTCAATTCTTCATTATAAACTTTGGTCTCCGGCCGTCCACGGGGCTTGTTCTGCAGGTCAAAATTTCCAGAACGAAAACGTTGGAACCAAAAACGCACTGTGTTTTATTTTGCGACACCCGGCGGTGTACGGCCGGTACGGTGTACACATCATTAATCCTTCGAGCCGTTTCTGCAGCACTGGTGCTGCGGTGGATCTCGTACTCGAAAATAATAAGATTTTTCGAGTTTTCCATTTTGTAAACAGAGTGACGCAAAGAAAAAACCAAAAGATTAAAAAACAAATGAATTACGGTTTTCGAAACACAAATGCATGAGTAAATAACGGTATAAATTTGAAATTGGAATTCCTTACCAATGAAGATATATTTGAGATCAAAGTGGCCAGTACGACAAAACGCCAATTTCATATGTAAGGACCTAATATTATTGCAACATAATATTTAGTTGTATAACACTACGAACTCAGCATGTCACTTGACATTAAGTAAACGATAAAAGGGAAAGAAAAGTACAATTTTTCACAATTTGCAAAATTGACACAAAGTTGTATTTGTTACACAAAGTATGTCAAATAAGACGTGCATAAAGTTGATATTACGAGGGCGGGTCAATAAGTCCGTGACTTTTGGAATAAAACACAGATTTTTTGATAAATATATCATTTTATTTTTCAACGTAGTCCCCCTTGAGCTCTATACACTTTGTCCAACGCTTCTCCAATTTTTTTATCCCTTCCAAAAAAGATGATTTGTCGAGGTCCTTCAGGTTTGCGAGATGACTTCATCATTGGAGTCAAATCTTTTTCCACCGAGCAATTTTTTCAGGTTTGGGAACAAGAAGTAGTCACTCGGAGCCAAATCTGGAGAATAGGGTGGATGTGGGAGCAATTCATAGCCCAATTCATGGATTTTTGCCATGGCAACTGCACATGTGTGCACCCTTGCATTGTCTTGGTGAAAAAGAACTTTTTTCTTGGCCAAATGAGGTCGGTTTTTTTTCAAATCGTCATTGAAGCGGTCCAATAAGTTGGCATAATATTCCCCATTAATTGTTCTTCCCTTTTGAAGATAGTCAATGTGGATTATCCCACGTGCATCCCGAAAAACAGTCGCCATAACTTTATTGGCTGACAAACCCACCTTGGCCTTCTTTGGCGCCGATTCACCCTTAGAAACCCACTGTTTTGACTGTTGTTTGGTCTCTGGTGTGTTGTGATGGATCCATGTTTCGTCCACGGTTACAAAACGGCGCAAAAACTCCTCCATATTGTGATTAAACAACGCCAAACCTTCCTGTGAAGTTGTTACACGATGGCGTTTGTGGTCGACTTGCGGAAAGCTTTCTCATGCCCAAGTGATCATTCAAAATTGAAACCACTGAGCCATGCGAGATGCCTATGGCTTCCACAATCTCTTGCACTTTCAATCTTCGGTCGGCCAACACCATATCGTGAATTTTTTCGATTGTTTCGGGTGTAGAGACCTCAACGGGGCGTCCAGGACGTTCGGCATCTTCAGTGCTTGTACGGCCACAACGAAATTCAGTAAACCACTTTTTTACCATTGAAATCGATGGTGCAGAGTCCCCATAGTATTTATCAAGCTTAGCCTTGTTCTCGGTAATGGTTTTTTTTCGCAAAAAATAATGCTTAATAAGCACACGAAATTCACTTTTTTCCATTGTTTCCTTAAGTTACTGAATAGTCTGATAAAGATAGCTGTAAAACACAAACTAACTGACGCAGCAAGTTCAAATTTTGATAGGAGTCAACTGACAGATGCCTGTTGACAGGAGTAGTGTTGCTTTTTCAGTAAGGAGGTTAGAAATTCAAAAAGTCACGGACTTATTGACCCGCCTTAGTATTACCTACTAGATGTTGCCCGCGACTTTATGCCCGCAAAAGGAAATCTCGCGGAAACCGTACATTTTGCAGCGATGAAAAGTTGTCCATGTCCTTCCCCGTAGTATACTGTATATCTGTGCCAAATTTCATCAAAATCGGCCCAGTAGTTTCGGAGCCTATTCAATGCAAACAAACAAACCTTTCCTCTTTGTAATATTAGTATCTAAGAATCTATACTAATATTACAAATCTATACTATAGATTATAGCTTATTTTATTATTACAAAGCACTAACATCTCCTCCAGTATCGTCTCCCTTCGTCAATGTCAGGCTCGTGGGTTTAGTGAGAACTGGCTGTAGTCCTTCTGGCTAGCCACTAGCATGAAGTTAACTTTGTGCTTCGGAAAGTCTTTTATTTTTTACAACGTCCTTACTCTATTTACTCGTTTATAGAAAAATAAAAAACAAACTAAATAAGCAAATGAGATATTTGGAATGATATTGTGTACTTATTATGATAATGTGATATTGACGACGTCTGTGATGAAGGTCTAAAGTATATGAGAAAGTGTGCGCAATATGATCGAAATATACAATAGCGCCCTGCACATGTACTGTTCGGGACGCATTTTCAGCACGCGCCGTTCCGCTCCGCGCGCCGATACGCACTTGTAAATGCGCGGGGCCGGCAGTCCGATCTGGCATGTCGATGGCAGCGCATTTTCCTCAGTTTTAACAGTGCTATGACGAATTTTGACATATTGTGTAAGACGTAGACAATCCAAACCGTGGAAGAATTTTACGTTTTAATTAGCTCAGTATTCAGTAACGAGACTTCGATCCGCAGTCCAAACCGCATAGATAACGCCGCGGTTAGGAAAGCAGTCCGATGCGCGGTCCGATCTGTACGTTTTAAGTGTCGTTTTTTTACCCGACATTGTACTTTTTTTACACGACAATAAAAAAAGAAAGTATGGATGTCCATTACCTAAAATGGCTAATGTTTCTAGGTAGACATCCAGATGCTGGACATGGACAAGCTGGACTTCGAGCACCACTGCGGCGGCGCCGTGCTCGCCGAGCGCCTCGTAATATCTGCCGCGCACTGCTTCGACCGGGTAACATTCTAGTTTTTTTATCCAATAAAACAAAACTACAGGCTTAATCTCCATACCCTTTTTAGCCAAATAACTAAACTACAGTCTTAATCTCCATACCCTTTTTAGCCAAATAACAAAACTACAGGCTTAATCTTCATACCCTTTTTAGCCAAATAACAAAACTATAGGCTTAATCTTCATACCCTTTTTAGCCAAATAACAAAAAACTACAGGCTTAATCTCCATACCCTTTTTAGCCAGATAATAAAACTACAGGTTTAATCTCCATACCCTTTTTAGCCAAATAACAAAACTACAGGCTTAATCTCCATACCCTTTTTAGCCAGATAACAAAACTACAGGCTTAATCTCCATACCCTTATAGCCAAATAACAAAACTACAGGCTTAATCTTCATACCCTTTTCAGCCAAATAACAAAACTACAGGCTTAATCTCCATACCCTTATAGCCAAATAACAAAACTACAGGCTTAATCTTCATACCCTTTTCAGCCAAATAACAAAACTACAGGCTTAATCTCCATACCCTTTTTAGCCAAATAACAAAACTGCAGGCTTAATCTCCATACCCTTTTTAGCGAAATAACAAAACTACAGGCTTTATCTCCATACCATTTTTAGCCAAATAACAAAACTACAGGCTTGATCTCCATACCCTTTTTAGCCAAATAACAAAACTACAGGCTTTATCTCCATACCCTTTATAGCTAAATACAAGTATTTAGCTCAGGACAGTTATAAATTGCCTACAATTATTTTATATGTATAATTGTTTACGAAGTCCATCACGGTTTTGGTAAACTAACTTGGTAAACATTCTAGTTGACATATCTGTATTCTGTAGAATAACATAATAATTATCACGACATTAATCAACTGCTTCGATGGTAACACTGAAGATATTGAATACGTGAATAAATTGTTGTGTCAGCCCCGAAACACGACTGGAGTTTGCTCTAAAAAGTAAAATTTGGTGTGTAATGCAAAGCGACCGACGCATCTTCGGCTAACATCATGTGACCGTGTGACATCGTGAATTCGATTTTACTCCCAAATATTTTCATACCGCGGGCTTATATTATATGAAAATCGTTTTTCAAGGAGTAAACTCCAAAAAGTAAATAACTAAAGCCTACCAAGTGAGGGCCTGGTGACTAGCGTAGTACTTTGAAGACCTCCCCTCCCCCCTTCCCTCTAATTAGGTCACGTAGTATGGGAATGTTCCCCTTAGCTGCCGATATATTTTGCTACACAACAGTACCTACACTGTTATTGGCGAAGAAAAATGTTGATTGTGAAGCGACATGAAGATAGAAGTTTTACGGCTGCACTCAGAGACATTTAATGCTTACTTAAGGAGTCACTTAGTAGGGATTTTGACAGAAACTGTATGGACTTTATGTCAAAGTCTGTACTAAGTAGCTTCTTAAGTAAGCCTTAGATGTCTCTGAGTGCGGCCGTTAGTGTATTGTTTGCTAGCCGTAAAATACTTCTGAAGTACCTATTAAATCTATTGCAACCGTTTCCAGCAACCTCTGGAGCTGGAGCACATCCGTCTGCTGGTGGGGCAGCACCGGCTCAACCTGCAGGACAAGCACGAGCATCGCTTCCTCGTCGACAAGGTGGTGCCGCACCCCGACTTCAGGAAAGGTTAGCTCTGTGTTCCTTACTTTGCTACAATTTGATTGCACGACTCACGGCCATGTTAATAATTATAATTGCATTTGTATAATTCGATCGAGAAATAGCTGTAATCATAAATAAAAAAGAACAAAAAAGATTGGTTTCGCTCGGCGCTCGACCACCGTCATTTATCTATGGCTGTAACATCTTATAACTTATTGGTAGAGGTGCGTGGTTTCCTCAATACTGGATTTGGGAAAGTGAACGAAATTTTACGATATAAGACTTTATTTCTCAAGAAGATTTGTCAATAAGAATTTTCAATCGAGCGTAAGGGAAGCGTGCGTAAATAAGTATGTGTTCATACGTAGAAGTTGAAATGTAATGGTCGCCCAAGTGTGTCACAGAGAGGCTGATACTACAAAGCCAAGACGAAACGTATAGTAGTTCTTACTACTAATACAAATGTGCAAGTATGTGAGGATGGATGGATCGATGGATTGGAAACATTACTGAATGGATTTTGATGAAATTTGGTATACCAAGTAGTAGTTAAGATCCTGGAATAAAACTAAAAGGCTACATTTTATTCCGAAAAAGTACAGTGTTCCATTGGATACTGTATTTACGCAGGAGGAGCCGCGGGCAAAATCTATTATTAAATAGTTGTAATAGCCGCCCAACTGCATTACAGAGGGCCCGCACAGCCACGACATCGCACTGGTGCTGGTGGCCAGGACCGGCGGCGGCATGCGGTTCAGCAGCCACGTGCGGCCCATCTGCCTGCCCGCCAGCGACGCGGCCGACGCGGCCGACGCGCCCGGCGCCTGGTGCGCCGTTAGCGGCTGGGGATATCAGTCAGGTAGCCAGAACAGTTAAGACTACCGTAAAGTACAAGTATATTCTTAATCCCTTTCAGAAATGGTCGTTTTTCATACATCTTCTGTCATTTCAATAGCAAAACGATGATAGCCGTGGGACCGAGGGAAGACAGTACCTGATGATGTCTTTGTCGGTTCGGTCCGGACCGGTCCGGTCGTGTAATATGTTAAAATGAAGTGCAAGAAGTTCTGTGTATTATTACTGTGAAGAAAGTGTCTAGTTGCACTGTTCACTCTACATTCTAAAAAATAATGTTTCTAAAAAATATTTTTTTATATAAAATACATTGCAGTTCTTTGTCTCGGGACACTACGGGAACTCGGGAAATAAAACTCGGGAACGGCTGGATCGATTTGGCTAATTTTGATCTTGAAAAAATTGTAGAAGTTCAAGGAAGGTTTTAATGGTGAGAGATATTGGAAAACTGCGAGGAAAACGACAATTATGAAATTTTCCCATAATAACTGTTACTAACGGTCAAACATCTGATTTTCGTTCCATAGGTAGTGTGAATATCCATATGTATCCAGTACGTATGCACGGGTATCCAGTGCCACTTGTCTGTTAAATATTTCTTTAAATATTCAGAAATTTTGTTGAAATACTAAACACGTCTATTTCGGAAATATAATATATTTTCATTCAAAAGTGACTAATTTTGACTTTGTAGGTTGTAGTATAGGTTGTAGGCATGTAGTTATTAATTTATTCCAGATCATACTTCGGGCAGAACAACGTTGTCGGGTCAGCTAGTAAATATAAATTATTGAGTCAATTTTTTCGACCAGTTTAAGTAATTTCATAAAATGAGCATTACGTGAATCATTGGCTTACCGTTACCACACAATCCCACCGCTGCACTGCAACTAAACATAAGAAAATGGCGTTTTGTCGTACTGAACACTTTGATCTCAATCAATTTGAACTGATTGATTTGATCAAATTTATACCGCTATTTTCTCATGCATTTGTGTTTCGAAAATCGTAATTCATTTGTTTTTTCCTCTTCTGGTTTTTTCTTTGCGTTACTCTGTTTACAAAATGGAAAACATGAAATATCGAATTATTTTCAAAAACGATTTCCACCGTGGCACCAGTGCTGCTGAAACGGCTCGAAGGATTAATGATGTGTATGGTGGCGGTGTCGCAAATGAAAATTCAGTGCGTTTTCGGTCTCAAAGTTTTCGTTCTGGAAATTTCGACCTGAAGAACAAGCCTCGTGGGCGGCCGGAGACCAAAGTTGATAATGAAGAATTGAACGCTATTGTGGAAGCAGATACATCGAAAACCACGTCTGAGTTACCTGCAGGCTGCGGTGTTAGTGATAATACTGTTTTAATCCTCTTGAAGTAAATTGGGAAGGTGAAAAAGCTTGAAAGGTGGGTACCTCATGAATTGCGTGCAGCAAACCGACAAACGCACGTCGACTGCTGCGTTACATTACTCAACTGGCACAATAATGAAGGGATTTTAAATCGAACATCACCTGTGATGAAAAGTGGATCCTGTACGATAATCGGAAACGCTCATCGCAATGGCGAACCAGCCAAAGTCTGCCCCAAGCGAAAATTTACTCAAAAAAAGGTACTGTGAGCGTTTGGTGGACTAGTGCCGGTGTCGTTCACTACAGCTTTCTTAAATCTGGCCAGACGATTACGGCAGATGTCTATTGTCAGCAACTGCAAATCATGATGGAAAGCTAGCTGCTAAACAACCGAGGCTGGTCATTCGCTCTAGGCCACTGCTGCTTCAGGACAACGCTAGACCACACACTGCACAACAGACGGCTACCAAATTAGAGGAGCTTCAATTGGAATGTCTAAGACATCCACCGTACTCTCCGGACCTTGCTCCAACATATTACCATTTTTTTTCGAAATTTGGATAACTTCTTGCAAGGGAAAAAATTCAGCTCCGATGGGGCAGTCCAAAGCTAATTCAAAGATTTTATTGATTCCTGTCCGAATGTTTTTTTTAGTAAAGGAATAAATGAACTACCTATGAGATGGCAAAAGTGCATAGATAGGAATGGTATATACTTTGATTATTTGAATATATTATGCTTAAAATAAATCTACTTTATGTTCCTCCTTTACAAAACGCCAATTTCATATGTAATGACCTAATAGTCTCAGGAGCGTCCGAGGGTAAAATAATCTATGGCTTAGGAAAGTTTTGGGATAGCTTAAATTAAATTACAAAACCTTGATTAATCAGAGGGTAATAATAATGATTGCAGAGGGCACGGAGACGTTCGCGCCGGTTCTGCGCGCGGCCGCAGTGCCCATCCTGGAGCTGAGCACGTGCCGCAAGAGTCAGGTGCTGGGCGGCCGCCAGCAGCCCATACTCGACTCCATGCTCTGCGCCGGTGAGTACACATTCAAAGAGCTTTGTTGCGACATTCTTAACAAACTCCTAGTCAAAAACTTAGGCCTTTAATCCATGACTGCCAAATCCGTGGGTATGTAGTACCTGGGGTAGGCGACACACTCCGACACTCCTAGTCAACAAAAGCATTGCTCTATCGTTAAAAGATAAACAGTGTTCTATCGTTGTTACTTGTGACGTTGCATCGGATAGGCCAGGTAAAATTTCAATAATTTTGGCACTGTATACATAGCAGGTGTAAAATAAAATGCCAGTAGCATTTTATTTCACACCTGCTATGTATTTAACTTCTTATGTGCATTAAAAGTATTGCTATTTCAGTGATACAGGCGTCAAACTTAATGCCTATTACAATAACATCATTATCGAGTAATTAATTATCATTATTAAAAGCTATTAATATTCTAATCAATTATTTTAAGCGATGACGATATGATCAAGTTCTTAGTTGTTTGTATAAAACGTGGTATTTAAATATAATTATTACTTATTAATAGGGATTTCCGAGGTTTGTCACCCACATGTGCTCTTGAAACAGTTGACTTACAGATTTGTTTTTGTAAAGTAGTGTGTATTTTTAAGTTTTTTGTGTGTGTAAATTTCAATAAATATAGTCTCGCTCATAATATTTTGAAGACTTATTATTTTTTTTACATCTGCGTGTGTAAAACATAATATCTATATTATTTAACGTAAAATCTAGAATGTCAAGGATCCGGATTTGTGCTGGCCAAGGTCTGAGTAGTGGGTATCTGTTTTACCTGCCACCTGTGTGCAGGCGTGCTGTCGGGCGGCGTGGATGCATGCCGCGGTGACAGCGGCGGACCGCTGGCCTGCGCGCCCGGCGGCGGCGGCAGCTGGCAGCTGCGCGGCGTCGTGTCGTGGGGCGCGGGCTGCGCGCGGCCCGGCCGGCCCGGCGTGTACACGCGCGTCGCCGCCTACCTGCCCTGGCTGCGCCGCGCCGCGCAGGCGCTCGGACAGAAGCTCTAGCCTAGCCTGTCGTAATCTATAGTCTGACCAGTTATGAATAACACCTCGTTATATTGCGGAAAATTCACGACACTAAATTGATGTATCTTTAATGACCAATCTTCGATGTTTTAACGAATCACATTCTGGTTTTAGAGGAATATTTTCGTAGTGTCGATGTAATTAAGAATAAAGCACCCATAGTGCAGGTTTCTTTATTCCTGGTCAGGCTTTAGTGTCTACTGGTGTACATCGGCTGGAGTTTGCCAGGTGTTTTTAATCGAGAACGCGTGGTCGCAGAGTCAATTTCATGTTTTAGTTTATGTTTACTAGTATCCCCTTGGTTAGTACAAAATTTGACGGTCCGGTTCAGTATTCTAAATGAAAAACAAACTCAGCCATAAATATCCCTCATAATAACCACAATATAAGTTACGATGCAGACCCCACAGCGGTGCTCCGGTAACCGACTAATTGGGACATCATTATTTCGTCGCTCGTGTATGCTAAAATTGGAACTATATCTACCTACTATAAAAGCAAAATGCAAACATATAAAGATTTTATTTCATTAAGAAAATCATACTGTCACTAATACTATACACTACGTACGTATTGTGAATTTCTGACCTAAAGTTACCATACGCGCTATCAGCGCGAAGGTTCTTTAGATCAAAAATTTATTTTATTAAATTAGTTTTACATTTTAATTTATTGCTATAAATAATTAATGTGAAAATTTTATTACTGCCTTGTTGGAAAGGAAAATGTAGAATATAATGTATCTTACACTGCCATAACAATTTGTCATTAGTTAGTCCATGTAGAATAAGCTTAAGCTTAAGGTTAAGCGACAAACTGGCAGCGGACCAATTACACGTTAGCGCCATAATCCTAAATCGCGCTATTGAAGTTTCTGTAGTTCGGCGCTATAGCAGATACATCTGAAATGACTACAATGGGGTTTCGGCCCGACCAAGCATACCACCTGCTCGGTCGGAGATCCTCCCTTTGGGGCTACCACTACGTTATTCGAAGAATCGTAGGGCTGCTACCACTATTCCCACAAACTAAACTTATTGTGATTATTACTTAATTGCTTGAGATCAAGTACGCCTGAGCTTTAAAATATTGGATATCGATAATTCCTACGCTATACACGTAAGGATGTAACAGCCTCCGTGGTATAGTGGTTAGAGCTTGGCTCTCGACTCGGAGGTCGTGGGTTCGATTCCCGCATTGGAAAAAAAAAGATGTTTCCAAGTTTGGTTAGGACAATGCAGGCCGATCACCTGATTGTCTGACAAGAAAGTTGATTCATGCGTCGGATAGCAATGTAAAAAGTCGGTCCTGCGTCTGATTTCTCGCCAGTCGTGTCGGTTATCCGTCCCACTGGGTTATGAGAGTAAAGGAAGAAAGAGTGCTCTTGTGTACTGAGCACACACTCGGGCACTATAAAATTACTCCTGCATAACTGGCCTGGTTTCAATGAAATCGCCACCGAAATCGGTGTGGGGGAGTTATTTATTTATAAGTCGGTATCTGACCAGTTTGCCTGCACAGTGACACCTGTTAGGTAAGCTTGCGCTGTAGTGTGGAAACCTGCACAGTTGTATAACACACGCGCTCCGGTTTACCTGTACAACTTAACTGTACAGGAAAACCTGTCATGTATACCCTTATGACTTACGTGTATGGATAGCATTACATTTATTTTTGTTCGTTAAGTTAGTAAGTAGGTATGTACTTTACAACAGACTTGCCTGTGGACAATAACTTGTCGAATAAAGTTTTTACATCATGTGTAAATAAGTAGACATCTACCTAAGCTATTTAGTTCTAATAGATATTGAGTTAATTTTTTAACTGTTGGTTCGCGACGCGGCAAGTTATGGCGGACGCTGTTTTTTGCCGCTTACTCTACCAGAAAAAATGAATATTTTAACGCCAAAGATTAATTACTGATACTTTAATCAAAATTGTAAATTACTTTAAAGTGGTATAATTTGAATAAAACAATAATTTATTGCCCATCATTGTTTTATTAATTAGATATTAAGTTATAAAAAACAAAACAAAAACTATATTTAACGTCTTTTTAACAAAAAAGGGAACCGCCTTAAAACAGCAACCTACTGAAAAGCTCAAAAATAAATAAATTTAAAATATATATACTAAACAATATACCATAATTTTAGTTCACTTTTTGCTTCTCCTATTTTTTTTGGAAGTCGGTTAAAGAACCTCCTTTTTTAAGTCGTTTTGACATATCGATTTATTATATAGATTTCTTTCTATCCCAAATTTCCAACATAACATATTACTAACATAGTTTTCGTAATATCGAATACCAAACAGTTGTTACATCCATTTTATAAAACATAAAACATACTATCTACACATTACTTCAGAATGTAAAAACACAAGTATAAAGAAGCATGAAAGAAGCATTAATACATAATAGAATAATAATCAATTCTTTGCCCTTTTAAAGGAGGATTATATTTCTGCGTAAAAATCAAAAATAGCAAAAGATAATTAAGAAATTGGCCACTTACGAAACGGCTAAAAATTGTGTTTTTTGTGATTATGGAATTATTAAATTATACTCTCTAAATCTAAAATATACTCATTAAATTTATTTTATTCTGTTTTTAGTATATGTTGTTATAGCGGCAACTGCTGTCACGGTTCATGACAATGTATCTCATTCTGGTGACAGACAAACAGATGGATATGGATAGTGCGTCTTAGTAATAGGGGTAGGTTATTACCCTTTTTTGGGTATATATATATATATATAACGCGAAGGAAGGAAGAGCGACGCCGGCTCGCCTACGACCTGCCTTCGACTTAACAAAAAAAAAACGGAACCCTAAAAATTAAGCAACCGAGTGACCTCGTAATGCTAAATTTGGCCTGGTGGAACAGGCTCAGCCAACACGTGCCCGCGCCACGCACGTGCGCCGCCAGCTAGAGCAACAACCGCGGCCAGCCGCCAGGATCCGGAGATTATAAGATAAGCTGTAATTAGGCACACCGAAATACATAAGAGCATCACCATTAATTTGACCTGCGAACAATGAATAATATATATTATATATATTATATAGAATATTACATATTTAATTATTTTTTTCTTGTTCGTCCAGCAAAATACCAGTACAAAATAGGATCGGTCCAATCGTTTTAACCACGTGCAGAGGCAGCTCATAAATTCTAATCGCCACAAATAGTTTTATGATTTTCCGGGTTTTTAAAACAAGTTATTTGTTTGAATAGAATGGTATTTATCATCATCTATTAGGGTTTAGAGTAGGTACATATATCCAAAGCGGATACATTTAAAACATTTATTTTTTTAATTTTTTCACTGATAAGAAACTCAACTGCTTATCTAATCGTAAACGAATTAGAAGAGCACACAGAGGTTATAAAATCCTGTTAACTACCTAACGAGATCCCTGCCCTCCAGCTGTGAGTTATAACTTAGGTATGCTTACGTCCACCACAGGACGACATCGACGACGACAGTAAGTAACCCTCGATTTGTCGAGCAGTGAGAGAGGTGATGATTATGAATTATAGTTAAGAACACTTTCGATATCCGAATCTAAATCGGACATATTTTCGTTTCGGAGCTACGTTGCCACAGACTGACAGACACATAAAACTTAAAACACCCCTCTTTTTGCCTCGGGGCTTAAAAATAAAAGTATGTGCGGGAAAGCAATCGCTTTTTATCAGATGGCCAATAATTCTCGTAATTAAAATTGTTTGATTCGCAGTATGGCTTCAGTCTCGAGGTACTTATAGCGGTCGCTTTCGCACACTGCTCAAATCGTACGCGTGCGAGTGAGACAAAATATACTAAGACTGAAATCATACTGCGAATTGAACATTTTTTATTACGAGAACTAGCCTCCAGGTGTTACTTAGATGTTATGCCCGACGTACTTTGTTGCTTTAAATCAGTAATTCCCAAAGTGGTCCACGGGAGACTCGACGGGGGTCTACATTGGACGTGACAAACGTTCGACGACCTCCGTGGCTCAGTGGTTCAGCGCGTTGGTGCTCAAGTCGGAGGTCGCCGGTTCGAATCCCGCCGAAGGAACAAAAAGGTTTTCTCTGTTCCTGGGTCATAGATGTGTATTAAATATGTGTATAATATAAGAAAAATCTTAAATATATGTATATTATAAAAGTATTAAATATACTTCCCGTCTTCTGGTACCTGTAACACAAGTTCTTCGGATACTTAGCACGGGGCCAGATTGACGTGGTGTGAAGCGTCCATAGATATTATTATTATTAATATAAAAAATGGGGGTCTACAATCGTAAGCAGGGGTGCATAAAAATTAATTTGGTTTCGATAGTGAAGAACTAAAATGTTGGCTTGTTATTTAAAATAATATGATACCTAAATTAAACCTTCTCAATAAGACAATTCATAAATAAATTGAGAAAAAAATTGATAGTTCCGAACTGGGAGTCGAACCCAGACCATGTCGGTATCGCGCCGAGTGCTACGAGTTGAGCTATCCGGCCCTATGCCACTTTCCTTTTTCAATTTCATTTATAACTTATTGAGCCAGACCGTCCATCATACGGTAATACAACAACACAAACAATATGATACCTAAATTAAACCTTCTCAATAAGACAATTATCTCCTATCAATATAGGCAGATGATATTTTAAGAAGCTCAGCGACTGTTACTTGTAAATACTTGCATATTTCATATTCAGTACAACGCGTCGAGACTTGTTGCCACGCCGGCCGTCGCCGTCTCGTCCGCAATGCGTGTTCAAACGTACAAATTAATACGACTTGTGGTGTATGTACTTGCAATCTTGTATGAACATGTTTAATTCTTCACCAATATATATACGAATGTCAAGGATAAACGTTACTCATTTGTTTCCGAAATTTCATAAAGAAAAGTGAATCGATATTAGTGATTACCAGTGTCGGAAAAGTAAGTACCTACCTGCCTATTTGTATACCTACCTACCTGCCTATTTTAGGTCTTTATCTATGAGATTGCCGTTTTGTATGAAAAAATTTAAACGAATTTTTTTCATGTATTTTTTATTTGTATTAATCGAAGTAATCACCCATGCAATCAATGTGTCTTTGCCAACGCAGTGGCAGTTTATTGATGCCCTTCTTAAAGAAATCAGCTGGACGGGAGGCAACAAATTCTTCAAAGGCATTTTGTACTGCCTCTCGGGTATTGAATTTTTTTCCCGCCAAGAAGTTATCCAAATTCTGGAAAAAGTAGTAGTCTGTAGGCACTAGGTCTGGTGAGTAGGGCGGATGACGCAGAGCTTCCAACCCCAGTTCTTGCAACTTGGAGACCGTCTGCTGTGCAGTATGAGGTCGCGCGTTGTCGTGCAGGAGCAGCGGAGACGAGCGATTGACCAATGCTGGTTGGAGATGTGCCAGCTTCTCCATCATTGTGTTCAGTTCTTCACAGATTCCGGATCTCCGGATCGTCCTGTCTCCTACAGCGTGTCGTAGTGTTTCGCTCACTCCATGTCCGTGCCGACTCGCTCTATAGTGCAGTGCCTATAGACTCCGTATAGCGATCGTCAATCCACTCCTTATTCGTCAGAATAAAGTGTGGATTGCCGCCTTGCTGAGGAGTTGCCCTGCCTTTGGCCTCCCGTTGGAATTCGTTCCAACGTTGGGTCACGGAGAGCCAGCCCCTCAATGTTTTATTCCGTGCGAAGTAATTACACTCAGTGACTCCTTTTGACACTTGATACGTGTTTCGTGTTTAGTGTTACCGTGTTTTTGTGTGAGTACTTTTATTATTAACTTTCGTTATACATGTACATTGTGTCCCGCGTGTGTAACATTATGTGGCATTACTGTGTGTCATGTCCATGTACGTATAGTACACCAGTACATACTGTACTCCAACCATGGCCGACCGCGGTTCGCGGCCGCATAGCCGCGACCGTCCCAGCCATTCTCGCGCCGGCTCTGGATCGTCGCGCAGCTCTCACTTCATCGAGGTCCAGCTCGCGCACGTCCGAGCGCGCATACCTGACTCCTACCGAGCCCAGCTTGAGCGGCACGGATACCGCTCGCCCCGGGCCGTCCTCGGCATTCTCGCGGGGGTGTACTAACACCCTCCCCGCCCCAATCGCTCCGATGACCCTCCTTTCATCATGGAGGAGTTGTAGAGAGCCGTAAGGTCCTTCAACCCCAAAAAGGCCCCCGGGGCGGACGGACTCACGTCTGACATTTGCCAACACGCTGTAGAATGTGACCCGGAATGGTTCCTTGCTCTGCTGAACAAGTGCCTCACTGTCGCCTGCTTCCCCAAACAGTGGAAGCAGGCGACCGTGGTGGTGCTGAGGAAGCCGGGCAAGGAATCATATCGGGTACCAAAAGCCTATCGACCGATCGGCCTCCTGCCTGTTCTCGGCAAAATCTTCGAGAAGATGCTGATGGCCCGACTCAGGTTCTACCTGCTGCCCAAGATTAGCCCTAACCAGTATGGCTTCATGCCCCAAAGGAGCACCGAAGACGCCCTCTATAGGTTGGTGAACCACATCAGAAAACGGAGAGAGGAGAAGAAAATTTCTGTTGTGGTTTCGCTGGACATAGAGGGGGCCTTCGACAGTGCTTTATGGCCGGCCATAAAGGTTAGGTTAGCTGAGGTTGGGTGTCAGGGGAACCTGAGGCGGGTGATCAGCAGCTACTTGAGTGAAAGAAGAGTGAATGTAAGGTATGCGGGTATGGAAGTGAGCAGGGAGACCAGCAAGGGGTGCGTGCAGGGATCCATAGGTGGACCAATCCTGTGGGTCGTCTTGTTGGACCCCCTGCTATGGATCTTAGATGATATGAACGTATGGAACCAAGCGTTTGCCGACGACGTTGTAATTGTGGTGGACGGAGACACGGCCTTAGATTTAGAAAGGAAGGCTAACAGAGTGCTGGATAGGATAAGGGAATGGGGAAAAAAAATAAATTGAATTTCGTTCCTCATAAAACGTGTGCCCTAATTTCAACAAGAAAATTAAAATATGATGTGCCTCGACTCTCGATGGGGGGAGTTGAATTAAAGTACTCAAACTCAATAAAAATATTAGGGCTCACCATCGACGGAGGCCTAATCTTCAATGAACATGTGGGAGATGTGTGCAAAAAAGCCATAGCTCGCTACAAAAAAATATCTAGAGCAGCTAGAGTAGGCTGGGGGCTTAACCCCCAGATAGTTAAGGTAATATATACAGCGGTTATAGAACCGACTATTTTGTATGCATCAGCAGCGTGGGCACCCACCGTGGAAAAGATGGGGGTCCAAAAAAGGCTCAACTCCGTCCAACGGGGTTTTGCCCAAAAGATTTGCAGAGCATATCGGACCGTCTCCCTGAACTCTGCGATGCTGTTGGCTGGGATACTCCCTCTTGATCTCAGGATACTCGAAGCTTCGAGGCTCTATGAGATCAAGAAGGGGGTACCACACCCGGTGTTGAGGGACAGGGCGGTGGAACGGATGGCTCCAGCGATCGAGGACCCACATCCGGCAGAGCAGGAACAGCTGAGGTTCAGGTTGGTAGACGAGGACTCGTATGCAGACGTGGTTAATAGCCACGTCCATAGGATCTATACGGCAGCAAGATTGAGGGTCGAGTCGGAGCCGCACTCTCCGTATGGAAGGGTGAGGCCGAGACGAAGGCCGTCAAGCTTGCGTTGCCGCCGTATTGCACCGTCTACCAAGCCGAGCTTCTAGCGCTCCAGAGAGCAGTAAGTATAGCCTGCAAGAGTGGAATGGCGAAGGTTGGTATCCTTAGCGATTCCAGATCGGCTCTCCAGGCAGTCACCCTTAGTTAGAGGCCCTCCTAGAGGCCCTCCCCCTAGAGGCCCTCCGAAAAGCTGCATCGCAGAGGCGGGTGGTCTCCCTTTTTTGGATCAAGGCGCACGTAGGGTTGAGAGGAAATGAGAGGGTTGACGAATTAGCTAAGGAGGCCGCGCTGCGATTGAAAAGGAAACCTGACTACGAACTGTGTCCTGTTTCATTCATCAAGCGTATCTTAAGAGAGGATACGGTTGAGGAATGGGACAGGAGATACGAAGTGGGAGGGACGGCCGGAGTCACGAAGCTCTTTTTCCCAAGCGCTGCCGCTGCATACAAGATAGTCAATAAAATAGACATCACACACTACACCACACAGATTCTGACCGGACACGGCGGATTCGCCTTCTAATTGAACAGATTCAAGCTGAAGGAGGATCCGTCGTGTTCGTGTCAGCCGGGAGTTGAGGAGACGGTTCCTCACCTGTTACTAGTGCCCAATCTTTGCTAGCAATAGATATGATATTGAGCAAAAATTGGGCACATCCATGACGGGTGAGAATCTGCCTTCCATCCTGGGAGGCAAAAAGAGGGACATCTTCCTCGCCTATTGTAAAAAGATTGTGAGTGTAGTTTGTAAGAAAAATAGTGATATTTTAGTGTGATTTGTTGTTAATACATCGGCCCGTATTAATGGTGTAATTTTTAAAAAATGTGCCTACAATTACTTTAACCCATTGTTTTCGATCATCAAGGTCGGTATGGTTAGGTAGTTAGGTTCTATTGTATATATGTAGCTGTGATACTAGGTTAGTCTTTTATTTTGTGCCGTCGTATTAGCTTGACATTTTTAAATTGTTGTAATTGTATTTTTATTGAACTTTTATTGGAATTATTATTATTATTGGAATTATTATTATTATTATTATTATTATTGGAATTATTATTATTATTATTAGAATTATTACTTTATTGATTTTAATGACTATTGACAAGTATCAAATGGATATTATTATTTATGACTACTATTTTACTGAATGGTATTGTACAAGGCTTCAATTCAGGCTGATCACCTGATTGTCTGACAAGAAAGATGATCCATGCGTCGGATGGGCATGTAAAAAGTCGGGCCTGCGCCTAATCTCTCGCCAGTCGTGTCGGTTATCCGTCCCACTGGGTTATGAGAGTAAAGGAGGAGAGAGTGCTCTTGTGTACTGCGCACACACTTGGGCACTATAACATAACTCCTGCGTAGCTGGCCTGGTTTCAATGAAACAGGCCACCGTCACCGAAATCGGTGTGGGGAGCTATTATTATTATTATTATTATTATTGTACAAGTACAAGTTGTATTGTAAAATTACTACGGAAAATTATCCCGCCCCGCTCAGCCGAACAGGGTTCGGCCTCACCGCCGCGCCCCGCGCGCCCTTCGACGGAGGTGAGCACCCCCCGCCAACCTCCAGCAGCTGCCTCAGTGAGCACCAAGCTCACCTTCACCGCCTCGCCGGCTTCACCGCCGCAAGAGGAGCGCCGTGTGGTAAGTGCGCCCGCACCAGCCACGCCATCGTCTACCGCCCAGTGCCACAGATGCCAGCAGTTCCGGCACTCAAGCAAGAACTGCCACCGCAAAATTGCGTGTGTGCGGTGCGGCGAAGAACACGCTGCTAGTGTTTGCCCCCGCCCCACTACCGAAGAGCCCACCTGCGTAAATTGCAAAGGGGCCCACCCCGCAAATAGCAGGAACTGCCCGGTCTACCGCAGGGAGGCCCGAAACCGTCATGCGGGCCCCATCGCCCACACCACCCGAGCCCCCCGAGTAAGCCGTGACCCCCCCATTACGGAGAAAGAGGTCCCCCCACCCCCGCCGACTGCCACCTAATGGCGGAGGCGAACGACCTCATTCCCCGACCTACCCCCTCGGCCGCCCATACCTCCTCAGCCAGGAAGTAGAGGAGGAAGAGGACAACTAAAAAGAGGTCCAAATCAGGTGCCACCTCCACTGCCGCCACAGATTCGGAATACGAACCTCTCGCACTTCCCCTCCCCTCTGTAGAAGCCGCTCCGCGCCCCGCCCCCCCTTCCTCAGCGCCCCCCGCGCTTGCCCCGTGCCCCGCGCACGGTACCTCCGACCACTGCTACCGAAGTGGCTGAGATTGCTACCATACCCGCAAACCCAGCGGAAGTTGCCACCACTCTGCCCGCTATTGAACCGTCGATCTAGGAAGGAAACTCCCAAATCGACCGCTGAGCTCCTCCAAGCTCTTTTCTCCCTAGGCATGGCAACCTTCCTAAAAATTCAGGCCGGCGAAGACATTTTCAAGTCTCTACTCTCGGCCCTCCCCGAAGGTGCCACCCTCATTAGCCAACTAATTTCCCTATGGCTTCCAACGCCCCCATAAAAGTCATACATTGGAACATCCGGGGGGTCCGCGTCAAGGTGGCCCCCCTGCGCCACCTCCTTCGGGAATATGAGGTGGACGTCGCTCTGCTAAGCGAGTCCCTCCTGTCCCCGCAGGACCGTCTCCACATTCCGGGCTTTGTGGCGTATCGCCAGGATTTCCTGGGGGGAGATCGTGTGTGTCGAGGCCTCGCCGTCCTGGTCGGCAGAAGGCTACTCCACCAACTCCTCCCAGCCCCCACGGTTACCTCCCTGTACGCACTGGGCGTTGAGCTGGCACTCGGCTCCCATCGCACCCGTCTTTACGCGTGCTATAAACCCCCGGGTTTGCATTTAGATATCTCCGACATCCACAGGCTCTTATCAGATGAGCCGACCGTGATTGCCGGAGATCTAAATTGCAAGCATCCTGGATGGGGTTCCCGTACGACCAACGCGGATGGTCTACGCCTGCACGCGGACTCCCAACGGACCGGGTACTCGGTGGTGGGCACTTACACCCCCACCCACTACCCCGAGAATCCCCTGAACGCGCCAGACGTCCTAGACGTGGCCGTCACTTATCGGCTACCAGGCGTCTTTGAACAAAAAGCCCTTGATGAGGCTCATGGCTCAGACCATCTCCCAGTCCTGGCCTGCATCCGCGAGTGTTCCCCCCCTCCCCCCTCACCCGGTTCGTGATTGGGAGATCTTCTCCTCGAGGCTGCATGAGAGCACCCCCAATTTCCCGGTCGATTCTGCAGCAACCTCACCCGCCTGTTTAATGGCATTGTGAGGACTGGCCACTTCCCCACCCCCTGGAAACTAAGGTTAATAATTAATATTCCCAAGCCCCATAAAATTTTGAGACGGGCCGAGGGCTATCGGCCCATAATCCTCCTCTCAACCCTCTCTAAGAGCTTTGAAATCCTTCTCCTCAAATACCTCTTCCCGTACCTCCCTTCTCGCGAGGAACAATTCGGCTTTAAGTCCCAGCTGAGTACCACCCACCAGCTGGTAGGCGTGATTCACCACCTTTCCATTGCGGCCAACAAAAAGGACTCTTCAGTCGCAGTCTTCCTGGATATTAAGAAGGCGTTCGATAGTATTTGGCACGAAGGTCTGCTCTACAAGCTCATCCGTGCCGACGTCCCCCCCTCCCTGATGAGGCTAGTGGCTTCCTTCCTCTCCGGCCGGACCTTCCAGGTCCGCGTGGATGGAACCCTCTCTGGTGAGTACCCCATCGCAGCGGGAGTCCCTCAAGGAAGCGTGCTGTCTCCGGGGCTATACAGCTTCTTTGCCAGTGATGTGCCCAAGGATCCTGGCACCACCGCGGCGCTGTATGCCGACGATACAGCTTTTATCGCCAGCTCGGTGACCCCCGACCATGCCGCCATCAACGATGCGCCCCGGCGCAGCGGCGCCCCACCCACCGCGGGATCATATCCCCCCCACTCTTCCTTACACCGGCAAACCAGATGCCGGTGTAACTAGTCTTACCTCATCCGGTGCTTGACGAGTGGCAGCCCTATTGCCACCCCGTCGTCACCGTGGCGTTCCTTCCCCCTCGACGCAAAAGTCGGGGCCCGGAAGTTTTAAAACTCCCACCCTTTCCCCAGGTCGCTCGTGTCCACGGTCCGGCAAACGCGGCGCGTGAGGGAGTGGACCCAAACACGTTTCTCGGCCTCCGGGTCGGGACTCCCACGCGTCGTTTGGAGCCGACCGCCGGTCCTGGTCGTGCCTGGCTGGCTATCGACAGTCCCTTTTGTTAATTTTGCTCCCCCACGGGTCTTCCCTTAAAACACGACTAAATGCGCCCAGTATTAGTACTGGGCGCGTCATCCCACCCCAAGTAGAGGGGCTCTGTGGTTCCCCGCCCAAGGCCCTTTTCAGGGGCCCGGCGCGCGAGAAGAGTCTCCTTCTCCTCCTGATTACCAGTATCGGAAAAGTAAGTACCTACCTGCCTATTTGTATACCTACCTACCTGCCTATATTAGGTCTTTACCTATGAGATTGCCGTTTTGTATGAAAAATTTTAAACGATTTTTTTTATGGATTTTTTATTTGTATAAATCGAAGTAATCACCCATGCAATCAATGCGTCTTTGCCAACGCAGTGGCAGTTTATTGATGCCCTTCTTAAAGAAATCAGCTGGACGGGAGGCAACAAATTCTTCAAAGGCATTTTGTACTGCCTCTCGGGTATTGAATTTTTCTTCCGCTAAGAAGTTATCCAAATTCTGGAAAAAGTAGTAGTCTGTAGGCACTAGGTCTGGTGAGTAGGGCGGATGACGAAGAGTTTCCAACCCCAGTTCTTGCAACTTGGAGACCGTCTGCTGTGCAGTATGACGTCGCGCGTTGTCGTGCAGGAGCAGCGGAGACGAGCGATTGACCAATGCTGGTTGGAGATGTGCCAGCTTCTCCATCATTGTGTTCAGTTCTTCACAGTACATATCTGCAGTAATGCTCACCAATATTTAAATATTTTCAAACATTAAAGGAAAAATATGAAAAGAGACGATATCGTGGGTTTATTATAGGCCATCTTAAAAGAATTATACTAGAGGTAACTGCAATTTACTGTGTTATCCACCGACAACATCTAGTAGCAAAAAATTTTAGTGATAGATTGCACCAATCGCTTCAATTTGTGATTAATGCAGTTAACAAAATTAGAAGCAATGTATTGAATACGCGCTTATTTGTACAAAATGATGAAAACTTCCAACGATTGCTGTTACATACCGAAGTACGCTGTATGACATCGCGTATTTGACAGATTTGTTAAAAAAAATTAATGACCTCAACTTACAATTACAAGAGGACAGTCTTAATTTAATAAAAACAAGGAGTGTAATTTCAGCTTTTATTGGTAAATTGAAATTTATGAAGAAAAATATTGGTCGGCGCGAATTGTCAGTTTTCAAACTTATCGCAGGTCGAATGCCTTGATGAAGATATTCAGACATATGTTCAACATTTGATTGCCCTGCATGATGATTTTAAAATCAGATTTGAAGACATTCTGTCCATGGAATTACCACCATGGATCATAAATCCATTTGATGAAACGCAAGTGGAGAATGTAATATTACAAGAGGAGCTACTCGATCTTAGCACTAATGAGGAGCTGAAAGTGACATTTGAAAGAGGGTACAAAAATTTTAGCTGCAGGCAGAAATACCTGAAAAATATCGTGGACTGTGGGCAATCGCGCAAAAGCTTCTAATAGCGTTTCCCTCGTCATATCTCGTCGAAAAAAGTTTTAGTGCCGTTACAAACTTATCAACAAAAAAAAGGAACAGATTGAATATTACAAAACGTAGAGATTTGCGGTTATTCCTTACAAAACTCAGGCCAAATATTGGCTGTCAATCCATCAAGTACATCCATCTCATTATTTTTTTTATTTTTTTGTAATTACCATTGTAGAAGTTACATTACGTTATATATAAGTGTTTAATTTTGAATATATTACGACTGTTACAACAATAATAATTATTAGTGTAATAATTTATATATTGGAATATATACTATATATACCTACAACACAAGGAAATATACTATATTTCTTTTTACCACTCCGAATGGGACGTTTTCTAAATAAAATTTGTGAGAATTGATTGGTCCTTGTGCTGAGTCATTGTAGATTTCAAAAAAGTAAAGTTGGATGGAGTCACTTTTTCGATTGGCCAACTTTGCTTTTTTGACATCCACTCACAACACAATGAATTAAAATTTAAATGAAAATTTGTTTAGTCTACCTACTTTATTATCAAATAATTAACCCTATCAAGCAATCAATTCTAACCTTTTCGAAAACTGTTAATTTGTCGTTGAAACTCAGCCACAAAGCAAGTTTCCGTAGATAGATAGATCTAATCTTCACTTTTTTTCCGAGATTTAGAAATTGGTAGTAATGTAGAATGTAGATGCAGGGGGTCCACCAGATCCAACAAAATTTTGAAACTGGTCTATGAAACAAAAGTCTGGGAACCACTGCTTTAAATGATCGTTGCAAAAGACACGTCACACGAGCTGACCCTTGTCCATTTTAGAACTGAGCCTGTAGCGAAGCTAGCTTTATTTGTAGGTGTAGGTATTATTGGCGACGGGCGTTATCAAGTCACGTGGAACAATGCTTGGCCTCTGACACTCGTATCGTTACACTTACCTAAACCAAGAGAAAACGGAACGCGATATGTACTTAAAGCATATTGATAATTTACTGCGATATATTATTGTTTTTACTATCAGCATCTCGTTTATATATCTCGTTTTGAGCGACTGCTCTTCGCTTCTTGTAAGGTATAGTCATAATATGTTTAGTTATTCATACGTGCTCACAGCTTATCTGAAGCAAAGAGTTCGTAGTTTTATTGCGTTCTACGAAAATTTACATAAGTAATTGTGTACACGTGACTACAATAGGTTCTTATATTAGGTCCTTACATATGAAATTGGCGTTTTGTCGTACTGGCCACTTTGATCTCAAATATGTATCTTCTTTGTTTAGGAATTCCAATTTCAAATTTATACCGCTATTTACTCATGCATTTGTGTTTCGAAAACCGTCATTCATTTATTTTTTACTCTTTTGGTTTTTTCCCTGCGTCACTCTGTTTACAAAATGGAAAACTTGAAATATCGTATTATTTTCGAGTACGAGTCCCACCGTGGCACCAGTATTGCAGAAACAGCTCGAACAATTATGATGTGTATGGCGGCGGTGTCGCAAAAGAAAACACAGTGGTTCCAACGTTTTCTTTCTGGAAATTTCGACCTGCAGAACAAGCCCCGTGGACGGCCGGAGCCCAAAGTTGATAATGAAGAATTGCAGGCTATTGTGGAAGCGGATCCGAGTTAGCTGCAGGCTGCGGTGTTAGTGATAAAACTGTTTTAATCCACTTGAAGAACATTGGGAAAGTGAAAAAGCTTGAAAGGTGGGTACTACTGCGTTACATTGCTCAACCGGCACTATAATGAAGGGATTTTAAATTGAATCGTTACCTGTGGTGAAAAGTGGATCTTGTACGATAATCGGAAACGCTCATCGCAATGGCTGAACCCTGGCGAACCAGCCAAAGCCTGCCCCAAGCGAAAATTGACTCAAAAAAGTTATTTCTGAGCGTTTGGTGGACTAGTGCCAGTGTCGTTCACTACAGCTTTCTTAAATCTGGCCAGGATATTACGGCAGATGTCTATTGTCAGCAACTGCAAATCATGATGGAAAAGTTAGCTGCTAAACAACCGAGGTTGGTCATTCGTTCTAGGCCACGGCTGCTTCAGGACAACGCTAGACCACACACTGCATAACTGACGGCTACCAAATTAGAGGAGCTTCAATTGGAATGCCTAAGACATCCACCGTACTCCCCGGACCTTGATCCAACAGATTACCATTTATTTCGAAATTTTGAAAAAATTCAACTCCAATGGGGCAGTCCAAAGCGCCATCAAAGATTTTATTGATGCCTGTCCGAATGGTTTTTTTAGTAAAGGAATCAATTAACTACCTATGAGATGGCAAAAGTGCATAGATAGCAATGGTACTTGATACTTTGATTAAATGAATATAATAGGTCTTTACCTATGAAATGCAGTACTACTGGCCATTTCAAATCAAAATAATTTTTGTTTGGCTAAGAATTCTAATTTCAAATTAATTTTATTTTAAAAACATGGAATTATTTTTCCAATAGTAGTCATTTGTTTATTGTTTAGTGTTACATTTTTATCGCATTTCAATCTTTTTTGTCATCATGGATTCGTTAAAAATTCGAGTAATATTATGGAATATGAGTACCGTCGTGTCAGCAACGCGGCAAAAGCGGCACACAACATCAACGACTTTTACAGAGCTAACACTACAAACTAACCCACCACCTGTTATTGGTTTGCTCGCTTCCGTTCTGGAAATTTCGACCTGAAAAATGAACCTCGCGGTCGTCAGAAGACTTTGGTCGACAATGACGAATTAAAGGCGATTGTGGAAGCTGATGATACACAATCGGCTGAATTAGCAGCAGCTTTCGACGTTAGTTCAAAACAATATTGGTCCATTTGCATCAAATTCGCAAGATAAAAAAGCTTGACAAATGGGTGCCCCACGAACTCAATGATCGCCAGCGCGAAGTACGCGTCGAGACGTGCCTTGCACTGCTCAACAGACACATAAATTAAGGAATTTTGAACCGCATTGTTACCTGCGATGAAAAATGGATTCTATTTGATAACCGCAAGCGCTCAGCAAGTTAGGTGGATCCTGGTTTAGCACCTAAACAATGCCTAAACGAAAACATACCCCTAGAAAAGTGATGGTCACTGTTTGGTGGTCTAGCTCCGGTATGATTCATCACAGCTTCTTACCAAATGGGGTGAGCATTACTGCAGATGTGTACTGAGAAGAACATAACACAATCATGGAGAAGCTGGCACATCTCCAACCAGCATTGGTCGTCAATCGCTCGTCTCCGCTGCTCCTGCACGACAACGCGCGACTTCATACTGTACAGCAGACGGTCTCCAAGTTGCAAGAACTGGGTTTGGAAACTCTCCGTCATTCGCCCTACTCACCAGACCTTGCGCTTACAGACTACTACTTTTTCCAGAATTTGGATAACTTCTTGGCGGGAAAAAAAATTCAGACCCGAGAGGTAGTACAAAATGCCTTTGAAGAATTTGTTGCCTCCGTTAAATTATCAGTTAAGAAATGACCAGTACGTCTCTTATAGTAATTTACCATGTATTTTTATTGAAACAATTGTTTTATAAGCACAATATAAACAAAGCTACGTGCCGTGCCACAGTGCGGACAACGTGTTTGGCCTATTTGCGGGGTCGATGATAAGTTGGGCCCTCGTCCTTGGCCCATATTCTGGGCCCAAATACAGCGTGTTGCGACACGCCACCACATCGAACTAGTTCACTTGCTCCACCAATATTTGTTTTATATTGAATATTGTATCCCGAGGAGTCAACGTATTGTCAATAATAATTAATAATAATTCTTCGCATTACAATCATTTGTATTTTTATTATAACTCTAGCATTTGCCCGCGGCTGCGCCCGAGTGAAATTGGTTTTAAACGATATCTTTATAATAATTTTAAATGTTCATACCCTATTTTACCCTCTTAGGGGTTGAATTTTAGAAATCGCTGAAATACATATCATTATACTATCCGTTCAATTCATACGACATATCATGCAAATAAAAAAAAAGGAAGGAAAGAAAATAAATAACAAGGAATAAAAAGTTTCTTATAAAATTGAAAAATCCTTTCTTAGTGGATGCCTACGTCATATGAGAAAAACGTGTGCAACATATCAAATTTCTAGCCTTAAGGGTTTGACCTGTGCGTTGATACATCAGTCCATCAGCTTTGCCTTTTTAATATAATATATAGATATTATATAAAAACAAGTTCATTACATAAACCTAGGTTAGTTCGATATATGAAACCTAGGTAATGGGTACAAAAGATGGGTCGAACTTCGATAGTACTTAACCTAGGGAGTAGACTAAAGTCTCTGAATCTAATGACCAGTGGAACTAACTTTTGAATATTATTGAGATACTGTTCGTAATTTGCTTTTACTGTTGCATAATTAATTTGACTGACACACAACCCTTGTTGCATTTTCAGCCCAAAAAAAGTGTTGCTTGATTTTAGTTTGCATTTCAAACATTACTTAATAACAGCTGTACAAAGTGAGATAACAAAAAAATCGTAGAGTATTATCAATTATGACTTTGTAACAGTTTATATTATTATATACTATTATTAAATTATGTACAAATATTGTTTATTTTTTGTTTCCTGTCTTACATTTCTTTTTTTTACTAAATTTTAATATAAAATAAAAATAATAGAGATTAGTCTGTAGGTAGTAGCATGGATCAAGGTACCCAATGCTAGAAAAGGCGAAAGGAATTGTGCTGTGAGGTTATTGTGTACCTTTTTGTAGATACAGATAAGGGCATTTTACTATCAGAAAATATAATAAGTAATAACGTATATCTCTTTATTACTGACTGTCATTTAAATTAGATCAAAAGCATTTATAATATCAACAGGTCAGAGAAGCTGGCCCTTCATGCAGGGCTGTTCAACAAAATATAATAATATAAAATCACTATTTATGTAACAGAAGTTTAATTAACGTATATAAATATAAACAGGAAAGATTTTATTGTTTGTGTGTATTGAATAGGTTCCGAAACTACAGGACCGATTGATTGATGAAAGTTCACACAGATATAGTAGAGCAGACCACGGGAAGGACATAGGCTTCTTTTAATGGTGCCAAAACGTATGGCTCCCGCGTAATACCTTTTATCGCGCATAAAGTCCGGGCAACATCTAGTTAACTATAGCTAATTATTTCATAATTTGTCGCGCCACGGGCGCTACTAACTAAGACTTCCTACTTTCTTAGTCTCAGTACATATGCAGCTATTTTTTGAGCAGTGCAGCTATAAACTGAAGCGTTCTAGTTTGCCTTTAATTAAGGATCTATTAATAGGGATGATGACTACATCTAAACTATTCCGTTTTATTAATATACTCGGATACATTGAGGCATCACTACTTGGTAAATGGAAAAAAAACATAATATTTTATGTGTATTTTACTAATTAGATACATCTAAAAAGTACAAAATTTTTTTTATTTTTTTTGCCAAATTAGTAAACAAAACCTACATTTTAGTTTACTTACATCATATACAGAAACATTCATTATGGTAAGTATGAACTTAAACGCACAAATACCGGAGATATTTACAAATATGTTCCTGCGGCCGTATACTTCATACACTTTAACCTAGTCGTGACGTCACAGCTAGGTACGACTTTAGTATCGAGTGTTTTCACGAGTATTGCGAAATATTGTATACAAATCGCTGTACCTTTGAAAATATGAATTGACTTTGAAATTGACTTTTGATATACTGTTTCTTCTGAGAAGTTACTCATATTTAAGAGTACTATTCATTTATGCAATAAATAAAATAATCACCTAGCCTATAAAAATCACGAAGAACGTGATGGGCGATGTAACATTACTACCATAAGTGTAATTTAAGACAACTTTGTCTTAGTGACGACCTCTGTGACTTAGTGGTTGAACGCAGTTCCAATCCCGTCGATGAATAACACACAAGTGTCGAGTCAATATATGTAAATCTATATATGTAAAAGGCAAAGCTGATTGACTGATGTATCAACGCACGGATCAAGGGTTAGGCCCTTAAGACTAGAAACTTGGAATTTTTTCACACGTATTTCTCATATGACGTAGGCATCTTGGCTGAAATACGTAACTCATTATTTTTATCTCCTATTTTATGCTATTATATATATAGTATACCTATCATAGAAAAATTATTCAACCCCCAAGAGGGTAATAGGTGATAAAAAAAATTGAAACTTTTTATTCCTTGGACATATTCCCATAAAATTTCGTATGAATTGAGTATCAAAAAATAATGAGTTACATATTTTCTAAAATTCAGCCCTGATATAGGAGGGTAAAAATAGGGGATAAAAGTTTGTATGAAACTTTTTATTCCTTGGACATATTTGCATGCACTTTCGTTTGAATTGAGTAAAAAAATAATTATGAGTTACGTATTTTAAATGTTTTCTTGTATTCAATCCCTAAGAGGGTAAAATGAAGATGAAAGCTTATTGTAAAGATATCGTTTAAAAACCAATTTCACGCGAGCGAAGCCGCGGGAAAATGCTAGTATACTAGTAATGACACTTTCAGCTTTAATGTATTAGCGCTGAGTTCTATTTTCAATGCTCTGTATTTTCCCGGGTTCGTCGGATTCCGGATCATATAGACGAAAAACTGCCGTTAGTCGTCGTCTGTACCTTCTTAAAGTACGAGTCTCTGGCAGCCCTAGACTGACCCGACTCTAGACATTAGTAAATATACTGAACCCAGTTCCCTTATCACTAGCCTCATTTACGTACAGTCGGACGAGCGGGCAGCGCGTTATCATCATTATATAACTGTGCTGTGCGAAACGATGCTCGCGAAACTTGGAACATACACTATGTAAGCTTATATATATTTCATATTTTCATGGAGTATCATCTTTTAGACTCAAAACTCAACTTAAAACTAAAAAAAAAATAATTCCATAAAAGTTATTAAATTACACGTATAGAACTTTCCCACGTGGTACCACCTACCACCGGTTCGGAAACTAGTCCGGCTAGAAGAACCGGCGCGGCGTAAGAAACTCGTTCGAGCCCAACTTTTAGTAAAAAGATGGGAAAAATTTAAATATTCCATTTAATTTAATTTTAATTCTGCAATTAAATAGCCGAAAACAATAACGAAATGGTGTAGGTAACAAAGGCAATTTAAAATCGTTAAGGCCAATTCATAATTCCAATAATAATTATTAATTATAATTTACATTAGGAACGGCAAAGCAAGTTGTAGTTTCAAACATAGTCTGGAAATCCTAAGCCATAGAAATCAATTCAAATTCAAAGTCTTTATTCACACACACACATAAAATGTATACAAAAACACGATTAATACATAATTAAACAACATAAATCACGTCGATCTAATATTTTATACAATACACAGATCATTTTATACTAATAACAATATAGGTACAAAATAATACTATTATACATAATTATATTAATATACACCACGCCTATCTAGTCCCGTGCTAAGTTTAATGGTTTAGTTTTAAGCTTGTTCGATTAAAAATAAAACATATCTATTCGCCCGCGTGGGAGAGTGTCCGCGGCAAAAAACTTTTTTAGCAAATATACCTACTGCAATATAGTAATAGCACAGAGTAAAAATATATACTTATAATAAATTTTTACAGGTACTTTTTGATTTTAATATATCTCCTAGATAAGGATTAGGTAATATTGTATCCGTCTCAATAGCTTCTGAAAATACCACATTATTTGTGATCGTTTTTTTAAACTTAGAATGGGTATAGTGAACCCATTCTTAAAAGATACGACATAAAATATGAAGATTTATTAGAGAAATAGTTAAAATTTTAGCCGAATTTAAAAGGGAAATTGTTTGGAAAATAAGTTTTATTCATACTTTTTGTGCATTTTTACTTTAGATCTCAGTTTTCATTTTTTGTTTAAAAATTGATTTATTATTATTAACACATTTTAAGAAAGTTATTACTACAAAAAAAAACCTCCGGTATTCTCACTTCGGAAAAACAAACTCAAGCGATTTTATGCCGGTTTTCTGAGAGGCCGTGGTATTTCTCTTAATAAGCATTACCGATCTGTGGACCAAATAAACAATCACCAGTGATGATAATGATTACACACTATATTATTAAATAATTATTATTATCTATTGTAGTAGTCGGCTGAAAAAATGTAGCAGTCAGCATTAAATATAATTAAGTATATTATGTAATATAATTTTGGCTATTGCAAAATTTCAAATACATTGATATCGGTGTACTAAACTATGAGGAGTGCCTATGATGTCACCATAATAATATGTTGGTGTATCGTATGAAGATGGTGGTGATGAAGATGACAATGATTAATGTAAGTGGCATATGCTTGCAGTTCCTTAAACAATGCCGAAATGCCCAAACATATATCTATATCCACTCGGGAGTTCTGTTCAGTACTTTTGGATCCAGGTACAGCCTGGTACAAAATCTTTATTTTTGGTAGCATATGCCTGGAATCCTTCAGAAAAAGTCAAAATCACTGTGTGTCCATACAAATTTAGAGGAGTCTCCTCGATTCCTCATGGATCCCAATATTAGTTTTTTTTTGCTTTGGTATCAAAAATACAAAAGGGGATTATACCCTTTATAGTAACAAAATATTTTTGATAGTAAATAAGTAATCGTTGAACATACATTTGTTTTTTATAAACAGCCGAATGTATAACCGCCTCCTTTTTTGGAAGTCGGTTAATTAAATTTTAAGTGGAGAGGAGTAACCAAAACGCATTAGTGAATCCGTTAAGCAGTTGACGTCGTACGCGCAAAAACTAATATCGCGGTAACCGTAGATTTTTTCGCAATAAAAAGTAGCTTATGTGTTAATCCAGAGTCTAAACTACTACCATACCAAATTTCATCAAAATCCGTTCAGTAAATTCTGAGATTAGCGCGTACAAACGCACAGACAAACAGATAAACAGAAAAATTCTAAAAATCATTGTTTGACAATTATGTCGCTATTCTGAGATTAGCGCGTACAAACGTACAGACAAATAGATAAACAGAAAAATTCTAAAAATCATTGTTTTAGATTTTATGTCGCTATTAAAGTCCCTGTAATAGTTTTTCTCATAAATCTTCCACGTACAGACAGAGACCAGTTATGATTTTATTTTATGTATCGAAGATGATTATTTAAAAATAAACTAGCTGTCCGGGCCAATTTCGTACCGCCTTAGAATTAAATTTGTTGACGTACCCAAACAGCAAAGCCATTCTCGAATCCACTTGAACATACACGAAAATTGTAATAAAAAGCACTCCAAGCGTTTAGTTCAATTACAAGCAAAATAAATTTATATATATAGATTAATCATATGTTTTTTGTATTATCTGGCAGACGTTGCTAAAAATAAATTGTTTTCAATAACAACGATTTGTGATGTACGCAGGATTTCGTTCAGTGCACGCGCACAGCGTGTTATTCATGAATCACGAAGCGTTTTTGTGCACCCGTTATCTCGATCGTTAAGCATACGTATTAAAGTCGATTCATCAGAATCACCATCCTCACATAGCGAGTTCAAAAAACCGAGTGGAATTTTCCGCAGCGGAATATTTATGTAACGCCGAAAAGATTCACTTGAACTTTTAATACCGTACTGTAACCTTCTTTATAGTTTCCATAATGCAATTAACTCGAGTGTTATAAAGTCTCAAATATAATTGCTGTCCAAATTTGTGACCACACAAAATATAATATTATGTTGTGGTGTCGCGACGTGTTGTTGACGCCTGGGCTTAGAATTAATTGTTATTGCTACCTATGGCTGTGTGGGGTTCTACCAAAGAGTAGAAAATGTGTATACTTACGTACAGAGAAACAGCTCTCATAGAACGATCCAATCGATCCAAATTTAAAAATTTGACGTCCCCTTCAACGGCCCACAATTTTCCTACACACCGTATGCTTGTAGTAGTGCAATCAAATGGATAGCTAATTATTTAGCTGTTTATCTGTTCCTCTTTAATCTACTTTGTGGTTCTACTTTGGACATAAAATTGCTCTGGCTTCTGCGTTCACGTTTGATCTGACAAATGTAGCTGCAATTTTTTTTTTGATCTGACAAATTGATCTACGATGGTATTTCCATGCAGAACTGGTCGGTACGAGCGATAAAGTCGTCTCTTCCTTAGCCAACGCCAAAATGAAAACTTAACATAACTAGCGGTGCCAGTCAAAGCGGATCTCATTTGGACGAGGGCCGTGGAGGGGCGTGAGCGGGAGGGGAGGGGGGGGGGGCTCTGGGGGGGAAATCCTAATCGGTTATTTATTAACGTTTCGTCTCATTACCAAAGTACGAAGACCCCGGCCGCGAAACAACAATTTATCATTTTGCGATAACACGATATATATATATATATATATATATATATATATATATATATATATATATATATATATATATATATATATATATATATATATATATATTCTAATAGGTACATTTTTAGTCATAATGACTAATAGCGTAACATTTAATATTATTGTTGTAATAAGACGGCTGATGTAATAACAACGGGTGATAATTTTTGCGTGTTCTCCCAATGTCAGCACTATCAAGATAACTTCAATGTGAACGTATTCAATGTTGATTGGTGAATTAGTTTTTATCATTTTTGTAAGAAATATGAACAACACAGAGGCCGAAGAGCTTTAAGCTTGTGTCGAGACGGTTTTGTGCGGTGTGGGCGATAAAATGTCGGTGAGTAGGGGAAAGAAACGTTGTAACATTTTTTTTTAATTTTTTGACGGGTTTGACTAAACTGTTGAGAATTTTAACTGAAAAGGGCGTTTAAATGAGAAATCATACTAATCTAAAATATTGTTCCCTGAAACTATAAATAATTTATATTGAAAGCACTTTTTTGAAAAAAGTAGCTTGTTACAACTTACCCCATACTTGTTGTAGGACAATTTGGCGCGGTACTAGTATGGGGCAAGTAGTAACGACGTATTAAAAGATTAGGTTTCATTATTTAACGTTTGTATTATAAAATCAACGAATATATAAAAAGAAAATTGTATTTCTTCAAATGAATGAAAAATATTTCTTGAAATTTATAAGTGAAGCTTATGAAAAATGAAAACAAACAAATCTAACATTATTTTTCGTTAAAAGTACTCAGGCGGCAGTTAGGTACTAATTGCTCTAAAAGCATAAAAATATAATAATACTTAACTAGATGTTGCCCGCGACTTTGTGAGCGCAAAAAGAAACCGTACATTTTGCCACGATAAAAAGTATAAGAAGCCCATGTTCTTCCTCGTGGTCTACGCTGTATCTGTGCAAAATTTCATCAAAATCCGTCCAGTAATTTCGTAGCCTATTCAATGCAAACAAACAAACAAATCATTCATCTTTATAATATTAGATTATATATTAGAGGATACTGGGGACACTTGATCCCCTTTTGTTTCTTAACCCTTATTCGAACATATAGGTTGTTTTGAAAAAAAAAATGGCACTAGGATACGTGTGGAATTTATCTGGCTACAAAATTCTGCGACAAGCAACAGATTATCAGAGATATTCTGTTCCTTGTCGTAAATAAACAACTAACTTAGTTACCTAATAAAATTAAAGTCAGGACATTGTACAAAGTGTCCCCATATAAAGAGACACTTGATACCCCATACGAATACTATACAACTTTAAAAAGTAAAAAAAAAACGTTGATCTAACCTTCATTTATACCACTAGAAGCATAAGTAACTATTATTTTTATGTGCCAATTTTTTAAAAATTACAATTTTAATTTTATAGTGCCCAAGTGTGTGCGCAGTACACAAGATCACTCTCTCTTCCTTTACTCTCATAACCCAGTGAGACGGATGACCGACACGACTGGCGAGAGATCAGGCGCAGGTCGGAATTTTTGCATGCCCATCCGACGTGTGGTTTTATCTTTCTTGTCAGTCTATCTGGTGATCAGTCTGCATTGTCCTAACCAAACTTGGAAACAACATTTTTTGTTGTTCCAATGCGGGAATCGAACCCACAAGCCAAGCTCTAACCACTAGACCACGGAGGCTGTTGAACAACCTAGGCCACAATATTACTCGACACGAGTAGGTAAAATTCCATTGAAGACTTTCGCCCGAAATTAATAACATATTTATAATCTTAGATTCCCAAACGAAAATTGACGTAAATTGATGTGAAGTTAACCCTAGGCTCGTTGAAATGTATTGAAATCTTGATCTCAGCTAGCTAAAATGAGTTTAAGATTGATTAATTATTAATTTCGGGCGTTGGACAGTCGTAGAAGTGCTACGCCAGCGTAGCGACCCTACGTCGTCCATGGCATGGTTATTCATTTTCCTTGAATTATTTATTATAAGAATATTTTAAATTCATTAAAGGCCGATTTCAATAACCTATCTATCAATAACTATTTGTTGAAAACGTCGTCATTCAATCATTTGCCGGTTTTTTGCGATACAAATGTGAAGTTTTAAAAAAATAGTTATTGGTAGATAGGTTATTGAAACGGGCCGTTAGTCATCATATGATGTCAAATAAAATAATGTGTTCGCTCGAACGTCATACGTAATCTTCCTATGGAAAGGCCGTCAGCGACAAGATTTTTAATTTTTTTACGTAATCATAAATTATTTTTTTGTCAATTTTGAATTCGACCGACGGCGAAATAATTGTGCAAAAAATGTTAATTGTACATTATCCATCACTGTCCAGAGTCAGTATGCAAATTAAGTGATTACGCATATTTCGCACAAAACAACGCACAATTGACAAAAAAAGTTTTCGTCACTATTTAAAATATTGTTATTCTCACGTAGATACCAAATCTATTCTTATATCGTCTAGTCATCTCTATAAGCCCATACACAACCACGCCCTTCACTATAAACTTTTTATATCTCACTTCTTTTATCTCTTTCATATAATTCTAGATCGTAATGAAGTAAGAAGACAAAACGCCCCTGAGCGGCAATTTGAAAATAATCAGGACAGCGCCTACACAAATGTCATTCGAAAACGTTACGTTTGCGCCGCTGTCAAATGTTTTTTTTTAAATTTATATATGGCATCGGCTTATAACCATTTGCCAGTGTCAATTTAAAAAGGTGGGAAATAGAACTTTCGTTTCAATATTTTTCAACACCGTATTCCTAAATCGTCAAGTCTAGTCAAAGTCCAAATAAATTGTCAGCGCAGTCCATGAGTTATGTCAGTCGATTCAGTAAAGTGGTAGAAGCTTTACTGAAAGTTCCTAGGGAGTTTTGGAGGGAAAACAAAATAGCACGTTTTTAGAAGTTGTACCACTTGCACTTTAAATAACACAAATTCATGAAAAATACAAAATCCACAAAGTCACCTATTGAACTCCCGGCAAATCTCCCTGTCAAATATTCCTGCTAGGTCCCCTGAACATATTTGGGGTCGTGTGCACTCGATATCAATTACTATCATCAGTACCCGTGGACGACCGCACACTGGGCGGGTGCGGTCGTCCACGGGTACTGTATTTTTTCACTTCCCAAAAACTGCATCATCCGTAAATCAAACTCAGAACTCAAACATTTTTTTTATTTCCATGTAGGGTATTAAATAACACTTATAGGATTATCCTACATGATGCCTAACCACAGGCTCGGAAACTAGCCCGGCGAGATGAACCGGCGCCGGCATAAAAAACTCGCACGGGGCCACCTTTTTGTAAATAGATGAGAAAAATGTTACTTTAAAAAAAATAATAATTTAACAATCCATTGTTAAAATATATATTTTTTAGTTACTACAGTTAACTTAATCTAAATTATAAAAGTCAAGATACATAAGTATATAGAAGCAGCCTTACAGGGAGCCATATTATTCCCAAGGTGTGCAATCATTCGCGATGTCATTGACCTTATGATAAGCTTTAACACACAAACGTTCTTTAACAACTTTTTCAAATTTGTTTACGGAAATACTTTGAACTTTTTCTGGGATTCTATTGTATAGGCGTACATTGACCTTTAAATATTTACTTTGCTAATCGGGGCTAAAATAAACAAAAAAAAATCTTGTTCGCGCATCTCTTAATACATGCTATATTATATTGTATTCAATACTGTTTAAGACTAAACAGGTATAAGGTGTTTTAAAGTTCACACACACTAAATATATGCGGTTATTTAATTCTAGCGCGGTCAGATGTATCCAATTGTGGTCGTGTAGCGCAGTTCATTATCAATTGTTGAATTTCGCCTGTGAACAGATAATATCGGTTAATTTTGATTATAAAACGATGATGAATTAAGATTGAAAAAGAGTTTTGTACTCATTTGAGTAAATAATATATACGTGCGAATAGATCTCCCGTATGCAACTTTCTTAAAATTGGTATTTATGTTAATATTAGAGTCATGTAACAATAAAACAATTCCCCTCGTAATCTTTTGTATGTACTATAAAAAACTATTTTACGCATGTATTTAAAAGTGAACTGAAAACCTAAATGACTATAATGCAGTTCTAAAATGGATCGTTAAAATTATCCCACGAACTGTCGGACTTCGAAATTGTGACTCTAAAGGTAGAATTGAATCTATTGAGCTCACTACTGCAGATAACTAGATCTATTGAGCTCACTACTGCAGATCACTAGATCTATTGAGCTCACTACTGCAGATCTACTACAACAAATCACTAGAAAACCAACCGTTTTTAAAGCGTCCTAACTTTTCACTGACTTATTTTCTATATGACCTATCCTACCATAAATTACTTCAATAATATAACTTTTAGTTTTACAGTCGCTTTCTGTTTGTATGTGAAATATATTACAGCAATATAGAATAGCTAATATTATAGATAAATTATTTTAAGAGACATCACCTTTGAGAAGTAAATAATGTAAATGTTATTTATATATTAATTGTATTGTTTTGTTACAGATGCCCGTCCGTTACCGCCATTTATTATAAGATAAATATTACAAACGACATACAACTAAATAACATAAGATTGCGCTAAACGTATCTGCTACTGAAGTTCTCAAAAGAGGGAGAATTGGTAGATTTAGTAATTATTAGTAAATATAGTTTTAGTGTAACCTAGACATTCAGTGTTGCGGTTGTGAGCTGTGACATCTCGCCGGAAACATGCTGATACACTTCAACTGTAAGTATTGTTATTATTAATATGTATCTTACATTAGATTTAGTTACAATTATCATCATTTCATTTCATCTCATTGCCCCAAGAGCACGATGTATTTCACGTTTCATCCGAACTCATTTTATCTGTAAAAAACACTGTTTGTATTATTTTTATATTGTACCAAATGTTGTTCCGTTGGTGAATAAATAAATAGATAGACGTTGCTCGCGACTTCGCCCGTGCAAACGGAATTCCCGCGATAAAAAGTAGCCACGGGAATTCCAATCTATTCCCTGTGGTCTACTCGATTATCTATATCTGTGCCTTTCAACAAAACTGGTCCAGTAGCTTCGGAGTCTATTCGATGCAAAAAATATACAAACAAACGTTCAAATATTTTTGCTTTATAATATTACTGTATATAATATAGTAGCAGTCTTATTCATAAAAAGTTAAAATAGGTTTATCAGCTTGGTAAAATGTGAGTCCCGAAAAGTATTATTCATAAATGTTCAATAACGCTAAAAAGCTTTATAAGTATTCTATAGCGGCTTCATAACTTAAAACAGGGTGAACCCTACTATAAACCTTTATTAAACAGAAATATGGCCGACAAATGTGCAACAGCTGATTTTGTTTTCGCGTCCGGACCGTTTTATGGTTAGTTTTATTTGCAAGACAGAACATTTAAAAGAGGATTTGCAAGGAGCTGGATAAAATTTTATAACAAAAATAGTAAAATTGTCTTTAGTGGTAATTATGCAAGCTTTGCAAGCATTAGATGCTATTGATCGAGCAGAACATGTTCCACGTCGCCGAAAGATTTACAAGGAGAGATGTGATCGATGATGTGATTGCTCGCCACTCTGACACCTATATAAAAATGCCAGAGTCCCTGGCAGCACAGCAAAAAGTTATGAGGGAATTTTTTCAGATAAGAAATTTTCCTTCTGTCTTGGGTTGTGTCGATTGCACCCATATAAAAATAAAGAATTATGGTGGTGACGCAGCTCAATACACACACAGGTACAGTACAGTACAGGTACCTATTTGAGTTTACCTGTGTAGCTATACTTACTCCAACTCCTATCCCGCCCAAAAATTTACCCCAAAGGGGAAGTGAAAATTTACCTCAGCCATGTTATCCATATTTCAGGTAACTTGTGATGCTGAACTAAAAATAAGAGACATCGTTGCAAGGTGGCGAGGCAGCACACACGACTCTAGAATTTTCAATGAGTCCTCTCTTAAAGAACACTTTGAGCGAGGCGAGTTCAGAGGGAGACTTTTGGGAGATTCTGGGTATCGACTAGAGTCATATCTTTTTACACCCATACTAAGGCCTCAAAATGAACATGAGGAAAGGTACAATCGAGCCCAGATTGCCACTCGCAACTGTGTCGAATGTTGCTTTGGTATATGGAAACAGAGGTTTCAATGTTTATTAAATGGTTTAACAGTACACATGCACAATGTCAAACCAACCATTGTGGCACTTGCAGTGTTGCACAATATTGCAATAGGACAAGAGGACTTGACACCAGGTAACTTGCACAAAATAATTATATATTAACTTACGTGTGAAATGTCAACAATATTTATTATTTAAGCCAAAAACTATTTAAAACCAGGAAATCAGTAACCTATTTACATAGTAAATTATGTCATCTTTCTGATACTTAATGCAAAACCTAATTTAAATTTACAGATCAAGACAATGAAGAGTTACAAGATGCTGTTGCTTAACCACAGATTATTGAGGACAGAGGAAGAGGCCCAAACAATGCTGTCTTAAGAGCATTTATTGATAGGCATTTTAGATAAATAAGTAGGTATCTAGTTACAAGTATTTATTTATTTATTATCATTTTCCAATAATTGTATTTTTTTTCTAAAAAAATACTCTTTTAAGTCCAAGTTTCGGGCTCTCCTTTTTTCATTTGCCATTTGGACTTCATGAAGTTCTTTCCGACATGCAGTTTCCATACTTGCTATACTCAGTGCAGCTGATGCCTAAAAAATAGTCGAGAATATAGACATTCGTAATTAATTTTCGTATTATTATAAAAACTCGATTTCGCTAATATTTTATTTGAGGATTCACCTTGTTCACATTTTCTTTTTTTTTAGGTTTCTTTGCAGAAGACGGTTTTTTGATTATTTGATTTGATATTGATGAACCAGGAGATACAACCTGAAAAAATGAAACCTGTTTTAATAATATTTTGTATCTAGGTATATGTAAATAAAAATAGTTTTAAATTGACTGTGTTATTACATTTTGTGTATTCTCTACCTCCTGAAATGGTTCTTGTGTGACATTTATCACTTGACTTGTTGTGCCCTACAATAATTAAACAATTTATGAAAAAGGTAATTAAAAAGGTATTCTTTGAAATTGTACACACAGTGGCATATATTATGTAGTTTCTAAACACACTACACAAAATGCTTGTGTTTACATTGCTTTACTAATACTTACAATATCTGGAGTCTCATCCGGCACAGTTAGTAAAAGGCCATGTAACCCAGTTACATCCTGAAAAATTATAAACACAGTTATTTTACCACTGATTGAGAGGGGAGAAAATATAATAAATGAATATGAATAATTTATTAAAATTTGACTATATCTCACCTTTTTATTTATCTCATCCACCTTAATATCTTTTTTTCCGATGCCTTTCCAACATTGACCTGCAAGATTTGAAAAATTTCTTTAAATATTTATCTTATATTTAGGTATCAATGACACATACCTGTTTAACAAATCTGCCCATGCTGCCAATTTTTTGGAGTTTGTATTAGTATCCTTGTTTTTATTTTGATGACGGATACACGCTCCCTCACCAAATCCACCAATAAATTCTATGGAAATAAATACTTGTGTAAGGAGGGAAATTGTTCAACTAACCTTATCTTCCTCCAGCCAATTTTCGCTTCTTTGCCTTTTCTTTGTATTTTTTTGGTTTTTTATTTTATAATAGAATACAATGAAATAAACGCAACGAACAAAGTCTCAAGCTCTCCAAATATATCACAAGTGAATTGTCAAACTATTTTTTTTAGTTTTTTCAGCGTTTTTTTGACAGCTGTTTTGGCATTTAATCTATGGATTTGTCAGAACGACAACTTAATCACTTTAAATAAAATATATTTTACCGACAAAATAGTTATGACGGGTTTATAGAACGTTTATGAATAGAACATTTTATAATAGGTTTATTAGTTCTAATAAGCATTTTAACTAATGAGTGTTTAAAACCTATTTTAGGGTATTTTTATGAATAAGACTGCTACAGTTAGATAGATTTTTGTTTTTTGGAGCACTTTTGCTGATGATCGTCACCACGCGTAATGTCAGTGAGTATCGTTTTGAGGCGTTGACGGTCTGTAGGAATGTCTATGCTCGAATTGCATTACAAAATATAATTTTTTTTGCGTCAGTAAATAGATGAATCGCTACCTAGATTTGCATTTACGCTAACACTACTGAAATGGTACAAAATATCGCTAAAATTGGGGCTTTCATTTATGGTTCGACTTAACTTTTTAATGGTAACAATATTAGGTAACATAATCGTTTGCTATATAGGGCCAATTTACACCGAAATGAAACGATACGGGACATGGCGCTCCATTTTTAAGATAGCTATTTAAAATTCTTCATTACACAAGACGTGTATCTACACGTTTCATGATAAGACTTCGATTGTCAGATTGGACCACGCGGCACAGCGCATGTGCAGTGTACGAGGGCTGCACTAAAAGTATCGGGAATGGAATATTTCCGCTGTTCCTGTCATATTAAAATATTTTTAATTTATTTTGAATTATCTGAATTTCAACGTGGATGTGTCAAGCTCAGTGATGATCCCCGTCAAGGTCGTCCAAAAACTGCAATCACCCAAGAAATGGTTGATGCTGTGCGTAAGCTGATTGAGGAAGATCGACATGTGATATACCGCGAAATTCAGGCAACTTTAGACATTGGCATGAGTCAAATACAAATAATCTTGCATGAACAATTAGGTGTACAAAAGTTGTTTTCCCGATGGATATCGCATTTGCTCTGTGAAGAGCAAAAAGCGGCTCGCGTTACTTGATGCGTCAGAACTCTCGAAAGATTCCACGCAGGATCCTCAAATGCTGTATACAACATCGTATCAGGTGACGAATCCTGGATATATGCGTACGAACCCGAAACAAAAAACCAGTCACGAGTTTGGGTGTTCGAAAATGAGTTAAAGCCAACAAAAATTGTTCGTTCACGGAGTGTTGCAAAAAAAATGGTGGCCACGTTTGTCTCCAAAACCGGCCATGCAACATGGCCTATTCCTCTTGAGAGACAAAGAACGGTTAATGCAGAATGGTATGCTAACATTTGTTTGCCACAGGTCGTTTCTGAACTCCGTAAAGAGAACTGCAACCGCCGCATCATCCACCATCACGACAATGCGAGTTCTCACACCGCGCACAGAACAAAAGAGTTTTAGAGCAAGAAATCATAGAATTATTAGACCATCCGCCGTACAACCCCGACCTAAGCCCTAATGATTTCTATACTTTCCCTAAAATAAAGAATAAATTGCGTGGTCAGAGATTTTCATCACCTGAAGAAGCTGTGGACGCCTACAAAACGGCCATTTTGGAGACCCCAACTTCCGAATGGAATGGTTGCTTCAATGATTGGTTCCATCGTATGGAAAAATGAGTCAAATTTCGCGGAGAATACTTCGAAAAGCAATAAATACATTTTTAAATAGTAATGTTGTGTCACTTCCTTGATTCCCGAAATTTTCAGTGCCGCCCTCGTATGACTGATGTGAAATGCAACGTGTATCTTCTTGGGTAGTGAATAAAGTTCAATTTTTAATCACTATCTTAAAAATGCAGCGCCGCGTATCGTTCGGTGTGAAGTGACCCTTAATGTATATTTGAGTAGCTCGAGTGAGATCCACCTTGCTGGCGCCAAGAACGGCGCGCACCATGTAAATAGATCGATCAGCGAGAAATGTTCGTCATGCGGCACATCGCACACCGCACGACTCACAAGGCGAACTATGTCCTGTTTGGGAGTGTCATTAGTACCAAGAATGTTGATAATAATAATTAATTGCGGTGAATTAGTTCCGCGGTGGTACATTTGCAGAATGATTCGGTTATGTTCTATAGCTGACGTCGCTCCTCATCCAATTTGTGATCGTACTTGGTTAAAGACAAGTTTAGACATAAGGAATTATATAGACAGCGTGTGTCTAAGCCAGTTCAACAATCTTTTTATATATCTGAATGGTATTTGATATATAAAAACATTCATGTGGCGGTTTAGAGCGTCTGTTAGAATTTCCGAAATTCATTGTACCATTAAGCCTATATGTAATTTTGATTGATGACGACGACGATTCACGACGACCTCTGTGGCTTAGTAGTTGAGCGCGATGGTGCTCAAGCTGGGCAATCTGCGGGTCGCGGGAGCGATCCCGCCGAAAAACAAAATGTTTTCCTGTGTACCTGGGCCATGAATGTGTATTAATTAAGTGTATAATTTAATAAAAATCTTAATCATATTGTACAATGTATATGTATTAAATATACTTCCCGTTGTACGGTCCCCGTAACACAAGTTCTTCGAGTACTTAGCACGGGGCCAGATTGACGTGGTGCGTCCACAGATATATTATTATTATTACTCTTGTCATGCGCCCGTTACCTGTAACAGGAACATTTAACATTGACATTTCAAGTACAAACCTACCTACTGATAAAGTAAGTTACATTTTGTTAATATCTGTAGCAGTGTAGTCTCTTAACAGGCTCTTGAATTATATATCTATCTATCTGGTGCTGCAACATAATCTTACATACTGTAGAGTTCGTATTGAAGATATAAAACTGTAATTATTTTAATTTTTTTTTTGTAAAAAAATTTAACCAAGTATTTAAATTAGACAATAATTTAATAAACATACGAGGGCGGGTCAATAAGTCCGTGACTTTTGGAATAAAACACAGATTTTTTGATAAATAAATCATTTTATTTTTCAACGTAGTCCCCCTTGAGCTCTATACACTTTGTCCAACGCTTCTCCAATTTTTTTATCCCTTCCAAAAAATATGATTTGTCGAGGTCCTCAAAATAGGCCTTTGTTTGCGAGATGACTTCATCATTGGAGTCAAATCTTTTTCCACCGAGCCATTTTTTCAGGTTAGGGAACAAGAAGTAGTCACTCGGAGCCAAATCTGGAGAATAGGGTGGATGTGGGAGCAATTCATAGCCCAATTCATGGATTTTTGCCATGGCAACTGCACATGTGTGCACCCTTGCATTGCCTTGGTGAAAAATAACTTTTTTCTTGGCCAAATGAGGTCGGTTTTTTTTCAAATCCTCATTGAAGCGGTCCAATAAGTTGGCATAATATTCCCCATTAATTGTTCTTCCCTTTTGAAGATAGTCAATGTGGATTATCCCACGTGCATCCCAAAAAACAGTCGCCATAACTTTATTGGCTGACAAACCCACCTTGGCCTTCTTTGGCGCCGATTCACCCTTAGAAACCCACTGTTTTGACTGTTTTTTGGTCTCTGGTGTGTTGTGATGGATCCATGTTTCGTCCACGGTTACAAAACGGCGCAAAAACTCCTCCATATTGTGATTAAACAATGCCAAACCTTCCTGTGAAGTTGTTACACGATTGCGTTTGTGGTCGACTTGCGGAAAGCTTTCTCATACCCAAGTGATCATTTAAAATTGAAACCACTGAGCCATGCGAGATGCCTATGGCTTCCACAATCTCTTGCACTTTCAATCTTCGGTCGGCCAACACCATATCGTGAATTTTTTCGATTGTTTCGGGTGTAGAGACCTCAACTGGGCGTCCAGGACGTTCGGCATCTTCAGTGCTTGTACGGCCACAACGAAATTCAGTAAACCACTTTTTTACCATTGAAATCGATGGTGCAGAGTCCCCAAAGTATTTATCAAGCTTAGCCTTGGTCTCGGTAATGGTTTTTTTTCGCAAAAAATAATGCTTAATAAGCACACGAAATTCACTTTTTTCCATTGTTTCCTTAAGTTACTGGATAGTCTGATAAAGATAGCTGTAAAACACAAACTAACTGACGCAGCAAGTTCAAATTTTGATAGGAGTCAACTGACAGATGCCTGTTGACAGGAGTAGTGTTGCTTTTTCAGTAAGGAGGTTAGAAATTCAAAAAGTCACGGACTTATTGACCCGCCTTAGTATATTCATTTGTTTTTATGACATCTTAATAAAAAAATATAAGTGAGAAATATTATTATCAATTACGAGCGGCCAAAAGAACTAAATTGCACAAGGTTGGCTTAGTTTTGCACCGCATCTTAACACAGACAAAGTAAACAATGTAAAAAGTATTTAAAAGATTCTTCTTGTCTCGGGATACGTACGAACACATTTTTAAGCACGCGTATGAAGCCAGACATATATTCCAGTAAAATTGGAAGAATAAGAGATACTATTTTTTTTTTATTATATATATATATATATATAGTTACACTACTTAGCCATTGATAAAATAATTAAACTCATTGCATACGCAATACGCAATGTCATTTCAGTTGCAATATTTGTTGAAGTTTTTACTATCGGACAGTTTTGAACTTCCAACCTTGCTGTCGAGTCTAGTCTAGTAGGAGATAGCTAAATAGGTTGCTGGTAAATTAATTATATTTGGAAAGGGCCTGAACATTTGATGGGTAAACATTGATAAGCTCGTGACATGCCGTATGCCTTCCCACTTACAAGGCTTTTACCTATATTTTATTCATCGTGCACTTCCCAGTGTCAAGAATTGATAAATTGATAACATTGTAGATCGATTGAAATCTTTGAGTTGTTTCATCTAATAATGATTTCAACAACTTACTTATATCTACTAGAGACCGACTTGTGGTCGAACAACATTTGAATTTTTTATTTTAAATTTGTAGGGTTTTTGCCTCTTAGATGCGCAATAAAAATGTGTTATTTTTGTTCATGATATTTACAGTGCCGTATTTACACATTTGCCGCCCATAGGCTACTCAGTTTTTGCTGAAAACAAATGACACATGACGCATCGCATATCTTCTCAATACCATAATAAACCACCGCTGGCCGCCGCTTTCATCTAAAAATTATTTAATTAAATTGTATTTTATGTACATTAATATGAACGCTTTTAGAATATAATTTGCATCGTATTATACCGCAAAAGTACAGTTTACAGAGCGTTTAGTAGTTTTTGTATACAAACGTGTATGTATTTTGTTTTTTTCATATTCAGTTGTATTCAAAAAAGAGTGTAAAGTGTAAGTAGTACCTACAGTACTAAAATATTATTTTTTTGATAAATTTTCTAGAATAATTTTTGGATGCAAATAAAAATGTTTTTTTATATTTCTGTAAGACAAAATGTTTAGGCCACATTTGCCGGCCACTAAAATTTGTCGACCTACGCTTCAGCCATAGACTTCATTGGTCTTGCTAGGCACTCTACCAGACCGAGCTGACGTGCTTGTCAAATACTGCAATAAATACTCAGCTGAGGTCGGCTTACCCGAGCCAGTCATATAGAAAGCTTTATGACAGGTGTACATTCCGAATATTTTATTTAAATTTGGTTAAAATCGGGAAAAAAATCCTTTAGAAATATATAAAATTATAAATACCTTAAACAACACTAAATCGACAGGAATAGATGACATTAGTACAAAAATAATAAAAAGTGCATCAAAATTTTTATCGAAGCCTTTGAGCTACATTGTTAACATCTCCCTATAAGAAGGCTCTTTTCCTGACAGCTTGAAAAAGTCTATTGTTAAACCCCTGCACAAAAAGGGAGATAAAACGGATTTAAACAACTATCGTCCAATCACATTAATACCGAATACTTTCCAAAATTTTCGAGAAGGAATGTTAATCCGTCTTGAGAATTATGTATCCCGTAAGAATATTTTAACGCAGAATCAATATGGCTTCCGAAAGAATAACAGCACTGCTTTAGCCTGATTCAATTTAATTAAAATAGTCACAGAATCTATAAATGACAGAATACCGGTTTCTACTATAATTCTGCTGAATTGAATATAGAGTAAGTCTACAAAAAATCATAATTCGGCTATACATATAACTTAAAAATAATTATCAATAAGACACAATTAGTACAATTTCAAAATTATAAAAGTAAATAAAAATTATAAATATAAATTTAAATATACGATACAGCAATGCAAATATCTCTGGAGTTGACTCGGTTACATTTTTAGGACTCATGCTTGACAAGAATTATTGTAATTGGAAGTTACATGTAGAGCATGTGTGTAATAAGCTCGACCGGTTCATATACGCTTTACGTAGATTACGTCAGACGGTAGGAGCTGAGACGGCACTAACAGCGTACCATAGCTACGTATCATCGGTCCTCTCATACTGTCTGTTGTTGTGGGGTAATTCGGTGGAGGTCGAAAAAGCATTTCGTGTACAAAAAAAAAACGTGTGAGAGCTATTTGTGGTGCCTGGTATTTCTAGAAAGCTCCAGACCGTTATTTAAGAAATTACGTCTGTTACCACTAGCCTGTATGTATATACGAAAACTCTGTATGTTTGTTAAAATTCATCCAGAATACTTTTCGGATTCGGAGATACTTTCTAATTCGGAGGAGGGACGGTAAAATGAAAGATATAAATTCAAACTTTATCGCCCTTGGTGTAATTTAAACATATATAAAAATAACGCATACATACAGGCTATACATATATTTAACCAATTGCCCAATCAATTTAAAGAATTACCATTCAATAAGTTCAAAAGAAATCTGACATTATGGCTAATGGAAAATTGTTTTTATGACTTGAATGAATTTATGCTATGTATTAAACAATGACTAGAATGTTAATAATTATTTGATGTTTTAAAATTAATTTAAATTTGAGACATGTATTTTTTTAAAATATAAGTATTAAAATATTGTTCCAACGTTTTTTTTTGACTGTGTATTTTTATTGTTTATTCATAATATGTTTTTACATTTGACTATTTGATGATTTTAATTGCAGATAATAATTTAATATTATTTAGATAAATGGCATTTCTATAACTAACTACCTTGACAACGTAACATTGTGAAAAACTGAATCTTTGTATTAACATTAAAATTTACTATTATGTAACTAATTGAACTTGTATTTTCTATATTAAATAATAAAAATTACTTGTTGACATATTCACACACCATTGTTATGGTAGGATGTGTAAGAACTGATGCACCTATTGTATCCACCATTGTTAACCACATTCTGTGAAATAAATGATTGATTGATTAATTTTAATTAATTTTTAATCCTACTACTATAATTATAAATGTGAAAGTTAAAAGTACAGTGTTTCTGTGGGATACTGTATTTATGCGGCAAAGCCGCGGGCAAATACTAGTTTTTAAGTATTTTCTTAGCTATATTTATAACCAATAACTTAACTAATAGACCACAGCATAATATATTTTTCCCATTAAATCGGGCACAAGTTGAGTAGCTGGCTGGTTGTTGTAATATTGTGATATGTTTCACGCACACTAGAATTTGTCACAAGTCAATTGTCACTTTACACACTACAATAATGAGTTGCCGCATTTACTTTAACTGTTTTTATTAGGGAGTGCGTCATCTAGTCGAGCGAGCGAGACTAATCATATATCTTTGGCTTCAGCCTACTCAGCCTTCTCAGCTTCTGGTAAATCCGTCTGGATATTCACTAAGTACTATTTGGAGATAACACATGAAAAGATATAAACAAATTATTGGCAGACTGCTGGATTTGCAGGCTGGACTGTGAGGATGGCCCTTAAAATAGGTCCAAAATAGTGAAAACGTAATTTTTGCTTCACGTATTAGAGCGTTTTGCGTTATTCGATACGATATCGCTTATCACGCGCGATAATGTGAGGGATGAGGGAGGAAGAGGTATTATTTTTAAATTGAAACACATACCTTCTTATTTATTCTTTTGCCTCTTAGATAGAAAAAAGGAAAAAAAAATGTGACAGATTGACAAACGTCAACGTGTAAAATAATTAAATAAAACGCACGGTAGGTAGTGTGAGCTAATTGACGTAGCGATAGTAATTATAAACCATAATTAATGTTATAATTAAAAGAACATCAGTCCAGTTCCATTAAAATTATCGAAAATAAAATTTCACTCATGTTTTTCACCATGAAACCGAACGTCAAAACTCATATGGATTAACTTATGAATACACTACGTGTGAACCAAATCCATGGTAGTGTGTGTTGCTGATATTTTCATTAATTTAATGTATTTCAAAGCATTCATATAAGAAATTTAAGCTTTTCGCACGCCTTCATCAGCACAAACTTTAATTGTGCCAAATTTCACTCTCATCCGTACGCATAATTCTCGTAAAACTATACTGTGTGTATTAATATATAGATATCGTGAGTTATGTTACAAATGTCCTATGACCTATGTTACAAATGCAGCGCCGCGCCGCTTCGCTTGTTGGTGTTAGCTGACCCTATTGAAGATTAAAGCAGTGCGCGCACTTGCAGTAAAATTGTCTCTTTCCTTCACCATTTACATTCTGATAATTGACTTCAGCGCACGCGATATAGAGTCAACTTTTCGGCAAAACATGACAGTAGGTATCGGTAAAAATAATGTTTTGAGGAAAAGTTGAAGGTTAAGAATAATGGGCGTCATAGAAGGCGAAGATCTCAATCCGATAGAACACGTGTGGGACAACCTAAAAAGAGCTGTATTTACAAGAAATCCGGTCCTAACAACGGTTGCGGAGCTCAGAGTTGCATTGTCACAAGAATGGGACAATACTCCGCAAGATCTTTTAAAAACACTGATCAGGTCGATGCAAAACCGACTTGAATCAGTTATTAGGGCAAGAGTAGGTAATACACCTTATTAAAAAAAAAAAAACTTTTTTTTTTCTAAGTATTGTTAAATTTTCATACTAAAGTCGTTTTTGTTCTATTCACTGTTTTATTCTAAAAAGCTGCAAGAGGAGTAATTTTATACTTTTAGTGAGAAAAGTTGACCTATACATACACATGAATTGATTTTTTTATCAGATTAAGAACCAGTCTTAGCATTATCATTGAAATAAATCAAAATAGTTTTCACTTTCACTAATTATATTTCGTTGAAAGTTATCTTGCACAATGATGCAGTTTATGTGTCCGCCAGTGTATATAGCAAGCGATATTTTATCTTAGCATATTATAATCTCTTTGCTGTCTGTGACGCCCCTTAATCTTCAATATTAATCCTTATAGTCAGCTCACACCGAAACGAGACGCGACGTGACGTGGCGCTGCATTTTTTAACACAGCAATTCAAAATTGAACTTTGTTCTCTACACAAGAAGATGTACGTTTCATTGCAAGAGTTCGAAATTCGAACTGCATAATGCGGCACCGCTCTTGCAATAGGCATGTTGCCTAAAAAAATTTTTTTTCATCTATTCGATGTTATACAACATGTAAATAAACAATCTAAAACCCATTTTCGTATATCTTAAAAAATAACAAACATACAAACAATTTAAATATACCATATGAAAGTGAGCAAAATATCGGCCTGTGACGTCACGAGTTGCACCCGCCATACATTTGTCATTACAAAATATATGGCGGTAGCAACGTAGCAAATCATTTTGCGAGAAAGAGATGGGCAATATTTTTTATTCGCTTTTAATTTTGAATCGCGTCAATCTAAATACCTATTTATTTTAGGTTTATGTATCTTTAATCAACAATGTTAAAATTTAATTTATAAGAATGTGATATTCCACACTACTCAACATCCCTATTAAATGAATATCTTATGAATAAGCTGACGCTAATTGGAATGCCGCTGCCAAAATACGGTGTTATAAACTCATTATGATTAATGGTTGATAAGATCCAACATGCTGCATGCATGAACTGCAGACATTTGGGTATTCCAGGTACATGAAATTTTTAAAAAATTAACTCGATTCTTAAAATAAAATGAATTTGCTATAAACAAAAAATTAAATCGACTTCCAAAGTAAAAATACACAAAAAAGTATGAAATAAATGTTATTTTCTAAATAATTCCCCTTTTAAATTCGGCTAAAAATTTAACTATTTCACTACACAATATCCTGATAAATCATTATTTTATAGAGCTCATGTTTAAGTTGGCTGGTACCGACTTCAATATTATGAAGATTTTGTAGAGGAATAGTTATTTTTTGAGCCGAATTTAAAAGGGGAATTATTTAGAAAATAAGATTTATTTCATACTTTTTTGTGTATTTTTACTTTGGAAGTCGATTTAATTTTTTCTTTAAATATAATAAATTTCTTTTTAGTGATATTTGTAAATTGTTATTAATACATTTTAAAAAGTTTAAAATAAACGATCGAATAAGTTACATAGTGGCATATGCTTGCAGTTATTTAAGCAACGCTGAAATCCCCAAACATGTATCTATAAGGAGTCAGGAGTTCTGTTCAGTACTTTTGAATCCAGGGTATACCTTGGTGCAAAATATTACTTTTTGGTAGCATATGCTTAGGTTACTTCAGATTTCTTCTTCAGATTCAGAATCAGACTCGATTCCTAATGAATCCCATCATCAGTTCACCACTTTGGTGACAACGGGACCAACTTCAGATTATACCCTTTACATAAAAAAAAAAATATTTGAAAATCGGTCAATAGACGGCGAAGTTATCGTTGAACATACAAATATATATATATATATATATTTGTATATATATATATATATATATTTATTTATTTATTTATTTATTTATTAGGTCCTTACATATGAAATTGGCGTTTTGTCGTACTGGCCACTTTGAACTCAAATATATCTTCTTTGGTTAGGAAGTCCAATTTCAAATTTATACCGCCAATAACCGCCACTGGAAAGGTGAAAAAGGTTAAAAGGTGGATAACCTCATGAATTGAGTGCAGCAAACCGATAAACGCGCGTCGACTGCTGCGTTACATTACTCAACCGGCACTATAAAGAAGGGATTTTAAATCGAATCATTACCTGTGATGAATAGTGGATACTGTACGATAATCGGAAACGCTTATCGCAATGGCTGAACCCTGGCGAACCAGCCAAAGCCTGCCCCAAGCGAAAATTGACTCAAAAAAAGTTACTTGTGAGCGTTTGGTAGACTAGTGCCGGTGTCGTTCACTAGCAGTTTTCTTAAATCTGGCCAGACGATTACGGCAGATGTCTATTGCCAGTAACTGCAAATCATGATGGAAAAGCTAGCTGCTAAACAACCGAGGTTGGTCATTCGCTCTAGGCCGCTGCTGCGTCAGGACAACGCTAGACCACACACTGCACAACAGACGGCTACCAAATATAAGTGTGCTTCAATTGGAATGTCTAAGACTTTTTTTCGATATTTGGATAACTTCATGCAAGGGGAAAAATTCAACTCCGATGAGGCAGTCCAAAGCGCCTTCAAAGATTTTATTGATTCTTGTCCGAATGGTTTTTTTAGGAAAGGAATCAGTGAACTACCTGTGAGATGGCAAAAGTGCATAGATAGCAATGTACATTGATTAAATAAATATATTATGTTTAAAAAAATCGACTTTATGTTCCTCCTTTACAAAACGCCAATTTCATATGTAATGACCTAATATTACATCATAAATAGTAGGTCATTACTGATATAATATTTATATTATTTAGTATTTTCCCCCTAATTTATTTCCAATATTTCACCGTTAAACCCTCCCTAGCCAAATCGGTCCAGATGTTTTTAAGTTTTAGCTAGACTTTGGAATTGAAATCAATTTTTAAGGGTTTCGTTATACTCAAGGAACCCTTATAGTTTCACTCTGGGTGTCCGTCTGTCTGTCTCTCTGTCCGCTCTTCTAGCTTCTGTAATTATGAACAAATTGATGAAATTTGGTAAAAATAGGTTGATATAGATTTTGGCAACGTAAAACAACAATAATTTTATATTTTAGAGGCGGCTGTCCATACATGTGATGTGGGGATGAAACATATTTTTTCATTCTACCCCATCGTGTGGGGTATCGTTAAATAGGTCTTTTAAAATAAAGGCAATGTTTTATCTATATAAAATCAACCATTTTCGAGTAATCGGCATCCAAATTGGTTTATAAGATGGTCCTTTCCTGCCATTACTAAACTATAGAAGATAGAAACTTGTAAGTTTCCATGCTGATAGATCATGCTAAAAACTGTTCAGAAAAATTATTTTGAGCGAAATAGGGCAATAACTTTTAAAGTAATTGAAAGAAAACCTATTGCGTGTACGGAACCCTCATTGTCGTGACTTGCTCTTGGTTAGGTTATTACTTATTATATATACCTAAGAGAAGACGGTCTGGTACAAAACATTTGCTTACATATGGATGATTAACGAACGTAAGATCATTTCTTAAAAAGTTGCTGGTCATCATGATTGCGTTTTAAATTAGATGTGTGCGTCACTAAATACCGGGGACCGATGAGGGAAGACAACGCTATTAATCTTATAAGATTTAAACTATGTTTTAAACTATGTTTAAACTATGTTTTAGTATACTAAAACATAGTATAAACGCAACGGTAAAACTTGGAGAACATATACACCGATTTGCCACCGGTTGCTACCGAGTACCGGCCGCTTCTCTTAGCGGAATCCTCGTTTCAGCTGCTAGGGGTACCTTACACGTACTTAGATTATCTATGAATCCGATAAGCAAATATTAGGTTTGACGACAGATTTTTTAATTGCATATAATATGAATAGTACTCATAAATATGAGTGAGTTCTCAGAAGAAACAGTATATAAAAAATCTGTATGTTCATAGGTACAGAGACTTGTTTACAAAGTTTCGCAAGTCTCGTGGAAACGCTCCATACAAAAGTCGTACCTAACTGTGTGTATGAAATATAGCTTTATATTTCATACACATTTACATACCCGAAAATATATTTGTAAATATTTTCGGATTTTTTTTACGTTCATACTTACCGTAAATAATGATGTATATGATTTAAGTAAACTAATTATGTACCTAGGTTTTTTTACTAATTAAGCAAAAAATTTTGAAATTCTTTTGTATTTTTTGTATGTACCTATCTAATTACTAAATACACATAAGTAAATATTATATTTTATCAAGTAGATATACCTACCTCAATATTTCTGAGTATATAAAATAAACTAAATATTTGACATGTAGTCGTATTTACCATTTACCTGTTTACTGACGTGTTCAACACTGTTGTTTTCTGTTTAACCATTGGAGCTATGAGTAATTTTCAATGGACGTTGCGACGCGACGCGACGTGCCGGACAGGGGAGTGACAGCGGTTTTGAACTCTTACTCCCCTGTCCGGCACGTCACGTCACAAATCAAAATCAAAAATGTTTTATTTCCTTTTAGTTATATAGGTAATTAATTAACACTCAGGGAATTGTTACAATTTGGACTAAAATATTATTGATGATGACATCCAAAGCCTAACAGGATACAAAACTTTTAATAACAAGTCACTTTTTATAAAGTTTTTTCTATTGACTGACGAATAGATGAATATTATAAATCACATTTGGTACCTACACCATGTAATAATTAAAATTAAAACATAAAAAATCCTGTATATAATATCATAAAACACATTTGTATCGCCAATTATGTGTTTTAACCGTCATTTGGCTGTTTTCCACTTGCCGGCCCGGTGCGGGGCGGCAAGTGGGAGGGGAGGAGTATCACGTGGGAGTCATCGTCGGACCGTTGGCCTTACATAATATAAAAATGACATAATATATTATTATATTCATTAATTTTTGCTCCCCCGGTAGCCGGTCACCGGTGCCGGGCTGGTAAGTGCAAAAACATGACAAATATATGCGTACATTTTCGCCCCCCGGCGGACGTGGCCCGGGGCGGCGCGGGGCCGCCGTCGCCGGTACGACGCTTTGCCGTTAAGTGGAAAAACGGCTTTTGTGACGCGCGGAATGTTGTCACCATGGTAAAATATAATTTGTGATACACATGATTAAAATCTAATGCGGTTTGCATTTTGGAAAGATTTTTGTTCATGGTCAGTTAATAATCATATTTCTAACAATTTTTTTTGTCGAACATAAACGGTAATGAATCTTTCACACACAATATATTTGCTCCTCTTTAGGCTTTTTGAAGTGAAACTCTTTAGTGGCGTTGAGAGTGAATTTCGACACATTTTTGGATAAACGCCATCGATATCACGCCATCAGTCGGAAGCTACTTATACTTCTTACATAACAACTTAACTTTCTAAAGTACGGCTCAATACACGGAACACGGCGCGAGCAAATTTTAATATTTCTATTCTTTTTTGAAGTGATGTGCTTTATGGGTGTATTTTTTTGATCATATATCGTGCTCTGTACACGTCATTTTTTTTTATTATGCGATAATTGCCTTTGTTAAATGAATACGAGTTACATATTATTCTCAAACAATTATTTCGTTTATGCAACGTTAAAGTAAAAAAGAAACAAAACTTAAAAGAGGTGTAAAATAAAATTAATAAAGAGTAAAAAAGTAATACTGTACTTAAAAGGGAACCATCGCATACAATTAGATATTATGTTATTTGCTATATATTATATGAGGTAGTACACAGATTATATAAATAAAGATAATTTTGTACATCCTGTTAAAAAAACATATACTTAAAATCTAATAAATCAATATAATACTTATGATATTTGTTTGTTTGTTATATCACTCGGTGACATTATTGGTTTGTTGTTTACAAAATACAGTACACAAATTTAACAGGCTTGACTTGTTTGTCGGATGTCCTCGAAGATTTGACGTCCTGTTTTTTTAATTATCTGAAATTATCAATCTATACAAATACTTCGAGAAGATATAATAAATCGCTGTCCGTATACGGTACGGTATAGAGATATGAGAAAAACTAGTAGCAGGTACCTTTATTATCATGGCATCGCGATAGTCTTAAGTAGGTACTTTGTTTATTAGTTTGACTATACTTCTAAAGTTTAGAAATAGCCTACCACAGTTTGAAAATTTTACGCTTATATTTCATAGCCGTGAATAACTTTATGCTTCCTTTTCCAGCAAAATGTACCCACGAGATAAATCAACTTACATATCATACGAGGGGAGGTCCAAAAGTTCGCGGAATGGAGGGGATGGATTGGGGATAGGGTAGCTCGCTTAGTGTCATACTAATTGAGCACTCATAATTAGTATATATATAAAATCTCAACCCTATAGCGCCATTCGTTTACGAGTACTCTCCTGCTAAACAAGTCAATCCGGAAGCAAACTGCAACTATGGAGAAAATTGAACATCGCGCTGTGATAAAATTCCTTACCAAGCAAGGAAAAAACGTTCAAACCATTTTAAATGAAATGGAAGCCGTTTATGGAGATCAGTGCCCTGGTAAAACAATGGTTTATAAGTGGCATGGACTTTTCAAACATGGTCGAGATTCAATTGAAGACGACCCTCGCTCTGGGCGGCCAGTTGAGGCCACCACATCAGACATCGTCAAAAAAGTCGAAAAACTTGTACTGGAAGACACACATTTAAAGAAAAAACAATTATCTGCATTTGTTGGAGTATCAGTTACAACCATTTTGCGGATCCTGCACGACCACTTGGGCATGACAAAAGTCAGTGCAAGATGGGTGCCGAGAATGCTCACGCCGCTTCAAAAACAGCAGCGCATCGACGCGTCTAAGCACTTTTTGGAGGTGTGTGGAGACAACCCTGTGCAGATTTTGGAGCGGATTGTTACTGGAGATGAAACATGGGTTCATCACTTTGAACCTGAATCAAAACAGGAGTCCATGCAATGGCAAAAAAAGGGTACACCACCTCCCAAGAAATTCAAAGTGTCAGAATCGGCTGGAAAGTTGATGGCCACTGTTTTTTGGGATTGTGAGGGAATATTACTGATTGATTATAAAGAAAAAGGTACCACTATAACCGGAGAATACTACGCCACAATATTGGAAAAGTTAAAGGAGGCAATTAAAGAAAAACGTCGTGGAAAATTGGCCAAGGGTGTGTTGCTTTTGCAAGACAACGCGCCGGTTCACAAGAGCCGAGTTGCCATGGCTGCTCTTCACACGCATGGATTCGAACCACTTGTTCAACTACCATACAGTCCAGACCTGGTCCCTAGCGATTTTTATTTGTTTCCAAATTTAAAAAAAGAGCCTTAGCTCTTCGGAAGGAAATTTTCCGACCATAACGAAGTGAAGGAGACAATTTCGGCGCATTTTGAGGCCAAAGACAAAAAATATTTTCTCGATGGTTTAGAAAAATTAATCCATAGATCAAATAAATGTATTACACTTAAGGGTGATTATATTGAAAAGGAAAAATAAATTTATTGTTATATTTTATTAACAACCCTTTCATTCCGCGAACTTTTGGACCTCCCCTCGTAGCTTAAAGAAAGAGTAAGAGAGAAACAGTTACAGTTAGCTTTCGATTTGATGGCCCTACTACAAGCATACGGTGTGTTCACGACTGTGTGGAAAAATTGTGAGCAGTTGAACGGGACGTCAAATTTTAAAAAAATTAGGTCGATTTCGTTCGTTCTATGATTTAAGTTGTTTCTCTGTACGTAAGTAAATATACTCTTTGATGCAGTCGTAGCGTCGTCGTAGACAAAAGATGGTTTACAATACATAGTCCACAAAATATTGCTACTATCGAGTAAAAATAATAATATTAATATTACAATTTCAGTGGTGTCAAGTTGAAACACGGCTTCTCAGATTATAACACAGTAGATTTTATAATCTGAGAATGGCTTCTTAATGTAGCTTGTCTTACTACGAAAGTGCTGGTAATATTTTATATAATGGTTATATTCTCAAGTTTTACGGGAAAATACTTTACGCTGCGCCGCTCCACAATTTAGTTTTTCCTGGTACCAAATATATAGGTATAAGTTAGAACTGTTTAATTTATAACTGAATAAAAAATAGGTATTATGTTATACTTAAACTACTTCACAGCATAAATTAAAAGTACGGATCATATAAAAGAAAACAAAAAAAAAATCGGCCAAGTGCGTGTCAGCCCACGCATATAATAGGGTTTAGTAGTCAACTTGTTATTTCGTTATTTTTGTACGAAGTTATTAAAAGTATGCGCGTTTTATAAATTAGGCCTATATTATTAGGCCTGAACTAACAAAGTTATCTAAGCCGTTATCAAATCAAATTAAAATCATATTTATTTCAGGCAAAAGACCCATAAAACTACATATTGTATAAGTAATAAAAAACAAAAGTAATAAAAAAAACAAAAAAGATCATTATTAAAAATTAAATTCATACAAAATTTAAAAATTCAGATTGAAAAAATAAAAAAATATTACAGCGATTATACTGTAGACAATTAAGACATTTCAAGTAAAATAATGTACTGTCAGCCAGTAATTTAGAATCGGGTTTTCCAGACACCCGGCATACTACACTTTGGCAGTTTCATCAGGATGCGGTATGCATTATTGTACTGCACCCTGATACTGCTCCTCGCGGTTTTAAAGCAGCTAACCCAAAGCTGACACGTGTAGAAGCATTGACAGTAAATAGTGTCAGCCTTGCCTCAACGCTACACCGCGCAAACCTGCGCGCGAGCATGTTACAGCGAACAGCCAATGCCCGTCTTTCGCGGACTATGTCTTCATTGTCAGAAAGATCCTCAGTCAAGATGTGTCGTAGGTATCTGAAGCACTCAGCTTTTTCCACTACTTGACCATCCAAATAAACCGGCGGGACCCTCTCCGGGCCTTTGTCAGCCCGAAACACCATCATCTGCGTCTTCGCGACATTGTATTTGAGACCATGCTTACTATGCTAGTAAGTCTCACAAATGCCGAGTAGCCGCCTTAAGCTTCTGATTGAGGGTCTCAGAAGCACCATATCGTCGGCGTAACTCAGGTTGTTAATGCATGTTCCATCTACGTGACAACCTACTCGTGTGCTTCTGAGCTCCTCAATCAGATCATTAACGTACAGGCTAAACAGGTCCGGAGTTGTGAGCCCTCCTTGGCGCACCCCACACTCTAATCTAAAATCATTAGAGGTGGCGTCGCCCCATTTCACAAAATTAGTTTGGTTCTCGTACCAGAACCTCAACAGATCCACGGTTTTATTATGTACATTAGATTCGTAGAGCTTTCGCCAAAGTAAGTTGTAATTTACCAGATCGAAATCTCGGCTGAGATCTAAGAAGCATGCATATATAGATGTGTTTCTTTTTATATAGTATAAGACCGTCGATTTAAGCTCAAAGATAGCTGAATCCGTTGAGATACCGGGACGAAAACCAAACTGTGCATCATCAATCTTAATATTATTGTTTGTAACAGGGTAAATTAAGTTTTGCTTTCACATGTTCAATTCACAAGATCCACAAGCTATAGCCTTCAAAGTTCATCACATGGACAACCATCATGATTTTTTCAGATTTTTCGAGCCATCGAGCCACCTTTTATCATTTAGAGGGAAGAAATCAAAAAATCATCGTAGCAACTTCCTACCTATTTATTGATACCCCACACTATAGACGCGAGAAAAAAATTCAAATATCATCTCCATTTATACGAGGTACTCATAAAATATTTTTTGTTCGTGATTTTATTTTAGCACTTAAGCCGGTAAGCCGAAGACGTATGGACGAACAGACATGAAGGTACTATAAGAGTTCTGAGACGTGAACTACGGAACCCTAACGATACAATAATATTGTAAAAACCGCAGCAAGATATTGCGATGAGGATAAAAACGTAATAAGCCATTTAACTATCTTAACTCTTAGCCTGAATACAAAAATTAATATTTACATAAGTCATAAAAAACTTTTATTAATATATACATAAGTCATAAAAAATACTTCAATCTTATATTTTCAAACAAAAATTGACGGATATTGACGTGAAGTTAATCCTAGGATCGTTGAAATGTATTGAAATCTTGATCTTAAATAGTTAAAACGAGATTAAGATTGATTATTAATTTCGGGCATTACACAGTTGAACATATTAATTAGCCTTTTCTACTACTAGCTTTTTCCGCGGCTTCGCCCGTGTAAATTTAGTATCGGGTATCCAAAGGGAATACTGTTTTTTTTTAAGGATAAAAAGTAGCCTATATTTTAATCCAGATCCTAAACTACTACCATACAAAATTTCATCGAAATCCTTTCAGTAGTTTTTGCACGTAATCACGCAAAAACTACTGAATTTTCGTAACGAAATTTCGCCTTCCTCACAAACTTTCACATTTATAATAGTAGAAGGATTTTATTATATTATGTTTTCTAATGTTCTCTAAGGCCTTGCACACACACACTTGCACAGAACTGGGTTAAAGTTCAACCTGGGTTAAAATGTCATGCCTTCCCTGTCATAAATACGAAGAACGAGAGAGATAACAAGATATTTAACCCAGGATTATCTTTAACCCAAATCTGCGCAAGTGGGCATCAGAGAATTTAATCCATTAACAGGTTGGCTAATCTTATAATTGATTCACACAACTGAATGTAGGGTGTCTATATAATACGAGCAAATTATGGTAACGGTCTGCCTGCTAAAGTATCAAATTCCGTGTCATTACCTCGTAGAACATGATTATCAAGCTCGGAATTCCCTGTCAGTGCGTACATCGTCTGCCCGTGAGCTCGTAGAACCAGATTCTCAAGCTCGGAATTCCCTGTCAGTGCGTACATCGTCTGCCCGTGAGCTCGTAGAACCAGATTCTTAAGCTTGGAATTCCCTGTCAGTGTACGTACATCGTCTGCCTGTGAGCTCGTAGAACCAGATTCTCAAGCTCGGAATTCCCTGTCAGTGCGTACATCGTCTGCCCGTGAGCTCGTAGAACCAGATTCTCAAGCTCGGAATTCCCTGTCAGTGCGTACATCGTCTGCCCGTGAGCTCGTAGAACCAGATTCTCAAGCTCGGAATTCCCTGTCAGTACGTACATCGTCTACCCGTGAGCTCGTAGAACATGATTCTCAAGCTTGGAATTCCCTGTCAGTCCGTACATCGTCTGCCCGTGAGCTCGTAGAACCAGATTCTCAAGTTCGGAATTCCCTGTCAGTGTACGTACATCGTCTGCCCGTGAGCTCGAAGAACCAGATTCTCAAGCTCGGAATTCCCTGTCAGTACGTACATCGTCTACCCGTGAGCTCGTAGAACCAGATTCTCAAGCTCGGAATTCCCTGTCAGTACGTTCATCGTCTGCCCGTGAGCTCGTAGAACCAGATTACGAGGTACGGTCACTATGAAGGTGGAGATTATAAAGTACGGACATAGGTATACTCCGATCCATCATTTCACAGGTGATACGGCTGTTCTGTGTCACCTTTGATTTCGAATTTCAACGATTTCAAAGCTTGAATCATCAGTGTATCGTTAGAAAGCGCGATATACAAACCGTAGTGTTATTTTAAATTTTTACAGAATATTGAAAATCTCTGTTGGCGCGTAACACAGCAGTGCAACGCGATAGCTCTAGATAGACTATTTCAACGTTCTTTGACCACTTCATATTCTAAAATGAATGAAAATGAATTTCCTTTTTATTTTCTATTTTTAAATTGTCGAGGTGTATCTGGCCAGTTATCAAAAATTTAAAAATAATATGGTTTTGACAGAATAGGCTACTTGACCTTGTTGTTATTTATGTCCTAAACGCTTCATAATTGTTTCATTACACACAACACACACTATTCGCCATGTTGGTTGATAGATTATCTGTGCTGTGACTTCATAATAGTACTATTTGTAATCTGTGCTATAGTCCGTAGTAGTAAAATGGCGGCGGTGTTAAGATGTCTTGAACTATTACATTTACAGAAATGTTCCGTTTCACTACTACATATGTGTTTAGTGTGTTTGTGTCGTAACATCCTTGCCGGAAGTTACTTCGAGGTGTTTTCACCAGTAGAAATTAAAAAACAAAAATATATATTTTTAAATCAATTTTATTTATCAATCTTAAGTTTTTAATTTATGATATCGCTAGAATACGTTTTCCTAAGACAAGTGCTAAAGGAAATACTCCTTCAATGTATGAAACTAAATATGAATCACGTAGCCTATTTACGTCCCGACGAAGTATAGTGTATTTTATTCAGTCTATTTGAACCTTATTTGAACAGATATTACAACTTTAACATATTCAGTTACTTGAGGATAATCCACAATAAATAAAAATATGACTCACAATATTTTATGTATTTTATGACCATCCACTTCCCTTATTTAAATCACCTAAGTATTTATTTTTGTAAATTATTGCGGTTAGGTATATATGTGTACGTCAGGTTATATTGGTCAAGAATAATAAGTACAATGTAAGATGCGCGATGCACATTGCATTGTTAATGTGCAAATTACACATTTATAATATTAGTAGTAGTTATATTCCTGGTATTTCTAAGTGAAGATGAAAAACAACAAACATTTTAGTATAATTTTTGTGTAAAAAAATATATTACACTTTTGTGGAGCAATAAATCAAACGATTAAGTTTTCCTTCAAAATTAAGAGCAACAATATTATTTTCTAATTAATGAAATTAAGATATTTCGTCATTACACTTGACGTCAGATGTTAACGACTTGATGATGTCGTGTTTTAGGTTTATCGATGTCATTATTACCGCCACTGTACCAACAGGTACAGCAGGTAAATATACTGATTTACGCCCGAAATTAATAATCAAGCTTAATCTCATTTTAGCTATCTGAGATCAAGATTTCAATACATTTCAACGATCCTAGTATTGACTTCACGTCAATTTCTTTTTTGAGAATCTAAGATTGAAATCAATCGAAGACTTTACATACATTATTAATTTTGGCCATAAACCTACATACCCTAATTCAAAGTTTAAAATTTACATTCAATTTGATTTCTATAGAACAACTAAAATATAACGGCGATAACGTCAAATGTAAGAACGATTAAATTAGGCCGAACGTTCGAGTACAGGAATTGTTGTGAGCTAAGATTTTTGTGAACCCTAAATCCCTAAAATTCTTCAAACCGTCAGCAAATTCCGAATCATTAATTCTTGACTCATCACGGAATCTTACACAGGTTTGTTTATGTTTTACTTTTGAGGCAGATTTAGAGATAAGTTTTCGTGTAAGACATACCTGTTGTATTGCGGAACACAATTGCCACTGTCGAGGCCAGCAGCACCAGCTCGTCGCCAAGGCCGGAGGCTGACTCACACTAGCCCATACAAACAATAACATTGAAATTTTGACCACGATGCCACGGACACACACACACACACACACACAGAGACAGACTCGTCAAACTTACAACACAGGGCTGCTTTCGGCGCTGGTTAAAAATGGTGCAAGACACACCGCGCCTAAGTATCATATAAAATACCTAAAATCTATCTTATAATATAACTTAACATGTATCTGGCTGAATGAGGTTGACCGACGACATCATTCTGATGTTTGTCAGGCTGGGTGCATGCGATTATCGAAATAAAAGGCTTAAAAATTCTTCTGATGTGGACAAATCCTACACGAGACCAGATCTATGTGAGAACTAGTTGTTTCTATTCAGGTCTTAGATGATAATAAATGTTATGTTTTTAAAACGGAAAAGAAACAGGTTTGACAAAAACGCAATGAACGTTATATTATAGAGAACATATTGCTACCTGCTTCAGTGCCACTAATTATAGTTTGAATTATTTTTACCCGACTACGACGAAGCCAAAAGGAAGAGTAATGATTTTGTCAGTCTATGTATGTATGTATGTATGTATGTATGTTTGTTTGTGCCACCGTAGCGCCTAAACTAATGGTCCGATTTTACTTAATGAGAAGTCAGGCTATATAAGTTTATAATTACAATTATATTTTACAATTACAAAGTGATGAAATCGTTCAGCAGATTTTATTAAATGTTGGCCAGTAGAATTTCCTTTAGTTATAATAAAATTATTGAATATCCATTCAGTAGTGGAGAAACTATTTTTTATAGCGAATGGCATATTTTTACTACATATTTATGATTAAAATGAAACCTCCAATACGCCACGTAGTAATTACATTGATTACACAATTGGTAAATAGTAGCAGAGTGCAAAAAACACCAGCGATAAGGAAGCGAATTAAATACTATAGTAATTATTACATCTGTGCCTTATTACTCATTGGTCCAGACTCCAGCCATAGAAATATTATAATAATATTGTGGCTTTAATACTCTACCCAGAACCTCATTACAAACATATTTTTTATTATGATCTACTGCTTATGTCAAGATGTTTAGGCGTTTACGGCCGAAACCTGAAATTGAAACACATTCGAAACACACATTGTAACCTCACAGAACCAGGTGATTAAAAGTGGAAGCAAAGACTTTGCTTTAATACCTTCAATAGAATCAGCTATTTTGTCTTAGGGTTCCGTTACAAAAATAGGGTTCCATTTCCGTTAGTTCTATGCAATCGAAGTTACGAGCATCAGCTAGTTTGACAATAAAAACATTCTACGGCCGAAGCCCGAAATTCAAGCACACATTCGAAACACACATTGTAACCTCACAGAACCAGGTGATTAAAAGTGGAAGCAAAGACTTTGCTTTAATACCTTCAATAGAATCAGCTATTTTGTCTTAGGGTTTCGTTACAAAAATAGGGTTCCGTTTCCGTTAGTTCTATGCAAACGAAGTTACGAGCATCAGCTAGTTTGACAATAAAAACATTCTACTTCCGAAGCCCGAAATTCAAGCACACATTCGAAACACACATTGTAACCTCACAGAACCAGGTGATTAAAAGTGGAAGTAAAGACTTTGCTTTAATACCTTCAATAGAATCAGCTATTTTGTCTTAGGGTTCCGTTACAAAAATAGGGTTCCATTTCCGTTTTTTCTATGCAAACGAAGTTACGAGCATCAACTAGTTTGACAATAAAGACATTCTACGGCCGAAGCCCGAAATTCAAGCACACATTCGAAACACACATTGTAACCTCACAGAACCAGGTGATTAAAAGTGGAAGCAAAGACTATGCTTTAATACTTTCAATAGAATCAGCTATTTTGTCTTAAGGTTCCGTTACAAAAATAGGGTTCCGTTTCCGTTAGTTTTATGCAAACGAAGTTACGAGCATCAGCTAGTTTGACAATAAAAACATTCTACGGCCGAAGCCCGAAATTCAAGCACACATTCGAAACACAGATTGTAAACTGTACAATACTAAGGCGGGTCAATAAGTCCGTGACTTTTTGAATTTCTAACCTCCTTACTGAAAAAGAAACACTACTCCTGTCAACAGGCATCTGTCAGTTGACTCCTATCAAAATTTGAACTTGCTGCGTCAGTTAGTTTGTGTTTTACAGCTATCTTTATCAGACTATCCAGTAACTTAAGGAAACAATGGAAAAAAGTGAATTTCGTGTGCTTATTAAGCATTATTTTTTGCGAAAAAAAACCATTACCGAGACCAAGGCTAAGCTTGATAAATACTATGGGGACTCTGCACCATCGATTTCAATGGTAAAAAAGTGGTTTACTGAATTTCGTTGTGGCCGTACAAGCACTGAAGATGCCGAACGTCCTGGACGCCCAGTTGAGGTCTCTACACCCGAAACAATCGAAAAAATTCACGATATGGTGTTGGCCGACCGAAGATTGAAAGTGCAAGAGATTGTGGAAGCCATAGGCATCTCGCATGGCTCAGTGGTTTCAATTTTGAATGATCACTTGGGCATGAGAAAGCTTTCCGCAAGATGGGTGCCGTGTTTGCTCACAGTCGACCACAAACGCAATCGTGTAACAACTTCACAGGAAGGTTTGGCGTTGTTTAATCACAATATGGAGGAGTTTTTGCGCCGTTTTGTAACCGTGGACGAAACATGGATTCATCACAACACACCAGAGACCAAACAACAGTCAAAACAGTGGGTTTCTAAGGGTGAATCGGCGCCAAAGAAGGCCAAGGTGGGTTTGTCAGCCAATAAAGTTATGGCGACTGTTTTTTGGGATGCACGTGGGATAATCCACATTGACTATCTTCAAAAGGGAAGAACAACTGATGGGGAATATTATGCCAACTTATTGGACCGCTTCAATGAGGATTTGAAAAAAAAAACCGACCTCATTTGGCCAAGAAAAAAGTTCTTTTTCACCAAGACAATGCAAGGGTGCACACATGTGCAGTTGCCATGGCAAAAATCCATGAATTGGGCTATGAATTGCTCCCACATCCACCCTATTCTCCAGATTTGGCTCCGAGTGACTTCTTGTTCCCAAACCTGAAAAAATGGCTCGGTGGAAAAAGATTTGACTCCAATGATGAAGTCATCTCGCAAACAAAGACCTATTTTGAGGACCTCGACAAATCATATTTTTTGAAAGGGATAAAAAAATTGGAGAAGCGTTGGACAAAGTGTATAGAGCTCAAGGGGGACTACGTTGAAAAATAAAATGATTTATTTATCAAAAAATCTGTGTTTTATTCCAAAAGTCACGGACTTATTGACCCGCCCTCGTATCATAAGTACCAAAATATCTAATCACAGCAGACAAGGCCTAGAGAATGTTCACTGTCAGAATACATTCTAGTTAAATATTTCATCTACTACTTCTAGTTAAAAATTAATTCGATAAGTTATAATACGAATTATAACTGCTAGCTAAAAATTAATTCGTTAGGTTAGCAACACAAACAAATAAACAAACAAAACACCCGTCACTCTAAGCACCGGCGCTAAGTAATAAAATGATCAAACCAAACAAATCTCTTCGCAGTTTTCTTTCTCTTTCGCACGCGCCGGCCAAATATATCTAGTTTTGTTTCTGTTTCACTCGCTGCCACGCGCCGTCCGGCACTTGTCGGTGCCGCGCGGTAACTATTAGGCATTGGATTAACGATTAACGGACTTCTGCATATTAACGCAAGTTAACGTGTCCGTTAACATTTTAAAAAGTTCTTAATAATTAACTTAAAACTTAATCTGTTAATCAAAATGTTAACTTCGTTAATTAACGATGAACGGATTAACGAGTTAATTCCAGCTATGACAATATATTGTCTTATGTACATAAGACATATTATACATATAATATATGATGATATACTATTAAATATATCATCGTAGCGGAACGATACATCTGTTACTCGATGTTGGAACTTACAATTTTGTACGGATTAATTATTTCGATTTTTGAGATACTTTATTATTGGAACGAAGTTCCTTACGACGAACGACTATTAAGAATGATACAAAAAACGACCTTATCACCTTGACAATAATGTAGAATTTTGCAATTACACATTGTGACTGTTATGACTGTTACATAACTGCACTATAATTATATACTTCAACATTCACTTTCATTCAACAACTTTTACATTATATATATATATATATATATATATATATATATATATATATATATATATATATATATATATATATATATATAATGTAAAAGGTGTCCCGTAAATCGACGTCAAGCCGTAAACCTTTGATAGGCCAAGTTACAATAGTTGTCAGAAATATAAAAAAAAAAACCAAGTAATGTGTCTCAAAAAATACAAAGCTTTTAAAAAAATCGAAAAATCGACATCTTGTGGTGGTTTTTAGTTCCCGGCACTACAAATTTCTACTTGTTTTGTAATTTTTTTGTATGTTATCCTGAATAATGCTTTAGTAAACTGGTGCCTTAGATTAAAATCAAACGACTCCGACTTGAAAGGAAATGAGGCTTTTTGCCCAAAACAATGAGTCGAATTAAATAGTTTGCTCTACTTTAACCGACTGTACTGGAAAAAAATGTACTACGCTTGTTTGGCAGGTAATTTTAAAAGTTGGCGCAGTTAATAAGGATTCCAAAAGGGTATGACACTTGCTAGATTGTTTCTTAAATTTTGGAGAATATTGATTTTTGTAAAGGAAGTCAGTTTTCGACAATTTTTTCTTACTTACTTAAAATGATTCAAGTGTACTCAGGACTTTCTTCTAAGTGATATTCTGATGTGGATGAGACAAGGAGAAACATTCAATGAGTGTAAGAGTGTAAGAGAGACAGATATTCACGCCACAAGTATGCGAGACGGGTAGACACAATGCTACTAGTGTGAGCGAGACAGATAGTGACGCCACAAGTACGTGAGACGGGTAGATACAATGCTACTAGTGTGAGCGAGACAATGTCGCTATTGTCCATGTTCCCGACGTACAGCACACAAAATACAATAGATCAGTACGCTACTCTACTTCGTTTACTGCGCACACCGTATTCGTTCGTCTTGATTTCGTACATACCACTTTTTGATTTGTTTATTGAACTCGATTGCTTGTGATTTGGATTTGGACTGTTTAGTTTCTTTTTCAACGACCTTTGCTTTCTCCTGGACTATCGTTGATCGTGTGATTGTGTAGTACCACCATGTCAGTGTACACCGCACAGGAATATGCCAACATGCATCTCATTTATGGTGAATGCCGATGCAATGCTAGTGCTGCAGTTAGGCTTTACCGCCAAAGATACCCAAACGCTGCTCGTCATCCCGATCATCGAGTTTTTGTGAATGTGCACAGTTCACTCTCATAGGAACGATTCCCAAGCCAAGTACACAGTGAAGGAAGAAGTCGCTTGCCTTACGATGACATCGTACTACAAGCAGTCGCAGAAGATCCAAGTACTTCAGTACGACAAATCGAAGAAAGTACAGGAGTGCCCAAAAGTGTAGCCCATCGAATCATGAAAAGTCATGAGCTCCACCCATACCACATCACGCGAGTACAAACTTTACTACCCCGGGACTATCTCCCAAGAGTTACGTTTTGTGAAACGATGTTACAAAGATACCGGGAAGATCCACGATTCATAGACAAAATTTTATGGTCCGATGATTCCACTTTTAAAAAAGATAAGGTACTTTTAAGAAAGTAAGGGTACATGAATCTATACAACTTACGAGTGACATGTAGATAATCCACATTTCATGAGAGAGGATAGATCCCAGTATCGATTCAAAATAAACATGTGGACCGGGATTCTAAACGGGAGAATCATCGGACCTTTTGAACTGCCAGAGATCTTGAATGGCGAAATTTATTTGGACTTTTTAAGAAATCATTTACCAAATTTATTGGAAGACGTAGCTCTGCACATTTACAGAGACATGTGGTTCCAGCAAGACGGCTGCCCGGCGCACTATGCCCGTTCAGTGCGAGATTATTTAGATAATGAATATCCAGAAAGGTGGATAGGGCGGTCTGGTACCATTTCGTGGCCAGCCCGTTCACCTGATTTAAATACGCTAGATTTTTTTTACTGGGGAGCTGTGAAAGAAAAAATGTATACAAAGCCAATTGAAAATGTAGTTGAACTACAACGACAATTAACGCAAGCAGCTGAATTGGTTAATAACGGCAGAATTGCCCGTCTGATAAAGCGGTCTCTTTGAAAAAGATGTCGAGCTTGCATTTATGCTGGTGGGAGGCAGTTTGAACATTTGTTATAATGTAATAAAATATTTTAGACTCCAAAATTTGTTTCATTTAAAAGCTTCCTAAAAACCACCTTTCCTAAAGTTAAAAGTAATGAGACACTATGGCCCCCGTGGCCCGTGATATTCTTTTACTTCTTGAATTTTGTCTCTCTTACACTCGTTGAATGTTTCTCTCCGTCTCATCCAAATCAGAATATCACTTAAAAGAAAGTCCTGGGTACACTTGAATCCTTTTAAGTAAGTAAGAAAAAATTGTCGAAAACTGACTTCCTTTACAAAAATCAATATTGTCCAAAATTTAAGAAGTAATCTAGCAAGTGTCATACCATTTTGGAATCCTTATTAGCTGCGCCAACTTTTAAAATTACCTGCCAAACAAGCGTAATACATTTTTTTTCCAGTACAGTCAGTTAAAGTCGAGCAAACTTTTTAATTCGAATCATTGTTTTGGGCTAAAAGCCTGATTTCCTTTCAAGTCGGAGTCGTTTGATTTCAATTTTAGGCACCAGTTTACTAAAGCATTATTCAGGATTACATAAAAAAAAATTTACAAAAAAAGTAGAATATATATCGACGGCGAAGTGCCAATAACACCTAACTGACTAAGTCAAAAATTTACACAAACTAAAAAAAACGTTTCATTTATTAATACATTTAAAATCAATTAATATTATTTTTAATTTAGAATAATAATAATGTATGCTGTATATATTATGCTGAATTCATATATTTTACGATAATTTAGTAGGTATTCGGTTAGATAGAAGGTATTAACTTAGTACTTATTCTTTGTATGTGATAATGAGACGACATTTAGAAGGTAATGGAATTAACAAAACACCGATTTTAATGAGAACCTTTAATTTCTGAAAAGGAAATAAACAAAAACAATATAACAAAGCATTTTTTTTGCTTACAAAAACAATTCAACGAATGTAGCTACTTAGTTTAGTAATTTAAAAAAACAACGAGTCATCAAAAATCAATTACTATTATAAATATGAACAGATTATTCGTGAGGTAAATTGTCATAAAATGAGTGACAGTCTCTTGGCAAGACTTCTTTTAATTGTTGAAGGTGATTAAATTTGGTAGAAGCTATGGGAATTGGTCTAACATGCAAAGCTGAGTAAGTAACAGAATTCAGTTTTCTCGGTCTAGCAGGTAACTCTGTCCAATCATCATCAAAGTTAATTTTATAATAAATAGTGCCGTCTGGTCTATATTGGATGACTCTCAGGTCAACAACTACAGGCTCGCCTGCTTTTCGACCGGGTCGTATGGTGCTGTATCTCCAATTTTTTTTATTATTGTAATCCTTAACAAAATCGTAGTTAATCTGAATAGCTTCATAAGGAAAAGGATTTATCCGTGCCTCCTTTGTTATAGTAATATAGTCGCTGGGAAGATGTATCTCCCTATTTTTCAGTTTCCTTTCGATTGCAGCATGGACTGCGTCACATTCCATTTGTGTATGCCCAGGTTCTAAGGACTTCTGTGTGATAGTCACACCATGTTCAACACTAATATTCAACAACCCATTCGCCATTATATTATTTCTATTTTGATAGGTGCACCCATCTGAATAAATGCCTATAGGCAATCCTTTAGGCAAACAATAACTCACGATATAATCAGACACAAAAGATGTAAAAGTACTAGCGGTAAGATCTGCGCATGTTTCATCAAACCAGTAACAGGAGGCTTGGTGGGTAACCAAATCATACATCGTAAAGTTATGACACGTAAGCTTTGTCTTGAAGTACAATGCACTGGCTGTTAGATAAGGACATACTTTTACCGACTCTAAATCCATAGACAACAAAATGAATTCGCCGGATGTAGCTTTCTTTTTGTCCGTCTCCTTCTCTTGCCTTGCTCTATTTTTGCGTTTAATGTGTTGTTCATAATCGGAAGTAGTAATATTCCCTACTGAATGGCCACAGCAGGTATCGCACATGTCCTTTTTTAAGGTATATAGGGATAGATTTTTATCGTGAAACAGTTTCTCGAAAGTAAAGCGAGAAAGTACAGGTTCTTCGTTTTCAGTACACATTTTTTTGTATTGTTTATATAAATCACTCAGAGAACGGTAGACAGGTTCTAAATACAACTTTGACGTTTCCTTCCTGGCATAGTGAGAGGGTAACTTAGGAATATTATCCAAAAAATTGCGTGCGGTTAGAAGTTTTCGTTGTGTGCCAGATTGTGGCGTTCTGACCCTGATTGCGTTCTGAATTTCTTGACAAGGAAGTACTCTATCACTCGATTTTTTGACCCAAGATTGAACTGTGTATGACCCCAGACACAAAGTATTTAAAAAAGTTGTTCTACAAACCTGTAAATTTTGGCCTTGGTTAATTGGCAAAAAGTAATCGAACGTACCTTCACGTCTCGAATCATGATCACTTGTTTTGCGTTTCGTACCCTTACGGTTTACAAGTCCGGCTACATACACTTTGCGCTGGTCCCAGTTCATATTTTTCGAAAAACTGTTATGTATTTCTTGACGTTTTTCATCAGTAAACTTTTCACAATTTCGCACCTTACTCTTCTTACAAAACTGAGAATTGCACCTATCACCTAATTTTCTAGCAGGTCGTACTTTATCTTGTCTTAGTTTTCTATTCTTTGGTTTTGTGTATCCCAAATATTCCTCTCCTAACATACGAAGTTTCTTATTTTTTAATTTCTTCCAGTTATCCGGGTCACCTTTAGCTTGGCGTTTTCTTCCTTCGTTTGGGTTACCGTGGTAAATGCCTGATGACGTGGACGGTTCATCTAAAAGTAACCCTGGAATAGAACTGCTAGACTCTTGATTATGATCAGGACTAGGACAGTAAGTTATGTCACTATCATTGCCAGAATAGTCACCATCATAGGAATACCTTTCGTCTATTAGGTTATCAGGTTCTGATTCAAGTATCTGAGTATATTCGTAATTAAAGAAAAATGAAGGTGGTACTGAGGAAGAACGTTTTTTACCGAACTCTTTGGTATCATCGTAAGTGAGAGCGGACATTGACAAACTACATCCTTTATCAACTAAACTAACATCACTGAAAATATCTAAAGTATTTCGTTTTCCATAGGGTACTGTAATTGTGGGTGGCAGTGAAGTGCAACGACGTCGTTGAGTTATAAAACGTTTACACTTTATAAGATTTGAAAGAGAATACGACTTAATAATCTTACATCGCTGCTTTGTTTTATAGTCACCATTATCGCAGCTTAAAGTTTTGGCTTCAGGGGTCACTTGATCAAGCGTATCTGAAAACATATCAGAATCTAGCATCATTACTAGAATTTGCTAATACAGAAATCACAACTTAGTAGGTAGGTAGGTAATACAACAGCTTACCTGGGTTAGGAGAAATAGTAGCTTCAGGTTGTGTATTCTTCTCACGACCTTTCAGTATATTAATCATCTGTCCTGCTCGTACTCCCTGATAACGCCTTGCCATTCGAGACATTTTGCTCAAACAATAAAAAGACAATATCTCCTAAATACAAACATCAAACAAGAACGTAGAAGAAATATATGCTATCTACAAAAAAGAAACTTGAAACGTTTAAATTACCCTCATTAATTGAACTATGTTACCACAATTATTATGAAACGTGACTTGTATATCTTACCTATTATCCTTTGGAACTCGTCAATCCGTGAATAACACCAAAAATAATATTATTTTGCAATTATTTTACTATAGCTACGAGTAAACTAAACGAACAAACACGCACTAACACGAATCGCCTCAAACTGAGTACTGACTACGCGATTAATACCCTCCCTCCCGCCTCTTCTGCACCCGCGAGTCGACTCCGCGTAGGCGGCCGGCGCCACTACCTATAATTGTCAGTCGCAAATAACCAAAGAACACGTATAGACGTGTCCTGTAAAAGTTAGGAGGTAATGCCATAAAATAAATTCGTTGGTATAGTTAGGAGGTATTTCCACATTCTATTAGAATGCGGTTGCAATTAAAAATACACTTAGGAGTTTTTGCTAAGACATGCGAATAACGCTTCTAAATTCAAACCTATAAAAAAGTGAATTTCTAGAAAAATGTCAGTTAGGAGGTATTGGCACTTCACCGTCGATATATATATATATATATATATATATATATATATATATATATATATATATATATATATATATATATATATATATATTCTACTTTTTTTGTAATTTTTTTTTCGAAAGTCTGAATCACAACCAAAGCAGAGCTAAACCTGATTTCAATTGCCCTGCTGTTAATGATAGGGGTCAAGAATAAATAAAAAAAAAAACAGAAATTAGGCTTCAAATGTGGTCAATTTTCCGTCTTCTCTGTATATAAATGAGATTGTTTTGAATACTAAGTGGGCACTGACAAAGTTCCACATCCAAATGTTTCGCGTCGTGTCCCGTTACTTGGGGCTTACCCAACGAATTACATTTCTTCCATAGTCGGGTAACCGATATTGACGTCACAGCTGTACTGACTAATACTTTGGAAACTTAAAAACCAAAAACAATTCCGTCTCGGAAAAACCATAACTTTTTACTACCTACGTAAATTAAAAATAATTCATTATTTATATTATTATTTGTCTAAGCTGTTACTAAATTTACGTTTTATTATTGATTAATTCTTATTATTGATCTACAGCCATAGATCTATATATTATAGACAAGGCATGTCGAGGCAAAAAGTGTCCACACTTAAACACCCTACTTTTGGGCTTGTTTGGGGCAGTCGAGGCTAGACATTTTGACATTTGCTTTCCGCAGTATAATCAGACCGCATAATATAATTGACAAAATCTTCCGAAATCAAGATGGCGTAACTTCGTCATATACCTTAGTTTTGAAATCATTGCTTTTAGCAGTTCTGCTGATGGCACCGGCACATGGTATTGAAAACATTGGTTCTTAGAAACTTCATTCAATTAATGTTTACATTGTTCTTTGAAATAGTCGTTTTAGATATTTCAATTACATAGGTCAGCAGTAGCACATACACAACTCAGATATCCGACATTTATTGATAATTAGAATATATATAATAAAATGTTAAGTGTCTGTTTTATTATTTGAAGTCGTATAATAGGTATTTATTAATTAAAGGGCGTTACATCATTTTTATTCCATCTCAAAGAAAAATAAAAATGTTCATTGTGTGAATTCTAAGTACTGGTTACTATGCATGCTGCTGGACAGGGCATAGTGGCTAGCCAGCTGTACCACCTTTTCAATTTGTGCTGGCGAAATGGGCAGGTACGGGAGACTGGTGCAAAGCCGTAATCGTGCCATTATTTAAGGGAAAAGGGTCACGGCCGCGGCAGGACTGCATAAATTACCGCGGTATAAGTCTTCTCAGTGTCGTCGGGAAATTGTATGCGAAAGTATTGATTGAAAGGGTTGTGAATGAAACAGACGAAAAGATATATATAGATATGGGATGCACAAGCGGGATTTAGAAAAGGGAATGGGATGTACGGATCAGGTTTTTTCATTGCGATGCATAGCCGAAAAGTATTGGGCTAAACACAAGAAGGTCTATTGCACGTTTGTGGATCTTGAAAAGGCCTATGATAGAGTCGTGAGGAATGAATTGTGGTCAGCATTGTCCGTGAACAGGGTGAGCAGTATCCTCATACGAGCATTGCAATCTCTTTATAGGGATTCTAGGGCTTGTGTAAGGATAAATGGGGCATACACTGAATGGTTTAATATCGAAAAAGGTGTTAGACAGGGATGTTTTCTCTATGCTGATGACCAAGTATTACTTGCGTCTTCGGCTGAGGAGTTGCAGGAGATGGTAACTGCTATGAGTGGAGCTTTTGTTAGAAAGGGAATGAAGATGAATGTAAAGAAGACGAAAGTGATGGTGTTTGAAAGAGATGAGCCAGTGACAGACTGCAATATCGTGATTGGAGATCAACAAATTGAACAGGTGATTGAGTTTGTGTATCTAGGATCAAAGTTTACAAGAGATGGAAAGTGTGAGAGTGATATTGAAAGAAGAGTGAATGCAGGAAACAGGGTGAATGGAGCTTTGCACTCATTTATGAGCAGTCGGAAGGTGTCTAACAAGGCTCGTTTGGCTGTGCATGAGGGGGTGTTGGTTCCGACACTCATGTATGGAAGTGAAAGTTGGGTATGGCAGAAGAAACATGAAAGCAGAATAAATGCAGTTGAAATTAGAGCGTTAAGAAGTATGATAGGAGTTAAACTGAGTGACAGGATAAGAAATAGTGAGATTAGGAAACTTTGTGGTCTGAAAGAAGATGTAGTGACAAAAATTGAGAAAGGTATGCTGAGATGGTTTGGCCATGTCGAGAGAATGAATAAAGAACGATTGACGAAAAAAGTGTATAAGGCGAGTGTGAATGGAAGTGTTGGAAGGGGTAGACCTAGGCGGACGTTTCGGGACCAAATCAGGGATGTCTTGAAAAAAGGCCAGGTCAAGAGTACCCTAAACCGAAGAGCATGTATGAAGGGAATAATGAAAGTGGACGAAGCGAAACAAGTATGTAAAGATTGTAGCAAGTGGAAAGAAGTGGTCTCTGCCTACCCCTACGGGAAAGAGGCGTGATTATATGTATGTATGTATATTATATTATATTATATTATATTTTATTTTCTGTTTGTCTGTCTGTGGATCCGTCTGTCTGTCTGTCACCAGGCAGTATCTTATGAATCGTGATACACAGCTAGACAGTTTAAATTTCCACAGATGTATTATTGATGTTCTATTTGTTGCATCAAGTTGCATCAAGACGGACGGACAGACAGAGAAACACACATGAGTATCAGTAATAGGGTCCCGGGTTTACTGTTTGGGTACGGAACGTTTAAAAATACTTCTTAAAATTTTTCAGGAATAATAATATACGAGGGCGGGTCAATAAGTCCGTGACTTTTGGAATAAAACACAGATTTTTTGATCAATAAATCATTTTATTTTTCAACGTAGTCCCCCTTGAGCTCTATACACTTTGTCCAACGCTTCTCCAATTTTTTTATCCCTTCCAAAAAATATGATTTGTCGAGGTCCTCAAAATAGGCCTTTGTTTGCGAGATGACTTCATCATTGAAGTCAAATCTTTTTCCACCGAGCCATTTTTTCAGGTTTGGGAACAAGAAGTAGTCACTCGGAGCCACATCTTGAGAATAGGGTGGATGTGGGAGCAATTCATAGCCCAATTTATGGATTTTTGCCATGGCAACTGCACATGTGTGCACCCTTGCATTGTCTTAGTGAAAAAGAACTTTTTTCTTGGCCAAATGAGGTCGGTTTTTTTTTAAATCCTCATTGAAGCGGTCCAATAAGTTGGCATAATATTCCCCATTAATTGTTCCTTCCTTTTGAAGATAGTCAATGTGGATTATCCCACGTGCATCCCAAAAAACAGTCGCCATAACTTTATTGGCTGACAAACCCACCTTGGCCTTCTTTGGCGCCGATTCACCCTTAGAAACACACTGTTTTGACTGTTGTTTGGTCTCTGGTGTATTGTGATGGATCCATGTTTCGTCCACGGTTAAAAAACTCCTCCATATTGTGATTAAACAACGCCAAACCTTCCTGTGAAGTTGTTACATGATTGCGTTTGTGGTCGACTGTGAGCAAACGCGGCACCCATCTTGCGGAAAGCTTTCTCATGCCCAAGTCATCATTCAAAATTGAAACCACTGAGCCATGCGAGATGCCTATGGCTTCCACAATCTCTTGCACTTTCAATCTTCGGTCGGCCAACACCATATCGTGAATTTTTTCGATTGTTTCGGGTGTAGAGAACTCAACTGGGCGTCCAGGACGTTCGGCATCTTCAGTGCTTGTAAGGCCACAACGAAATTCAGTAAACCACTTTTTTACCATTGAAATCGATGGTGCAGAGTCCCCATAGTATTTATCAAGCTTAGCCTTGGTCTCGGTAATGGTTTTTTTTCGCAAAAAATAATGCTTAATAAGCACACGAAATTCACTTTTTTCCATTATTTCCTTAAGTTACTGGATAGTCTGATAAAGATAGCTGTAAAACACAAACTAACTGACGCAGCAAGTTCAAATTTTTATAGGAGTCAACTGACAGATGCCTGTTGACAGGAGTAGTGTTGCTTTTTCAGTAAGGAGGTTAGAAATTCAAAAAGTCACGGACTTATTGACCCGCCTTAGTAATTTCAAACTTGAGAGGTGTCAAGGGACACCCGGATGGAACGAAGTTATAATATATATATTATAATATAAATATTTAGTTGATAATGAATATATATAATATATATACTGAATATATATATATATATATATATATATATATATATATATATATATATATATATATATATATATATATATATATATTCATTATATATATTATATATATTATATATATTAAATATGCACTTTTTCATCAGCTCATAGGTAGTTCATTGATTCCTTTACTAAAAAAAAACATTCGGACAGGAATCAATAAAATCTTTGAAGGAGCTTTGGACTGCATCATCGGAGTTGAATTTTTCCCTTGCAAGAAGTTATCCAAATTATTATGAAAAAAAGGTAATCTGTTAGAGCAAGGTCCGGGGCGTACGGTGGATAGCTTAGACATTCCAATTGAAGCTCCTCTAATTTGGTAGCCGTCTGTTGTGGAGTGTGTGGTCTAGCGTTGTCCTGAAGCAGCAGTGGCCTACAGCGAATGACTATCTATGCACTTTTCCATCAGGTCATAGGTAGTTCATTGATTCCTTTACTAAAAAAACTATTCGGACAGGAATCAATAAAATCTTTGAAGGCGCTTTGGACTGCCCCATCGGAGTTGAATTTTTTCCCTTGCAAGAAGTTATCCAAATTTCGAAAAAAAAGTTAATCTGTTGGAGCCAGATCCGGGGAATACGGTGGATGTCTTAGACATTCCAAATGAAGCTCCTGTAATTTGGTAGCCGTCTGTTGTGTGTGGTCTAGCGTTGTCCTGAAGCAGCAGTGGCCTAGAGCGAATGACCAACCTCCGTTGTTTAGCAGCTTTTCCATCATGATTTGCAGTTGCTGGCTATAGACCGTGTTATGTCTGAGAGTATAGAGTATAGAGTCTGCTGTAATCGTCCAGCCAGATTTAAGAAAGCTGTAGTGAACGACACCGGCACTAGTCCACCAAACGCTCAAGAGTAACTTTTTTGAGTCAATCTTCGCTTGGGGCAGGCTGGCTGGCTTGGCTGGTTCGCCAGGGTTAAGCCATTGCGATGATTATTTCCGATTATCGTACAGGATCCACTTTTCATTGTACGTAATGATTCGATTTAAAATCCCTTCATTATTGTGCCGGTTGAGTAATGTAACGAAGCAGTCGACGTGCGTTTGTAGGTTTGCTGCATACAATTCATGAGGTACCTACCTTTCAAGCTTTTTCACCTTCTCAATTTGCTTCAAGTGGATTAAACAGTTTTATCACTAACACCGCAGCTGCAGCTAACTCGGACGTGGTTTGCGATGGATCCGCTTTCACAATAGCCTTCAATTCTTCATTATCAACTTTGGTCTCCGGCCGTCCACGGGGCTTGTGTTTTCTTTTGCGACACCGCCGCCATACACATCATTAATCCTTCATCCACGGTGGAACTCGTACTCGAAAATAATACGATTTTTCAAGTTTTCCATTTTATAAACAACATTAATAAAACGCAAAGAAAAAATCAAAAGACGAAAATACAAATGAATTACGGTTTTCGAAACACAAATGCATGAGTAAATAGCGGTATAAATTTGAAATTGGAATTCCTACCATAGAAGATATATTTGAGATCAAAGTGGCCAGTACGACAAAACGCCAATTTCATATGTAAGGACCTAATATTACGTAATGTTCAAAAATTGGACAACTGGGTTAGTACGAATTGTACGAATTTTTCAAACGTGTATTTTGACAAATCTTTGCAAGCACACGACAAATATTTAAAATACATATACATATTTGTGGTGGGCTTGCGAATCCCTTTCTTTTAATACCAACTGCGTGATGATTATCTTCGGTTTAATTTTTTAGATGTTAGGATCTGGGGTTCAATTTTCGAAATTCAAAATTTTTAAATTAAATTGTAGCTCAAGTTAACCGAACGTATAACCGCCTCCTTTTTTTGGAAGTCGGTTAATTAAAATTAGGACCAGTAGTTTAGACGCTACGAGGTAACAAACATACATACATACATACATATATACATAGACTGCCAAAATCATTGCCCTTCCTTTTGGCTTCGCCGTAGTCTGGTAAAAATGCAGCGCCACGTGTCGTTGCGGTGTGAACTGACCCTTATTTTTCAAGTATGCGTACTTTTTGTAACAAATCATTGATATGACGTAGGTACAAACATAGAGGAAGAATAAAATATAGGACTACGACATACTTTTAACCACAAGTGGAATATGTTTGTTTAAACCAAATGGAAGATGAATGCGTCAGCAAAACTAGCTGTTTCTCATCATACATTTGCATAAGTTAGAAAGGAACAGAGTTGGAAATCCCGCTGCGGTTATGGAAATTGCCTTCGGACCTTGATAGTAGATATATGTGCTCGCCAGGGCTGCCGAGTTGAAGAAAAGTACGTACTGTATATATGTATGTATGTACTGTATGTATGTGTATATATATACATATGGTTTAAAAAAAACCAAATGGCCAAATGCGAGTCCGACTCGCGCACTAAGGGTTACGTACAAAACAATAAAAAAAATTGTTATATATATATATATATATATATATATATATATATATATATATATATATATATATATATATATATATATATATATATATATATATATATATAATAGACAGAGATGGATGGAATGACGGACAGACAGACTCAGTATTACTGAGTCTTCGCTGTTCCGTGTTTACCCTTTGGATATGAAACCCTAAAAACATTTGAAAAAGACGTAATTAGAGATAATTAAAAAAAGGGTGGAGCACACGGCTCGGGATATAATGTTAATCAAACATGTAGAGAAAATCCGATGATACATGCTTAAGTGATTCCGGCAATTACCAGGGTATGGATCAATTATAATATATGATTTATTATACTGCCTACAGCTGAACCCCGACGCAACACAAATAGTTTCAATGTTAAGTACTTACTGTGTTGTCTTCCCTGCAAACTAAAAGGATAAAGTTATATAGCAATAGGATGATTGCAAAAGTTGGCAGTCGTTTTGTTTATACCTAGGTCATAATATTGCTCGTATTAAGTAAAATTCTATTGATGACTTTATGAATGCCAAATAGAAGCAATTTATTAGGTATAAACTCAGTGCATGGACAGATGCCGTTTTTACATTGGGTCTTAAATATACAGTAAATAATAACCTTAAGTAATCATTTAATAAATTAAGTATCAACAGCAAATCAAATTAATATTATTTAATGATATCCTTTGCTTGAACACCTGCCTGGTGACCTGGCCCGACCCGACCACATCGGAAGCAGATCACATCGCAAGATCATAGCGATTGTAATTTACTGTACTTCAGCAATATTATGGGTATTATGTAAATTAGCAACATTCCAAAATCACAAATGTTATGCGCTATAAATTTGCCCACATCAAAATTGACTATCGAATACGGCGTGGGGTATCGAGCCTTAGCGAACTAAACAAGGCACGGTGCTAACATTGACCTCACCACATAAAGAAGCAAACTGCCAAATTAATCACTCAATTGAAATATTTGTGTCCTTAAATCCTTTTAAACATAAATAAGAATCAATATTAGATCCGATAACAATTATTATGCCAAAAATAAGCTATGAACTCATCTCTCGCTAAAAAAAGGACATTATTAAATTTGAAACAGACTAACGACGAAACATATGCAGGGTTCCGTGGTACAAAGGTATAAATTTTAAGGGCTTCTTGTTCATAACTTGTTATGTCACTCCTATTTGCGTTACTTTTGATTAATATAATGTTTTGTCGAGTTTTTATTCTAACTTTTCATCAACAAGATCTCGCTCTTATTCCCTTGAAAATATGCAGTATTATATTTTAAACGATTAGCAAACTGATAAAAATGGTTATTTGATGAGTATGGAACTTTAAATTCAAGTTTATTCGTAGCCCGTGGGTGTCCCAGAGACCACAAATTTATAAGGCCTGTCAGAAGAATATGGAATAAATCATATTTATGACTCTCGATTAATATTAGTTTTTATGCTATTAATTATGTTAATAAAATTATTATACTTGTTAATTCGTGCGATGTCGTCTGTTATCACTGTCCTCAACACAGTTCGATGAAAGACGTTTGAAAAAGGGTCATATTTTGATGTATGCAAATAAAATATATGTTACATATTGTTGTTTCTATAAAATTGACATTGAATAAATGAAGGTCTCTCAAACTATCGCAAAATGGAGATTGTTAAAAGAAATCGGCCGTCTGTGTATGTGTCGGCCGTGACTCGTGAATGACGCCGGTCTAGGTTTTTCAGTTTTGTTTCACGTTTTGGGTTCTAGGTCATTTCCTAATTTAGCTACAAACCCGTGTAAAATAACTGTAATAAACAAAAACATCATGATGCTGTGGATGGATGGATGGGTGGACAGATGGACGGACGGATTTTGATAAAATTTGGTACAGTAGTTGTTTGTTTAGGCTCTGAATTAGTCCTAAAATGGACAGTGTTCCCGTATTTACGCGAGCGGAGCCGTGGGCAAAAGCTAGCTACCTTATTTAAGTAAAGAAGAAAATATACGATTTAAATATTCATAATTAATAAATTTAAAGACAAAAGAAAATCATGCCATTACTACTTAGTTATTAATTAACAATTGTTGTCTTTTACGACATACGTAGGAATTTATGTTCACATAATACCTAACTAGTGAGTGGTGACTTAGCGAGATCTGCCAATGAACCTTCGATTCCGAGCTTCGGCGAAATTGTGTAATATCCATGTCGTGTTCTGACCAAGGACAGGGTCGATCGACTTGCGACGTTGCAAAATAACTTGAACGTCAATGTGATATTTTGAGGTCTCTTGGATTGTTATAAAGTTCGATAAAGTGGAATCGAGTTTAAATATTTAAAAAAAAACATACACTTGAAATGATAACCTCCTGATAAAATGTTGAAGTTAAGAGATGTAGATAGCGCACATATTGAAAAAAAAAAAGATTTGAATACTTATTATAAGGACTAATAAAATAACATTTACATACGTTTACTAACATAGGCTTAAGCTAATTATTACTAACAAAGTTATGAGCAAAACTAGTCTGAAATAAAGGTTTTTTATATTTATTATTAGGGGAAAGCATTAAACTAAACAAGCATGGAATAATATTGATCTATATTATAGTAGAGATTTCATCACGTGAATTATATTAGGTCCTTACATATGAATTTGGCGTTTTGTCGTCCTGGCCACTTTGATCTCAAATATATCTCCTTTGGTTAGGAATTCCACTTTCAAATTTATACCGCTATTTACTCATGCATTTTTGTTTCGAAAACCGTCATTTGTTTGTTTTTTTCTTTGCGTCACTCTGTTTACAAAATGGAAAACTTGAAGAGTTCCACCGTGGCACCAGTGCTGCGTAAACGGCTCGAAGGATTAATGATGTGTGTGGTGGCGGTGTCGCAAAAGAAAACACAGTGCGTTTTTGGTTCCAACGTTTTCGTTCTGGAAATTTCGACCTGCAGAACAAGCCCCGTGGACGGCCGGAGACCAAAGTTGATAATGAAGAATTGAAGGCTATTGTGGAAGCGGATCCATCGCAAACCACGTCCGAGTTAGCTGCAGGCTGCGGTGTTTTAATCCACTTGAAGCAAATTAGGAAGGTAAAAAAGCTTGAAAGGTGGGTACCTCATGAATTGAGTGCAGCAAACCGACAAACATGCGTCGACTGCTGCGTTACATTACTCAACCGGCACAATAATGAAGGGATTTTAAATCGAATCATTACCTGTGATGAAAAGTGGATCCTGTACAATAATCGGAAAAGCTCATCGCAATGGCTGAACCCTGGCGAACCAGCCCCAAGCGAAAATTGACTCAAAAAAAGTTACTTCTGAGCGTTTGGTGGACTAGTTCCGGTGTCCTTCACTACAGCTTTCTTAAATCTGATCAGATGATTACGGCAGTTGCTATTTCCAGCAACTGTAACTCATGATGGAAAAGCTAGCTGCTAAACAACCGAGGTTGGTCATTTGCTCTAGGCCACTGCTGCTTCAGGACAACGCTATACCACACACTGCACAACAGACGGCTACCAAATTAGAGGAGCTTCAATTGGAATGTCTAAGACATCCACCGTACTCCTCGGACCTTGCTCCAACAGATTACCATTTTTTTAGAAATTATGATAACTTCTTGCAAGGGAAAAAATTTAACTCCGATGGGGCAGTCCAAAGCGCTTTTAAAGATTTTATTGATTCCTGTCCGAATGGTTTTTTTAGTAAAGGAATCAATGAACTACCAATAAGATGGCAAAAGTGCATAGATAACATTGGTATATACTTTGATTAAATAAATATATTATGTTAAAAAAAAACGACTTTAAGTTCCACGTTTACAAAACGCCAATTTCATATGTAATGACCTATTAATACAGGATTTTAACAGATTTACATACATATCACATAATGTGAATTGTATGATATGTGTTAAAATCCTCAACGCGCAAACAAATTTATTTTGGTAACGTTACGTTTACGCCGCTGTCAAAATATGTTCTTGCTCGGCCCCATATCGCCGCGCGTGCGCTACAATCACCTAAAATGTATCTACAATATATAATATTATACATTGCTAAGCCCCCGTGTCTGCTGCGTGAGCGTGACAGTAGCGGAACTTGACGTGTTGGTTTCCCTGTAGCGACGAGTGGCTGATCGCTTATACTGGCTACACCTCTATACAATCACATATTATAACTATTTCTCCTGGCGTTAGAGTCACTGCGTTCTCGTAATTTTAAATCGGCCGATAGTTTGATCGTTCTGGTAGTCAGTATGAAGTTATATGGCGGTGCACGCATTAGATGATTGATACATAATCGACTGACCAAATTATCGAATTGCAATCGGTGTACGATTGTGACTAATCTATAGGTCAATTATAAAAATCGCGAGTGCGCGGTGGCTCTTAAGGTACACATTTATTATTTACATAAATATTTCACTATAGTGTCCCTGTCACTACAAAATGACATTTCAGCTAAGTGCGCCAATAGGTAGCTATTGTATCTTATGATTGGTGATCAATAAAACGTAGCCTAATGAGGCGCGGTGTCGAAACTGCATTATTTCCCGCAGAGTGGGCGCGGAATTTTGCGGGTCAGTTAGGTTATTACGTTGATTTGTCTCAGGGTCAAAACATTATGAATTACGCGCAACTCAATTAGACAAGTTTTATACTAATTCTAAGTACAGGTAATGGCTAGTTAGAAACTATTGCTTATTGACATTATAATTGAAATGGAATCTTAATGAATGGCAATTTAATATTTGACCCTTTATTACTATTAAAGTATCATGCATAATTATTATGATTGACAGTAAACTAGATTATACTTATATCAAGCACGGCCGCTGATGGCCGCTAGCGACTGTAGCGGCTATCGGCGGCCGTGAGCGGTGTGATCAGATGCGGTTGTCTCAAGCGAAACTGTGTTTTATAGAAATTAAGACAATGTTTGAAATTAAGTATATGACAGTTATACTGCTCGCCGCTCCGCTGCCATTCATTTCGGTGCGAATCGGCCCTTAGGGTATATCGAAACATAACTAGGCAACCTATTTGCAATGTGTCAATGTGAATATTAACCATCATTTATATCTTATCACTAATGAATAACAGATGAGGGTATATATTTCCTATACTGGACCTTAGATACACAAGGATAGCGTTACTATTGTATATCTACATTTAGCCAAAAAAAAATCATCATACAAAGAATTTGTAAGCGTTCGAAGTACGCGTTAAAGAACTGTAATGGCCGCCATAGCAGGCATTAATTTCTAAATTGTTATGCACAAACGTTACCCTAGCTTTCGCAAACTTAAGAGCCACGGTTCCCAGTAGACTTATTAACTTGAAGACCCCCGAAAGCGTCTGACTCTGTACAAGACTATGCGTCAGATCTACGAGAGAGAATGCGAGACGTTTATGGTTTAGTTCGGCAAAACGGTCTGCGGGCAAGTGGGAACATGATAACCACATATTTCCGAAGAGCGAATACGAGTGGTTATGAAGAGGGAGCACTAGTGTGGCTTCACAACCCGATTCGATGAAAAGGAAAGTCTCCAAAACAACAACTTCTAGAACATTCTACAAATTGAAACACCGTAACATACTACATTGTCTTATACATGGAAGCGCCGTAACAATATTATGTTCTCGTCTATCTTTCTTACTTCTGTGTCATAATTATGCAGCCTTTTATATGGTACATGTTGTCAAAAGTTAAACTCGACTGCCCCAATGGGGCACTCAATTTGCGGACACATTTGGCATAGACATGGCACGTTCCTAACATACATGTCTATGATCAGTACAGATAAAAATATACCTATAGATACCAATACTGCAAGTATATTTACCTAAATCACTTATATTTTGCCGTTTTTATAAAGTGAATATAAAAACGGCAATCAACATATAAGTAATTCGTATCCGCGACCGAGAGGTCACGAGTGCTACGGATAAGCCAATTATGTGTAAATTGCAGAAACATCGCGCGAGTCTGGGAACGTTCTAGAACATGTCTCGGTCGCTAGACGATAACGCGTGACGCGGGAGAGAACAGTTATAAGATCCGACTATTATTATAAATGTGAAGGTTAGTGAGGATGAATAGATGGTTGGAATGGTTGGATGGATGGATGAATGGACGCTTGTTTCTCTTTTCCGCCAAAAACTTGTGAGCGGATTTTGAAGAATTTTGGTATGGTTTTAGATTAAGCTTATAAGGTACTTTTTATCCCGAATTGGTACAGTGTTCACGTGGGATACTGTATTACGCGGCCGGGGCGCGGGCAAAAGCTAGTATAATTATATTTCGAAGGCATAGCTTTAATGAGTACTGTTATGATCGCGATCGGCTGTTAATTCAATCATAAAGCCGTCGTTCGCAACCTCCGCGGCACCGCACCCAGCGGAGGAGCTGGGGGGAGGAGCGAGGAGAGGTCTGCGGTGTGTGTGTGTGAGATACCCGCAACGCCGCTGTACGTGTCCCGCCTGGAATGGTATATGTATAGTAGTAGTTATAATATAAAATATATACCCGATATATAATATTTAGTACTCGTAACACAAGTTAAACTTAACACGGGACTAGATAGGCGTGGTGTATATTAATATAATTATGTATAATATTATTATTAAGCTATTGCATAGCTTCTATCGCAGGCCTTGAGCGCGGGGACCGAATCCAGAAATTCCGTAACGAAAAAAACCTAACGCTCCCCCATCGTCTAACGTCGTTTCAGTTCGGCAGTCTTCGACACGGCGTTTTATTTTTAAGATTTAAGACGGAAGTAAAACCTATCTCTGAACCAAATATTAAAGCAAGGCTAACGCCGTTTTAGTAAGGACCTGCGCCGATAGATGGCCCTTTAGCGCCATCTATCGGTGTATACAATGCAATATTATTTAATTTTATTTCCTGAGTAAATCTCACACAGTAATGTTTTTGAAAATAAGTTTAATAAATTGCTGCCCTGTCAGACTTGAACTCACGTCTTCTTGTATCAAAGTGAGTGGCCGTACCGCAGGACCAGCAGAACTAATGAGTAGCAAGTTGAAATTGTTGTACTAGTTCGATGTAGATTTTATACGTTACAACGTTATTTGAAAAAAATAATATCGAAGTACCGCCACAGTTTGAATTATTAAAAAATTGTACTCGTATAAGTAATTAGATAAAAACAAAGTTTTTGTTGCACTTTTTGCACAATAACGCTAATAACACACTTAAACTCACAACCCGCAAGGTTGTGAGTTTAAGTGAAAGTATTTATTATTTTATCGTGCGTAGCTTCTGTAGAATAATTCCTAGCGCTTGGCTCACACTGCACTGAGTCACTTAGAATTATCTTCGTTAATATTCCGTTTTGCACTGAGATAACACTTCCACTTGAATGTTGTGCTACTCCAAGCGTTATTGTTCACTTTTTAGAATAAAACTACTAGAAATAATAATTTTAAGAAATTAAAAACACGGAGCTTATGTGTACTTTTGCTAGTGTTGCCACATGTGTTGTATACCAACTCTACTAAAATTGAAACTTTTTTGAAGTGGCAATATCAATATTTTAAAAGGAACAGAGTTTTTTATTAATAGTAGCCCCACCGTATCAGTCACATTTGTCATCTCGTACTGTAACATAGGCTGCAATTCGAAATGCAAAACTTGGATTAAACCAAGTCTCTGATTGAGCAATAATTAGTGGATTATATTTATTTATAATATAAATTAAGTCAGTCTTTTTAGGAATAATACTTCAATAATTGCACTGTATTATGTTTGAATCCATAATTAAGAACATCACTTGTAATAGTAATAATAGCTCCCACACCGATTTCGGTGACGGTGGCCTGTTTCATTGAAACCAGGCCAGCTACGCAGGAGTTATGTTATAGTGCCCAAGTGTGTGCGCAGTACACAAGAGCACTCTCTCCTCCTTTTACTCTCGTAACCCAGTGGGACGGATAACCGACACGACTGGCGAGAGATTAGGCGCAGGTCCGACTTTTTTTTTACATGCCCATCCGACGCATGGATCATCTTTCTTGTCAGACAATCAGGTGATCAGCCTGAATTGTCCTAACCAAACATGGAAACAACATTTTTTTGTTCCAATGCGGGAATCGAACCCACGACCTCCGAGTCGAGAGCCAAGCTCTAACCACTAGACCACGGAGACATCACTTGTATTAATCATTTTATCTAGAAGCAACGTTGGACGGTTTTAATATATTATCTCCCCACTCCGACGGGCACGGAGGTGTGGCTTGAAGGCCGTGCATCGTCTAACGTCGTTTCAGTTTGGCAGTCTTCGACACGGCGTTGTGTGCGTGCGATTAGACGTATTGTACGACTCTACGAAACTCGCACGAATCGAGACGATATTAATATTAATTATTAATAATATAATTTATAATAATATATTAGTATTATATATTATATACATACATACATACATATATATATATATATATATATAAAAATATATATTAAATAAAAATAAAATTATGCGTGTATTGTATAAAATATAATATATTCGTTGTCTGATACCCGTAACACAACTACTCTACTTAGCAGGGGATTTGATCGACGTGATATATATTTAATTATGCATTAATAATGTCGTTGTATATATTTTTATGTGTGTGTGAATAAAGAATTTGAATAAAGCCTATATGCAAGGCTTCACGAACATTTGTAGCTGTTAGCACGGCAACACAAAAATAGTGGTTTTGTGTTTTATTTACGCGAACCAGTTTATTAACTACACAAAAACGTATTCAAAATTTATTTTTGGTCTTATTTATATTTAAATGTTTTACGGTTTACGCTTACAAAGGAGACTGGCAAATCCTGCCTAATTTCCCAACAAGAGCGGCCAAGTTTCGAACATATGTGGTTTTCTTGTACTTAATTATTATGTTTTTGGTTTTCGTAACGTGAAAGCGATATCTATCATTTATCTGTTAGCATATTGCGTTTTCAATCGAACTATTTATTAAATTCATTACGTAATTGACATCATGACTAGTAGATGTCACTTTTCCGCACACCGCAACTAGGTCAATTTATTAATCGGGGGTCTTCAAGTTAATAAGTCTACTGGGAACCGTGGCTCGGCTTTAAAGTTTACGAAAGCTAGGGTAACGTTTGTGCATAACAATTTAGAAATTAATGCCTGCTATGGCGGCCATTACAGTTATATAACGCGTACTTCGAACGCTTACAAAATCTTTGTATGATGATTTTTTTTTGGCTAAATGTAGATATACAATAGTAACGCTATCCGAGTGTATCTAAGGTCCGGTATAGGAAATATATACCCTCATCTGTTATTCATTAGTAATAAGATATATAATATGATGGTTAATATTCACATTGACACATTGCAAATAGGTTGCCTAGTTATGTTTCGATATACTCTAAGGTCCGATTCGCACCGAAATGAATGGCAGCGGAGCGGTGAGCAGCATAACTGTCATATACTTAATTTTAAACATTGTCTTCATTACTATAAAACACAGTTTCGCTTGAGACAACCGCCGCTGATCACACCGCTCACGGCCGCCGATAGCCGCTACAGTCGCTAGCGGCCATCAGCGGCCGTGCTTGATATAAGTATAATCTAGTTTACTGTCAATCATAATAATTATGCATGATACTTTAATAGTAATAAAGGGTCAAATATTAACTTGCCATTCATTAAGATTTCGTTTCAATTATAATGTCAATAAGCAATAGTTTCTAACTAGCCATTACCTGTACTTAGAATTAGTATAAAACTTGTCTAATTGAGTTGCGCGTAATTCATAATGTTTTGACCCTGAGACAAATCAACGTAATAACCTAACTGACCCGCAAAATTCCGCGCCCACTCTGCGGGAAATAATGCAGTTTCGACACCGCGCCTCATTAGGCTACGTTTTATTGATCACCAATCATAAGATACAATAGCTACCTATTGGCGCACTTAGCTGAAATGTCATTTTGTAGTGACAGGGACACTATAGTGAAATATTTATGTAAATAATAAATGTGTACCTTAAGAGCCACCGCGCACTCGCGATTTTTATAATTGACCTATAGATTGTCACAATCGTACACCGATTGCAATTCGATAGTTTGCTCAGTCGATTTGTACGAACTACGAACATAGTATAGGCAAAAAGGTCAGATAAAACTTGACTAAGTGCGAGTCGGATTATGCATCTGTACTTTTACTAGTGAAAAGTAACATTAACAGTATAATAAATTTTATTTTACGAGTATAAAATGGCTAACCTCAAATAATTAATTAAAACAGTACCTTTTGCTTATCTTCTTTACTTATAATAAAATTCTAGACTTATGACAATATATCTGTGTTATGTTTGTTTACAATGTACGAGGAAATTACTCGATTTAGATAAAATTTGGGAATGCCCGTGGGTCAAGATGGCGAATATATTTTTGTACAAAGAATAATTGGGTATTATTTCTAACGTTATTAGGCTAATTACGAAAATGACATTACTTTTGCAAATCAAAGATTCTTGGTTTTAATTTTCCGTTTAAATTTTGCAGCCTTGTAGCACCACCCTCTATTAAACACTATTTTACGTACACTTTTTAACCGACTTTCAAAAAAGGAGGCGGTTGTACGTTCATCTGTATATATATATATATTTTTTTTTTGTTTGTTCGATTTTTAAAATTCTTTTTTTGATGTTTATATCGATTGATGTATACTCTTTAGGGTATAATTCCAAATTGGTCTTCTTGACATCAAAAGGATGACCTGATGATTGAATCCAAGGACTCGACTAACTCCTCGAAATTTATATAGACACATAAGGTGATTTTGACTTTTTCTGAAGTAGTCTAAGCATATGCTACCACAAAGTAAGATTTTGTCCCAATGTATACCCTGGATCCAAAAGTACTGAACAGAACTCCAGACTCCTTATAGATACATGTTTGGGGATTTCGGCATTGTTTAAAAAATTGTAAGCATATACATAACCACTATGTCAATTACAGTAATCATCATAACCACCATCATAACACCATACATCATCACATTATGATAATTTCTCATAGTATTTTACAACGATATTCTTTGAACATTACTTTGCTGTTTGTGAACCTATTTGCAAAATTATTTTGTTGTTGTAAAGGTTATAATTCGAAATTTATCCCTTAGTCACCAAAGTGGTGACATGATGATGGGATTCATGATGAATCGAGGGAACTTTTCGAAAATACATGTTTATGCTGTAACGCTATTTTGGCGTTCTTTAAAGAACTACAAGCATATGCCATCGCATCACTTACAATAATCATCATCATCATTATCACCACCATCTTCACACGATACACCAACATATTATTGTGAGGACTACTTATCAGGAGTTACTTATAAGGATTTAGTGCACCGATATCAAGGTCTTTGAAATTTCGCTATTGCCAAAGTTATATTCGTGATCATCATCATCACTATAGTAAATTTAATGCTTAATGCTATTTTTTTTCAGCCGAGTACTACAATAATAATAATAATTATTTAATAATATAGTATCTAATCATTATCATCACTGGTGATTATTTATTAGGTCCACAGATCGGTAATGCTTATTTGGGGAAATACCACGACCTCTCAGAAAACTCGCATAAAATGACGTTTGAGTTTGTTTTGCCGAGAGAGTGAGAATAGCTTTTTTGTATTTATAACCTTCTTATATTGTGTTAATAATAATATAAAAATATAACTAAAAAGAAAAAAATATATATTTTTTAATTTAAACTAACTTCCAAAGTAAAAATACACCGCCAACTTGAACGTAAGTTCTATAAAATATTATTTTATCAGGATGTTGTTCGGGCTGGTACATAGTAACTATATTACATATTAGGTCTCAATATTTTATGATTGACAAAACTGTTACGTTAAAAGGACCAGCAGTAGATTCAGAAGAATGAGTTTCCATCAATTCAGAACTCAGGTGAGATTTCTTCAAGGGTCCAGTATCAGTTAGTACTTCATTTTGACGTTTTTTGCAGGCCCTGTTGGCTGTATCAGTGCCATTGTTCTGATGTGACGTGGGTCATTAAATCAGGCATATAAAATTCTGTCAGCTTACCAACCATTTTATTTTTCCAAAAGTCGTAAGATTCTTACAGCGGTGAACTTTTGATGTCCACCGGACCACACTGTAAAAATACAAACATTTCTTTTGCATATAATATGTAGTTGGCATTGTACTTGATAATACCAAGAATAAATTTTGTTAACGACCATGATGTCCCAAAAATTACGCTCGTGTCCCGAAAATTTTCTTTTTTTTATTTTTATTGCTTCTTCGATAGGCATTTTAAACGCAGATAGTGGGCATGTTTTGACAAGTAACAAGTGCAAAAATTGGATTTTTCATACCAGATGATACTTGGCCTGAGCTTTATTACATATTAGGTAAGAAACATTTTGCATTTGACGTATAAAAGTGTGATTATTATAACTCGAAGACCAGAATTTATATTGTAAATTAAAAAAAAATGTGTATTTATTGTACAAAAAAAATCAACTTTACTTTTTTTACTTTTTTGGTTTAATAGGTTCACATTCATAAGCTTATTTGTTATTATAAGCTAAACCCGCTCTGAAATACAAAATAATTGTAAATGAAAGGTTTGTAAGATAAAATTATACGCACATATAATTCGATACATTCGCAACATCTTACAAATTATGTTAGTATGTACTAAACACTATTAACAAAAACTCATACTCCCATCAACACGCGAATGGTACTACACTACTACTACTATACTACAAGCGCCGCTATTACTCCAGCGTTAGTGACAACACAAACAATAAAATTATAGATAAAAACTTTCGACAATTAGTTATGAGTTAAAGTCTTAATATCTTATGTTCTCTTTTAGAGCGTTTTCTTTGATTTTTTTGGTTTGCCATAATTTCGTCGAAGTAGTTTCTCGAGCCGGAGCACTCAGTACAGAAGCACAGTCCTCTCATCTCAACGGAGCGATCACAACTGAATGATGAAACAAAACATGCCCGTCACGCATGCCAGGTGAAACAGAACGAGAGTGTTCTACGCGGAATAAGAACGTTGTAAGCGCTGAAATAGTTTTATATTAGTAACTCGTAAAATATACAATATATTATTAAACCGCTAATACAGTCACTAGATAATATAATATTACATTATGTGTTACAATATTGACTCAGTTATATGCATAGTTTTGAACATAAATTGATTTTAGTTGAAAATTAGACGTCAATTCGTGATTTTTTCTATCGATAAGATATTAAAATTTCACGTTTTCACTCAGTCCAGTTTCTTTTACATATAATGTTATATCTATAATTAAAATAACAAACAATTTGTGGCTTAATATCGAGTGTAAAAATCAAATCTAAGATCGTCAATTTACTGTTATACCTCCTGGAGTTTAATTAAACCTATATTCTAAATGAGACTTTTTTACCAGAGCAATAATAATGCCTGGTGAATTATAATTGAACCTACTAATTTCAATTTTATTTTTACTAGATTAGGTACATAAAAAATCCTGCGTTCAGCAAGTGCACGGCTTGGCCGTAACAATAGATATATTTATTTATTTATTCTTTATGTACACAAATTTTACAATGTAACCTAGACAACACAGTGATGAAAGTACATAGGTGTGCTTATCTCTATAAGAGACTCTGCCAGCAGACCTACGACAGGAATCATAAAAGATATAAACGGACACAGATAGTACACAAGAGAATAAAGGAAACAACGAAGAACAATACATCGAGTAGTTATATAAGTAATAATAATAATTAATGATAATACATAAAAACTTATATTTTACAATAAAAATACATAAAAATATAAATACATACCTAAACATACATACATAAACCTACATATACTAATAATTATATATTAATATTCATAGATATGACATAATCTCTTCATCCTTGTTTTGAACGTGCCCACTGTTGGGCTCTACTGCACGTCTTCAGGCAGAGCATTCCACAGCTGGGCTGCTCTAACGGTGAAAGAGTTACCGTAAAAAATGGTGTTATACCACGGAGTATCTAGCACCTTCCTTGGATTGCATGTGCGGGTAGGCCTTTTTACTCGGAGCCGTATAAGTAAAACGGTCAGATAAATAAGAGGGAGAAGAAGAGAATTTTAGTATTTTAAAAAGTGAAATTAAAACGTGCATATTCCGACGATGGCGGATAGGCAGCCATTGCAATTTGTAACGGGCCTCAGATCTATGGTCGAATTTGCGTAATGAATATATAAAACGAATGCACGAATTTTGTAGACGTTCTAGTTTATTCAGTAGCTCTTCCGTTACATCCAAATAACAGGCATCAGCATAATCTAAAAGAGGTAATAAGTAAAGATTGTGCCAATAGGACTTTCGCAGGAATAGGAAGAAAATTTTGCAACCTCTTTAAAGCATGCAATGAGTGATAATTTTTTTTGCTCACTTCATTTATATGTACAGACCAAGAAAGGTGACAGTCAAAAGTTAGACCTAGGTTTTTGGCGCTGTTTCTAAACTCTATCACATTGCCGCTATAGATTATCTTACCTAGAGATTTGAAATCAATCCTGGAACGTAGATGCCTGCTGCCAATCAAAAATATACCTATTTTTAAACGGTTTTATTTAGCTTGGCCAGTTTATTTATTTATTTGTTTGGGTCAAATTTAGTAATTGGAATTTTACCCCCTTCCTGACACCAGATCGATCTGATATTTGGTACCCACTCTTAATCTTGATGAAAATACAATAATAATAATTTTTTATGACTGTAAATCCAAAATGGCCGCCGATACAAAATGGCGGATTACATATTACTTCACAACAATCTCTATATGGGTATCAAATGAAAGGGCTGTATTGGTAGAATAGAGGTCACTATAAAAAATAAAATTCAAGATGGCCGCCGCCACAAAATGGCTGATTACATATTTTCCACAACTACCTCAATATAGTTGTCTTAGATTGCAACAAATTGACAGGAAATAAACCATGTAATAGTGAGGCATTAAATGAACTCAGTAGAATGAGAAGTATCATCTAGCAACAAAACTAAAAACTTGAAAATAAATTAAAGAAAAAAATATTTTTATGTTAAACGGTTTTATTACAATAAAAATAATGTAGGTAATGTACCAAAAGCTAAAAAATAATTCGGTAAATCCTAGGCTACCAGATCGCACCAATCTTCTCATCAATCTGGGGTATTTATCAGACAAATAATAAAATCGTTGGGCGTTGCGTATCTAGAGTTAATATATGATAGTTTCACGCGCCAACGATCTTATTAATTGTCTGATCAATACAAGGGGACGTTATCGCCCACTTTGGGAAATACTGGTTTAAAAATACCCAAAGATAGCGGATACAATCGCTTTCAAATTGGCGGACGGACAGAGTCAAATTATCCTTCCTATTCCTATCCTATCATAAGGGTTCCTTGTAATTAATAACCTAATCCTAACCGAACCCTAAAAGAGTAAAAATTGAAAATATGATGATTTACAACATCACATTAACTAAATATATTTTTACGTTTTTGAAAAATAAATAAAATACCCAATCGCCAACTAGACAGGCGCATACAAAGATTTTATACACACGTATCAGGTTAAGCGATTAGCACACTAAACACAGATTAGAACCTAAAAAAGGGTCTCTTGACAACACACAGCAGGTTTTGCGCAAGGCACAACCTTTTGTTGTTTCGCCCACTATTTGACTGAAGGTTAGGAGTTATTTATTATACCTATCATTATTATTGTTGTCCCATAGTTTAGAAACCTTGTCTTGCGGCACCTTACTTGCAGCACCACTGTAGGCATGGGCTTGTTTCTGGACATCGATTGACTCGGACTTTGGAGCAGCCTTAAGTGACCTTCACACGCAGCTGCGGTCGGGCTTCGTGCCGGCGCGGTGCAGCACCTTTAAAGCTTCATTTATCTATACAAATCAATAAAATTCAAGTGTCTGTTTGTAATTTTAATTAACAGCATTATGAAAGTATAATTATACGGTTCTTATATTTCTTTTTTAATTTTTGTCTGTCCGCCTGTCTGTCTGTCTGCTTGTTCCAGCTAATCTCTGAAACGGCTGGACCTATTTTCACGGGACTTTCACTGGCAAATTGCTGATGTTATAAGGTCTAACATGAGCTACATTTATCTTTGGGTTCCGTTTAAAAAATAGGGTTTTGTTTCCGTTAGTTCTACGCAAACAAAACTACGGGCACCAGCTAGTTTGTAAATAAATTAATAACGCTTCCTTCATTGCATATTACCGGCACGAGACTTTGAATTTTCAAGACGTTCAAAGTTTGAACAAAGATTGGCACATGGCCATGCAGTACGTATCGGTTTTTAGCGTACATCTATGCTTTTACAGTTAAATATATACAAATGTTTGCGTAACCTGCAATACTAGTTTGCAATAAAAATTCCTGAAAGTGTTCAAATCTCTGAAGCTATGTCTGATGCCGGCATTACACCAGCAAACGGAACCTGGACATATGCACTGTATGTTCAAGAACTCGTTATTCAAAAACCTAATTAATTCACACAGGTTGTTTAAATAATTATCTTCAGATTAATGTTTTTGTGTATGCAGCTTCGCATATAATGTTGTCTCTCAATAATAAATATAGATCCCCACACCGATTTCGGTGACGGTTATTTTATAGTGCCCAATTGTGCGCGCAGTACATAAGAGCACTCTTTCTTTACTCTCGAAACCTAGTGGGATGGATAACCGACACGACTGGCGAGAGATCAGGCGCAAGTCCGACTTGTACATGCCCGTCCGACGCATGGATCATCTTTCTTGTCTGACAATCAGATGACCAGCCTGGATTGTTTTAACCAAACTCGGAAAGACACTAAAATAAATCTCTAAATATTCAGGTTAGATTAGAAATGTACAATTATAATGAATTATGAAACTTTATGGATAAGAGATAGGATCGTAGTTCGATGACACATTAATAATTAGTAACTACGTAAGTGGTTCTATGCCAAACAAGCATTTTTTCTAAACAGGGCCCGCAAGGCAAGGCTCGGCTGAACTTTCGTGGCGGGCTCACAAGCATTAGACTTGTACGCGCAAAAAGCTCCCCTTTGTTTGACATTTAAATATACTTAATATTTTATTTTTGGCGGAAATCCTTTTTAAGGTATGTAAATACTACTGTTTACATTTTAGTAGTTCGCAGTTGAACCACGAACAAAAACTTATTATTGTAACGTACTAAGGCGGGTCAATAAGTCCGTGACTTTTTGAATTTCTAACCTCCTTACTGAAAAAGCAACACTACTCCTGTCAACAGGCATCTGTCAGTTGACTCCTATCAAAATTTGAACTTGCTGCGTCAGTTAGTTTGTGTTTTACAGCTATCTTTATCAGACTATCCAGTAACTTAAGGAAACAATGGAAAAAAGTGAATTTCGTGTGCTTATTAAGCATTATTTTTTGCGAAAAAAAACCATTACCGAGACCAAGGCTAAGCTTGATAAATACTATGGGGACTCTGCACCATCGATTTCAATGGTAAAAAAGTGGTTTACTGAATTTCGTTGTGTCCGTACAAGCACTGAAGATGCCGAACGTCCTGGACGCCCAGTTGAGGTCTCTACACCCGAAACAATCGAAAAAATTCACGATATGGTGTTGGCCGACCGAAGATTGAAAGTGCAAGAGATTGTGGAAGCCATAGGCATCTCGCATGGCTCAGTGGTTTCAATTTTGAATGATCACTTGGGCATGAGAAAGCTATCCGCAAGTCGACCACAAACGCAATCGTGTAACAACTTCACAGGAAGGTTTGGCGTTGTTTAATCACAATTTGGAGGAGTTTTTGCGCCGTTTTGTAACCGTGGACGAAACATGGATCCATCACAACACACCAGAGACCAAACAACAGTCAAAACAGTGAGTTTCTAAGGGTGAATCGGCGCCAAAGAAGGCCAAGGTGGGTTTGTCAGCCAATAAAGTTATGGCGACTGTTTTTTGGGATGCACGTGGGATAATCCACATTGAATATCTTCAAAAGGGAAGAACAATTAATGGGGAATATTATGCCAACTTATTGGACCGCTTCAATGAGGATTTGAAAAAAAACCGACCTCATTTGTCCAAGAAAAAAGTTCTTTTTCACCAAGACAATGCAAGGGTGCACACCTGTGCAGTTGCCATGGCAAAAATCCATGAATTGGGCTATGAATTGCTCCCACATCCACCCTATTCTCCAGATTTGGCTCCGAGTGACTACTTCTTGTTCCCAAACCTGAAAAAATGGCTCGGTGGAAAAAGATTTGACGAATTCACACGAGTTGCACGTGCTACGATCTGGATATATTGTTAAGATTATGCCAGGCGATGTAGACGTAGACACATATTAAAACATAAGAGAAAGAATATAAACTGTAGAGGGAACTCCTTACAAAAAACAAGACATATAAAAGAAGTCTTTTATATGAAGAATTATCCAAAGATCAATATACTGTTAATGACACTAAAAATAAAATCCCTAATAACAATAAGACAAACGCATAATAAACAAAACAGAGACTACAAAAAATATGAGTTTATGGAAGAAACACATATGCAAAGATCAAAATAGACATCATCATGTACAGGACACTAACAAGGAAATTAAAGATCCAAACAATATGGCTGAACTCTTGAATGTGATGTTCGAGAAATTCCAAAACATAATGAGCATTATGTTAGACAACATGATAAAAAATCCATATAGAACATCTTGCTTCAGTCTTTAAGCCACTACCTAACTTAGCGAATGACCATGAAGTCCAAGGATATCTTGATGCGCCACTTCAAATGTGTCCTCCAACCAAAAGTGAAAATCCAAATCCAAATCCAAAAGTGAAAGAAATCTGGAAAGAAATCTTAAGACTGAAAGAAGGAAAAGCGCCAGGATTTGACCAGGTAGAATTGATTTTCGAAGTAATTGATTTTCGAAGACGTTATATATATAAGGTTTGGTAAAATCAACTACGGATATTTTGGGTATAATGATCTACTGCTACTTCATATAAAGACGTTTAGGCAAAAAAAAATGTCACACTCAAAGTAATAAATCATCTCTAATTGGGTGAATCTCCTCTCTACGCAAACTCACCGGCAAAACCCATACCATACAAAGCCATATAAAGGAAGATTTTTTTTCTGCCTGAACGTCTATACATAAGCAGTAGATCATATGCCCAAAATATCCTTTATTGATATTTACCGAACCTTTATATATACGAGGGCGGGTCAATAAGTCCGTGACCTTTGGAATAAAACACAGATTTTTTGATAAATAAATCATTTTATTTTTCAACGTAGTCCCCCTTGAGCTCTATACACTTTGTCCAACGCTTCTCCAATTTTTTTAACCCTTCCAAAAAATATGATTTGTCGAGGTCCTCAAAATAGGCCTTTGTTTGCGAGATGACTTCATCATTAGAGTCAAATCTTTTTCCACCGAGCCATTTTTTCAGGTTTGGGAACAAGAAGTAGTCACTCGGAGCCAAATCTGGAGAATAGGGTGGATGTGGGAGCAATTCATAGCCCAATTCATGGATTTTTGCCATGGCAACTGCACAGGTGTGCACCCTTGCATTGTCTTGGTGAAAAAGAACTTTTTTCTTGGACAAATGAGGTCGGTTTTTTTTCAAATCCTCATTGAAGCGGTCCAATAAGTTGGCATAATATTCCCCATTAATTGTTCTTCCCTTTTGAAGATATTCAATGTGGATTATCCCACGTGCATCCCAAAAAACAGTCGCCATAACTTTATTGGCTGACAAACCCACCTTGGCCTTCTTTGGCGCCGATTCACCCTTAGAAACTCACTGTTTTGACTGTTGTTTGGTCTCTGGTGTGTTGTGATGGATCCATGTTTCGTCCACGGTTACAAAACGGCGCAAAAACTCCTCCAAATTGTGATTAAACAACGCCAAACCTTCCTGTGAAGTTGTTACACGATTGCGTTTGTGGTCGACTTGCGGATAGCTTTCTCATGCCCAAGTGATCATTCAAAATTGAAACCACTGAGCCATGCGAGATGCCTATGGCTTCCACAATCTCTTGCACTTTCAATCTTCGGTCGGCCAACACCATATCGTGAATTTTTTCGATTGTTTCGGGTGTAGAGACCTCAACTGGGCGTCCAGGACGTTCGGCATCTTCAGTGCTTGTACGGACACAACGAAATTCAGTAAACCACTTTTTTACCATTGAAATCGATGGTGCAGAGTCCCCATAGTATTTATCAAGCTTAGCCTTGGTCTCGGTAATGGTTTTTTTTCGCAAAAAATAATGCTTAATAAGCACACGAAATTCACTTTTTTCCATTGTTTCCTTAAGTTACTGGATAGTCTGATAAAGATAGCTGTAAAACACAAACTAACTGACGCAGCAAGTTCAAATTTTGATAGGAGTCAACTGACAGATGCCTGTTGACAGGAGTAGTGTTGCTTTTTCAGTAAGGAGGTTAGAAATTCAAAAAGTCACGGACTTATTGACCCGCCTTAGTACGTTACAATAATAAGTTTTTGTTCGTGGTTCAACTGCGAACTACTAAAATGTAAACAGTAGTATTTACATACCTTAAAAAGGATTTCCGCCAAAAATAAAATATTAAGTATATTTAAATGTCAAACAAAGGGGAGCTTTTTGCGCGTACAAGTCTAATGCTTGTGAGCCCGCCACGAAAGTTCAGCCGAGCCTTGCCTTGCGGGCCCTGTTTAGAAAAAATGCTTGTTTGGCATAGAACCACTTACGTAGTTACTAATTATTAATGTGTCATCGAACTACGATCCTATCTCTTATCCATAAAGTTTCATAATTCATTATAATTGTACATTTCTAATCTAACCTGAATATTTAGAGATTTATTTTAGTGTCTTTCCGAGTTTGGTTAAAACAATCCAGGCTGGTCATCTGATTGTCAGACAAGAAAGATGATCCATGCGTCGGACGGGCATGTACAAGTCGGACTTGCGCCTGATCTCTCGCCAGTCGTGTCGGTTATCCATCCCACTAGGTTTCGAGAGTAAAGAAAGAGTGCTCTTATGTACTGCGCGCACAATTGGGCACTATAAAATAACCGTCACCGAAATCGGTGTGGGGATCTATATTTATTATTGAGAGACAACATTATATGCGAAGCTGCATACACAAAAACATTAATCTGAAGATAATTATTTAAACAACCTGTGTGAATTAATTAGGTTTTTGAATAACGAGTTCTTGAACATACAGTGCATATGTCCAGGTTCCGTTTGCTGGTGTAATGCCGGCATCAGACATAGCTTCAGAGATTTGAACACTTTCAGGAATTTTTATTGCAAACTAGTATTGCAGGTTACGCAAACATTTGTATATATTTAACTGTAAAAGCATAGATGTACGCTAAAAACCGATACGTACTGCATGGCCATGTGCCAATCTTTGTTCAAACTTTGAACGTCTTGAAAATTCAAAGTCTCGTGCCGGTAATATGCAATGAAGGAAGCGTTATTAATTTATTTACAAACTAGCTGGTGCCCGTAGTTTTGTTTGCGTAGAACTAACGGAAACAAAACCCTATTTTTTAAACGGAACCCAAAGATAAATGTAGCTCATGTTAGACCTTATAACATCAGCAATTTGCCAGTGAAAGTCCCGTGAAAATAGGTCCAGCCGTTTCAGAGATTAGCTGGAACAAGCAGACAGACAGACAGGCGGACAGACAAAAATTAAAAAAGAAATATAAGAACCGTATAATTATACTTTCATAATGCTGTTAATTAAAATTACAAACAGACACTTGAATTTTATTGATTTGTATAGATAAATGAAGCTTTAAAGGTGCTGCACCGCGCCGGCACGAAGCCCGACCGCAGCTGCGTGTGAAGGTCACTTAAGGCTGCTCCAAAGTCCGAGTCAATCGATGTCCAGAAACAAGCCCATGCCTACAGTGGTGCTGCAAGTAAGGTGCCGCAAGACAAGGTTTCTAAACTATGGGACAACAATAATAATGATAGGTATAATAAATAACTCCTAACCTTCAGTCAAATAGTGGGCGAAACAACAAAAGGTTGTGCCTTGCGCAAAACCTGCTGTGTGTTGTCAAGAGACCCTTTTTTAGGTTCTAATCTGTGTTTAGTGTGCTAATCGCTTAACCTGATACGTGTGTATAAAATCTTTGTATGCGCCTGTCTAGTTGGCGATTGGGTATTTTATTTATTTTTCAAAAACGTAAAAATATATTTAGTTAATGTGATGTTGTAAATCATCATATTTTCAATTTTTACTCTTTTAGGGTTCGGTTAGGATTAGGTTATTAATTACAAGGAACCCTTATGATAGGATAGGAATAGGAAGGATAATTTGACTCTGTCCGTCCGCCAATTTGAAAGCGATTGTATCCGCTATCTTTGGGTATTTTTAAACCAGTATTTCCCAAAGTGGGCGATAACGTCCCCTTGTATTGATCAGACAATTAATAAGATCGTTGGCGCGTGAAACTATCATATATTAACTCTAGATACGCAACGCCCAACGATTTTATTATTTGTCTGATAAATACCCCAGATTGATGAGAAGATTGGTGCGATCTGGTAGCCTAGGATTTACCGAATTATTTTTTAGCTTTTGGTACATTACCTACATTATTTTTATTGTAATAAAACCGTTTAACATAAAAATATTTTTTTCTTTAATTTATTTTCAAGTTTTTAGTTTTGTTGCTAGATGATACTTCTCATTCTACTGAGTTCATTTAATGCCTCACTATTACATGGTTTATTTCCTGTCAATTTGTTGCAATCTAAGACAACTATATTGAGGTAGTTGTGGAAAATATGTAATCAGCCATTTTGTGGCGGCGGCCATCTTGAATTTTATTTTTTATAGTGACCTCTATTCTACCAATACAGCCCTTTCATTTGATACCCATATAGAGATTGTTGTGAAGTAATATGTAATCCGCCATTTTGTATCGGCGGCCATTTTGGATTTACAGTCATAAAAAATTATTATTATTGTATTTTCATCAAGATTAAGAGTGGGTACCAAATATCAGATCGATCTGGTGTCAGGAAGGGGGTAAAATTCCAATTACTAAATTTGACCCAAACAAATAAATAAATAAACTGGCCAAGCTAAATAAAACCGTTTAAAAATAGGTATATTTTTGATTGGCAGCAGGCATCTACGTTCCAGGATTGATTTCAAATCTCTAGGTAAGATAATCTATAGCGGCAATGTGATAGAGTTTAGAAACAGCGCCAAAAACCTAGGTCTAACTTTTGACTGTCACCTTTCTTGGTCTGTACATATAAATGAAGTGAGCAAAAAAAATTATCACTCATTGCATGCTTTAAAGAGGTTGCAAAATTTTCTTCCTATTCCTGCGAAAGTCCTATTGGCACAATCTTTACTTATTACCTCTTTTAGATTATGCTGATGCCTGTTATTTGGATGTAACGGAAGAGCTACTGAATAAACTAGAACGTCTACAAAATTCGTGCATTCGTTTTATATATTCATTACGCAAATTCGACCATAGATCTGAGGCCCGTTACAAATTGCAATGGCTGCCTATCCGCCAACGTCGGAATATGCACGTTTTAATTTCACTTTTTAAAATACTAAAATTCTCTTCTTCTCCCTCTTATTTATCTGACCGTTTTACTTATACGGCTCCGAGTAAAAAGGCCTACCCGCACATGCAATCCAAGGAAGGTGCTAGATACTCCGTGGTATAACACCATTTTTTACGGTAACTCTTTCACCGTTAGAGCAGCCCAGCTGTGGAATGCTCTGCCTGAAGACGTGCAGTAGAGCCCAACAGTGGGCACGTTCAAAACAAGGATGAAGAGATTATGTCATATCTATGAATATTAATATATAATTATTAGTATATGTAGGTTTATGTATGTATGTTTAGGTATGTATTTATATTTTTATGTATTTTTATTGTAAAATATAAGTTTTTATGTATTGTTTTATTAGTGTTTATATTCTTTCTCTTATGTTTTAATATGTGTCTACGTCTACATCGCCTGGCATAATCTTAACAATATATCCAGATCGTAGCACGTGCAACGTATATTTATTAGGGTGTGCAACGATTGTATTCAATAGTTTTTGTAAATTGTTTGATATCTAAAACTATTGTAACAAAAATTATTATTTTTTGGCAGGTTTGGGTGGTTTTGGTTGTTTCTGTTCTGTTATTGGTTCTTAATTGATAGCTATTTCAAGGATTTCAAAACTGTTTTGTGTTGGTACCATGTACATTGTTTTGGTTATCTTTGTATGTTTTATTAATTAGTTGTATGTATATGTATTGTTTTATTAATTTGTTCAGGACTTGCTTCTGCTTTCCTTTTTGTAGGCACCTGATCATTTTGCCTGATTTATTATAATTTTTTCTCTATTCCTTTCTTGAGTGTTTGTAATATTAATGATGTTGTATCTTTTGTGGTCGTTTCATCAATTATGACTATGTCTTCTATTAGCTCTCCCGAATTCTGATGTAGTTAGTGAATATGTCTTTGCTGCCAAGAGACTGACTTCTTGGCCTTATTTTAAAAATACTGGGATGAAAAATTTGCTGTGTTATTTTCTGGTTTAGATTTTGCCTAATTGTTTTATCTTCCTGTACTATTGTCTCTCCTTTACTTTGCTTTGCTGCTGTAATCTCCTATCCTCACTAGGTAGCAAAATTTTGCACCCCCTCAGACATGATGGGGCTGCTTGAGTTTCCCTGTGGGCTTTTCTCAGGGAAGGACTCTTAGCTTGGAAGGTAGCAACCTTCCTGGAGTGGTTTGTTTTCAAACCCTGTTAACGTTTTTCTTCGGTATACGTATCGTATACATCCTAGTCTTTGGTGATCCAACATCTATGCGCAAGACAGCACATTGTTTTATTGTTCGGAGTACCTTCTCCTAGACCAATAGCTATCCAAGGCTCTCAAGGTTGGTCTCCCCGGGTCAGCCCATACCCTTCCATACAAAGAAATAATATTTTTTTGAGTAAGACAATTAATTTTCTGTCTAAACGTCTTCACATAAGCAGTAAAACATGTGCCTGAATTAATTGATCTTTGTAGACCTTATATTTGTATATATATGCACATCATAACAACTACCTTACTAACAAACATTGTATAAAAATAAAATATATAAAATAAACTTTATTTCAGCAAAAATTGAAAAACAGTGCTTACAGATAGGTATAATCACAAAATTTTTTGCTGTCTAATTTAACTTTAATTGAGATTAACTGTAGCTCTCACACTAGGATATCCTGTGTTGTGAGAGTTGGTACGATTTGAACAAAAAGCTTAACCTCGGTACCACCACCAAGACAAAATAATTGATTAAAAGTTAAAACATAGAAACTAAAAAGGTAAATATAGTATATAAGTATGTGTGTATAAGTATAGATAGTAAAGGTATATAAAATGTTTCTTAATATTAAGTACTTAATAATTTAAGATTTAAAATCTGTGCATGTAATTGTAAAATAAAATAGGGAGGGTTGCCGTTTTGAGTATCAAAGTGTTTAGAAATAGAGGTGTCAGAAGCTTAGAATCTTCTCCGTTGCGTCGTAATCCAGAGATTTGAAGTGATATGTAACCATAACTTTAGCCTTTGTAGTGGTACAGTTTTTATAGTTGCATTTGGAGCATACTTTGTTGTACATATAAATGCCAATAAAGGGGTGGAATCGTTTAGATAAACTGCTTCTTCTTACAGTTACATTCGGAATTAGAAAGATGCGTCTAGTGAAGAGTGCAGCTTGGACGTTTGAACCCAGAAAACCTTTGTGAGACAAGATTGTGTTACAGAGTACAAAAAGCTGACGGACAGTTAGGACACCACACACCTTGTAATGATCGGAGGTACGAAATCGGATGGGATCAGATAAATGGGCGATATGTTTATTGAAGTTTAATTTTTGGTCAATGATTATTCCGAGATATTTAGTTTCTTTTAATCTTGCTATTTGTGTATTGTGACCATTAGAGATCGTGAAATTTATGCTGCTTACAGACACAGGGTGCGTCACTGCTATTTTATGAAAGCATATAAAATTAGATTTCTCAGTGTTTAGAGTTAGTAGGTTGTTTTCTAACCAGTGCTTACGACAGGAAAGCAGCATACGTCATCGTCTCTTCCAAACTGTTTCCATGAAAAACAATAGCAGTGTCGTCTGCGTTGCAGAGAAGGACAGCGTTTTTGAGAGGATGTTTGTGAATATCATCCATGTACAGTATGAAAAGGGTGGGTCCCAAAATGCTGCCTTGAGGAACAACGAAATTCACATGATCACACCTGACTGAACTTGTATGATCTTCTATCTTTACTTTTTGTGATCTGTTGTTCAGATAGCTCTCAAACCAAGCTAATGCATGCCCATTAATACCTTTATTAACAAGTTTTTTTAGTAAAATCGGGACTGAGACGGTATCGAATGCCTTGGCTAAGTCGAGAATAACCCCAAGACAAGCTCTGTTGTTATCTAATTGTGAGACAACTGTGCTCAACAAAAAGCTCAACTGCATCTGCTGTACTTTTCTGTCGTCTAGAGCCAAATTAATTACTTGAAAAAATATTTTTTGACTTCAGGTATTTTACCAGACGCACGTTAACAATTTTTTCAAGAATTTTGGGAAAATCCCCTAACAATGATATAGGTCTGTAATTATTTGGGTCGTCGCGCAATCCGCCTTGTAAATGGGACAGACTGCAGCTATCTTTCAATCATTAGGAAAAATTCCAGATGAGAGACTTTTGTTATATATAGATGTTAATGGGGAGATTATTTCACTACGAATTTGCTTTGTAAGGCTGTTTTGGAGCCCGTCAGGTGATTTATAGTTGTCAAGTTGCATTATTAGTATATTAGCTTTTTTTGTATCAGTTGGTTCCAGGAAAAAAGAGTTAGCACGAGCGTCGTTAAGTTTAACTTTGGAAGCTAGTTCGTCTTCGGTTTGGTTGTTACGCTCTAATATGCGGGTGGTAAATGTTTTACCAATCGAGGTAAAGTGTTGATTACATACATCAATTCATAAATGTTTTTATTTTTGATATTAAGTAAGTCGATAGGTTGTTTTTTCTGGTTCTCTAAATTACAAATCTCCTTGACAGTCTTCCACAAAAGTTTAGGGTTTCTAGCGTTACTTTTCAACTTCGATGATTCATACTCTTCTTTCATTTTCTTAAGTAAATCATTAGTGAAATTATGGTAATGGTTGTAAACAAGTTTCATGATTTCGTCATACGGGTTTTGTTTAGAACAAGTATATTATAGACGGTATACAGACGGTCTCTGTGGCGAATACAGCGTAGTAAACCAGAAGTTATCCATGGCTTTAGAATAGCTTTCGAGAATTTACAAGAATTTTCTGTGTGTTGTTGTTAATTATGCTAGTTATAATATCTGCAAAAGTTCGAACTTGTTCATGCATATTTAAGTGTTTTCCTCCAATACATCTTCCGAATTAATTTTCCTTAAGTCATTTTTTATATTTTCTATGTTTCGTTTTAAACTACTAAACTTTGTGTTGTGTTTCGTTTTTTGCTGGTGTTTATACTAACCATTGTAATATCATGATCAGTAATGTCCGCCGAGCATACCAAACCAACCAAATCCTTACAGCTACTAACGAAACATCTAAACATGCATTACATCTAGTTGGCAGTATGGAAAAATACATTTAATCAAAACAAATACGGTCAATGGTCCTAATAACTTTTTATACACTTCTTATTGCGTTATGCTTCGTAATACAGGTGTATTGAAAATAATCGCTGCCCCGACGATTAATCATCAAATTATGACTGAATATTATGTGACTAGTTATACTGGTAAAAACAATGTAGTACCTAGCGTATATAAATACCTATTCGACGATATCCACACGATGGGGTAGAATGAAAAAAAAATCATCCCCACTTCGAATACAAATTATTTTTATTGTAAGATTTTTTTTATTACTGTCCATGGCAGGGCAAATTCATGCCTTAAAGTGCTGCGACCCAAGTCTACTGCCCCAGGCCTATGCTGCTCATAAACTGAACGATGTGGTTGGGGTTGGTGCTACGAATTTCCTCTGTGGTGGAGTATTCGGGCTGCCCAAGGTACCTGTTTCTGTTCTGTTGAAGTGCTGGACAGTCGAGAAGAAGGTGAAGGGGTGTCTCATCCTTCTCCCCGCAGAATCTGCAAATCGTTGTGTCACCAACTCCTATTTTGTTGAGATTTTTGGTGAGCTTTCAGGGCCCAGTTAGGGTTTTGGTAATGACTTTTAGTTGATTCCTACTCATTGAAAGCGCCAGTTCCGCACGCCTTTTGTTAAAGGCCGGGATTAACGCTTTGGAATGCACAAGGTCCGGGATTGCAGCCTATAATAGACGGATATTGTTATCAAGGCCTAGTATGTTTAGCGTTTCAACATAGTCTAGATCTAATTTGGGTAAATTTCAGCTGCAGTCAGGGCTTTCAGTGCAGCCTGACTGACAGAGAAAATTAGGATGTTTTTATGAACTACGTTTATCTCTAGGCTCTCTAGTGAACAACCAATAATGGCGAAGATCTCAGCCGATCTCAGCTAGAACACGGTTGTAAATTCTCTCAAGCAAGCATATTTGCCTGTTGGTGTCATGCCCCCGTAGAATCCAGCCTCTCCTGGTTGTCCTTTCTGGATCCGTCCGTGAACCAAACTATGACATTGGGGTGAACAGTAATTGGGAAATTTCCTTCCCAGTTCTCCCTAGAAGGTATGAAAACCTGGTATAGCTTCGAGAAGTTGTGGTCATGGCATCCGATGCATGGCCAATACCGGTGTCTCAAGTAGAGACTGTTGCAGCTGTCCTAGTAGGGTGGAAGTACATTTCGTCCTGCCAGCCGTCCTGGCCATGAGAGCCTTCTTAGCCTCCATCTGAACAAGAAGAGGAAGAGGAATCAGGTCAATCAGGGCCTCACGTGAAGCAGTGGGCGTCGACGAAAGCGCACCTGTGATTATGAGACAGGCGTCTGTATTTAACAGAGTAATGCAGTTCACCTGCCTGCTTTACCTGCCTTTTGTGCCACACTACGCAGCCGTATGTGGTCATCGGCCTCACTACTGCTGTGTATAGCCACAGAATTGCCTTCGGCCGAAGGCCCCATTTAGAGCTGACAAGTCTCCAACAGGATTCCAGAGCACATCTAGCCTTTTTCGGAATGTGATCGATGTGCTTATTCCAATATCGATATCACAATCGATACATGCCAGTTATTGGTGCGGTGCCGTATGGGACCTGTAAATACTGTAATTTTGAGATCCTGTGTCAGTGGCGTAATAAATGTTGGCTTAGTGCCCTGATTCTAAATAAGGAGATGGTTGGTTACCCAACTTGTATGATGGGAGCAGTCACTTCCCATAATAATTGGAACAATTGGTTCTTCTGCTTTCCGACATGGTCCATCAGTGGTAATAGCTGTGTAGTGGGGTCCGGAGCGTTCCCAGGTAGGTAGAGAGAATACTAGTAGTCCGCCTCCGCTCCCGTCGGGCTCCTCAATGTAAGCAGCTACTATGTCATCTGTACATAAGGAAGAGATGCATAGAAATTTCGTCCTCTTGCTGAAGAGGATGCAAGATCTGGGCCTAAGGCCATGGTGATAATAGAGTTCGTTACCTGCCAATCCAAGGCCCGTCACCGTGTTTCCGTTGACCGATGGCTCATGGATTAAAGCAATATCGAGCTCCTCCCGAATGAACTTCTGGCAGAGCATGTCGGTGGCGGCCTTTGCGTGCCTTAAGTTGACTTGTATTACTTTAATCATTTTTTGTAGTGTCCTTGTGTGGTGTCTAATGTAGTAATGTATGTGTAAGTATGGGTACGTATGTGATTGTGTCTGTCTGTCTGTTAGTCTGTCTGCTGTAGATCGGGTACCCGAAACAGGGTAGGGTGCTCTTGCGCTAGAGAGCGTAGCTGGGTTGGCTTTCGCATAGAGCAAGCGTCAGAAATAACACAAATTTTGGAAGAAATACAAAACACCGTTGCAATGTGCAACATTGTGTTGCACATTGACATTAACCCTTATTTATCTACATTTATTTTTGACATTTCCTTATTTTTATTTTTCTTTTTATTTTTTTATTCATTTTGATATTTAATGTTAATGTATCGACTAGGAAAATGTGAAGGTTGTATCTGGTCTGCCTAGGTACAGTGCGATACAAAAGAGTAGAAATTAATAATTTGGGAAGTAATCAAGATTCTACTTAACGCGAGTCTGACTCGCACTTATATACCAATATTTTACATGTTTACTTATTATTTAGTTATTTTTGTACGAAGTTTTCCAAAGTAAGGGCATTTTGGCCCGTGATAAGTTAAGTCTCTATAACTCCCAAACTAACAAATTTATATAAGCCGAGCAAGAATTCGCAGATTTTTCGTCGGAAAAACCTACCGAAGATTCTTGAAAGAGAATTTTGGAGTTTAAAGATTGACATTGAAGATTAACATTGAAGATTAACATTTGAAGATTAACTTAACATTTGAAGATGGTTATTACAAGAAGTCAGAGTGGGGCCTAGGAGAACCAGCAACCACGTAGAATTCCGCATACGCCACGATCGCCGTCCACTGCCGCTACGAGCCAGCCGCCGCCGACCGAGGGAAGGGCGGATCTGCTTCAAACTATTTTGAAACCAAGACCAGGTACCAGCAAGGCACTTGCAGCCTCGGAAGTACAAACCCTAGCCAGAAAGAAGGCTATTTCAATTAGATCGCGTCGATCGACGGCAAGTGTCGTCGCGCGTATGCATTACGAGGCGGAGGAGAAACTCGCCGCTCTTCGTAAAAAGGAACTGCATATCGAAGCAGAACTTATAAACAAGAAGCTCGCCACTGACGTCGCCGCTGCAGAGGATGGTAGCAGCCCCGACGACGACAAGCCATCAGAACAGGTGGAGCAACGTGTCCGAGCCTGGCTAAGCGAACAGGGTCCCGAACCCGAAGAGGCTAGACAAGAGCCGGTATCAATGAAAGGAAGAGAGACGCCGAAGCCAGAAGCATGCCACCACAGGGAGGAAGACGCGAAACCCAGAAGACGAGATTCGAGTGGTCGGATCAACGCTGTCCACGCTCACCCACACCGCCCACGTCTAGGGCTAATGGGGTGGAACATCTTGCCGAAACATTGGACAAACTGCTGAATCAGCGCCAGTCGCGCCACACAGTTGCCCATATTCTCGGGTGCTCCCACCGAATGGTTGCCATTCAAAGCAGCCATGGAAGACACCACTGCGTTCTACAAGCTCAAGCCGATCGAGAACTTAGCTCGTCTGAGAAGCTGCCTACGCGAAGAAGCAAGGGAAGCCGTGGCACCACTTCTGAGCTTCGCGACGCCGCCCGAACAAATAATGAAGACCTTGGAACAATGCTTCGGTCGGCCCGAAGTCATGGTCGACCGCATGATGGAAGACCTGAAGAAGATACCGAGGCTCGGAGGTTCGGCGGCAGAACTCAACCAATTTGCAGTGAAGATTCAGAACATGGAAGCCATCCTGAGGAAGCTGAGGCACGGGTACCTCTTTAACCCGTTGCTCACGAGAGACATCCTGGAGAAGCTCAGCCTATACGAGAAGAGCAAGTGGTACGACTACGCAGAAGAGACGTCGCGCTTCAGGAACGAGCCCGATGTCGTCCTTCTCTCTGAATTCTTAATGAGAGAAGCGGACAGGGCGCTGCGCTACGGGTTCAGCACGACACCGAAGAAGGAAACACCGCATCCACCTCCTAACAAGAACGAGGCCAGAACAAGAAGGCCAGTCTTCGCGATAGCAGACGAGGGCAGGGATTCGCCGAGTCACGGCCAGCCAAAGAGAATACGTGAAGAGTTGACGAAGTGCCCGATATGTGCCGAAGATCACGCTCTGTTTCGCTGCGCTGCTTTCAAGAAACTCAGCGTGCAGAAGAGATGGGACGCAGTCAAAAAGGAAGGGCTGTGTTTCCGGTGCATACGAAGCAGGCACAGAAGGTACAACTGCAGGGCGAAGCCGTGCGGCGTCAAGGGCTGCAACTTGCCTCACCATGCACTGCTGCACGAAGACAGGTCCGGCGGCGTTCCACAGATCAAGGACGCCGTGATTACCGCATCGGTTACCTCCGACCGTGCAGTGAAGCTCAAGATGAAAAGAATTCAAGTTGTCGGTCCATGGGGCGAAGCGGATATCTTCGCGCTGTTCGACGAGGGCTCGACAGTGACTCTACTGGATAAAGACGTCCCGAAAGCTATCGGCGCAGACGGCCCACCAAGATGCTGAGAATGTATGGGATCAATACCGAGAGGAGAGAAGAAAGAAGCCGACTCGTACAACTTGGCGTACGGGGTCACGACGGTACCAGATATGACATGACTGCGAGAACCGTGGACGGATTGAATCTACTTACTCAGTCCCTCCCGGAATCACTATTGCGACTTGCTCACCTGCACGATCTCAAGAACGAATAGATAAGCTATGAAGACAAGAAACCCCAACTTCTCATTGGCACGGACAACTGGCAGCTCATAGTATCCAGGGAGCTGAGGATCGGCAAGAGGAACCAGCCTGCAGCCTCAAAAACGAAGCTCGGCTGGGTAATCCATGGAAGCATCCCCAGATGCCTCATAAAGCAGGAAAAACACGAGAACATCCTGCACGTGTCTACGATCGAGACCCGAGGCGATCGACTGGAGGAAATGGTGAAGAAACACTTCGAAATAGACGCACGAGGAATAGCGTCCAAGGCAAAGCTGACCAGAATAGCAGCGAGTCATCGACCTCTTTGGCAGAACGACCAAACGAAGGGAAGAAGGTCGATTCGAAGTGGGGCTCCAGTGGCGCAAAGAGGGCGTCACATTACCCCGGGGTTACAACGGGGAGAGCCGAATAATCTGCAGGGCGGAACCGGGACTCTTATAACCGGCTCAACCCAGTGTACAAGGACGGGCTGCTCATATTAGACGGAAGGATCAAAGCAGCTCAGGTGCCGGCAGAGATGAAAAACCCAATCATCCTGGATGGAAGACATCATTTTACAAGGTTACTAGTGGCAAGGGAGCACGCCAGAGCGGGACACGGGAGCCGCGAGAGAGTCGTGAACGACCTCAGGCAGAAGTTTTGGATACTGAAGCTTCGGCCGACGGTGCGTACTATCATGAACAAATGTGCGTTCTGTCGGTTACGACGGGCGCACCCGAGGACCCCCCCAACTGGAGACCTGCCAGTGGAGCGCCTAGGGGCGTTCCAGAGACCATTCTCGTACTGTGGTCTCGACTGTTTCGGCCCGATGACGGTTACCATTGGCGGACGTCGCGAGAAGAGATGAGCTCTTCGAGATGGGGAGCTCTCTTCACATGTCTGACGACACGGGCGGTCCACCTGAAGCTGGTGCACCGCCTCGCTGTCGACGGACTCCACACTGATGGCTATGAGAAGAATGGCAGCGCGGTGAGGATGGCCGTCTGTCATGTACAGCGACAACGGTACGAACTTCAGAGGCGCGGACGTCGAGCTGCGGCAGACGTACGCCGAGTGGGCGCCGGTTATGGCTCAGCTGGGCCTGACTCATCGGATGCAGTGAAAGTTCACACCGCCCGGGGCGCCGAGTCAAGGAGGTGCCTGGGAAAGGATGGTGAGGTCAGTGAAAACCGCCTTGCTAGCTACGCTGAACGAGAAGTCGCCTAAGGAAGAGGTACTCCAGACACTGATGGCCGAGGCGGAGTACTCAGTGAACGCTCGACCGCTCGTTCACGTATCAGTGGACCCCAACGACCTGGAGGCGATTACACCGAATCATTTCCTCCTCGGGTCGTCCACCGGACTGCCGTACGTCGGACCGTGTGTGCCGGCGGACAAGAAAATATGGAAAGTCGCGCAAGCCCTTGCCGACGAGGTCTGGAGGTGCTGGGTGAAGGAATACCTTCCCACGCTCACACCACGCTACGGGACCCCGCAGAGCAGCCGAGCCCTTGTACCGGGGGACCTGGTCGTCGTCGTCGACCCGACGCTGCCGCGTAATACGTGGCCGCGGGGGGTCGTGCACCGGGTCTACCCCGGCCCGGACCGACAAGTGCGCTGTGCGGACGTTCGCACGCGCAGTGGCGTGTTCTGGAGGCCAAAGTCGAAGCTGGCGGTGCTGGAGGAGGCGCCGCAGTCGCAGTTGCGACCACTGGCGGAGTAGATGGAGCCGGGAGCGGAGCGGACGACGCCGGGGGCGGTTCCGGGCGCAGAACGAGCGCCGGAGCGGCCTACAGCGAGCACGGACAGCTCGCAGTCGCCGGAGCAGTCTGCGGCGGGCACGAATAGCTCGCAGTCGCCGCCGGAGCGGCCCGAAGCGAGCACGGACAGCTCGCAGTCGCCGAAGCGGTCTGCGGCGGACACGAACGGCCGCAGTCGTCACCGGACCAGCCTACAGCGAGCTCGAGCAGCTCGCAGACACCGGAGCAGTCCACGGCGGGATCGGCGAACCCGCAGTCACCTGAGGAGGCTGCGTAGATCCTGGCTACTACGCCGGGGGGAGGATGTTAAGGACAGCGGCCTCGTAACGTAATTATACCAGTGAATTAAAATGTGAACGATAAACAAGTGAATTAAACAGTACATAAACTATAACGCTACTACACTCAGTGACAATACATGTATAGATTTCTATAGCATCAGTGTGCAATAAGTCGTGTTAAATGGTGTTTAATGAAATTAAGGTTATTTTGCTTATATATTTTAAACTATAGTGAATTTTAACGTAATTTCTTTTGAGTTATATAGATAAACATAATACCTAACGTGAAGAGTAACGATTTTGATTATATAATAAATAGATACGTAGTTATTAAGAATATAATGGTAAAAATACATAACATTTCATATATGGTGTACCTTAGGTTATAAATATTTTTTATATGAAATAAGATTATTATAAGCATATATAAGCACTTATGTAATTGGGAAAAACAATAAAGAGATTCACACAACGCGTTTCACTTCACCTGGCTCATGAAAAATAGGGAAAATTATGGAAAATAGCCGTATAGAGAGGCAAAAGCGAGACGGCAAATCGGCCCGAAAGAGGCGTACAGGCGCGTCTCTCTATACGACATTGCCATGAGCCAGGTAAGCAAGACGAAAAATGTGAAAAAGGTTCTCCTCAAATAAGTGTTTTACTATCGCCCCGGCTCTGCCCAAATCGGTGTAACCTTGCTATCTTCGAGTCTAATCTAAGCCGGCGGTTGAAACCCTGTGGAATAATACAGTCCCCTACAAATATAATATAACAAAATTTTCACGCGGTTTCAAAATATCACCGTTTAGTTGAGAATTATAGTGTAAAATATGTTGATCATAAATAGATAACAAAAGGTTTTTTATTATTTTGCATTTATAATTTGTCCTTATGCTGTTTAGGTACGAATAAAATTATTACATTTTCTATTTAAATTAATCAAACTTTCGATAAAAAAACAAATATATTTTTTTTCATTCAATGAGTTACATAGAATTATAATCTGAAAATGGCAGACAAGCAATGTGATCACAATCACCGCTATGGGCTGTATAAGTATCCACTCATTAGTTAACAACTAATTAGTTAACCGGACATGGATTTTATTTTAGCGCTTTCGCAAACGAGCAATTCTTGTATATATATTTATTTATATGTTTCTGTGATCTCGAAAACGGCTCTAACGATTTCGCTGAAATTTGGTATATGGTATATAGTAGTTAATTCAGTAAATCATGAATATTCTAATTACTCGTATAGTCGAAAATATTTTTATATATAAAACCGAAGAAGATCCTAAGCTTTAATTATCCGTTTAAATTTTGCCGCTTTACACGCTTGCGTCTATAGCGCCCCCTATTTAACGCTATTTTACGGACACTTTTCATGTATGGAGGTGGTACTCCTTACCTCTATACAGAATGTCCAAAAACTCAACGATAATCTGGGACCGGATGAATGGCCAAGTTACACCAGTTCCGGGAAAAATAAAATAAAAATTCCATATCACTCAGTTCAGCGATAATAGACAATTTTGTAAAAACGTCGAAATTCGACACCCTTGGTCGCATTTTCAAGTCCTGTGATCACCAATGTCACAATTCCGCTGTAATGTTTTTAATTTCAAGATCTTCATTAACGATGCTTTTAATCGCAACTACGAATTAATGCAAAAAACATTGTTAATTTAATAAAATAAGTTAAGTTTTAGTGAGTCATGGTTTACAAAAATATTGTTAGTTAACTTTGACACTTCATTTTGAAAAAAAAATGTTGTACACTACCCTTGGCAAGTTATTTCAAAAGGTGGCGAATTTGATCAAGATTCAAAAATGGTGCAACACTAGCCACTTTTCTTACCATTAAAAAATTTATTTCTAATTTTTTTCAAATTGAGCTCATTTCAAAAATAATAATTGATCCTTTTTTGTATTAACAGATCGGGGTCTCGAGTGTGTGTAATTAACAAAAGTGATAGAATGAGATAGATAGTGACGCTGACAGTTTGTCTCACTCTAGAGCGAGACAGATTGATATTCGACTTTTAGAATGAGCGAGACGGGTAGTGACGCTTGAGGGGTCGTCCGTTCATAACATTTAGTACGCATCGTTTCTTCGTTTACTACGCATCTCTCGTATTCGTGTAACCATCGTACTAACGACTTTGGCTTGTGTTACTTTGGACTTGATACTGTATCCGTACTGACGACTTTGGCTTGTGTTACTTTGGACTTGATACTGCATCCGTACTGACGACTTTGGCTTGTGTTACTTTGGACTTAATACTGTATTCGTACTGACGACATTGGCTTTGCTTTTCTGGACTTTGTGCTGTGAAAATAGTGTGTGAACAACATGCCAGATCTGTACACAGTACAATAATATGCAAATATGCATCTTATCTACGGTGAATGCCGTTGTAATACCTCTGCCGCAGCCAGATTGTATCGCGAGAGATACCACAATGTGCAGCGTCACCCAGATTATCGCGTATTCCAAAATGTGCACGCGTCATACTCGGAAGGACGATTGCCCAGTGTTCGTACGTCCGGTGGAAGACCGCAAAGAGACTATGACGACGTAGTTTTGAATAAAATTCAAAATGACCCCAGCACTTCAGTACGTGCGATAGAACTAGCAACGGGAGTACCGAAAAGTAACGCTCATCGAATTTTAAAACGATACGAATTTCATCCGTATCATGTGCAACGCGTCCAGAGTTTGTTACCACGAGATTACGCACTTAGAATTGATTTCTGCAGGACAATGTTATCGAAAATTCGTGAAGATCCTGAATTCCTAAACAAAATTTTATGGACCGACGAATCTACATTTAAAAGAGACGGTTATTTAAACTTACACAACCTTCATGAATGGCACGTCGAAAATCCGCATTTAATGCGTGAAGACCGATCCCAATACCAATTCAAAGTAAAGATGTGGACTGGAATTTTAAACGGACGAGTAATTTTTTTTGACCATTTGAGCTAACTCAAAATTTAGATGGCGCCACCTATTTGCATTTTCTTCAAAACGATTTGCCAAATTTGTTAGAAGACGCACCGCTCAGTATTCGCAGAGAAATGTGGTTTCAGCAAGATGGTTGTCCGGCGCACTATGCTCGGGCTGTAAGGGATTATTTGAACGCTGATTATCCTGACAGATGGATCGGACGCGGTGGCTCAATTTTATGACCTCCTCGTTCCCCCGATCTAAATCCAGTTAATTCTTTTTTCTGGGGATGCATAAAAGAAAAAGTCTATTCGAAACCAATACAAAATCTATCAGAACTTCGCCAAAAAATTAATGCAGCGTCAGAAGAAAGAAATTAAAGGAATTTGGCACGACTGGTGCAAAGGTCTTTTGTAAGGCGTTGCAGAGCCTGTATTCGTGCCGGAGGCAAACAATTCGAACATTTACTAAAAGTTTTACGACGGTTCGTTCATTGTTTTATTAATTATTATTATGTTTTTTTACAATAAGATTGGTTATTAACTGACTCAATTACCTCTTTACTAAAAATAATAATTTTATTTCAGACCAGAAACAAAAAATAACAAATATAAAAAAAAAATGAGAAATAATAATTTTAGTAGCAAGAAAAGTGGCTAGTGTTGCACCATTTTTAAATCTTGATTAAATGCGCCATCTTTTGAAATAACTTGCCAAAGGTAGTGTACAACATTTTTTTTTTCAAAATGAAGTGTCAAAGTTAACTAACAATATTTTTGTGAACCATGACTCACTAAAACTTAACTTATTTTATTAAATTAACAATATTTTATGCATTAATTCGTAGTTGCAATTAATAGCATCGTTAATGAAGATCTCGAAATTGAAAAAATCACAGCGAAATTGTGACATCGTTGTTCACAGGACTTGAAAATGCGACCAAGGGTGTCGAATTTCGACGTTTTTACAAAATTGTCTATTATCGCTGAACTGAGTGATATGGAATTTTTATTTTATTTTTCCCGGAACTAGTGTAACTTGGCCATTCATCCGGTCCCAGATTATCGTTGAGTTTTGGGACATCCTGTATAAATTTCGGGGGTAAACAATCGATCTAGATTAGTCTTATATTTGGGAAAACGCGTGTATTCGAGTTTTCATGCGTTTTTCTGTCTACGCAGAATATGGTCGCTAATTTCGTCGGCCACTGTCCGTCTGGTTCAGCGGGTTAAGACGCGGACGGCAAGAAATGAGTATTACGGGTTCGAATCCCGCTCGGTGACTTGCTTTTGTTTTTTTTTCTATGTTCAAGTTCATATATAATTTTTTAATTTTTATTGTTCTTAGACATGTTTAAAAAAATGTAGTTAATGTTTGAGATAACAATATATATTTCTCATAAATATGTCTAATATTTACCTATACTGATTACGTGAATAAGATTTATGCTTTCGAGTTTCACCATGTTACAATAAATAGTAATAACCGAGCAAAGCTCGGTCGCCCGGGTACTGTTATATAATAATCATAACACTACTGCCATATCTCTGAGACGATGCCGTTTAAATGGCTGCGATTTTCTTCCTATTAGAAAAACAACTAAGCAGGTGTGTATTGCGCATATATATATATATATATATATATATATATATATATATATATATATATATATATATATATATATATATATATATATATATATATATATATATATATAAAAATTAAACTGACTTCCAGTCAGTCAGAGAAGTCAGTTTAATTTATATATATATAAAAATTAAAGTTATTTTCTTAATAATTCCCCTTGTAAATTTGGCAAAAAATGTAACTATTTCTCTACACAATCTTCATTATTTTGAAGTCGGTACCAGCCCAAACAATATCCTGATAAATCATTATTTTATAGAGCTCACGTTTATGTAGGCTGGTACCGACTTCAAAATTATGAACAATGTGTAGAGAATTAGTTAAAATGTTAGCCAAATTTGAAAGGGGTATTATTTAGAAAATATATTTCTTTCATACCTTTTTATAATTACAGCAAAATAAAATTAATAGCCTAAACTGACCAAGAACATGTCACGACATGTAACTATCAACGCGCAATAGTTTTATTTAAATTACTGGGCATTTTCACTATATGTGACACATGTTTCCAAAATACCAATTTTTTTTAGATATTATCATTTATGGATAGTAATTGTATATACTGATTCCAAATTTAATAAAATTCAAGATTGATGTCTAAGAACGCCAAATAAATGGTTAAAATATCGATATTTTAGGTTTTTTTAAGTAGATCGTTAATAAGTTGTCAGGTTTGTAACAAAAATCAAAAGAAAATTTCAATAAAACCAATCAATAAAACATTTAGGCAGAAACATTTATTAATTTTTAAATGTGTAATCTTGAAAAAAAAATATTTGCTAGTCTCAAATTATGAAATCAAAAATATTATGGCTACATGTTGTTCAGTTTTGTAACAAGTGTTCAATATTCATATTCTTTTTTTAATTTAAACTTACAGTTAGTGAAATAACGTAAATAACATATAACAAAAAATACTTAAATAATTTTTACTTTGACAATTTCTAAAATTATTATTGATATTATAACTTAATAATTAATAAAAATAATTTCCTTCTAAAATATTCTGAGACAGTTACAAAACAGACCTTTAGGTTACAAATCAGACTTTGTAAGGGTACATCCTCACTATACCAAAAACAAAAAATATTATGCAGTTTGTACTTAATTAAAAATAAAAATGTTTATTGAAATAAACGATTAACTTAAATGAACAAAAATTTTGCTTCATACTTCAAGATTTGTATGCAATGCCGATGCTTAGACATGCAGTTTAATTTCTTAGTCACTTTGAAAAATGTTCAGGGTCATAGTAACCGTGAAATTTAACAACTTTCTCCAAGAATTCTCTAAAAAAAATTGGTCCTTCCATACAAAATCCATCAGCTGACTATTGATTTTGCATGGGAGGTCCGATTTTTTTTCATATTTCGATTTTCGACCCATCTTCCTTAGAAAAAGTTTTTTAATTTCACGGGTACTAACTATAAGCCTGAATCTTTTTTCAAGATGACAAAAAAATCAACCTATATATTTAAGGCATATATTCGACTACAATAATTAAAAACCTCTTCCTTAAACTAAATCTTAAACATATAACATTTATTAGACATATAAATTTAGTCAGTCTCATAAACCATGTAATTATTGAACACGCCCAATATTAGCAATAATTCTAAGATAAACAAAATAAAAACATAAACAAATCAGCCTAATAGGCAATTATCACAAATATCTATAATATGTAATGGGCCTCCAATACAAGAAATACAGAACCATAAGTGACATGATATACATTTTCCCATTTGACTATTGACTTTACCAATTTGACATATATTACAAAGCCTACTTTTTTTCGATTTTTTTGGAATGCCTGGTACGATTTTAATTTTTTTAGTACAATCCAAGTTATTACATTTCCGTTTTAATTGCTTATCACCTAATATTGACGATTTGTTAGTTGCACTGTTGTCTTTCGTCAAATCCAAATTTTCACTCATGAGACTCTGGATATTCATAAATACATCAGGCAGTAATTCCTAGTCCTCTATGTCATCTATTAATTGTGAAGGTGATATGTTTTCTCTATTTGCATTTACGTCTCCGGAAAATTGTTTATCGTCTAATAGGGAATGAGTCTGAGGGGAGTAACATAAACAAAGTCCTTTTTTATTTCCACAAAAACAGCTAAGGTCCTTAAATCTTATTTTCCCATCATTCATAGTGATAACTTGGTGCAATTGCATGGTACCTTTTAATGTAATGAGATTTTTAATTTTATCTAAATATTGTTCAATTTTGTCATCGTTCACCAAAAATATTTTAACGGTTTTCATTAATTTTGTCAAAACGTAATACAATTGAGTTGCGTTCGTTACATCATCTCCAAAAGACACACGTTTATCTAAAGTGCGTTTTACACTTTCACCGATACCATATGCAATGCTCTTTCCATGGCCACTTTCAGAAAATGACCATGTGCAATACTCATAACCCATTTCTTTAGGCAGGCAGTTCAGCAATTGAAAGTTTCCTTTCTGTCGGTATTGTGACGTCGGACCGTCGGAATAAAAGTGCAAAATAGTGACCGCTGGGGTTCTCCTTCTAACTTCTTCTAGAATAGGATGTAAGTGACTCCATATCTCTGGTTTATGACCATTATTTGCAGAAATTGTGCAAAATGATTGCATGCTGATGTTCCAAAAAATTGCTCCTGTATGAAGAGTCACTTGAGTTTTCGAATCACCAAAGTGAAGGGCTTGGACTTAATCTCGCATTTTACAATCATAATTTTCACTGAAGTCAAAAATTATAACTGCTTCGTTTTTTATTTAAATTATTAATTTTATTTTGATACTGTTTTTGCTTTAAAACCGAATTATTGCGTCATACATTTTCCTCTTTAGTAATTAATAGTCTTTAGAATTTAACAACCATAGTGGCTCTAAAGTTTTAAATACTTCAATGAACTTTAATAAATTTCTTTAGACCACGTGCCATTTTTAGGGTCCCGTACCCAAAGGGTAAAATGGGACACTATTACTGTGACTTTGCTGTTCGTCCGTCTGTCGCAGGCTGTATATTAACCTTCTTATATCGTGATAGCTCGACAGTTAAAATTTTTACACATGTATGGTGTAAGTATTTTGCCGTTATAACAACAAATACTAAAAACAGAATAAAAAAAATTGAGGCTCATATACAACAAACGTGATTTTTTCCGTTTTGTACGGAACCCCTCATGCCAACTCGCACTTGACCGGTTTTATTTTACACCCGAATTTTATTACTGTTCAGTCCAATTTTATTGCCGTTTAGTCCATCCGTACAGGTCAGAATTAATGTTGCCAACTTAGTTGTTTTACAAAGTTTTACTACTAAATTTTGTATTTTATTAGTTATTAGTTATATTATTATTTTTATTTATTTTATTAGTATTTTATTTCATTTGTAGGAATTTAGTTGTTAGTAGTAGTTTTGTAGAAAATATCTAGACAGTAATCATAATATACAAAATGGCCTGCTTCTATGTGCTATTATGATACCTTGTCATAATAGCACATAGTGTCATAGTAGCACGCATCCGTAAGTCGCTTAAAACTACAGATTTAATTTCTATATACGTAATATTTCCTACTTTATTTTTTTCATTTAACGGTTAAATATTAAAACTGAAAATGTATGTATATTTTTAAACACAAAATCCCTGAAAAAACTTTTAGAGATTCCTAAGTTTAGTAGCTTTTTAAAGTTATTGGTACTCTTTTAGTAGTTTTTAGTAGAAAACGACGCGAGTTTAGTAGTTTCGCAAAAACAGAGTTGGCAACACAGGAACAAATCGCTTCAGTCCATACGGCCGACTGATGGGATCTCGAAATTGCACACAGACGATACGATTTTGCATCCGTTCAGGCCGAACTGAAGGAAAACCGGACCGTGTATGGAGGCCCCTTAAGGCAGCCACAGACGAGAGGCCGATCGTTTCAGTTAGAACTGACGCCTGAACGGATTCGAGCCCATACACGGAAAAAATCGCATCCGACCCAACTGACGTCAGTTCGGCCTGAACGGATTCGAGCACACACACGACACGATTTTGCATCCGTTCAGACCGAACTGAAGGCAGACCGGACCATGTATGGGCCCCTTCAACCTGCGCTCGCAATATGGCCGATGTGATTCGTGACATAATAAATATTATAATTTATAAGTAACTAATTGAAATGTATTAGTGATGTTAATTCCTCTCTCATTATATTACAAAATATTACAGTCGTATTCGACATTAGGTACTTATGTTATTCAATATCAAATAACCAAAATAAAAAAGGAATTATTATATTAATACGTGAAGCAAAAACTTTCTGTACAGTTATGCAAGAGAAGGAGTATGAAATTTGGGCGCTAAATTAAAGTTTACATGGAGAAAGGTGTGCAGAAAGCTATTTTTTTTAATTAATGCTTAGAAATAAAAAAATAAAAATAACAACAACCCACACTACCTCAGCTTATTCACACACACCAATCACCATGCGTTTGATAGACACAATGTTGTTACACATTGGCGTTTGTCAATCTGCCACAACATTTAAATTGTTTTTATTTTCCTATCTATGAGGCAAGGGAACCCTTATAAAGTTCAAAACGAAAAATTATATGAATTATTTCGACCACAGTCCTCTAGTAGGTATTATGCTTGACTCCCTTCCAGCCACTCCCAGTAGGTAGGTGCCACACTTGAGCTTTAAAGCAACCACACGTATATTATATGACTTTACTCATTAGCAAATAGATGTTTCAACAATTAAACATAATGAAGTCTAGAGATAATCCATCTCATAGTCATTATGACTAAGTATGACAATTATTCCATTATTATGTTATTGTGTACTCGCGTTATGTATACTCGCAGCTGGACGTTATTCGAAAGATATAAATTAATACGTGATGATATATTATGATGTAAGGTGACGTAACATCGAATATGCTTCTAGAATTTTGCTGAATATTACAAATACAATGCAAAAAAACTTATGTTATGTTTGTTCAGTACGTTACAAATAACGTGCGGTATTGAATTGTCTAAGATGTTGGTAATACGCCTTTTTCATAATTCCTACTGAACGAGTACTTACATTATAGAGATTATAATAATAATAATATCTATGGACGTTTTCACACCACTTCAATCTGGCCCGTGTTTTGCATCCGATAAACTTGTGTTATACATAAAGTTATGGCGCTTTAATGTATAAAACATTCTAGATTTTTATTATATCATACACAGATTTAATACACTTCCATGACCCAGGAACATTGAAAACTTTTGTTCCCTCGGCGGTATTCCACCCCGCGACCTCCGGCTCGACAACCACTGAGCCACAGAGGTGGTCGATTATAATGATATAGTATGTTAGTAATGCTACGCTCGCGGCTGGATAAACCTGCGATTACAATACAATAGGAATAGTACATTCTACGAACGTCACGTAAATATATAATAATTATTGTGGTGAGTTACAAGTAACAATTACCTACATTAGTTTTAAGAAGCGGGGAAAATCTGGTTTTTAATAATATGACAATATATGTACCTGAGACGACGCGCTTGGCACGCTGAACAAAGGACATGAGACATAGAAAGCTGTAATAGCTCTGAGTTGCGCGGACGCATGCGGTGACCAGCCGGCCGGGAACTCCCGGACATGTGTCGCTGTACATCTACTGGGCTCTAACTGGTTACACCGGTATTTCCAACAGCAAGCCTTTGACGCGGTTTGTTTTTCACCGCTTATATTTGAGATAAATACGTTTAAATAGTTTCACAACATTTAATAACTTAGTGAAATTAACAAAAAAAGTAAATTTATGTGCTACAACTTTCGTTTCGTTCATAACATTTGAAGGTAAATTAAAAAGGAAATAATAAGTAGGTACGTGTAATCAGTGGCATGCTGCTACACCTACTCGACAACCTATTAATAATACGGGTATGCCACGGTTAAGGTACTGGATGATGCATGAGAAGTGCTCACCCGGCAGCCAAGGTCGGTGCGTAAGCTGCATGCGGCTGTTCTAACATATTATTTATTACGATGACGTATTTCCGTGTCACAGTATGAAGTTCTAACGCGAACAAAGTTTCTATCTTTGGGATCGATAACGTAAATAACGTAACAATAAATGCCTAAGTGCCTTTTAATAGTAATTGGTGGGTGGAGCTTTGCACGTTATTGCTGCAAATGTCTGTAAAAATCACAAACGTGTCTCCAGTTAAATGAGCCCACTTTTGAGATTTTTGGGGCCATTATGACCTTTGAAGTATGGTGAAATCAAGATGGCGTAACTTTTTCTTGTATGAAGATGTGTTCTGTCAAATATACGTCATAGCCTATCTTGAGTTTTGAAATCTTTGGTAGAAATAGAACAGGTAGGTAAAGAGAGATACGATACGAAAGGCCAGGAAAAGTGGCAATAGCCACTGTCATAACATGAGGAATCCCCTTTTCCGTTTTTGGGCATTGCACTGCCATATTATTATACCTACTATCAATCATAGTACTATAAATATATATATATATATATATATATATTTTTTTTTTTTTTCTTTCGGTCTGATGTAAGAAATACTTTTATTTTCTTTAATAGGACTATATCTATGTGTTGTTAATATTAGTTTTTTTATGTTTTGTTTATCACATACCATATAATACACATTATATGGTATGTGGTAGTGTAGTTCTAAAAGTGGGATAAATGTTTATTTTTTTATTTATCGGTAATCAAAGGGACAGTAGTCGACTACGGAACCTTATATTTATGTAAATAAATAGCACGTGTCCAGCGCGACACGTGTGTCCACTGTTGTCTGCACACGCACTACCTAACCGCATTTTCTCGAAGCGCTTCGTCGATTTATTTGAATTCTGATAACTTGGGTTTGGATTATATACCCGATGAACGAAACTTTCGAAAAGAGTTAGTAAATATTTTAAAGGTCCCAGAAAACGTTCAAAACCTTTCCAATAATTAAATTAAAGAAGTAGTTAAAGAACGTCTGTGTCCTAAAGCTTACTATAGGGTCAATGATTTTATGGACGATTGCACACCTTGGGAATAGGATGGCCACCTGCAAGGCTGCTTCTATGTACTATAATTATATATCTTGACCTTTGTTAATATTATATAGAATACGTTCTTACATATTAAAAATATAAATATATTTTTTAAAAGATCATTCTTCCATCTTTTTGCTAAAAGATGGCCAAGTGCGAGTTTCTTACGCCGGTCCCCAAACCGGTGGTAGGCATCACGTAGGGACGTTAGGGTAGGGTAGAGAGGGGTAATATTATTAATTAACCTATATGGAAATAAAACTTTGTGAATTTGGATTTGAATTCGGAATATGTTCCCAGTAGCACACTTATTAAAAATATAAAGTTTTTGATTGCATAGCTATTTTCCTCTAGATTTAATTAAAATATAAAATCCCCTGATTTCGTCACTGACTCACTACTGATGATCATCAAAACCTACAGGGAACTTCCGAATACACGACATATGCATGTACCGGGTACGCACAAAATATTCATTTTTAAATAAAGTTTAACGTTACTACAATATTTCAATAAAATCGTTTTAAAGTAGGTAATTTGTTATTACCTAAAAAAATAGAAACATAAGTTTTTGACGTGATAACGTCTTATAAATCGATGAACGCCGGTTGCACGCACGAATAAATGTCACGTTCCGCCTGATTGTCACGTTCCACCTGAGCCGAGCGTGCAAGCGAGAGCGCGGAACAAGCGATAGAGAGGCACGATCGGCCTCAGCGTTCGGTTTGTGATGGCGTTATCACGTAAAATTATCGTCCGTAAACCGACTTAAGAGTAACGCATATCTCAAATAACTTAGCCTCGGCTCGAAGAGTGTGAAATTAAAGCAAACATTAAAAACTTAGCACTGATATGTAATATTATCAACATATTATATCACTAGCTTTTGCTCGCGGCTCCGACCGCGTAAATACAGTATCCCACGGGAGCGCTATACATTATCGGGTTAAAAAGTAGCCTATGTGTTAATCCAGAGCTCAAATTACTACCATACCAAATTTCTACCATACCAAATTTCACCAAAATCCGATCAGTAGTTATGACACGAAAGATTAACAAACACCCATCCATCCATTCATACATCCATATCCATACTCACGAACTTTCAAATTTATAATATTAGTAGGATATAGTAGCAGTAGCAATCTGAAGCCATCAACTTCTACAATATACATCAACAATCAACATCGTTGCCCGTGGTTGGCGAGTGGCGACGTACATGAATGAACATAGAACAAGAATCAAGATTCTTAATTACTATTACAATGGTCATAATTATTTTAATAGATGCTAGACAAAACTTGAAATAATTATAATTTTAAATTAAATGTGTGTGTGTATAAAATGTACTATGTTTATTCATATGCTATGTATAAGCTCGTCGCTTGTCGGTAATATTTGTGCACACCTGTGCAACTTCAAAAACTGTATTGCTAAATATTTGTAGGTACGAGTGTACCTGTGATGAGTAGGTTTAATAAGTGTACACGTAGGAGACGAAGCCGCAGTCCAAAGTCAATGGAAAATTGAAGAAAAAAAAATCGCAAATTCTAGAACATCCTACTATTATTATAAATGTGAAAGTTTGTGAGGATGGATGGATGGATGGATTGATGAATGGATGTTTGTCCATCTTTCGTGTCAAAACTACTTATCGGATTTTGATGAAATTTGAACTCTGTAATACAGAGCTCAAATTACACTTTTTTACACTTTACACACAGACTACTTTTTATCCCGATAAAGTATAGCGCTCCCGTGGGATACTGCATTTACGACCAGCAATAGCTAGTTATATAATATGTTCATAATATTACCTATATAACAGTACTAAGTTTTTAATTTTTCGATTTTTGTAACGTGTTCGTTCGAGAAGAACGGAATTCGATTACATTTGGTATGGTAGTAGTTTATATTCGGGATTTTAACATAGGCTACTCTTCATCCCGAAAAAGTACAGTATTGGGATATTTATGCGGGCGTAGCTGCGGGAAACGGCTAGTTTTATAATATTAAAGTACAGCTTCTGACCGATCATCTTGTCGCTGTTAATGATACAAGTAATAATAACATACTCGTAACATCACTATATACATATTATAAATTTAAGTCCCCCACACTTTCGCATCTGTCTGTCTGTATGTTGCCATAATGCGGTTTTCATCTATCGACAGAGTGGTTCCCGAGGTTAAGGTATATTATATGTTAAGGTCTTGTGGCAATTAATGAAATATGACAATAATTATTGAAGATGTCGTAGGAAGTCAAGCCGCTTACATCGAAAACGCTGCCTAATCCGATGGAGATATAACAAAACAATGTGTGGTGGGGATGTTTCCCTTTTATAGGTTTACAAAATGTCCGCGATGGCCTTATTACCTATGTATATATTTTGTTACTGCAATACCCATTCTAAGTTTCATCACATAACATAATGTAGTAATTTCAGAAGCTATTTAGACGGATACGGTATTAATCCTTATGAAATTAATATATAAATATATATGTTAATTATAAATACGCTAGTCTTTTTAAACATTTCATACATATTGTGATAGTCCTTTACAGTGTAAAGTTAGTTTACACTATACAGTTAAATTATTATCTTAGGAGTTCTCGTAATATAATAAAGAACGCGCTAGAAAATGAATTCAAGCGGTTATAAAGAAGGGTATTATATACTACTTAATTATAAAACCCAGTTTTACTAGTTAAGTAGTATAAGACTAACGACCGCACTCAGAAACATTTAATGCTTACTTAGGGAGTTACTTAGTAGAGATTTTGACAGAAGGTGTATGGACTTTATGTCAAAGTCTGTACTATGTAGCTCCTGTAAGCATTAATTGTTTCTGAGTGCGGCCGTAAGTTTCTTAATTCTTATTATATAGTGGACGACAATCAGAATTTAATAATACAGAACGATAAACAAGAATTAAAATCTTATTCATTTATTTTTTTCGGAGTACGCGGATTTTACCGGTCGTCTATTATAATAAAATTAGCAGACTGAGATGTGAATTCGATGTGATTAGCACTTGTCCAAGAGTGTCCTCAAGTGTATTGCAGCTACACGTAAAAGTTTTCGTTACAAAACAATCACCATCAAAAACTGTTATGATCACGCAAGAGTTTGTGTTCTAAAATCTACTAAGTCGCTGTCGTGATTACTTCTAACGAGTTCTTTAATCACTATGACTATGAGACTTCTATGATTTGAAAATTCACAGTTAACTCGCGTGGCATTGATTCTTTACAAGCGTTTCGATCTATCTAGAATGTATTCGTTCCATTCACCTCAGTGACGTCATTCGCAAGGGAAAAGGGATATGATATTTTTATGCGCATTTCTTACTGACCCGCGAGTAAAACGTAAGTAAAATCACGCGACCGTCCATTAATCTAAGAAGAGCACAATGAAAAAAACCCATGCTTTCGAAATCCGATAATCCAAAGGGTGCCGTATCTCGTAATGATATAAAAGAAGTAAGCTCCTAACACTGAAAATACAACAGGAATATACAAAATAGGTAATCTGGAAACAATCGTGAATACACAGAACGCCTAGTAAAATTGTCTATAGTAACATTTAATATTATTATTTATTTATTTATTATTTATTACCTACTTCATACCAATGAACGAAAAATATAAAATAAAGACTTACAAAACTGTTCTTCAGTTTGTCTGCAGGATCAATAATAATAATCAATCAATATCCAGTGTTTATTTTATTTAGGCGACAGTAAAATCATCCCATTTAAACACTCATGGATATTATAAGTATTCTGGATTCTATTCCATAGTAATAATTAATTATTGAAGAATCCTCGGGTAGTTTGAACTAATGTCAACAAATAGCTTAGGACACCTGTCGACTCAGTCCTCCCGTGACCACGGCTGCTGGATAGTAGCCGAAATGTGGATGAATGAAAGTGAACCACGGTATACAATCCGTAAGTGTAATAATTTACAATGAGTAATATTCGCCTGAACATAAGGAATCAATACGAAAAATTTAAAACAAAATATCGATAAAAAAGTTTGGAATAATTAATGGCCTAAGTCATGTTTTCAATGACAACATAATAATGTAACACGTCGTCTGTTCTAATGATGTTGATATTGTATATTATATTGTAGTTATAATATACTTACAATAGGAAAAACTAGGTGAACGACAACAAAAAATTTTTTTTAAGATCTCAAGATATTTATGAAAAAAGCCCAGATTTTTTTTTTTGCAAAATAAGCCCATTTTGCAAAATAAAATAAAAAAAATAATAAACAAATAAACTGAAAAGGATTTCGCGATAGCGCTTCTGTGAGACTTAATATTAACTATTATTTATTTATCGAACTTTTATCCATCATTCCTGGTAAGATCCTGTTAGTTCGCGTCCGCGTGATGCAGACACGCGTCACGAAAATTTCCAAAGTAATTTTGTACGGAATCCGGTCATTCACGAATCACGTCAGCGGATCAATAATTGATTTGTGCATTATTTTCCGAACTGGTTCTGGGGCGTACGCGTGTGCGTTGCAAAAATTTTATATAAACTCGACATTATCGGGCGGCGACTCATTAGCTGCTCTATTGACCGACGCGTCCGTGCGTCGTGGACATTGCGATTTTTCACCTGTTGTATGACTCGGCGAGCGCGCGAACGTTCAAAATTTTATTTCAAGGGTCTTCTCTTAAATATCAACAGCCAGTGTTTCACTTCCTGTCGGACGGACACAGTGGCGAAGAGACTTTGGTGAATTATACGATATTGTCTGTACGTGTTCAAAAATAAACAGTGGTCCGGACGTGCTTGAATTCATAATCTTACAAATCGATAAACACAGTTTCATCGATTTCGGTGTATATATGTCGTATTGGTCAAAATGAAGGAGCTGCTGCAAATCTGGAGCCGCGTGACGGGCCGCCAGCGTGGGGCGGCGGACGGGCGGGAGCAGCACCAGCGGCGCCGCTCCAAGAAGCTGGACCTGGACTCGTCCACGTTCGAAGCCAACCTGTCAGAGTGCGAGGAGCTCAATCACACGTACAGCGACGACGCTGACTTCAAAGACAAGCAGGATGCCATCATTAACAGGCTGTTCACGAGGAGACAGAGCTATCAGGCAAAGGAATCCAAACGTGAGTTTTTTTTTGTTTAAAAAGAGAAAAAGATCAATTATAAGAGTACCTACACAAATGTGATGTTTGAATAGATTTAACAAAATTAAAAATTTTAAAGAAACTCCCGAATTGTCAAGGGTTGAGCCAGTTGATGATGATGGATTATAGCTATGAACTATCTCGATCATGTCAGCTTTGAAACAAAAAAAAAACTAGTTTAAAATCGGTTCATCCATTTAGGAGCTATGATGCCACGGACAGTCACGTCAAACTTATAACAATTAACACCCCTCTTATTGCGGTGTTCAAATTAACAGTAATCACGAAGTAGATTATTTTGGACTAGCTGACCCGTGCTCACGTCTTTTTAATGATGATGATGAGGATAATAAGTATCCTAAGTTACTAATAACATCAGCTATCTGCCAGTGAAAGTCCTGTGAAAATCGGTCCAGCCGTTTCAGATACATAGGAAAATATAATTATAATTTTATGGGCCGTTAATTAGTTATTTTACTTCTTATTGTTAAGCGTTATATATTAACTAGTCTATTAAATATTAATTAATAAAAATTAAAATTGTTTTTATAGACTAGTGCCACCTGTAAAAGTTAACTGTTGGTTAAATCTCATGTTCCTAACCGGTTGTAAATCTTTGATTTTCAGAAACAACTGTAAAGTATTAATTATATCTTTTATATCTAATATTTTTCTATAGTATTAAAGTTACTTTTTTAGGTACAGTCATTTTGTAAATTATATTTCACGTCTGTGATCGTAAGATTGATTGTTGGATGTAAATGTGGTGAGTGGGAGTATTTTATAATAACTTGAGATGTAATACTTACATAATAATAGTGGGCACTATTGTAGTTGCTGACTGCTGTAGTTATATAGAAAAAGTTATTGTATGTAATTTAGAAAAATATAAAATATCGAAAAGGTAAAGTAAAATCAATTTGCTGATGGTTTTTGGCAAAACTCGTTTTTCTATAGGAAACGTGTCGTAATTTACCTATCTAAAATGAACAGGACCAAAGAAGTCAAATTATTGTTATCGCCACTAGTTGTTAGAAATATTAATATACTAGATGTTGCCCGGGACTATGTACCCGCAAAAGGAAAACTTGCGAAAACTAGGCATTTGGCCGCGATAGAAAATACTGTCCTGCCCTTCCCCGTGTTCTATTCTATATCAATGTCCAATATCATCAAAATCGGTCCTTAGATTTGTAAATGTATGAATACCCGCCGGTCCCAAACTGTTCCCTGTGAAGAACAAAACAGTGGAGGAATTTAAGAACGCAAATAATATTTTGTGAACGTTAGGTACACAATAATAGCTTCCAACAACGAATACCTAAGCCTCCGCGTGGCAATTCTCAGTGCCAGTCATTCAGGTCTACGTCCCGCAGTAGACTTGTGACAGTTTCTATGAGCTGGAGGATTTATATGAGGATTGATCACTCAGTAATAGCAGTATCTTAGGCCTTTCAAATGTACAGATATAAAACATCGATCAGACACCTCACGGTCCTCGGGCAATGGGCATGTCGAGGGGTAATTATCTGTACAATGACATGTCTACAACTTTATTCGCCAGTGTCTCCCGTGGCGCGATTTCCTTACAAAGAAAACTTTCATTGCATATTCATTTGCCGCAGCCGGAAATACTTTCAATATTTACCGGGCAGCTTTATGTCCCGAAATCATAGCGCACAGCCAATACTGAATAACTTCCTATTCAACTTCGAGAAAAAATTTATGGCGGAACTTCGCCCGGAACCAATTTCGACCTACATCATTCATTTTTATTATCTTTCACTTGCATGGGCAGCGAGGGCCTCAGGCCACATGTTTTTGAAATGAAATTTTATTTATTCGGTTTGAAATGGTTACGATTACTGATAATAATTACTTATGACGTTCATATCTATAATTATGCAGCTTGTATGGATTTTTCCGTCGCAGCTCCCGCGGCGGCGGTACAAAATCCATTCAAATCGTAGTGCAGCGGCGCCGCATGCATTTGATTCGCACAAAAATGTGGAATTTGACTTATCCTATCGCTATGTCTACATGTCGCTTGCGATGCCTTATGTCAAATCCCATACATTTTGTTTTCGAATTTCGTCGCAACTCGGTTAAAGGCTCAGGATGCCTAGCAAAAGCGTCATGTGATAAAACATTTGTTTGTAATTGTTGCCACGCCATTAAATCGCCACGCCAAAAGATGGTCCGACCATGATAGCATTAGGTTCCCATCAAAAAGGTGTGTTAATAATTAAAATTTCATCCGTTCAAACATAATCCGGTTTTTGGTAGACATGTAATATTTTAAATTACTACCTGTTTGCTTTTGATTTAGTGTTTGGTTCTCGAACGCTGCGGACTATTCGGTAACTGGTATTGGCATTCGGCACCAGACCTACCCTTATTCACATAAAATAAGCGAATAAAAATATTAGGTCACCTAAAAAATAATTAGGTTCAATTAATCTTTGTTTCTTCTATAATGTTAGGTTTTACATTTTATAAGCAGCGTGTTTCAAACATTTTTTCGACCTGTATACTGTACAGTTAAGTATTTCTAATTCAATATGAATACTGCATATTCATAAATAGTTTTTTTTAATTTCATTGCAAAAACACCTACTTATAGCTAAAACAAAAATACCCTTATAAGGAGAATTTTATTATTATATTTTTTAAGTACTAATAAAGTGTAGCAGACGTACAGTCATCAGATTAGTTATAATTGGAAATGAAATACATTCATAAGTTAGTAAATAATATAGTAGAAAAGGCATGTCGAGAATACTCGTTTTTCAATCATATATCTTATAAGTCATAAACAAAAAAATATGCCAATAAAATTTGCCAATTAAATCAGCAATCGGTAGGCAGTTATGCTTTCTGAATTGGAATAAGTATTAATATATTTAGTCGAAGCTTAATTTGAGCCGGATAGGCTGGAGGTTCAAATATCACAGCCGAATGTATAACCGCTGCCTTTTGAGAGTCAGTTAAAATGTCGGCCGCAACTTACCCCGCCTAACCCGGTCACGTGTAACGGCTCTCGTTAATTTTCCGCAATTAGTTACCGATTATTTCTAGCTATTTATCCTAGCTGTATTCCATAAGATTTGTTATTATTATTTTTTTGTAGCTATCTATTACAATCAATTTAACCAAAACTAAGGATGGGCTATGACGTACATTTGACAGAAGAAATATACGCCATACGCTAAGTTACGCCATCCAGATTTCAGAAGATTTTGTCAAATGCGGACTATTATTATTATACTGCGGAAAGCAAATATCATAATGTATGACAAATGTCCAACCTTGAATGCCCCAAACGACCGCAAATGGAGGGCAGTTTAAGTTTGGACACTTTTTTGCAAATTGCAAAAAAAATTGCAATTTGCAAAAAAGTGCAAATTGATTAGATTATATTTCGAAATATTTAACTCGGCACTGGCAGGTTGTCACATCAACATGAATTATTTATTTATATCAACATAAGTAATAATTAATTTCCTATGATTATAACATTGCTTATTCGTTCACAGTAAATAATTAGATCGGCATGTGTAGGAAAATTCTCAATTTCCTAGGAATATGACATACAACTTATGGGAGAAACTGGCGCATGCTTCGCCAGGTGCGAGGTGTTGTCGCTTATGATGTGTAATGTATATGTATGCGTAACACGCTAATACATTTCCTCCTTTATATCCTTTTAGGTACGACGCTATGCATTAACATAATGTTTCGTTCGTTCGAATAATTATCTTAAGTAATGGAGGTCATTCGACATTCCTTGGGCTATGTAGTTATACTCGTATCTACACATAACTGAAAACGTTAACATCAAAGAAGAAACAAACTGTGTCTATCATTATTCGTTTATGAGCTTAGGGCATAGGCTAATATCTTTTTCCCGCGGCTCCGACCGCGTAAATACAGTATGTCACGGGAGCACTTTACTTTTTCGGTATAAAAATTTGCCTATGTGTTAATCCAGAGCCTAAGCTGAGTCATACCATATTAAGAGTGACAAAATCCATCCATCCATTCATATATATTCACCAACTTTCACACTAATATTATAAAGGGGAAAGGTTTGTTTGTTTGTTTGTATTGAATAGGCTCCGAAACTACTGATCCGTAAGATTTTGATGAAATTTAGCACAGATATAAAGTAGACCACGGGGAAGGACATAGACTACTTTTTATCTCTGCAGAATGCACGGTTTCCGTGGGATTTTCATTTGCGCGTACGAAGTCGCGGGAAACATCTAGTCTGTAATAAATTTGCACTTTATGTTTTTGCTCAGAATAACAAAGGATCGGTAGCTGATCCTTGTGCGGTGTGCGGTGTGCGGTGTGCGGTGTGCGGTGTGCCGTGTGACCCTCGTGTATTGATGACTTGTCCTATTTGTTTTTATTTTGTTGTTATTTTGTATTAATAATAATTATTTATTTAAAAAAATTACTTTTAGAAGTAAGTATAGATAGTTCTGAAAGTCCTAAACTAAATAGTTTAAGATTTCGTAGTTTCATTTGATTCCCATAAAATTAAATTACGTAACACGTACACAATACACATATTACATTTGTCGTTGCGCTGCATACTAAGGCGGGTCAATAAGTCCGTGACTTTTTGAATTTCTAACCTCCTTACTGAAAAAGCAACACTACTCCTGTCAACAGGCATCTGTCAGTTGACTCCTATCAAAATTTGAACTTGCTGCGTCAGTTAGTTTGTGTTTTACAGCTATCTTTATCAGACTATCCAGTAACTTAAGGAAACAATGGAAAAAAGTGAATTTCGTGTGCTTATTAAGCATTATTTTTTGCGAAAAAAAACCATTACCGAGACCAAGGCTAAGCTTGATAAATACTATGGGGACTCTGCACCATCGATTTCAATGGTAAAAAAGTGGTTTACTGAATTTCGTTGTGGCCTTACAAGCACTGAAGATGCCGAACGTCCTGGACGCCCAGTTGAGGTCTCTACACCCGAAACAATCGAAAAAATTCACGATATGGTGTTGGCCGACCGAAGATTGAAAGTGCAAGAGATTGTGGAAGCCATAGGCATCTCTCATGGCTCAGTGGTTTCAATTTTGAATGATCACTTGGGCATGAGAAAGCTTTCCGCAAGATGGGTGCCGCGTTTGCTCACAGTCGACCACAAACGCAATCGTGTAACAACTTCACAGGAAGGTTTGGCGTTGTTTAATCACAATATGGAGGAGTTTTGTAACCGTGGACGAAACATGTATCCATCACAATACACCAGAGACCAAACAACAGTCAAAACAGTGTGTTTCTAAGGGTGAATCGGCGCCAAAGAAGGCCAAGGTGGGTTTGTCAGCCAATAAAGTTATGGCGACTGTTTTTTGGGATGCACGTGGGATAATCCACATTGACTATCTTCAAAAGGGAAGAACAATTAATGGGGAATATTATGCCAACTTATTGGACCGCTTTAATGAGGATTTGAAAAAAAACCGACCTCATTTGGCCAAGAAAAAAGTTCTTTTTCACTAAGACAATGCAAGGGTGCACACATGTGCAGTTGCCATGGCAAAAATCCATGAATTGGGCTATGAATTGCTCCCACATCCACCCTATTCTCAAGATTTGGCTCCGAGTGACTACTTCTTGTTCCCAAACCTGAAAAAATGGCTCGGTGGAAAAAGATTTGACTCCAATGATGAAGTCATCTCGCAAACAAAGGCCTATTTTGAGGACCTCGACAAATCATATGTTTTGGAAGGGATAAAAAAATTGGAGAATCGTTGGACAAAGTGTATAGAGCTAAAGGGGGACTACGTTGAAAAATAAAATGATTTATTTATCAAAAAATCTGTGTTTTATTCCAAAAGTCACGGACTTATTGACCCGCCCTCGTACCTACATAAGTTTAATTGAGTAGGAACATTATTCTAAATATTTTTCTAGAAAAGGTTACAAATAACAATCTAATGAGGTGATCCACATATTTTATTCTTTTTATCTTCTAAATTTATTTAAAATTCAGATTCTGTTAGGCAATAGATATGTTCAATATTTCGTTTATAATATAAAGTATTGCCTTACTTAACGTAACGCTTTATTTATTATATAGATTGGGCTTTTTTTCGCAATTGCGCTGCTTTTGATGCACAACTTGAAAAAAATACGCCATTGACCACATTTTTGGGAACAACCCTAAAATCTTTTAACGAAGGTCGAAATTTTCACTTTTTTGATGTCGTATTGTGAAAAATTGGTGGGCAATAAAAACCGGGCCAAAAAGCAACCTGATTCGATTTCAGCAACCAAAAATACATAAGATTTAAGTAAATGCGTCGAAAAACTTATTCAAACACTTTTTTCTTGGTCTGTGTTATTATTTAACAGATCATTTAAATTATAATCACGTAGGAAATAATATGTTTTATTTTAAAATGGTTTTAGAATAATATTCTTTAGCATATTATATCTATTCGACTAATGTAGGAAGTAAAATCAAGTTTTACTAAATTAAGAATTGTGTTTTGCATTTGTACTGTCTTATGTCGAGTTAACATTTTGATGCAAACACTTTAGAATATTATTTCCAAGAGATTTTGTATCATCCTACTAATATTAAAAATGTCAAAGCGTGGATGTTTGTTACGCTTTCACCCAAAAACTACTGAACGGATTTCGATGAAATTCGGTATGGTAGTAGTTTAGACTTTGGATTAAAACATAGGCTACTTTTTATCCCGAAAAAGTAGTGTTCCCGAGGGATACTATACTTACGCGGGCGGAGCCGCGAGCAACAGCTAGTATTAATTATAGTATAGGTAATTACTAAATATAATATTACGTAAGCACACAAGACAGAAGGTACTTACTAAGGTACTTTACTTTACTTATTTTCGATGATGTGGGGCGTGGGAGGCGTCATGTATTTAAACGTGTCCAAAAACAACATTTTTAGATTATATTTTATTATTATGTGTGCCCGATTGTTTTAATATATTAATTAAAATCATATGAATAGCTTTTCAGCTTACCTATACTACATCAACAATGCAACCTTGGAATTATTTTATACAATCCTGCTTCCGAGATCAGCAATTCTGAGTAGATAAGACGTGACGTATATCCGAAAAGCGAAACATTGCAAAATTACTAAACACAAATTGGTTTATTAAAGAGAAAACATCAGGAGGCAGCCCATTTTGCATTTGTGGGATTCCCAAAATTCTGTTTGACCCAGCTATATTTTATTTAAACATATTGATATTAACTTTCTATCATAATCCTCGAACTTTCTTTTCTATATCACATCTATAGCGTCAAAGTCATAAAGTTGATTTTGTTTTTAATTGTATATCTAATCGGAGCTTTCAGAAAAAATATAATATTTTGCAGTTAAATAGAATATTTGACATTGAATTTGACACCTCACAAATTCTTAAATTATTAAGATGTACAGCAGGCACTTATAATAATATAATGCCGATGTTAACACTAGCGACCCACCCCGGCTTCGCACCGGTATAATGTATTAGATATTTAGTATGCAGGGAGTTTTGAGGGATTAATAGTCGATGTAGCTAAGTGTTATCCCTGGAAAACTACATTTTCTTTCGTTGTGGAACAATATAGATATCAACAATTTTGACACTATTACATCAGTCTGATTGGCAGTTAGCAGTTAGGTAGGTATGTGGTGGGTTCGGATCCCGGGGAGATAAATATTTTATTGATTTCACCGAACTCCGAGCATAGCTCGGTTACCCAGGTACTTCAAAATATAAACCTTCCTCTTGAATCACTGTCTGTTGCTGAAAACTGCATTAAATCCATTGAGTTTTTTAAAAGATTTTAACGAACAGAAAGCGGAAGCGACTTAATTTTTAAACATCACTTTAAATGAAACAATTCTGGAAACAAAGGATAGGCATTAAGTCCGCCTTCTCTACCAGTCACCCAGGGTGATGCAGATTGCAGATAGGACATAATAGGCGCATTTATTGTAATCTAAGTACCTACATAATATATTCTAATATATCATAACATAATAACAAATACTTCTAAATTTAATATATAAATAAAAAAAATGTTTATTAAAACATACATACAAACATATTTCGCATAGTATAAATTCCTTTTTATATATTCATATACTCATTTGCTATACACTGCAGTGTATACTAAGCAAAGATTTTGACTGAAAGAGGTATGTTACGCCTGGCCTCGGTAATGAATTGATGACAGATAAATTGCTAAAGTTTAGCGACGGCGGGTTCCGTGATGTAAGGGTCCCCGTCCTGTACTATACCCGCGGCCTTGCCGGCCTGACCTTGATAAGTTTGTTTATAAATATATTGTAAACATTTATTGACCCAATAATTGTTTGCCTTAAGATAGAGGCCACGATTTGCACGCGAAGCTTGACAAATTTTAATAAGTTATTTACTTATAATCTCTCTCATACTTTACACAAACTACAAAGATGAAGTTAATACCGTGTAGTACCGTATAGTACCGTGTAGTACCTTGTAGTACCGTGTAATACCGTGTAGTACCGTGTAGTACCGTGTAGTACCGTGTAATACCGTGCAGTACCGTGTAGTACCGTGTAGTACCGTTTAGTACCGTGTAGTACCGTACAGTACCGTGTAATACCGTGTAGTACCGTGTAATACCATGTAGTACCGTGTAGTACCGTGTAGTACCGTGTAGTACCGTGTAGTACCGTGTAGTACCGTGTAGTACCGTGTAATACCGTGTAGTACCGTGTAACCGTGTACCACACCAAATGTCGGTGTACGGCCTGAGTCCTGGCCCATGGGCGCGAACTTCTCGAAGGTAGAGCAGGATTGCGAATGTGAGACATTTTTGGTAAACTTTTAACTATTCATAAATGAAGCATGTGTCAACAGTCACATACCACAGTGCATGATGCCATTCTATGAAATTTGAAAACATTTTTTTTTCTTAAACTAAACATCCAAAATATAAATTACAATTTATAGTTGTGGTCTATTCGTGTTAAGAAGGCGGTGAATTATGCGCACATACGTCAAAATGGCTTCCTTTATTTGGTTAAAAATAAGACAGCTTATACTGTGTCATTGGTCAATTTTGACATTTGTACGCATGGTTCACTGCCTTCTTAAAGTGAATCCTGCTACTATTATAAATGTGAAAATTTGTAAGGATGTATGGATAGGTGTTGTTACTCTTTCACGCAAAAACTACTGAACGGATTTCGATGAAATTTGGTATGGTAGTAATTTAGGCTTTTTCGAAAGGGTCTACGCTAAGGGTTAAGACCGCTGTAGCTAAATCAGACTATAACTAGCCTAGTGGCTAGTTTATTTGGTAAGAGTCGATGGGAGGGTTTGACCCTCCCTAACATCAACCGGGTGATGTTCAGACCGGATATTGGGGACAGCTACGGATTGTGAGCTATTATTATGACAGGGGAGACGCGGGTCTCTCCTGCTAAGGGGTCAGACCCCTTCCTCACTCGCTGATGAGTGAGGTTGCTCGCGCGCGGTAGCAGAAACTAGCGGCGTGCGAGTTATCGCGATAGAGGAGCTCTCGTTTTGATTGGTATCGGTACTGAGAGGGCCGTCCCTCTCCCCTTCCGCGTACGGTCGGGATGACTCGCACGCGTAAGTCCTAATGTCGATGAGGTTCGCGGTATTGGTAGAGCTCTCTATATCAATATCGCGGTCGCGGACACTATTTGGAAGTGTACCTAGTCTACTAGGATGCGAACTCGAACTCGGGTTCGGGTCTGGTCCCGTGTTAGGGTCGGTCTGTACGTGTTGTCGTGTCGGATGTGGGACCTCGGGGTAGGCGCCGGCGTCGACCCCGGTGCGATACTAACCTCGCGGGTGCGTGTGATTTGTGTTTACGTAATTACTGTACACAGTACGTTACGTATTTTGTGATCGGGTCAACGGGATCGGCTAAGATATGCTTAGGCCGTTTGTACGGGTGTCGGAAAGTATGTGCGTCGTGATCATAGTTTAGGGCCTTTTGGATAAGGGGGTTTGGATGATTTTTGCCTTTATCAAAGAATCTCTCTACGAGTTCCTTGATATAGCCTTTGATAGTGACGAGCTCGCAGTCCCTATGCAAGTCGATGTTACGCAGGTACCAGGGGGCGCCTGTTGCCATGCGTAGGAACCGGTTTTGGACTCTTTGCAAACGGTCCAGTTGAGACTCGCTTATCTGTGCGAAATAGACGCACGCATAAGTGAGTATCGTTCTAATGCAAACTTTACACAATACATTGTATAAAGTTTGCATTAGAAAGAAATGTCCCTAAGACATAAGCTTACAAGCTTATGTCTTAGGGACATTTTGCTTCGCGAATTAATTAGCGGATATAATTTGAAAAGTATAAATTTCGCTTTACGTAATGTATTACTGATGTGACTCGAAAACGTCATCGACTTGTTTAGTACCTACTACGCCCAAATATTTGACCTGAGTGACCTCAGGGATTATGTTGCCGTGCAGGCTAATAGAGCTCATTAGTTTACGGGGGCAAGTACGCCTTACTTTACTGCACTTTTAATATCGAATTGGATGGCTTTTGTCGGGATTAACTTCTATTCTCCATTTGGAGAACCATTTACCGAGAGCGGTAACTGACTCCTGGAGGGCTTTAGACGCGGTACTGGCTCGTATGTGGGAATAATAAAGGGCTGTGTCGTCCGCGAACATAGCTAATTGCACCTTAGCGTGTTTAGGCTTGTCACTAGTATACAGGTTATATAGGGAGGGCGAGAGGACCGAGCCCTGCGGTACTCCCGCCTTCATATATCATGGCGACGGCAGTGCGCCTTCTACGCGGAAATAAAATTTACGATTTTTTTAAAAGTTACTAATTAGTAATATAAGCTAATCGGGTATTCCCATTTGATAGAGTTTGTATAACAGTCCGTTATGCCAAATTTTATCAAAAGCTTTTGCAATGTCAAAGAATACGGCGCATGTCGTCTTCGTGACTAGATTGGAGGACTTTGATGTTTTCCGCTAATAATTTATAGTCTACTATCTTCCTAGTACTAGAATTGTTGGGGTTAAGACTACCAAGTGTAATCGTAACCGGTCTGTGGTCCGAGTTAAGCTCGTGGAGAGTCTCAATATAGATATTGAGAGAAACATTTTTTACTAAAGCTATGTCTATCATACTAGGATCGCGTATGACACCGTTGATGTTTTCATTGATGTCATAGCGAGTGGGGTCAGTGGGAGCTAATAGTGCAAAATCTAGAGTATCGGTTAGTCTACAAAGAATGACGCTGTTTCTATTGTTACGTACGTTGCCCCATTCAGTGTGTTTGCAATTTAGGTCGCCGGCAATGATGACAGCGTTGCCTAAGTTAAATAGCGACTGTAGATCGCTAGAATGTAGTTCTTTGTTGCACGCTAAGTACGCGCTTACTAATACAATTCGTCCGTGACCGGACATACTAATCTGGCAAACAGATGTTTCTAAAGTTAACAATGGCGGTGGCTCTAGGGGAATACAATGCAAGGATTTTTTATAGTAAATAAGAGTGTCTCCGAGCTGGGATCAAGTTCTATCGTTTCTGACTATTTTGTAGTTTGCTATTTTAGGGCTCCTCATCCTAGGTTTTAAAAACGTCTCCTGCACTAGAAGAATGTCGACATTTTGGCTGCTTACAAAATCGCGAATTTCGCTTATGTTATTCCTAATGCCGTTCGTATTGAACGACACTACGCGTAACGAGTGCGGCTTTGTCCTTCCGGAAGGCTCCATTAATTACCGTTGGTGGAGAGAGCCTTGATCTGACGGATTAAGACCTGATGGTCTGACAAAGCTTGGATGCGGTCTGTGGCCGATCCTTTTAGCTTTGTCGCTAAAATAGAAAGTTGCTTAAGAACTGCTGGACGAAAGATAGGTCTGCAGTGAAGCTGGGAGTCGGGGGGGGGGGCGTGGGCTTAGGCGCTTTGGGCGCGGAGGGCATGGCCTTACTGGGGAGAGCGGGGAAAACCGCTAACTCCGAACAACGATTCTGCGCGGGCTTGAACCATTCAGATTGGGAGGGTAGGGGGGCAGGGACGAATCTCTATTTGGGGGGGGGGGCACCTTTCGTCTGTGGTGCAATTCGCTTTTTTACTTTGGGTGCTTTTTTGCACCCTCTGTAATTGGCGGGGTGTCCTTGGGACTTATAGAGAACACAGCTGGGGGGTTCGGACTCCTTAGCTGGGCTCTTACGGGGACAGTCAGAGGTGCCGTGGTCACCGAGGCACTTAACACAACGCGGTCTAGCTTGGCAATTCCGAACCGAGTGCCCGTAAAGTTGGCATCGAGTACCATATTGTACTCGTGTTTTTTAATAGGATGGTACATACGATGTACCTCTATGGCGGGATAACCCTGGGACTGGATCTCCATGAGTACCTCTTTTGAGGAGAGGCACTCCAATAATGTGTCCCGGCGACTCCGGTAATGACGACGCGCAGAAGGCGCTCGGAGGCCAGAAGGCCTGGGTGGCCAGAGGGGCCGGGGGGGCCGATGGGGTAACGGGGGCCGCGGAGCCATCAGCCTGCACGGTTTTCCTGCTTTTAGGGACCGATTTGGTCGGGGAAGATAAGACTGGAGAGGAGGTGCCCTCTGGGCGCTTCCTCTTCTTCGTCTTCTTATATTTGACGCTAGTGAACACGCCTTGTTCACTACGGTCGGATTCTTGCTCTGAGCAACATCTCTGAAGGAGATGATAGGGGTTCGTTATCAGCCGGAATTAACGGGACGTCACTATCGGGCGACGCTGGTGAGTCTGCTTCGTGCATGCGCACGAAGCGTTTCCACTTGGACGCGACATCGGGGACTTCTAATTTTAAAAACTCCAGGAACTTTCTAATTATGGCGTCAGACATAATTAGGAAGTTTATCCCGGAAGTGGGATTCTGCTCTCTAATTAAATATTGGGGATACAGCCCCTCCCGGCGACCGGGAGGGAAGGTGTGTAGGGAGGAAAAACTCCTCGTATAGTGTGCCTAAGCGTGTCACGGTACTTACAATTGTTCCTCGGGCGGCTGGAACTCACTCACAAACGTTACGCTAAACACTAGGGCGCTAGTGTTCGCGAACGAGACGCGGCGGAGAGCGAGCAGAAGGCTCGCGCTAAAAACGAGACGGACGATGCGACCGGTCGCACGCTCGTCCTAACGCGGCGATAACTACGCGGCGGGTGTGCGAGCAGAAGGCTCGCACTAAAGAGCGAGACGGACGATGCGAGCGGTCGCACGATTCGTCCGGTAGGCGGCGGTCGTGGCGCGGCGCGTGACACGGTACGGCACGGGTCGGGCAGCAAGGCGGTTGGGTGGCGCCTTGTCCTCTTCACTCTTGAGTCTTCGGTCTTCTTTCTTCCTATGGTTACACTTTCGCGAGCGATGTCATACGCGACAGAGCGAGAGCGCAATGAGAGAGCGCTTAACGACGGCAACGATCGGAACGAGCGGAGCTGTTCGTCGGACGGTGTCCGAGAGCAGAATGCTCTGGATTAATACATAGGCTACTTTTATCCCGGAAAAGTACAGTATTCCCGTAGGATACCCTATACTATATTTACGCGGGCGGCGCCGCGGGAAAAAGCTAGTAGACTATAAAGCTATAGTAGGGATGTTGACTAATGTGGAATATCACATTTTTATAAATTAATTGAGTTGATTAAAGATACATAAATCTAAAAGAAATAGGTATTTTTATTGACGCGATTAAAAATTATGAGCAAACAAAAAAATATATTGTCATCTATTTCTAGCAAAACGATTTGTTACGCCACAAGTTGCTACCGCCATACATTTTGTAATGACAAATGTTCGGCGGGTGCAACTCGTGACGTCACAGGCCGATATATCGCTCTCTTTCATATTGTAAATTTAAATTGTTTGTATCTTCGTTATTTTTTAAGATATACTCGTACCAAAATGGGTTCTAGATTGTTTATTAACATGTTGTTTTACTGATTGTTTTAAAATTGGAAAAAGAAATTGCACCGCGACATAATCCGTAAGTGTTTAAAACAATGAACAATATTCGCGTAAACCTAAGAAATCAATATGTTGTTTTACATCAAATAGACGAAAAAAAAATTTTAGGCAACATGTCTCTTAGTGACGCGTATTTCATTTGCTGTAGAAATTGTCTCCAAATAACTTAATTTACACATTAATTATCATAGGTGTCATGTATACAAATCAAAAGCTTGTTTATATTTATATAACTATTTGTTTGTTTGAAGACGGAAAGTTTTTTTTTCGCACGGTCCGGAAATACAAAACACAAACACTATAAACAAAAAATTGATCTTAAAGGTCGCTACTAATCTTATCTTCGATGACAGTAGTTTTTATAAATTAGGTATGTCTTATTTGGATTCAGATGTTCAGCCACTGCATCGTGATTTTGTTTTCGAACGGAAGAGTATAAAAGAGACAATTAAAGTTGATTCTGAGGATCGTGTGCTAAGAAAGCTAATATATTTTTTTTATGATACTCAGTAATACATAAAATTAATAAGAATAATAACAACACACACTATCTTAGATTACTACTGTGCTTTTGATATGGATAGATACAATTTCGTTATACGTTGACTTGTCAAACTGTCACACTTACATTATTTTCTATCTAAGAGGCAAAAAAACTCTTATAAAGTTCAAACTTAAGAATTATATGAAATATTATTGGCGAATTTCGACCACAGGGCGACCTGTAGTAATATGATAATATGCATCAAGATAATATGCATCAAGATAATATGCATCAATATAATATGCATCAAGATAATATGCATCAAGATAATATGCATCAAGATAATATAAAACTGAAACATGACAAATAGAGATCTAGCAGACATTCACTCCTCTTTACCCGATTGCCGGAGAAGGGAGGATTTTGTTCCTTTTCTACATAATGCACCTAGTCTAGGTATTGCTACGATGTTTCAGTTCACATATAACTGGTGTACTTAATAAAACAGTACCTGGGTTACCGAGATTTGCTCGAGTTGTGATAAATTTAAATAAATAAAAAGACTCGCAAAAACATTTATTGACCGGGATTCGAACCCACCACATTCCGAATTTTCGAACAAAGCAACAATTATACATACGCATACCAGTCAATATATATATATATATATATATATATATATATATATATATATATATATATATATATATATATATATATATATATATATATATATATATATATATATATATATATTGTTGCACGAGGAATGAAAAAACATATGTAGCTTACAAAGCGCGGTTTCTCAGGGATAAGACGGTTGACTGGTAGAGAATGCCATATGACATTAAGTCCGCCTATGTTACACCTGTTTTTGTGCATTAAGTGTAAATAAATAAATAGGACCTAGCTAGACAAAATTTTCTCCCATATATATGGGATATACACAAGATTGTCTCGTGTAAAGTATAAGATAAGATTTCTGATATAAATTAACGTATCATGTAGGAATAGGAATTAGGACAGGAGTTAATATATTATGTATACACAGTCCACACATTAATTTTATTGTCCAGTCCACAATTAACTTTCTGTAGTTTCTATAGAATTACTAATTTATAAAGATATTATGTCTTGTTTTCAATGGAAAATCACTATGTTACTAACACAACAACAACATAAAAGTTGTTCAAAGATCAAGTTAACTCAGGATCAGATTAAATCACCGTTTAAGATAATAATAGATCATAGTTAGTATCAAGTTTTACGAGCCGACACAAAAGCGTTTGCTAATAATTGATTTGGTGAGACTTCTTCGTAATGGATTATATACATAATGTCGTGTTATATACTGAATATAAGTATATATAATAATATCATAACGAGGATTGATTTGATTTTTGTATGTTTGTTTACATCGAATAGATTGCGAAACTACTGGCCCATTTTTGTTGAAATTTGGTACAGAAATACAGTGGGCCAGGGGAAAGGACATAGGCTACTTTTTATCGCGACAAAATGTTCAGTGACCTACTGCGGGATTTCCTTTTGCGCGCACGAAAGTCGCAGGCCGCGGGCCACATCTAGAAATTAATAAAATTTGTGATTGGACATGTGATTATACAATTTCACTGTTGGAAATAAAATTTGACATCGATATTTTTATTATGGACTTGACTGTGACTAAGGCTTAGTCTTTTAATAACTATCTCAGATTGAGAATTTATTTGAAGTAATGCAGAATACAGTTATGTGGAATGAACCTTGTCGGTGCTCGGGTAATCTTGATGCATCGACATTCGACACTCGAGGCGGGTGGGGATTTGACCCCTTAGTGGGTCAATCTGACCTGACCTCGCATGACCCTGCCCTAGGGGGCACTTTATCGTTGCCGAGCACCCATGGTTCACCTCTCGATACCCTGATACAATACTAGGTCACTAACCTAACCCTACATGCCTTTTTTATTAACGGGGCATTTTGATTTTTTTCAATTTTCTCCCCTGTCTCACCGCTACGTAATTAAAGAGGTTTTGATTTTTTAGTCCTTGACTAGGTACAGATGTTCAATAACTACATCGTCTTTCAGGAGAATACCTAGGTAAGTATATAGATTTAAATCATTTTAAAGAACTGGGTGCCGTAAACGTGACAAAGGTGTAATAATTTTCATTATGGTGACTAATCTGTTCTAAACGCTTAGAAGCATCAGCATTTTTTCATTTGAAATAAATACGACATACTGAACATGACAATCATAGAATGAAAACCAGTTAATTGCAATTTAAAATTCCTACATCATAAGAAATAAATCATTCGACCTTGTTACTACTACGGCAAAACTCTCCGTAGTAAGTGACGTAGGTACGTTCGCCGGGACAGCCCTATGCTAATTATGTGTGTCGATATCGATGAGAAAAATGTTTTATTTTTTAACTTGTATGGCAAACGCTGTTTCCGGGAATTGTGTCCTGGTTCATAATATATTGTAATTACTTTTGGCTTATATTTTCTTTCTGAAATTGAAATTTTAAGTTAATTTCTTATTAAGGTACAATTATGTTTATACAAATAACCACCTATTTGTTTTACCAATTTTTTTTTTTTATACCTCAATCTTTCATTGATCAAGTCTTAATTATCCATCATATCAATATGAAAACTGCTCAAAGCCGTTTGTGAAGATATAATAAGGACCTGGACACATATTTTACAGTGGTGCTTTATAGAAAAAAGAAATTCATGATATTATTTTAATAACTTCCATCCATATTCCAACCAAAAGCTAACGATCATTATTAGTTTCAATTTTAAATTATGCTAAAAATCAAGCTTTTAATCGCGAAGATCATAATATTATAATCATAGTCTAATAATAATTAAGTTTTATTTCCTTCATGTTTAAGTTCTTAAAACGCAAACAATTTAACTTATTGTTTCAAAAACAAGATCATAATATTTCTATTTAAATTTCTATTTATCGCTTATAAGTAAATAGAAGAGATAAACTAAAAGTGTAATAAAATCTTAAATAGAGGTAAATATTTTTTAAAAGTAATCACTAATCATCAAATATTAATATCGTAATGAGAAATGACGTAAAAGCCTAACAGGTGATTTCTATCCAATCTCACAAATCACATTTAAATTTATAAAACAAGAAAAAGAATCGACACGGATGTGCATCACTAGTCTGTGTAGTACCGATAATTATTATGAATCGCCTACGTTTCCACTACAAACTCCCAAGTTTAATTCATTACTCCGAGACAAAAAGTCAGTATCGTCATATTAAGTAACTGTTCATTTTTGCTGGCGCTACGGGACTTTTTATGTTTTCCATTATTTTGATTGTGTCATTGTTTTGCTGACCCCGTATTCGATACTTTATGTCATATTTACCTGTTGTGTCATCAGAATCAGCATGGACAGTAGATTACTGGGCGACACGTCATATCCCTAAATTCAAGAGAGAGAGAGAGAGAGAGTGAGACAGTAACAAGTCGACAAACGTACAGTACGACCACGTGCATAAAGTCACTCGACAATTATAGTTTTTCTATGAAAATAGATTATCTACCTATTGTGTTATATTGATGATGGTGTGCAGAAAGCGATTATTTATAAAAATAAAACTAAGAAATACATAAAATTAATAAAAAAAACAACATCACAAGTTAATAATATATAAGATAGGTTGTGAATTACAACCTATCTTAGATATATAATAGGTTGTGATTCACAACCTATCTTAGATATTATTAATATACATTACTGTGCGTTTGATAAGGATAGATCACATTATAGATACAATTTTGTTACACATTGACGTTAGTCGATCATCAGATGATTTATGGATTACTGAAAGACGTTAAGAACTCGGTAGTACTGTATTTGAATGGATAACAACTAACAACAGATAGAGAGCTCGTTGGGTTTGAAGTTGCATGTGAGCGGTCACACTAAGCGCCTGACCTAGAACTTGGCCCGCTGGCCACCACGGCGCGCCGCCGCCGCCGCGCCGCCGCGCCGGAGGTGTGTGCCTTTGGTCTTATGTTATTTATAATTCGCTTAGTCAAGCGAGTCTGAGCATCATTATCAGCGTCCATATCAGAACAATTTGTTAGATTGTTTATCGTTTGTTGAAGTTCTATAAACACTTTTTTAGACAAATACGAAGATAAACAACCCCGCACGACCTGTTTATATGGATGTAAAAAGCACTCTAATTAAGTAAGTAAGAAACGTTATTATTTGAATATCACATAACAATAACAAAAATATTCCACAATTTTTTGTGCCAAATAAATTATATTATTTATTAATTACAATAATTATATATTAATTAGGTACAATAATGGATTTTAAGCAAAACTTGGGATTCCCGCAGTGTAATTTAGACATAAATAATTAAAGTGTTTTTACTAAATAATATACGTTGGTCTGCAAAAACAATGGAGGCTTGGGACAATTATCAAGTAATTCTTTTGTTTAGCACAATCCGAAAAAGTGTTTACCACTGTTGATATGATTTTATAAATAGAACATAATTTATTTTACCATGAAATACAGATATTATTTAGGTTAATATAAACATCAAAACGTTCAGGTTTTGATAATATCCATAGTAAATATGGTATTTTCAAAACCTGAACGTTTTCTATATTTACGAGTACCAGGTACACGTACTCATAGATACGTAGTACAGAACGCTTAGCCAACATGCCATCGTTAATTACAATGAAGATCTTCGAAATTGAAAGTATATGGGATCGACATAGCGTTCGTAAGTGACATATCGCACGATACGTTGGGGCATCCATATTCCCACACTATAAATACCACACATTTTTTTATTTCCAACGTCGTCATCGTAATTAGCGAAGGCATCTTGGTTACAGGACCAGTTCCTACAGCCTAGGTACTGTGTTAGGTGTTTAGGTGGTTGTGTGTAGGTTACGTTCGCTTAGTTTTATTGGCTTTTTAGTCTTAAATATTAATACATAGAGGAAAGGCAATATAATGAAATGAATCATATTAATATGGTGAAAAAAAAGCATCTTAAATTATACTGTTGATTAAAGAAACAATAAAACCGGACAGCGTCAAATAATTTTGATGTACCCAGAGTCACCCTCACAGTAAATACTAATCTAATGACACCTCTCAAACAAAAATCTATCGAGCAGTTTATGCCGCAGAGCGTGCCAAACAATTATAAATACATAGATGATACTCACGAAAAACATAACTCTCCTTCATGCGCAGGGTAATGACAGGTGTGGTCACATCTCTATGTAACATAATACGTACATAATGTTGAATATGAAATTATGTTAATCGTATATTATTTGATCCTAGACTTGATTAACAAGACGGTGTTAGTTATTCCATTTAAAAGGTCTTTATACAATATTTTATTGCGGAGTGTAGTGTGTCACTTTAGTTTGTTTTATAAGGAAGGTTTACCTCGAATTATAATATAATTGTACCAAACTTCGTAGATAGAGATGGGCTTATAATGAAAATAGTGACACCATCAAATAATAACACAATGTCTCAAGTGAGCTAAGAACAATCTAGAATCAGTAGGACGGTGCTGAATGTAAAATTGTATCAGTTTTCAAAGTTACATTTAAAATATAATTAGGCTTGCGGAAAATGTCGAAACACTATAATAATGTTAAGGGTTTTGTTGCATTCCTGTTGATTGAGATGTAACAAAACCCTATGAATTTAGTGGGTTCCTTCCGTTTGCGTTCATATCAATTTCTTACGTAGAACTTTCTAGATTGTTCTTTTTGTCCCACGTTGCCGTATATTATGCGGACTCTACTTAGTAATTAGGTATATTATAATATGTAGTTAGTGTTGTAGATACGAAATGTTTATACAAACCTCATTATGGTATAACAAATAATTGTATTTTTTAAGCTTTGTAAAATAAATAATGTCTTTTTTATAATGTTCTCTAATATAATTTAACAATTAAAATTTTAATGCATTTTAATAGATCATACGAGACCAAATTCTAAAACGGAAGAGGCTAATTAACTTAATTAGTATTAGATATGGGTAGTATTTTGATGTCTCTGATGTATTTATTATTATTATGAAAGTAAGCACACATTTATTAATAGATAAGCCCTTTTATCCGACTAGCGTATCTTTAAAGACTGAGGATTTCTGTTCAGTGCTTTTGAATCCATGGTATACCTTGGTGCAAAATGTTATTTTTTGGTAGCATATGCTTGTGTTACTTCAGAAAAAGTTAAAATCACTATATGGGTCCATATAAATTTCGAGAAGTTCTCTCGATTCCTCATTGATCCCATAATCAGGTTTCCACTTTAGCGACTAAAGGGCCAATTGCGAGTTATACCCTTTACAATAACAAAATAATTTGCAAATAGGTCCATAAACGGCAGAGTAATGTTCAAAGATATCAGTGTCTGTGTAAAATACTAAGGGAAGTACCTTTTATATCATCATAATCTGATTATGTATGGTGTAATGATGGTGGTGATGATGATGATTACTCTAATTGACTTGTTTTGATTGAATTGATTGATTGAAATCCCCAAACAAGTATCTATAAGGAGTCAGGAGTTCCGTTCAGTACTTTTAGATCCAGGGTATACTTTGGAGCAAAATCTTACTCTTTGGTAGCATATGCTCGGAGTACTTCAGAAAAAGTCGAAATCACCATATACGTCCATATAAATTTCGAGGAGTTCCCTCGATTCCTCATGGATCCCATCATCAAGTCACCACTTTAATGTCAAAAGCACCAATTTGAGATTATACCCTATACATCAATATAAGAACTTTGGAAATCGGTCCCCAGACGGCGGAGTAATCGTTGAACAAAAAAAAAAAATTACAACCGAACGTATAACCGCCTCCTTTTTAGGAAGTCAGTTAAAAATTGTACTTATTAAAGATTCCAATGATTTTGTACTTTAAGACCATGTTGCTAATGGTCCTCGGCAGTCTTCGTTTTTCTATAGAAATGACAGACGTATGAGAAACGACGATTGACGAAAGGCATGAAGATCGCAGCCGTACTTCATCTAAGTTTACTTAGAAAATAATACCTAAATAATAAATATTGTAATTGAATTGTGCATTGTACGTGATCAATGGGGCGAATAACAGATTTTTACCTAATCGATGCTTATGCGTATGCTATATGCGTATGCACGGCCGTCGATATATCTGGTGTACCGCTTTTCGATCTTACTACTTGGCAATCAGGTTCAAAAATGGTACACCGGATCAGTCGGCGACTGTACGTTAACATCTGCGTTTCATTCGCGATAACGGCTTTTGGCCTAGTTGAATTAATACTTAAATTAATAATAACTTGAGATTCAATATCAAAGGTAATTGACCTTACTCGAGTCAATACCACAATTCGTGATATTTAACACTTAGCGTAGCATATCCAGGTTAATTGCAGCAAACAGAGGCTAGCAAAGGAATTTTTATAACGTCTTAGTAAAGTCAGAAACAATATCTGCCTAATCTAAAACAAATGAAATTATTGAAATGCAAATACGAGCAGTGGTGAGCTGGTGATCGACCGTGAGGTTTCCGCAGATGGAAAATGTTTATTTAACCTTTCCCACTCGACGCGAAAAAACATTTGTCATACAAGATGTAATGAATTCCTACCTTGTATATTTCACGTCCGTATTTTAATTATTCAACATTTTTGGGATTCCTTTAAGAAATTTATAAGTCACCCCTCTTTTTAACCGACTTCCAAAAAAAGAGGCGGTTATTCGTTCGGCTGTATATAAATATGTTCAACGATTACTCGAGTGTGTGTGTGTGTGTGAATGAGTCTGTGGACCGATTTTGAAAATTATTTTTTTGATGTTTAGGGTATAATCCCAAATTGGTCCTTTTGACATCAAAATGGTGATGAAAAACTGATGATGTGATACATGAGAAATCGAGGGAACTCTTCAAAATGTATATGGACATATATTGTCATTTTTAATATTTTGCACCAAGGTATACCCTGGATCCAAAAGGACTGAACAGAACACTTCAGTCTTTAAAGATACGCGTTTCGAAATTTTGACATTGTTTAAAGAACTGCAAGCATAAGCCACTATATAACTTACAGTAATCATCATCATCTTATATACAATACCTAATGGAAACTTGGCGCGTATACAATTATACATTGGGTCGTTTATTTTAAAAGTTCTTAAAATTTATTAATAATAATCTAACAAATATCACTAAAAAGGGAAAAATTATTATTATTAAACCAAAAATTTAAGTCCACTTCAAGTCGGTACCAGAAAATTTTAACGTGAGTTCTATACAATATTGTAGGATATTGTTTGGGCTGGCACCGACTTCAAAATTAAGAAGATTGAGTCGAGAAATAGTTAAAATTTTAGCCGAATTTAAAAGGGGAATTATTCAGAAAATGAGTTTTATTTCATACTTTTCTGAGCATTTTTACTTTGAAAGTCGGTTTAATAGTTTGTTTAGAAATAATAATGAATATCTACTGAGTACTACATCTATGGAGCCACCGTTATTTTTCAGTTTGGTTCGTCGTGCGTCCTATTAAATGCATGCAAGCCCATGATCGGATGAAGCCTTTTCTCCCGATAAAACGTGCATTTTTCTCATTTTATTTTTAGGTGCAATGTTACGGTATAGGGAAATTTGTTATATAATCTGACACATTGTAATAGCCGTTTAATTTGCAGGCTCGTTCATATTCCTGGTGCTGGGTCTGCTGGCGCTGGGCGCGGCGCTGTTCGTGCAGTTGGTCCGCCCCTACGATCTCATATTCAATTATGTAAGTGATTACTTAGGCTACGTTTGAACCCGAAAAAGTACAGTGTTCCTTTGGGATACTGTATTTACGCGGGCAGAGCCGCTAGCAACAGCTTGTTCACTATTATTTACAAAGTGCAGTATGTAGGAATACTGGGAATAAAGGAAATGTTTTGTCAGGACTCACGTGCTCAAACCTGTTATATAATTATATAATTGTGAAGTTGACTGGCACACACTGGCACACAATGTTCTGGAGCCCAACCGGATCCGGCAGTTCGGCAGAATTTCTTTGTCGAGTCCGCTGCCCATGGAGTGCGAACTGGTTTATTTTATGGCAAAAATAAAGCACTACATACCGACTTTTTAGAGAAGAAATATTATTTTTAAACAAAAAATTAAAACCGACTTCCAAAGTAAAATGCATGCATGTATCTTCATAACTTTGAAGTCGGTACCAGCCTGAACAACATACTGATAAGACAATATTTTGTAGAACTCACGTTCAAGTTGGCTGGTACCGACTTCAAAATTATGAAGATTGAACAGAGAAATGGTAAAAATTTTAGCCGAATTAAAAAGAGGAATTATTTAGGAAATAAGTTTTATTTCACACTTTTTTGTGCATTTTTACTTTGGAAGTCGGTTTTAATTATTTTGTTTATTAGGTTTTTATACGAATAATTATTATTTTCTCGAGGTCGCACTGTGGTCGAAATTCGACCACAATTGAGGTTAAAATTTTAAGGGTTCTTTTGCCTCTTAGCGCAATAATAAATTTAGTGGTTTGGGTAACTCGACCCTATGGACCGAAATGTCCGCGTTGCGGTAACACGCCGTCAAAATCTGCAGTCGCATGATCTCCGAGTCCCAATCTCAATGCCACAGGAACCCGCCGCCGCCCGCTTCTCTCATATAAAAATTATTTAATTTAAATTGAATATTAAAATATTGAAACGCTTTTAGAATATTTTGGACATCCATGATGGGAAAGGTAGGTACTATTTGTATCCAGACCTTAGTCTGTAAAATACTGTTTATTTATATAAATAATACTGTTTATTTAATCTAATTTATGTTTATAACGCACATATTTTGTGACCCCCGAGTATAATTCACAACCGCTTGAGACCACCTACTGATGATCTTATTTTTTTTTACTTTTGAAGTGAGAACTGAGAACCGCTCAACGTGCATTGAACTTTTTACTAGGGTTATATACTTGAGGGCTCCCGCCATTGGCACGTTACGTAAATATAAATAATAATAATAACTACATTTTCATTGCTATCAGTTACGCCCTTAACAGCTTGCTAATTTATTATTTATCTTTCTTTTTCCCCGACTGCCTTATAATAAAGTCGTATGTTTTTCGATCGTCAGTATGTTTCTTTGCTCTTGATTTTTAGTTTGATATATCAAAATTAAAGTATATATTAGTCTGATTTTATATTATTTGGTATTCTATTATTTTATTTATTTCCAGAAAATAACGTTGGGCGACGGCGGCGAGATCTACGAGCTGTGGCGCAAGCCCGATGTGAACCTCTATACGAAGGTGTACTTGTTCAACGTTACTAACGCCGACGACTACATGGCCGGCCGCGACACCAAGCTCAAGCTGGCCGAGGTCGGACCCTACGTCTACAGGTCAGTAGTAGACACAGGCCAACGTCACCAGCGCCGACGACTACATGGCCGGCCGCGACACCAAGCTCAAGCTGGCCGAGGTCGGACCCTACGTCTACAGGTCAGTAGTAGACACAGGCCAACGTCACCAGCGCTGACGACTACATGGCCGGCCGCGACACCAAGCTCAAGCTGGCCGAGGTCGGACGCTACGTCTACAGGTCAGTAGTAGACACAGGCCAACGTCACCAGCGCCGACGACTACATGGCTGGCCGCGACACCAAGCTCAAGCTGGCCGAGGTCGGACCCTGCGTCTACAGGTCAGTAGTAGACACAGGCCAACGTCACCAGCGCTGACGACTACATGGCCGGCCGCGACACCAAGCTCAAGCTGGCCGAGGTCGGACCCTACGTCTACAGGTCAGTAGTAGACACAGGCCAACGTCACCAGCGCCGACGACTACATGGCCGGCCTCGACACCAAGCTCAAGCTGGCCGAGGTCGGATCCTACGTCTACAGGTCAGTAGTAGACACAGGCCAACGTCACCAGCGCCGACGACTACATCGCCAGCCTCGACACCAAGCTCAAGCTGGCCGAGGTCGGACCCTACGTCTACAGGTCAGTAGTAGACACAGGCCAACGTCACCAGCGCCGACGACTACATCGCCAGCCTCGACACCAAGCTCAAGCTGGCCGAGGTCGGACCCTACGTCTACAGGTCAGTAGTAGACACAGGCCAACGTCACCAGCGCCGACGACTACATGGCCGGCCGCGACACCAAGCTCAAGCTGGCCGAGGTCGGACCCTACGTCTACAGGTCAGTAGTAGATACAGGCCAACGTCACCAGCGCCGACGACTACATGGCCGGCCGCGACACCAAGCTCAAGCTGGCCGAGGTCGGACCCTACGTCTACAGGTCAGTAGTAGACACAGGCCAACGTCACCAGCGCCGACGACTACATGACCGGCCGCGACACCAAGCTCAAGCTGGCCGAGGTCGGACCCTACGTCTACAGGTCAGTAGTAGACACAGGCCAACGTCACCAGCGCCGACGACTACATGACCGGCCGCGACACCAAGCTCAAGCTGGCCGAGGTCGGACCCTACGTCTACAGGTCAGTAGTAGACACAGGCCAACGTCACCAACGCCGATGACTACATGGCTGACTACGACACCAAGCTTGCTGGCCGAGGTCAGTCCCTATGTATGTAGATATAGGTATTCAAATAGGTGCTCCAAGCCGGGAGCACCAGGACATGTGTTAAATGTTCAAAAATTGTTCCAATTTTTTTGCACTCTTGCACTGCTCCGGGCTCTGGTGTGTATGAAACAGTCACTGCGGCGCGGGCTGAGTGATCGATGTGATGCAAATCTAGCTATCCATAGCGATTCCATGTATCTTAATGCGGTGTACAATTGCAGGGAGCTGCTGGAGCACTCGAACGTGACGTTCAACGAGAACGGCACGCTGTCCACCATTCCGCGGCACCCGCTCGTGTGGGACGAGGACATGTCCCAGGGGCACAGCGAGGACGACGTCCTGTACATGCCGCACATCGCCCTGCTGGTTAGTACTGATTCTACTTCAGTCCGTCTGTCTTAATGTTTCCTACTTCGTTTGCCATACATCATCAGTCAATGCCATAGAAAAACGATGACTAAATAAGAAATTACTAGGTACAAACATATTTTAATTGGAATTAAAACGATTTTTCAAGTTAGGGTCAGTTCAAACCGCAACGATACGATTTTAAGATAGCTATTCAAAATTGAACTTTATTCACTACACAAGAAAATATACGTTTCATATTATGACATTAGTCGTACACAGCACATGACAATCGAACTCTTAGTGTGATAAAAAAAAATACAGCGCCATGTCGCGTATCGTTGCGTTTCGGTGTGAATTGACACATAGTTCGAATTATTATTAGATTATAGTGAAACCAATCAGGTTCATGAATAGAATAAACCTTATAATAAGTATAAACAAAATTTTCGTTTATTGGATTTATAAGTCACAGTATAATGAACAACAGTAGGCTTAATATTAGCAACTATATGATTTAACTTAGTAACAGTTACATCATATTGTTGTCAGTGTAAAGTAGGGTTGCCAACCACAAATTAAAAAAAACTAGGATTCGAAGTTAGAATAACCAGGACAATTCAGTTTAAAAACAGGACGTAGTAATAAAGTTGCAACAGTTAAATTAATATGTAGTGAAAAAAACTATGTATGTATTTGAATAAAAATAAATTAGAAAGGAAAATTGTAAAAGTGGCGCGCGAATTTTAAAATACATGACCGCTATATCAGGGCGCTTTAGAAACCTAGGATGCTGCTTAAACAATCCAGGACTCCCCAGGGCAATGCATAAACTAGGACATGTCCTGGAAAAACAGGACGGTTGGTAACCCTATTGTTCCTTACATTAAGGGGGACTTTTGGCGGGAAGTCGAAAAGAGCGGGTGTTTCAATTTTTCACTGTTTTGTAAAATATAATTTTCTAGTTTATATTACTGTAACATTGTTGTAAATAGTAGTTTTTAATTGAATTAAATATAATAAAATAAAAATGAGTGAAGATAGCGACGGGGGTCCGCCCCCTGGAGATACTTCCAAAAAAAGAAAATTGGAGGAAAGTACGGTGGACTTCAGAATGTTCACAAAAACTAATTACAAAAGACAATTCCCAGAAAATTATAGTGGAGATTGTGTCGTATATGTGGAATCGATGAATAATAAAAAATTGGGAAACAAAAATCCCATTACTTTAACAAAATTATTTACAGAAAATGTAAAGGGTATAGTAGGAGTACATCGAGTGAATGCATATAAAGTTGGTGTAACTTTTAAGAAGCCTGCGCCAGCTAATTGTTTTTTGAAAATGGACCATTTCCTTATTAGAAATAAACTAAAAGCTTTTTTACCGGCCCACCAGTCGGAGATTACAGGAGTTATTAAATATGTACCGAAAGATCTCTCAAATGAAGTTATATACAAAAATATTACATGTGACACAGAAGTTATTTCAATTAAAAGATTTTTTAAGAAATTTGAAGGAAAACTTACACCGTTGGGTACAATAGCAGTTACTTTTGCTGGTACAATTTTGCCTCAACATGCCTATATACAAATGTTTAGGTATCCTGTACATTTATACATACCACCATTACTACAATGTTTCAAATGCCTTAAATTCAACCATTCTGCAAAAGTTTGTCGTGGAGAGCAAATGTGCTCCTCATGCGCTGGACGCCATTCCTACAAAGAATGTGACGTTGAAGAAATTGTATGCATTAATTGTAGCGGTAATCACTTGGCCATCTCGAGGGACTGTCCAGTAAAGCAGAAGAAAATGCAAGAAAAGAGGAAAAAATATGAGAATTTTAACCGTAGTTATGCCACTGTGGTGAGTAGTGTCCCATTGCTCACTGACCCCAAATCTTTTCCAACTATTTCACGACCAGCTAATGTACCACCTGTTAGTAATACCAAAACAACTTTTAATGTAGAACAAATCATAAACAATGATATTATATTGAATGCTTTAGTAAAGTCTCTTGTAACCCTCGGAAATGACAATAGCAATAGTCCAGTAACAAATAAAAGAATTAAAGATATATTATTAGCTAATTTAATCAATTAATGGATACATATCTTAATATAACACAGTTTAATATACAAAGCTTGCAGAATAAGAGAGCCTTATTAAAAAAAATTTTTTGTGAACATAATATAGACATATGTTTGTTGAATGAGACATGGCTTAGGAGCTCAAGTTTAATTCCAGGTTTTACACCATACAATTTTATACGTAAGGATTCAGTTAACTCACATAACGGTGTAGGTATATTAATTAAACAAAACTTGAAATATAAAATTATAAATACAAGTTTTTATGAAACAATTCAAAATCTTTGTATATCCCTAGAAACTTCGATGGGAACAATATACATTCTTTGTGTATATTGTCCACCTAATAACAGGTTTGATACAAATAAATTAAAAAAGGTATTACTTGAAACACCTAAACCATGCCTCATCATGGGAGATTTTAATGCACATCACTTATTATTTGGTTGTCACTCGAATAATAATAGAGGTAACAGTTTGTTCAAAATTATAGATGAATTTGACATGTGTATATTAAACGATGGGAGTGCCACCACTATCCAGGTTCCCAATAGAAATCCCTCTGCAATTGATATAGCTCTTGTTAGCCCTACATTGGCTCCACTCTGCGAATGGCGTGTCCATGATGATCCAATGGGCAGTTACCACTATCCAACTCAGGTAACCCTTAATGTGAAGCCGTCAATATATGAAGTACGTCCTGTGGAAGAAAAATATATTTATAGTAAAATAGATTGGACTAAATATAGTAAGTTATCAGAAACTTATTTTTCACAATTAAATATAGATTGTAATAATTTGAAATCACTCGAATTATATGATAATTTTATCAGTATTTTAAATAATCTAAGAACAGTAACAGTCCCCAAACAAAATCCGAAAACAGTTTCAAAACCAATGAGGAAACCAGCTCCTTGGTGGAACCGAATATGTGATGATGCAGTTCGAAAGTCCAAGGAAGCTTTAGTTAATTATCGAACTACACCCAGCATTAATAACTTTATTCATTATAAAAAGATAGACGCTCAAAAGAAAAGAATATTAAAAGAGGAAAGGGTCAACTCATGGCATGATTTGTGTAGTAGTTTTAATAGAATGACACCTGTTTCTAGAATATGGGGATATATTAAAAGATTTAAAAGAATAGGTACTTCTCATAATAGATTTTTAAATGATGAATGGGTACCACGTTTTTTGGATAAGATATCAGATTTATCTCAGATCAATGAAAGCAATTTAAATAATATATTGAGCCATGCCATTGAAAATGATAGTAACTCCTTTATAAATAGACCATTCACACTGAGCAAATTGTACATATCTCTAAAAAGTAGGAAAGACACAACACCAGGTTTGGATAATATACCATACATTTTAATTAAGAAACTACACCCTTATGTTTTAGAAATACTTTTAATTATTTATAATAGGTTATGGAATAGTTTAGTTATACCAGAGTCATGGAAAACTCAATGTGTCATTCCCATCTTAAAACCAAATAAATCTGCTAATAACCCATCCTCATATAGACCTATTTCCCTATCATCATGTTTGGGTAAACTTTTCGAGAATATGCTAAAACTGCGGTTAGATTATTTTGCTGAATCACAACAAAAGTTACCAGATATTCAATTCGGATTCAGAAGAGGCAAAAGTTGTTCTGGAAGCTTTGTATCCTTTATACATGATTTAAAAAAGGCAAAACTTAGTCACTGTAATGTTATAAGTGTATTTTTAGATGTAAAAGGTGCCTTTGATAATGTAAACATTGAACTATTAATTAAGGTTTTACAAGAAATGGGATTTCCGATGAAAACTTTAAAATGGATTTTTAAATTTTTAAATAATAGAACAGTTTATGTTAGAAAAAATAATAAATTATATGGGCCCAAACAGGCCAATAAAGGCACAATGCAAGGTGCTACACTCTCGCCGTCATTGTACAACTTTTATACATCTCAAATCCATAATTTTGTAAATATACCTGGAGTAAAGATTTTGCAATTTGCCGATGACTTGCTTTTGTATAGTGTAAATCAAAACTTAAATATGGCAGTCAATCATATAAACAGTGCATTACATCAATTACAACATTATTATAATAATATTTTAAAATTAGAAATCAGTACAGAGAAAAGTTCAGTGTTAATATTTAGTAAAGATCAATCCATAGAGCCTGTTAACATAACTTATAATAACAACATAATTCCTATTGTGAATCATCACAAATTTTTAGGGGTTATAATAGACCATAAACTTAAATTTGATAAACACATAAATTACATATGTCAGAATGCCATGAAGAGCATAAATATAATGAGAAGTTTAGCAGGAACATTTTGGGGCTCTGACCCAAAAACTCTTAACATGTTATACAAAAGCATAGTCAGAAGTCATTTTGATTATAGTTCGTTAGCTTACATGAATGCAAACACAACATTACTAAGAAAATTGGATGTTATACAGAATATGGGTTTGAGAATTATAAGTGGAGCCATGCGCACTACTCCTATTGTGTCCATGGAAGTTGAAAATTGCATAACTCCACTGTCCTTGCGCCGCCTACAACTGGCTGAGAGATTTTGTCTTAAGGAATTAATAATAATAATAATAATCATTTATTTCTCACCTTCATAAAGTAGAAAAAACACTAATTAAAACAGTTATACAGTAAGAGTTCAGGTGGGTTGATGCCTGAACTAGGAGTTCCTGTGTCTCAGACTATCAACCCTCCACCCCATACGGTGGACACAATGTTTCTAGATTAATACACTTGACAAAAATTGTGATGATAATTTTATTGTTGATAAAATTTTACATTCTACAGAAATTGTACAGTCAGCTGCAACATCCAACATCACACCTAATAACCTCATTTCTGCTTCCTTACCTGAAATATCAATATTAATGTTATCAACAAACAATCTTACCAAAAATATGTATACTAGTAAAAAGTGGCCAATTTACCAATACCCATATGAAACTATTCTTAACTATATTGATGTTGTGTCATTTAAATTCTGTTACAAATAAGTTTGATTTTTTACAATTTTTACAACATAAAAGGGATTTTTACACATTATATACTGATGGTTCCAAAAGCGAGCATGTTAAAGCTGTCTACTATGACCCACAAATGAAAGTAAGTAAATGTTTTAAAATCCCGCATAATTGCAGTATTTTTACAGCAGAGGCTTGGGCAGTATTAGCTGCTTTAACTTATATACATACCAATGTAAATAATGTAAATATTTTAATTATAAGTGATTCTAAAAGTGTTCTATGTTCTATATGTAATAATACTTTTTCCTATAAACAAAATTATATTGTGTTTAGAATAAGATATATGTTATCAAAGCTGATAGAAAAGAATATAGAATTTGTATGGGTTCCCTCCCACAGTGGCATACTGGGAAATGAAGTAGTAGACCAGGTCACCCGTAGAGACCATGATGTGAATCTTCTAGACAGTTTTAAAGTGCCTTTTACCGACTTCTATCAACAATTTAAATCTTCAAAAAAAATGTTATGGACAGAATATTGGAAGACTGTCGCAGCTGAAAAGGGAAGATGGTACGCGGATATTCAAAGGGACTTACCAACAACACCATGGTACTATAGATTTGAGTACGTTAACAGGAAGTTCAGTTTGCATCAACCGCTTGCGATCAGGCCATTGCCTAGTTGCGGCGCATCTCCACAGAATGAATATTTTGGACGATAGTAGATGTAGACATTGTTTTGGAGATGACGAGAACATTAATCATCTGATGTTTGAGTGTCCAACGTTTACCATACAAAGGTTGTTGTTAGACAATGCGATTAGTGGCATAGCAGAAGAAAACTCACTAAGTGTCCCCCGCCACATTGAAGGATTATTAAAAAATTCTGTTTATTTTGTTCCCATTTTTAAATATATTGTCAATACTGTTGGAAAGGTGATCTTTGGTTTGGATAAACACATTGTGTAATTTATAGGTTATATTTAATGTCATTTTGTAAAATGTTATACTTCTCCTACTTCAGTTAATAATGTCTTATATGTCAAAACTCAAAATGTATCCGACTGAAGGACTTTGTATCCATGGTCATGAATAAATAAAAAAAAAAAAATCATTAAGGGTTGACGCTACACGTGACCTCTTTCAGCGGTGCTAAGTGCGAACAGAAACCGATGAATAAGACAAGTTACGCGAATCATAGGGACGACAGGGACGGTTACACTGGCGACGCTTATCGCTAGCGGCAGGCGTTTTTCATTTCACACCAAGCTGATTTTCACCTTATATTATATTATAATATAAAAAGGTGCTAGAGATGTTGCCTGCGACTTCGTACGTGTAAAAAGAAATCTTGCGGAAACCGTATATTTTTCCGCGATTCAATGTTGCCTATATGCTTTTCCGTGGTCTACTCTACATCTCAGCCAAATTTCATCAAATAAGGTCTAGTAGATTCGGAGCCTATTCAATATATTGCTTATATTGAATAGCCACTAATAAATAGAATTATATTTTAGGCCATTGACTTAAGCCTAAAGATATTGAGAAAGATTGCCACCCTATCGTGATAAAACAGAAATTAAATTTTTTAAGCCGCCCCCGAACTGTCAAGCAGCGAGCTGATGATGATGAATTGATATAAACAAATAACTATTAGATAGTTCAGAAAACTTTCGATCATGTCAGCTTTCAAACGAAAAAAAACTAGATCAAAATCGGTTCATCCATTTGGGCGCTACGATGCCACGGACACTCACAGACAGACAGACACGCCAAACTTATAACCTGTGTTCGTCGGGGGTTATAAAATATTATCACCTATATTATCCTCTAAGCGACACGCGTCATCAAGCGTATTGCTTCGTAGGACCACAAGGGGTTTCATGTATATTCCGCGTGAACCGAATAATCAACCATTTATTAAAATCCGATGTAATTGCCTCAACGAGAATGCCATTAATAATATCACACAACTTTTTTAAATACTTTTCCACTTTATTTAGGTTTTTACAATAATGTATACTATAATCACGACCGGTTTCGATTAACTCATCATCAGGTGTGTGATATTATTATGAACATGAATTTCCAACAGAACACTCAAATCAGTTATGAGAATGCGATGATTACTTCTGTGCCCCGACGTGGCCATTAGCTAAGGATTTGCTGATTACATAATATCATTATATTTTATCAAAAATCCCGAGGATAGGTTTCCAAGCGAACGAGCTAAATACTTCTATTATTCCAGAGTATCGCCCACGTGACGGCCCAGAAGGATTTCATGACCCGCTTCGGCATGAACAACGTGGTGCGGCTGACGAACAGCCAGCCGCTGCTGAAGATGACGGCGCGGGAGTTCATGATGGGCCACGAGTCCAAGCTCATGTCGCTGGGTCACAGCTTCATGCCCGGCTGGATCTACTTCGACAAGCTCGGCCTCATCGACCGCGTAAGTTACTGCTTATTTACATATCTGTTCAGATCCAAATTAATGTAAACTTTAAACAATATATATTAAATTTAACCAGATAAATGTGACATTGTATTTCTTTGCCCGGTAAATATTTGACCAAATAAATGTGACATTGTATTTCTTTGCACGGTAAATATTTGACCAATAATAAATGTAACATTGTATTTCTTTGCACGGTAAATAGGTGTCATTTAAATTGGTGTCATTATAGGGCGCTATGTTCTCTTTGTTTACGTTTGAATTGGAGATGTTGTGGAGCTCTGAAACCGTAACCGAATTCGAAATAACTTGTTCAATACAAGTGGAGGTGGAGCCAAATATTGTATTTTACTTTTGTAATTCATTAAAAATTCATTATCCCTATCCGAAATTAGCAGATAATTAAAAATAATTAAATATTCGTAGCTGGTATAATATTATTCTCATATTGGTATCCGTATCTAAAACCGAAAGTTCATATCCATAACATCGTCAGTTTAGATCATATTGAATCTTAACTTACGTAGTAACTATTTATTGATCTGTGTCTAAACGGACTGAAAAAGTCCGCAAAATTTTTAACCTCTTTTTGAAGATTCCAGTTAAAATTTATTAGAAATGTCTCGTCATTATTGTAATTGTTATATTTAATGCAGATCACAAGTTTAGCCCAGTATAATAAATTATAATGTAAAAGCACAACTTGACGGTGTCGTATCTTCCACAGATAATTTGTGTATTTTACTGGTTATTTAGAATATTGTTTTCTTCTTTAATCGCCTATATTAGTGAATTTTAGTGCGGCAATAAATAAATTATTTGCTAAATAATTCATAAGATGAGTTTTGACAGTTTTTTTAATCTTAATTTCGAAATTTATTTCAATCAATCAGAGATACACCTGAGCTCGCCACTACGTTTCTCTAGTTCACAGCCGACTACATTATGTCTTAGTATTAATAAAAATAAAATCATATACCTAAATTGCCACCAGCCCCGGAGCTATAACTTGGCCTTTAGTCAAGATGCATTCGATAATTTCGACGGCGAAGTTCGAAATCAAAAATGTATAACATTTGACATAAGTCATCGCTAAGTGAAATGTCGCTTGCGATGCCATAAGTTATGTCAAATCTCATCAACTTCGCCGTCGAAATTATCGAATGCATCATAACTAAAGGCCCTGATCTGCGGGGACGCGACACGGCGCCACAGCGATTTAATATGCTTATGATATCAACTCGTAAATGCCAAATTACAACCTGGTCCTGTTCTGGCCTTGGCTATTTCACTTGGAATGTCAACAAGTTTCGTTAATTAATAGATAATAATGGTTTTAGGAATGCTAGGCCCTTATTTGTTGGTCATTATGGAGGTAATTACCAAGCTTTATTGCGGCTTTATTACATAATAGATGTTGCCCACGGCTTAGTACGCGCAAAAAGAAACCACGTGAGGGCCGTACATTTCGCTGCGATAAAAAGTAATAGTAGTGTTAATTCACATTATACACTACTACTATACCAAATTTCATCAAAATCCTTTCCGTAGTTATTGCGTGAAAGAATAACAAACATCCATACATAGAAACTTTCGCGTTTATAATATTAGTAAGTCCGATTCCTTAACAGTTCAATGATAGTATAAGTGCACCTTGTACAAAACTATTTAGCTCATTAGCCCAACAGCCGCTAATGCTATGAAAAAAGTCAAAATTGTATACTTAAACTTGTTTACAGATGTACGACTTTGAGGGCGACTACGAGACCATATTCACGGGCAAGACGGACCCGTCGCACTCCGGGCTCGTCGACACGTACCGGGGCTCCACCGACCTGCCGCAGTGGGAGGGCAAGCACTGCTCCAACGTGCAGAACGCCTCCGACGGCACTAAGTTCAAGGGAGACATCGGGGAGAACGAGACCATTCTCTTCTTCAGGAAGAGTCTCTGCAGAGCCGCTCCTTTGGTAAATGTTGAGGAGTTTGTTTTTTGAAAACACCATTTTATACAAATCATACAAAACTATTTGGACCTACTGGATCTTTTGTAGATTTTTTTAATGTCTTGTTTATATTTTTAGATCAAAACGGGGGAAGCAGTAAAGAACGGCATAAAAGTTTATAAGTTCACCTTCCCCGAGCATATGATGGACAATGGCAAACATATTGAGGAGAACAAATGCTTCTGCAGAGAAGGTGGGCATTTCATTATTATCATAGCTAAACCTTTGTTTTTTGATAAAAACACTACAGGTACCCTATTTAGTCACATAATATTTACAATAATTATTATGTTCAGGATATGTATAAATCTCCTACAATTATTTTATAATAATATATAATTGTTTACGAAGTTCATCACGGTTTTGTAGGTAAAATCAAGGTCGCTGGTTACCTTCGTTCTTTTGCCCTTTTAAAATTATATTTCTTTAATTTTCTTTGGGTTTGAAAACTTCCAGATACGCAATGTGAACGGCAGATAAAGTTCGTGTTGTTTGTTCCAGGCAAGTGCTTACCCGAAGGCCTCATAGACGTGTCAGACTGCTACTACGGCTTCCCTATCGCCCTATCGTACCCTCACTTCTACAAGGGCGACGATGTCCTGTTCGAGAAGGTCGAAGGGCTCACACCGGACCAAGAGAAACATGAAACGAGGTAAATAAAGTTACTTACTTATTTTTTTATAAATTATTCAGTTTCAAATTATCAAAATATTGTCACATTTAAGATTTGCAAAGGACTCCGTTTTACTAATTTGTAAATTTTGTTTTTAGTATATATATTAATCCGAAATCCGGATTCCCCATGGACTTGAGTGCCAAATTTCAAATAAATATGGCTATCGGAAACGTAGACAGCATCGAAAACACGAAAGGTTTCTCTAACCTTTATCTACCGATGCTCTGGTTTGATATTGTAAGTATATTTTAATTGTTTTGCGCACTTCGCAGATTTTCTTTTTATGGTTAACTTAAGATTAATATTCTTAACAGTTACGTAAACTATATCAATTATTATTTAGATAGCATTCCAGTTATGTATTCCACTTATTTAAACGGTGACTATAGAGTAGTAGTTTATTGGAAATCTGTAATGTGCTTTATAGCAATATTCAATAATAATAAATTAAGCTTATTGATTAATATTACTAACAAGTAATATTATTCAATAATCACAACTACATTTTTGTACTTTTTCAGAAACTGGCGTCTCTAGCCCCAAGCACGGTAACAAAATGCACTCTGTACTTGAAACTCCTGCCCATACTCGAAACAGCCATACTGTACGGGAGTCTGGTCACCGGGACCCTGTTCATTCTGCTGTCCGCGTATATCTCGACGTTCAGAATAGCCCTGAAGACGACCAGAGGCGGGCAGGGCAGGTGCAATTTCAAAACAAACATATGGATGGACAAGAAGAAATCGAACATACAAAGAAACAAGGATGACATCTACGCCCCCTGCGAGATACCTCTGAGTGGGACGGACTCCGAGAACTCGGGCGAGTACACGGCCAAGCCTACGTTTATACAGTCGCAGTCGGACAAGATCCGCGAGCTGGGTCAGAAGCTCAGCGGCAAGATGCACGGCATCGGCAACGCAAAGCTCGCAGCCGACCGCAAGAACTCGCTCATAGATCCCGATGACTCGCTGGACGAGACCAACGCCGCCTATCGCAGCGACAGCGGCGACGACAGCGATCGCGAGCGGCGGTGCGACACCGCCTACCTGCAGGTCGTGGACGACGGCAGCGAATTCGAGACGTGAGCACCGCCGCCGCGCGCCGCTTGCGCCCACCGAGCCGCGATCTTGCCTCCGCAATGTGATAATAAAGACTGTATAGCAAATTAAGATTATGGTGAACCGCGTCGTCCCGGGCCGACGGCGGGAGTGTGAGGACAGTCAGAGCCACTCTCGGTCGAGAGTTGAGTTCGGCCGCTCGACGAACGGTCGATCTAGATTGGGAAATGCGAAATTAGTTCCTTTGTCGTTTAACCGTTCATACCTCGAGGTATATGATTAGTGATATAACAGCTTCTGACGGCTGCCACTATGGTTTTGTACGTAAAACCTAACCTAACCTATACTAGATTAAATGAGAAGTTTGTAAAGATTTTTAAACATCGATATTTTGTTAACACGTTAATTAGTTGCTACTTGACTTGTCAATCGGCTGTAAGCTACTGTGTAGTTATTTATGTGTAAAGTCTAAAGTAAGTTGTCTTCCAACCGTTTCTTGTGTGATGTTAAGTTGATGAATGTCAAAATATTTTACTTAATTTAATTAGTTTTAGCGAATAGGTACCTATAGGTCACTTCGTGTCGCTTAGACATGCAGCTTAGGTAAAAAAGCAGCTCAAGAGATACTTAGTCACTTAGATTAAATACATTTTGGTAGATAGTAGATATACCTATCCTTTACTTCATATTATTATGTTTACAATTTATAACTTAGGTAATGTTTAGTTTTTTGTTCCCAATCGACTTTATAAAGACCCGTTTGCAAAATGTGTAGTTTGAAAGAGGCCGAATACGGACTGACATTTCTTTAGAAATATTTTGTGCTATAAATTCAGACAGTGACCAAATAGGATTCATGCACTAGAGCAAAACGCGTGAAAATTTTGAGGAGACTTTTTATGCTTTTTTAAAAATAGTTTTTAATATTGTTGGATATTTTGAAACCGATTTTAAGGTGATTAATTATATATGTTATCTTTGGGTATTTAAACAAACAAAATAAGCTTCATAAAAGCAGAAAAATGATCCTTATCACGATCTATTTTTGTGAATTTTGAGTGAAAAGATTCTGGAAAATTGCTATACTAAAAATCATATTTTATAAAGTTTTTTTTTACAATTTTACGGATAAAGAAGTACTCTATTTGTAACAATTGTTAGTTTTGTAGGATTTGGTTTCATTTGCTCAAAAGAGCTCATAATGTTCGACTGCTTGTTTCATAATTTAATTTATTTCCGCGTTCATCAACTGCTTGTGCGCTTTTAAATCACACAAGACCTTTGGAACTGGCCCCACACGCCAACATCTACCGGATAGGTTGACCTGGAAGTTGTGTGGGAATCGGAATCTAAGCTTAGCTTTTATTAGTTAAAAGTAAATCACTTTACTAAAAGAGTGATTTTTTTTAATCGACCGCACCTACGGTAGATGAAGCCACGAGACGCCGGCATTAGTGTTTATTTTTAATATTTATTAAGTATTTTATTTTTACACCAATGATATTTTTAATCACGTATGTTTTTGTTTATAACTTTGGCTAATATTAGACGAGAGATTTTTTTCATCAGAGGGCAATCCCCTGTGAAGTTGCAGAGATTGTGTATCGTGTTAGTTGTCACTTGCCATCCAACTTGAAGCATTGTATTTGTTAAGTTATTACTTATTACAGGGCGGCGACGATATTAAACATATATCTGATGTTATATTATATAAGAATATGATATTATATAGTATATTCGCTGTTATGAGTTGCCACTGACATTTGCAAATTTACTGTCGTTCGCCATAATACTTATAATATAATATTTTATCATAGAGAATAGGCTGTTATGAAAATATTCTTTAAGCACTTATTAAGAAATCTATTATCCTATTGTGACTTCTTAAAATTTCAATTATTATACAATACAAATAAGTAAACTAATCTACAGATCAGTCAGGTGCAAATGTTGGCGGGTTTTATAGTATTCATATTATACCTACCATCATGGCGGATCTACACCATCGCAAAGTTGTAGCCGTAGAAATTTAATGCATGAAAACATCGTGAACGCCATTCATACGTACAGCTTGGCAAAAAAGAGTATATATTATTTAAATATATAAATTAAATATGTCATCCCAATCTATTAAAGATAGAAGATGAGACAGTCGAAAATGTTTTTAGTTCCTGCTGTGACCTCGTCATACTCTTTTTCCGCTCAGTGACAACGAACAAATCAATGGTATTATCTAAATTTTGTAAGTATACATAGTACCTAATGATTAAAATGTAAGAATTCTCTCTCTGTTGGGATAAGGTTTAATTTACAAAACTTTTATTTTATGAATATTAAAAAAATACTTAATAAAAATTATTTTGTTGATTCCATTTTTTTATTTCATTTCTTGCATTTTCTAATTCTAAATTATAAAGGAAAAAATGTTTAATTTAAACATTTTCTATTAGTATTCAGCACCTACGTCAGACTGTTAAAGTCATCATTTATTTAAGGTACGGGACTCGGGTGCCAGCTAGAAAGCGCAACGGGTACCTACCTAGCTGGTATAATCTCTATTACTCAGCTCAGCTGATCTAAGATGTTCTCCCGAAAACATTGCTACTACCTTCTTATGCCAGGCGTTCGACACTCGCTCAAAGACACGCGTTATTTGCCTACCGCTTGGCGTATCTCTTACGATACAATCGACAAAGGGCCGCCGCACGCCCGCCAGAGCACTCGCACCGCACGTTTATTTAGTTCTTAGTACTTTATTAGGAAATATAGGATATTAATATAAATATAATATAGGATAAAATAAATATAAATTAATATAATAAAGGAGGCCAGCTGGAAAAAATTAGAAAGAGTGTTCTTAAATAAGTATTGCAAATTTTAAACTGCAATACCTGCGTATTTGATAATTTATTGACTTTCCTCCGCTTTGCTTTTTTAACTTATTATTATATATCTATTGCAATTATGTGCGCGATTTAGGATATTTTCACCTATAAAATTTAATAATTAAGAATTATTCAATGAAAGTTAAAAATGTATAAATCATTCTATAACATATTTGACTGACAAATAAATTACAATATAATAACTACAACCGTGGCGTATTCGTGTGATGGCTCGCTTACACGTGAGTCGCACGGCTGGCAACACAATGTCGACTCCTTGTGCGCTTACTTACTATATTGTATTGTGTTGGTCATATTGTGTATTACAGATTACAGAACTCACAATAAATATTTCCGGACCATTGTTCAACTTTAAGCCATTGACCGAGCACACTCAGTAAACATGTAGGTGCTTATTGTATAGATGGAGACAACACTTGCTGTAAACAAAGTATTTTTTTAATTCGCTATAGTTTAGGCATAAGACCAACTCTCGTTTTCGGATTTTAGCCTGAAACTCAAAAAGAGGCGCCTCTGTGTATCAGTCTTTGACATCGTAGGTCGTAAACGTTTGGGCAAATTTTGATACGTTTTTTTATTGAATGTCATGATGTAATCGAGATGGTTCTCAGCTATAAATTCATCACCATCGCTTACTTCTGACAAAAGGGACTAAGGTTGTAGATATTATTAGGTAGGTATTTAATAATAATTTATTTAATGTAGAATTGAATACAGTAATATTATGTATATAATATATTTAGTTCAAGACAATGTCTGTCGGGTCAGCTAGTAACGTTTGTATTAGGTATAGATTGTTGATGCAAGTACCTACGTGATACATTGATTTGATAGAAATGCTGATTTAATTTGAACTTATTACCATAATTTTCAGCTATATTTACACACAAATATTTTGTAGAGGTTTCACTTAGATTTCAATGGGCATTGCGCAATTATCAAATTTAAAATACACTGATCAATTTAATATTACAATTAGATAATATTCATTGTTTACTATGCAATAATGCCATACCATAGGTATAATATATTTTTGGTAATGAGGTAGCTACCCACCTAAGCGGAGAAAAACACATTTTGCTCTCCTCACGCCCACTTGCGCAGATCTGGGTTAAAATTACCCACGGGTTAAATATCATGTTGTATCTCTCGTTCTTTGTATTTATGAAACAGAAAACATGATATTTTAACCCAGGGTTAACTTTAACCCAGATCAGTGCAAGTGGACCATAGTGCTCCAATGTTGGTGTGAGGTAAGTGTTTGAGTGATAATGGTAAGTGACACTTTCTTATGCTTACAGATTCAATTTATACGAAACATAAAAGTGCTTAATTGTAATTTCATATGAAAAAAATAAAAAATAAATCGTAAATCCTACCTACATCAATATGAACTCTGCCTTATAACCATAATGACTGTCATAACTACACAATGAAGGGGCTTGTATAAATGGAATGAGTGTATACCTAATCATTACTTTTCGATTCCGATACAGTGTAGTGGCGTCCTCGGGAGTTTACAGTATTCAGTAGTGAATTGTAAGATATTGAGCTAAGCTTTCCTCTGATACAGAGGATAAAGGCTCGCAAGAAAAGCGAAGGACTGATTCTAAAACACAGGCAAGACCCCGAAGTCTTCTATTTTATAATAATGATCAAAAGTTAAAAACTATAACCCGACGACGTAAATTATATAGCCTCTGTTACCCGGGCCTTTATTACGAATCTATTGACACCTCATTAATTAAAATCGGATTAGTAGTTTAGATGCTACGGTGGAACAAACATAGATTGCCAAAATCATTACCCCTTCCGATTGGATTCCCTGTAGTCGGGTAATAAGAAAAAACTTTTAAAAAGATGGAACAAGAACAAGCATTAGACAACCTACTTTTAAATGCATTTTTTATAAATTTTCAGGTTTAATCCCTTCTAAATAAAATAATACATAAGCAAAAATGACTTTCCTAGAGGACCGGGATTTCAGTGAAATTGAATTGATACCAGATTATTACAAAGGAAAAACTATTTTAATAACCGGCGGATCAGGTATGTAACATTTCAAAGCCATAATAAGTATGTATAGGTTGTAATAGTTTATTATTATTTATTTTATTTGACGACCTCTGTGGCTCAGTCGTTGAGAGTGTTGGTGCTCAAGCCGGGGGTCGCGGGTTCAAATCCCGCCGAAGGGACAAAATGTTATTCCGTTTTCCTGGGTCATGGATGTGTATTAAATATGTGCATAATATAATAAAAATCTTAAATATGGTATATTACAAAAGTATTAAATATTATATATTTCCGTTGTCCGTAACACATGTTCTTCGAGAACTTACCACGGGTGACCAGATTGACGTGGTGTGAAGCGTACATAGAAATTATTATTATTATTATTTATAATAGTTCAATAAATATTATCTATTCCCATTCAATAAGTTACACATGTACAAAAAGCGAACGAAACGAGCTACCAGTTTACGGTTTACAACCGACAAAGACTAAATTTTCAACCGACTTCCAAAACACAGGAGGAGGTTATCAATTCGTGTGTATGTTTTTTTTGTTTGTATGTTACGCGATTACTCCGCCGTTTGTGGACCAATTTTCGAAAATCTTTTTTATTTTAAAGTATTCACTTCCAAGTTGGTCCCATTGTCAACAAATGGTAGACCTGGTGATGGGATCCATAAGGAATCGAGAGAAGTTCTCAAATTTATAGAGACACCTATAGTAATTTTGACTTTTTTTAATTATCTCGAGCATAATATGCTACCAAAATGTGAAATGTTGCGCCAAGGTATAGCCTGGATCCAAGAGCACTGAACGCCACTCCTCAGTCTTTAAAGATACATGTTTGGAAATTTCAGCATTGCTTATAAAAATACAAGCATATGTCACTATTAAATAATAATCATCACCACCATCATCACACAATACATAATGATATTATGTTGATATAAGTATTACTCATAGTCTTTAATACTGATATCGATTTCTCGGAACATTCAAGACTACCAAAAAGTGAAATGTTGTGCTACGGTATACTGAACTGACTGAACGGAACTCCTCAGTCTTTAAGGATACACGTTTGGCAATTTAGCATTATTTATAGAACTGCAAGTATATGTCACTATTAAATAATCATCATCACCACCACTATGATCACATCATACATCATGATATTATTATGATATACCTGGGCTAATTGATAACTGGCCGAAACGACGAACTTAAAAAAATTATACGCAAAAAAGGAATATTACATTATATTCTGGCATCTTTTTGAAAATAGAACGCCAAATTTGAATTTAATCGAACTGATGGAATTCGTTTGAGAGGACGTAGAACTTTCTCTGTCGTAAATTTTCTTAACAATGGAAAGAAACGAAATTCGTGCGGTGATAAAGTTTTACGTTTTAAAAGAGAACAGCAACCCAGATTAAAACCGAGCTAGACAGTGTTTTAGGTAATTCTGCTCCTGCATTGAGTACAATTCATACCTGGGTAACTGATTTAAAACGTGGAAGACAGAGCTGCGAAGACGCCCACAGGTCTGGCCGTCCAAATGAAGTCACGAATCCGGACATGATCAAAAAAATTCACAAAATTGTATTGAATGATCGGCGCTTAAAGTTGCGAGAGATAGCAGAGATGGTGAGCATTTCATCTGAACGCGTTTTTAATATTTTGGTGCGATGGGTGCTGCGTTTGCTCACTGTAGACCAAAAGCAACATCGCCCCGTGCGACTTCTACTTATTCCCAAACCTGAAGAAATGTTTAGGTGGCCAGAGATTTTCATCAAATGAAGAAGTCATTATTGCCGTGGACGAGTATTTTGAGGGGTTGGAGAAAACATTTTATCAAACTGGTGTAACGGCATTGGAGAAGCGCTGGACTAAATGCATCGAAATAGAAGGAAACTACGTTGAGAAATAAATTTATTTTAAATAGATTTTTGAAGTTTTTCTTTGTCGTTTCGGAAACTTATCAATCAGCCCTCGTAGTATTAGTATTTCTCATAGTCTTTTACACTTTTACACCGATATCGATTTCTTTGCACATTCACAGCTACAAAAAAGTGAAATGTTGTGCCGAGGTATACATATATATATAAATATATTTTTTTTGTAATCTAAATAAGAAGATAGGTACGTACCTATTTCATAACAATTAATTACCCACTGAAATAGTTGCGAGCTGTAATCGATTTCTTATGTTTACTTCACATTATATTTTTGTGGAATTATTTAAGTGAAATTAGATCTAAATTAGAAGATAGGTATTTTATAACAATTAATTACCCACTGAAATAGTTGCCAGCTGTAATTGATTTCCTATATTTACGCGAATATTGCTCATTTAAAATTTGCAATTACTTACTACATATAGGTAGATAGTATCGGCACTTGCAATATTAGATATGTCTCACTTATTGGAAGGGTTCCTGGGCAAGGCGTTGACGGAGAAGCTGCTGCACTCGTGCCCGGACCTAGACCGCGTGTACCTGCTGCTGCGGATCAAGCGCGGGGCGGAGCCCGAGCAGCGACTCGCGGCGCTCTACACCCAGCCGGTACGAGCCACATCATTGTCATATTAATCTGTATATAAATTAAAAGATTTGTAATGGTTTTAGTACTCTTACTCACAATATTTTAAATAGTCTTAGGTACAGATTAGTACCTACTACCTACTCTACATAATATATTAAAATTCATTATTCACACACATACATAAAACATATACAAAGACATTATTAATACATAATAAAATATATATATCACATCGATCCAATCCCGTGCTAAGTAGAATTTATACTTATATATTAATATACTTAACATAATACTTATTTTAACTACCAAGCATTTATGGTCTGTGACGACCAATGTGGCTCAGTGGTTAGCGCGTTGGCGCTCCAGCTGGAGGTCACGGGTTCGAATACCGCCAGGGAATAAAAAAGTTTTCTGTGTTCCTGGGTCATGGTCTCATGAATGTGTATTAAAAATGTGTAATAAAAATCTTTAATATAAGTATAGTACCATTGGCGAAGGATTGATAACTTTTTCATAGGGAAGCCTTAGCCTGTATAATTGGTAGGGATTTGGATGAGGGTCTTCAAAAGGTAAGTGGTAAGTGAAGCCGATAGGAATGGAGTTATAGGAACCCCACGCCACTGGTACATACAAAAAGTATAAAATATATTTCCGTTGTCTGGTACCCGTAACACAAGTTCTTCGAGAACTTACCATGGGACCAGATTAATGTGGTGTGAAAGCGTCCATAGACATAATTTTTAGATACTAGCTGTTTCCCGCGGCTCCGCCCGCGTAAATACAGTATCCCTCGGGAACACTACTTTTTCGGGATAAATAGTAGCCTATGTTTTAATCCAGAGTCTACCGTACCGAATTTCATCGAAATCCGTTCAGTAGTTTTTGCGTGAAAGAGTAACAAACATCCACGCTTTCACATTTATAATATTATTAGTAAGGATATATATTAAATGGTTAATAGAATCAGGCGTTAGTCGTTACTTTACGGAAATCGCGGAAAAAAGTTAATTTGCGGAGACTATACTAATATTTATATACAATTTAATTAATATTATATCTAGCAATATCCCGCGAAAAAATACCCACAACCTGCAATCAAATGTGAGTGCACAGATAAGCATGCGTAAAGCACCTCCCTCCTCTCTCACTGCTTATGCGTACACTCAGAAACAAGATCGTGCAAACACAACCACCACCACACAAGCAACACTGTCAGCAAGATCGTGCAAGGCCCCACACCACCATGAAGTTAAAAAACTCGACGAGCGTTTCGCCCCGAACCCGGAGCATCCTCAGGAAGTTTGTTCGCAGGTCCACTTCCTGAGGATGCTCCGGGTTCGGGGCGAATCGCGAAATAAAAAGGATAACATGGTTAAGGGTTTGCTAGCCAATGAAATCGAGGGTACTACTTCAGGTTTTTAACCCTTTTATTTAACCCTGAAAGAGTAGCTTTGAGGTCATTAAAACAAACAATAGATAATAATGGCTTGGTTATATCTAAAGCAGATAAGGGTAATACAATAGTGGAGATGGAGCGTGACGGTTACTTGGAGAAAGTGAATAACGTGATTCGGTGAGATCAATTTCTAAGAGTGCCTTCTGACCCAAGAAAAAAGTTTATGGCTATTGTTAAATTAGCCATAAACCTTAATAAATATTTATTTGGTACCGAATCAGAGAATAAAAAACTTATTCCAATGAATCCTTGCGCACCGACACTGTACGGTTTGACAAAGATTCACAGAACTGATATTCTTATGCGTCCAGAGTGCTAAGTATAAGTTTTTCTTTTCGCATTCGATCGTGAGCGCGTTAGGCGTTTACTAGCAATTTGTATGTGATTTGATCTAGTTGAAGCATTTACATATATATCATACACAAGTGTACCGGCATAAGACTTAGTAAAGTCATTAAATTACATTATTAAACGAAAACTTTCATTTCGGCCACCTTATGCAATAAAAATAGCTTGCAATTAGTAACCCAAATTAAAAATGTGACTTTGCCGCCTCATTGTAAATTAGTTTCGCTGGATGTAGACAGTTTGTTTACTAATATTCAGTATGAGGAAACGTTGGATATTTTGGTAATGATCGGAAAAATGCTTGTCTCCTGGTGAAGGTCTGGAATTGCCTGCTCTTATTAAAATCTGCATGGAACAAAACTACTTTAGATTTAACGATAAATTATTTGTTCAACAAGACGGTCTAGCTAAAGGCTCACCACTGAGTCCCTTGCTGACCGAAATATTTATGAATGATTTTGAACATAGAAATATTGTTGATAACAAAAGTATTTAATATTTCTATAGATATGTAGATGATTGTATTCTTTGTTGGACACAGAGACAACTGGACGTTTTTGTTAAAAACTTTAAAAAAAAATCGGTTGTCCGTAAAGTCGGTTTACTGACGATAGCTGAACGTGACAACGTCATAATAATAAATGGAACGCCTCAGAGCGAGGTAACGCCGCATGAGTCATGTTTTTTCGTGCGTACAGCCGGCTGCATCGAATTATAAGACGTTGTCACGTCAAAAACATATTAAAATTAAATTTAAATTAGAATGTGAAGATAATAACTCTCTTAATTTTCTTAATTTATCTATTACAAGTGACAATAATAAACACAGTTTTGGAATCTTTCGCAAACCGACATACACTAATACTACTATTCATGCATCTGCATGCCATCCTTAGCAACATAAACTCGCGGCTTTTCATAGTAACGTTTACAGATTAGTGTCCATTCCTCTTAGTAAAGTAAATTATGAAAAAGAGTTAAACATAATTTACCAAATTGCTAGGTCGAATGGGTATAATCCCAAAATTATTAATGATATTTTGAATAATAGAAATAAAAAGGAATTGCTCAAGTTTTTGTACGCAGGGACTCCTGATAAGGAAGTAGTTAGATACAAGTCCACTTTGACCTACATGGGTGAGGTATCTGCACATTGATCCAAAATATTGAAAAATAACGATATACACATGCATATCGTTATGTTTTTCCGACATCGAATTCAGGACAAATAATACTTTAAAAAATCAATGGTGTCACAATAAGGACCGCATTGATTTAAAGTAACAATCCGGTGTCTATAAAATCGATTGTCATAAATGCGATAGTGTATACGTGGGTCAAACTGGACGTAACTTTGAGACTCGTTTCAAAGAACACATCGCGACTTATAGAAATGGTCATCGTGATAAATCACATTTTGTTAAGCATCTTTTAGATAGTGGTCATAGTGTACCCGATGGCCATTCCTATAGGGTGTTAGATAAATGTGACAAAAGCTTTCTACTGAGCGTGTTGGATCAATTAGAAATAATTAAATAAAATAATAACAATAGACTTGCATTTTTGAATGACCAAACTTGTTGGGCTACGTCGCCGCTCATCGACCTGTTTGGTGGGGGTACTAGTAGCCAGTAGGGTATATAACTTTTCTTTCAATAGGAGATCCCATAGAGCACGTGCGATGCTAATGCTAATATTAATTGTCTAATTTGAGTTATTGTTTTAGTGTTTTGACCGTCTTCGCAACGAGAGACCGGGCTTGTTCGAGAGTAAAGTGTTCTTCATCGCCGGAGATGTGGGGGTGAAGGGCCTGGGTAAGGGCTTCAGTATTATATTATGTTTGGGCTTCGGTATTGTATTGTGTTTGGGCTTCAGTATTTCCATTTGTAATGATTTGAAGCTTGTACAGTAATCTATTTAGTATTTTTTATATTATATTAATTTTTTTAAGTAAGTTAAATGTTTCTGTATTAAAGTGTTCCCTCGACAACTTTTTAACCATCGGGGATTTCAACTTGAAATCAATTGGGAATATGTACCTTCTGCTGTCTGTTATCTCGCTTGTAATATTTATACGCCCATTAGTGATGAATTTATCTTGTTGAATGAACTGAAAATCGCTTAACCAATATAATGGCGTACGTAACAGAGTAAAATACTAGATCTTGTTTTGTGTAATGAGAAGGTCTCTGTTAGCGAATGCTTTGACCCCCTCGTCCCCCTGGACTCCTACCTACTGCTCTAAATGTGGAAGTGTCTCTCTCTATTAAAACCTATTTAAAGTCAGCTGATTCTGGCCGCTTAAACTTCGCTCAAGGAGATTTCGATAAAATAAATAATGAAATATTCTTAATAGATTAGTCTAGTGAGTTGAGTACTACGAACCTAGAAGATGCTGTATCTTTCTTCTATGACAGTATTGGTGCAATTCAGAGTAAATATATCCCGCTAAAGAGAGTGAAGTGAAGTTCGTATCCTATCTGGTTCACTCCAGTTCTTAAATGCCTTATTAGACAAAAGTAAGACGGACCAATCAACTTTTAAATTACTACGTGATAGGGTTAAAAAATTTGAAGCTGAATGTTACCAAAATTACTTACAAACTACGGAATCGGCTATTGAAAAAATTCCTGAACATTTTTGGAATTATATTAAGCACAGATCTAAATCTAATATGCTCCCTAGTAACCTCATTTATAATGGAGACACAGTATCAACGGGTGAGTCTATTTGCGAAGCGTTTTCTGATCATTTTCAATCATCCTTCCTTAACATGTGTAATCGTAGCGATAATAACATTATATCCTCATCATGTTCAAACCTTACTGATTCCACTTTACATCTTAACTCAATTGAAGTCAACCTTGAAAATGTTCAATATTCTCTAAAACATCTTGATCCCCACATATCTGCTGGTCCGGATAACATATCTCCTAAGTTTCTCATTCGCTGCTACGAGACATTATCATTACCAGTAACCTTGTTATTCACTAAATCTATTTCAACTTGCACAGTTCCTAAAGTTTGGAAATTGGCATATATCACTCCCGTACACAAAAAGGGAGCTAAAACAGAAATCGTAAATTATAGACCAATTTCCAAATTATGCACTTTGGCTTAAGGTCTTTGAACGTATAATTTATAGGCAAGTTTATGCATCACTGAGCATAGTTTTCAGTCCTTCACAGCATGGTTTTCTACAGGTAGTACAGATCAGGTAGATCTACTGTTACAAATCTTGTACTTCTGAGCGATTTCTTAACACAGAAGATGGACGAAAATAAACAAGTTGATGTAGTCTACACTGATTATAGTAAGGCGTTTGATCGTATTGATCATAATATTCTAAAAACTAAACTATGTAAAATCGGCATCAAGGGTAATCTCTTTAGGTAGTTCTGTTTTTATCTTGATAACCGCTCTCAAGCTGTTGTTGTTAACAACTACATGTCTAGTTGAGTTCCCATCCTAAGTAGCGTTCCGCAAGGCTCTTAGGCCCTCTTCTGTTTATAATTTTTATCAATGACATCGATATTTGCTTTAAAAACGGACTTAGTTCGTCTAGATAGATACTGCGAAGAAAATAAATTAGACTACAACTCCAAGAAATGCCTATTAATCACCTACAGTAGAAAAACTAATATTATCACGACTGCATACTATCTAAAAGGTCTTGAAATTCAAAGATCAGACGCTGTGTGCGACTTGGGTGTCTTTCATAATTCTAAGCTGATGTTCGATTCTCACGTTGACCATATTATTGCAAAAGCCTCAAGAGCCTTGGGATTTATTATCAGACTAAGCTCCCCTTTCAAACTTGCGAAAACCTTTAAAATACTATACTGCACGTACGTAATAAGTCACTTAGAATACGCCTGTCAAGTTTGGAATCCCTGTTATGATAAATACATAACTCAGATTGAAAGCATTCAAAAGCGTTTTATACGATTTCTATGCTACTGCCTAAAAATACCCTACAGTTGTAATGATATCTGTCTCTGTGCAAGAAATTCCACATTCAGCCTTTGTTTATTCGCCGACATATTGCAGATTTTATATTTATACTAAAAATAATTAACAATGAAATCGACTGTCCAGATCTTCTTAGTAAAATATACTTTTATGTACCTACTAGGCAACGCCGATTTAATCCGCCACTGATTATTCCACGTTACAACTCCAACTACAGGCGTAACTCCCGCTTGGTGCGAGCTAGGATTGAATTTAACAATACTTGTAAAAAAATCTCCTTTGATCTACACACATTGAATAGCAAGAATGCAAGAGATAAGCTAAACCTTAATTTCTTTGAACAATAAACTTTGTTAAATTTAGATTTATATAAGTATTAACTTTGATTTCAAATGTTGTTGCTAATACTTAAGTGTTTGCTTTTTTCTACATTTCTTTAGTCACTAATTGTGAAAACCTATAATTGGCTTCGCTTTTTCTATGCGTATACTATATTTGTAATATTTATAAGCTTTTGGTTTTCTAAAATAATAAAAATTAAAAATAAAATAAAATTTACGATTATATTTTTACTTGTAGGTATATCCGAGGAAGATAGAACTCTACTAATTAATCGAACTAATATAATATTTCACGCAGCTGCTAGTGTAAGGTAAGGTGAAAATCCTTTTGAATATAAGCTATAAGTGTTAAGATACATTCAAAATTCCAACATCCATAATATGTAGGTCATCTAATTTACGCTGTTTCCAATTAAATCGATATAATTTTCAGATTTGATGACACTTTGCAAGCAGCAGTCAATTTAAATATAAGAGGAACTATTGAGATGATCAAAATAGCGAAAGATATGACACAATTGGAAGTAAGAGGCTTCTGTAAAATTTCTAATTATTTCGATTAATAATTAGAAATTTTCCAGATTTCGTTTAATACGTGGCTTTAAATACTTGTTTTAGTTACTTCAAATATTTTCAATAATCCCGTCTATTAAGGGCGTCATAGACAAAGGTCCTTTATTATTTTGTCTTAAGATGCCTGGGTAAGGATATATCTACTTCATAATATTACAGTACGGAAAATGTATAGTATCTTAGCTGTCTGTGATACTTAAAAATATAATATCTTCGCCGTCTATGATGCCCCTCAATACAAAAACACATATTTTATTTACATTGTTCAGGAAAATTCTTAGTAGGCAAGATGGGCACAGTCCGCGCGCGTGTCAGACGAATCGGCCTTTCCTTAGCAACTTTTCCTTTGAACTCGCGCGAGGACTGTACGTAAGGATATATTTTTACTCTGTGACTGATATCTTATGTGACAGGTATCTTATACAACCCTCTTTGTGGCAGTCTTTCGTGCACGTGTCGACGTCGTACTCTAATACGTCTCGAGACGTCATCCACGAACACATGTACCCGGCGCTGGCTGACTGGCGCCAGCTGCTGGACGTGTGCACGCGCGCCGACCCCCACACGCTGCACGTGCTCACGCCCAAGTAAGATAATACGAATGATTCATACTTATGCCGTGCCGGTTTCATATGGGCTCTAGCCAACCAGAAATCTGATATCCATTTTCTGGTCTTTTAACTCTCACAATTTTTTAATTGATTTCCAAAAAAAGGAGGCGGTTATACGTTCGGCTGTAATTTGAACGTGAGTTCTATAAAATATTGTAGGATATTGTTTGGGCTGGTTAATTATTTCTAAACAATTCTGGCTAAAATGTTAACTATTTCTCTACTCAATCTTCATAATTTTGAAGTCGTTACCAGCCCGAACAACATCCTGATAAAACAATTTCTTAAATAGAACTCACCTTCAAGTTGGCTGGTACCGACTTCAAAATTATGAAGATTGAGTAGAGAAATAGTTAAAATTTTAGCCGAATTTTAAAAGGGGAATTATTTAGAAAATGAGATTTAATTCATACTTTTTTGTGTATTTTTACTTTGAAGCCGGTTTAATTACTTTGGAAGTTGGTTTGAATGTTTTGTTTAAAAATAATATTTGGATTACCTACGGTCTTAAACCATTAAACCATTTAATAATGCTCTAAGGCTACGGTCATTGATCTGAAGTACCTACTTACATAACTTGTGCAAACTTATATGGTATAAGTTTGCACAAGGTATGTCATAGGTATGCAATGTAGAGAGTTAAGTAGAGGTATTTTTTTTACCTTCTAAGAGAAGCATTTTTGTTCCATCTAAGCCAACTGTGAATTCTTGTCGTTTTGCAGGATCCTCGACCAGATGCCGAACACCTACGTGTTCACCAAGCAGCTAGCGGAGCATGTGATTTATGAAGTAAAAGGGAAATTGCCCATTGTTATAGCGAGGCCTTCTATAGGTAAGTATATTTTTTTATAATCACGTCAGTTATTGTTATTTTATATTTAACTGGAGTCTGATGATTTAAAAAATCTTCATTTATTGACTTACATACCTTCAATTACGAATTCTTCCTACTCCTATATAACTCCATTCTTCTCGGCTTACTACTTACTTACAACTAACTTTTGAAGATCCTCATCCAAATCCTTACCGGTTAGCTATACAGGTTAGGGCTTCCCTATGAAGGAGAACCAGCCTTCGCTACTGCTACTCCTTCAACCTTTCTTCTGATTAATTTTGTTGCGGGTTCCAACTTCCAGATTTATTATAGCACGCCCCTCGGGACCCCTGAGATTATAATATCAAAGGATTTTTATGGTTGGATCTTGGCTCACAGGAGTTGCAGTGGTGGGAATGTGTGGTGGACCATGGACCGTTTTTTTTTAATTACATACCTATTTATTTCAATGTTAAAGTATAATTTATAAACTCTACAACCACATTTGTCTCAAGGGATCTGTCTGTCGCATGACGCAACCCATCTTAGTCTGCGACATAGAAAGATTCATACTACCTACTAATGTTATAAATGCGAAAATTTGTGAGGATGGATGGATGGAGGGATGGATGGATGTTTGTTATTCTTTTACGCAAAAACTACCGAACAGATTTAGATGAAATTTGGCATGGTAGTAGTTTAATTTCTGGATTAAAACATAGGATACGCCGCGGGCAACTGCTAGTCCACTATAAAATACTAGGTCTTTACATATGAAATTGGCGTTTTTTAAAGGAGGAACATAAATTCTATTTTTTTAAACATAATATATTTATTTAATCAAAGTATATACTATTGCTATCTATGCACTTTTGCTATCTCATAGGTTCATTGATTCCTTTACAAAAAAAAACATTCGAACAGAAATCAATAAAATCTTTAAAGGTGCTTTGGACTGCCCCATCGGAGTTGAATTTTCCTTTCCCTTGCAAGAAGTTATCCAAATTTCTAAAAAAATGGTAATCTGTTGGAGCAGGGAGTACGGTGGATGTCTTAGACATTCCAATTGAAGCTCCTCTAATTTGGTAGCCGTCTGTTGTGCGGTGTGTGGTCTAGCGTTGTCCTGAAGCAGCAGTGGCCTAGAGCGAATGACCAACCTTGGTTGTTTAGCAGCTAGCTTTTCCATCATGATTTGCAGTTGCTGGCAAAATATATCTGCCGTAATCGTCGGGCCAGATTTAAAAAATCTGGGGTGAATGACACCGGCACTAGTCCACCAAATGCTCACAAGTAACTTTTTTTGAGTAAATTTTCGCTCGGGGCAGGCTTTGGCTGATTCGCCAGGGTTCAGCCATTGCGATGAGCATTTTCGATTATCGTACAGGATCCACTTTTCATCACAGGTAATGATTCGATTTAAATTCCCTTAATTATTGTGCCGGTTGAGTAATGTAACGCAGAAGTCGATGCGGTCGTTTGTCAGTTTGCTGCACTCAATGCATGAGATACCCACCTTTCAAGCTTTTTCACCTTCCCAATTTTCTTCAAGTGGATTAAAACAGTTTTATCACTAATACCGCAGCTTGCAGCTCACTCGGACGGGGTGCGATGGATCCGCTTCCAAAATAGCCTTCAATTCTTCATTATCAACATTGGTTTCCAGCCGTCCACGGGGCTTGTTCTGCAGGTCGAAATTTCCAGAACGAAAACGTTGGAACCAAAAACGCACTGTGTTTTGTTTTGCGACACCGCCGCCATACACATCATTAATCCTTCGAGCCGTTTATGCAGCACTAGTGCCACGGTGGAACTCGTACTCGAAAATAATACGATATTTCAAGTTTTCCATTCTGTAAACAGTGACGCAAAGAAAAAAACAAAAGAAGAAAAAACAAATGAACTATGGTTAACGCAAATGCATGAGTAAATAGCGGTAAAAATTTGAAATTGGAATTCCTAACAAAAGAAAATATATTTGAGATCAAAGTGACCAGTACGACAAAACGCCAATTTCATATGTAAGGACCTAATATTACGCTTTAGGATACTTATTATTTTTTACAGTCGTAGCGAGTTTGTCGGAACCGATTCCCGGCTGGGTGGACAACTTCAACGGACCCACTGGCATTCTAGTAGCAGGTGCAAAAGGTACCTAAGTACCTACCAATATCAGAGCTTGCGCCATGATGCAGCAGTCTTTACAAGTTATGATCAAATATTTTTTAAGGATATCTTATTAATTATTTGTCCATAAATAGCAGAATCATTCTAAAACTAAGTACAAAAGAGTTTTTTTACCTTACTTTAACCTCGACAGTTTTTATATGAATGCAAATAATCAGATGATCATATTTTAGGTGTCCTCAGAACCATATACACGGATCCTGAAATTCTCTCTGACTACATACCAGTCGATGTGGTCATCAAAGGACTCACGACAATCGCTTGGGCCAGGGGTACAAAAAAGTAAGTTTTAAACTTTCCACCAATGTGTGTTTGTGACTTATGTGCGATTTACTTCGAAAACAGCAAAACTTGGTTATGAACTGTTGCCAGCAGTATTTGATATTTCCGTATAAATGTTGTGTAAGTTTAACCTTCAAGCCTTGTTGCGCCGTGCGCGTGTAGTAGATTTTCATTAGTAGATTCGTTCGCTCGTTGCAGGCTAGAAGCGACGGACGACATACCGATCTACAACACGTGCACGGGCGGACTCACGCCCATCACGGTGCAGGAGATGGTGAGCACGGGCATTGAGACCATAAAGCAGGCGCCGATGCTCGACATGTTCCGCCCGCCGTGCGTCGAGATTGAGCGCTCCAAGTTCGTCTACAATATCAAGGTGCGTGTGTTCGGAAGCTACGGAGGATACACGTGTTGTGGATCGGTATATCCACAACACGTGTACGGGCGGACTCACGCTCATTACGGTGCAGGAGATCGTGAGCACGGGTATGGAGACCATGAAACAGGTGCCGCTGCTCGACATGAATGCTTCAAGTTCGTTTGCAACATCAAGATGTGGGCTCTTTATACAAGAGTATATATACATACTGCATGGATTTTTATTGGGGCACCTGTAAAATTTGTAATTACATACGACCCGCAAAAGGGAGGTGTCGGTCGACAAAATTAAACGTATTAAAATATCCCTCGAGACGATACACACTGAATATCGTCTACCTATAAGTATATAATTATTAGGTCCTTACATATGAGTTTGGCGTTTTGTCGTACTGGCCACTTTGATCTCAACTATATCCTCGTTGGTTAGGAATTCCAATTTCAAATTTGTACCGTTATTTAATCATTTGTGTTTCGAAAACCGAAATTCATTTGTTTTTTCCTCTTTTGGTTTTTACTTTGCGTCACCCTGTTTACAAAATGTAAAACTTGAAATATCGTATTATTTTCGAGTACGAGTTCCACCGTGGCACCAGTGCTGCAGAGACGACTCGAAGGATTTATGATGTGTATGGCGACGGTGTCGCAAAACAAAACACAGTGCGTTTTTGGCTCCAACGTATTTGTTCTGGAAGTTTCGACCTGCAGAACAAGCCCCGTGGACGGCTGGAGACCAATGTTGATAATGAAGAATTGAAGGCTATAGTGGAAGCAAATCCATTGCAAACCACGTCAGAGTTAGCTGCAGGCTGCGGTGTTAGTGATAGAACTGTTTTAATTCACTTGAAGCAAATTGGGAAGGTAAAAAAGCTTGAAAGGTACCTCATGAACTGAGTGCAGCAAATCGACAAACGCGCGTCGACTGCTGCGTTACATTACTCAACCGGCACAATAATTAAGAGATTTTAAATCGAATCACCTGTGATGAAAAGTGGATCCTGTACGATAATCGGAAACGCTCATCGCAATGGCTGAACCCTGGCGAACCAGCCAAAGCCAAGCGAAAATTGACTCAAAAAAAGTTACTTGTGAGCGTTTGGTGGACTAGTGCCGGTGTCATTCACTACAGCTTTCTTAAATCTGGCCAGACGATTACGGCAGATGTCTATTTCCAGCAACTGCAAATCATGATGGTATAGCTAGCTGCTAAACAACCGAGGTTGGTCATTCGCTCTAGGTCACTGCTGTCTTCCGGACAACGCTAGACCACACACTGCTCAACAGATGGCTACCAAATTAGAGGAGCTTTAATTGGAATGTCTAAGACATCCACCGTACTCCCCGGACCTTGCTCCAACAGATTACCATTTTTTTCGAAATTTGGGTAACTTATTGCAAGGGAAAAAATTCAACTCCGATGAAGCAGTCCAAGGCGCCTTCAAAGATTTTATTGATTCCTGTCTGAATGGTTTTTTTAGTAAAGGAATCAATGAACCTATGAGATAGCAAAAGTGCATAGATAGCAATGGTATGTACTTTGATTAAATAAATATATCATGTTAAAAAAAATCGTATGTAATGGCCTAATATTATACTTAGATACATTTTACGAAAAGTCGCTTGACAGACAAGGACAAAACATTGTGTAGCTTATACACTGTATAAATATTTTTATTAGTAAGGGGGTAGGTATATATTATTATTATTTACTCTGTGAATTGTGATACCTACAGGTAGTAAACTAACTGGCAATTCTGTGTACTAGGTGCTCCTGTATCATTTCCTGCCTGCCATAATGGTTGATATTCTACTTCGACTTCTCGGAAAAAAGCCTATGTAAGTAAATAAATAAATAAAAAATATCTAATTAACAATTTATATAAAAAAATGACTTTTCACATGTGACTCTTCTTCGTAAATTTTAATTTTTGCAAAATGCCTCTATGGACTAACGCTCTTATAGAGCAAGAGCCCGTGAACCCCAGATCTTCGTTATTTTATAAAAGCTGAAAGTTTGTCAGCGCAACACAGGTAAGAACGATGGACCATTATAAAGTTTGGGTTACAGTGGCTTTGGCAGGTAAACGGTACATATGTGTGTAAAATACTGATCTAATTTCATCAAATAATAAAGTGCAATTTTTTGGTATTACCTACAGAACATTTTTAAAAATCACGTTATTCATTGCCAGACACCCTTAATGTTTATGAAATTATATTTTTACTGACGTTATAGTATAAAAGCTGATTTTTATATATAATACTTGGATAATAAGAAAATGATGTTTCCTCATTAGCCAGACATTTTTGATAGTTCCAACCCCTTGTAGCTGTAGGAGCGAGCGCGAAGCAGTATGTATATAGGTGGGTGCGAGTGAGATGCACTTGTATTGTTTAGTATTTAATACATGCTTACATCAACTAAAACGCTCTCCCGATTGATCCCGAGTACCTTAGCTTAGTGAATAGCGAGGTCAACAGCCGACTCTCGAGGCCACCTGATGACTATAGGATGAGGATGGTGGACTCGGAGGAGGTCAATAACATTATAAAGTGTATGAATGCCAAAAAGGCCCCAGGCCATGACGGTATTTCAAACAAAACTCTTAAAATGTTACGTATGGTATGTAGGATGTTCATTTCCAGATATTTGGAAAGTAGCTATTGTCATAGGTATACACAAACCGGAGAAACCCCGGAAGGCACCTGGTAGCTACCGAACAATTAGTCTCATTAGCTTCCTTGGAAAAGTCTATGAAAGAGTAATAAAAAGGCGCCTCAATCACGTCATAACCGATAAAAAACTCCTTCCAGACGAGCAGTTTGCCTTCCGCAAAATGCACAGCTGTTCCGCTCAAGTACACCGCTTAACGGAGTACATAATTTCTAGCAAAAACGACAGGAAGACGACATGCGCCGTATTCTTTGACATTACAAAAGCTTTTGATAAAATTTGGCATAACGGATTGTTATACAAACTTTATCAAATGGGCATACCCCATAATCTTGTTTTATTAATCAGTAACTTTCTTAAAAATAGCAAGTTTCATTTCCGCGTAGAAGGCGCCCTGTCGTCGCCAAGATATATGGAGGCGGGAGTACCACAGGGCTCGGTCCTCGCGCCCTCCCTATATAACCTGTACACTAGCGACATCCCCAAACACGCTAAGCTGCAATTAGCTATGTTCGCGGATGACACAGCCCTTTATTATTCCCACATCCATCCCTGTACCGCGTCTAAAGCCCTCCAGGAGTTAGTTACCGCTCTCTGTAAATGGTTCTCCAAATGGAGAATCGAAGTTAACCCCGACAAAAGTCACGTCATCCAATTCGACAAAAAATCCTCCAAAAAGCGTACATGAGCCCGTAAAATAATGAGCCCTATAAGCCTACACGGCAACATAATCCCTGAGGTCACTCAAGTCAAATATTTAGGCGTAGTACTAAACAAGTCGATGACGTTTTCGAGTCTCATCACCAACACGTTACGAAAAGCGAAATTTGTACTCTTCAAATTATATCCGCTAATTAATTCGCGAAGCAAAATGTCCCTAAGACATAAGCTTACATTATACAAAGTATGCATAAGAACGATACCCACTTATGCGTGCGTCTTTTTCGCACAAATAAGCCAGTCTCAATTGGACCGATTGCAAAGAGTACCGAACCGAACCGAACCCGAACCCGAGTTCGAGTTCGCATCCTAGTAGCCTAGGAACACTTCAAAATAGTGTCCGCGACCGCGATATTGATATAGAGAGCTCAACCAATACCGCGAACCTCATCGACATTAGGACCTACGCGCGCGAGTCATCCCGACCGTACGCGGAAGGGGAGAGGGACGGCCCTCTCAGTACCGAAACCGATAATAACTCGAGCTCCTCTATCGCGATAACTCGCACACCGTTAGTTTTTGCTACCGCGCGCGAGCAACCTCACTCCTCAGAGAGTGAGGAAGGGGTCGGACCCCTTAGCAGGAGACCCGCGTCTCTCCTGTCATAAAAATAGCTTACAACCCGTAGCTGTCCCCAGTATCCGGTCTGAACATCACCCGGGTGATGTTAGGGAGGGTCAAACCATCCCATCGTCTTTTACCTAATCAACTAGCCACCAGGCTAGTTATAGTCCAACGTATCTACAGCGGTCTTAACCCGACTCTTAGCGTAGATCCTTTTGAAAAAAAACAACTAAATCAATAATATATTATGCTATCTTCAAGTATTATTAATTTAAGATTCGTTATTAATGATAAGATTAATATTAATTATAAAACAAAAAGTAATTACAACCATGAACTTAAGTTCATGGTTGTAATTACTTGGTATGGTAATTGGCGCAGATTGATATAACTGATAATCTATATACATTTTTAAAACATCTTAAGAAAAGACATTCGATGCTACAACTACCAAAAATTGTTAAAAATTTTAATTTATTCTGTCAATAACAGGTTTAAAAAAAGGCAAATAAAATATTCCTCAAAAATTTAATTAAAAATAGGTTATGATACTACAAGTTAATATAAAGGATAAAAAATAAATTGATGACATTACATATTATAGAGCATAAAAGACAATATTATTTAATTCATTATCACTATCATCACCAATGTTATCATTTTCTTCGTCACTGTTACTCCATTCGATATCGTGGTCTTCTTCTTCGTCGTCAGTTTCTGTAAAAATGTAAAAAAGTTAATGGGATTGAAAGTATAAAAAAAATGTAAAATAGATTGAAGTATTTATACCTGAGACAGTTTTCAGTGAATTTCTGACGAAATTTAGTAACTGATCACCTTCGAACCATTTAAAACGGTACTGATTATTTTCGAGTACCCGTCCATTATTCTCGGGTTGATAAATTGTTGGAATTCACTGATTTGCATTATTCCAAATGCTAAATACATAGTTGGCTCGCAGAAATTGTTGCAGCAGTTTGGATTTACACGGTGGCAAACTACTAGCATCAAAATTTCGTAGTTTTTTACGACTAAACGCTTCATTAATATCTGAGACCTGATACGTATTAATGAATAGTTGAAGTCGTGCTACATCAACATCAATTATCGAACCGACATTATATAGCTCACATATAAACTGTTGAATAATATCAAAAATTCTTTGTCGTTCATTATCATTTTCAAATAATTCTTTTTTACCTATTTATATATTTAATGAAAGCTTTTTGATATTCTTCCGTTCTTTTCAATATTTTAAAAGACTTTCCTTTTCGGAAAAATGCGGGAATATAATCACATTCTGTGATCGCATGGAATCCTGGCTAGCTCTTACTTATTAGTGTATGATGAGTGTGTGTATTTAATCATTAGATTACCCTTAGCTTATTTATTATACGCCTTTTTTAATTTTAGACTTTTATATGCTAAGTACTTACTTTATATACTTATTTACTTTAGGCTAAACTAGGCTAGTTAGGTTTGTTATACTTTTTAGTGCTATTGTGTATTTTAAGGTATCGCGTGATTCGGGAACAATTAACATACAAAAATACAAATATTTCCTCTTTATAATATTTAATAGTATAGATAAATCTACATTTAATAACATGTTTTTGGAAATAATAATGTACAAAAATTATTAATTGTTTTGCATAATTTTTTGTCTGAAAATGGACTGTAACTATATAAAGGTTAAAAGCAAAATAACAATTATTGTATACCAGAAAATCGCTTCTTAAAAATAAATTATAAAAATATTTACTTTCTTTAATTGACTTTTATCCTTATAGACTTAAAATATATATAAAAATCAGCTTTTATACTATAACGTAAGTAAAATTATAATTTCATGAACATTAAGGGTCTCTGGCAAGGGGTTGCCACGATGTTAAGTGTCTGGCAATGAATAACGTGATTTTTAATAATATTCTGAAGGTAATACCAAAAAATCGCACTTTATTATTTGATGTAATTAGATCGGTATTTTACACACCTTTAGTACCGTTTACCTGCCAAAGCCACTGTAACCCAAACTTCGTAATGGTCCATCGTTCTTACCTGTGTTGGGAGCATGCGCTGACAAACTTTCAGCTTTTATAAAATATCGAATGTCTGGGGTTCACGGGCTCTTAGACTATTATATAAAGCAAAAAAGAGGGGTAATATGTAAGACGTGTAAACTTCAGAGCTGTCAGACTGAGTCAGTAGACCATTGGTAGACCAACAGGAGACTGTGCATCATGTACGCAACACGAATACACCTTTTTTAAAGAAATAATACTATTTTGAGCGCCACTTAAATGTCTACCGACCTACTGGTAATATGGGTTTATTTTATTTTATAAATATAATAATTTAAGAAAATAAATTCAATTTAAGCGGCTTGAAAAAAGGAGGATGTTATAATATATTCGACCCGTGGATTTTTTGTATGTTCAGCGATTGCTACGCCGATTGTGGACCGATTTTAAATATTCTAAATAAAATATAATTTGCTGCGATAAAAAGTAGCATAATATGTGTTAATCAAGAGCCTAAACTACTACAGGTAGCGGCACGAAACTCTATCGCTGACCGTTATTGCGCAGAAGTCAAAAATTAGGTCTCTCAGGGGGGCTAGAGGGACGAATGGTGCTCGTGCGTAGCGCCGATTGGCTAGCCAGTCGTACTCCGTCCCCCGCCGTAATACGACGCTCCGCGGTCTTCTGACTGTACAGTCGCGTTCTAAAATCTATTGTTATTGCCGTTCATTGTTATTGTTTTTTAAGCTATTGCATAGCTTCTATCGCGGGCCTTGAGCGCGGGGACCGAATCCAGAAATTCCGTAACGAAAAAACCTCACGCTCCCCACTCCGACGGGCACGGAGGTGTGGCTTGAAGGCCGTGCATCGTCTAACGTCGTTTCAGTTCGGCAGTCTTCGACACGGCGTTGTGTGCGTGCGATTAGACGTATTGTACGACTCTACGAAACTCGCACGAATCGAGACGAGCTGCTCCGAAATCGGACGAATATATAAGCAGCTGTTTATGAGAAAGTATATAGGTGTATAGGTATTTATGTACAACAGTGAATAGCTGTACTTGTAAAATTTGTGTATAAAGTGTTTTAAATATGAATGAACAAAGTGCATTTATTATTAATGAAGAACGTCACGAAAAAATAGTGAAAGAAAAGAAATACTGCATAAATAAAATAAATAAATAATTATAATTGCATAAGTTGATACAAAATGCTATGCAATAGCTTTACCGCGGCAGTCCCCGAGCGCCACACGTCTTTTTAAGCTATTGCATAGCTTCTATCGCGGGCCTTGAGCGTGGGGACCGAATCCAGAAATTCCGTAACGAAAAAACCTCACGCTCCCCACTCCGACGGGCACGGAGGTGTGGCTTGAAGGCCGTGCATCGTCTAACGTCGTTTCAGTTCGGCAGTCTTCGACACGGCGTTGTGTGCGTGCGATAATGCTATGCAATAGCTTTACCGCGGCAGTCCCCGAGTGCCACACGTCTTTTTTTGTTAAGTTTGAGTTAGACTGTTATTGTTGGATTTTATTATTAAATTTGTTTGTGACTTTAAACAGTGAACATGCCTAGAAGAAATACTGTTTTGAAAAGACAGGCACGAAAAATGGTGTATGACGTGCATTGTTTTGTTAAAAAAGAAACCAATGAATTGATTGATTCTTTAAAGCAAATAAAAAGTGAGATTGACGAAGCAACGAGTATTTTGCTCAGTCATTCGAATGACAGCACGATAAGACAAACTTCAGAAGTTATTAAGACGGGGAACATGAAAATAAATGATATAATCAATTGTTTGGGTAAAATCCAAAAAATGACAGCAGAGGCCAAAAACGGTCACAGAAATTGATAACTTCGACCAAGGCGTGATTAAGAGGTGCATACACAACTATCACACGTTAAATAATGAGCTTCCCACCATCGGCAAGCTAAAACAAAAGCTAGAAGAAGACATAAACTTTAAAGACTCAGTACGAAGTCTTCGAAGAATAATCAAGAGTTTGGGGTTTCGATGGAAAAAAACAATCGAAAAGTGCTGATTGAGACTTCAAATATACGTTTGCAACGTATTGAATATTTACAAAAAATTAAGAAATATCGCCAAGAGGGACGGCCGATTATCTATACGGACGAATCGTACGTAGATTCATCGCACTCTACGCCAAAAGCCTGGACCGATAGTAGTACAAAGGGCCTAAAAAAACCCATTTCAAAAGGACAGCGAGTTGTAATTGTCCACGCAAGGTCTGAGACTGGGTTTGTACAAAATGCGTTACTGACTTTTTAAGCGGGTACCAAATCAGGCGACTACCACTATAACATGAATTTTGAGAATAATTCTTATGAAAAATGGCTCAGAACTCAATTGATGCCCAATTTACCAACTAATTCCGTCGTGGTAGTCGACAACGCGTCCTATTACAATAAACAGTGGGATCGCGCACCAAGCTCAAATTCCAAGAAAGCTGACATGCAGGCTTGGCTGACCGAAAAAGGCATATATTACGATGAAACGCTACTGAAACCTCAGTTATACCAAATTGTATTACGGCAAACAAGGAAAGATTCAAAACATTTTTAATTGACCGAATACTAGCCAAACAAGGCCATGAAGTTCTGAGATTACCACCATACCACCCAGATTTCAATCTAATCGAGATGGCATGGTCTGATATAAAACAATATGTAGCCAGCAAAAATGTGAAATGGAATGTTACTAAATGTATAGACCTAATTCAAGAAAAAGTTTTACTGATGGGTGCATGGGATTGGCAAAAGTTATGCAAAAAAGTGAAGGATATAGAAGAGGAATATGCAAAGAGTGACCATGTCGTGGATATGGTAACAGAAGAGTTCATTATTCGCGTTGATGCAAATAGCTCAGAGGATAACCTTGGAGATTCTGATGATGATGACGCTGCTAGTGACGATGACCGGAGCAGCCCTGAGTCCGGGCCTTCAAGGAGCAAAAGGCTCTGTCGAGACAGCTCCATTGTGACACACGATGATTTAATGGAAGGCGTGACACCATTATCTGATTCGGACTAAAGATGGGCGGCATAAATTTTGTTGTCTTGTTCAGAAAACTTGTTTTATTAATTATTATATAAAATAAAAATTGTTAAATTCGATTATATATTTTTTTCTACTCCCCATAAACATAATCACTCGGTAGTGTACATTTAAATATGTTCTTAAATTATTTTATTAAATTTATAATTGTATTGCTTGCGCGACTGTACCCATGCGCAGCTATCCCCTCTACATTTCGCTCAGCGCTAAACTTACGTGCCGCTACTTGTACCATACAATATTTCATGAATATCAGTTAAGAAGTTAATACATGAAAAAGTAAGCATTCGTACATAGGTACATGCAAACAACCTTTCGCGTTTAGATATAATTTTAATTAAGGATTTCTTTGACGTCGATAAAATACTTGTTTTAACGATTTCGAAACTCTTTTGAAAAGGAAAATGTTATTAGGCATTAGACATGCAGACATTGAACTTAATAAAAATATTTGGGATTGCGGTCACCCATCCTAGTTGGAACCACGACCGGGTTACCTTAACGTGAGTAAGCGCTACGACCACAAATCCATCGAGCTTCTCACTAGTTGCTCGTAGTATGATACACATTAATAATTAGGCCATACCTAGGTAAAGTTTCAGCCAATGCAAATATTTGGTTATTCTTTAGCATTTTATAATTACCTATGTCATTCTTTAGATTGATAATTCTTTTTTTTATATAAACGAACCTGTGGAAATGAAACACACTTAATTTTATGTGGATCTATCCAAATGCATTAGTAAAAACCCCATTTAAATTGGTTTAGCACCTGTAATAGTTTTTCTTCTTAATCTTCCACGTACAGACAGCGACCAGTTACGATTTCATTATATTACTGGAGATCGCCCTGTGGTCTAAATTCAACCATAATTCATATTTCAGTTTTTTAGTTTACATTTTTAGGGTTCTTTTGCCTCTTAGATACGCAATAAAAATGTGTAAATTTTGTTTATGTCATTTTCAGTGCCAGATTTACACATTTGCCGCCCATAGGCTATTCAGTTTTTGCCCTTCCCAATCTCCCAAAACTTCCTTCTCACAATTTATCTTCTAATACTAATCAAGAGTTCAATTGTAGTTTTTTACAATTGTTCTGGTTGAAATTTGTACCAAATAGCTATTTGAAAGTGTGTATTCTTTAAATAAAAAGAACAGCGCAAAATATATTGTAATGATAATATTATATTTTGTACGTTGAAAGCGAGTTGAAGTTGTCGAGTGAAACGAGCGAGGAATAATTTCTCTAATTTCACGAGATAAAATTGGATAAATCCATTTTTTTCAATTGTACTGGTATAATTTGTAACAAATACCTATCTGAAAGGGTTTATTCTTTGAAAATATAATCAACAGCGCCAAATAGACTACAAATAGAATAAATAGACTACTAAATATTAGAAATAACATTATTATGTTATGTACGTTAAAAGCGAGTGAGCGGAGCGTGCGAGCAAAAATGTCTCTAACTTTGCAGGTTTCTATTGGATAAATTCCTATGGACCAAAACAATTGCACATGACGCATCGCATATCTTCTCAATACTAAAATAAGCCACCGCCGCCCGCCGCTCTCATCTAAAAATTATTAAATTTAATTTGTATTTTATAATATTGAACGCTTTTAGAATATTTTGCATCGTATATTACCGCAAAAGTATAGTTTACAGAGCGTTTAGTGGTTTTTGTATTCAGACGTTAGAGTGTACCTACAGTACCTACCGTACTACAGTAGTACCTACAGTACTGAAATATTACTTTTTTTTGATACATTTTCGAGAATAATTTTTGTATGTAAATAATAATGTTTTTTATATTTTTGCAAATTTCCAAAACAAAAAAGGTTTCGGCCACATTTGCCGCCCCCTAAAATTAGCCGCCCTAGGCTTCAGCCTATTCAGCCTTCTCTTAAATCCGCCTGGATATTTACTATAAGGTACCTACTAGTTATAGAAAATACATGAAAAGAGATAATAAAATTATTGACAGGTTGCTGGATTTGCAGACCGGAACGATTTTAGACCTATATTAAGAGCCAGGATGGGTCGTTAAAACGTGATTTTTGCTTTAGGTATTAGAGCGTTTTTCGTTATGCGATACGATGTCGCTTATTGCGCGCGATAATGTGAGAGACATCTATCTATATTATTTTTATATTGAAACATATTCCTATACACCTTCTTATTTATCATTTTGCCTCTTAGATAGAAAAAATAAAAATAAAAAAAATGTTGTGAGTTGTGACAGATTGACAAACGTCAACGTGTAATAAAATTACATCAAACGCACGGTAGGTAGTGTGAGCAAACTGAGGTAGCGATAATAATTATAAACTATAATTAATGAAATAATGAAAAGAGTATAAGTCCAGTTCCATTAAAATTACGAAAAATAAAATTTCACCGAACAAACCGAACGTCATAACTCATATGGATTGACATTGAATACACTATGTGCGTGTAACTATGTGTGAACCAAATCCATGGTAGTGTGTGTTGCAGATATTTTCATTAATTTAATGTATTTCAAAGTATTTTTTTTCCTATTTATTTAAGTTCGCTACGTAGATTATCAGCGACCACTATTACATTATTTAAATTAAACCATATAAATTACAATATTTGAGGAATTTTAGAACATTATCACACATATCAGGATCAGTTAATAATACATAATATCTGTACTCTACGAACCTTCTCAAGAATGGTATCTTGATACACTTGTGCCGATAATTTGATACCTTTCCCACAAAAGTATGACTCAGTCACTCCTTCATATCTAATACCCCACCAAACCATCACTGAAGTCGGATAGTGCCCACGTTGCACTCTGTCGACTAATTGGGAAGCTTCCTTAGAGCTTTGAGCATAAATACGGTCATTTTGTTTGTTAAAATATTGCTCAATTGTAAAAAAAATCTCATCCGTAAACAAATTTTTTCTGTGACCTTTGCGTACCGCTTCAGTAGTTGTTTCGATTTTACCACCCTATTCTTTTTTAAATTATCAGTTAAGAAATGACCAGTACGTCTCTTATAGGCTGCAAGTCCTGAGTCATCTTTTAAAATACGCGACATGGTTCTAGGTGCTATCTTCATCTCCCGAGATAAAATCATTTGCTTTCGGACTTTCTTCGAATTCTTTCCCTTACTGCTTTGACCACCTTTTTCGTGCGAACACTACGTGGACGGTCAGATCTTTTTCTGCCACAAACAGAGGAGGTCTCATTGTACCTATTAATACAAACATTTTACTAATACCAAGCGTATGGAGAGTTTTTAAAATTGCATTTGGCTCCATACCTACATTGTGTAATGCAATCACAGCGATTCGGTTCTCTTTATCACATACATACATGGAAAACGCATTTAAAAAAATTAAAAGCAGACTGTCATATACTTTTAAAGATAATTAAAGATTTATCATATATAACGTGTGTTAAATGTTTAACGGGCAATAACAAGGTCTAAACTCGATTATGGATCGATAATTTATGATTCAGCTAATAAAAAATTATTATGCAGTCTGAATTCAATTCAAAATACAGCTCTAAGATTATGTCTTGGGACTTTTAGAACTAGTCCTTCCTACAGTTTACTTGCAGAATCAGGCGAAATTCCCCTGTGGCTTAGAAGAATTAAGCTTTGTTTTTCGGAGATGTGCCAGCTTCTCCATCATTGTGTTCAGTTCTTCACAGTACACATCTGCAGTAATGCTCACCCCGTTTGGTAAGAAGCTGTGATGAATCACACCAGCGCTAGACCACCAAACAGCGACCATCACTTTTCTAGGGTTAAGTTTTCGTTTAGGCCATTGTTTAGGTGCTGAACCAGGATCCAACCAACTTGCTGAGTGCTTTCAGTTATCAAACAGAAACCATTTTTCAACGCAGGTAGCAATGCGGTTCAAAATTCCTTCATTTGTATGTCTGTTGAGCAGTACAAGGCACGTCTCGACGCGTACTTCGCGCTGGCGATCATTGAGTTCATGGGGCACCCATTTGTCAAGCTTTTTTACCTTGCCAATTTTATGCAAATGGACCAATATTGTTTTGACGCTAACATCGAAAGCTGATGCTAATTCAGCCGTAGATTGTGTATCATCAGCTTCCATAATCGCCTTTAATTCGTCATTGTTGACCAAAGTCTTCGGACGACCGCGAGGTTCATTTTTCAGGTCGCAATTTCTAGAACGGAAGCGAGCAAACCAATAACAGTTGGTGGGTGCGTTGGTTTGTAGTGTTAGCTCCGTAAACGTCGTTTATGTTGCGTGCCGCTTGTGCCGCGTTGCTGCCACGACGGTACTCATATTCCATAATTACTCGAATTTTTAACATATCCATGATGACGAAAAAGATTGAAGATGAAAATGTAATCTATACTAATCAATAAATCATTGGTCCCGCTGAGCGCTCGACAAGATAGAGCTTTACCTAACAAAAACAGCTTCGTAAATGCGGCAACTCATTATTATAGTGTGTAAATTGACAATTGACTTACATGTGACAAATTCCAGTGTGCGTGAAAAATTGTAATGCTGCTCAACTTTTGCCCGATTGAATGGGAAAAATATCTTATGCTGTGGTCTATTAGTTAAGTTATTAGTTACAAATGTAGATAAGAAAAAACTTAAAAACTAGCTTTTGCCCGCGGCCCCGCCCCCGTAAATACAGTATCCTACAGGAACACTGTACTTTTAACTTTCACTTATAGTAGTAGGATAGTAGAATTAACGATTAATTAAAAGTGATATTTTAATATAATATATAATTCTTATGGACTTTTATGGTAGGTACGTGTATAATAAATGATTAGGCCTCATTGTTTTGTACAGTAGTTTGGTCGAAATTAAAAATTGACTTGAAAAAACGTAAATTTATTGTAACTTGTTTGTGAGAACAAAGAGAAAAAATATAAAAAGTGAAATGACTACATAAGCAAATACCTAAAAATGACCAATGCGTAGGGTACTTGAAATATAAATTTGTAGGTGGCCGTATATTTTATCGCCCGTTGCAATGTAGAAATTGTAGGAACTCAAACACTCATTTTTTACCGTTTTTCAATAAAAGAATATTTAATTTTTTGTTTGTTCAACGATTACTCCGTCTGTGTACCGATTTTCAAATTTTTGTATGTAAAGGGTTTAATCCCATATGGTCCTTTTGTCATCAAAGTGGTGCCTTGATGATGGGATTTACGAGGAATCGAGGGAACTCCTCGAAATTTATATGGACACATATGGTAATTTCGACTTTTTCTGAAGTAGTCCAATCATTTGCTACCAAAAAGAAAGATTTTGCACCAAGGTATACCCTGGCTCAAAAAATACTGAACAGAACTCCTGACGCCTTATAGATACATGTTTGGGGATTTCGGCGTTGTTTAAAGAACTGCAAGCATATGCCACTATGTTAATTACAGTAATCATCATCATCACCACCATCATCCCACCATACATCATCCGATGGTATAATAGGTACTTCTCATTGTATTTTACACCGACACGGTGAACATCTTTGAACATTATACTCTACTCAATCTTCTTAATTTTGAAGTCGGTACCAGCAAATTTGAACAGGAGTTCTAAAAAATATTGTAGGATATTATTTGGGCTGGTAACGACTTCAAAATTAAGAAAATTGAGTAGAGAAATAGTCAACATTTTAGCAGAAATCAAAAGGGAGTTGTTTAGAAAATAAGTTTTATTTCATACTTTTTATATTTATTTTTATTTACTTACATTTATTATTTACAAATTATCATCGTAAATTATCATACAGAATATAAGTTGTTACCAAAATAGTGCTTTCTATTTCTATTCCACTCGTCAATAGTTTGATTACACATTATTTAGTAACTAAAATACAACACTTTAAAGTTAGTCTTATACGAGATTTACATGATGGGACGATTTCCAGCGTGCATCAAGTCGCTTGATTAATCGCCTTGTTATTTTTATTGACAAAATTGCCTTGCGACCGATAGAATTGAAAACAAACGATACTGGAAATCTTATCCCACTATAGTATATTGCTGTTTTAAATTCCTCCTCAGCGCTTAAATATATAAATACAACTCCCGTGTGTAAACGTTTTAAAGAAGAATATTTTGTAGTGTTGACTGCACTAGAAGCGGTTAAAGATGAATTTGACGAGATAACAGAACGAGTATGGCTTATTTTAAAAATCATGTTGTTGGTTACGAAAGGAATTGAAAAACGTTCAATTAGTATTGATAATTTAACAGTGTTTTCCTGGTTTCCACCAATTACTTCCCTCTCGACTGAGTTGTTGGTACTATAGCAGTCCAACGGTCACATATAATTATAGGATCAACAGGAAATCTATAAAACGGTGAGAAATATTGAAATTTAGTCATAGTTAAGACCGAACAACGTGTGTCGGGAGTCTTCTTCTTTTAAAATTTAATAAAAATGTATGCAATTCCAATTTCTCGCTAAAACTCATAAAAAATATGTGAGAAAAATTCTAAAAATGATGATAAATTTTTCTCATACTAACTGTTCACTGTGTCACTTGACAGTCATATTATATTTACAGGTATTAGGTGCGTTCAGTTTATCTGTTTGGTTTATTTCAGAAAAATCGGCCGGCCTTAGTAGCTTAGTAGGTGTAGATGTAGGTTGTAGGTGTAGCAATAGTTATTATTTAAGACAGAACAACATGACGTGTCGAGGAAGTTAATTAGTACGTTAATAATATTACCGATAATATATTATCTAACTGTAACGTTTTCATAGTTTTTTTTTATATTTTTCGACCTATGGTCCTTGCTCGAGTAAGCAGCTGAGTATTTATTGCAGTATTTGACAAGCACATCAGCGGTGTCTGGTAGAGCGCCCAGCGAGACCAATGATTTGTCTATGACCTATGCATACCTAGTTCCTGCGGTGGGCGGCAAAAGAACGAAAAAAATGTACGTGACAAGACGTGTAGTTAGGCGGGCCTCGGATCTCAGGGTATACTGCATCGTTCAGATGAACCGATCTACTAGGTACTACGAAACCCCAGACCTAATAATAGCTCAACCGGGACAGCTATCCCCAAACCGGGTGGTTTGTACATCACCCGCAGGGGGGTGATGTAGGAGGGTGTCAGACTCCCTCATCGTCTTCCCACCAAAACGACGAGCCCACCGGCAGTCATAGTCCGATGAAGCCATGACGGCCTTCCGGCCATTAGCATTAAGTCACGTTTCTCAACCATTTTTATGTCGCGACCCACGAAAAAGCCAAAAAGTTAAGTAAAAAGTCTTGCGACCCCGTCACTATAAAATTATAAAAATAATATGTAGTTAGTACATAGCGCGCTATTTTTATCACATATACTTACGTTATATTAGCCTTACTGGTTAGAATTTTCGAACGAATCTTTTGTACCTATATGTAGTTCGTAATTATTATTTTTCAACATACTGTGACTCCCTTTAAAAACAAAATCGACCCCCCGCTTGAGAAACGATGGCATAGTTCCTATGTATTACTTTTTCCTTCATATATATAATAATCATTCCTTAGTATTTACTTGTGTATTGATCTCTGACAAAAGAGTACCTACTGCAACAATAGATTATCTTAAGATAGTGTTAATGCTGTAATTTTTAAATAAATTACAAACCAAGGAATTTTCTACAAAATTATCTCTTACCCGCAATTTCGATAGGGTAGAATTAAAAATTCATGATGAATAATGCGTTGTAACTCAATAAACAAGCTACAAAACAATTGGTATAAGAATTATTTTAAGACAAGTCCCTGAGAAACTTGCATACAATTAAACAACTAAACTAACTAACCTATAACTCTCCATACATAAAGTACATAATAGGTCTTTGAACCTATGAAATTGCCGTTCTGCAGTACTGGCCATTTCAAATCAAAATAATTTTTGTTTGGCTATGAATTCTAATTTAAAATTACTTAATTTTAATATTAAAAATATGGAATTCTTTTTCCAAAAGTAGTCATTTGTTTATTGATTAGTGTTCCATTTTCATCGCATTTCAATCTTTTTCGTCATCATGGATACGTTAAAAATTCGAGTAATTATGGAATATATATGAGTACCGTCGTGGCAGCAACGCGGCAGAAGCGGCACGCAACATAAACGACGTTTACGGAGCTAACACTACAAACCAACGCACCGCCTGTTATTCGTTTGCTCGCTTCCGTTCTGGAAATTTCGACCTGAAAAATGAACCTCGCGGTCGTCCGAAGACTTTGGTCGATAATGACGAATTAAAGGCTATTGTGGAAGCTGATGATACACAATCTACGGCTGAATTAGCAGCAGCTTTCGACATTAGCGTCAAAACAATATTGGCTCATTTGCGTCAAATTGGCAAGGTAAAAAAGCTTGACAAATGGGTGCCCCACGAACTCAATGATCGCCAGCGCGAAGTACGCGTCGAAACGTGCCTTGCACTGCTCAACAGACACACAAATGAAGGAATTTTGAACCGCATTGTTACCTGCGATGAAAAATGGGTTCTATTTGATAACCGCAAGCGCTCAGCAAGTTGGTTGGATCCTGGTTCAGCACCTAAACAATGCCCTAAACGAAAACTTACACCTAGAAAAGTGATTGGTCACTGTTTGGTGGTCTAGCGCCGGTGTGATTCATCACAGCTTCTTACCAAACGGGGTGAGCATTACTGCAGATGTGTACTGTGAAGAACTGATCACAATGATGGAGAAGCTGGCACATCTCCAACCAGCATTGGCTTTTGACAATCGCTCGTCTCCGCTGCTCCTGCACGACAACGCGCGACCTCATACTGCACAGCAGACGGTCTCCAAGTTGCAAAAACTGGGGTTGGAAGCTCTCCGTCATCCACCCTACTCACCAGACCTTGCGCCTACAGACTACTACTTTTTCCAGAATTTGGATAACTTCTTGGCGGGAAAAATATTCAATACCCGAGAGGCAGTACAAAATGCCCCCGTAAAAAATACATGAAAAAAAATAGTTTAAATTTTTTCATACAAAACGGCAATTTCATAGGTAAAGACCTAATATCTGAAATGTCGTCCCACAAAAGCTAACTTTATATTATATTGTTTAATTACATTATTATTATTAAATAAGTACAAGAAATTTAGGTAAATCAGGTACTGAGAACTCAGAAACAAAATACCTGTTTACTGTTGTGCCTACCTAATTATTGGATACTCTATATATCTACATTTTAATGCGAAATGTGATGTTCCTAGACAATCTGGGTAGGTACATCAATACTTTTTGTAATGTGTAAGAACGTAATACTTACTCTGGCCTTATAGCAAAAGATGGACACAGAAAATAAGTCCGTAATGTTTCAGGTTACTAAAGATCCAACGACGCATCTACACGGCCAACATCGCTTTGGAGTACTATCTTACTCGGCAATGGACCTTCGACAACACCAACTTCGTCGAGCTGCGGTCGAAGATCAGGCCGGAGGATAAAAGCCTGTTCTTCTACTCATTTGAGGACATCGACGCGGTGGCGTTCTACAAAGCCTGCATCACCACGTCGAGGAAGTTCCTACTGAACGAGTCGGAGGAGGATCTCCCGAAGGCAAAGAAGATTTACAGGAGGTAAAACAAAAAATACCCTATAGGTATGCACGGCTGCCATTGTTGGCAGCCGTGTGTGTAGCCGTAGTGGCCGGTGTAGGTGTGGGAGTAGTGGTAGTAACCCCAAGGGAGATCTCCGACTGAGCGAGATAGTATATGTTCGGTCAGGCCGAAGCCCGCTTGTATGCATTTCAGATGCTGCGAATATATATAGCGCTGAGTTCGATAGCGCGATTCAGGATCGTGGCACTTATTGGTCCGCCACATACCACATAGTTTCCACTTTGAACCTTAATGCAAAGTAACAAGGTCCAAAAGTGGTACACCGGGTTTATCGACGACCCATATATATATATATATATATATATATATATATATATATATATATATATATATATATATATATGGGTCGTATGGATATATACGTAGGCATCCACTGAGGAAGGATTTTTCAAAATTCAAACCCCAAGGGGGAAAAATAGGTAATAATAAGAGTTTGTATGAAACTTTTTATTCCTTGGACATATTAGCATGATATATTTCGTATCAATTGAGTACGGAAAAAATAATGACTTACGTATTTCAGCGTTTTCTAATATTCAGCCCCTAGGTAGGTAAAATAGGGGATGAAAGTTTAAAACCTAATTTCGGGCGGGCAATTAATGCTAGTTAATAATAAAATTATTAGAGTATTTCTCCTTTGCAGGGCGGTGATAGTAGACGGAGTCCTGCAGGTGCTATTCTACGGGTGCCTGCTGTACTGGTTCCTGAACTTGGATTTCGTAAAAAAAATCATCATGGACTACATATAACAAGAAATTTGACATCACTTATTAATATCACGTCTTTAACTTAAATATAAGATGGTGTGTTCCCCCAAAACGAGACTAAAAACATAGCCTGTAATTTAACTATTCCTAATACATAGTAACGGTGTGTGTTTAGTGATTGTATAATTAGAATAATTAATAGTAGTAAGTGAACAATTGGTATAGGTACATTACATTAGATTAAATAAAGTAAGAGTTATCCTACTATAATTAATTATGTCTGATTTTTAATCTCATTCAGTAAATTGATTTTTAAATCACCTCTCTTTCTTCATTTATCGAGTTAGTAGAGTCAGAGAGAGTTATGTTTAAACTGTCGTTTTACTGACAGAGAAATGAGAATAGACATCGGAGTACTTGATTATAAATAATACTTGATTATATACAGAATGATTTTCGCTCCGTTTCGTGGGCTTGTTTTGTATAAAAAAAGAGTATATTATAATTTATATTCAAAAGCATTTGTGTCAAAGCTCAAGTATTTGAAAGTCTGAACATCTTAAAAAGATTATGAATTTAAGTCACCCCACTATGCGGGCGACGACTAGGTATATTGTATATTACTTTACCCCTTGATGGGAATAAAAAAGGTAATAAAGAATTTATAACATTTAATGTGTTTTACATTATGTACTTATTATGTACTTTTACATATTGCAAGAACATAATGTATCAGCATTATACACATACATAACATAGACATCACTATCCACACAGAAAATGACACATCTACTTTTATAACAATAGTTATTAAGCTACATGACAAAATGTACTTGCCTTAACAATTCCTACTTGCATATTTTACAAATTAAAAACAACAAATTCAAAATTAACAAATTGTAAGAATAAAATATTAAAAAAAACTACATTAATATATAATTTATGTTATATTAAATTTGACTTGCACTGGCTCCCAATTATTTATCACCATAGTCCATCCATGCCCATTAAACTTTTGTCAAAAAATTTCTTAATATATTTTATAAATACATAGTGATCAATCAATAAATACATAATATTATTTTAAATCAAGATAATAAACATTATGCTATCTGTAATTTATTTAAAAAACAATAACCCCCTTACTAAAAAAAATATTTACACAGCAGATAAGCTATACAATGTTTTGTCCTTGTCTGTCAAGCGAGTTTTCTAATGTGTAAGACAAGGACAAAACATTTATCAACTATTATGCATAGCTTATATACTGTGTAAATATTATTACTAGTATGGGGGTTATACTGCAATATACAAATCAGTACTCACTACAGTAGATTAGGCAGTAGCTTTATCTAGCTGTGCCAACTGGTGGGCAAGTCTTTCCTCTCTTGCCCTTCTCGCTTGGCCCAAGGCTCGCTTCTCGGAAAACTTAGAAATAAAGGTCTCCACTGGAATATTACCTGAAATATAACATGAACACTGAATTTTTATGGACATTTAAAACAACAATTTTAATTATGGAGACAGTAAATATTTTTGATAAAATAAAATAATATATTTCTTTATTTGGAACAAAAAACAGTTTCATGTTATGATTACAGTAAAATCTTCTACAACAGTTAACTAAGAGATGTAATAAACATATAACCCACACCATTTTTTACGAATTAACAATAGGCTTCTTGACTCATTTAATTTCATACATTGAAGGAGTATTTCTTACGTACTTGGCTTAGGAAAGCGTATTCTAGCTATATCATAAATTAAAACCTTAATATTGATAAATAAAGTTGATTCAAATATAAGTATTTTTGTTTTTTAATTTCCACTGATGGAAACACCTCGAAGTAACTTCCGGCAAGGATGTGACGACACAAACACACTAAGCACATATTATGTAGTAGTGAAACAGAATGTTTCTGTATATAAATAGTTCATGACATCTTAAAAAGTTTTTTGTCAAAATCTCAAACTGAACGTAACACCGCCATTTTAGTGATAGTACTAGTATGACCAGACCACACAGATAATCTATCAACCAACATGGTGAATAGTGTTTTTGGCGTTTTTTAAAAAGTGTATTTTTAAATTATTTTTTTTGTTGGTTTTTAGGATTCAAAATAATGTTATTGTTATTTTTTTGTGTGTAATAAAACAATTATGAAGTGTTTAGGACATAAATAAAAACAAGGTCAAGTTGCCTATTTAAGCACAGGCAAACAACAAAAAGAAACTTAAACCTACATAAGAAGAGTAGGTACTACATATCTTATTAATTAACAAACCTAGTAAAAATTGTTCAGCTATGGACTCTGCATCCTCGTCTGCTTTTAATGCGGCCACTTTCAAGCTATCCCGAATGTGGTGGGGATCATAGACCTCCGACAGTTTCTGATGTTTTCTGTTCAGCTCCTCGTAGTTCATCTTCATCTGTACTATTGTAGATATTCTATCGAGCACATCAGTTTTGAGACTGTCTAATATCTGTTGCTTTGAAATGTTGTCCTGAGCTATTTTCTCTATGCTAGCCATAATTTCCTCGGTTTCCATATCAAGTTCTATGAGATGTGGATTTGTTTCTAGTAATTTATCCTGTAAATAATAAATATATATATGTAAGTTAATTTATATTATTCTACAACTGAATATTAAATAAATGTGAAAATCTATAGGTAATGAGTGTGTTGTCTATTTAAAATTTTACTGCTGATACAAGTTACATTTCTAAAATTACCTGGAGATCATGACTTTCAATAACTTCCTGTAGTTCCTCAATAGACAGATCACTCAACTCGGGAAACATTAAAGAGTTTATATTTAAATTTGATTGAGGACTGACATTAGCTGATACATTTTCACTTTTCATATTAGGTACTGATTTTTGAAATTCTCTTAAAATAGCTTGAACGACTCGACCCAAATCAGAGTGTTGGGTGAAATTTACCAGTCCTGGAGCATTTATAACCTGGTTTGAGTTCTCCGATAGCCACGGATGAGAGATGGCAGGATTGACGAAAATAGACGGCTTTGCGTTGGGGAAATCCTGTCCCAAAACTACGGTCAGACTCATGTTCCGGTTATCAGACAAGAAGTCAATTTTGTATTCCACATTTTCACTAATTTCGGTTACATTATCATTAAATATTTTCAAAGTATCAATTTGACGTCTTCTTATATCCTGGTCGGTGTAATATGTTCGAGGTAACATATTTAAATAGCAATATTATGAAATATTAAAATATATACTTTTAGTTGTACTTTCACTTAAAAATTTTATTAAATTTAATAAAGGTTAGGATAGAATTCACAGCTAGTTCATAAATCAGGTTTTTTAAAAAATGATTTTTCTGCTTGTACTTTGTATAAGTGCATGGGAAATAATTGTTTTCTTCGAAATAACAATCTCCTGTTTCCCAAACAAAGTGGCAAGTGCCAGTGCTGCCAGGTGCACTGCACAATTTATCTGTTTATTAAACTGTTTTAATCTGTACCATGATCTGAATGACCATTTTGTAAGAATCTGTTGAAAATAAGTATGATCAAAGAAAATAAATAAGATTTTAAAGGACAACAGATTTTTTGTGATTGTGAATTTACAGTAGGTATAAGTACGTGCAGTAGGTTCAAATCATATTAAAAAACACATTCTAACAGTATGTAGGTACTAGGTAGGTACTTAAAAACATACTTTAACAAAATTAAAAATTAACAAAATTATCAGTTTTTGAAAAAAGGAATGAGGTAAATTAAGAATTTGATTTGTAGTCTCCGCTCGCTATGTATTTTATTTCTAATTTTATATATTTGCCCCGTTTTATAAAAATATTTACAATTGGATAATCTATACAATGTTTTGTCACAGTCTGAGAAGCGACTTTTTCAACGTATCAGACAAGGACAAAACATTGTATAACTTATCCATTGTGTAAATATTTTTATTAGTATATTAGGGGTATAAGTTTTAACTATTCCTTAATTTTACCCATACTCAGCGCGTAGACCGAAACGGGATCATTATCGAAAATAGTGAAGGAATTGCTGGCTTCTGTTGAAAATTCATATCGCAGATGGTAAATCCGTATATATAAGGAGAAATCCGTTTATCTGGCAGCACTGGCAAGTGCAGATGCCCATCGCAGATCGGTACTTACAATAAAATATAACTTGTTAACATTTTTCTGTCCGTCTGTCTGTTTGTTCCGGCTAATCTCTGTATATATATATATATATATATATATATATATATATATATATATATATATATATATATATATATATATATATATATATATATATATATATATATATATATAGTATTAAATGTGGACAGGATCTTTCGGGTGATTCAGTATGAGTGAGTCGGAATACTGTGTGAATTGTTTTGGATGTCATTATGCTACAAAGAAAAATTGCCCAGAATATAATAGACAGCGAGCTATCAAACATTTTATAGATTAGAAGAATATTTCATATGGTGAAGCTAGTAAATTACAGCCTTCAATTGTGGTGGGAAAAAGGTCATATGGAGATGTTTAACCTCGAATGTACAGTATTCTGATTCATTAATCTCAACTCAAAATAATAATGTTCGTTCATATAAAAAATCTTTTTATTCAAAACCACGCACGCCACAAAAACTTGATAAGGGTTGTGATAAAAATTTCACAATAAGATCATAAATGAATAGGTACCAAATACCATCTTCTGACGATGGCTGTGGATATATTGAATCTGAAACAAAAATAGGATTACGATTAGTATACTCTACCAATATTACACATTAAAAAACGAAATAACACGAATTTCTGCTATAAATACAAAAACCGCATTGAATTCCCCGGCTAACTCAGTAGTAATACCTACTTATTATATATTATATATTTGGAGTTTTTATACTATTTGAGAATTTCTTTATGAAAAGGTAAAAAGACACACACCATCGAGCCCAATATGGATTGGTTGCAAAATTAATGACTTCAGCCCACTTCATTTAGTTTAAATGTCGAAATCCAATTTATTCTATGAAGTTCAAAAATAGACTGACTGCACCTAGTAGTTAGGACTGTACTAAGGATACATCCTTAGAGCTTTAATTTGGTTGGATGCTCTAAGGATACATCACATGTCTTTGAGTTGTGAATACCTAGCTGTAGCTTTAAATAATATTTTTTATAGCTTAAAATTTTTTCAGTATCGTGCACAAAAACATATTTTTTGGTACTGGCAATAAATTTACGTCAAACCTTTAGTAATCGCTGTCATTATCTGTAGAGAAAAAAAACAAGCGCTTCGCTTCTCTTTTGGAATTTATGGAACTGTAACAAGGCTCCCTTTTGTATTTCACTAAAGAAAAGTTTAAATTTTTGGAAGCAATTATGTCAACAAACCGCTAATTACACAAAATACAAATTAGAAGTTGAACTACTGTTTATTTGGGAGAATCTGTCTTGATTTCGATCAATATTATAGTGTTCGAAATGTCTCCATAGCGTCACTGCAAATGGAGACGAAGCCCGGTCAGCCCGGTGGTGTTACAGATCATTGGATGAAAAATATGATGGAACCAACCGGTAGTGAAAAACAAATACAAAACGACAACAGATCATCGGTTAAGCGCGAAAAGATGGCTGAGGCATCGAACGGTTCGGAGTATATTACATTCGAATTAAAACAAAGCGAGGGAAGATACAGATGTGATGTATGCGATTTAGCATTCGAAGGTATGGAATATTTGCTTTTGCATAAAAAATTCCATGGCAACGATAAAGATACGTCCATGCCGGAACCCGAGGCTCCAGTGATCAGGGAAGGCCCAAAGAAGCGAAGGAAATTCAAATGCGATCAGTGCGACGTTAAAGTGAACTCACAGTATCATCTAGATATACATCACAGCAAGCACGAGGGGAACGCTTCCAAGAAGTACATTTGCCAGGTTTGTGATCGCAGTTTTGTGGCTGCACAATTTCTGAAGAGTCACATGCAGTCTCATTCTTCTACGAGCACTATTAATTGCGAAATATGCAACAAAAATTTTACAGGACAAGCCTATTTAAAACTACACATGCAGCTGCACAATGATATCAAGAAATTTAAATGTTCCAAATGCGATGAGATGTTCCCAACAAAGAACTGTTTGAAAATACACATGAAGAAGCACACAAAGGTTAAGAATTTCAAATGTGACTTTTGCCAGAAGCTCTTTGTCTCAAAAATTACTATGGAAAAACACAAGCAAACTCATGAGGGGCAACCTTTAGATTGCCATGTTAAATGTACTCAATGTGATCGAACAATGCATTCTTCCCTCCTACGCACTCACATAGCAAGGGCTCATCCAATGACGCTGGATGATGATGTGAAGCGTCCTCACAAATGTTTGACCTGTGGAAAAAGCTTTATCGTAAAGATAAATCTGAATTTACACATCAGAGTGTGCCATCCTGATTTAGCAGAACCAGAAGATGAAGATGAGGATGTTATGACCGACAACTCTTAGATTTAAGTTACACCTAAAGGCTAAATAATCATGTATTATTATTGGATAATATACTTTTGTATGTAAATTGTTTTTTATTTTAAGTTACTGCTGAGGTCACTAGCCAAATGAAGATTGACCTTCACAAGCCTTCTAAGATTGTGAGGCTACTAGATATGCTGGTTTCCTACCAATCTTTTCCAATACTTAAAATAATTGTTATAGAACATGGTCATGGTAAACTTGGCTTATGAATGATGATAACAATGATCATTTTTGAAAATCTGGCCAAGTGAGAGTTGGACCGCATAAAGGGTTCTGTATGAAACAGCAAATTAATCACATTTGTTTGTGTGGGAGCCCTCCTTAAATGTTTTTTTATTATCTTTTTAGTCTTTGTTGTAGCGGCAACAGAAATCATCTGTTTCAAAAATTTCAACTGTTTTGCTATTATAGTTCAGCCTGGTGACAGACAGACGGATGAAAGTACGACGAAGTCTCAGGTTTCATACCTACATATACATACATACATACAGGTCATAGGTTTCTGCTTGGCGCTTTTAACTTTATAAACTTTAAAAATATAAGCTGATGTTTACAGTTAAATTGTCATTTTTCTTTTTTTGCCATTTTTGACTTTAAATTTACATTTTTAATTTTTGATTTTTATTCACAATTTATTTTACATGATACTTATTATTTTTAATATTTCACTCTTAGTTTGCAGTGAAACCAACGTATTTTGTTGTTAGGAAACTCAAAAATGGTTAAAAAAAACAAAACAAAAGTAAGGTTATTTTTTAATAACTACACAATTTATTTAACCTGCTCAATATTATACCTTAATCTATTAGTTTAGGATTACTTACTTAGGTATACCAGTGAACCCCTAATACGGTGATCACTATAAAATTATATTTTTTTATATTAAATGCAAGGCTCGGGTAATGACCACTTAATATTCTTTCTAATAACCTCTAGAAACTCTTAAAATAGTTTTTAAAATGCCATCCCTACCTTGGTACTGGGTATTGCAGACATCCCAACACCAGTAGCCACTGTCCTGTGCTTATGCCCTATTTTAAGTAAGTTTATTAAAATATAAATTTATTTTCAGAGCATAAGAGATGAAAACGTCGATGGTAAGTACTTACCTATGTATTCAGCTAAGCATGTAACAGTTTTTCTATGAAACAGTTGCTTATCACAATTTATTTTAGTTTCTCTTATTAAATCTATCAAGACTACCAGCTATACTCTCACAGCACAGCAATGCAGCTGCGGCCACCATTTAAGTATTATTATTCTAAGAGTATTCGCCATTTGCTAAATAGTACCATGTGGTAACCTAGCGCGATTTTAGGTGGCAAATTTTGAGACAAGCCAATTATTTATGTTTTAATCATCGGCAGAAATGGAGCTGCCGGATGAGGTGTTCCTGGCTCTGACGGACTTCGAGTCGGAGGCGGGAGACACCGTTCAGTACACCGACACCTCTTACACCAGCGCCTCCGTCGACTCCCTGCCGCCCGTCGTTCAAGGTAGTAGTATTCTCATTTACTATTCACACATTGGCGGTAGGTAGGTAGGTACTATTTAGGTAAATTGTAGTAACTATTATAAGTACCGTGTACCACTTTTGAACCTTATTGTCAAGATATAAGGTCGAAAAGTGTGAAACCTGGTTTGTCGGCGACTATACCTACGTAGGTTACCTTGACGACTTTGACATAGGTAAGGGACGTTGACATAATAGTCAAAGAGTCAGAGGAAATAATAATACTGTGGCAGTGGCCTAACTAAATGGTGGCAAGTCAGCAAAATGTTACGGGCCCCCAAGCGGAAATGGGCCCCCGGTCGGAGGAGAATCCCAATTCTCAACATTTATTATTACACATTAAGTAAAAAAATAGTTTTGTCTTTAATTTATTTAAGTTATCTATCTAAGTACTTAGTTGCGTACTTACACAAGTATAAAATGTAAGTAAGTAAGTATACAAATTTCAATGCATTTGTAAAAAAAATATATACCTAACCCAGTTAAAGAAAGAAAGGTCAAAATCCAATTAATAATTTCAGTTTCTTTATATTAGGGGGACGTGGGGTGATTGAATTCCGCTTAATTATCTAGTAAGTACTAACTACTTACTATCATGTTTTCAGAAGTTTCAGAACCGAAGCCGAAGCATAAAAACGCTAAGAAAGTGACACAACAATCTTCACGGGTATATTCTTGCTTGTTTTGATATTTATTATGCCTACTTCACATGTATGGAGAGCAACCCCTAAAATAAAATAAAAATTGGCACCATACCTAGGTAAGTATTTTACTTAAATATGATGCCAAAACTGAGATCTATACCTACACATTAAAATTTATCTAGGTATACCAAATTTCAACCATTTATACATATTATATAGGTACCTACATAAAGAAGCTAGAAGAGTGGACAGACAGTCAGACTGACGGACGGACGGACAGAGCGAAGCTATAAGGGTCCCTTATGTATTACGGAACCCTAAAAAACAAACCTGGTGTGTCAGAGAGATGCTTATTCCACCATAGGAGATTTATAGGTATGTAGAAAATGGTTGTTTCTGTATAGAGTCTAATTCCTTACCTGTTGCTTTATAGGCTTCGAGCGATTATTCAGAATGGCCCGAGGAATTATTACCAGGTAAATCGTATACCTAATATGAAATAAGACCGTACCTACCTAAGTAGGTAAACGTTATATATTCAAACTTCGCTGGCACTAAATCCAAACAGACTCCCCTGTTTGGATTTACGTATTATCTAAGACGTGATTATTAATAATTGTTATGTCGTAATTAATTTGTATACTTTTTAACAGAAGAACCAAGGGAAGAACAAAGACGAACCAAGATGAAAAAGAAAGAAATAAAGAAAAAGCCCAAACCGGAAATACCACGTTTTGAGAAGGTAATGGTTGTTTAATAAGTTCTTAATATTAAGAATATTAATAAATTAAAAACACGGTAGGTAATTAGAGATGACCATTATTACATATAGAATATAAAATAATTAATACATAGTTACTAATCAACAATTATAGGTACCTACAATATTTTTTTTCTTAACAAAGGCTAACTTAACAAAGGTGGGCTTAATGCCTTGTCGCATTCTCTACCAGCCAACCTTAGGGTGATGCAGAGATAGGTTGAAGTAGGCGCATATACAGGTACAATAACAATAAAGTAATAATTATTATATATTATGAGGATCTGTTCTATTTCATTGACACATTATGTAAATAGTACGTAAATATACGTAACGATACGTCAGTACTTACTGACGTATCATTTACCAATGCACCGTTTGATCAATATCCTAATTCATACGTCCTACAGTCTACTTTCCTACTTAAAGTTCCCTATTTAACATTCGTGGCTTTTTACTTTGTTTAATAGTAAACAATATTTTAAATATTTCAAAATCTTTTGGTAACTTCTCAGCCAACGAATTGGAAGGACATGAACAAAAAACAAAGAGACATCTGGCTATTGGAGAAGATGGAGGAGTATAAAGCGGAAAAAGAAGCCGAGAAGTACGATTTTATCTCTTTTTTTAGCAATTAATTCGTAAGTATATTTTTTTATCAAAACGAAAGATGTGGCCTGTGGGCTTCATATTATAATCGTACTACGAAAATGAAGTTTTGGTTTTTTATTTCGAGAGGATGTGGTGATTCAAAAAGTGCCACGGGTGTCCGGCGATTATCGTTTACTTAGGCCACACTTAGGCGATATCAGTGGGCCTAGCAGGAAAATTGGACAGCGGCGTAAACGAAACGTTATCGAATGATAATTATTGTATAAAAATCTGTCATAATCATGAGAACTCCCATACAAATTTCATTTGTTAACGTTACGTTTACGTTGCTGTTAAATGTTTCTGCTAGGCCCCCAGCTCCATAACCGCTCTCATACTAAGATGTCAGTAACAGACAGGCGGCGCTGGCGGGTGTGAAGGAGCGGCGTGCGGTGGAGGCTTGCGAGCGCGCGGACACCGCGGCGCGCGACGACGCCGAGCAGGCCGTGCGCCGCGACCTGCTGGCCCGCACCGTGACGCTGTTCCACAGTGAGTGACGTGGTAGCCGCAGCTCGTATGTCTTGACCAGAATGCGGAGTGCGAGTTTTTGTCATTGCTCGCCGTGAAGTTAACTACAATTTGTATGGCATCGAAACAATGGGAAAAAAACTTGCCATATTACGCAAAATTCACAAAATTTAATAGCAATGTCGTTCCTATTAAATTATATCCTAGCCTTTCGTAGTGTTATTGGAAAAAAAGCCTGGCCACCGGCCAGGCTATAGCAGGCCTGAAATGAATATAATATGTAACCTACCTAATAAAAGTTTGAAAAGTACTTACTAACGCTACCAAAAGCGGGCTCCGTAGACGGCCATACCATCCGTCCGATTAGAAAATGTTTTGCGGCAAAATAGGCAGCTGCAGAGCTGAGTACACCTTGCGTCTATTCTTTTCATTAGTCGTGGTGTATGTAGGTACTGATAATTTTCTTTTAATTTATAGAATACGAGAAGCAGCAAGTGAAACATAACCACAAGAAACGGCTCAACGCAGAAGTAAGTGATATATTAGGTCTTTACCTATGAAATTACCGTTTTGTATGAAAAAATTTAAATGATTTTTCAAGTATTTTTTATTTGTATTAATCGAAGTAATCACCCATGCAATCAATGCATCTTTGCCAAAGCAGTGGCAGTTTATTGATGCCCTTCTTAAAGAAATCAGCTGGACGGGAGGCAACAAATTCTTCAAAGGCATTTTGTACTGCCTCTCGGGTATTGAATTTGTTTTCCCGCCAAGAAGTTATCCAAATTCTGGAAAAAGTAGTAGTCTGTAGGCGTACGGTCTGGTGAGTAGGGCGGATGACGGAGAGCTTCCCACCCCAGTTCTTGCAACTTGGAGACCGTCTGCTGTGCAGTATGAGGTCGCGCGTTGTCGTGCAGGAGCAGCGGACACGACCGATTGACCAATGCTGGTTGGAGATGTGCCAGCTTCTCCATCATTGTGTTCAGTTCTTCACAGTACACATCTGTAGTAATGCTCACCCCGTTCGGTAAGAAGCTGTGATGAATCATCACTTTTCTAGGGGTAAGTTTTCGTTTAGGGCATTGTTTAGGTGCTGAACCAGGATCCAACCAACTTGCTGAGCGCTTGCGGTTATCAAACAGAATCCATTTTTCATCGCAGGTAACAATGCGGTTCAAAATTCCTTCATTTGTGTGTCTGTTAAGCAGTGCAAGGCACGTCTCGACGCGTACTTCGCGCTGGCGATCATTGAGTTCGTGGGGCACCCATTTGTCAAGCTTTTTTACCTTGCCAATTTGACGCAAATGGACCAATATTGTTTTGACGCTAACGTCGAAAGCTGCTGCTAATTCAGCCGAAGATTGTGTATCATCAGCATCCACAATCGCCTTTAATTCGTCATTGTCGACCAAAGTCTTCGGACGACCGCGAGGTTCATTTTTCAGGTCGAAATTTCCAGAACGGAAGCGAGCAAACCAATAACAGGTGGTGCGTTGGTTTGTAGTGTTAGCTGCGTAAACGTCGTTGATGTTGCGTGCCGCTTGAGCCGCGTTGCTGCCACGACAGTACTCGTATTCCATAATTTCTCGAATTTTTAACGTATCCATGATGACGAAAAAAATTGAAATGCGATGAAAATGTAACACTAAACAATAAACAAATGACTACTTTTGGAAAAAGAATTCCATGTTTTTAAAATAAAATTAATTTGAAATTAGAATTCTTAGCCAAACAAAAATTATTTTGATTTGAAATGGCCAGTACTGCAGAACGGCAATTTCATAGGTTATATTTTACCTACCTATCAATTATTATATAATATATTAGTAAACTCGTAAGTTTAATGTTTAAATAATCATTGTCATGTCGTGACTATGATTCCGGTGTCTCCTCAATGAGGGTTTTTTAATTCGTGACAGCTTTTTGATAAGGTCCGTCGTGCTACCATGCGCCACTTGGTGACAGAAAAAGAATCGAAAATTCTTTTTGACCGTTATTGATACCACTTACGCCACCAGATGACGCTTTGTGTGAATTGGGTCAGCCCCATAACGGCAGAAAAAATATCAAAAACCCTTATTCGAGAAGAATAGACTGTGGTATGAAGTCCACCGTGCATGAGTTATTTGCCTGGATTAAAAACAGCCTGTTTTTACCTCCGACGAAAACAGAGAGATGTTATAAGTTTGACGTCTGTCTGTGTGTGTGTCTGTCCGACATAATCGAGAGTGTTCTTAGTTATTATTCACCATCATCAGCTCGCTCACTGCACACTGCTCGACAATTCAGGTGTTACTTATTTTTTATAATTTTGTTTTCTATTCTAAAAATGTGCGTCCAGTGTCTACCGATTTTCTTAGAGATTATCGTCATAACATACAAGTTTTTAGATTATTATCGTCGCGTAGGTATAACATTATTTTTATAACAACCACAAACAAATCCACCCTACAAATCTGGTCCCGTGCTAAGTTCTCGAAGAACTTGTGTTAGGCTGGGAGTTGAGACTATTTGATCCGGAATTTGGCGGGCCCGGGAAAATTCAGAGCACTGAAAATAGAACTCTGCGCTAATACAATAGAGTTGAAAATCGAATGTTGAGCTGTCAATATAATATAACATTGACATTTGACTCGACACTTGTGTGTTAGATTTTCATCTCTATTGTATTAGCACAGAGTTCTATTTCCAGTGCTCTGGATTTTCCCGGGCCCGTCGGATTACGGATCTTATTATAGTCCCACTCTCAGCCTTAGGCATTATTAACTACTGTGCCGGCTTTCAGTGGCGGCAGTACCTCCGCTGCGACGGGCTGCCGGACCCGCGCGCGGTGGCGCAGATGAACACGTACCTGCACGTGTGGCGCGAGCGCGGCGCCTGCGACCCGGACGAACTGGAGAGGCGGTGCTCGGAAGTGTTGCCGGTCACTTGTTGTTCATTAACGTTTATTTGTTATAATTAATTGTTTACTATTAACGCTGGGACTATATGATCCAGAATTCGGAAGGCCAGGGAAAATTCAGAGCATTATATAGTCAAATAGTCAAATTATTTATTCAAAATGGGTTCTTACAACACTTTTTGACGTCAATTTACAATTTTGTTTTTAACACTTTCTTATTATTATTATACATAAACATGGTCATTATTAGTACAATTATAAAGCCAGTATGCTGAAGCAGAGTGCAGATTTAGCTTACACCTAAACATCTTTGTCGTCAATATATTCTTGTACTTTATAATAAGCTTTTGAAATTAAAACTCCTTTAACTTGTTGCCTAAACTTAGTCTCAGTGAGGTTAGTTGCACTAGTTGGTATTTTATTATAAAACCTAACACAGTTACCTATAAATTATTTTTTAGTTTTGCTTAGTCTATATGTTGGAATCTGAAGCTTATTCTTATTTCTAGTGTTACGATCATGATGATCACATTTCCTATTAAAGAGAGTTATGTTTTTTCTGGTGTACATAATGACCTCGTATATTATGTACAATTATGGTAGAGTGAGTATCTTTACTTCCTTGAATAGTTCTCTAAGAGACTCGCTAGTCTTTATTTTGAATATTGCTCGCACTGCCCTTTTTTGGAGAATAAATATGGAACCGAAGTCTGCAGCTGATCCCCATAATAATAGTCCATATAAAGACATTACACTATGAAAATATGAGTAATAAACTAATCTAGCTGTGTCAACATCTGTGAGTTGACGAATTTTCCGAACGGCATAGGCAGCGGAACTTAATTTATCAGACAGAAACTCAATATGCTGACCCCACTGCAGCCCAGCATCCAATCTAATTCCCAGAAAATTTGAAATTCCCAAAACATTGAAAATAGACCTCTGCACTAATACAATAGAGTTAAAAATGGAAGTGTCGAGTTGTCATACATGACATTAACATTTGACTCGACATTTGTGTGTTCGATTTTTCACTCTATTCTATTATTCCAGAGTTCTACTTTCAGTGCTCTGAATTTTCCCCGGCCTTCCGGATTCCGGAGCATATAGTCCCAGTCTGAGCATGGCCCTGCAAGGAATATGGCGAATCTCGGCATATTGCGGAAATTTCATGAAATTAAATTGAAATGTCTATAACCAATGCAATGGTATCGCAGCTTTTCGTAGTGTCGTTTATTTTATGTGAAAGATAAGCGAAATATAATAGACATTTATAGTAGCTACCTACCTAATGTATCCAAGTAAGCCCACGCGCTTAAAATTATGGTACAAAGGGAGATACGCATGTATAGCGGTCAAACTGATATACGCCTCTTTCTTCTTAGATGCTTGATATGCTGGAGGAGTTCGTGGCGGATACGCGGCAGTTCACACCACGTCAGATTCACAACTACAACGAGGTGAGTAACTGAGTTGAGTAGCGTAATAATATCACTTATGGAATTGTCCCTACGTCATGCCTACTACCGGTTCAAGAACTAACCCGGCGAGAAGAACCGGCGTAAGAAACTCGCACGGGGCCATCTTTTAGCAAAAAGATGGCGCCGTGCGAATTTTTTTTTATTGCTTTCCCTTTTTTTTATTTCATACAATAAGAAAACTTAGTATAAAATATAATATAAACAAAAGTCGGGATAGATATAGTACATAGAAATAGCCTTGCAGGTGGTCATCCTATTCCCATGATGTGCGACCGTCAATAAACATAAACGTTCGTTAACTACCTTTTTTAAATTTATTAATAGAAATATTTTGTACGTTTTTGGAATTCTATTGTATAGGCGTATACTAACCTAACCTAACCTAACCTTTAAAAGATTTATTAACTTAACTTAGTCTGATCACCGGTATATCTAGTTTGTTTATTTCTAGTGTTTCTACAGTGATTATTGCTTTTCGTATTGAACATACTTAATATTTTTCGAACATACAACATATTGTCCAAAATGTATTGTATATCGACGGTCAGAATACCTATTTCTTTAAACTTTTCTCTCAGAGATTCAAAGCAAGGCATTTTGTAAATCGAACGTATTGTATTATTGTCGGCGGCATTACCCCATAAAAGAATTTCGTAAGACATTCTACTATGAAAATAAACTAGTCGCGCCGTATATTCGTCAAAAATTTCCCTAAATTTTCTGACTGCATATGCTGCAAAACTGAGCCTATCTACAAGATTAGCAATATGAGGACCCCACTGTAATTTACTATCTAGTGTTATACCTAGAAACTCAGTGGTGACCACTGAGTTCATTTTCTCGTCATTTAATAGTATATTGGTTTTTACTTGCCTAACATTGGGCAAAGTAAACTTTAAACATTTTGTTTTACTTGAATTTAAAAGTAAATTATTAACATGAAACCAATGTACTATTTTCGACAGAGCGCTATTTACCTCTTTGTAATTTGACTGTTGTCGCTTCACATTAAAAATTAGTGAAGTGTCATCAGCAAAAAGATCATCAGATCTCATTATCATTATCTTTAACTAGATGAGGTAAGTCATTTATATAGATGAGAAAAAGAAATGGACCTAAAATGTATCCCTGTGGAAGACCTAATTCTATTTAGGTCCCAGTGGACCTTCTACTCTTTATCCTTTGAGTTCTATTTTAAAGGTAAAAACTCAAAAAGCTGAGTGAAGAGTCCCGTATACCATAGTGGTGCAATTTAATAAAACTTTTTTTTTTTTTTTTAATTCTTCATGGCTGCCATCATCAGGTCTCCACTTTATCACTAAAGGGCCAATTTCGAATTATACCCTTTACACAAACATGAATTTTGCAAATAGGTCCACAAACGGCAGAGTAATGTTCGAAGATATCTATGTCGGTGTAAAACACTATGAGAAGTATATATTATAATATCATCATAAAATTTGAGGAGTTCCGTCGATTCCTGATGGATCCCATTATCACAACTTTGGTGACAACGGGACCAACTTGGAATTAAAGAAAAAATACGTTTTATATTTTAAAAAAAATTGTACGGAGTTATCGTTCAACATACAAAAAGAAATATATATATATATATATATATATATATATATATATATATATATATATATATATATATATATATATATATATATATATATATATTAGTATATAATATATATATATATATATATATATATATATATATATATATATATATATATATATATATATATATATATATATATATATATATATATATATATATATATATATATGTATTATTCCACAGGGATTCAACCGCCGGCTCAGATTAGACTCGAAGATAGCAAGGTTACACCGATTTGGGCAGAGCCGGGGCGATAATAAAACACTGTATTGAGGAGAACATTTTTTCACTTTTTCGCTTTGCTTACCTGTCTCATGGCAATGCCGTACGCCTCTTTCGGGCCGATCTTCCATTTCGTTTTTACCTCTCTATACGGCTATTTTCCATATTTTTCCCCATTTTTCATGAGCCACGTGAAGCAAAACGCGTTATGTGAAAATCTTTATTATCGTGACCATATTTATTAATCCTTATATACTAAATATCTTATTCCCTAAAAAAGTTATATACATCTTAAGTTCCCTTTACACGAAATGTTGTACAATTTTCATCACTATTTTCTTAATAATTTATTTACCATCTATTATATGAACTTAAACTTTACATTACACGTTATATACTATGCTTATTTACCTAAATGAAAAGAAGCTACGTTAAAATTAGCTGTCGTTAAATATATATGAGCAAAATAACCCGCACTCGATAAAACACCATTTTTACACGATTTTACACACTGATGCCATATAAATCTATACATATAGTCACTTGGTATTCACTGTTATGATTTTATGTACTGTTTAAACCATTTGTTTATTGTTCAGATTTAAATTCACTTAAATTTCACATTACGAGGCCGCTGTCCTTAACATCCTCCCCCGGCGCAGTAGCCAGGATCTACGCAGCCTCCTCAGGTGACTGCGGGCTCGCCGGTCCCGCCGTGGACTGCTCCGGTGACTGCGAGCTGTCTGTGCTCGCTGTAGGCTGCTCCGGCGACTGCGAGCTGTCTGTGCTCGCTGTAGGCTGCTCCGGTGACTGCGAGCTGTCTGTGCGAGCTGTAGGCTGCTCCGACGCTCGTACCGCGTCCGACGCCGTCCCCGGCGTCGTCTGCTCCGCCAGCGGTCGCAACTGCAACTGCGGCGCCTCCTCCAGCACCGCCAGCTTTGATGTCGGCCTCCGGAACACGCCACTGCGCGTGCGCACGTCCGCACAGCGCACTTGTCCGTCCGGGCCGGGGTAGACTCGGTGCACGACCCCCCGCGGCCACGTATTACGCAACAGCGTCGAGTCGACCACGACAGCCAGGTCCCCTGATACAAGGGCTCGGCTGCTCAGCGGGGCCGTAGGGAAGGTACTCCTTCACCCAGCGCCTCCAGAACTCGTCGGCAAGGGCTTGCGCGACTTTCCATGCTCTTCTGTCCGCCGGCACACACGGTCCGACGTACGGCAGTCCGGTGGACGACCCGAAGAGGAAATGATTCGGTGTAATCGCCTCGGGATCGTTGGGGTCCACCGACACGTGAACAAGCGGTCGAGCGTTCACGGAGTACTCCGCCTCGGCCATCAGTGTCTGGAGTACCTCTTCCTTGGGCGACTTCTCGTTCATCGTGGCTAACAGGGCGGTTTTCACCGACCTCACTTTCCCATCCTTTCCCAGACACCTCCTTGACTCGGCGCCCCGGGCGGTGTAAACTTCCACTGCATCCTATGAGTGAGGCCCAGCTGAGCCATAGCCGGCGCCCACTCGGCGTACGCCTGCCGCAGCTCGACGTCCGCGCCTCTGAAATTAGTTCCATTGTCGCTGTACATGACTGACGGCCATCCTCGCCGCGCAGCCATTCTTCTCATAGCCATCAGTGCAGAGTCCGTCGACAGCGAGGCCACCAGCTCCAGGTGGACCGCCCGCGTCGTCAGACACGTGAAGAGAGCTCCCCACCTCTTCTCGTGACGTCGGCCGATGGTGACCGTCATCTGGCCGAAACAGTCGAGACCACAGTACGAAAAGGGTCTCTGGAACGCCCCCAGGCTCGGCTGGCAGGTCTCCAGTTGGCGGGGTCCTCGGGTGTGCTCGTCGCAACCGACAGAACGCACATCTGTTCATGACTGTACGCACCGTCGGCCGCAGCTTCAATATCCAGAACTTCTTCCTGAGGTCGTTCACGACTCTCTCGCGGCTCCCGTGTCCCGCTCTGGCGTGCTCCCTTGCCACCAGTAACCTTGTGAAGTGATGTCTTCCATCCAGGATGATAGGGTTTTTCAATTCAGCCGGCACCTGAGCTGCTTTGATCCTTCCATCTAGTACGAGCAGCCCGTCCTTGTACACTGGGTTGAGCCGGTGCAAGGAGCTCCATCTAGGCACCGTCTTGCCACTTGCCATTTTCTCGATCTCTTGTGCGAAGCTGTCTCATTGTGATTTTTGATACCACAACCTCTCGGCCCTCTCCAGGTGTCGTACGTCGAGGTGGGTCCGACGATCTCGGCACTTCTCGACGAACAGCAAGACCATCGCCGTACATCTTATGAGGCGCTCGAAGTTCGAGAAGCGCGTCACATCTGGTAGACAGCTCAGCTCGCTCGCCTCCGTGGTGTGGAAGGCGACGTATTCTTCGTGATTTTCAATTGTAGCGGGACTCTCCGCGGGCCACTCGATCACAGGCCTGCGCAGGAAGTCCGGCCCCTGGAACCAAGTTCTCGTGTTCTTCCTGCTTTATGAGGCGTCTGGGGATGCTTCCATGGATTACCCAGCCGAGCTTCGTCTTCGAGGCTGCAGGCTGGTTTCTCTTGCCGATCCTCAGCTCCCTGGATACTATGAGCTGCCAGTTGTCCGTGCCGATGAGAAGTTGGGGTAGAAACCCCATACGACGAACGAATAGATATGCTATGAAGACAAGAAGTCTTCATAGCATATCTATTCGTTCTTGAGATCACGCAGGTGAGCAAGTCGGAACAGTGAGTCAGGGACGGACTGAGTGAGTAGGTTCAATCCGTCCAGGGTTCTCGCAGTGACGTCATATCTGGTACCGTCGTGTCGTCGTCGTCGTACCGTCGTACCTTGGCGTACGGGACGCCAAGTTGTACGAGTCGGCTTTTTTCTTCCCTTCTCTCGGCATTGATCCCATGCATCCTCAGCACCTTCGGTGGGCCGTCTGCGCCGATAGCCTTCGCGACGTCTTCATACAGTAGTGTCACTGTCGAGCCCTCGTCGAACAGCGCGAAGATATCCGCTTCGCCCCGTGAACCGACAACTTGAATTCTTCTCATCTTAAGTTTCACCGCGCGGTCGGAGGTGACCGATGCAGTAATCACGGCGTCCTCGATCTGTGGGGTGCCGCCGGACCTGTCTTCTTGCAGCAGCGCGTGATGAGGCAAGTTGCAGCCCTTCACGCCGCACCGCCTCTCTCTGCAGTTGTATCTTCTGTGCCTGCTCCGTATGCACCGGAAACACAGCCCTTCCTTTTTGACTGTGTCCCATCTCTTCTGCGTGCTCAGTTTATTGAAAGCAGCACAGCGGAACAGAGCGTGATCTTCGGCACATAACGGGCACTTCGTTGAGTCTTCACGTGTTCTGTTTGGCTGGCTGCGATTTGGCGAATCCCTCCCTGCCCTCGTCTGCTATCGCGATGACTGGCCTTCTTGTTCGGGCTTCGTTCTTGTTAGGAGGTGGACGCGGTGTTTCCTTCTTCGGTGCCGTGCTGAACCCGTAGCGCAGCGCCCTGTCCGCTTCTCTCATTAAGAATTCAGAGAGAAGGACGACATCGGGCTCGTTCCTGAAGCGCGACGTCTCTTCTACGTAGTCGTACCACTTGCTCTTCTCGTATGGGCTGAGCTTCTCCAGGATGTCTCTCGTGAGCAACGGGTTAAAGAGGTACCCGTGCCTCAGCTTCCTCAGGATAGCTACCATGTTCAGAATCTTCACTGCAAATTGGTTGAGTTCTGCCGCCGAACCTCCGAGCCTCGGTACCTTCATCAGGTCTTCCATCATGCGATCGACCATAACCTCGGGTCGACCGAAGCATTGTTCCAAGGTCTTCATAATTCGTTCGGGTGGCGTCGCGACACTCAGCAGTGGTGCCACGGCTTCTCTTGCTTCTCCCCGTAGGCAGCTTCTCAGACGAGCTAAGTTCTCGATCGGCTTGAGCTTGTAGAACGCAGTGGTGTCTTCCATGGCTGCTTTGAATGGCAACCATTCGGTGGGAGCGCCCGAGAATATGGGCAACTCCGTAGTGTGGCGCGACTGGCGTTGGTTCAGCAGTTTGTCCAGTGTTTCAGCAAGATGTTCCACCCCATTAGCCCTAGACGTGGGCGGTGTGGGTGAGCGTGGGCGGCGTTGCTGCGGCCACTCGAACCTCGTCTTCTGGGCTCCCTTCGGTGGCATGTCTTCTGGCTTCGGCGTTTCTCTTTCTTCCATTGATGTCGGCTCTTGTCTAGCCTCTTCGGGTTCGGGACCCTGTTCGCTTAGCCAGGCTCGGACACGTTGCACCACCTGTTCTGATGGCTCGTCGTCGTCGGGGCTGCTACCATCATCTGCAGCGGCGACGTCAGCGGCGAGCTTCTTCTTTATAAGTTCTGCTTCGATCTGCAGTTCCTTCTTACGAAGAGCGGCGAGTTTCTCCTCCGCCTCGTAATGCATACGCGCGACACTTGCTATCGATCGACGCGATCTAATTAAAATAGCCTTCTTTCTGGCTAGGGTTTGTACTTCCGAGGGTGCAGGCGCCTTGCTGGTACCTGGTCTCGGTTTCAAAATAGTTTGAAGCAGATCCGCTCTTCCCTCGGTCGGCGGCGGCTGGCTCGTAGCGGCAGCGGACGGCGATCGTGGCGGATCCGGAAATCTACGTGGTTGCTGCTGGTTCTCCTCGGCCCCACTCTGACTTCTGGTCATAACCATTTTCAAATTTTAAGTTAATCTTCAAATGTTAATCTTCAATGTTAATCTTCAATGTTAATCTTCAATGTTATTCTTCAATGTTAATGTTCAATGTTAATCTTCAATGTTAATCTTCAATGTTAATCTTCAATGTTAATCTTCAATGTTAATTCCCTTTAAAGAATCTTCGGGAGGTTTTTCCGGTGAAAAATCTGCGAATCCTTGCTTCCGTTCGCAGCGGTGTATCCTCCTATTCCAAGTCCAATCTAATCCCTGGCGTTGATTCCCGTTGATAAATCTTGATAAAATTTCCAATGTTCTGACTTGATAAAATTCTTCTATGTTCAATGTTCAGTAAAAATTTCTATCTTGAATCTTTAGAAATTTTTCTATGTTCAGAACAGCTGACGAAAATTTTCTAAGTGCCGTCTTCGTTATTTTAAACTTGATATGGACTTCGAATATTTCTTCGATCTTGATATTCGGCTCGCCAAAGGACCACGCACTACTGTAGGGGACTGTATTATTCCACAGGGATTCAACCGCCGGCTCAGATTAGACTCGAAGATAGCAAGGTTACACCGATTTGGGCAGAGCCGGGGCGATAATAAAACACTGTATTGAGGAGAACATTTTTTCACTTTTTCGCTTTGCTTACCTGTCTCATGGCAATGCCGTATAGAGCCTCGCCCGTTTTTACCTCTCTATTCGGCTATTTTCCATATTTTTCCCCATTTTTCATGAGCCACGTGAAGCAAAACGCGTTATGTGAAAATCTTTATTATCGTGACCATATTTATTAATCCTTATATACTAAATATCTTATTCCCTAAAAAAGTTATATACATCTTAAGTTCCCTTTACACGAAACATTTTTACACGATTTTACACACTGATGCCATATAAATCTTATATATATTTATATATATATATATATATAGATTAACATTTGAAGATGGTTATGACCAGAAGTCAGAGTGGGGCCGAGGAGAACCAGCAGCAACCACGTAGATTTCCGGATCCACCACGATCGCCGTCCGCTGCCGCTACGAGCCAGCCGCCGCCGACCGAGGGAAGAGCGGATCTGCTTCAAACTATTTTGAAACCGAGACCAGGTACCAGCAAGGCGCCTGCACCCTCGGAAGTACAAACCCTAGCCAGAAAGAAGGCTATTTCAATTAGATCGCGTCGATCGATAGCAAGTGTCGTCGCGCGTATGCATTACGAGGCGGAGGAGAAACTCGCCGCTCTTCGCAAGAAGGAACTGCAGATCGAAGCAGAACTTATAAAGAAGAAGCTCGCCGCTGACGTCGCCGCTGCAGATGATGGTAGCAGCCCCGACGACGACGAGCCATCAGAACAGGTGGAGCAACGTGTCCGAGCCTGGCTAAGCGAACAGGGTCCCGAACCCGAAGAGGCTAGACAAGAGCCGACATCAATGGAAGAAAGAGAAACGCCGAAGCCAGAAGACATGCCACCGAAGGGAGCCCAGAAGACGAGGTTCGAGTGGCCGCAGCAACGCCGCCCACGCTCACCCACACCGCCCACGTCTAGGGCTAATGGGGTGGAACATCTTGCTGAAACACTGGACAAACTGCTGAACCAACGCCAGTCGCGCCACACTACGGAGTTGCCCATATTCTCGGGCGCTCCCACCGAATGGTTGCCATTCAAAGCAGCCATGGAAGACACCACTGCGTTCTACAAGCTCAAGCTGATCGAGAACTTAGCTCGTCTGAGAAGCTGCCTACGGGGAGAAGCAAGAGAAGCCGTGGCACCACTGCTGAGCGTCGCGACGCCGCCCGAACGAATTATGAAGACCTTGGAACAATGCTTCGGTCGACCCGAGGTTATGGTCGATCGCATGATGGAAGACCTGAAGAAGATACCGAGGCTCGGAGGTTCGGCGGCAGAACTCAACCAATTTGCAGTGAAGATTCTGAACATGGTAGCCATCCTGAGGAAAATTATGCCGCAGGCCGCATAAATACAGTATCCCACGGGAGCACTACTTTTTCGGGTATCCTATGTTTTAATCCAGAGCCTAAACTACTACCATACTAAATGTCATTGAAATCCGTTCAATAGTTTTTGGCGTCAAAGAGTATTAAACATCCATTCATCCATCCATCCATCTATTCTCAGAAACTTTCACATTTATAATAGTGGTAGAATTAATATTTTATGATGCTAAAACCGAGATCATTATTTAAGTAATATATATATATATATATAAACAGCCGAACATATAACCGCCTCCTTTTTTTGGAAGTCGGTTAAAAAGTTACTGACCGATTTCGAAAAAAATAATTTCTAAAGAGTTTCTAGCATGATCTACCAGCATGGAAACGAAACCGGTGAGGTAAAATAAAAATAAATTCTTATTTACTTCACATTAAGTTAATTCACATGTATGAAGAGCTGAAATATAAAATTACTAGCTGTTGCCCGCGGCTCCGGCCGCGTAAATACAGTATCCCACGGTAACACTACTTTTTCGGGTATCCTATGTTTTAATCCAGAGCCTAAACTACTACCATACTAAATTTCATTGAAATCCGTTCAGTAGTTTTTGGCGTCAAAGAGTATTAAACATCCATTCATCCATCCATCCATCCATCTATTCTCAGAAACTTTCACATTTATAATAGTGGTAGGATTAATATTTTATGATGCTAAAACCGAGATCATTATTTAAGTAACCAAAATTCATCAATGTATATTCATTCACCTACAGTAGCTAGAAGGGCGGACAGACAGACAGACTGACAGATGGACGGATAGAGCGAAACTGTAAGGGTTCCTTGACTGTTACGGAACCCTAAAAAGTATGTCGGTGATTATAATTCTAATTATTTTGATCGCAACACAGTTTTTAGACTAGCCGCACCAATAAATTTTTTTAGGTGCGTCTAGAACTGCGCAAGCAGCTGTCGGCGGCCATACACTGCGCGTCTTACACCCTCCTGCGGGACATCAAGCACCGCCTGCAGTGGGAGTCCATACAGGTCGCGACCTACCAACGCCAGTTCAGGGGCTTGAAGCTGAACATATACGTCGCTGTGCCGCTGCCCACGAGGAAACCCAAGCCTGTGGAGCCAGAGAGGTAAATATTGTGCGTGTATTAATGTGTTGTTTGTTATGTTATGTCTAATGTGTTTAGCCTGTCAAATATGTTTTGATGATGAGTATTTGGTAGAGGTAGAGGAGGCCTTTGACAAGATGTCTTTTGTTTTTCGGGGAAGTGTACTTACTACAACGTATAGGTAGATTATTATAGTTCTACGCGAAGAAAGTCGCGTGCTACAGTCATAAGACACATATGCATCTAAGCCCTAATTTCACAGACGTTAAGACGATCTGGGCTGCGCTACGGCCTAAGATCTGTCTATCCCGTTCAAACATTGAATGAGAGAGGGAGAAAGATTCCGAGTTTAGCGTTAAGCGCGTTTTAAGAAGTTTGGGGAAATCGGGGCTAAAAGTTTAAATGGACTGCAGTGTCTGTCTATACCTTTCAGATAACAGTTAGAGCAAACAGTGTATCTTGCGTATTATACCTACATATAATATACTACTTAGATGTTCCCCGCAACTTCATTCGTGCAGATCAAATCATGAGAAAAAATCAAATAAAAATAAACCTGTCATGTATCTACAAATTTCGTCAAAATCCGTTCAGTCCGAATACATTCGCATTTAGAATATTAAGGTAGCCTTCCAATCTATGCGACCGCGACCCGAGACCGCGACCCGCGACCGCGACCAGCAAACCAGTGAATCAGGTTCACTGGCCGCGCTCACCGGTCGCACGACGCGGGTTGCAGGGAATGTTTAGTGCTCCGTAATAATATAGTAATATAAATTCATACTAAGAAGTGGCTCCTCGATCCCATTTCGGTCTCGGGTCGCGGTCACGCATCGCGCGTCACGTGCATCGGAAGGCTACCTTAAAAGTAACGATATCCTTGGGCACGAGAAAAAGTTCATCATACGCGGTGTTTAGGGAGGCAATCGAGCTGTCGTTTCCGTCTATGGCGGCAACTGTGCGACTGCCGCGCGCGATCAACGGCGCGCGCGCCTGCGTGCACGCCGCGCACTCCGCGCTCGACCTGCTTAGCGAGACCTGCCGCACGTACGCGCTGCCTGCGACCCTCGTCAACAGATATACTGGTCAGTATTAATTCGCTAACATACGCAACCTACGGTCGCCGAGTGCCGGTCGCCGACACATCTGGTGTAGTACTTTTGTTTTTACGTTATCTGGCAAATAAAGACATTACACGATTACAATTAATAATACTTACAGAGACTTAAGAAATACATCAATAATAATCAGACAAGAGAGAATAAAAATAATTTGTCGGCGACTGTACATACATACATATAATATATATACATACATACATACATACATACATACATACATACATACATACATACATACATACATACATACATACATACATACATACTATGGGCCTGCTTCACAATATTCTAATAAGTGTCAGATAGCTTAACTGCATATTTTGTCTCAGTTGCTCAATATAAAGTTAGCCGCGACAAAACTGCCGGATAAGCTATCGACACTTACTTATTAGGCGATTGTGAAACAGGCTCTAAGTAAAGATTGTACCTAGTTGGTGTAGAAACTGTACGTGTACGGTGTATACTACTAAGGTAGTTATTTTTTTATTCTAGTTTAAAATGAGGACAGCACAACGTCACTTGGGTACATACAGCTAATATTTTATTACATAAATAAGTCTTGAAACAAAAAAACCTTCAGGCTTGGATACATAATCTTTTCAATCAATATATTTTTTACTGGCACATACAATAACTTTTTAATAAATTCAAATTTAGAACACTTACGTCAAAAATGTTAACAATAAAAAATTTCATTTCGACTGTTTAGTTTCAAGTGAATTTTGAAGTTAATGTATTTTGGTCACCGAAATTATTATTTCCGTTGTTTTATTTTTTAAATTACATTATTGACGGCCATGCGGGATTAACACGGGTCGATTTTCACCGTGGGGCGCGTGGCTTAAATAATAGCCATGTCATTTTTGTTGGCAAAATGGCCTTGCCATTAACACGGTCACAATATTTTATACTATGCATAGACGTATATATTATAGACGAGGCATGTCGAGGCAAAAAGTGTCTTTAGTAAAATGACCCCAATTTTGAGATTTTGACATTTTGACATTTTGTTGAAAACCAAGATGGCGTAACGTTTTACTGTATGAAGATTTGTTCTGTCAAATTTAATGTAGGTACGTCATAGTCTATGTTGAGTTTTGAAATCTTTGATACTATGTATATGACATATTATAAGTTATCCATTACATATTGTGACTGATTATTATTATTTTTCTGTTTTCAATATATTTCAGATTTGTTCACGTTCAACCAACGGGAACATGAAAATGTGTACAAAATGAAAAACGAGCAGGACGAAATAAGAGATAAATTCTACAAAGAAGCAAGAGAAAGAGTTAAAGAAATTGAAGCGTTTATAAAGGCAAATCCGTGAGTATAATTCTCTGATATCTTATCCTTAGAATAATAGGTAGATGGAGCGTACCGAACATTTGCTTGAAGCCACTATTACCGTAGTCGGGTAAAAAAAGGAGATGGAATATATCTAACCAATTACCGCTTTAGAATCTACTAGCTTTTGTCCGCGGCTCCGGCGGCGTAAATATACTAACCCTGTACTTTTTCGCGATAAAAAGTAGCCTATGTATTTATCCAGAGCTCAAAATATACTATCATAGCAAATTTCATCAAAATCTGTTCAGTAGTTTTTGCGTTAACTAGTAACAAACATCCAATCAACATCCATCCTCACAAACTTTCAGATATAAGTAGGATTATTGGATGAGAATATTTAAAAAGATGCAGAGGGTTTTTTCTGTTTCATTAGACGCACACAGATGTGCATGTGCCGTTGTGCCGTGTGTGTGTTTAAGAAGATGGCTTCACACTTTCGTTGCGTACGCTCCATCCGCTTATTGTTTTATAATCTGAGTATTCATCATAAATGTCTAGTCTATTTCACTACTTTTTACCCGCCTACAACGAAGGCAAAAGGAAGGCAAATGCATTATATTTTGGCAGTCTATGTATGTATGTATGTTGTATAAAATATGTATGTTTATTCCACCGTAGCGCCTAAACTACTGGACCCATTTTAATAAATGAGGTGTCAATAGATTCGTAATAACAGCCTGGGTGACAAAGGCTTTATAATTTATGTAGTCGGATTTTAGTTTTTTACAAAAAATATATTTATTAGAGAATGTAAAAAGAAACCTTGAACCTACGCATTTTTATAATGCATACACGCAAATAAGAATAAATTGAAAGCAGAAAAATATTTGTTTTCTTCACAAGGTATTTAAAAAATGACAAAGAGAAAGAAGAAATAGAAACGCTGATCCTGAGCGAACCGGACGACATGCCCGACCCCAGGATACAAATCGCTGAGCAAAATGGTCAGTCATTTGTTGAATAAAGTAAAGTACCTACATAATAATATTTCTGCAAACTTCGCTTTCCATAAATCGTCTGCCTTGATGTTCCGTACATGAACATTTTATATATATAAAAATATTATAAAAATTAAACCAACTTACATAGTAAAAATACACAAAAAGTATGAAATAAAACTTATTTTCTAAATAATTCTGGCTAAAATGTTAACTATTTCTCTCCTCAATCTTCATAATTTTGAAGTCGTTACTCATAGAACTCACGTTCAAGTTGGCTGGTACCGACTTCAAAATTTTGAGGATTGAGTAGAGAAATAGTTACAATTTTAGCCTAATTTAAAAGGGGAATTATTTATAAAATAAGTTTTATTTCATACTTTTTTGTGCATTTTTACATTGGAAGTCGGTTTAATTTTTTGTTTAAAAATAATAATATTTTTTCCCTTTTTAGTGGTATTTGTTAAATTATTATTAATACATTTTAAGAACGTTTAAAATAAACGATCTAATGTATAATTGGATACGCGCTTAGCTTCCATTAGGTATTGTATATAAGATAATGATGATGATTACTTTAAGTTACATAATGGTATATGTTTGCAGTTCTTTAAAAATGTCGAGATTTCCAAACGCGTATCATTAAAGACTGAGGAGTTCTGTTCTGTATACCTTGGTGCAAAATCTTACTTTTTGGTAGCACATGCTTAGATTACTTCATATAAAGTCGAAATCACTATATGTGTCCATATAAATTTTGAGGAGTTCCCTCGATCCTCATGGATCCCATTATCAGGTCAGGAAAACAGGAACAACTTCGAAATAGATACACTTTTTTACATCAAAAAAATAATTTTGAAAGTAGGTCAACAGACGGCGGAGTAATTGTTGAACATACAAAAAAAAAACAAAAACAAAAATACACAGCCGAACGTATAACCGCCTCCTTTTTTGTAAGTCGGTTAAAAATATTGCAGACCTTATCAAAGAAGGAAAGAGTTAAGAGAGACATTTTATGTCTGGCAAAATGGAAATATCATATAACTGACTGAGCTTAAAAATTAAACTATAGGATGTACTTTTTAAGAGTTAGAAGTTACCCAATAATAAAATCTCTATTTTATTTTAGATATTGAATTTTCAAAATACCTCAAAAGCTGTACGATGAGAACAAGAACTAGCGAAATTAATCTTCGTAAATACAGGTAGGTACCTACATACTAACTATTGATAACTGCAACTATTTTCTTACTGCTCTGGCTCTGACTAAATTTTCTTAAACTGTATTTTTTTCCAATATCTGAATGTTAATTCAAAAGTCTTTTCTAAGTAGTATTTATTCTGTGTTCTGCAGCATACGCTGTTAAAAAAATTAGAGAAATTACCGACATAGAGACCGCGCGATTAGTTTACTTTAGCTATTATCATAGCATAATGTCGTACGGCATCCTCTTGTGGGGAAACGCTGCGGACATTAATACAATATTTGTGCTGCAGAAACGTGCTATACGTTCTATTTATAAGATGTCGACTTTTGAATCTCTAAGGGAAAAGTTTAAAGAAATAAAAGTTCTGACCGTCGCATCTCAATACATTTTGGAAAATGTGTTATACGTAAGAAAGAATCTAAACAACTTCAAAAAGAAATGTGATAATCATTGTGTAAATACTAGAAATAAGAACAAGTTAGATATGCCAGTGTTCAGACTAAGCAAAGTTAGTAAATCCTTTAAAGGCCAATGTATACGCTTATACAATATAATCCCAGAAAAGGTTCAAAACCTTCCCATTAATAAGTTTAAAAAAGTAGTTAAAGAACGTTTGTGTGCCAAAGCGTATTATAAAATTAATGACTTCATTCAAGACGGCACACCTTGGGAATAAGGTGGCTCCTTATCTTATGTTATTATTTGTTACATAGACATAAGCAAACATTGTAATAATTTTGATTTTAAAAGAATAATTTTCCATCTTTTTGGTAAAAGATGGCCCCAGACGAGTTTCTTGCCGGCTCTTCTCGCTGGGTTAGTTCCCGAACCGGTGGTAGGCATCACGTAGTATCGACGTTCAAAAAGAGTATTTAAAAATACCAATTTTGAATAATTTTTTTTTGATTTGATTTGATTTGATTCTTTCACGTCCAAATACTGAAACGCCACTTAAAATTATGGGTCCTCAATCTGAGTTTATAACTATAAATAGCATAGATATTACCTATTTATAGTTATTAATCCGGCTATCAGCAGGAGAAAATGACACAATATATTATTAGCGTTCCCTAGACTCCATACGACACCGACGCTTAAAAGGGGTATAAGCGCCATAAGCCAAATTGTTCAGAAGAGCAGTTTAAAGATGTAATTTCTTTTCTTAGATTTCGTTAATATGTAGGAATAGGAACAGGCCGATAACGATTTTAGTAAATAATTATGTTTTTTGCTAACTATTCTTTGGTTGAGACTGGTACTTGGTCTTTGTAAAGCCGACATTTAACATAAAAATTGATTTTGGGAGTAGGGCAAAAGCGACAATTGATGTATTATAATATGACAAAGGTAAAAAAGACATAAGCTCCTGGTTCTAAAAATAGACGCTTTGGTAAAGATCCATAGATAGCGCCCAGAATATCAGCACCAGCTAGAGGTTATAATGCATTACTGACAGTAAACCAAAATTGATCTCATTTTTTGAAATTTCAACAATTCTGTTGAAGCTTTCCGTACACAAATGATATTTATATTGCTATCAACAAAATATATCACTTATTTCATCGCAATAAACTCGTTACTCGTACGTCGTATCACCAAAAAAACCAATGTACAAAAACCTATTGAATTTTGACAAATTAACTTTTCCTGCCACGTGTTTCTCCTTCCAAGATCTAAAACGCAGACTGTTACTATCTCTGGCTGGCAGACAGACAAAGCAGCGTGTGTCTTGAGTGCCCATGTAGTTTAACTCGCTGAATCTAAGTATACTTTCAACTTAAAACTGAAAATTTTCAGTTATGACATAATTATTTCAGTTTCTAGGCGTGACATACAATGATATGACAATAAACAATTTTTTCATAGATACTAAGGTACTAATTATATATGTTTAAAGCTAACTTGACCAAAAAAAAAGGATGTTTTCAAATTCACCTCGTACTATATTTATTATATATAGTAAGTACATATTCAATCAAAAGGCACGGTAAAATAATTTTCTGGTGTTATATAAGGCGTTTCATTAGGTATTCGGCCGTATGTCGCATTTTTGTAGTAGATGCAGTTTATACTAAGTACCTATTAGAAGCATGTAACTAACGTGCTACTTAAAAGTACCGCGACCACCAAACCAGCGAGTCATGCTCTCTGGCCGCGCCCACCGGTCGCGCGACGCGTCGATCGAAAGGCTACCTAACATAACCTAGCTGAGACTAAGATCAACAGTTTGTTGCTTTTTTAGGATTTGCAACGGCGTTCTAAATCTAGACCTGCTGGTGACTCCTCCGCAGCCCAAACTTATGGCGGGAGAAATTGCAATCACAACTTGTAAGTAGACTTTATTAAATTTGGTATTGCCTGACCAGGCATACAGAGAAACAATCCAGGAGATTATAACCAATCCATAATAATCTGTCACTTCCTAGTTTTTCTACAAATAAAATACTTTTTCCTAGTGTTGCTAAATTAAAAAACTGGCCAAGTGCTAGTCAGACTCGCGCATAAAGTATTCCGTACGAAACGGCAAAATAATAATAAAATTTTACTCTGTTTTTAATATTTGTTATAGTGGCAACAGAAATACATTATCTATGAAAATTTCAATTGTCTAGATATTACGATTAAGGAGATACATATTTATTACGTAATATTATGTTATTATGTATTTACTATTTCAACACATATCTATAAAAAATAAACGCACTAAATTACAAAGTACAATACAAAATGCCATTTCTAATCTTAAATAAATTAATTTCTTATTAAATATCTAATTATTTAATAACTAGCTATTTCCCGCTGCTCCGCCCGCGTAAATACAGTATCCCTCGGGAAAACTACTTTTTCGGGATAAAAAGTAGCCTATGTTTTAATCCAGAGTCTAAACTACTACCATACCGAATTTCATCGAAATCCGTTCAGTAGTTTTTGCGTGAAAGAGTAACAAACATCCACGATTTCACATTTATAATATTAGTAAGGATTAATACTTTAACAATATGTTTACGCTATTTCACGTATTCATATTATTATTATAAACATGCATTTCCAATGATAAGTGAAACGGTAAGATAATTATTAATTATCTAGGTTTGCTGTTTTTAGGCTCGTTATGACTAGATTAATATTTCGTAAGTAATTCTATAAACAAAAGCACTACATGTACAGAGTACACGTGGCAGAAGTAAAATTTCATTTAAAATCGAAAATCGTGACGTTTTGTCACGACGCGGCCTTGAAATTTTACTCTCAACGCGCCTCACGAGAACACTTCAGAATAGTTTGTCTCATGCCAAAGACACGTTTTGCACCGTCTGCCTCAGTTTGTATGTTACCAAACTTTTCTTCAGTCTTTTCCAAAATATTTTTTCCAGCTCTGTTTTTGATTCGCTGTCGTTCCGTCTGGAGTGCGGCCACACGATGTAGGTTTTGGTGACCATGAGGTAGTGTAGTGTGTTGGGGCGGAAACGCTTGGGTATGTCATCGAGAAGGATCAGTATGAGATCCTCACGTCTCGTTTCCAAAAGTCTGAAAAATAACAACGCCGGTATTTTTATTCTCAACACATCTCATTATGATTTGGTGTTTAAATTCAGTTAATTTCGTTCAAATATCAAATCGAAAATCAATTTGCCTGATGTCTGAACTTAACGGGTTACTTCAGTCACTCAGAGTCCGAAGAATTTCGTTGAAAGGAGTTCTAGGTCTAAAATCGATCCAGAGTCCGACAACTACGAAATGGTTGCTTATGTGTTCACTTTAAATCATATTTGATGTCACCAATAGGGCAATCTCAAAAAACGCCGAGCATAGAAGCTATGAGCAAGAATAATATCAGTTTTTGTATGGAAATGACAGGCGTGAGACGATATGTATGAATAACAATGATACCCGAAAGACATTATGCCTTCAATTTCAATGTATGGAGGTACGAATTAGGTAATACGATTTCTTTGGGAAGTGCCATTATTGCGGGGGAAGCTCCGCTACAATTCTTATCTACACCTATACCTTCCCACCTACAACAGCAACCTAACGACAGCATGATTCTGTTTCATGACGTCCTTTCTAATCGGTACTTCTTTTTAAGTAGGAATAATATATTCCTGAAGCCCCGATTAATATAATATCTAATGGGACTAGATTATCGTTACCTGTGCTGAGCGAGGTGCATCTCGAACTGGCACCACTGGCTGAGCAGGAACTGCCGCGATAGCACCAGCATGATCAACCGAGACCGGTCCATACACGACACGATGTTCTCCAGGATTGAAAGACCCACCTGAAATAATTGTTACCGGCTTGTTGTTCATTGATTTCCACTCTAGTAATCAGATGTTTATAATGTAGCTGATTGGAATAATGTACCTGAAAATCCCTTTCATGTAAGCACACGTTTATAATGCAGTCGTTCTCGAGGTGTGGTATAAGATGGTCCAGTACCCACTGCCTATCTTCGTTGCAGTAGGACACAAAAACATCATAGTTGTATATAGAGTTCTCTGAAACATTAACGAATAAAAACCTATAAATATTTGTGCGGGTTCGTAGTCAGTGAAAGTTTTAGATCATGTTACTTATTCTCTAATGAATAGTATAGCACTTTCCCTTTTGCTGGATAATGGTTGTCAACTTTTTATTCAACTCATCGAAATTCATAATGCTCCTTCACAATTACTCAAATTCACTAAACAAATTTCTAAATAAGTATATAAGTATATAAGGCATATAGTATATGAGGCATATAGTTAATGATAAATATTATACTTATATTTATCATTTACTATATGCCTTAGTACTTACCGTCATGATTTTCATTTTTGTTGATTAAACTTAGCATTGCCGAATTTCTCATAGTTATTAAGAAATACTTGAAATTTTTTCTGAAACTGTATAAGAACACTAAAGCTGGTACGAGCAAAACGGGAAGAAAAAGTATTAGATACAATTTGTTCCGCCCCTCTTGTAATACGTCGTTCAGGGCAAAATCTCTCGCAAGCTGGTTGCACGTGGGGATTTCGTAAAAATTTTGAGAAGTGCTTTCCGGCACCGTCAGGCAATGGTACAGCGACTCCTTGTAATCGAGAAACAAAAAACTACCAGAGACACTGTTGTTTGTATCGCAACGTTTTCGGTCCAGGTATACTTTACTGATGTTATTTCTATTCCGTATCGCCGTGTTGTAGTCAATGTATCCGACGTAATTTATCGGCTTTATGTACGTTTCGGTTCGTCTGAATTCGTTATGTAGTGCTATGTCGTAGAAGTCTCGAACGTGACAGTTGCAGACCATGAAGTTACCGGAGAAGCTCACGTACGACAGATTTTGAAAGTCATAGAGCATCTCCTCTGTCATTACGTTTATGTTGTTATTGCGAACAGACAGGATCTTCAGGTTCGGCATATAGGATGAGAAAGGTTCGAACCACGCTGACAGTCTATTGTTATCTAGATCTAGCACTTGTAATTTTTTTAAATTTTCGACATCATTTTTAGTTATAGATCTGAGGTTGTTGTGCGATATTTTCAAAACTTCCAGGTTGGATAAATCTTCAAATGATTTCATGCTTTTCAACGCCACTTCGTCGGCATACACGACTTGCAACGTCTCCTCTGTTCCCTTCAACGCTCTCGGGGAAGCTAGTGCCTCGACGTTACCCGACACGTCTAGATACCGCAATGATGTATTTGCAAAAATGTTGTCAGGTAGTTTAGCGATGCCCGTGTAGCATAGAGATAGTTTTTGTAAACTTTTCCCTGTTCGGGCGATAATTGGGATAGTCCTGTCCTGTAATCTCGTAAAGGAGAAATCTAGAGACTCGAGATTGGACGTCTGAAGAACGTTCATATTTTCAAAGGTTATCCGACTGTGCATCCCGTTCTCATCCAAGCGGTAGTTTCTGCTCAGATCTAGGTGTCGCAAATTATTGAGGCCACAGAATGCGTTTGCGTTAACGTAGTAAATATTATTTTCACCTAAGTAGAGATGAGTCAGTAGCGGCATTCTGCTAAAGCTGAAGTCGCCTAATACTTGAATTGAGCACGCACGGAGGTCTAATTGTTTCAGTAGCTGGAATTGGATATCTTGAAAACCCAACGACCAACCGGCCATCTCTGAAATTAATTAAGAATTTATATAGTTAATAATAATAATATCTATGGACACCACGTCATTTTGGTCCCATGGTAAGTTTTCGAAGAACTTGTGTTACGGGTACTGGACAACGGAAATATATTAAATATTTTTTTACTATACCTACATTTAGTTAAGATTTTCAGTATTATATATATGTAATACACATATTTAATACACATCCATAACCCAGGAACACATAATACTTTTTTGTTTGGCGTCATGGCGGGATTCGAACCCGCGACCTCCGGCTTGAGCGCCAACATGACGGGCTTACCACAGAGCCACAGAGGTTGCAACTATAAACTACTCCAGTTTGTTAATAACATAAATAATACAATAATAATTCGCTTACTTTGTCTTAAAAATTCGTCGCTCGCTACAACGAAATGAGGATTGCTAGCATTCAATACGATATCATACTGGTTGTAGTTAGCGAGAGGCATGGAGAAGTTGTTGCCGTAGAAACTGATGTACTCGGCCGTGTCCGCCAGGCTTCGCCCGAGATTGTCTCGCGTATTGAATATCTGGAAAGTTTATTCCAAACTTAGGGTCAGCTTATAGGCGACGCAGCGCTGGAATTTTAAAGTTCATGTTCATTGCAAAAATGTGCTAACCTGAAAATTATTTCGAGTCTACGATTAAAGGTATGTTTTTAGTTAGGGTTTAAATTAGTAAATTAGACAGGAAATTTAATACAGAATACGGTAATATATGACGCATAAGATACAATTACGTAGTTTTCTTTAAATAAGTCGGTATTAAAATGTCCAACAAAAAAAATTACAGCGGGCTGTCAACACCTGACATTCCATTAGAAATATCAATTTTGAGGTTTATCACTCAACAGGTTAAAATAGTGATTTAAAATTGAACTTTATTCAGTACACAAGAAGACACACGTTTCATTGCAAGAGCGGCGCAGTGCGGTCTAGTTTGACATTTGAACTCTTGCAATTAAACTTTAAATTTCGAATCGTTATCTTAAAAATGCAGCGCCGCGTCGCTTCTGAAGTTAATTCCTATAAGCCGAAAGACTGCCTTTTTGTACAGTTCTTCTGGTTTAGTTATTACTAGCTCTTTCCCGCGGCTCCGCCCGCCAATATATAGAATCGCGCGGGAACACTGTATTTTTACCTAAACTACTACCGTACCGAATGTCATCGTAATCCGTTCCGTAGTTTTTGCGACCATCCATACATCCATCTATCCTCATAAACTCTCACAGTAGTAGGTTGTGTGTTTTTTTAATAAGTTGTATGTGTGGATTTGGATTGGTTTTCTAGAATGTTTTTGGCAAACCTCCTGCTGAATATAATGATTTACTTTATTCTGTGTTCATTAAGTGATGTTTATTTATATACGTTATGGTCATGCTTTCGCTGATGATTTGGGAACCTACCGGCGGTATATGCTTCAGGCTGCATCTCGCCAAGCTCAAGTACATCACCCGCGTGGAGGCCGATAGATGCCTGAGCAGAATCATTTCATTTTGTAAACTTTCTAGGGGGTCGCTTCTTAGCGACAAGTCTAAAGCTGTGCGTCCTGAAAATGTGAATCATTTTTAATATATTTGGCGCTACCAGCGTCCGTGGTCCAGTGGTTTGGTGCTTGGCTCTCGACTCGAAGGTCGTGGGTTTGATTCCCACGTTGGAAAACAAAAAAAGTTGTTTCCAAGTTTGTTTAGGGTAATAGCTATAAGCTGATGATCACCTTACTATCTGACAAGAAACATCTTTCTTGGATCATCTCCCATGCGTCGGATGGGCATGTAAAAAGTCGGTCCTGCGCTCGATATCTCACCAGTCTTGTCGGTTATCCGTCCCACTAGGTTTCGAGAGTAAAGGAGGAGAGAGTGCCCTTGTGTGCACACTTGGGCACACACTTGCGCACTATAAAATAACTCCTGCGTAGCTGGCCTGGTATCAGCCACCGTCACCGACATCGCTGTGGGAGAGCTATTATTATTATTTGACGCTTTCTTGCAATAGATTATGTTTGCCATACATAGCTGGTCGAATTTGGAATTTGTGTGTGTGTGTGTGTGTGTGTGTGTGAATGTGTGATGAAAATTTTACCAGACACGTTGATCAAGTGACCGTCCTTGTCCACCCATATCTGTACGTCCGTCATATATCCGGTGAGACATTTGGCTTCCTTCGGATTTTTATTCCAGTTACTCAGACCATACCTTACTGTATCTGCGATCACATGACATAGAAGACTACAGTATAATCTGTATGGAGGAAAAGACAATAATTTAATATGTAGATTTGTTATGTTAACAACTTAAAAATTTGTATCTTTAAAAAGTTTTAAAACAACTAACATTTACATTCCATAATCAGTTCACGCTTCCAGTAAGGCAGGCAATTCTATAACTACTAGTGGGATACCAATTTGAATATTTACCTTTGGCCATTCAATCAATCAACGAAAAACGAGACAAAACTGAAATGCGTGCATTTATGCAAGATATTTATTTATGAATCTAAAACCTATATTTCGTCGTTAAAGGTTCTGAGATTTAATTGCTTAAAAATCTAAAAATCCTTTAGGCATTTGCAATTTAGAAATCCTTGAGGTAAATAATGTAAAAAAACTACCTTCTTTTTTTTCGTGGAAGCTTGGTTATAATAAAGTCAGACCAAAGTTTCTTTATTTATGAAGGCGTTTGCTCTATAGTTTTATCGCAAATTATTTTCTGCGTCACCTCGTTCCTCGCTCTTCATCTTAACTTTGAAACGATATGTTAACAGTTACCTGATAATAATATTATACCGTAGCAAGAAGTTCGTGTAATATAAAGATACTAAAACACTTACATGTTCCTCAATATCATTCTATGATCCATAAAACGTACAACACAACCATATTTTTTTATTTTTTACTCCCAAATATTTAATAAAGTTAAACCTTTTACACATGCGTAGATACCACCAATAACTACAAATAATATCGAGTAACCTGTCGTATCAGATAAAACAAAATCTTTATCTTATCCGAAGATAAATTCCTCTTGAAAATTCAAATGATTTATAGAACTAAATCAATTATCATCGATTACTAAACAAATGTAAATGGAACATAATATCTTATAATATTCACGTAATTTATAGTATTTAAATCAGTTTTTACTATGTAAATACTGTACTCTCCAGACAGACATTGTGATAAACTGAATTTTGATGTCTCCTGCTTTCGACTACAATGTGTGTCTCTGTGTAGGTGCTGTCTATAACATCAATTTTTAAACTGTATTACACTGGTGTTTTTTACGAGGGCGGCACTGAAAAGTGACACAGACACAAAAAAATCAAGGAAGTGACACAACATTCCTATTTAAAAATGTATTTATTGCTTTTCGAAATATTCTCCGCGAAATTTGACACATTTTTCCATACGATGGAACCAATCATTGAAGCAACCATTCCATTCGGAAGTTGGGGTCTCCAAAATGGCCGTTTTGTAGGCGTCCACAGCTTCTTCAGGTGATGAAAATCTCTGACCACGCAATTTATTCTTTATTTTAGGGAAAGTATAGAAATCATTAGGGCTTAGGTCGGGGCTGTACGGCGGATGGTCTAATAATTCTATGATTTCTTGCTCTAAAAACTCTTTTGTTCTGTGCGCGGTGTGAGAACTCGCATTGTCGTGATGGAGGATGATGCAGCTGTTGCAGTTCTCTTTACGGAGTTCAGAAACGACCTGTGGCAAACAAATGATAGCATACCATTCTGCATTAACCGTTCTTTGTCCCTCAAGAGGAATAGCCGCAACATGGCCGGTTTTGGAGACGAACGTGGCCACCATTTTTTTTGCAAAACTCCGTGAACGAACAATTTTTGTTGGCTTTAACTCATTTTCGAACACCCAAACTCGTGACTGGTTTTTTGTTTCGGGTTCGTACGCGTATATCCAGGATTCGTCACCTGATACGATGTTGTATACAGCATTTGAGGATCCTGCGTGGAATCTTTCGAGAGTTCTGACGCACCAAGTAACGCGAGCCGCTTTTTGCTCTACACAGAGCAAATGCGGTATCCATCGGGAAAACAATTTGTTTACACCTAATTGTTCATGCAAGATTATTTGTATTTGACTCATGCCAATGTCTAAAGTTGCCTAAATTTCGCGGTATGTCACATGTCGATCTTCCTCAATCAGCTTACGCACAGCATCAACGTTTTCTTGGGTGAATGCAGTTTTTGGACGACCTTAACGGGGATCATCACTGAGCTTGACACGTCCACGTTGAAATTCAGCAAACCAGCGATAAATTGTGGTTTTGGATGGGGCTTCATGGGGATCACCAAATGCAGAAATCATCCGGTCAACTCACTGTTTTTGTTAAACCACTTCGAAAGTCATAATAAATCATCGCTCTAGAATTTTCTCGAGTCAATTCCATTTTCTCAACGACTAAACAAGTTTGACAAGACCTTGTGACAAGACCGAGAATCTTTTTTTAAATAAATAATCGGTATTCGATTTTTAAAACCAAGGAGTTTTAAATTAAAAAGATTTTAATATGACAGGAACAGTGGAAATATTCCATTCCCGATACTTTTAGTGCAGCCCTCGTACTGATAGCACGCTCAGCCATCGTCAACTAAACTCCGAAATAGCTAATAGACTTACGGCCGAATACTGAAACGCTAATCAAAATTTAGAGCCCTCCTATTCACAGGCTGTCGCTGTCTCTGCTAGCCGAAATGACAAGGACAGCATGTAACTTGAGCGTCACTTAATTTAATTATCGTTTCAGTATTCGGTCGTTATGAGACCACCACCTGCGTAGGTCGCACACGCACTAAGTCGGGATTGATACGATTACCGTTCATGTCTTTGTCTGATTTGCTATCAATTATAGGCAATCTTCATTATGGGCAGGTAGGGCAGCTTATGGATGGAGCGTATGGACGCGTATATTATTACTAATCTTCTTCTTCTTCTTATATATAATAAATAAAAAAAATACCGACTTCCAAAGTAAATATACACAAAAAGGAAGTATTCTAAATAAGTTAGAAATAAGACTTATTTCGTTTATTTATCTTAGATTTATTTTCTACTTTTTGTGTATTTTTACTTTGGAACATGGTTTAATTTTTTGGTTAAAAATAATATTTTTCCCTTTTTAGTCATAATTGTTATATTATTATTAACACATTTTAAGAACATTTAAAATAAACAATCGAATGTATAATTGAATACGCGCCAAGCTTACATTAGGTATTGTACCTGTATAAGATGATGATGATGATTACTATAAGTTACAAAGTGGCATATGCTTGCAGTTCTTAAAACAATGTCGCAATTTCCAAACGTGAGTTTCTTTAAAGACTGAGGAGTTCTGTTCAGTACTTTTGAATCCAGGGTTACAGGGGTACTTGACACAAAATTTTACTTTTTGGTAGCATAATATGTTTAATATACTTCATTAAATTAAAATCCCTATAGATGTCCCTATAAATTTTGAGATTCCTCATGGATGCTATCATCAGGTATCCACTTTGGTGACTAAATGACCAATATCGAATTTATACCCTTTACAGCAACAGAAGAATTTTGCAAATAGGTCCGGAGCAGAAACGGCAAAGTAATGTTGGAAGATTTCCGTGTCGGTGTAAACGAAAGCCTGGAACGATATGGCTAATTTTGATCTTGAAATAATTGTGTATGTTCAGGAAAAGTTGACTAAACCTGTGAGAAATATTGGCAACATATTTTGGAGGAAAATAATAAAATCGACAACGAAGTTTTCCATACTAACTGTTACATACATACCTATGAAATGTTTGATGTTCCTTTCGTCACGTCGGTAACTTAAATCGGATTTCCAGTGATGCTTGACTGTTAAATATTTTTGGGTGCGTTCTGTTTATCTGTTTGGTGGGACTGAAAAAGAGTTCTTTTTCAGAAAAATCGCCCGATCGCAGTGGGTTCTACCGTTGTAGATGTCGGCGTAGATGTCGGCGTAGATGTTGTAGTACTAATTTTTTCCAGTTTATAGTTAAGGCTTAAGACAGAATAACGTGTGTCGGGATAGCTAGTCGTAGGTACTTATATAAAATACATTGCGCGTTTTTTACCCGCTTTGAGTTATTATGAGCATCTTAATGTCGAATGTATATGTAACGGGCTATGTGCTCTTGATTGTACCTACGCCCTTCTTGTGCTCGTGTGGTGATGATAATAATACAGCAGCAATTCTTATACTCTCCTTTATTGGTGCTTACCACAGATACGTATTACAATATGTTATGAGATATGCTTAACACAATATATACGTCTACACTATGTATAGTCTTTTGGCCAACTAAAATAAACTAACTCGATAGGCTTTACTTCATGACATCTGTCAATGTCAATAATGACATTGACAGTTACATCTTACTGTTGACATATGTAACAGTATATTGCAGTAGAGCTACCGAAGCAGCTGCAGCGTATGCAGTACGAGGTGCAGTACCGCGCACCCTCCCCGCCGCCACCCGGCGTCACCCGCACGCCGGAAGAGATCGAGGCCGATATCAAACGAACGGAGGCCGAGTATGAGAAACTGGCTCTGGTGTTCGTTGAGTATGTATAGTGTATACATCTAGTGGATTTGCATTGTTTGTGCCCAAAGGCTTCTTAATTGCTTATTGGAAAAGTTGTAGATGAAGAGTTATTCAGTACTTTTGTAACTGACTAAATGTCTACCTCCTCTTAATTTTTTATTTAATACACTCCTTCTCTCAAAAAGTGTAGTTTTTAAGTGACAAAGTGTAGTTTTTAAGTATATTTATGAGCCTATGGAGCCTAAAATAAAAGTTATTTATTTATATTACAAGTAATAACACACTTCATAGTAAATATCTCGGACTAAATATATAAGTGAAGATAGAGATTAGTCAAACAAAAACTGAGGTCGGTTTTTATTATATGTACGTTGTCGCGTGCTACGCACAACATACACCGCGACAGATCGCCTTACAAGGTAAGGCGTAGTTTCGTTACATGTGTGTGTGTAATTTAGACCGGCGAGGTGTAGTTTAGACCGGCCTCACCGTGTGGTTCGCAGAACTGTGTCTTCAGTGTTTTATTTTGTCTGAATTACATACATATACACAACCAACCTTAGCTGAGCTAAAATTAGCAATATTTACGATGAATTAATTGACAATAATATACGAAAAATGCAGAAATTTCTTTGAAACTATGTCAGGTTACCACACAGCGTCATGTGGTCGGAGCCGCCCGTGGTCTGCCAGTGGCAGCGGGAGAAGAGCTTCTGGACCAGCCACTACATCAACGACTACAAGTTCAACGAGGACAAGCTCACCGTCCAGTTCAGAACGGGCGTTTTGTGTAACTACTATTTATTTCCTAAGGGGGTAATACTCAAACGCTACTCAAAATTAGGATCCCCCTTATCACAGGCTCTCACTTTCACTACTTGATAGAATGACAAGGACAGCATGTGGCTTGAATGCCACTAAATTAGAGAATGTCTCAGTACTCGCCCGTTAATCTGATAAAAATGTCATGTCTTAGTAATTTTTATGCCGGATTAAATTTTTAGGGCCCATTGGGATAGCCACTCTGCGCTATGGCAACATGCCGTATCAGGGATGGGACATCAAGCCCGACACTGACAGGTACCTCATTAACAGACGGTTGATACGTTTTACATCTCACCCATGTAGCAGTAACAAAGGTTGGTTCTCCTCCCTATGAAGTTCCCTACCTATTATACAGGCTAGGGCTTCCCTATGGAAGTCCTAGCATGTATAGTAGGTAGGGATTTGGACGAGGGTCTTCAAAAGATAAGTGTTAAGTGAAGCCGATTGGAATGGAGTTATAGGAACCTCACGCGACTGCCATATAGTTTTGAGTGGTGATCGTATCAGGGGGGTGTCATTTGGCGGGTGACCGGACGGACTGATCTTCCTGATATGATAGGATAAATGGGTAGTCGCGCGCCTCTCCAGATAAACCTATTCCGTCACGCTCGCAGTAATAAGATTCATTTTTGCTTGCTCTGCCATGTGTAGGTATATTTTTGACTGACTCTTCTATGTATTATTACTTACTCGTACATATTCTGTGATTGTATTCAGCAAAGGCGTGCTGATATCGGTGACGGGCGTGTGCGTGACGGTAACGTGGTTGTGCGCGGGCAGCTCGGTGCGGCTCAAGTGGATCGCCAACGCCACCACGCCGGCGCTGCGCGACCACTTCGACAGGCCCTACAGTGTCAAGCGCATGATGCAGGTACACGCTGATGACGCAACGTGTAGGCTGTAGATAGTTTTCAGTGGTGACTGTATAGAGCAAAGCAGTATTGATATATGTTAGGCTTAAGTTAGGTGCTTCAGCATCAATACAAAACATGCATTTGTCTTAAATAAGTACTAACATTCATTGTCCGCGGCCGTCCGTCCGTTATATATATATATATATATATATATATATATATATATATATATATATATAATGTCCAAGGAATAAAAAGTTTCATAGAAACTTTTATCCTCTATTTTACCCCCCTAGGGGTTGAATTTAAAAAAATTCTTCCCAAGTATCCACTTGGGAAGGATCCTACGTCTACGTCATATGAGAAGTACGTGTGCAAAATTTCAAATTTCTAGCCTTAAGAGATTGGCCTGTGCGTTGATACATCAGTCAATCAGCTTTGCCTTTTATATAATATATAAATAGATTACTCGTATAATTCAAAGGGATACATCAAATATTAAATAAACTAAACAATAAAAAATGTTGATTTATCGCCGCAATTGAAAAAAAAAACACCGTTAAAATCCTTATACTATATTTTGTTATTTGTAATACATGTTTTATTATAACAATCATAATATTATTCATAAATCCAGTAAAGAAAATAACGTAAATAAAATCAAATTTTAATTGGGATATAATTAAACGTACGAATAAAAAATTACTTGGCGACTGCACAGTCGCATTCAGTATTACTGAATACTGTTGGCGACTAAATTAATAAACTGGCGAAAGCACTTAGGTGAAAAAAAAATACAAAAATGGGAGATAAAAGGTGGCGAATATTAATCCAAATTGGCACAGAAATTTATACGTAAGCGACTCACACCCGAAATTAATAATCAATCTTAATTTCATTTTAGATATCTCAGATCAAAATTTCAATACATTTCAACGATCCTAGGATATAGTATTCACGTCAATTTACGTCAATTTTTGTTTGAGAATCTAAGATTGAATTTAATCTAAAATTTTAGATACGTTATTAATTTCGGGCGTTAATTTCCAAGTTGGCAACCGTTATACGATGTAAGCAGCTGTGAAACCAGATTTGGTTGATAAAATAATGGCTGCTAAAATTTAATTTATAGGTTACGAAAAATATCATTTTTGGATACTATTGGGGTTTGTTTTTTATTAAAATTAATATTACTGTCCATTTGTAGGTTTCTGGGAGTGCTTTTTCTAAGTTTTCGGGGTACTGATTATTAAAAGTAATGCACTTTGAATTTCCGACACAGCGGACATTTTTTTATATATATAAAATATAGGTGTAGATTACAAAACAATCATACATTTCGAAAATTCAATGAGGTAATTGATCCGGGTTTTAAGGGGCGCTGAATACAAAAATGTCATTCATTTTGAAATTTCGAAATGAATTTTAGCAAAAAAATATAAACACGTATTATTTATTTGTAATCAGCAAATGACTAGAAACCTACAAAGAGACACCCATATTGATTTTAACAAAGATAAATGTCCACCATCTTGGAAAATCAAAAAGGATTAAATTTTTGTAATCAGCACCCCCCGTAACTTAGAAATGGAATCACACATTTTAGTTTAAATAAAAAAGATATGTTCACCAACTTGGAATTTTAAAATTAATGTCATTTTCGCATTCAGCGCCCCCAAATACCTGGAAAACGACACTCATACCAATATTGCAAAAATAAATTTCCGCCATTTTGAAATTTCAAAATGAATGATTTTTTATAATCTACACCCCCGGAAACCTAGAAAAGGACACCTATATATAATTATATTCGTTTTATTAAAATAAAAGTCCGCCATCTTGGTTATCAAAAATGGAATTTTGTACGTTCCTTTACAATTTTTTGATGCGCCCCCGCTTCATGCTTATTATGTCTTTTGAATTACCTACATTAGGGAAAAATATTATGTGCCCATTCTTGAATTAAGTGTGTGCTCTCTAGTTCTCGCCAAGATGGTTATTTGGTCTCCAAAATAATATCTGTCTGCCAGTTTGGAATATTCAGTGAAAAAATTGGTATTATTTATACGTCGCCAGATTTGGAGTTTTTTGTTTTTAACTTTCTTTCGCCAACTTAGTAATTTACTATACCATATTCTGTTTTTTCTCACCCAAAATCTGAATTTTTTGTCGCAAATTAAAGTACATGCCATTTTTATTTATCTCCATACATTTGCAACTGCAGTGACGTGACATTAACGTCGAAATTTTTGTATAGAGCATTTTTACTGTCCTCCCAGAATTTTCTAATGACTGTATCTCGTCAAAGTTTGATCGTTAATATGCCACTGCAAGGACATTATTTCACTATTTATTATCGCGTACTTTAAAAATAAAAATCTGCATGTTTTCTATTGGTTAAGATAATGCGCGAAGCGGCGTGCGACTTTTTCCCGGACTTCGACGGGCACAACCACGTGGAGGGCTCCTGTCCCAAGGAGTGGGTGGCCGAAAGACACAACTACCACGCTATGGCCTTCCTCTCCAGGGCGTACAACTTCCAGTGGAGCAGGTACCAACCCCCCTACAAATCAAAATATTTACACAACGGATAACTTATACAATGTTGCTGGCTTTGTCTGATGCGTTGGAAAAGTCACTCGATAGACAAAGACAGCAACGTTGTATAAGTTATCCGTTTTGTAAATATTTTTATTAGATAGTAATAGGGTTTGACTTAATCTAGTTTTTTTACGCATTTAATAGAAAGTTATATATTATGTAACCTGCCGTACAATTTTGTAGTAGCTTTTTACTTTGGTCTAAGTTCATATTCTTATTACTAGCTTTTTCCTGCGGCTCCGCCCGCGTAAATACAGTGTCCCACGGGAACACTGTACTTTTCCGGGATGAAAAGTATCCCGCCCAAACATTTTCATGTAAAATGAAGCCAAGACCATAATATGACTCGCACTGTCAAAAAGTTATCAGATCTCATGTAGAGCCTAGCTTCTGACTCTACAAGGCCTAACTTCGCAAACTCTACACCTAACTCAAAATGAGGTTTTCATAAGTTTTCCCGATAATACGGTTTCAACTCACCAGATGGAATGTAGCAGCCGGCAGCAGGAGCATTGTGATGCAAATCCGCGAGGCAGTTGACAGAAAAAGAGAGGTAAAAATCAAAGCGCTATTTATTGGCTAATAAGTTTATTATTATATGTCAGAGTCTGAACATAGGGTATTTGAGATATCTCTATTTTCACCAGGCGAAGTTCCAACTGCTGCATGTAACGTCACAAAGAGCCACCATATTAAAATGCATAGAAATATCACAAGAGTACAGCGCGGAGCCCTTTCCGGGTTTAGAGGTAAGCATACTGTAGGTATTGCAGACAGTGATTTCAAAACTATGGATGGGCCATAGCCCACGTACGTCATAACGTACATTTGTCATAAAAATCTTCATACAAGAAAAACCCCATCTTGATATCAGAAGAATTGGTCAAATAAATGCGGACTGAATATATTAGGTCTTCACCTATGAAATTGCCGTTTTGTATGAAAAAATTTAAACGAATATTTTTTCATGTATTTTTTATTTGTATTAATCGAAGTAATCACCCATGCAATCAATGCATATTTGCCAACGCAGTGGCAGTTTATTGATGCCCTTCTTAAATAAATCAGCTGGACGGGACAACAAATTCTTCAAAGGCATTTTTTACTGCCTCTCGGGTATTAAATTTTTTTCCCGCCAAGAAGTTATCCAAATTCTGGAAAAAGTAGTAGTCTGTAGGCGCAAGGTCTGGTGAGTAGGGCGGATGACGGAGAGCTTCCAACCCCAGTTCTTGCAGCTTGGAGACCGTCTGCTGTGCAGTATGAGGTCACGCGTTGTCGTGCAGGAGCAGTGGAGACGAGCGATTGACCAATGCTGGTTGGAGATGTGCCAGCTTCTCCATCATTGTATTCAGTTCTTCACAGTACACATCTGCAGTAATGCTCACCCCGTTTGGTAAGAAGCTGTGATGAATCACATCGGCGCTAGACCACCAAACAGTGACCATCACTTTTCTAGGGGTAAGTTTTCGTTTAGGGCATTATTTAGGTGCTGAACCAGGATCCAACCAACTTGCTGAGTGCTTGCGGTTATCAAACAGAATCCATTTTTCATCGCAGGTAATAATGCGTTTCAAAATTCCTTAATTTGTGTGTCTGTTGAGCAGTGCAAGGCACATCTCGACGCGTACTTCGCGCTGGCGATCATTGAGTTCGTGGGGCACCCATTCGTCAAGCTTTCTTACCTTGCCAATTTGACGCAAATGGACCAATATTGTTTTGACGCTAACGTCGAAAGCTGCTGCTAATTCAGCCGTAGATTGTGTATCATCAGCTTCCACAATCGCCTTTAATTCGTCATTGTCGACCAAAGTTGTCGAAATTTCCAGAACGGAAGCGAGCAAACCAATAACAGGTGGTGCGTTGGTTTGTAGTGTTAGCTCCGTAAACGTCGTTGATGTTGCGTGCCGCTTTTGCCGCGGTGCTGCCACGACGGTACTCATATTCCATAATTACTAGAATTTTTAACGTATCCATGATGACTAAAAAGATTGAAATGCGATGAAAATATAACACTAATCAATAAACAAATGACTACTTTTGGAAAAAGAATTGCATGTTTTTAAAATAAAATTAATTTGAAATTAGAATTCTTAGTCAAACAAACATTATTTTGATTTGAAATGGCCAGTACTGCAGAACGGCAATTTCATAGGTAAAGACCTGTTATTACGGAAGGCAAATGTCAAGATGACAAAATATGTCAAACCTCAACTGCCCCAAACAACCCCAAAAAGCGGACAGTTTAATTAGTGTAGACACGTTTTGCCCCAACATGCCTCGTCTGTAATATATACTTTAATACATAAAACCAGCCTGATATTAAAATATGAAAAACTAGAGAAAGCGAGGGAATGATAATAATCGTTTTGTCTTACTACCTTTACCCCTGGAGGAACAGAGAAAGCTATATAATAGTACACACACGCAGTCCACGCATTACGTGTTGCTAATGAAAATTTACTAAATCAATTACAATCATCTTAATATAGATATTACAACGACAGATATGCTGAGGCACAGTTAAACTACGTACTCAATGTCTTTCGGGCATATGTGGTCCATACGTCAGACGACATCTGTGGCTCAATGGTGGAGCGCTTTTTTTTCTATAGAAAAACTTAAAGCTAAACATAACTCAGTAATAACAAAATTGAAACATATAGCCATTTACAAATTTTTACAGATATGTAACAAATATTAAGGTGAGTGCTAGCTTTACACAAAAGGATCACTAAACTGGTCACACATACCCTATTGATAATTAACAGAGAAATATTCTGTAGTTACAAGCCGTTTAATAGAAGGATATTTTATTAAGAAAGCATCTGTTTTTGAGTGGTCGCGTAGGAGATCATTAAATTGTGTAGTCGACCTACAGACAAACGAATTGCGACGATTATTAGTATTATAGTGCTCAAGACGCCGGAAGGGCCGCGGGATCGAGTCAAGCCGAAGGAACAAAAAAACTTTTCCGTGTTCCTGGGTCGTGGATGTGTATTAAATATGTGTATAGTATAATGAAACTCTTAATTAAATATATAGACTATAGTATAAAAGCATTAAATATACTTCCGGTAGTCTGGTCTCCGTGACACAAGTTCTTCCCGTACTTAGTACGGGGCCAGATTGACGTGGTGTGAAGCGTCAATAGATATTAAATATATTATTGTATTACCTGTGGCTGCCATGCTAAACGATGATTTCCAAGGCCATTAGGTGGTAGTTGTACTGTGCAAGTGTAAAGCCGATGTTTTGTGATATTCATAGCATTAGTTAGCAGCAGTGGCGAAGCGTGAGATCTGCAGAATGATGAGCAGCGTAAGGTTATATCTATTTGAATACTGAACTACGATACTTTATTTTTATTTCTATTAGATAATATTCATAAGGGAAGCCGATGTGACGTCGGGTTGTAAACACGCCTCGCTACTGGTTAGCAGTGTCAAATAATATATATTACTAACGCAAAGAACCGTCTCTCGATAGACTTAGTTTACACGATTGACAGCTCCCAGCCATGTGTGCGTGGCTAGACATATGCGGGTGCTGCGCGCGGCGAGCGGGGTGTGAGTTTTTTCCGCCAGGACCGACATTTATAATGTGAAATATATTTGTCTGACGCGAGGTTTAAAATTATTTCGGTATCAACCTTAGGCTTACGTCAAGGTACGATCAACGTCATTCGTAGAGAGTGACGCCCCTGTGGCGGCAGTGTTGAATAATATGCTACTTGACTCATATTTAATTTCATACATTGAAAGAGTATTCCCTTTAGTACTTAGGAAAACGTATTCTACCGATATCATAAATTAAAAGCATAAGATTGATAAATAAAGTTGATTTAAAAATATGTATTTTTGTTTTTAATTTCTACTGTTGAAAATACCTCGAAGTAACTTCCGGCAAGGATGTGACGTCACAAACAGACTAAACACATACGTAGTAATGAAACGGAACGTGTTTCTCTAAACAAATTGTTCATGACATCTCTTAGATATTTATGTCAAAACATCAAACGGAACGTCACATCACACCGCCATTTTGTTTAAGCAGACTATAACACATATTATACATACAATAGAAATACCCGAATAAGCATAAGCTTGATGTACCAGTGACTAGACTTAGTAAAGTAAAGAACTCGTTTAAAGGCCAGTGTATACGCCTATACAATAAGATCCCAGAAAGCGTTCAAAATTTTTCAATCAATAAATTTTAAAAAATAGTTAAAGAACGTGCTAAAGCCTATTATAAAATTAATGATTTTATGAATGATAGCACACCATGGGAATGAGGTGACCCCCTGCAAGGCTACTTCTAAATTACATATATTATTGTACTCTTGTTATGTAGTTCTAGTCATAACATTGTTATACAGGGTGGCCAAAAAGTCGTGGATCAAACGAAACAGGGAGATAAAGGAGGTAATTTCCAACAAAAAATCTTTCTCCAGCATGGCTATAACTTCATTGCACGAAAAGATATGAACTATTTTTGTTTTTTCAATGAAAGTACCGAGATTCTTTACAATTTAATCAGTAAAAAGTTAAAATAATTAAAAAAAAAGCTGTTTTATTATGACTCGATTTTTGTATCAATACTACAAAAAATTTATTGCAGCTCTTGGTATCCTAACGAAGCGCGGGTCACAACTAATCACAAAAAATACCGTGCAAAATAATAAGTGTGCGTAGTCACATCCAGAAAGTGAGTGAGACACTAAACAAAGAAAGATACTCACGCGCTTCCACCCCTCCCGCTCTGCTTCGCCCGGCATTCTACTACCTGAACTAAGACGGGTATTCTGACCTTTTTCGACAAAGGATTAAATGGTTAGTGTAAAAGAGAGGCACAATTCCTTTGTATCGAGTGTTTTTACAGAGTTGTTTGTATTGTATGACCCTTTCGTTTCCTAGAAAAGATAAATCGTTAAATTTAATAATAAGGCTCATTTAATGAAATTTGCACCTTGATATGAAAAAAGATTATAAAACCAAAACTAAAGATCAAAAAGTAAAGTGTTGTACCTCATTTTAATCAGCATTAAACCGGCAAGTTTTTATAATACAGGGTCACCTTTCCGTAATACGTTTTTTTTTCAAATGGTGCTCTTAAAGTGAGAAGTAATTTTTTGAAACGCATCAAAATTTACGGAAAAACATTAATTGCTCGTTAAGTTAGATACCAAGAGCTGCAATACATTTTTAGTAGTATTGATACAAAATCGAGTCATAATTAAACAGCTTTTTTTTAATTATTTTAACTTTTTACTGATTAAATTGTAAAAAAACTCGGTACTTTCATTGAAAAAACAAAAATAGTTCATATCTTTTCGTGCAATGAAGTTATAGCCATGCTGGAGAAAGATTTTTTGTTGGAAATTACCTCCTTTATCTCCCTGTTTCGTTTGATCCACGACTTTTTGGCCACTGTATATGCCTCTTTTATATTTTAAAAGAACAATTTTCCATCTTTTTGATAAAAGATGGGCCCGCGCGAGTTTCTTACGCCGGTTCTTCTCGCCGGGCTAGTTTCCGAACCGGTGGTAGGCATCATGTAGATCGACGTTCAGAAAGTGTATGAAAATACCTATTTTGAATAAAAATTTTTGACTTTGACTATACAATACACAAATACACATATACAAATAGTATTAGTATGACGACATAGCACAGATAATCGATCAACCAACATAGCGAATAGTGTTTGCGGCGGTTTTTAAAGTGTATTTTTAAAATATTTTTTGTAGCTTTTTAGGTTTCAAAATAATGATTTTTTTTCGTGTACAAAAATTATGAAGCGGAACAATAATTATGAAGCGTTTAGGACATAAATAAAAACAAGGTCAAGTAGCCTATAAGAGTGAACGTTTTCAGTTCTACCCGGACCTATTCGCCCTGAACATGAAGTACGGGTCGGTGGACGCGCGCCGCGCCACCCTCGACGTGAGCGCCTGCCTGGCGGAGACCGTGTTCGAGTTGCTGCAGGAGCTCAAGCTCAGTAGCTACTCGTGACTCGTGACTCGTGAGTCGTAACTTGTGACCCGAAGCACCGCAGGTATGTCATTTACGCGAAGATTGGCTATGACGTTCATTTGACAGAACAAAACTTCATACAAGAAAAAGTTACGCCATCCTGATTTCACCTCAAATGTCAGCCATCTTGGTTTCACAATACCTCGAATGTCAAAAATGGTGTATAATATTTACGTCTGTCGTCTATGCATTTTTAATAGCGTTTTTGGCTTCTCAAATGGCCTCGGAGGTCGGGTCAGGGCAGCCGAAGGGGTTCTAGTCCAAATAAAATTAGAGAAAATCTCGAAATGAGAGCTGCTCGAAATAAGCTGGAATCTCGTATACACCTAAATTTAGCCTCTAAATATTGCCTCAAAAGTGTCATAATATCTCGTAACTGCGTTGAAAGTTATTCACGGTCAAATGTAAAAAAAATATGGTTTTAAACGAATATGTGGATTTCCATAGTTACAGTGTATACGAGTTATCATCTGACATTCCGAGATTTCGTTAGTTACATTTCCGAACAAAACATTTTCTTTTTATTTCATTTCATTTTTCTTCTTGTACATTTGACAATGTTACTGTCAGATGTTGCCGATAACTATGCTGAGTTACACTTGTAATTCCTCTGGTGTTGCGCATTTGCATTCCTAATCCTCAAAATCCCTTATGACCCCTCGGACCTCTGGTAACCTCATTTACTCGAACCACAACGCAAGAAATAGTTTATCCCGGTTTTCTGTGAGGCCATGGTATTTATACAGTGGAGCCGGCTCATTCGTGCCGAAGCACGGGTCGCCGACGTTTTTGACTAGCTGAATCTAAATATACAGTTTAAAACTGAAGGTTAGCTCGTGTTTTGCAGTTATCGTATAATATTTAAGTTAACATACAATGATACAACGGGTTTATAATACAGCAACAGCAAACTTTTCTTACTAAGTATAGCGAAAAATTATGAAACGAGTTCTGCCGTCCTTATCGTAAACGACGCACTTGCTTGGAGGTAGGTAACTTTAGAGTAAATCGCGACCAAAGTTTTTTTATTTTTATTTTGTTGTCTCTATGAAAGTAACAAGAATATTCCAAACGTTTTTATTTTGTTTGGTACCTTTAAATGTGAACTTTGCATATGCGATATTATATTTATATATTTAGTTAATTTAAATATTTTCAAAGACGTAAAATTGTTTCAGACTAGTAAACATGGACTGCGATAATATTAATTTTCCATGCTTATTCAACGCATGTGTGTGTGGCAATTGCATGGTTAATTTTCTAGGAAATGCATTTCTGATGTTTATGGCTAGCAAAGATGATGGGATTACTGAGATGAAATTTCACATTTATAGTCTATAAGGATGCAAATGTATTCATTAACGGCCAACATTAATAACGTATCTAAAATCCTAGATTGACTTCAATCTTAGATTCTCAATAAACAAAAATTGACGTAAATTGACGTGAAGTCAATCCTAGGATCGTTAAAATCTGGACCTCAGATAGCTTAAATGAGATTAAGACTGATTATTAATTTCGGGCGTAAGACTAGCGAATAATGGTAAGAGGAGCTCAAATGCGTTTAGTTTTATGAAGGTAAATGAACAAACAATGAAAATACTTGTATCATACGGAATATTTATTTGAAAAACAAAAAGGATATAAATGATTAAAAATAGGCGAGTATCACTGTATAGATGGAACATAGATGGATGGATTGATAAATTAATTTCCCTAGACAGAATTCAAACCGACTAATTTTTGAAAAAAAAACCATACGCTGTTTTACTGCGCCATTCGATATGTTGCTTACAAGTAACAAATTCTCAAAATGAAATATGACCTAGTAATACTGTCATAACTTTTCGAATAAATAGTTAATAATTCTAACCGATTGGGTATCTATTTTTTTTTGTATTTTTGGCACTAAGTAGGTACATGCTTTCTGCATTCTTTCTGTTGACTTCTCTTAGTTATTAAACACTGATTTGTCAATAATAATATTATTAGTATTATGGAACTTTATAAAATAATAATGATTATAAAATGTTAAAAAAATATATTTAATGTACAGTTTTTTTTCCTAATGAATAACTAAGTGTTGCTTGTGACACTTAAATATGGTACATTATGTTACACTTTTAGTAGCCGACATAGCGACATAGCGCCCACCACAGGACGTATGCATAAAATATATATGTCAGTATTTTGTCGATTATCACCTCACTGAAAATAAAAAAAATCACTGAGCCTTGTAAAAAGATTAGGAGTTTAGGAATTTTAGGGGGGTAATAGATTGTTGCAGTGGGACCCACGCTACATTCAATATAATCAAAGCATGCCGTGTTGCATAAACTATGGCGTAGTTTTTTTTTATTTAAAAAAAAATCGACCTAATCAATGTGTCATTGTATTTCTCATAGTGATCTGGTGCTTTTTTGTTTACAAAAGGACCAAGTTGGATCTATCAGAATATAGCTAAAGTTGGGTCTAGAATTAGAGATGGACAAACTCCCGGGATTCGTGGGCAAATTCGGCAGAATGCCCATAAGTTCCCGAAAAATTTCTTCCCTTTTGAATTCATCTGGGCATAAATATAAAATTTGAACAGTTTCCTCGATTTCTCAGATGTATTAGAACATCTGGTCTTTGGTGACTGTCTCCAATCCTCCTTTTTGGAAGTTGGTTATAAAGGCACGACCCGCTAGACTGCGTCCAGACTGGCACATACGCCGTACCGTATCGCTTTGAAACGCGAAAAACCCGATTCGAGAGCGTACCAGTATCCGTTCCGCCGCGCCGTACCGAACATGCGTCCAAACTAGAGTTCTTGTATCGCGTCGGTGCAGGTGATACGAGTCGGAGGTACGACACATAAGGCTGGGACTATTTTGTTCGGAATCCGGCGGGACCGGGAAAATTCAGAGCACTGAAAATAGAACTCTCCGCTAGTACAATATAGAGCCGACCATCAAACATATGGGTGTCGAGTTGTCAGATTTGACATTGACATTTGATTTGACACTCGTGTGTTAGATTTTCAGCGTAATACTTAGTCTGGCCATAAATACTGTTACAATTAAAAATAAACAAAATATTACATTTGAATTTGGAATCTGTCATTTTTATATGATTGTTCATTGGGTTTTCTCATTTTGGCGTCAATACATTGTATAATATTTTGCGATATTAAAATGGAGTGGGGTGATAAAGAGAACCGAATCGCTGTGATTGTATTACACAAAGTAGGTATGGAGCCAAATGCAATTTTTAAAACTCTCCATACGCTTGGTATTAGTAAAATGTTTATGTACCGGGCTATTAATAGGTACAATGAGACCTCCTCTGTTTGTGGCAGAAAAAGATCTGGCCGTCCACGTAGTATTCGTACGAAAAAGGTGGTCAAAGCAGTAAGGGAACAGATTCGAAGAAATCCTGTCCGAAAGCAAAAGATTTTATCTCGGGAGGTGAAGATAGCACCTAGAACCATGTCGCGTATTTTTAAAGATGACTTAGGACTTGCAGCCCATAAGAGACGTACTGATCATTTCTTAACTGATAATTTAAATAAGAATAGGGTGGTAAAATTGAAACAACTACTGAAGCGGTACGCAAAGGGAGGTCACAGAAAAATTTTGTTTACGGATGAGAACTTTTTTACAATTGAGCAACATTTTAACAAAAACAATGCCCGTATTTATGTTCAAAGCTCTAAGGAAGCTTCTCAATTAGTCGACAGAGTGCAACGTGGGCACTTAACAACACCATGTCCAATAAGCAAGAATGGTACTTCCAGCAAGACTCGCGCGCTGGGTCATAAAGCTCGGTCTACGCAGTCTTGCTACTGGCCGTCGTCTAGTCCTGATATTAATCCGCTGGATTACGATTTATGTTCAGTTTTAGAGAGTACGGCTTGCTCTAAACGCCATTATAATTTGGAGTCCCTAAAACAATCCGTACGATTGGTAGTGAATAATTTTCCCATGGAAAGAGTGCGTGCTTCTATTGATAACTGGCCTCAACTTTGTTTTATATTTATATATACTACAAATTGTTTTATATTTATTCATTAAACTAACACACTGTAAAAGTAATAAATGTTATTTGCAAAAGATTTTTTTTCTCTTTGATTCAGTATTTATGGCATGACTAGGTAGATATATATCAGGTATATTAGCGTTTAGCACAGAGATCTATTTTTAGTGCTTTGAACTATACCCGGCCTTACAGCCTAAGATGAAAATGTCTGGACCCAGTTTGGATCCAGACATTTTCAATCATCATTTTCAGATGGATCGGAGCCTACTATCCGTACCGAGACGACTGCACCGTTCGGATTAAGCGTTCTGAATGGATCGCGCGAGGTACGTACTACGAGGTCCAAAAGTAGTACACTGGTTTCATCGGCGACTGTACGTTACAGACAAAAGTGGGTTTACAGCCTACATGGGCTACGGGTTATGATATACAATATAGTACAGGCTCTACGTAGCGTAGCGGGTCGGCTCGTAGCCGTCGTAGCTGCTCGCTCGTAGCTGTGTCACAGGTTATGGTAACCGGCTCGGTTCATAGCTGCCTACTGTAGCGAAGCACTTCATTTCTATAGGAGGCGTAGCGACTGAATGTTGTGGACTGTACTAGAATTCTCTTCTTCCTTCTAGTTTACACGCGTATATACAAGTTGGCTTGTAGGAAAAAATATTTTTTTATATACTAACCATTTATAAATTTTTTTCCACTTGGGCAAAGATTTCTCGCTTTGGTGCAAAAGATCCCTTCTAACTACCAAACCAGCATTTATTAGGTGCTCGGGGTCTTTGACCCCATTCATTGTGTAATAGAATTGTGCCCGATCCTGCGGCTTCAGCATCGAGGTCAGACCCGTAAAGCGGTCGTTGGCGAAGCACCACGTCCGTGTCATGAAATAATCGAGGGCTAAATTTGCGATTAGCGCGCGACGCTGAACTTTTACCAACCTATAAAGCGAAAATTGGCATTCTGTTAATGTGGATTAACATTTTATTATAAATGGTGTAAAAAATTGTATCGGTGGCGTAAAGGACGTTTTTGACCAGCTTTATGAAAGTCGCGACCACAAACCATAGTACTTTTAAATTTTTATTATTTTCATCCAAATTTCATTTTTGGAAGTTATTTTAGTTCGATGGGGAAATTAATTTATTAAATAATTTGTAAATCATATTTTTTATGTTTTCGATACATTGAATTAAGTTAATTAAAGTGATGTATAATATTACACTACTCTTGCCGTTGCTATAGCAACCGCAGCTGCTTGTAGGACTTCACTTATTTACATTATCATAATAACTATGCATACAGCAAAAAAAAAAACAACTTATTTACATTTCAACATGCACACACATCACTAGCAATAAACATACGGCACATAATTCAGATGTTCTTAATGTTTTGTTTTTGCAATTTTTATGTAGGTAAGCTACGAATATGATCTACAGATAATTTATTTTTATGCGGCCTGTTAATGTACAAGATTTGTATAATGACTGTATGTGTAATATAATAAATAAATAAAAAAAATATATAAAAAATATTAACAATTAAAACTGGAGGTACGCAAAATGTGACACATTTTAATGAAGAGAAGATACGATAGCTTGATATCTTTTGATCACGGCGAACTATACCACTCTTTTAGTTCAGAAGTACAGTTACTAGTCACTGGCCACTATTTTCAATGGGCAACAGCTCAAAACATTCACACACAAGATCTCACTATTTTTTGGTTTTTCTCGTTCATTTAACAAAATGCTTAGGTAATGTTACTTGCTGTGAATGGGTTTATGTCGTTTTGTGCATTGTTAAGCGTGCGGGACCGGTCGATGTTCGTGAACTAAAGATATTATATCTGTATTGAAACTAAATGAACGAACGAACTGTCTGATACAATTGAACGACTAATTCGCAAATGTTGTAATTGAAACAATTCTTCATCATCTGATGACCGTTGATGGACCAGAAAAAATCTTAGTAAGGGGTAAAATACAGTCCCGTCATGTAAGTACAATAAATATTACAAATACATTTTAATTAATCCGGAGCATCAGGGAAGAGAGAGAATAGAAAGTTATTATTCTTCATGTATGGTCGACGTATCCTAGGACGGATAGGACGACGTATCATAGGAGTTGTGCGCATATTGTAAGCAACGTTTATTTTTTGGATCGGGCTCGTAGGAGAAATCAAGGCACCTGTGTCGTTTTTGTCGAAACCCTTATGGATAGAGAAATATTTTGGATTTAGTGTATACCTTGGCACAAACTCTTATTTTTTAGTAACATTTGCTACAGCCGCTACAGGTGTCTTTATAGAATCGAAGGATTCCCTCGATTTCTTACGGATTCCATCGTCAGATCCTGATATTATGATCATGGGACCAACTTAGGAGTACGCTTTCAAACACAAAAATATTTTTTCCAATCGGTCCAGGCGTTATACGGTGAGTAATATTGCACGTAAGTATATGAAATTATTAATCTTTAATTATCATTTTCTCAGTAACCTCACGGCCTACAGATACGAGTATGCGACCTATCATTGTAATCCAGGTGTACGCTTATATCTAAACTAATTTTATGTTTTATGTTTGCCGAAGCAAATTGTTCCATAGAAAATGCCCAGTGTCCATTTATAGGTGTTTTATATTTTGTTAAATGACATTACAATTTTTCATCACCGTTAAGGCGACCCGGCTTGACGTGCCTACGCTGTAACCACTGAACCAGAGAGCCGTCAACGTTACATCACAGTGCAACGACTTTTTTAATGTCCCTTCGGCAATCATCCCTTTTTGAAAAACGACGATTCGCGAAAACATTAAGAACTTAGTTGTACTGTACAAGTAAATAAGCCCGTTAAGTTTTTCCGTAGAATATTAGGGGGCAAACGAGCAGACGGTTCACCTGATGGAAAGCGATTACCGTCGCCCATGGACTCCCGCAACACCAGAGTAGTTGCAAGTTTGTTGCCGGCCTTTCGAAGATGAATATGCTCTTTTCTTGAAGGTTTGAAGGTCGTAATGGTCCGTAAACACCGCTGGTGACAGTTCATTCCAAAGTTTCACGGTGCGCGGCGGGTAAACCCGGAGCTTTCTGCCGCGCTTTAGCGCACGGTGGCGACCTGCCACTCATCAAGGTGACGACGATGGTAGTGTTGTCGCGTGGAGCGGTGGCGAAAAGATGCAGCAGGTACAAGTCCGAACAATTCCTCGGAGCACTCCCCGTAATGTATATCACGGGTAGTGCTCCGACGAATTGTTCGGACTTGTACCTGTGAGAGTATGAGCCGTGTTTGTGAAGAACGAGTTGTCTCACCTCGGTTTGCCTCCCAACACTCGTAGAATAGAATCCAGCACAACAGCGGGTAGCAAGTGAGACAGTAAAACCTGAAAGCAACGATCGACACTCTACAGCATCGTAAGACATTCACTTATTTCACCTGGTGTAGAACTGACCTCACCAGTAATATAGAAAACCTCGCCATGTTGCGGAAAATTTACTAAATTTAATTGTAATGTCAACTCTTCGTGATTATAACCAATCACTTGAGGACTTTTGGAAAAATTAAGCGCGCTCTGTGCACTTTTTTTATGTCTCTGGTCGGGCTTTATGATGATATACTTACATAAGTCTTAAAGAAAAATTTGGATTGCGTGTGAGTAAGGTGTATGGGCCTCAGCGTGTTCTCGAACGCTATATAGGGCGCCACCTGCTGCCCTATTTCATACATCTTGGCCAGCGACATGCCCTGCTCCTCGCCCACGCATGCGTTGTATATCGGTACGACATCCGTCTTCTGTAGCCTGCAGCATACCATAATATTGACTACATGCAAATTGATTAGAAAAAGATCAAGTGTACAGACTTAGGTACAGATTCATTCACATCACTTGTTCGCTAAGCCGACAAGATTTTGCATTTTACAGCTTTCCATAACATTTTACTCTCAACGGGCCTAAAGGAGTTTTACTTCAAATTGCATTCAAATTTTGAACTTTTGTTACTTTTTGATTCCTCTCTTCCAAGCGGCCACCAAAGTCCCCTTTATTACGATGTCGGCCGGAACGTAGTCACTTTGCGCATGTTTGTCGGTGTAGACAATTCGCAGTATGCCTGAAAATGTAAAACTGAGCTATTAAGTGACTTTAATTTCTATTTCACTATACTAAGTATTTATTGACTATTTTCGTACATTTCCTCAATCGGGAATTTGAGTGTCTTTTTTTGTGATAAATGGAAAGATCATATATTATAAGTTTTATAACAAAAGTATTTAAATTTTTATTTTTCTCTTTACTCAAAAGTTATATCAAAATTAAAATAAAAACTTGAATCCAGTACCGAAGACACGCCGACAGCTCCCGAACAAACTCGAGCGTGTGTGACGTCATATCGTTAGTTGTCACATATTGCAGTTTATACAGAAAATACACTACTTATTTGATCTATTTAATTCTGTTGTCATTGTTGAATACTCAAAGGGGCATGCCAAGTCTCAATAGTAATTTTGGCCCACAGTGCACACCTATGTAGACACTAATAATTATTATAGTAGGCAATGGCAACAAATAATTCCTAAAGGAAGTGGTTTATAAAAAAATTGGCATTTTAAGCTATAAATTCTTTTTGTATGTTATTAACAAAGTTATATGAAATTTGTGCAATGTCATTATATAAATTATTATTTTAATTTATTTAGGAGTGCAATTAAATAAAACAATATTATATTACAGTTTTACACATTTATTCATCATTATAAATATATCTACTAATACTTCATCTAAAAATTGAGGTGGTGGTAAAATATTGTTTTGATGCCATTAGGATGGGCCTAAATACCACAACACAGTCATGACGTGGTCACAGCGTCCTACCGTTCGACGGCCCATACAATTACAGCAATGCTGTTTTACTGCTTCGCGGCCTGTATTAACTGTAGTGTATAAAATATACACAAAGTATACTTTGCGACTAGCGCGCCGACTAGCAAAGGGCGAGGCTGCAAGTGCAAATGCTCCTATGTGTTTACCTGATAATCTTGCGACATCTAAAAGAATTTCCTGAAATTGCTGCTTTGAAAACCCTAGTTAATAGTGAAAAATATGATCTAGCATTAATGTATGTTTTCAAAATTCAAATGCATTGGTACGCATATTTTCTTTCAATAGAGAAATTACTTCTTCCATTTGTTCTGAGCTAAATGTTTTAATAGGATTATATATAGATTCGAAAAGTAATTCCCATGAGCTACTGCTCAAGTGATAGGAACAGATCCTACAATCTGAAGGCACATAATAATTGCAGTCGCAAACTCGCAAAGTAAATTGACACGTAGCAATGTTAGTATTAAACATCTTTCAGTTCCAACTGAAAGATGTTTAATACTATCATTGCTACGTGTCAATTTACTTTGCGACTGCAATTATTATGTGCCTTCAGATTGTAGGATCTGTTCCTATCACTTGAGTGCAATCACCTGGGTGCAATGGATTGCACCCAGGGAAAAACACTGGCGTTGTGTGCTTGGTGCTCGGATATAGTTTGGCAAAAATATATCGTATATCGTTACTATCAGATATTATATCCGAGTTCCCTTCTTCTTGTGAGGTTGATAGCTCCTGAGGACTTGCTGATACTGGGCAACGTTCGACAGTAGATCGTGATACTGCTGTCAGTCCTTCTTCAACAAGTGTGACATATATGTTGTTCTTGGCAACTAAAAACCAAATAAAATAATGGATATAGTAAAAAAAATAACATAAGATACTTTAATATTATTTTATGATATATTTAGATATAGTTAGAGTACTAATATAATATTTATATTACTAATATTATAATTAATACCTGACGGGTGCTATCTGCTGTGCAATCTTATTTCTAATAGAAGCTTTAATATAATGGAAAATAAATACTTAAATATTATTTTTCAACAGACTTACCTTGATGCCTCGGCACCTCGAATTTCAGCAGAATTGAACCGAATGTCATTTTTTTAATTGGCTATTATAAATATATCAACATCAGGAATATTATCAGACTGCCTTTATGAATTCTTTATCACACATAGCTAATCGGAAATACTAATAAATCTTTTAAGCAGTAAATTTTCAATATTATCGACAAGTCACGTGTCTCAAACGCTGCACTGTTATTAAACCATGGATGATACTACTGAGATATTAAACACAGATTAGTATTAAGTAGCTTGGTATTAAGTAGCTTGGTATTAAGTAGCTTTAACATTGCGACGTCACAACTATGGTGACCAATCGTGGCGCGTTCATAGCCACGTGATTTGTTTTTAAATTTTATCAATTTTTATTTGTTTATTGAATTGAAATTGAAAAAACATTTTTTCAAGTTTTTCGTATTAAATGTCAATATTATTAATAATAAAGTTTTAAAATACATTAAAAAAAAAACTTTTTTCTTTCAATTTCCCAATTCATTTTCATTTAGACCTTAAGAGCTAGGCTTTTATCGGTGGAGTTATCGCCATAATTTTAGGTCCTGAGGCTTTAGCCACGTTGCGTTCGCTAATTACGATGACGAAGTTCGAAAACAAAAACGTATGGGATCGAAAGCATCTTCACTAAAGGCTTCACTAAAGGCTGAGCTTAACTTTTAACCTCTCGATACGAAACTACGTTAACCTTCTCCTCTAATGGATAACAGCTAAGTTTTTATCAATATTCTTCTACTATTTTAATACTGTATTTACGCGGGCGGAGCTGCGGGCAAAAGCTAGTTTGTGATATTTTTAATCGTTGCCTCACCTTGTGCTGCGGCAGTGACAAGTCCCACGGGGCCGTTGAAGTTATCTATCCAGCCCGGGCAGGGCTCCTTCATACACCCTGTAACTGTACACACGGGGTCTTATGGTGGAGGCCAATATATTGATAGTTTGCATGTTAAAAATATATATATTTTAAGTCTATCACTATCGACCGACCGACTTTTTACATTACCATCCGATCTAATTTCCATTGATCATCTTTCTTGTCAGGCAATCGGGTGATCAGCCTGCATTGTTCCAACCAAACTTGGAAAGGACAGTTTTTGTTGTTCCAAAGCGGGAATCGAATCCACGACCTCCGAGTCGAGAGCCAAGCTCCACACCAATGGACCACGGAGGCTGTTAAAAAAAATAGTAGACTAACCTATAGACGGTCGAACTATTACAATCGGCAGTTCCCCGCTGCACTCGGAGACGGCGTGCTCGGTCAGGTTCTTTGTGTATGTATATGTATTTGGAAATTTTCCTAAAAGCCTATAAATTTAACATAATTTTAATACACATTTTGTAAGTAAATTAATATATTATTTATAAGTAAATGAATATCATATATATTATACGTGCAGCAAAAATTTTCAGTATAGTTTTACGAGAATTAGGAATAAAACTGCTAAACTATTCCGCTAGAGGCGCCACCGTATGCATCAAAAAAAGAGTAAATAGGAAATAATATGCATCAGTGCAACGGTTCTCAAACTTTTTTGGTGACGGAACCCTACAATAAAACAATAGTTTTTAAAAGTGTATTCTTTATTAATAAACATAATAAAAGCACAATGTAACAGTTACTGATACAGTTACTTACTTTAACATGCCACATGGCAAGTACATTATTACAAGATATTAAAAAAGAAAAAAATCTAACTAATGGGAGGTATGAAACTGTTTTTTATTTTTCATTAATTGGTTGATGTCAGGTTTGATAGAAGACAGTTGCAGTCTCATATCAGGTTCGGCGTCCAGTCTATTGCGATATTTTGTTTTCGTGGCTGCATACGTTGAGAATCCTGTTTCGCACAAATATTTTGTTGGGAACGGGAGAAGTATATTCAGAGCCATTTTGCCAAGCATTGGATATTCATTACGAATTCTCCACCAAAAATCGTTGAAAGGCATCGTTTTGAACAGTGACTCCATACTTGTGTCTGATGACATTTCTAAAAGAGATTCATATATCTCGTTTGACATACTTTCTGGCTTTTGCAAGTTGGGTAAAAAAGGATTATGAATTCATTAATTCAGTTTTATTAGTGTATTCTGTTCTTCGGGAAAATACTTTTCAAAAGATGCGCGCATCGAAGTGAGATATTGGACCAATTCTTCAAACATATCATCTTGAAACATTTCTGAGTCGTTATCGCTAACAAACTCACTGAGTGACGTAAAGCTTTCTATTTCTTTCTTATCAACGCAAACAATCCAAAAATCTAATTTTCTTTTGAAGGCAGTTATTTTGTTATAGGCCTGGAACACTGTTGTCTGTTTACCTTGCAATGATAAATTCAATTCGTTTTTGAAAGATATCCGCCATAAGAGACAATCGGAACAAGTTTTATCATACAAACGGTCTTTCAAATTAAAAGAAGTATCAGTTGAAAGAAACATTTGTAACTCCGCTCTAAGTTCAAATAGCCTTGTTAAAGTTTTACCCCGAGACAGCCATCGCACTTCTGTATGGAGCAGCAGTGTTTTATGTTTGTTGCCATAATCTTCACACAATAATGAGAACAATCGGCATTGTAGTGGTCGTGATTTGATAAAATTAATTATTTTTCCCGCTTCATCCATAAATAATTTTAGTCCCCATCAGTACAAATGTCAATGCAATCGTTCCAACTGAGATTATTTTCTTCAAAAATTATGTTTATTTTATTAAAAAATTCTTCCCCGGTAGTGTTTGTGGGCAGTGGTGAACACATAAGCATGTCTTCTTCAAAAGAACTTTCATATGGATATCTCACGATAACCAGCAAGATAGCCAGACAAGCGACATCAGTTGATTCATCCATTTGCAAGGCGAATCGTGTTTTTTGTAAACGTGTAACTAATTCTTGTTTGACGTAGCTTACCAGATCATGGGTTCGCCGTGAAACAGTATCGTTTGATAGCGGTACAGTAGAAAGAGGCTTTGCAGATTTTTCATCGAGCATATATTTTGTAATGTCTAACATACATGGCTTTATTAAATTTTCAGCGATAGTGTGCGCTTCACCTGCTTGTGCAATGCGATAGCTAACTAAATATGATGCCTCCGTGGTCTTTTAATTGATAGTTTGTGTTACATGCATCATATTTTTTTGACTTTCCAATAACTGTTCTTTTCTGCGAACAAAAAATTTTGTATTGTTGTCTTTAGACTCGGGGTTTCTAAATGTCGGCGCAATTTGGCAGGTGCCATGGAACTATTAGGAAGCAGTTTACTACATAGGATGCAGAGAGGTGAGCCGTTGGAATCAACAAATCCGAAACTGATATATGATTCATCATACTTCCTTTTTTTCGTCTTTGAAACCGTGGAGCTTGACGTCGTGGCATCATCGTCTGGATCGGTAATTGCTGCATTCTCCGCGCGTACTGCTTTTGAACATTCAGCGTCATTAGAAGATGTTGTTGCAACACGTTTAACGCCTTTAAGACAACGTTCCATTCCTCTTTATTAATAATGTTACACGTCAGGATGGTGGGGTCAAAATAATGCACAATCGTTACTGCTTATAAGAGACTAAGTTTCCAAGAGTCCAAAGAAGAAATGTACAAATCTGACATAATCAGAATACAGCAGGCAGTAGAACAATAAACACTAGTTACATATCACGTTTAAACTCCGCAATTCGCTAGCCAGCTTGTAAGTAGGTAGGTAGGAACTTATCGCACCGAACGCTAATCGTCAACTGACTGACGAGGCGCGACGCGCGATCGCCGCTTTTATACTTAGTCCTTGACTCGATCTCGAACATTCTCAAAAATACTTGAGTCGGTGCCTTTGATAAACAAAAAGCGGAAATAAAAATAGAAATACAAAAAATGCGTTGTAAACAATCTCGACTTTATGTTTTAAAGTTAGAGCCGAAAGTCGCTCGTTCACAACTATAGTGTCTGATTCAGAGGCGGCTTTTATCAAAGGGACTGCGCGCTCACAAGTATACGCGCGGCGGCGGCGCGGCGGGCGGAGTCAAAACGTTCGACCAGAGAGAGGTGTTTTGATTTTTTTTTCTAAATTCTTGCGGAACCCCTACAGGGGTATTGCGGAACCCTAGGGTTCCGCGGAACACACTTAGAGTATAGCTGCATCAGTGCATTGCATTTGCTTGTAACGGGGGAATGCGCCATTTTGCAAAAAATCCAAAGCTTCGTAAGCTATGGGATACAGCTGTATGTCTCGGTAAAGACTTATGGCATGCACTCTTTACTCACTCAAGAGTCTCCAATCTCCATTAAACTTATTTCAATTACCGAGCTACGAACTTACTTTGGAGTCAAAACTCGCAGAGCCCCGGGGTCCGCATTGTACACTATGTCCTTTATCTCCCTCCAGTCTGCCGGTGCGGGGTATAGTTTTTCCTGCATCACTCTCCCGTAGTCGAGGTTACAAAATGTTGTAGATATGTGTACATAACTCTGTTGCAAAAAAAATACCATAAATAATAGTGATATGTGTATCAATTATAATATTGTATAAATAATAATATTATTATTATCAAGCTAAAATACTTGTTTTCATAGGAATGTATGAAAAAATTGTATCAGTTATAGGACCCGGAACCATCAGTTAAAATATAGAATAAACATTAACCCAGTTAAATAAGGACTTCCTAATAATCTAACGGAATAAGGTGAATTTTTGTGTAAACCTTTATTTATGCATTATGAATGTTGTTTCAAAAGTTACAAATGCTAACGTGCAAGATACCTAATGCGCATTTTTAAGTGAAACTGCCCTAAAGACGTATTACGATTTTCTGTCACGAAAAAGCGTTACGGCTAATGTAGAGCATAAAATTGGCTTTCCTTTCGTCGTGTAATACATATAAGATATGAGTAATTTCGAATAATTATATCATATACGCGATATATTTATTCTTTTTATTTATTTTTCTTTTATAATTTTTATTTTTCACATCTATCGGAATTCCCTGTAAGTGCCAATTTACTTTTTTTCATATCTCGTTTTATCTGCCTCCTATCGCCTTTGCATTGTTTTAGAAATTGTAGGGAATAAAATTCTCTATACATTTTACGTACTAAGGCGGGTCAATAAGTCCGTGACTTTTTGAATTTCTAACCTCCTTACTGAAAAAGCAACACTACTCCTGTCAACAGGCATCTGTCAGTTGACTCCTATCAAAATTTGAACTTGCTGCGTCAGTTAGTTTGTGTTTTACAGCTATCTTTATCAGACTATCCAGTAACTTAAGGAAACAATGGAAAAAAGTGAATTTTAACTATTTTAAAATAATTTTAAAAAGTGAATTGTAACAACTTCACAGGAAGGTTTGACGTTGTTTAATCACAATATGGAGGAGTTTTTGCGCCGTTTTGTAACCGTGGACGAAACATGGATCCATCACAACACACCAGAGACCAAACAACAGTCAAAACAGTGGGTTTCTAAGGGTGAATCGGCGCCAAAGAAGGCCAAGGTGGGTTTGTCAGCCAATAAAGTTATGGCGACTGTTTTTTGGGATGCACGTGGGATAATCCACATTGACTATCTTCAAAAGGGAAGAACATTTAATGGGGAATATTATGCCAACTTATTGTACTGCTTCAATGAGGATTTGAAAAAAAACCGACCTCATTTGGCCAAGAAAAAAGTTCTTTTTCACCAAGACAATGCAAGGGTGCACACATGTGCAGTTGCCATGGTTGCCAAAAATCCATGAATTGGGCTATGAATTGCTCCCACATCCACCCTATTCTCCAGATTTGGCTCCAAGTGACTTCTTCTTGTTCCCAAACCTGAAAAAATGGCTCGGTGGAAAAAGATTTGACTCCAATGATGAAGTCCTCTCGCAAACAAAGGCCTATTTCGAGGACCTCGACAAATCATATTTTTTGGAAGGGATAAAAAAATTGGAGAAGCGTTGGACAAAGTGTATAGAGCTCAAGGGGGACTACGTTGAAAAATAAAATGATTTATTTATCAAAAAATCTGTGTTTTATTCCAAAAGTCACGGACTTATTGACCCGCCCTCGTATTACAATTTTTTAAATAGAGTGCGAGAGTTTGTCGCTCTCAACCATACATGCTCTGATCAAATATTATATATTATAGACTCCTTGGATATCGATACCTATATTCAGATGTTAGTTCTATTACTGCAATCAATATCTGGAAGGCTTTTTTCGGAAGGACTTCTAGTTGCACAAAAAAGTCTTCCAGATTTTTGCGCCCTCTGACCTTCAATATCTTAGGTTTGGTTAGGTTAGGCTACACGTTAGTGTTTGCGACTTTTGAAGGTTTGTACAAAAATCTAGCTTATTCCGTTAGATTCCTAGGTTTTGACCCCTTATTATGACTAAGATGGGTGAAACCTCTAGTAACCCTACTGAAATTATCTACTATTGATTTAAATACTTGGCAACCACCTACAATTAATAATGTAAATTCTTGTATCCACATTGTGAGTGATATATCCATTTTACTAAAAACGAAATTCATATGCAACTAAAATTATTAAATACTACCAAAGAACCGGGGCCAGATTTATAAACACCCTCCTTTTTGAAACTAACAGGTGATACCATATATATTCCACTATTTACTATATATAACAAGTGTATTCAGGAGTATACAGAGTAATTTCTGATGTCTGGAAATTTGCTAACATTACTAATGTGTACAAAGATGGCAATAGACCTCTGGTAGAAAATTATCGACAGATTGTCTGCCTTGTCAAAATGTCTTGCCTGTTTGAGAGGTTGGTGCATTCTCAATTGTACCCTGCTTTCCATAACCTAATTATTGAAGAACAACATGGCTTTACTCAACGTAAATCAACAGTTACTAATAATTTATTACTTTACTGCAATAGTTTATTGGAACGAAGTTCCATATGGGGCGATTCGGAGGGGTACATTAGCCGGGAAAAAACGGCCGTAACGTAAGATTTTTATTTATAGTCTTTATTATTTTCTTTATACCGCGAATAGAACTTTAAATTAATATTTTTATAATAAGGAACTTCTTTCCTATCCGGTGTCCCACGATACCACACAGGGTTTTTTTGAACATATCGATGACAGAGCTGCACCCTGTCATCACTATGTTCAAATATATTCCAGATATTGATGCAGTGTATACAGATTTTCTGAAAGTATTTGACAAGGTAGATCATGAATTACTATTAAATAAAATTGCATTTAATGGGATAAGGGGAAAACTTCTGAGGTGGTTTACTTCCTATATTATTAACAGGACCCAGAAAATGGTTATACATATAATCTCGTCGTCTATAATAAAATCGTCAATCCTGGGACCATTGCTGTTCATAATTTTTATAATTGATACTGGCCAATGTTTAAAAAACTGTAAGTTTCTGATGATTTGCAGATGATTTAAGGATTATACTTCGGAAATCAATCTCAGATTGTGTTAAGTTACAGGAAGACCTTGATAGGATCCTATATACTGCATACGGCTGTTAAAATAAATTACAATTAAATAAATCCAAGTGTAGTACGATAACCTTTACAAAGAAAACAAATCTATTACTTTTGGGCTCGCCTTTAAATCGTGTAGCAAGTGTCCGTGATTTAGGAGTTATTTTTGATTCTAAACTGCATTTCGATGAGCATATAAACTAAATAACTAACAATGCCTTGAAAATGTACGGTTTCGTTATGAGAAATGCTATAGATTTAAAAAACTCTTTCACCTATATTTACCTTTTCGCTAGTAGACCACAACTAGAATTTGCTTCTCAGGTAAAGAATCATACCTGAGAAGCAAATTCTACCCATACAAAATACTTATATTGATGAAATAGAGCGTGTTCAGGAGCGATATTTAAGCTTTGTTTTCTTTAGATGTTCTCGAGGTCATGAGAGATCATAATATACTGATAATATCAAAGCCTACAATTTAATAACTCTCGAGGCTAACTCTACTACATAAAGTATGTAACGCAAGGTTTGACTGTCCTCCACTTCTGAGTCATTTGTCGTTCCTGGCACTAATTACGCCTCATCGAGCTACTTCTAACCGCCCGCTTTTTGATTGTGGATGTTATAACGCAATAATGCTGGTAAACGTGCCCCGCTACGTAGCATGGTACAAACCTAATAACGATTAATTTATAGGGGTGGACATTTTCGCCGACTCAGCAAATATTTTCAAAAATTCAATTAAGAATATTATAAAATCAAAATTGTAAACTTTTCTAAATTGCCCAAACTAAGAAAATTCAACAAAAATACTTGCATTATGAATTTTTAGTTTTTAAGAGTTACTGAGATGCATTGGTTTATATGAGTTACTGTGATACCTATATTGTGATGATGATATAAAGTATTCTAAATTGTTAAACATGTAAAAGTTGCTCTGTTAAATTGTATATATATACTCTTTAAATTGCCATAGTTGTAAATTTCTCTAAATTCCCTAAAAAAACATATATTGACTCTGTTTTGTTAAACATGTGAACGCTGTTTTGTTAAAACCATTAATTCATATATAACGATATAACTTACCCTAGTACTTAACGCACATACTACATGGACGTATACTACATAGGTACCCTAGTAGTTTCTTACTGATCCCAAGACTTTGGTCGTAGGGCTAGTGTGCATATACATGCATACGCACACACACACACATACACTCATGCTGTGTGATGTAATGTATATTTTTGAGATTGCCACTCATATCCATATACGCATTTTTTGTATGTAAGCATTATTTACAGAATTATTGTGATTGTTGTTAAAAGCAATAAGCTAATTTGTATCTGATATATGTAATATAATTTTTTTTCTCTTTCGAGCAAACAACAATGTGTAACAATATGTGGATAACGATGTGGGTGTCACATTTATTAATATGTAACTGAATATTAGTTTTTAAGATTTTTTTTTATTTGTGTGATCACTGTTGGTTGTCCCCAATAAATAATATAAAAGATGACTGTGTGACTAACACGATACATAGTTAACTGATATATTTAAGTACCTCCAAATTTCGTGTAAGCCTCGCTAACTCTATCACATTCAAAGCTCCTATCAAATTGGTTTGGAGCGCTTCTTCTAAGGATTCATCAAATCTAAAAGCAAAAATATTACATGTATCTTAAATAAAGCTACACCTAATGATACATCGCGTAGGTAGGCTGTATTTGAATCAACACCAAGAAAATACTTTTAGTTATAGTATAGTCTCATGACGGAGGATTCTCAATGCTCATCATGAAATTATTACAATTGGCTAAGAGTATAGCAGCACACTATGCATAGGTAATAAATAATACTAATTAAGACGTAATCTATACCTTACAGTCGCAGCCGCGTGTAGTATGATATTCGTATTATCAATCACTAAAGATCTATCTCTTTCTGACATACCTGAAGTTAAAAGATTAACAGATGTGTAGTATATATAATAACAATTAATTATATTGTAGAAAACGAAAAGGGGCTGGTCCTGTGGAGCCAGCAGTACAATTATTTTATTCCTAGTACCTTATCTCCAAACACCCACCTCAAGTATGTATTATTATTAGGTATTATGTTTTAGCAATGCATTCCATGCTCTTATAAGATGTCCGATGCTTTTTGAGAATGGTGTACATATTATTTTTACACTTTTTTTTTTACCAAGCACTTCGGAACGTTGCCAGACGGGGAGATTGCGCGCGACGCAAGGCCTCGTTACAGAATTTCAATCTAAACGTAATGCCCCATGAGAGGCACCGGGTAGTGTAGGACTATTATAGAGAACAGAGGTGAGGCTGGACTATTGGGGTGAGGTACTAGTGGAGTGCACCTGGGAAATGGAAGGACATGAGGTCTACCGGATACGATATGGTAACATGTATCACAATGTTTGGCAGATGGTGACTCGCTCATTTGAATGGGCCCTTTAAAATGGCCGCTCGTACGGTAGCGAGTGCACCAAGGCGGCAACATTTACAGAGCGACTTGAGGCAGGAGCGGTGTCGTTGGACCTTAAACGCCGATCATTTGCTCGATCACGAAGCTGTCGCGACTCCACTTTGATCGGCCGGTCAGGGCAAGTGGTCTGCGTCTGCGGACTGTTCTCCGTCAGTGCTCACTTCGGCCAACCGGTGAGGGCAAGCCGGCAGATAGAGAGCAGAGAGAGAAGCAGGGTCTTCCCCTGGGAGCGTGGGAACGTGGGGTCGCTACTCCCCAACAGTTCACCACAAGATGACTTATTATTATTGTTATGACAAGCAGATAATAATACATAATTATTATAGTTCAGCATACATTAAAACGGTATAATTTACATACCCAAATCTTTTTCGATTACGTTTCCAGGCACGACCATCACTTTAGACTGAAATAATCCACTTTTCTCTTTCCGGAGCCGATCGAAGCACTGAAAGATTCAAACACATTTTAACGCACACGATAGTAACTTAAATAGAAAGAAAATCAGACATAAAACTTACATGAATCAATAGCTAGAGTGCGGTCGCGGAGCACGTAGAATTTTGTATATTGACTCATCGCTACTTGTCTCTTTCCGCACGAATATATTGGTATCGCGTTTACATTAGTATGCGATAGGAGCGCGATAGAAATATTTTTGTGCGCGAGGGCAAGGGAACAAGTAGCGATGAGTCAACGCACGAAATTCTACGTGTTACGCGACCGCACTTTAGTAAGAGTTTATGTAAGATGTTCAATTCGGTAAAAATATTATACTTACGGTGCTGTTGTACATAGTTGCTAATCTTTGTTCGGGTGAAACGCCTCTCTTAGCTCTTATAAGGAGGTAAATTTGTTTTAAATCTGAACACGAATAAAGTAGCTTCTCTATTAGCAACTTTCCTACGAAACCTAACGAGAAAATTAATTAGATATAAAATGAAAAGTTTCTAGTTGCTAGTACATAGTATAATAGTATAATGTATAGGCAAAATTTTAAAAAAATAATTGATTTGGCCTCTGCAGTAGGTCCTTAAGTTAGCTTCATTTATTAGGGTTCCGTTATGTACGTATAGGGAATTATTAAAGTTTTGCTCTCTCGGTTCGTCCGTCTGTCTGTCTGTCTTTAAATAAAGGTCAGGATTTGTTCATGACTTTTTTTTAAAGTAAACTATCTTCGAAGTTTCGGCCTCCAAAGTGGTGTACCTATAAGTTGGCCCCCCCCTGGCATTTCTTAACTATAAAATATAGAAACTTGTAACTTTTCATGCTGATAGGTCATGCTCAAAACACCTAATGAATTAGGAAAATTATTTTGCGCTAAATTGGACAATAGCTTTTGAAGTAATTTCAAATTGTCCACTACACACATTACGATTTATTGTTGCCAAACAAACTGCGCAGTTAATCGAACGCCTCTAGTGCCTCCACACAACAACGATAAAACTGTGGTAGATTGGTAGAGTCACCCTGAAACCAGCATCGAGCTCCCGTGGTGAGCTGCGCACACGTTCGAACGCGCATAAACTGCAACGATGAATCGTTACGAGTGTAGCCGGCGATTTTGTTGTTACTTATTTATTAGGCACTAGCTGTCCCGACACACGTTGTTCTGTCTTAACTATGAACTGAAATAAATACCTAAATAAACACTTACACCTCCAATATTTCTCATCGTTTAAATGTTCCCTGAACTTCCACAATTATTTCAAGACCAAAATTAGTTAAATCGGTCATGCCGTTCTAGAGCTTTAGTGAGACAGTGGAATTGTAATCCATTTTTAACCGACTTCCAAAAAAGAGGCGGTTATACGTTCGGCTGTTTCTATATCGATGGGGTTGAAAGGTCGTAAAAGTCATACTTTTTTGTGCATTTTTACTTAGGAAGTCGTTTTTTATATAGTAGAAGATAACAAACTCAGTTACTAGTGAGAGTGCATTATATAAATACTAATTTCACGCAGTGACGTGGTGTGAAGCGTCCATTGTAATGAATTTTTTTATGGCAGGAATTGGGTTTTTTTTGTGATAAATGGAAAGATCATATATAAGTTTTATGATAAAACGTTTTTTTATTTTTCGCAATAATTCAAAAGTTATATCAAAATGAAAATTAATTTTTGAGCTCTCGAACAAACCAGCGCGTGTGACGTCATAATGTTAGTTTTCACTCTAGGGTATGGCTATCAACTGGCTATCGTATCGCGTTCGAAATAATTCAAAATTATAGTCGATTTCTTGACTTTTCAATATATATAGCTTTAAAATTATGACGTCACAACTATGGTGACCAATCGTGGCGCGTTCATAGTCACGTGATTTGTTTTTATTTTATAAATTTTTAATTGTTTATAATTAATTGAAAACTTCTTTCAAGTTTTTCTTATTAAATATTAATATTATTAATAGTAAAGTGTTAAAATACAAAAATAAAACCAATAACTTTTTTTGGACATTCCCAATTTGGTAGGTACATAATTATTTGTATGATTGATTGCTAACTTGTGCTAGTATAGTATATGAAATTACATAATAATATTATCATAATAATTAAAATACAGCTTTCCTGCTGATGTCATTTTAAAATGTTTGTGCGTTTTGTTACATAAACGATGAAGTAACGGAATTTGTTTTTTATATAAAATCTAAAGTTTGCGAATATTTACTCAATGTTTGTTTACTTTGTTTAAGTGCAATCACTCATAACAACAATCATAGTAGATACCAATGTACATAATATAGATTAATGATTTAGTTTTTTTTTGTTTTTGCAATAGTCATATTTTGTTAGCAGCGCATATCTCGTCAAGTTGCGAAGACATAGCAAAAATCTACTACCTGTTAGGTATAGGTAGTAGGTTAATGCTTTGTCATAGTAGCGTTATTAATAAAAACTCTATTCCTAGCAATACTCAACAATTGCACAGAAGTAGGAAAACATGATTGATATGTTATTAGCTTTTTTCCTAAATGGTGCTTTTTATTTTATTTTCCAATGAATAAAATATTACAATAATATATTTGAAACGATGGATCGGAGCGCATCCGTACGGAGACGCTGTACCACAGTATCAACCATGCGTGAAAATTAGCGTTCTTGGGTCGCGGGTCGCGACCTACGACGGCGATAAGTCGGAGGTACGTTACAGACAAAAGAACATATCTGGATCCATACCAGCTTAATGTTAAAAAACAATTTGTCTTTTTTTTTGTTGTTAAAAACAAACACAAAAATTGCCACAGTAATGTCTGGGGTTACAACTCTACTCGTTTTGTTTATACTCTGTTGAGATCCAATTTAATATTTTTGTAAATAAAAATTTAATTGAACTGAAGTCTGAACAAGAGTATAACTACCTGTTCCGCCGGTGATGAAAATAGTCTTCCCTCTGTAGTACTCTGGAATGCTGGGAATGTCGTTAAAGTCGTGTTCTTCCTCAAGCGTCATTTTGCTGAAAATGTCGGTATCTGAGGAGTACTAAAAGCAAGCAAGCTCTCTTGAATTTTCCGATAGTGTAAAAACATTACTGAATTACTTAAAGTAATGATAACAAAGAATATACTATTTAGTAGCAGTAACTAACACTAAACAGACGTTGTTGTTTTTAACTATGAACTGGAATAAATTATAGGTTAGTACCTACATATAGTATACACCTACAGTTTCTACAACAACATCTATTACCTACTACCTACACCTACAACCTTCACCTACTATCTACCCCACCAACCTACGGGTGATATGTGACATGAGAATTTTATATATGAAATTTATTTGGTATACTTTGAGTACTTTACAACAATTTAATTTTTTTAAATCATCAAATTCCACGGATTCTCGTAAAATATAAAAACTGGTAAGGTTTCGTCGCTAATATGGAATTGTTTTAAAACGGTTGATCGTAGATATGACAATATTGCAAGGGCAATTTTTTCCAGCTTATTAGGGTAACTGCACCAGTAGTTAGACTTTTAGTGGTTATCAAAAATATAATCGCTTGTATTTTTTTCGCTAATAAGAGTATTAAATAATATAATGTGTTTAGTAAATCAGTCATATATTAAAGTTTCTTATAAAACAACATTGTTTAAATTCCCCTTTCAAAAAGAAAATAAATGCTATTACAAAAAATAATTCACTTTTTCCCAGTGATGCCGAGCATCAAAAATCTATAACTGAGCCGTGTTTGGGCCCAGTACTCAGCCTCCTAATTAATGGCAATATAATTATACTGAAATAAATATACCTACTTACTTAAATTTAATATTTACTTAGAAATTAATCAACTGAACTGTAACTTACTTCTTCCATTACTTAAATTGGCAAAATTTTAACTATTTTGTGCACGATATAATAGATTCTATTAGGTCTTTACCTATAAAATTCCCGTTTTGTATAAAAAAATTTAAACGAATTTTTTTCATGTATTTTTTATTTGTATTAATCGAAGTAATCACCCATGCAATCAATGCATCTTTGCCAACGAAGTGGCAGTTTATTGATGCCCTTCTTAAAGAAATCAGCTAGACGGGAGGCAACAATTTTTCTTCACAGGCATTTTGTACTGCCTCTCGGGTATTGAATTTTTATCCCGCCAAGAAGTTATCCAAATTCTGGAAAAAGTAGTAGTCTGTAGGCGCAAGGTCTGGTGAGTAGGGTGGATGACGGAGAGCTTCCAACCCCAGTTTTTGAAACTTGGAGACCGTCTGCTGTGCAGTATGAGGTCGCGCGTTCTCGTGCAGGAGCAGCGGAGACGAGCGATTGACCAATGCTGGTTGGAGATGTGCCAGCTTCTCCATCATTGTGTTCAGTTCTTCACAGTACACATCTGCAGTAATGCTCACCCCGTTTGGTAAGAAGCTGTGATGAATCACACCGGCGCTAGACCGCCAAACAGTGACCATCACTTTTCTAAAGGTAAGTTTTCGTTTAGGGCATTTTTTAGGTGCTGAACCAGGATCCAACCAACTTGCTGAGCGCTTGCGGTTATCAAGCAGAATCCATTTTTCATCGCAGGTAACAATGACTTTCAAAATTCCTTAACTTGTGTGTCTGTTGAGCAGTGCAAGGCACGTCTCGACGCGTACTTCGCGCTGACGATCATTGAGTTCATGGGGCACCCATTTGTCAAGCTTTTTTACTTTGCCAATTTGACGCAAATATACCAATATTATTTTGACGCTAACGTCGAAAGCTGCTGCTAATTCAGCCGTAGATTGTGTATCATCAGCATCTACAATCGCCTTTAATTCGTCATTGTCGACCAAAGTCTTCGGACGACCGCGAGGTTGGCCTGAAAAATGTTTCAGGTCGAAATTTCCAGAACGGAAACGAAAAACAATAACAGGTGGTGCGTTGGTTTGTAGTGTTAGCTCCGTAAACGTCGTTGATGTTGCGTGCCGCTTGTGCCGCGTTGCTGCCAAGACGGTACTCATATTCCATAACTACTCGAATTTTTAACGTAACCATGATGACGAAAAAGATTGAAATGTGATGAAAATGTAACACTAATCAATAAACAAATGACTACTTTTGGAAAAAGAATTCCAAGTTTTTAAAATAAAATTAATTTGAAATTAGAATTCTTAGCCAAACAAAAATTATTTTGATTTGAAATGGCCAGTACTGCAGAACGGCAATCTCATAGTAAAGAGTAAAGACCTATTATAATAACTTGAAACTTTGTAATACATTTCGAAGTTGACACTTGTCACTAAAGTCTATTAGTACGGCCGAGCTGATCTCATCTCGGCGAAGAATCAAATGAGCTTTGTAAATTATTATAAGATTTATGTACTTTTTGTCTAATAAATGTCTTACTCCAAGTTTTACACACTCTAATGTTTTTTATTTTTTATCAGTAAACACAATTAAAAGAGAATAGGCAGTAATAATGTTCTATTACAATTCACTTACTTTTAGCGTATGGCCACGATCGGTTACTTACAGAATTATGTAAACAATGATAATTTCAAGTTTTATATACAAATAATCGTATATTCTATATAACAAAGCAATTAAGTCTAAGCGGCAGGGGTAAAATTTTCACAAAATAAAATAATAATTTGAATGATTAAAATTGTAAAAGTAGAGGAAGCCCGGGCAAGACGCATAATATGTTAAGGGAAAGTATAAATAAAACAACAATCTGATAATCAATATAACTCTTTATACTTTTTATTTGAATTTTGGTTAAACATCTTTACAAATTCATCGCAAAAATAGCTACGAGTTCCTATATAGGAGGTACAGTTATCATGAGCCCAAATTTAACACCGAATCTAATCTTCTGTTGGAGGATTAGAGTACCTCTCAGTCCACACCAAACTGTAGAAATCAGGTTTCGGAATTCGGGCTTTTGCTTAGCGGTTTGTTTATCTTCTGGTTATTCATCATTAATCTGTGCAATATATAGACCGCCGTCTGAGAGTAAGCACTTGTATATTATAGAAATTAAACACCTATTGAATAAGACCTCGTCTACAAATACTGATGTATACTTATTAGGGGACATAAATATTGACCTAAAATTGAACAATAACATACGTGAATATTACATCAGTAACATGTCCGAGTGTGGTCTGACGAGTGTTATATCTGATTACACCAGAATAGAAAAATCAAAAGATAAAATAAGTCGATCCTGCTTGGATCATATATTTGTCAAAACACACTCACTAGATGTTTACTCGGCGGCGCTGGGCACCGTTTTGGCCGATCACCGCGCTGTAGTTATGTCGTGCATAGATAAGACGGCGTCTTGCATACAGAATGAAATAAAATATATACAGCTTATAGATAATTGTAAAATGCAACAACTGTTGTGTAAATTAGATTTTAGTGAGATAAATAATATAGACTGTCCCTTAAAAATATATGATACTTTAAAAGATAAATTTAATGTCTGCTATGACTTAGCCATTTACGACAAAAAAATTAGTTTTTGCAGTAAAAGAAATAAAAAGCCTTGGATAACAAAGAAAATAAATGATATGTGTGTATATAGGGATAAACTTTACAATCAATTTAGAAATGATTGCACTAATGCTTTGCTAAAAATTGAGTACAATAAATACAGAAATAAAACACGTAAAATAATTGAAAAATCTAGGAATAATTACTATATGGATTTTATAAAAAAAAAATAAAAGGAATCCTCGAAAGCTTTGGCAAACACTTAATACTATATCGGGTCGTACTAAAATAACAGTTGATGAAACAATATTCAATGCATTTAAAAATAAAATCACCACAAAAGACATAGCAAATAACTTTGCTACAGAATTTCGAGATAGTGTAAGGAAAATATTGCCAAATTGTAAATAAAACACAGTACACATGCCCAGTAAATAAATCCATGCTTTTTAAGAAAGCAACGCCCACTGATGTTCTTAAAATTGTACGAAGCTTTAACAACAACAAAGGTCCCGGAATTGATAGGATACGATGTTTAGATATACAGAGTATTTGTCATAAAATAGTAAATGTGATAGTAAAATTGATTAATGCTAGTTTGAGTAAGGGCTTATATCCTCAATAATTAAAAACCGGAATTGTAAGGCCAATTTATAAAAACGGTAGCCATACCGAATATAGCAACTATAGGCCAATCACTATACTACCAGTAATAGACAAAATAATAGAGAATTTGTATCTGCGCAAATACAAAATTTCTATTCTAAGAATAAAATACTTTCTGCGAATCAATATGACTTTCAACCAAAGAAATCGACAGTTCAGTTACTTTCAAAGTTTACTAATGAAGTAAATGAATGTTTAAACAGAAAGAGACATGTAATACTGCTTTTTATAGATTTTAGTAAAGCATTTGATACTTTGAAACACTGTACATTACTACAAAAACTAAATAACTCTGGAATTAGGGGCCCTATCTTAAATTGGTGCAAAAGCTCAAGTAACTGGCCGAAAATATAGAGTGAAAATTGGATATGAATTTAGTGATGATATTGACTTCACTGAGGGAACCAACCGCACAAGGCTCCGTGATCGGTCCAAAACACTACCTTACGTACGTTAATGATATGGAATATGTGGTAAAGCACTGTTCTGTATATCAGTACGCAGATGACACCTGTCTTCTGGCTTCCAGTGAAAACCTTAGTACGGCAGCTCAGGAAATGCAAGACGACTTCACAAGTATTTCTAAATGGCCTCATGATGCTAATCTTGTGATAAACGCAAAGAAAACAAAAATAATACATGTCCACTCCACCCATGCTAAACATTTTCTTTCATTTAATATCATTGCACACGACCACAAGTGCTTGCATACTATGACAAATTGTAATACTACGACATGTTTGAAAATAGAACAAGTGTCACATCATACATATCTAGGACTGATAGTAGATGATAGATTTGGCTGGTCATATCAAGTAGATGCTGTTTGTGATAAGTTGAGAGCCATACTAGCTAAATTTAATATTATTAAAAGTAAAGTTCCATATCGTATTTTATTAAATATTTATGTAGCATTAGCAGAGTCAGTTATATCATAATATGGTATCACAAGCTATGGGAGAACATTTAATACCTACATAAACAAAATTTTTAAACTACAATGCAAACTACTAAAATCCATAGTACCAGCGAAATTAAAACAGCAGTACAAAGATAACGTGACAGACCTATTCGCAATTTGTAAGGTGTTACCTATATTTGACAAATTCAATTTTTCACTTTTAATTGAACAGTATCAAAATTAAGATCTATTAGTCCCAACGTGTCACAAAATAACAACAAGAAAATTATCTGATGGAATGTTTGAAATACCAAAATGCAAGAATTTCTATGGCAAAAGAACAGTGGAATATTTGCTGACAAAACTCGTAAATAGTGTCCCTCAAAATGTAAAAAATAATTTAAATGATAACAATTATAAGCTAATATATAAAACACTTTTTAATGATAACTTATAAGACATTAAGTTAAGTATTGTAAATTGTACCTATAATTGTATATTGCGCGCGGTGAATTTTTGCTGTACCGCTCAAACCTTCGTAGGTTTATGGTACACATAAAGCTGTATAAAAAGTTTTATCATGTATTATTCAATATATTAATTTAAAAAAAAAGACTACATGATCAGATAAACGCAGAGTTCAATTTTCAGTGGTCTGAATTTTCCCGTACTTGGCGGATTCCGGATCATATTAGGCTGGGGGACTATTTTTATTCACATTTGACTCGACACTCGTGTGTTCTACTTTCAGCTCTATTGTATTAGCGCAAAGTTTTATTTTCAGCGCTCTGAATTTCCCCGGCCTTCCGGATTCCAGATCAGATAGGGCAGCCTAACATTACAATATTTATAAACGACCGACGCATAGAGTAGGTACATGACGTATTTGTAGTATTGCATAACCTATATATATAAAAGAAGATGATCTGACTGACTGACATATTTCGACAATAGTTTTAATTTGCATTGTAGACACAATGCAAGATGTAATGGTGATCTCACACTGCTATTAGAAAATGTTTACTAACGTTAGTAAACATTTGTTTACAAACATTTGATCACAATGATGAAAAACGATTTTCACTTTAGGTAATGTTAGTAATGGACTGAGATCCCAGCCCCGCCAGACTCCCCTTATTCTTACTGATAAATTGTATTTCATATTATACCTAATATTAGGTCATTACATATGAAATGGCCAGATTGAGCCGTGGACTAATTTTATTTACAAGGCGTTAAAGTTGCGAAACATCTTACAGTTCCTAGCAAAATGTAACAATTGTTAACGTTCGTTAGTAGGTAAATATTTTAGTGTTAGAAAATGATTGTAAACGTTTTCTAACGGCAGTGTGGGAGCACCATAAGAAGGGATTTTGAAACATTCCACCTTTGTAGGAGAGAAATAGGTGTTGAAAGTTTGTATGGAAATCCACCGCATGCACCGATTATCGATAAAAATAATGATTTATTCTCTTAAATATATTTCATTACATACGTGTTTCAGTGTTTATTAGAATTCGTAATAGAAACGTAGGTACATTTGGCAGCCAAAATCTTCATACAGGAAAAAGTTACGCCATATTGATTTCAGAAGACTGAAAAAACTGCGGAAAGCAAATTTCAAGATGACAAAACCTGAATGGTTCACCAACCCATGTTTGGGGCCATTTAGGTGTAATCGCATTTTGCCTCGACATACCTCGTCTATTTTACTTACTAAATGTATAAATGTTTATATGTTTTTATATGTTTGTAAGGATGGATGTTTGTTACTCTTTCACGTAATCATCAATTTGATGAAATTTGGTATGGTAGTAGTTTAAGCTCTGGGTGTAGTAGTTTACACATAGGCTATTTTTTATCTCGAAACAGTAAGTAGTAGTTTTCCCGTGGGATACTTTATTTACGCGGTCGGATCCGCGGGCAAAATCTAATAATATACAGGACGTTTTTTCAGTCACTGTCCACACTTTCAGGAGTGAATATACTCTTGAATATAAGGAACTTTTACGATGGTATCAACTTTCCTACTTGAAAAAAAAACCATCTGTTTCGTACAAAGGGGCTACGGCATAGATAGTAGTTTGTAGAAAACATCCGATTTTTTTTCAAGTAGGTAAGTTGATACCACAGTAAAAGTTGCTTATATTCAATAGTATATTCAATCCTTAAACTTTGGACAGTGATTGGAAAAACACCCAGTGTGTATACGTCTCTGTGAAAAATATTAAATAAAAAATCTGTCCCGATTTCTATGAAATTTAATGTCTGAGGTAATAAATACAAATTATTGATTAGGTATTTTATACTTAGTTCTTTGTACAAAATGTTAACAACGAAATATCAACCACTTGCGTTTTGATATTACGTTGCTAATATTTTTAAAACGCCACCAGACTGCGTTGAATTTTGGCACGCAGATAATAATATACTAGATGACTGCATTTTTTATCGCATAAATGAATAGTACTCTTAAATCTTATACTTATCAGAAGAAACAGTATGTAAAATGTCAATATTTTCAAAGGTACAGCGATTTCTTTACAAAATTTCGCAAGTTTCGTGAAAACGCTCCACACTAAAGTCGTACGTAGCTGTGACGTTACGCCTAGGTTAAAGTGTATGAAGTATAAGTCTGCAGGAACATATTTATAAATATCTCCGATATTTGTGTGTTTTAGATCATACTTTCTGTATATGATGTAAGTAAACTAATGATGTAGGTTTTGTTTACAAATTTAGCAAAAAAAATTTTTTTCTTCTTTTTGGATGTCTCTAATTACTAAACTACACATAAAATATTATTTTTTACATTTATCAAGTTGTAATACTTACCTCAATATTTCTGAATGCCATGCCATGCCATGGGGTTCCACGCGGACGAAGTCACGCGCAAAAGCTAGTTATCAATATTTATAAATAACCCGTTGTCTTGTGTTTATTACCTACACGTACAGAAGGTAGTATTTTTTATAATACTTGGTTTACATTTCCCTATATTAGAATAAGTTAAATTCTGTCGATTCACGATTATTATTCAAACGGTGTTGACTACTTATTATAAACCAGCTTTTGCCCGCAGCTTCGCCCGCGTGGGACAGTGTTCGTGGCAAAAAACTTATTCAGCAAATGTACTTACCTACTGCAACATGGTAATAGCACAGCGAATATACTGACTCGACGGGGGACTTAAATTAATATATAAAATTAATATTAATAATATATAACACATTTTAGAGAAAAGTCGAATGTGTACGTGTGAATGTGTCGTTTCAAAAATTCTAATTTTCCCAAAGCTGCTAGTAGTTAGGGATTCGCTGGCTCTGCCACACCGCCTCAGGCTGGCAAAAATGGATATTTCGATCCATTTCCTAAAATCACTTTACATTTACTAGATCGTTGTTTTGTTATGAAACGAACCAGGAAACGAGCAGATGGATCGTCTAATGTTAAGCGATTTCCGTCACTCATGGACACTCGCAACACCCTACTCTGGTGTTGTAACCTGCGTTCCCAGTCATAAAAATCCCCAACCCCTCTTGGACCTACGGTAAATCCGCACTCACACAGCGATACACAACGCAAGCGTTATTTCATACCGGTTTTCTGTGTGGCCGTGATATTTACCCAATCGAGCCGGCCCATTCATGCTGAAGTGTAATCCATGGCCAGGAACACAGAAAAACTTTTTGTTCCTTCGACGGGATTCGAACCCGCGACCCCCGGCTTGGGCACCAACACGCTCAATCAACTGAGCCACAGAGGTCGTCATTACACTTTTGTTTACACACCTGTACCCTAAAGTGTATCTACCTAGGTAACACTGAAAATGTTTAGAAAATGAAAAACGGTTTAATGTAGAAAGTTGCCAATACTTTTATTGTTTTTCTAAGTAATCTCCGTTCCTCTCTACACATCGTCGCATTCGATGAAACCACTGAAAAAAGCAGAGGGTCCATTCTTCCTTAGTCTCTTCTATGGCATTTTCGTACGCTTTCACCGCATCTTCAGGGCTCGTAAAGCGAATACCTCGAATTTTATCTTTAGTTCTTGGGAATAAATGAAAGTCGCAGGGCGCCATGTCAGGACTGTATGGTGGATGACTCATTATCTCGACACCTGCCATAGTCAAATATTCAACAGTCCGTTTTGCGGAGTGCGTTGAAGCATTGTCGTGGTGAGGGACATACCAGTCTGCAGTAACTGTAAATAGTGGCACGAGATGAGGCTTCATTAAGAAATGCTAATCGCAGCCTATCATAGCTTTGTTGTTGAGTAAGCCCACAACGAAAGTCACAAAAAATCATTGACCGAAAATTTTCTCGCGTTAGGTTCATTAATGAATTCAAACCATAATTTTCAAAATTGAAAGAATTCTTATTAATGCTACCATTAAATGCTGCGTTATTTACAAATCCTATGATACATCTTTTGGGTACTTGCCCCAGGAATATATTATCAAGCGTTTTTTTTTTTCTCATCAGTGGCATGTTGTTATATCATAAACCATTATTCACAATCATTGAGTTATACTTAACCTCCATTTAGTGGTAAAGCATACAATAGATACACTTTCACATTCTTTACTAATTATTCGTGAGTCTTTGCCAGAACAGGATAACTTAATGGTTGGGGCATTAGATAAGATTGCAAAACCTCATTCCTAACCATTCAAATTTTTACTATATTTGCCCTCTGTTTTCTCATTGTGGATATCATGACTGTGCGAGTAAGTGAGTGGGTGAAATCAGTCTAGGATTAGTGTAGTTAAACTCTTGTGCAACTTCTGAGTACCTACATCCTGAAATTAGGTTTCAAACTTTCATCACCTAGATATGTTATTGATTGTACTGTAGGTTCTTGGTGGAAATTCATGTTTCACAGTAATAACACACAGGACTTCTTGCACTATTTCCACTTTAATAAGTATTTTTCATTAATTTTTATATATTACACGACCGGTTTCGACACCTGATGATGACTTTGTCGAAACCGGTCGTGTAATATATAAAAATTAATGAAAAATACTTATTAAAGTGGAAACAGTGCAAGAAGTCCTGTGTGTTATTACTGTTTCATCACCTATTTTACTCATCTAGGGACTGAATTTCAGAAAACGCTGAAATACGTAACAAATTTTTTTTTCCTTCTCAATTCATATGAAGTATCATGTAAATATGTCCAAGGAATAAGAAGATTTATACAGGGATAAAATGTTTACCCCCTTGAGTGTTTAATTTAGAAAAACATGAAATGTTAAAGGATATCGTCGTGGGAGTTGAAATCTAAAGCAAGTTGAAATCAAAACCAAGAGATTCCGAATCAGACAGCTGCATATTTTCTCATACTGAACGACTGTATATTTGAATATAAGCCTTTGAACAATAATGTAAATAAGACATCATGAATAGCGATACAATTGTCGTTGACCTTCTAGAATTTAAGGATATCAAAAATAAATTTATTGTAAAAGAATTTTCAATTGCTACCAAATACTACATACAGACGTTTGTAATTAAACCACCATATCCTTATAATAATCTTACAAGTAAAGAAAAGAAGCAAGTTCGATGGTTAGAAAAAAATTGTGGACTACGTTGGAGTGAAGGATTCACTGACTATCGTGAATTTCAAAGAAAGATCATGCCCTACTTAAGCGGTAAAAAAATACTAACAAAAGGAAAGGAAAATAAAGTGGATTCATGAGCTATGTCATGCTTTCGATTTCAACTCCCACGACGATATCCTTACCTTATCCGACGTATTTCAGCGTTTTCTAAAATTCAGTCCTTAGGCGAGTAAAATAGGTGATGAAAGCTTAAAACCTAATTTCAGGATGTACTCAGAAGTCGCACAAGAGTTTAACTACACTAATCACTTAGACTGATTTCACCCACTCACTTACTCGCACAGTAATGATATCCACAATGAGAAAACAGAGGGCTTATATAGTAAAAATTTGAATGGTTAGGAATGAGGTTTTGCAATCTTATCTAATGCCCCAACCATTAAGTTATCCTGTTCTGGCAAAAACTCACGAATAATTAGTAAAGAATGTGAAAGTGTATCTATTGTATGCTTTACCACTAAATGGAGGTTAAGTATAACTCAATGATTGTGAATAATGGTTTATGATATAACAACATGCCACTGATGAGAAAAAAAAACGCTTGATAATATATTCCTGGGGCAAGTACCCAAAATATGTATCATAGGATTTGTAAATAACGCAGCATTTAATGGTAGCATTAGTAAGAATCCTTTCAATTTTGAAAATTATGGTATGAATTCATTAATGAACCTAACGCGAGAAAATTTTCGGTCAATGATTTATTGTGACTTTCGTTGTGGGCTTACTCAACAACAAAGCTATGATAGGCTGCGATTAGCATTTCTTAATGAAGCCTCATCTCGTGCTACTATTTACAGTTACTGGAGACTGGTATGTCAATCGCTGTTTGCCTGTTGTCTTGGAAAAAATTCGACAGCAGTGCCCTCGAAGCAGGATCCTCCCTCACCACGACAATGCTTCAACGCACTCCGCAAAATGGACTGTTGAATATTTGACTATGGCAGGTGTCGAGATAATGAGTCATCCACCATACAGTCCTGACCTAGCGCCCTGCGACTTGCATTTATTCCCAAGAACCAAAGATAAAATTCGAGGTATTCGCTTTACGAGCCCTGAAGATGCGGTGAAAGCGTACGAAAATGCCATAGAAGAGACCCCAAAGGAAGAATGGACCCTCTGCTTTTTTCAGTGGTTTCATCGAATGCGACGATGTGTAGAGAGGAACGGAGATTACTTCGAAAAACAATGAAAGTATTGGCAAATGTCTACATTAAACCGTTTTTCATTTTCTAAACATTTTCAGTGTTACCTAGGTAGATACACTTTAGGGTACAGGTGTGTAAACAAAAGTGTAATAACGACATCTGTGGCTCAGTAGATTGAGCGTGTTGGTGCCCAAGCCGGGGGTCGCGGGTTCGAATCCCGCCGAAGGAACAAAAAGTTTTTCTGTGTTCCTGGCTATGGATTACACTTCAGCATGAATGAGCCGGCTCGATCAGGTAAATACCACGGCCACACAGAAAACCGGTATGAAATAACGCTTGCGTTGTGTATCGCTGTGTGACTGCGGACTGTCCAAGAGGGGTTGGGGATTTTTATGACTGGGAACGCAGGTTACAACACCAGAGTAGGGTGTTGCGAGTTTCCATGAGTGACGGAAATCGCTTAACATTAGACGATCCATCTGCTCGTTTCCTGCTTCGTTTCATAGAAAAACAACGATTTGAAATTGTGTTATTTTATCGATAAAATGACTCACTTATATTGTTTTGTTTTACTCATGACGTAAGAAAGTGAGGTGACGTAAGAGTAAGCAGGTAGTGATTAGGGACCCTCATTAGGAACAAATTATAGGACGCCGAGGCGAGCATTAAATTGCGAACAATAGAGCCTGGAGATAGTAGATAATGAGGGGTAAATGCAAAACCTAACTTTGTAACCGTTAGAGATATTGAAAAACGGATAAGCGCAATCGCTCGGGCATACCCGGGCCGACCCTTATAGTTTCGGTCTGTCCGTCTGTCTGTCTGTCCGCGTTTCTAGCTTCTGTAATTATGAATGGTCCTTCCATATGAAATTGGCGTTTTGTCGTACTGGCCACTTTGATCTCAAATATTTTTTTTGATCTTCTTTGGTTAGGAATTCCAATTTCAAATATATACCGCTATTTACTCATGCATTTGTGTTTCGAAAACCATAATTCATTTGTTTTTCCCTCTTTTGTTTTTTCTTTGCGTCACTCTGGTTACAAAATTGAAATATCGTATTATTTTCGGTCGAAATTTCCAGATCGAAAATTTTGTAAACAGCTCCCTGTTTACAGTCTGGTCACCCATCTTATTTCAATCCACGACCGGCGTTGCTTAACATGAGTTAGCGATACGACCATAATAGAACCTCTCTTTTATTCCTCCTGGTATTAATATACATCTATGATTTGGTAATACCTTCGTAAATTTTCAGCCAATTCAACTGGTCGCTTATTCTGTAGGATTTGATATGTTATATTCTTTAGACTGACATAACTTTTATATTTATCAACGGATTGAAATGAAGCAAACATTCAAATATTGTAAGTGGAGCAAATTAAAACGTATTATTGAAAACCGGATTCAAATCGTTTAAGCCGTTGACTTCGTAAACGCAAAAACTAATATCGCGGGAACCGTAATAAAACCGCAATAAAAAGTTACCTATGTGTTAATCCCTAAGTCTGTCTAAACTGCTACCATACCAAATTTCATAAAAATCTGTCCAGTAGATTCCGAGATAAGCGCGTACAAACGTACAGACAAACAGACAAAAATGCTAAAAATCATTGTTTTGGGTACTATGTCGTTCATAAAGCGCCCCTGTAATAGTTTTTCTCATACATATTCAATGTACAGACAGCGACATTAGATATTATATATGTATAGATACGAATAAAAAATAACTATAAACCTACACTTACTACCTGTAGGTACAACTACAACCAGCACAATGCACATACTAGGTAGGTAACCTACATCTAGGGTCAAAGTCAAATTTTTTTTTTCAAAATTGGTATTTTTATACACTTTCTAAACGTCGGTCTACATCAGTAATTCCCAAAGTGGACCCCCAGGGGTCCACGGAGACTCGACGGGGGTCTACGTTGGACGTGACAAAACATGGGGGTCTACAATTGTAAGCAGGGGTGCATGAAAATTAATTTGGTTTCGATAGTGAAGAACTGAAAAGTTGGCTTGTTATTTTAAATAATATGATACCTAAATTAAACCTTCTCAATAAGACAATTTATAAATAAATTGAGAAAAAAATGGATAGTTCCGAACTAAGGGTCGTACCCAGACCATGTCGGTTAACGCCGTGTGCTCTACCAGTTGAGCTATCCGGCCCTATGCCACTTTCCTTTTTCAATTTCATTTATAACTTATTGAGACCAGACCGTCCATCATACGGTAATACAACAACACAAACAATATGATACCTAAACTAAACCTTCTTAATAAGACAATTATCTCCTATCAATATAGGCAGATAATATTTTAAGAAGCTCAGCGACTGTTACTTGTAAAAACTTGCATATTCCATATTCAGTACAACGTGTCGAGACTTGTTGCCGCGCCGGCCGCCGCCGTCCCGTCCGCAATGCGTGTTCAAACGTACAAATTAATACGACTTGTGGTGTATGTACTTGCAATCTTGTATGAACATGTTTAATTCTTCACCAATATAAATACGAATATCAAGGATAAACGTTACTCATTTGTTTCCGAAATTTCATAAAGAAAAGTGAATCGATATTAGTGATTACCAGTGTCGGAAAAGTAAGTACCTACCTGCTATTTGTATACCTACCTACCTGCCTATATAATATAATATCGCGTGCCTACCTACTTTATTATCAAATAATTAACCCTATCAAGCAATCAATTCTAACCTTTTTTTTTCAAAAACTGTTAATTCGTCGTTGAAACTCAGTCACAACGCATGTTTCCATAGATAGATAGATCTAATCTGCACTTTTTTTTCGAGATTTAGAAATTGATAGTAATGTAGAATGTAGATGCAGGGGGTCCACCGGATCCACCAAAATTTTGAAAGTGGTCTATGAAACAAAAGAGTCTGGGAGCCACTGATCTACATGATGCCTCCCACCGGTCATCATCTACATCTTAGACCTGCACCTACCACATAAACTTACGCCTACTACCTACAACCTTTGATTGTATGTATTTTTAATACCAAATAATGAAATTAAAAAAAGTAAAAAAAAATAAAAACTCGGTCTACTCTTATTACTTAGGGGTATGAAAAATTGCTTACAACCTCGTCTCATACCCATCAAATACACCTGCAAGATTTCTTAAAAATTGGTCAAGCTGTTTGGAGTTGTTGGTTTTATAACAAACACTGTGGCATGAGAATTTTATATATAACAATAAGAGAAGCACTAGTCGGTTTTTTCTCCACACAAACGCTCTTGGTGATTTATTTTACTCTAAAGTCAAACATTATAGACCCAAATTTAATCGCAATATCGATTTTTTATACACTTATCTAGGTCGGTATGTGCTTATATTTCTGAAATTTAAATTAGTTTAGAAGCCTCCAAACGTCGGATTTTTAACGCAAATTTGACCGTAAATAAAAAACAAAGGAAGAATGATATTAAAAAAAAAACATATCTGCTTGTTTTTTTGTTTGATTGTTCAACAATTGAGATAACTTTACTTCAGACAATAATATTATATAGTTTTTTCATAAAACCGAGAGCCGAGTGTCAATTTGCGTAATTTGAGGACGCCTTTTTAACCGACTTCCAAAAAATGAGGCGGAGACGTTCGGCTGTATATATATATATTATTTTATTTAAGTTTTTTGAATGTTCAACGATCACTCCGCCCCGCCGTCTGTTGACCGATTTTCAAAATAAATTTTTTGATGCTAAGGATATAATCCGAAGTTGGTGCCTTTGTCACCAAAGTGATGACCTGATGATAGCATCCATGAGGAATCGAGGGAACTCCTCGAAATTTATATGAACACATATATAGTGATTTCTACTTTTTCTGAAGTAGTCCAAGCATATGCTACCAAAAAGTAAGATTTTGCACCAAGATATACCCTGGATCCAAAAGTACTGAACAGAACTCCTGACTACTTATAGTATATATAAGCCACTATGTCAATTTAAGTAATCATCATCATCACCACCATCATCATACCCTACGTCATCACATAATGATTATATAATTATTTATGGACCGATTTACAATTTTTATTTTTTTAATCGGTCAGATATAGTGATTTTGACTTTTTCTGAAGTAACCCAAGAGTATGCTACCAAAAAGTCAGATTTTGCACCAAGGTATACCCTGGATCCAAACTCCTCAGTCTTTAAAGATACGCGTTTGGATATTTCGACATTGTTTAAAGAACTGCAAGTATATGCCATTATGTAACTTACAGTAGGTAATCATAATTATCATCTTATATACAATACCTAATGGAGGCTTGGCGCGTATTCAATTATACATTCGATAGTATTTTAAAAGTCCTTAAAATTTGTTAATAATAATATAACAAATATGATTAAGAAGGGAAAAATTATTATTTTTAAACAAAAATATTAAACCGACTTCCACTTTTAAATTCAGATAAAATTTTAATTATTTCTCTTCACAATCTTCATAATTTTGAAGGTACCTACCAACCAGTCAACTTAAACGTGAGCTCTATAAAATAATGAATTATAAGAATATTTTTTGGGCTGGTACCGACTTCAAAATAATGAAGATTGTGTAGATAAATAGTTAAAATATTAGCCGAATTTAAAAGGGGAATTATTTAGAAAATAAGATTTATTTCATACTTTTTTGTGTATTTTAATAATAATATTCCTTTTTTAGTCATATTTGTTTATTATTACTATCTAAAATACTTTACAAAGCGGTTTAAATGTGTGCACTATAGCTACGTAGCTACACTAGCTGACTGAACTACTGAAGAATACGCCCGCAGGAACATATTTCTAAATATCTCCGATATTTGTGCGTTTAAGTTCATACTTACCTTAATGACTGTTTTTGTATATGATGTAAGTAAACTTGATAAAAATGATATCGGTTTTGTTTACAAATTTAGCAAAAAAAAAAAACTTTTTGTACGTTTTAGATGTATTTAAATAAAAAAAACTACATATAAAATATATTTTTTTTACATTTATCAAGCACAATAACAATGAAACTAAATATTTTAGATGTAATCATCTCCCTTATTAATATATTTTATAATATTGTCCACCAATTTACACTAATTTATTAGTTGTAGGCCTCCAAGAATCTGTTTAATATCCACCAAAAGACACATACGTAGAATGCATACGTCACTATGGAGTCGATTATCACCTCCCTGAAAATAAAAAATTTGATGTAAGAACTACGAACATAATAATATATATCATATTAATGACCTCAAATTGAAGACCTCATATTAATGACCTATCCCAAAGAATTCACAAATTAATCACAATTGTTAGAAACAACACATGCTGCTAGTCACCACCTATTAAAAATTATCTACACCGCCCTATGCCAACCATTGTTAACGTACTGTATTAATGTATGGGGGGAGGGCACAAAACTAGTCTACTATGAAAGGGCGCAGAGAGCTCTGCTTAAAATCATGTACTGTCTTCCCCACAGATATTCTACCTCTAAGCTTTATAATGACTCAAAAATTCTCACTGTACGTCAATTATTATACTATCTTTTTATTGCTCTCAAACAACATTCTCTCATTGACACAGAAGTTATTACTAGTGCTACTTAGTAACAGACGCATTCCCAAGCCCTCCCCTATTCTAAAATCAAAAACTAGACTTTTACATCGATTTAATTGTTTGTTGGCTTTGTTTTTTTTAACTATTGTTTGTTTTTAATTTTAACAAAATAAACAAAAAACTAGACATATTACATAAGAAAAAACATCAGTGTAAAATAATTATATATGATTTGTTATTAACCCTAGATTATACGTCGACTGAAAATCTAATGGCACTTGCGTGTTGATCTGATTAATATTAATAAGAAAATAAAGAATTGAATAAAACTAAATAACAAAACTATTTTAGTACTCATACACACATACTCAATTACTCATACATACACACATAACCCCCCCCCCCCCCCCCCTGGTGGAGCTGCTTCCTTATAATAGGAAACAGTCTCCATCCCAAGATACAATATCATAGGGCTTGTTTCACTTATACACACACCCCGTAGTGGAACTGCTCTTAACAAGAAACATATCACCATCCCAAGATACCTCGGCGGAGGGCTAGGGGTCACTCTCATACAAACACACACAAACAGACACACACACGACGTACTAACAACCAAAATGCTATTTTACCTACCAAAAACAAAGAGCAAAGTTCCTATAAGAACAGGTAGCATGGTGACCCAGTGTAGGTACTTAAGTAACAACATATTTGTATACAACATATACTATACAACATATTTGTATATAACTTGTTTGTCACACTGGCGTGATAACTGATGTGACGACGAGTCGGGAAGGAATTAAGATAGTATTTAATGTCTTGTACTTTCTTATAATGTATTATGTACGAACCTGTTATTGTCAATAAAGATTATTATTATTATTATCATACATAGACAGGTGTAATGTAACCTAACATGTCGATCCCATATAGGCAGTGGGATCGATATGTTGTTGATATTGCGAATCACTTTATTTTTTAATTACTAACATTTCGAATACATAGAGGTGTAATCATATTAATAATATGTATTATACCATTCATAAATTTTCCTCCATTTGGACAATGTTTTATCGTCTTGATGTAAAAGATCCTTCCTCGCCCTTAAGCCGGTGTTCAACAGCTGCTCAAGCGACCTGACCCGCTCCATCGAGAAGGAGAAATGTTTCCGATCTTGCGGCCTCAGCATCGAGCACAGGCCCACGAATTTATCGTTTATGAAGTGCCACGGGCGTACCATGAAATACTCGAGTGCCATATTCGCCATTAGAGTGCGTCGTTGTACTTTTACTAACCTAAAAATTACAGTTCGGTACAATTTTAATCTAAACGTAAACGAAAAAAAACAAAAGGACATATTATAATGCTACCAATTAAAATGTAAACTTATTTGTTGTGCAATAAAGAAATATAGTGACACATTAATCGAATTTACACTCTTTGTTTACGCAGAAGATTGAATTGGATATGAACAGAGTACCTATAATATCCAATATAATACTATGTAATAATACAAAATGCGTGGATTAAGGCACTGTATAAACCTTGAGCGTCAAGTCCCATACTAGATTTTGTAGGCGACAAGGGGGTATCGCGCCGACCGGAGAGTATTGTAATCGGATAAAAAATCGCTATAAATATTTGAGCCAAAATTTGCAAAAACTAAAATGACCTTCCCCTGAGTCTTGTCTTACTTAAAATATTGAAATAGTTTTCACGCTCGTGTGACTTGACTTATAGAAGAAGAGAATAAAGTTTCTAACTTTTAAAAAAATGTTGTATTTAGCATATTTTTAAATCAATATTTAAATAAAAAATCAATTTATAAAAAGACAGTCCGCGGCCTAATATAATGCAGATTAAGATATATATTTTGGATTTTTGAATACGACCATGACAATCAATCAATTAATCATTTATTTGACAAAGAAAAAAGGTTTCAAAGAACTCCAATTTTCAGTTTTATCCAGCTCACAACCCTTTAAGAGCCCTATTACAAATCTGCACTCTGCGAGATTAGGTATTTGAAGCGTTCCCGACATTTCGCATTTTGTAGTAATTTTGCATAGGTTAATAAATGGATGCTTTAAAATTATAAAATCTGTATTCCTCATGAAGTAACAACTGTGCCTCGGGTATAAATTATGCTTAGTAATATTATCGTAGATAATACACAGTCACAGTTTACTTAAACCGATTTTCGAAGTTTTTTTGGCTTAAAATAAGATTTTTTTATATAGAAGATAACATTCTCTTTTTATTATTTCATTTGCTTAGAACAGTAGTTCGATCCAGGAGCTCAAAAAAGTGCCTTCGCGCATTTTATGAAAATATTTCTCTGCAATTTTGGGTTTAATTAAGTTAAGCAAAATTTACAAAAAGCGAGGCCGCTACGAACTAGGCCAATAGCTATTCTGCACAATTCAATACGTCAAAATTGTGAATATGTCTTTATTTTTGAGATCAAGAACGCCATAATTGGCCATTTTACGCAAAATCACAGTCGAGGTGTAATATGCATCTTAATGAAATTATTATTATCTCAGGGCGCGGCAGTCTTTAATTTGGCCCAAAAATCGGATATTGTCTTTTTATCGGTTAATTCGGAAGAGTACTTAATAATAAATGCCCTAGTAAAACGCTCATGATGCTCGTTTGCATAGTTTTAAAACTATCTCAAAAAGAAAATACGATTCCGGCTTTGTAAAAAAGTTAAAAAAAAAAAAACAAAAATTCTTAAGGAATAGCCAAAAAGATAAGCTACATTATGAACCCTTTTCAAGCCGGCTATGACTTATGGTGCTATAAAAACAAAGAAAATCGAATTTTAGTTTTTAGTTTTTTCTGACTAGTTCCGCTCTGTTAGTAACTGAAACTTAATCTTCATTATCATTAATCGAAAGCTAATGATCACTACTACCACTGGTAAAAAATCAAAGTCGAAGAATTGAAGTCGAAATGAAAATTATACACTTTTTCGAAACAGTAACATTATTAAGACTGGTCTGGACCGGACTTGAATAAGAATAAAAAAAATCTTATTCAAACTAAGTAAAAAAAAAACTAAAAAAAAGGGTGGTTATGCAATATATATATATATACCGTGGACCGATTTTCATAATTCTTTTTTCCTGGAGACCTGGGGTATTATAAAATATTTTAGGATATTGTTTGGGCTGGAAACAATATCCTAAAATATTTAATAATACCCCTGGAAATTAGGACGATTGAGTAAAGAAATAGTTAAAATTTTAGCCGAATTTAAAAGGGAAATTATTTAGAAAATAAGTTGTATTTCATACTTTTTTGTGCATTTATAATTGGGAAGTCGGTTTTAATTTTTTGTTTATAAAAACATAATTTTTCGCTTTTTAGTTTATTTTAATATCGTTATTATAGCTAGTACAATGAAATAGAATAAAAAAAGATGACATATTATTTTACTTTCATACTGTATATCATTTTAACGTCTAGATGCCCGCGACTTTGTGCGCACAAAAGGTCATCTCGCAGGAACCGTACATTATGCTGTGATTAAAAAATAGCCCTAGCCCTTCCCCGTGGTCTACTAGCTATTGTGTCAAATGTCATCAAAATAGGTCCAGTAGTTTCTGAGACTATTCAATGCAAACAACCATACCAACAAACCAATCTTTTCGCGACGCGTGGACTTTTTAAAAGACTCTATTAATATTATCTTGTACTACCCTTGTGATACGAGCGATGTATAAAGCTATAGAAATGTTGGAAAATTCAGGATTTTCAAATTTCTTACTCTCCTATCATGAAGAAAATGTGTGGTTGCGTGGATACTAGGGGGGAGGAAATTTTCATTATTTTTTCAGTACAATGCACTGTAGCCGAGATAGAAGCGATTATAAAAAAAAGGCAATTCTCTACTTAGAGATACGAGCGATGTATAAAGCTATAGAAATCTTGGAAAATACAGGATTAAAAAAAAAACACTTAGCATGAAGAAAATATGTGGTTGCGGTGATACTAAGTGGGAAGAAATTTTAATTATTTTTCAATAGGATGTACCGTTTCCGATATAGAAGTAATTTTATCAAAAATTGGAAATGCTCTACATTGAAATATGAGCGATGTGTAAAGCTATAGAAATGTTGGAAAATTCAGGATTTTCAAACTTATTCTCCTATCATGAAGAAAATGTGTGGTTGCGTGGATACTAAGGGGGAGGAAATTTTAATTATTTTTTCAGTACAATGCACTGTAGCCGAGATAGAAGCGATTATAAAAAAAAAGGCAATTCTCTACTTTGAGATACGAGCGATGTATAAAGCTATAGAAATGTTGGAAAATACAGGATTAAAAAAAAACACTTATCATGAAGAAAATATGTGGTTGCGGTGATACTAAGTGGGAAGAACTTTTAATTATTTTTCAATAGGATGCACCGTTTCCGATTTAGAAGCAATTTTATAAAAAATTGGAAATGCTCTACATTGAAATATGAGCGATGTGTAAAGCTATAGATATGTTGGAAAATTCATAATTTTCAAATTTATTTTCCTCCCATCATGAAGAAAACATGTGGTTCGGAGTTACTAAGGGAGAGGAAATTTTCATTATTTTGTCATATAATGAAAATATTCAATATTATAGGTAATTTAGTATTCATATTCGTTTTTTTCAAACCCAAAATTTGATTGTTTTGTCGCAAGTTTAAATACATGCCTTTCTAAACTATAGAAAGTCATGCTAAAAACTCTTTAGGAAAATTATTCTGAGCGATATCGGACAGTAGCTTTTGGAGTGCGCGTTAGTCATGAGACATGTCCTGGCATGCTGTTGGTAAGGTTATTTATACCTCGACGCGGATTACAAACTTATTGTTTTAACTTACTTAGGCTTCTTTCCAAGAGCTCGAAAAACTAGGTCCATTGCAATAGCCGGAAGCAAGTGAGATATTAAAATCTAGAAAAATAATTCGTAAACACAGTCAAGGGTTCAGAAATTAGACGTTAAGTTATAAACTTATGACATAGGTATCTCTGAATGCCCAATTATTTTGAAATGTAAAAGATATATTAATTAAATAAAGAATATTTACATATAAATTAAAAAGCAGCTTATTCTTAAAGTAAATAATATGGCAAGGCCGCAGTGTGTTCTCTAAGGCAATAATCGGCGACACTTGCATTCCGACAGACCGCACATCAGCTAGCGACATGCCCTGCTCTTCTCCCACACACGCGTTGTATACTGCGATGTCGTCAGTTGCTTCTAGTCTGTAACAAAAGCAAGTTAAATGATTGCGGTCTAATGGTACATTTATTCTGTTATATGCATTTGAAGTGTAGGAAAACTACATGATCACCCTAAAAAAGTAGCTAGCTGCAGTATGTTTACAATATTATGTTGTGGCAAAATTAGATAACTTAGTTTTTAATTTTATATTTTTTATGCTTCATGAGAGAGTTCTTTTTCGATCGACTTATTCTAAATTATATAAAATTACCTACGGTAAAAATATCTCTTATTTTAACCTGACCTGGTCTAGGTTAGGCTAACAAAAACCTAACCTAGAGCATGTCAGGAATTAGGGCACGTCTTAGGAGGATTCCGTAATTATCAACGCACAATAGGATTTTCTTGTAAATTTCCTTATCGGTAGGTCATGCTAAATACACTTTAGGAAAATATTTTTATATAAATCGGACGATAACTTTTGGAGTACCTAATTTGAAAAAAAAAACTTTTACGCGTTGTTAGTTACGGACTCCTACTTTGATATATCCTGGACATGATCTTAGATTGGGGTAAAGAAAAACTCTGAACAGCCTGTTCAGAGTTTATCTTTACCCCAAATTAATTCCCATAAAAAAAACAAACAAATGTCAAATGGCATCTGTCAGTTCTTGCGCGCCCTCTTTGTTCTCTTCCCTCCAACGGCTCCAACACGTAACAAGCGAAAATTTGTAAGCATTAGAGCCCCCGCAGACCACAGACTTTTGAATTCGCCGATAGTTTAGTCGGGTTGGCCTGCTAGTACGCACACCGAGTCAACTAAACAGTTCAGTCGGTGACGAGTGCGCAAACTAGCCAACAGTCTGCCGACTATTCTCTAGCTAGTGTCTAACCTACTGTTGAAAAGAGTGGTCGCACAATGAAAATTAATAAAACATTGTACAGAAATGTTATTATTGCTCTCATACAATGGAGGAGGAAAACCAAAAAGAGAGCCCGAGAATATTAGGTGCATGCAAGGATAGGAATCCTTAGTGATAGATTATTAAATTGAAAATTTTACAAGATGCATTCCAAATTACTCCATTACCCGAAAAAAATTTTCGCCTTTTATCGAATGATCACCATCTTCAACGAACTTGTCAAATTAATTGGACCAGGAATAGCGAAGGAGGATACAAATTTAAAACTATCTATACCTGTGGATACAGAGCGTTACGATAAAGTAAGGTAAACCACAAAACATTCTTATTATTTTTTTATTATAATTTAAATGACAAGTTTACAAGTCGTATATTTGGGAATCATTTGAAAAATTTGAATAATATAACTGGGCTGACAGGTTGGAATCAGCTGGTGATGAAACATTTTGAATATTTGTTTGTGGTAAAGTGGGGGATGGTGTAGAACCGGATGTATTAGCCTGTAATTGTTGTTGTAACGGCAAGATGTTAGTCCCTCGTTGATAAACAGGAAAAGAGTTTAAGGGTTGCTGCAGTATGTTGTAACTATATGTTGGTTGAGAAGGAGGCTGAACACGCCTAGCAAGTCTTATCTGTTTAAATATGTTAAGAATACCAATCTTAGCATCAGGTTTTTCTTCTGCGGTTAAATTTTGGAGGGATGGGACAAGAGACAATGCAAAGTTTACATCTTCATCAACATTAGTCTCATTTAATGCTTTTAATATTGTTTCATCCAAATCCGTATGCTTCGAAACAAGAGTATTCTTCTTCTTCTGGCGAACAGGTGCGGATTTTCCATGCATGGAAGTAAAAATAATAATTGTTCAAAGTAAACATATTTACGCCTCTTGATCGAAGCCTGCCCCGACTTTGTGTTCTTTTGTGCGTTTAATTCTCGGCGAAAACAAGTCCGTAAATTGGACCATTTTTTTGTATATAGCGACCTGAAAAAAAATTAAAATATAATTAATTCCTTACAGGTATCTGGCTACCAAAGTTAGTTTCAATTCATTGTCTTTTGATTATCTGATAGGAGCTTCTACAATTCGATATATTACAAAAAGTACATGTGAGCCAATATGGAATATGTTTCAACCGTTATATATGCCAACCAAACAAAAAGATGACTGGATTTAAATAGCAGACGAATTCTACAGTCGCACAAATTTTCCAAACATCATTGGAGCGATCGATGGCAAACATATACGGATGATACAGCCAGAACATTCCGGTTCATCATATTTTAACTACAAAAAGTTCTTCTCCTGCGTTTTGATGGCCGTGTCAATATAACAAAGTGTAATGTAAATAAATAAAAATGTATCGTACCTTGATTTGTTTTATCTTGGGTACTAAGCTCATTCTAATCAGGAACAACAGCTTCACAAACTTCCTCCCTCAGTTTTTTATTTACATTCACGTCAGAGTACTCTTTTAAGTTTTTTTTTATAAAGTGCAGCATGGCATTTAACAAAACACGGCCGACCATACGGTGCCAAAGCTCGGAGCGAACTGAACTATCGGTCGAGTCGGCCGACTAAAGGATCGTCGTGTGTGCGCGAGTGGTAGGGAGCCAATACTGATTATGCAGTCGGCCGATAGTTGGCCGACAATTTAGTTTGAAGTGAATCGGGAAGCCCATCAAACTTATTTATCGGCCGATATCAAATCATCATAGTGTGCGCACTTGCATACATCTGCGTACCGATTAAGAGCCCAACTAAACTATCGGCCGATAGAAAGTATGTGGTCTGCTGGGGCTCTTAATGTAGCAACTATTAATATAGTTTACCAAAATATTCTGGGTGTTTTCATTGAAGACCACCAGTTTTTTTTCACCAACCACAGGCTGAGACATTGGTGGCCCATGAGGGGAATCGAAAATTTGTCTGCCGGTTGCCGCACCTCGTGTCGATGGCGCCATTTGCTGCCAGCACCAACAATGAACAATAATTCGGAGAATGATTGACGATTGTGGATAAGCTGATTTATCACCGAGATGCCAAGAACTTCACTGCCTCCTGAGTGTTTTCCTGTATGAGCAGTAATCGTGAGCGTTTTTTTTCTTCATAAGTTCCATTTATGTTTTAATATCTATTTGATTGTTTGGTAGAATGGCTACACAGGGTACAACAGCTCCAACAGGGGAAAACAAGCTGAAATAGCTTATTGTTAAAGGAAGCTCTATTAAAGGGTAGATTACTAAATTCGAAAACTATGTAGGTCAATTGCGTAAAACGCAAATATCAAACAATGAGTTAGTAGAATTAAAAATGTTGAATAAAATTGAGGCACTTTCCAATTTATTTATTTTTTTGTCATGTATTTAAATTTTATCTGGAATAAGTAATTATTCCAGATAAAATTTAAATTAAAAAAAAAACCATTATAATAAAACCACTCCAATAAATTTGTAATCAATGCATTCAAATAGTCGTATAGTTGCTTTAAATCGGCCAAGCGTGTGTTGGATAAATTAAAAAATCTAAAATAAAATAACTCCTCACAACAAGCGTGTTTTTTTGCCGTTATGTACGGAACCCTTCGTTCGCATGTCCAACTCGCACTTGGCCAGTTTTTAAAAATGTAATTATGAGATTTATTAATAACCATCTGTTGCCCGCGGCTCCGCCTGCGTAAATATAATTTAATAATAATAATTTATTTATTTCTCATTTACAATTTGTGCTATTTGAATTTATCAGAGATCATTCTCTGATAAATTTAAGTACCCTTAAATTTAAGGATCCACCTAGTAAGTGTCATAAGACACTTGTGTCAGGTGGACTCGCCCTTCCATAACTAAAGTAGGTAATTGTTCCTTAATCCAAATACAAATAAAAAAAAACATTACACGTTTTAACATTAGAACACAAGTTACATCATTTAACAAAATGTATGTTTAACAGACTACGAGGGCTGCACTAAAAGTATTGGGAATGGAATATTTCCGCTGTTCCTGTCATATTAAAATCTTTTTAATTTAAAACTCCTTGGTTTTAAAAATCGAATACCGTTTATTTATTTAAAAAAAGATTCTCGGTCTTGTCACAAGGTCTTGTCAAACTTGTTTAGTCGTTGAGAAAATGGAATTGACTCGAGAAAATTCTAGAGCGATGATTTATTATGACTTTCGAAGTGGTTTAACACAAAAACAGTGTGTTGACCGGATGATTTCTGCATTTGGTGATCCCCATGAAGCCCCATCCAAAACCACAATTTATCGCTGGTTTGCTGAATTTCAACGTGGACGTGTACCAGTGATGATCCCCGTCAAGGTCGTCCAAAAACTGCAGTCACCCAAGAAATGGTTGATGCTGTGCGTAAGCTGATTGAGGAAGATCGACATGTGACATACCGCGAAATTTAGGCAACTTTAGACATTGGTATGAGTCAAATACAAATAATCTTGCATGAACAATAAGGTGTAAAAAAGATGTTTTCCCGATGGATACCGCATTTGCTTTGTGAAGAGCAAAAAGCGGCTCGCGTTACTTGGTGCATCAGAACTCTCGAAAGATTCCACGCAGGATCCTCAAATGCTGTATACAACATCGTATCAGGTGACGAATCCTGGATATACGCGTACGAACCCGAAACAAAAAACCAGTCACGAGTTTGGGTGTTCGAAAATGAGTTAAAGCCAACAAAAATTGTTCGTTCACGGAGTGTTGCAAAAAAAATGGTGGCCACGTTTGTCTCCAAAACCGGCCATGTTGCGACTATTCCTCTTGAGGGACAAAGAACGGTTAATGCAGAATGGTATGCTAACATTTGTTTGCCACAGGTCGTTTCTGAACTCCGTAAAGAGAACTGCAACCGCCGCATCATCCTCCATCACGACAATGCGAGTTCTCACACCGCGCACAGAACAAAAGAGTTTTTAGAGTAAGAAATCATAGAATTATTAGACCATCCGCCGTACAGCCCCGACCTAAGCCCTAATGATTTCTATACTTTCCCTAAAATAAAGAATAAATTGCGTGGTCAGAGATTTTCATCACCTGAAGAAGCTGTGGACGCCTACAAAACGGCCATTTTGGAGACCCCAACTTCCGAATGGAATGGTTGCTTCAATGATTGGTTCCATCGTATGGAAAAATGTGTCAAATTTCGCGGAGAACACTTCGAAAAGCAATAAATACATTTTTAGATAGTAATGTTGTGTCACTTCCTTGATTCCCGAAATTTTCAGTGCCGCCCTCGTATATACTATGTGTTAATGTAAAAAAAGTAAAAGTAGTGTAAAAAACTAAAGTAGTTTAAAAATTATGTTGTTAGTGTGTGTGTGTGTGTGTGTTGTGTGTGTGTGTGTGTGTGTGTGTTGTGTGTGTGTATGTATGTGTGTGCGCTCTTATTATTATCTTTACTGGCCCCGCCCCATACCGCAATGCAATATCCAATTATTGATTGTCCTAAAGAAAGATATATCATATTTAATAGTTTATTGTTTGCAATATAACGTAGTTTTTTAAGTATCCAATTGAGTTTCCTAATACTATTACAGGTGTATTCGATATGAGAGTTCCACCCACGGATAAGATAAATGAGGTTGGATTGGCAATGTGCGCGGGGCAGACGCGCCACAAGTATGATTAAACAATCATACTTCAACCGAACCACGCGTTCATACTTTTTAGTCGCTTGTTGATTGCCTCGCAGTACGGAGCAGCGCTAAAATCCTTTGAAAATGCCGTGTTGTGCGATTGTTATATGCAAATTAAAGAGTCAGACATCAAATATGTAACAAGGAGGAATTTCTTTTCATCGGTAAGCATAAAAACCTTAGTTTTTTAGTATTTTTCCCAAAAAACTAGTTTGAATTATGAAATTCTAAGTAGAAACGACAATTAAGCCAAGAATCACAGAAAATATACATTGCTGGTGAAGTACGCAAATATTACGCGAGAAGACACATGTGACGCGCAATAGGTTGCGAAGCGAGCCAAATTACCGCACCTTTCGACTCGTTCGCGTCACGTCCGCTTCGGTCGCTTCGCCTGCATAGTGCAGTCAGTGATAGATGATTTATCGACAAATTATTTTTCTTCAGAATGAGTTACTACTGTTCTCGGTAGTAAAATTTTGCTAGTCTTTTTTGCATTCAAAAGTTAAGGCTCATAAATCGTAAATCTAACTGAAACTAAGATGATTTCAAGATTCAAGTTTGACCATTTTCATTATCGAAAATTCCTATCGACCATAGGAAGCCCTGGCGTGCGTGTGAATTTTGAGAATGTGGTTGTGTCGTAACGTTACCAACTCAACGTAGTGTGAGTACCAAATCGCAGCCCTCTGTTCTAGGTGTGATTTGTTAATTAGTGTGCGTAATTCGTGTATGTATTATTATTTATTATGTAGTGGAGTGCATGATTGGTGGGAGACAGGCGGCGACGCTGGTTTTCAAGTAAAAGTATCACGGTTGCCAATCCAACCTCATTTATCTTATCCGTGGTTCCACCGTAAAGCCTGGTCTAGCTAGCTAGTAACTCTACTGCAGGAACAGATGCATTGTGCGTTAGTTTGTCCACATTCATGTATGGCTAGAGAGAGGCTAGATTAAGGCTAAGTTTTTTCAGTGATACTGTAACATATATAGTTTGTTTTGTGGATGTTTAATGTGAGAAGATTAAGACGTAGCCAATTGGCCACTCTCGACAAACCCTCAGTAGCAGCATTGAAAATCGATTCCCAAGTAGCGCCGGTAAATACTAGTGCTGTGTCATCCGCATATGATATAATGTGTCCGTTCTCAAGAGTCATGCTAGTTAAAGAATTTATATATATTAGGAACAGGGTAGGTCCTGTGGACACTACAAGTGACACTAGCCTCATTACTTACATAGTTATTTATTTTTACCATTTGTTTACGGTCTTGAAGGTAATTGGATACAGGTTTTAGACAAGTACCCCTTATACCAATCGCCTCTAGTTTTTTAACAAGGATGGGCACAGAGACTAGTATCAAATGCCTTTTTTAAGTCAAGGAATACTGTCAGGCATTTATTATTGTTATCTAACTTTCCAGTAATTAAGGAAGCTAGAGCCAATATTGCGTCTTCAGTAGATTTGTTACGCCTAAATCCAAACTGTGAATCAGAAATAATTTTGAAATCGTCGAGATACTTAATTATGCGTTTATTTATTGTTTTTTCAATAATTTTAGAAATACCGGGCAGAACCGAAATAGGCCTATAGTTACTAACATCATCTTTTGTCCCGTTCTTATACACCGGAGTAATAAGAGCCTTTTTTAGAGGACTAGGGAATATGCCTTCTTTAAAACATAAATTTGCGAGGTGACTGATAATGGGGGAAAGTATAGAGGAACACACTTTTAGGGCTTTTGTCGTTATGTTGTCCCAACCAGGTGCGCTTTCGGACTTTAAATTTGAGATGATTTGACTGATTTCTGCAGGGTCAGTTTCTAGCATAATGAAAGAAGAGAAATGACAGCACGGACGGAGATTGAAATTGTAGTTTTTATTTATATTTTCTGCTAAATTTCTTCCTATGTTTGCAAAATATTTACTAGCATAATCCACTGATTCTTGCGGAGAACTTTTGATATTTAATAGATCTATTTTTGGGGTTTTATTAGAGTTTAAGTTAGTACCGTCTTTTATAATATTCCATAGTTGCTTAGGACTTTTTAAATTCTCATTTATTTTATTTTTTTCATATTTATTTTTTAGTTTCCTTAGTTTGTTACAAAAATTACGGTATCTGGTAAAGGTTATTTTTAAAATATTATTGTGTGGGTCTTGTTTGCATTTTATTACGTGTTGTTATACAGCGAAGTATGCCTGAGCTTATCCATGGTTTAATATTACGTTGTGTCTTAGGTTTTTTTCTTAATGATAGTACTTTCTTCGATGCATTCGGAGAGAATTAAGATTAACCTTTCGGTAATGATGTTTGGGTCACATAGTGTTAAGAGATATTCGATATTTTTGGTTTGTATAATATTAGCAACTAATTCATAATCGATAATTTTAATCACTTTCGAGCATTTTATATTATCTTTTTTGTTTGATAAACTAAGGAATAAAGTATCATGATCCGTAGTAGAAGTTTTAAGTATCGCGATTTTAGCTGATAGATGACAAGGAGCCATCTTAAGCATAATATGGTCCAGACAGTTTGTCTGTCTTGTGGGGAGACAATGCCCAGGAAGTATTCCATGAGCCGATAACATGTTAAGATAGTCTGATCTATTGCGGCTATCTTGGGGGCTCTCGTTTAGTCCAGGGGTGAGGTTGATATTTAAGTCTCCGGTTAGTATCGTATTTCGACTTGTTTTAATTGTATCTAGATACAGATTAAGAGAATTTTTAAAAACTCTAGCATTAGAATGTGACGGAGACCTATAAATACATAATATTGTATAGTCAAAAATTCACACCTCAATGCAGGTAGCATGTTATTTTGACCTCCTTAATTTTAACTTGCAAATTATTTTTTACGTACACCACTACACCGTCACTTTTGTTGTTATTATATTCGGTTGACAAATGTGTGTAGTTAGTTAACGACGGGATCGGTTTATTAGAGCTCAGCCAGCACTCAGTAAGTATCAATATATCATCGAATCCCAACAGAGCAAGAGTTGCTTGATTATCTACAAAATTGCGGTAAATACTTCTAATATTCTGTGTTATTATCGATAAGTCATTTGTGTTGATAAACTTCGGTAAACGTAACTTCTGTAAGTCGCAGTCAATTATCTGGGCAAATTCAGTACGGTCAATTTCATTTATGGTTGAGAGCGTATCAGCCATTAAAAAAATTTATATCAAAAAAGAATTTTGTATAAAAAATGTCTAATAAAAAGATTATGATCTCAAGATTCCTGGTATATAATATATCCGTAATTTTAATTTTGTTTCCTGATAGTTATTTTAAAAAAAATTGGTGTTAAATGTGTATGTGTTCTGTATAGTATAAAGTATATTTTTGTGTTATAGAATGATGATTTTAAATGTAGTCCAATAATAAAATTTGACATATAATATATTTTACACTCATCTAGTCATTTTTCATTTAACAGTTGTTGGACTTGTGCTTCATTTGATATTAATGTAATTTTAGAGTATTTCTCCCTTCTGACATAGACCTTTCCGTATGCAGTCCAGCAAAACCTATATGAGCGCGACTTGACTAAGTCATGAGCCAAAAAGTAGAGTCCATAGTAAGTATAGTATTAAGTAATTGATAGCTTGCAAAGTGAAATTGAAGTTTTAAACTGTGAAGGCATTGAGATTAAAGAGCGTGATTTTATTGATAATGAAATCATCAGTAGCATGGCTATTGCCAAATAAATAATACAAGAGTACAAGTTAGAGAACAAGAAGCAATCTCAATGTTTTCATGAGCACAATGATTTGGGTGTTAGGTTACCACAAATTCAAATTGAGAAATTCAATGGTCAATATTTTCACTGGCTGGCAGTTCCATGATACATTTAAAATTTACAATGAGCATATTACGCCTATTCAAAAGTTTCACTATTTAATCTCTTATTTAGAAGGTGATGCAGCAAGGATTATTTCAAATCTAGAGGCATCCTCTGCAAATTATACTCAGGCTTGGGATCTCATTTCAACTTTTTTCTATACAAATTATTCAAAAGGAATAAGACAGGTCGCTTCGTTTCCTCGTAGGCCAACCTACCGAAAAGTGGGATATATTATTAATTTACATTTTATTATCAAAATTGGATACTCAAACATTAATAAAACGGGAGGAATATAGAAATATATTAGATGATATTCCAACATTAAGTATTTATTTAAACTTTTAAACGACCATGCTGATGTTTTAAAGGCTTTGTATCTATGGACGCTTCACACCACGTCAATCCGGCCCCGTGCTAAGTATCCGAAGAACTTGTGTTACAGGTACCAGAAAACGGGAAGTATTTTTAATACTTTTATACTATACATATATTTAAGATTTTTATTATATTATACACATATTTAATACACATCCATGACCCAGGAACACAGAAAAACTTTTTGTTCCTTCGGCGGGATTCGAACCCGCGAACCCCGGCTTGAGCTCCAACGCGCTGAATCACTGAGCCACATAGCTCGTCAAAGAGGTTTATATAGGAATAAGAATGATAATTTGTTTAATAAAATCAGTGCATCTAATTCTCTGGTACAAAATAACAACAACAATAAAGGTTTTTTAAGTAAGTCCAAAAACAATTTTAATAAGTTTGGGAATAATTATACAAAATCATATGCGGTTACCAACCAAAGGTATATCCATTATATGTGCATAATCTGTGATGGCGAGCACAAGATTTATGATTGTGAATTATTTCAATCAGAAAATATTCAAGATAGAATATGTGAAGTAAATAAATACAACTTGTTTATTAATTGCTTAAGACAAGGCCACCTAGTAAAGGATTGCAAAATGGGACCTTGCCGTCAGTGTAACAAAGGATTTGGCACTTCCTCGTGCAAACGGGGTATACTGCTCAATAGTTGAGAAAATCATTCCAAATCATTTTTATTCCGGAGAATTAAAACTGTATTAATAATTACAAATTTAATCTAAAATGAAAACAGGAATTTTCAATGTATTAAGTTAATGGCACAATTTAAATTGAAGCGATACCATCCGTGGGCATTGTCCTTTAATAAAATTATTAGATCTTTTATATATGTATCAAGATTCATAAATAACTTGAAATTTGCAAGGAATAAAAACACAAATGAAATATTATCTTTAGAAGAGTTAAGCAAATCATTTAAATCTCTTTGTGCTATGGCACAACAACAGTCGTTTCCTATGAAACATCATTTATTAATTAAGGGAATATAGCTTTCTTCTAAATCAAGGATACTGGCCCTTTCCCCTTTTTTAGACAAACTAATAAGAGTTGATGGTCGTTTAAGCAATTCTGATTATTCATTTGACAAAAAACATCCAATTATGAATATCATTTAAAATGATGTGATGAATGCAACAAGCATTCATCACATCATTTTACAAAATTATACTTTGAAAAGGAACATCTAAAAAATATGCATGCCGGTCCACAGTTGTTGTTATCTTGTGTTAGAGAAATGGCGTGGGCTGTAGGAGTAGGCAGTTAACAAGGAGTACTGTTAATAAATGTGTTGTGTGTAGGCGAGCTCGTGAGAGTTTTCTACAGCCTAAAATGGGCTTGTTACCTGCACAAAGATTAAATCCTGATTATCCATTTTTGTCGTTTGGCATAGACTTTGCTGGTCTATTTTATATTATTAATAGAAAGGGACGCGGCAGTAGATTGATTAAATGTTACATGTGTCTGTTTGTTTGCTTAAGATACAAATGCATACATCTAGAGGCTGTAAGCGACTTGTCTAGGGATGCTATTCTCATGACATTAAAAAGATTTATAAGTCGTCGTGGTAAGCCAGTGGAAATATTCTGTGATAATGGGAGAAATTTTGTAGCTGCTGCTAAAGAAATAACTAATTATTTAAAGCATAGTGAGGAACCTGTTAGTCATTTTGTCATCCAAGAAAATATTAAATTCTATTTCACGCCCACGTATGCTCCTCATTTTGGAGGCATTTGGGAGGCCGGTGTAAAGTCATCAAAATTTCACTTGAAGCGTGTGATTGGAAATAGCCATTTAACTTTTGAAGAAATCGTAACTTTATTCGCTCAGGTGGAGACAATTTTAAATAGTCGTCCACTTTATCCTTTGTCCTCTTCACCTGATGACTTTTATTCCCTGACACCGGGACATTTTTGATTGGGAGAGAATTGAACTCACTACCGTCAAGATCTTTACAATATATTAAGGAGACTAATTTAGGGAGATATGAAAGGCTGGAGAAAATAAGAGAGCATTTTTGGAATCGATGGCAAAGGTAATATATTTGCGAGTTACAACAAAGAACTAAATGGAAAACTAGTTTTTCCAAATTGAAAATTGGAGATTTAGTGCTTCTTCAAGAAGACAATGTCCCTCCCTTGAATTGGCAACTTCGACGCGTTAAGCAAATATTTCCAGGCCCAGATGACATCTCCCGAGTGGCTGACGTCAACACCGCAAGAGGCTGCGTCGCCCCCTGGTTCGTCTCTGCCCACTTCCAACTGATGAAGAGCTCTCCGGTTGAAAGTTAACTTTCAATGAGAGGGGAGGATGTTCAGAGTTTATCTTTACCCCAAATTAATTCCCATAAAAAAAACAAACAAAAGTCAAATGGCATCTGTCAGTCGGCGCCTCTTGCGCGCCCTCTTTGTTATCTTCCCTCCAACACGTAACAAGCGAAAATTTGTAAGCATTAATATAGCAACTTATAATATATTTTACTAAAATATTCTGGGTGTTTTCATTGAAGACGCCAACCTCCGCCAATCTCACCAACCAAAGGCTGAGACAGGATTATAGTTTTAGGAAAGTTAAAATTGCCGTAATTTACCGTAAAGTATTATATTTTACCGTATTTTTTGTTTTTACCGTGGTAATTTTACTGCATAAAATCCCTATCAATAAATCACTCTACAGATATGTAAAAACAATACAAAATTATTTAAATATGCACAGTATGATTAATTAACTTACTTTTTGGTTCCTCTCACCCATGCAGCCGCCAAAGTCCCTTTTATAACTATATCAGCTGGTACGTAGTCCGATTTCGCATCTTCGTCAGCATATACAGCTCGGAGGATACCTACGAATGTTATAAAGCATTTAGCTTTTTCTAAATCAGTGAGCTGAGCAGGAACATTTGACAGCGGCGTAAACGTAACGCTATCGAATGAGAATTTTATGAAAATCTGTCAATATCATGACGGTGCCCATACAAATTTCATTCGATAACGTTAAGTTAACGCCGCTGTCAAATGTTCCCGCTAGGCCCCCTGCATTCTTTAATTCCTAAATTATTTCATTACCTAAATTCCTAAATTACAATAATTAAAAGTTTGAAAACGAATAACGATATTATGTGCTCCGTTTATATACGGCACGTATAGCTTTATGCTACAGTCAGCAATATTGTAAGTAGGAGCAAGTTTAACCGGTAGGAATACCTCACCTTGTGCCGCGGCGATCAAAAGTCCCCCGGGGCCGTTGAAGTTGTCGATCCAGCCTGGGCAGGGCTCCGCCATGCACCCTGTAACTGTACACACGCTCGGTTTGACATGAGATTGTCTTGGTAGTTCTCATAATTATTATTGGTTATATGCATTATATCTCGTTTAAATTTGCAGACTGTCCCGCTTGCATATTCCGATTAAAGCTGGGACTATATGATCCGGAATCCGACGACCCCGGGGAAATGCAGAGCACCAAAAATAGATATCTGCGCTAATAGTTGAAAATGGATGTGTTGAGATCAGCTGTCAACATTGACATTGACACTTGGATGTTGATTCGACACTTGCATGTTCGAATTTCAGCTTTATTGTATCAGCGCAGAGTTATATTTCCAATGTTATCAATTTTCCCGGTCTTCCGGATTCCGGATCATACTATTATAGTCCCAGCCTAATAGCAAAAATCATACGCTCTAGTGTCGCGTGACGGCGACGAAAACAGCAACCAGTCGAGACGACTTGCAGTGCCGCTTCGGTCAACAAACAAAGATTACTTTTATAATACACCCTTATAAATAATCTTCTTATCTTCTTCTTATACACAAAAATGGAAAAATGGATTGCAATTCCAATATCTCGCTAAACTCGAGAACGGTTAGACCGATTTGACCTATTTTGGCTTGAAATAATAGGTTAGTTCCATCTATCAAAATCAAATGATATAAATTTGTTATTTATATAGTTTCTATTATAAGAAATACGAATACAACACTATTTTGATTCACGCACCGGCATATTTAGCGGAACATAAAATAAAGGTTTGATATCAGTATAATATAAGGTTGCTGGCTGGTTTATACGTCATTTAATTTAAAAAGAAATATTTTCAAATTAAGAAAACAACTGAACATCACATTTTATGCAATTGTTTTAATTTTATTCAAATACACCTTATCTGGAGCGAACTTCGAGTATTTCTTCCTTCTGAGTTTGATTTAAAATTTCATTGAAATACTGTTTTTGTTAGTTTTTTTTAATCGCGTATCTTTTTGGAGTTGAGGACTGAATTATGCCTGACTTAGCCGCAACGGAGATTGCCAGTGTACTCGAAATGCGAAGAAATGGTCAAACCTACAGAGTGATCTCCAGAGATCTTCGTCGACCAGTTTCAACGATCCAACGCAGTATCCAACGGTTCAGGGAGACCGGTACTCATGTGAGAAGAGCAGGACAAGACAGAAAAAGACGCACTTCGAGTAGAGATGATCGCTTCATTCGGCTTCGTGTACGTAGGAACCCCCGTTTGACGGCCGTCCAAACCCGACATGAGTTAGAAGCAGTGCGGGGTGTAACCGTAAGTAAGCGTACGGTACGAAGAACGTTCGAAGAAGCTGGTTTGGGTTCATTTGTGCCCGCCAAGGCTCCAAGGCTCGAGGTAAATCATCGTAGAAACAGGTTAGGTTAGATTAGGTTAGAAAATTGGCCGGCCCCAGTAGGTTGTTAGGCGTATATGTAGGTGTAATTATATATTCCAGTTCATAGTTAATGCAGAACGACGTGTGTCGTAACAGCTAGGACAGTATTTAAAATGAAAAATAATTAGTTGCCAGTTTCTGAATTTACTGGGTACTGACTACTGGTAAAGAATCTTCATTCCACCGATTTACACGAATGACAGCGAGCGGCTGTGTGTGCGTGGCTGGGCACGCACGGCAGAGGCGGGCAGAGCGTGAGTTTTTTCCAGCCAGGACTTTCGTTCACGGGGCTGGTCCTCTGAATAAGGAAACTAATGGAACTGTGAAAAATGAACCACAATAACATATAGATACTTCATTATGTATATGGTATTAAAAACGAAATGATAAAAATAGTGACTACTTTAAAACTGTATAAAAACAAAACAACAGTAACTTATCAATATAGCTAACATTGGCAATATTTTTCGTGACGTCACGAGTGTGCCGTGTCCGCCATATTGTGACGATATGTACTTACGTACTAGACCTTTAATGATCTGTGACTTACGCTTTGAACTGTCACTTCGCCTGTTGAAAAAAAATTTTTTTGAAGATATTTTGAAGATTGTGCTTAAATATATTGAAAAACCTATATTTTACGATACCTAATAAGTGCAGAATAATAAATTGTTTGTAAATTGGTGCAACATTAAGCCGAAATCGGCTAAATGTAACATTTCACCGGTAAGTTATTTTATCTCTGTTTTGTTATTTTTAGTATTATAATTTTGTAGATATTGTATTTTAGTATTGTTTTTACGAAAACAATACTAAAATCTTAAAAAATATTACGAAAATGTAATAAAATCATTAAAAGAAGTATATTATGTGTAGTTTTCATTCAAATATAAATTATTATTATTATAATTAAATAAAAAAAAATAATTCTGTCCACATTGCAGTGATTATTATTTATGAAATTTATCTGTTTTTAGCAATCTTCAACCCTACACCAATCGTCTCTTACATCTAGAGATGATAATGGAGCCAACCAACATAATGTACAATTGGTAAGTAAGCCCGGTACATAATATAATTTACCAACTTAGGACAGGCAGAATATAAATGTCGACTTGTAAAATGTTTTAATAATTATTATTTATGAACAATATGTATGCTTTCAGCAACCTGTAACACTAAAAGAATCTGCTCCTGCAAAAACAGATGGTAATGCAGCCAGCCATCAGAACATTGAACTAGTAAGTAATTACAGTGCACATCTAAGTTCTTACTGCTTGTGAAATTGTTATTGATACAACCAGATTTTTTAACTTTCGGTCAGTTCATTTTTGTAGTAACAGCATGTTATTAAAAATTATCATTAATGCATACTATATTTAAATGTTTAATTTCGTAACTAAAATTTTAAATATAAGTTTCAATATGGAACGGATGTACGGTCTCTGAATATTTACTTTATAGCTTTTATTTATATTATTAAGACTTTTACAATAAAGCTAAAACAGAATTTTCTTTTCAGGATCAAGCTCTAAAGAAATTGAAACAATTGCATATACAATTGGATCTTTGTAAAAAAAACTGAGAAAATTCTTAAATTTAATTTTAATAAACCAAATTTTTAAAAATATTATTTGTATATTTTTTCTTTTGTCGTCAAAAATTATGGTGAACATGGTTTTGAGACCGATTCAAGCGATTATGATGCCAGCAATAAATATTTATTGATGAAAAGTGTAATTAAAACATATATAGATATAAGATTTCATTATTTTGGGAAAAAATGTACCGAAAAAATATAATTTCGAAAATATTTCAACAAAATTGTCCTTTTCAGAAATGAATAATGTAAATAAAAATAAACATTATAATATACAAATATTCTTATTTTTTAGCAGTAACCCAAATTTTGATGATTATGAAATATCGAGACTGGTGATGATGATTCATCACCAATCTCGATATTTTTGAATACTAGCTTTCTCCCGCGGCTCCACCCGCATAAATATAGTATGGGGTATCCCACGGGAATACTATACTTTTCGGTATAAAAAGTAGCATATGTATTAAATCCAGGGCCTAAACTACTACCATACCAAATTTCATCAAAATCCGTTTTGTAGTTTTTGCGTGAAAGAGTAACAAACATCCATCCATCCATCTTCTCAAACTTTCACATTTATAATTCTATAAATTAATAAATATAATAGGATTGTTCTACGTGTCTGCGTCTTCGCCTCCGGCGCAGTTGCGAGCAACCTATATCATATGGGTTTGGATAATCATTTACCACTTTAAATGACATTTCGAAAGTCGGTGTATTATATTTTACGAGGGTATTATTACAGACGAAAGCTAGTGTAAATAGTAAAACTCAAGTTTAAATTTTATTATGGTAATGTCACAGAGTACTTTTAGACAAAGTGGACATAAGTATAAGTAAAATATAAAGATAAGTTTCATCGATAATTTTATCGATAGATTGGCGAAAACACTCGCAGTATCAACACTAAGGCGCTTTGCACACGACGGGGCGGGGCGGGCTTTTTGTCCGCGAAGCAATAAAGACCGCGTCTGCCCGTCGATTTCTGCGGCTGCCCTCGCCGCGTACACAAAGCACACGACGGGCGGAGGCAGTCAGTTCAGGACGTTCGTTCTAGTACCACAGTTTCTTTTTTTCATTTACGTCGTGACATTCTTTTAACGACGTATCATATATGGGCGATCTTTTCTGCACTTCAGCAATTAAATCATCTAAATCGATGACGTCCATCACTAAAAAGTGCGTGGCGCGGACTGAGCTAGCCGCCCCGCGCCGCCGTCTGCGTTACTGCATATAAACTGGTTTGTGTGATCCACGGCGGGCAGCAGCGGACATGCCGCGCCGCCAGTGCCCGCCGGGCACCTGCGGCGCGGTCTTTTTGCCCGCTGTGTGCGTTGGTAATATAGGATTCCCTTTGTGCTATCGTTCGCGGCGAAATTGACCGGCCCGCCCCGCCCCGTCGTGTGCAAAGCGCCTAAGCCGCCATGTTTAGCCGCGTAGGTATGCACGATTTTTTCGTAGGTATGGCAGTTCCATTAGTTTCCTTATAAAGACGGCTGGTCGCTATTCGTTTCGTGCTTTGACTTAATTGACAATATAATTTCTCATTATCTATATTCGGTGTCAACCTTAGGCTTACGTCAACATGGCGGACATTCGATGGTGCTCGAACTGTCATTTGTAGAATGTGTCGCCTAGGGAAGCCAAAAATCGGATTTTGATTGAATTCCGGATTTTCGGATTTTTTTCTTTAACATCCGGATTATCCGGATAATCCGGATTTTCTGAAAGTTTTTTATAATATTTTAAATTTTTTTACATATTTTATAAAACAAATGTTTTTCTTACGAGCAACACCGGCAGTCATTAATAAAAAAAATCTGTTACTTTTTAAAATTTATTTTACATAAATTCTAAATTTTATTTAAAAAAACGCAAAATAAATCATATATATATAGCAATATTCTCTTTGTCATAAGGAACTTAGTAGGCACCTAAGTATTTAAAATTACAATCTTAATAAATAAAAACACAATCTGAAGAAATGCAAATTATATACCTAATTATATTTTTTTACTTTCAGTAATAAGTTTAAATCATTTCTTATTACTTATTCTTAAACCTAAATTTAGAGTTTTAATTTACTTTTAAATTGCTTCAACGTTCAGTTTTAATTGGTTGGTCCAAATTCGAATTCGAAAAAATAGGACACATTCGAATCTATTAAAAATATTTATTTATAGAATCGAACAAAGTGTGTAACAAACAATTAATTATCTTCTCAGTAATTATTATTATACCCATTTAAAATCTTTAAAATCAACATTAACCGAAATAAGGTACTAGTACCTTCCTGTTCTTTAATAATCTTTAGGCGAGATCTTTACCAACTTCTTACTAAATCTTCCAGCAGTAAAGAACTATAAATAGCCTAACCAAGAGCATGTCAGGACATGAGGGTTCCGTAACTTTAAACGCGTAATAGTTTTTTTAAAATTACTTAAAAATTTACTATCCGCCAACTTATAAACAACTTTGAAGGCCGATTACTCAAAAATGGTTGACTTTGTAAAAAGTCATGGTTGAAACTTTGCCTTTTTTTTAAAATACTTATTCAACGATACCCCACACAATGGGGTGAAATGAAAATATATTTTTCATCCCCACTTGACATGCATGGAGAGCCACCCCTAAAATGTAAAATTGTTATTCTTTTATGATACCAAAACTAAGATCTATACAGTCTTTAACTATACCAAATTTGATCCCTTTATATTCATAATTACAGACGCTAGAAGCGCGGACAGACAGACAGACGGACGGACAGAGCGAAACTATAAGGGTTCCTTCAGTATTACGGAACCCTGAAAAGTGGTATTTTTCTTTTATCTTTCCAAAGTTTTTTTTTAAATATCTCCAAAATCACCAACGTTTTCGTAAAGTGCAATTTCTATGTGAACGTAGTAAACAGAAATTCCTTTAAATGGACATCCGGGGAGTGAAGACAAAACATTTGAAACCCCCCCTGTATGTATGGTCAATATTGGACTACTTTTGAGATATTCACCATTATGTTTTATTTTCAACTGCGAAAACCCTAGCTGTTGTGGTCATATAACAACTAAATTATGATTTTATAGTGAAGTACATTTAAAAAATCTGACCACAATTTAAACTCAATAAATATTTTATGATGTCTATTGTAACATTTACTTACAAATCAACTGTAACATCTTACTTATCATTGCACTTTGAAGTTTATTTGACCATAGAATGAAAACTGAGTAACTAAAAAAAATAACACTGGTTTAAACAAACCGTTAATGAAATTTTTGACACCTAAATCTTGTCTCTATCTAAAATAAATTACTTTCACGCATAAACGGGAGCGTTGATTTGCATTCGGTTTTGACATTGGAAATGTGTTTTTGTTCGCTCCAGTATAGGCCCCGATTTCGAGAAAAAGTGCGATCCCCTTATCTCTCGGAAAGTTTTGAAGATATGATATGCAAAAAAGGTACAAAAGACGCGTATTTACGAGAGCTATAATGTAGAAGAAGAATTATTCGAGAAAATCAAATAAAAAAGTTATGGGCGAAATAGTGAAAAAAAAAAACATTTTAGTTCCGAATTTTTGTATTTTGGTATTCGATATTTTGGAAACGAAGAATGATATTAAAAATTCCCCTGGAAAATTTAGTCAGCTGCGATTTGATCCTAAAACAAAGACGATCGGGTTAAGAGTTTTCCCTGTAGCCTAACCTTTTTGAAAAAAAAGAAATATCTTATACATTAAATGAGGCAATCTTGTTTATATTATTATAACAAGATTGTCTCGTTATATTTAATCGAAATCTCGGCAACGGCTACAATTATTAACATGAAATATAGTATGCAGGGAGTTTTGAGGGAGAAAAATCGTTCTAGCTAGGTGTTATCCCTTAGAAACCACGCATTTTTAAACAAAATGTTTTTTTTTCTTTCGTCGTGCAACAATATATCCATAATTTCTACTCTCTAACGTCAGTCTAATTGGCACCTCGGTATCCGTACCTATGTGTAATTTTTGCGTTGTTTGGAAATTCGGAATGTGGTTCGAATCCCGGTCAGATAAATATTTTTGTGATTCTTATTATTTATTTTTCTTTTATATTTATTTTTAATTATTTTATCGTTCTATTAAAATTCCAATCAAAGCTCGGTCTCCCAGGTACAGTATACTTATGCGCCACGGTGACAATTATTCAAACTTCGATACGCGTGTGGAAATTGTTTGTTTACAGGCGTTATGTCGAGGATACTTATGTTAATATTCTATTAAATAAAGTAACAATATGTCCTTACCGACTGATTCATCAACGCCAAGGCCGAACTACTGAAAATAGAAACGTAATATTTGGATCGTGGCTTCCTTTTGTGACGTATAGGTCCACTAAGAAGGGATTTTGTGAAACTCACCCCCTAAAAGGGTAAAAGGGGTATCAACGTTTGTATACATCTTTTTTGTTTGTGGTCAGATCTGATTGAAATTTCGTTATATAGCTCTTTGACTACTTTTGGATGTTCTCATCAAGCTCTTTATTTTGATACCCGTAGTACCAGAGGCACACGAGCTGATAAGGTAAAGTAGTGTTTAAAATCATCACATATAAAGGCTCGCTTTAACATAAGAGTCCATTTGAGAGGTGAACAGTCTGCGGAATAGTTATATTATGAATTGTTGCTTTAAATAGGAAACGGCGATTACCCTACAATTGATGGTAAAATTACTGTTCCGCAAACTTTTTCAGTGGTGTATCACTTACAGAAGTCACTAACGCAGTTTACCCTGATGTCACCAATCTCATGACAAAGTCCATAGAAAGGTTGTGAGCGTGCCATTTTGACTGCTAAAAATTAAAACGCAGCCACAATTAACTTTTAATCAAGCCATTTGAAGCAGATGAAGTACAATATAAGTCAGTGGATTAACATTATTAGTTATTAGTAGAAACTGATGATGCAGTAAACTATCCCATGGAGTTACTTAATACTCTAAGCCCAACAGGTCTTCCACCACATGATCTCTGTTTGAATATTGGAGCACCAATTATGTTGCAATGGCACCAGACTCCAGATAAAAGTTCTCCATCTTAACATTGTTGAGGCTACTGTACTCACTAGATGTGCTCAATGGGAAACTATTCATACCTAAAATACCATTGATCCCATCAAAGTATCCATTTGTATTAAAAAGACTAGAGTTTCCCCTAAAAGTATGCTTCGCCATCAATAAAGCTCAGGGGCTTGGACAGTCCTAAGAGAGAACCGTTTCTCACACGGATAGTTGTATGTTGCGTGTCCAGAGTAAGTTCGACTAGCAGTCTGGTGCACCTTGCTTCGCACGGCAATACAGTTAATGTTGTATATGAAAAAGGTCCTTCAATAGCATAATACACGCTAATAATACAATAATTTTAAGCCATTTACCATTTAAATTTTTTTTAGCATAATCAAAATCTTTTTCTAAAAATAATAGGAAATTAGTCACCTTGTTCATGTGTGTTGTCACATGTTCAAATTGTGCCAAGATTTGTTAACTGTACTTCTCACTACTTGAACAATTGAAACCATTTTCAGTGTTTTAATAAAATGCAAACACATATGTCACCTGCTACTACATAAAAAATATAAAATGATGAATATCTTAGAAACAGCCCAATATCATCCATATAGACATACAGTGGATTTTCATCCCTCGGATATCCATTTTACGGATTGACGATGTTCTACCAAATAACCTATATAGGTAATATGGAAAAATGTGACAACAAATTCACCAATATAACAAAAAATGCCGAATAATTCAAATAATTAACGTCTAGAGTACCTAATTACATTTACAAATAACTATATTATAATAGTAAACAAGATTCTAAAAATTCCAAAAAATCCAGATTTTTATTTTAAAATCAGGATTTTATTTATTGCCGGAATATCCGAATTGCAATCCCTAGTGTCGCCCCTGTGATACTGTGTAGTAATGTCTCGATCGGTCAATAGTCACCACTGACAACAGGAAAACTTATCCCGACCCTTTTGTTGTAACTTTAACTTAAAACAAATTTGCCTTCTCTACTGGTTGCTGTGATGTACAACGTGTAATTATTATGTAATTTATTAATAAAGTGCACTCACCTATGGACGGTCGGACTATTACAATTGGTAGTTTTCCCTTATGTTCGTAGACGGCGTGCTCGGACAGGTTCTTCGTGAACACATAGGAGTTAGGATATTTTCCTAGTAACCTGCAAATAAAATGAAACTTACAACATGCCGTAGAATAGCGAAAAGATAACATAGCGTATAGTAACCCAAGTAGCACAAAACTGCTCTATAAGATGACACAAAGGGTAACATCGGTAACTTTAGCGTTTATAAAGAGGTATAACAGCACACTATAACTGCAATAGCTGATAATTACTCTTTGGCCTGTATATTAACGCTACTATACGTCACAGATACCACACTGTAAAGCTGCAAGCGCAGCGTAGAGCTATTATCAATAAATAGAACTGTAAGCTGCAATAAAGCATTTTCGTGTACTTTAACTCAGCTATATTCTGAATTGAAGGCCACAAGTGTACCCCCAGACCGCTTTTAAGAAAGAATATGTGAGCTACTATAATGCAATCAGTTCTCCTGTGACTTTAATTAATGGGTCTTGCTGCATAAAATAGAACTTTAGGAGTGTTAATCAGATTGTTACACGCAATCGTATAACAGCGCTTAAATAGACCAACATGACCCCCTATAGGTGTACTCTTATGGTGCTAAATTACAGCATTTACAGCTATAAAGCTGTACAAGAATTTGTGGCTGACTTGTATTACACAATAACTACAAGTATCAGCTCGTTACTGATTTATGTACCACGAGTGGATACTTATACATCTCATAGCGGTAATTGTGATCACATTGATATTCTGCCATTTTCAGGTTATAATTCTATGCAACTCATTGAATGAAAAAATTATCAATCTTTTAATCAGGAAATTTGAAAATGTACTGACTTTATACGCAAACAGCATAAGGACAATTATAAATGCAAAATAATAAAAACCTTTTGTTTTCCATATTTTATGATCAACAGATTTTATACTACAATTTTTAAGTAAACAGTGATATTTTGAGAGCGCGTGAAAATTTCCTTATATATTCATATAGCATTTTACAATAAATTCTCTTACCCATAAGAATCTGCAGTAAAAGCGAGATTTTGTCCGAGAACAATATTTGCCATTAATATATTATTTATTCACTATTACTTTACGTCATAAGTCGCACAAAATGGTGAACACAATACATCAAATCAAAATAAACTAAGGGACCAAGGGTAAAAATTGTTCACAATTTTGGCACTTGTGAGCATGAAATTGGCGTTTTGTAAGGGAGGACATAAAGTCGATTTTTTTTAAACATAATATATTTATTTAATCAAAGTATATACCATTGCTATCTATGCACTTCTACCATCTCATAGGTAGTTCATTGATTCATTTACTAAAAAATCCATTCGGACAGGAATCAATAAAATCTTTGAAGGTGCTTTGGACTGCCCCATCGGAGTTGAATTTTTTCTCTTGCAAGAAGTTATCCAAATTTCGAAGAAAATAGTAATCTGTTGTGGCAAGGTCAGGAGAGGGGGGATGTCTTAGACATTCCAATTGAAGCTCCTCTAATTTGGTAGCCGTCTGTTGTGCAGTGTGTGGTCTAGCGTTGTCCTGAAGCAGCAGTGGCCTAGAGCGAATGACCAACCTCGGTTGTTTAGCAGCTAGTTTTTCCATCATGATTTGCAGTTGCTGGCAATAGACATCTGCCGTAATCGTCTGGCCAGATTTAAGAAACCTGTATTGAAGGACACCGGCACTAGTCCACCAAACGCTCACAAGTAACTTTTTTTGAGTAAATGTTGGCTTGGGGAAGGCTTTACCTGGTTTGCCAGGGTTCAGTCATTGCGATGAGCGTTTCCGATTATCGTACAGGATCCACTTTTCATCACAGGTAATCATTCGATTAAAAATCCCTTCATTATTGTGCCGGATGAGTAATGTAACGCAGCAGCCGACGCGCGTTTGTCGGGTTGCACTCAATTCATGAGGTTTGCCCACCTTTCAAGCTTTTTCACCTTCCCAATTTGCTTCAAGTGGATTAAACCAGTTTTATCACTAACACTACTAACTAGCCTGCAACTAACTCGGACGTGGTTTGCGATGGATCCGCTTCCACAATAGCCTTAAATTCTTCATTATCAACTTTGGTCTCCGGCCGTCCACGGGGCTTGTTCTGCAGGTCAAAATTTCGAGAACGAAAACGTTGGAACCAAAAACGCTCTGTGTTTTCTTTTGCGACACCACCGCCATACACATCATTAATCCTTCGAACCCTTTCTGCAGCACTGGTGCCATGGTGGAAGTCGTACTCAAAAATAATACAATATTTCAAGTTTTCCATTTTGTAAACAGAGTGACGCAAGAAAAAACCAAAAGAGGAAAAAACAAATGAATTTCGGTTTTCGAAACACAAATTCATGAGTAAATAGCGGTATAAATTTGAAGTTGGAATTCCTAACCAAAGAAGATATGTTTGAGATCAAAGTGGCCAGTACGACAAAACGCCAATTTTATATGTAAGGACCTATATTTTTATATGTAAGGACCTAATATATACAGCCGAACGTATAACCGCCTCCTTTTTTTGAAGTCAGTTAAAAATGACAGTTATTTTGAAATTACGGCCATATTCATTGTAGGTACTTACATATTGATATAGGCACCTCAAGAGTAGCAATTTATTACGAAAAAGTCATCTGCTTCAAAGTATTTAAAGTTTACCTTGAGATTTTAAACTGTTTGACTCAGAAAATCCTAATTTTTTCAAAATTTCCATAGCTTATATCGCTCGTGACTCGACTTGCTTCAATCTCTGAAGTTAAATGTTAAATGAACACTCATGTCATTTATTGTTTCGTAAATTTTTTTAAATTGAAATTGGATGACAATTTCGTAATCAGCACTCTCCAGAAACATAGAAAAGGATACGCATATTAACTTTTAAAACAAATAAATGTCATAAACTTATTTTTAATTAAATTAAATATTATAACATACACATAATATTATTATAATGGTGTGTGCCAATTATTCATAATATAGAAGTATTATTAAAGTAATGCAAGGATCAATGCCGATTACTTTGACGATATTAGCGCGGCGAGTGCCTGCCTTTGTGTGCGTTGGCCGAGCGTCTCATGTACGAAAGACGTTTGCTGCGTTGGTGTGCGTGAAATTTGACTTCATGCGCGAATTATTAACGCTCTTGGGAAAAATATAGTAGATGCAGAATAGCACTTACTTTGGAGTTAAAATCCGTAGAGCCTCCGGGTCCGAGTTGTCCACTATGTCCTTTATCTCTCTCCAGTCTGCTGCTGGTGGATACAATTTTTCCTGGATCTCCTTCTCGTAATCGAGGTTACAAAAAGCCGTGGAGACGTGTATATAGCTCTGTAATTTATTTTATAAAGAAACGACTGTAAGTATTAATTTTGTCCTTGATAAGAGGGTAGGTATATTTTTTAAAATATACCTAGTATTATATTCACCATAGGTAAACGAAAAATAAACATGCGACCAGAAAAGGTTTGTTTTTTTAACCAGGAGTATGGTTGATAATATTGAGAATCGAAGAAAAATATATAATATTTTTATTTTTTCCACTTTTGTATTACATTATATTACAACATAGATGATAATTAATGGGAAGAAAAAGAAATTTGGTACTTTTCTGTCATAAAGTCTCTCAAGCCTAAACTACAGTCGTCCATTATAAAATTTCTTGTGTTTGCAATGTTGGAGGTGTAATTATATTATATTAAATTCTTTTACTCAAAAAATGCAGAGACCACACTTTTAGATAATTTCGACCAAGGTTGGTCCGAAATTCACCCAGAATCGGCAGAAACGAAATGGTTGCTAATGTGTTCACTTTAAATCATATATGATATCATCATAAGGGCAAACTCAAAAAACGCCAGGTATAGAAGTTATGGTTAAGGTTCACTCTAAATCATATCAAATATGATTTAAAGTGAACCCATTGGTAAACATTTCGTTGCAGTCGACGCTGGATTTTTTAGTATAAATTTTGGATCATTCCCTTTACTTCTATTATTCTCAAGCGAAAAGTTCCATATTTCTTTACAAATAAAAAACCAACCTCTGACAGCCTTCACACCATTTAACCTCTTCAGTATCCAAGAAAACAGTCGATTGTCTTATTTATCAATTAAGTGACACCTTTAGATTGTATATTATGTACCTAATGGCTACAACCAATTTATTTATTTGCGGCATTTTTTAAAATAGCATCGTTACTACTCAGGGCTTTTTTTTCTTAGTAAAGTCTAAATAATGGTAGTTTTCATACAAAATATATTAGTGTCATAACTACCACAAAAGCCAACATTTTATGGAACATATTTTATAGTAAAATATTTCCTTTACAAGGTTAGGACAATTTTTTTGTTGCATAGTGTAATTAATATATCTATCATTTTATTCATTTATAGTATTTAAACGTCGTAATCAACGAAATTAACTGTTAGTCTTGTGAACATAAAAGTTAACGGGGACGGACTCAAACGTCAAGGCTGGTTAATAATAGCATAGAAAAACAACAAGGTATTTTATATTTAATTTATATGTATAGGAACGTACGGATTTAATTTTTTGTGTGAATTTAGTTAACCTGAAACGAATAAATGGGTAACAAACTATAAATGGGTGACACAGCATAAAATGAATGGAAATATTATGTGAATCACTTACCAATTAATTAATATTAAATTGTATAATAAATATGTATGATGTAGGTTTGTTTGTGACTTGTCATCCATACGATTATAATATGTTTAATTCAAAAACAATATGTATGTATTAAAATATTATTCATAGGAAAATAAAATATTAAGTGTCAATTATATAAAAATTACATATAATCGATTATATGTTTTCCTGTAAACATAATCGATACGTCGTCCTACTGGGCGGAAGATAGTGCATCTCCAGGTTTAAGGACTTTATTAATAACAATGGCTATCCGATGTTCGTTCTTCGTTGATGTGGTATTAGCTACTCCGGTGCATGTCTTGAGTAAAGCTCGAAGTCACTGTAGTGAGTTTTTATTAAGGCTACTATTATTTACCTCCAAATTGTTAGTTTTTTTTGCTAACTCCATCAGTCTTAATGCACCTAATACATTAGTGTCGAGTGATTCTTTCAAAGATTCATCAAATCTAGAAAAAAAAAGTCATGTTCTTCCTTTGACTTGTCACTTTAGTCTAGACTTTAAGAACTAAAGAAACTAGAGTTCGTTTGAGGGCCCTTTAATATATATATATATATATATATATATATATATATATATATATATATATATATATATATATATATATATATATATACCTATATATATATATATATATAGGAATAATTATTCTAAAATCACAAAAAATAGTAATCTTAGGTATGGTATTTCATAGTCCAATTTACAGGAAATATGACTATTTAAAAAGATAATTGTTAGAATACATTATTTTACTTTATTTACGACTAGATGTTTCCCGCGACTTTGTGCACGCAAAAGGAAACCGTACATTTTTCCGCAATATAATGTAGGTCCTTCCCGTCTATTCTATATCTGTGCCAAATTTCATCAAAATCGGTCCAGTAGTTTAGGAGCCTATTCTATGCAAACAAACAAACGAATCTTTCCTCTTTATTATATTAGTATAGAAGTATAGAAAATAGGACTGAGAGTCCTTTAGTTGACTACGTGCCGCACAAAACTATCCGAAGCGCGAAGATAATATAAATAAACCAAAAATAAGGCAAGATTTTCCTTGTTCCGAGTATTTAGTTAGGCAGGAACACATTTCGTTATTTAGAAACAAAGTGTAAGTCTCATGATACCAGAAACAAAAAAAAACATCAATCTTTTTTTACCCCCGACGAAACAGAGATGGTATATGGAGTGAGAGGTTGTTTGTCGCTTATATGTTACCAAGTATTTCCAAAATACTAGTCCGATTTACATGCGGTTTTCTTTCAATCGTGTCTTTATTATTGTCAAATGGTGAGACTAAAGTACCCCACAAATATTTTAGAGTTATAAGCTCCTGAGCAAAGTAAAATCGCTTTTTATTTACCTACTCATAGTATCACAATTCGATTGTTAATAATAATAAATTGTTGTTATTAATATAATAAACCGTTTATTATCATTATTATTATTAATTAGCATTTATTGAAATTAATTCTAACATTGTTCGCCATATGTAGGGAAAATTAATATTCGCATAAAAACTTGCAACACTGACTTGCTTGATGCCGACATTTTGTGTTCGGAGTAGATATGAGCGCCGACGGGGCGTGTAGACAGACCGACCGACCTGAATTTTCCCAAAAATAATTAAAGCAAATTTTAGTAGAAGTTTAAAAAAAATTGTAGAACAAATCTTGGAATTTGTAAAAAGATAGTTTATGAACTTACAGCCCATAATCAAATAATTATCATTATCTCAACTAGGAAGCAAGAAATTAAATATTGTATGTGCTAATCCAAGAGAAAAAACTTCTACAAAAATTTAAGTATAGTAAGTAGACTTTCTGATATTTTTCTCGTTTAATAGATAATTGAGTTTTTCTTAAACACCAGTGTGTGAACTGAGGGACCCAACATAATAGTTGATATCTTCAAAACGCGCCGATAGATTTTTCTGAAATGTTGTCTATAAATTCTACAAATTTTGTACAAAAATTCTACGTAGAAAATATTTAAAAAAGATCAGTAATATAACGCGAAATGAATATGTCACTTGTGTGAACTGAGGGACCACACTTCGGAGGTTATTGATTTTATATTTCTGATGCTATGTATTTGATAAATTTGTAAAATTTTTTACAAAACTTCTACTAAAATTATGTAGTTAAAGTACTATAATTTTCCACATACTTTTCGATATCTGGAAAATAGCGGTGTGTGAACTGAGTGACCACAGTCTGAGGGCTGTAGTTTTTAAACTACAACTTTCCTACTAAAAGTAAACTACAAATTCCTATAAAATTTGCTATACTTATTTTGGGGAAATTCAGGTAGGTCTCTCAGTCCACACGTACACCTGGTGGTAGGTCGGCGGCGGTGCGCCGACTTTTTGGAGTCGGCGGCGGCGGCGTCGTCGGCGACGTGGCCTCTAAAGGGTTTTTTTTTAAGTTGATAGTAAAAAAAACATGTAGTTCATAGTTATAAAACATTTTTATTAATAGGGTTATATGTACATAATTACAATGCAATTAATTGCACTTACATACATTTCCATAATAGTTCCAGCAGTAACTGTGCTTTGATTCCAGAGTAAACGTCAACATTTTCAAGAACTGACGTCGAAGCCATTTTTATAACTGACTGCGTAAGCTCCGTCAACAACCAATAGTAGCGAAGATCTCAGCCAGAAGCCGGTGCAAAATCTCCCAAACAAGCATATCTGCCTGTAGATGGCATGCCTCCGTAGAACCCAGCGCCCGTCCGGTTGTCTTTCCTGGATCCGTCCGTGAACCAAATTATGTCATTGTGGTGAATATTAATTGGGACCTTTAGCTGTGTATAACCATAGCATTGTCTTCGACCGAAGACCCCATTTAGAGCTGACAAGTCTCCAGCAATACCCCAGATCCCAGGACTCCAGGATCCCTGGGTTTTTTGCACATTATGAAAAATTTATTAAAGGCTGACATAATCATATGATGAAGAGCCTTTAAATAAAGAGTAAAAATATATATATATGTGCTCGATCTGTTTATTCCAAGTAAGTCCCTTATCTAGGATCACTCTAAGATATTTGGCCTTGCTTGCAACGTGGTAGTTTTCCCGAAGAGTGTTGAGGGTTTGGTTGACTATTAGATTGAACCTTTTGCACCAATTTTCGACGACTTTTTGCAGTGATGATTGTATTAGCCCAGAGACTACTGATGCGCATTTGACCACCACTAGTATTGCTAGGTCGTCAGCGTATCCTTGAGCATATAATTTTTAACAGCCCATTCACTACCTGGGATCACTCCAGCGGGGACAATACCCCACCCCTCCCTGTGAGAATCCTTGGGTCAGCCTGCTTTTGAGCGACAAGCCCATGATAGTTGATGACGCTACTCTGTTGTTAAGTGTAGCTTTGATCCACTCTATAGTAGTTGGATCTATATTTCTTGAAGCCGTAATATCCTTATCCGTAATAAGCAGATTACGGATAAGGATATTACGGTTTCAAGAAATATATTTTACTTTATGTAGAGGTTAACCACCTTCTCCTCGTTTAAAGCATGAAAGAAGTAAGTCTTATATGAGTCTATATGACTTGGGTAATATGAATGCTCATAGTCACTGACAGAAATTACACATTATGACTATCTCTGTCGCTCACTCGGCGCGCCGATATCATTACGCCGATATCTTACCGCTGCCGCCGATCTTACGGCGGAGCGCTCATATCTAGTTCCGACTGAACCGGAAAGTAATATTGTAATTAATATTAATAAAAAAATCAATAGTTACCTGTGAAATGATATTTTATCTTCTTTCTTTTCTTTTTGGGAACTACTTTTGCAGTGTTTAAAAACACAAGACGGCATTTTTTATATATTCACACTACGACGTGTGTTAAAAGTTCGTGACGTGTATGCGGTACGACACTCTGTTTAGCGCTAAAATGAAATTATAGTAGCTTTTGGTTTGATAGTAGGCTTAGTAATTATTATTACACCCAGAAGTTCAGCGTTCTCAATCTGGTAATAATCTGAGGTGTAAGAAATATGTAGTCTTATTCAAGGCGTAAAAGATAGACATGGGGCTACCTAGTTTAACGGTTGTGTAGGCTCTGCGGGGTGGGGTGGCGGTGACATCACTTGACAAGGGACATTATTATCATATTGATGTCTATTTGTGGTTATAATTAATGGAAAAATACTATTGAAAAATATGTACATTGTACACGAATAATGAAAAGAGATGATTACTTTTGTTTTGTTTGGATTTTTTAAATCACGATCTATATCTTCATAATGCACATCGCCACCTACCTCTTCATTGTGAACTATTTTAGTTTACTTAAGAGAAATAATGGCCGCTTGTCAAGTGACACCACCCCGCTCTGCCCCACAAACCTTACTCACCCATTACTTCAAGTTTAACTTTTACTGCTCGTATTAGTTTTCTTATTCCTTACACTATGTTTACTGATAACGAAATATGTTCCTCCTGCCTAAATACTTGGAATCTTGCCTTTGTTTTCGTTTATTAACAAGGCGGCTTAGGTTTTAATGAACATTACAATCTACATTAGGTAATCACGCATCGCGATGCAAACTGAGACAACGACATCTACATACCGAACGGTCGCAGCGCTGTGAATTATGATATTAGTATTTTCTAACACTAAAGCTCGATCGTTTTCCGACAAACCTGGAATAGTAAAAATATCATAAGTTATATTTATTTAAATGTTATTTTAAATAATTTAAATAATTTTCATTGTATTAAAAATGTAATTTACGTAATAATAGCGTGCGCAGGTAGCGTTTCCTTATTTTGAAATCTAGATGTAAATTTTGGTTGTTAGTTCAGTTGTTTAGTATTGTTTTACATACCTAGACGCTGTTCGATCATATTTCCAGGTACGACCATCACTTTGGATTGAAATATTCCACTTCTTTCATTCCTGAGCCGATCGAAGCACTGAAGATGTTTTGAAAACTTTTTAGTTTTTCAGTTGATGCTACATACAGTATAGACAATATATTATTATAATATAATTATTACTTACGGAGCTTTTGTACAGTTCTGCGATTCGTTTTTCCGGAGAAATTCCTTTCTTATCTCTCACAAAGACGTAGATTTGTTTCAAATCTGGACATGAGTAAAGAAGCTTTTCTATTAGCAACTTTCCTAAGAAACCTGAAAAACATAACTGTGCTTTGATCATAATAATTAAAGGGATATTTTTTCAAGTGAGTATGATGCGTAGGTGGAGCCCGAAATTCTAAAGTAAAGCAAGAAATGCACAAATCGCAATGGAGTGAATTTTATTTAAGAAAATTAATCGATTTCAAAAAACGGATCATTTTTATGCTTTGGTTGAATTTAAAGTAATAAATAATTGTTACTATTTAAGTAATAATTTCAAGCCTAAAATATTACGAAACGCTAACTTGTTAGTGGTTACCTCCCTGAAATAATATAATAAAATAAGTCTTATTATATATTTTTTATTATTTATTCACCTGTGCCGCCGGTGATGAAGATTGTCTTCCCTCTGTAGTACTCGACAATTGTGGGCGCACCACTTAGATCTTGTTCTTCAGACAACTTCATTTTTTCTAATAAAAAATATAAGAGGATAACAATATTTAGTTCGGAGTACCTACACCTACTTTCTTTACCCGACTGCGCGACGCAAAGAAATGATAGTATGTTTATCAGCCTATGTATGTAGGTATGTATGTGGGTTTGTACATTTGTGGCACTATTTTGACGAAACGCGTGGGCCGATTTTGATAAATGGTTCGTTGTTTGTTTTGTCACGACGGCGCGAATGTCATAGAAATCATAAAAATTAAAAAAAAAACAAGTGATATTTTGGAAATAAATTAAAATGGACGAACTATGTCAAGTGAGGTATCATTGAATAGGTATCTAAAAATATTTTTTAGGTTTCTAACATAGTTTTTCAATCAGATTTACCATTTAGGATTTATAACGATTTAAATTTGGTAAGTTACGATTCTCAATTATAGGCTTTTTTTAGACAGAACTGATATTGATACGGTGCTTCTGTCTGTAGATGGTCTTGAGGTAAAAGAAAAACATACAAGAACTTACAAGTGTAAAATAAAATAAATAAAAAAACTCGACTGCGTAAAACCTAAAAAAAAAAATAACACAAATTTCGTGCCTCACACTACTATCGAGTACATTGAAAATGAATCTAGGGAATTCGAAAAGATATTGTCGCTTAGCGATGAGAATGTCGGGTTCAGGAAAAGGTTACAAAGTTAAACCACAACGTTGAATGATAATTATTATATTTTATTCTTAGACTACTTACCCGTGACTTCGTACGCAGAGATGTTTTTAATCCGACGATATATATATATATATATATATATATATATATATATATATATATATATATATATATATATATATATATATATATATATATATATATATATATATATATATATATATATATATCGCCGGATTAAAAACACAGACTGACAGACAGACAGAAAAATGTTAACAATTTATATTTTATTGTAAGTACCGATCATACTTTTAAATGCATTAAGTGAAAATAAAAGCTGTTAATTTGAAATTACAATCAGACACTTCAATTTATTTTATCTGTATAGATATAATATATTATATTATACAAAACAAGTAGTTGAACTAAGTATATATAGTGCGCGCGGAACTAGTTGGCCGCGCCTTAGGTAGGGACAGGGGTGAGGGGGCGAGTTGCTTGCTGCTCGCAGTGTTGCCGCCGCGAAGTCCGGCTCCGTACTGAGTAATAACATCAAGCGCTCTTCCGTCCCAACGCACCGCTCGCATACCTAAGGCCCGGCTAGCTAGTCACAATATGTAACAGTCACTGTCACTATACTGTTCTCCGAACTTATTTTGGAACACGTAACGTAGAACTGTTCGTGTGAAACAGTTCTCTCTTAGGTCTATCCCAGCCACTTTCAATAGCTTTATTGATGGTCATGTAGCATACTTTTAGGGGAAACAACTACTTTCAGCTGGAGCACATCTAGTGAGTAGAGTAGCCTTGACAATGTTGCAATGGAGAACTTTTAATCTGGCGTCTTGTGCCATTGCTCAATTTTGGAGGCTTAATATTTTTTAATAATAACTGGTCCTTTAATATTCAAACGGAGATTATGTGGTCGAAGACCTGTTGGGTTTAGAGTATTAAGGAACTCCACGGGATAGTTTACTACATCATCAGTTTGTACTATTAACTAATAATGTTAATCCACTGACTTATATTGTACTTCATCTGCTTCAAATGGCTTGATTAAAAGTTAATTGTGGCTGCGTTTTCATTTTTGGCAGTCAAAACGGCACGCTCACAATATAACTTTTCTTTAAGCTTTGTCATGAGATTGGTGACATCAGGTAAAGTGCGTTAGTGAGTTCTGTAAGTCATGTCACCACTGTTGCCAAACTTTGCAGAATTGTAATCTTACCATCAATTGTAGGTTAATCGCCGTTTCCTATTATAAGCAACAATTCATAAAACTGTTCAGCAGACTGTTCACCTCTCAAATGGACTCTTATGTTTTTGTTAAAGCAAGCTTTTGTATGTGACTCCACATGTATGATGACTTTAAACACGACTTAAGCTCATCCGCTCGTGTACCCCTGGATACTACGGGTATCAAAATAAAGAACTTGAAGACAACATTCCAAAATATCAAGCATGAGTCTGACTCTGAAAAAAAATACATTCATACCCCTGTTCACCCCTTTAGGGGTTGAATATCGAAAAATCGTGAAATATGTGTTTGTTGATGAATCAGTCAGTAAGGACATGTTACTTTATTTCATAGTAGATTACCATAAGATTTTCCACACGCGTATCGAAGTTTGAATAATTGTCGCCGTGAGTATGATTATACAGTACGCTAGGAGACCGAGCTTTGCTCCGAGTTTTTTGAAGAAATAATGAAAAATAAATAAGAATCACAAAAATATTTATTTGACCGGGATTCAATGCCACATTCCAAATTTTCCAAACAACGCAAAAATTATACAAAGGTACACATTGGTAAAGCTGCCAATCAGACTGGCGTAAGAGAGTCGAAATCATTGATATATTGTTGCAAGACGAAAGAAAAAAATCACATATTGCTTAGAAATTAGCAGTTTCTAAGGGATAAGATCTAGCTAGATCGATTTTTCTCCTCCAAAACTCCCTGCATACTAAATATCATGGTAATAATTGTAGCCGTTGCCGAGATTTCGATTGTATATAAACAAGATTGACTCGTTTAAAGTATAAGATATTCATTTTTTTTCAAAAAGGTTAGGCTACAGGGCAAACCCGATCGTCTTTGTTTTAGGCTCAAATTGTAGCTGTCTAAGTTCGTCGGTTAAAAAAGACTCCTCTGGACAGAGGAGTCTTTTTTAACCGACTTCCAAAAAAGGAGGCGGTTATACGTTCGGCTCTATGTTGACTTTTTTGTATGATCAACGATAACTCCGCCGTCTGTTGACCAATTTTCAAAATTCTGTTTTTGATGTAAAGGGTATCCTACTAACTTCGAAGTTGGTCGCGTTTTCACAAAAGTGGTGACCTGATGATGGGATCCACGAGGAATCGAGGGAACTCTTCAAAATTTATCGGGACATACTAATTAATTTATATAAATCACAGGTATAGTGATTTTGACATTTTCTCAAGTAACCCAAGCATATTCTACCAAAAAGTAAGATTTTGCACCAAGGTATACCCTGGATCCAAAAGTAATGAAACTCTTGACTCCTTATACATACATGTTTGGGGATTTCGGCGTTCCTTAAAGAACTGCAAGCATAATCTAATATGTCAATTAAAATAATCATCATCATCACCGCCATCATCACACCATAAATCATGACATAATGATGATGTACTTCCCATAATATTTTACACCGACATCTGTGTCGTTTGAATGAAAATAAAAGATATATTAATACAGAAACTAAACATGTACAATTCCTTACTACTTTAATAAAAAGCCGTGTGGTGTCGCGGGACACCGGATAGGAACGATGATCCTTATAACTTTAAGTTCTATTTCGAGGTATAAACAAAATAATTAAGATTATACTTAAAACTCTTACGTTACGGACGTTTTTACCCGGGTACCCCTTCGCATCGACCCATAAAGCACTTCGTTCCAAAAAAAAATACAATTATAAAAACTAATAATAATATACGAAAAGATAATAATATTTTCCGTGACTTATTAAAATAATACTATTACTTTAGCACATCAAAATATTCTACTACTTGGTACTTGGACTATTTGGTAAACAACTAGAAATATACTTATACTTAAAGGTAATACTTATATATTTTGTTTAACAGAACACTGGTTAAGGGATGAACAAATTATTATTATTGTTAATAATGAATTTTATAACATTGCTATTGCATTCGTAAGAAAGGGATCCATACGCGGTGGGTCACTTATATACAAAATGACATCAAATATAAAGAACGCACAGACATTGTCACACTTTCGTCCGAATGTACAGCAGAGATATCCCGTGTTGAATTTGAGCAGTACATTGTAAACACACCGGCATATTTAGCGGAACACAAAAAAAGGTCCATAATTAAAAAAATATGGTTTTATTTTAATATCTACTTACTATACTTCTTTTGTTATTTAAAGTTTCATTTGTTTTACTTAAAATGAGATCACATTAAGTACAGTTTTTCGAGTAAAGGCTATTTGTGAAAAATGGTACATTTTTGAACTATTCATGTAACCGGGAAAAGTGAAAATTAATATTAAAATAACAATTAATTAAATTAAAAAAATGGTGACTAATATCGCGTATTTCCTCTACGTGCTCTTATTAAAGTTTCTACCCGTCTAGCCATACTGAGAATGATGTTATCGATGGTCTCCTGGGATAGTCTCCGCCATTCCTCAACTACGGCGATTCGCAGTTCACCCACGTTGGCAGGAGTTGGAATTCTGGACTTAACTTTTCTTTTCAGCAAGTCCCAAACGTGGGTTTTTCAGCAACTCTATTGGGTTCATATCCGGTGATCTCGCCGGCCACTCCATAACAATGATATTCATATCATTAAGATAAGCTTGAGTTACACGAGAGGTATGCGGCCGAGCATTATCCTGCATAAAAACAAAATCGTCACCGATATATGGGGCAAACGGTACGTCATTTTGTTCTAAAACTTCTCTGATATAGCGGTCTGCAGTCAGACTCCCTCTGTCAATCACTACTAAGTCTGTGCAAGCTCCCAAACAAATGCCCGCCCAAACCATTATTGATCCACTACCGTATACAACTGTAGTTTCAAAATTTGTCTGAATGTATCGTTCTCCTTTGCGTCTGTATACCTTACTCCATTGGTCCGCGTTCCAAAGTCGATGTTTCTGAGCAAAAGTTAACCTGTTTCTACGATGATTTACCTCGAGCCTTGGAGCCTTGGCAGGCACAAATGAACCCAAACCAGCTTCTTCGAACCTTCTTCGTACCGTACGCTCACTTACGGTTACACCCCGCACTGCTTCTAACTCATGTCGGGCTTGGTCGGCCGTCAAACGGGAGTTCCTACGTACACGAAGCCGAATGAAACGATCATCCCTACTCGAAGTGCGTCTTTTTCTGCCTTGTCCTGCTCTTCTCACATAAGTACCGGTCTCCCTGAACCGTTGGATACTGCGATGGATCGTTGAAACTGGTTGACGAAGATCTCTGGATATCACTCTGTAGGTTTGACCATTTCTTCGCATTTCGAGTGCCCTGGCAATCTCCGTTGGGGCTAAGTCAGGCAAAATTCTGTCCTCAACTCCAAAAAGATACGCGATTAAAAAAAAACTAACAAAAAACAGTATTTCAATGAAATTTTAAATCAAACTCAGAGGGAAGAAATACTCGAAGTTCGCTCCAGATAAGGTGTATTTGAATAAAATTAAAAAAATTGCATAAAATATGATGTTCAGTTGTTTTCTTAATTCGAAAATATTCCTTTTTAAATTAAATGACGTATAAACCAGCCAGCAACCTTATATGATACTGATATCAAACCTTTATTTTATGTTCCGCTAAATATGCAGGTGTGTGTAGTTCGTGTGTAACTACCCCTACAGAGTGATTAGTTAAACTAAGTAAGCTTAACAAAGTATATTGCAGTATTTTAGTACCTATGTTCTATTTGGCACTATTGTTCATTTTTAAAAGTATACAGTCTTAGATATGGATTTTCTCAACAAAATTTAACCAGTAAAATTAGAAAAAAAAATTTTGCTCACTCGCTCTGCTTGCTCGCATTTAACTAAAATTTAAATTCGAAACGAAATCCTTCGTGTATCTTGACGGTACTATGGTAAAAATATAATATAATATCTTATAAAGGCAGGTTACAAATCACCAAATGTACAAAGCTACTGTGAAACTGCGATGAAATATATATTATATGCATCCTATCCTACCTACTCAACCTATAATTTGTTTCCGTCAGTATGGTTGTGCGTATATGTGAGCTATGATCTCTAAGATTCATAGACGTCGCGTATCGAGGGTCAACTAGTTCTGGTAGTAAACAGTTATTATAGAATTTTACTAAAGGTCTTTCCATGTTTTCCTTCCAGAACTGATTGTCTCTTTCTACGTATTCATATTTAATTTTGCCATCGCCTATCCACAATGCAAATATACACGTGTTTTTACCAGTTATTCGTAACTGGCCCCCTGGACTTGGTTACAGACTTGGGCCAGTTCCCCAGATCCCCAAATCCCAGAAATGAAAATTCATTGTCTATGAACAATCCACATTCTTGGATGTTCAAGTTTAAAGCACTTTAATTCTTGAAGCGCTGTATGCTCGTTGTTCCTGCCATGTTTTATAGGAGGTACGTTGCTGTGATCGTTGCCATACAGGATTTGTTTAACAAGAGGAGCGCAGTTAGTATTTGCAATCTCTGGCAAATCAGGACGATGGCAAACCAAGACGCTGTCAAAAGTTTCCTTCTAGTCTCTAACCAGAGCGGGCTTGCACTCTGTAATACTGTGCTTCTTTCAATTGTTTGCTTAACTTCTGCAGACATAGCTAAAGATAGTAAAAATAAATCTGTGCATATGTGTCTGTAATGTACCGCTGGTATTGAATGTTATTACTGCAGCTGCACATTGTCCGCTGTATGAATTTTTTAATGCATAATTAACTCTTTTTCAGCCTATATATTTTGCATTTCTCGCATTAAAGCTTTCGACTTTTAAGTTATTTGTTATATTATATGCAAAACTGTACGCATGTAGGGATAATCTATGTACTAAATATATGGTAGGGCCCATTTTGGATATCCTTTTTTATATTGATCACTTTTTCTGTGAATGGTATATCTTGACCAGATCAGTATTTTATGGACGAATCAACTCCCCAACGTAATCTTAAATACTTTTCTTTCAATAGTTTTCTGCCTTTATTGTAGTAAAAAGTGTTGGTGGAGAGTGCTAGAAGTGCTTTGCAATAATTCCGCAAAAGATGGTTTTTATTCTATTATCCATTATAATTGTATGCCAATCGGCACAGAAATGAAATACTTGGGTCTCGTCCTGGACCGTAAGTGGTCCTTCGCCGCGCATTTCCGCCGGTTGGCACCAACATTGAAGAAGACGGCTGAGCCCTTGGACGCCTCCTGCCCAACATCGGAAGTCCAGAGTCCACTTGCAGGCGGCTCAATATGGGGGTCCTTCAGTCCATGGCCCTCTATGGAGTCCCCGTCTGGGCGGATAATTTGAGAGCCCAAAATAAGGCGTTCTTGCGGGGCCCTCAGCGGACAATGGCGTTGCGCATGATCCGCGGGTACCGCACCGTGTCCTGTAACGCAGCGCTCGCCCTCGCCATAACCCCTCCATGGGACCTTGAAGCCCGCATTCTGAGCGAGATATATTACCGCACGGCAGAATACAAGAGCAGAGGAGACAGAGTGTCACCGGAGTTGACAGCTCGATGGCGCCGCCAAGCGCACATAATTACAATGCGCGCTTGGGAGGACAGACCAGCGTGCCCAACAGCCGGACATATGATGGTGGCGGCAATTAGGCCGCACCTGCAGAAGTGGATGGCACACTGTAAGGGCACCCACCCTCATCTACCGGGTGGTGCAGGTGTGTAACCTAACCAGGCACGGTTGTTTCGGCCATTACCTTCACCACACGGCTCGGAGGGAACCAACGCCTCAGTGCCACCACTGTGACCACGGAGACCACGCTGTGGTCAAAGCGCAGCACAAGCTCAAAGTATGTCCAGCCTGGGTACAACCGGCAGACCATTGCATGATTGAGGCAGGAAAAGAAGAAGTCGGGCATGCTAAACGTATCGGGAATGTGACATCTCAAGGAGTGCCAATGATAGCTGTAATTGCGGATGCATGTTGGAGTAAGCGTTCATATGGCACAAATTATAATGCTTCTTCTGGCGCTGCTGCAATTGTTGGACAGCACAACAAAAAAGTGCTCTACAGTGGGGTGAAAAATAAATATTGCGTGACATGTTCTCGTTCAGCAAATAAAGGAATGGAGCCAACAGAACCAGAAACCATCAGAAATTTCAGTGGTCCGTCAACTGCAATGGAAGCTGCAATTGTAACAGAAGGTTTTAATAGTTCCTTACCTAACCATGGACTTATTTATTCCCACTTTATTGCAGATGGAGACGCCAGTACCTATGCTTGCATTATAAATGCCCGGCCATACGAAAATTTAACAGTAGCTAAAATAGAATGTAAAAACCATCTTTTGCGGAATTATTGCAAAGCACTTCTAGCACTCTCCACAAACACTTTTTACTACAGTAAAGGCAGAAAACTATTGAAAGAAAAGTATTTACGATTACGTCGGAGAGTTGATTCATCCATAAAATACTGGTCTGGCCAAGATATATCATTTACAGAAAAAGTGATCAATATAAAAAGGATACCCAAAATGGGCCCTATCATATATTTGGTACATAGATTATCCCTACATGCGTACAGTTTTGCATATAATATACCAAATAACTTAGTCGAAAGCTTTAATGCGAGAAATGCAAAATATATAGGCGGTAAAAGAGTTGAATAAGCATTAAAAAATTCATACAGCGGACGATATGCAGCTGCAGTAATAACATTCAATACCAGCGGTACATTACAGACATATATGCACAAATTTATTTTTGGGACTCATGCAAACGCCAGAATAATTTAGTTAGAAAAAATTATAAGAGAAGAAATGTTAAATAGAAAATGTCTATTAAAAGTGCTACGGTGAAAGACTCTCATTATGGCGAAACTTGCCAGAAGCCTGACATGGATGTATATGGGTATAATAAAGCCAAATAAGACTTTTTACTATCTTTAGTTATGTCTGCAGAAGCTAAGCAAACAATTGAAAGAAGCACAGTATTAAAGTGTGCAAGCCCGCTCTGGTTAGAGACTAGAAGGAAACTTTTGACAGCGTCTTGGTTTGCCATCGTCCTGGTTTGCCAGAGTTTGCAAGCGGCGTGCAAATACCAACTGCGCTCCTCTTGTTAAACAAATCCTGTATGGTAACGATCTCAACTACGTCCCTCCTATAAAACATGGCAGGAACAACGAGCATACAGCGCTTCAAGAATAAAAAGTGCTTTAAATTGGAACATCCAAGAATGTGGATTGTTCATAGACGATGAATTTTCATTTCTGGGTGCTACTCTAGATGGCAAATACGATCATTGCATTGTAGAAGTGAAGTGTCCATCATCTGCTTTTAATATAGAACCCGACGAAGCAGTAAAGCAAAAGAAAATTGTCGTTTGGGTTTATAAATCGGACGCTTTCATAGTCAATAAAAAAAGCAAATGGCCTGGACTTGGTAGTAACCAAATCCAGGAGGCGAGTTACGAATAACTGGTAAAAACACGTGTATATTTGCAGTGTGGATAGGCGATGGCAAAATTAAATATGAATACGTAGAAAGAGACAATCAGTTCTAGAAGGAAAACATGGAAAGACCTTTAGTAAAATTCTATAATAACTGTTTACTACCAGAACTAGTTGACCCTTGATACGCGACGTCTATGAATCTTAGAGATCATATCTCACATATACGCACAAGCATACTGACGGAAACAAATGATAGGTTGAGTAGGTAGGATAGGATGCATATAATATATATTTCATCGCAGTTTCACAGTACCTTTGTACATTTTGTGATTTGTAACCTGCCTTTATAAGATATTATATTATATTTTTACCATAGTACCGTCGCGATACACGAAGGATTTCGTGAAAAATATTACAATATTGAAACTGTAAAAGCTTACCTTTTTTTGTCAAATTGTTGAGTTTATTTTGTATGTGGAAAAATCTATTAGTGTACGTTTTTTGTATCCTTTTGTTACTGTTGTTATCATTGTTTGTTTGCCAAATAAATAGTAAAATTAAAAATAAAATATGTTACAATAATTACTATTGTAAATATTAGTTGTAAATAGGAACCCGAATGTAAGCTTTTATATATTGTCTTTTTACGTGCCAACAAATTCCCACGCAATCCATAACTTCGCAACTCAAGGTCTTCGCAATGTATTGTCTTTGCACTGCATTTAGCTTTAAAAAATATTTTATATTTTGCAATTACTTTGTAAATAGATAACCTAATGTATGCTTTATCTATTGTATTAGCTCGTGTTGACAAATTCCTACGTAATCCCTTAACTTCCCAGCACTCTTTGTTACTCATTTATTACCAAATTGTCTACGTAAAATACATAAGCAATTGTTAATTTTCTATGAACAAAATTTTGAATTATAAAAATAAAACGTATAATTATATATTCTATTTTTATTGTATAATGGGGCGAACGAGTAGTGGATACCCTGACGCCTTTAGATATCCTCTTAAACAGAGAAGGAGAGAAGTGCCATGTATGGACACGCAGATAGTACTTTGTAACAGTTACCAAGTTCGATTGAAAACTTACTACTAATTTTACTTAATCAATACCATTCAGTAAAATTAATCATTAAAATTAGAAACTAATACTATCAACTACTAAATACTACCAAGATTAGTTACGTCGGTATAAAATCAAGCAGACAGCGGTTTCAATGTGTGCGTTACGCTTAATATTATTGTTTTTCAATTCAGATATCTAAACTTAAGCGGGTTCAAAATGTGATAGCATCTTTAACTCAAAACGGAACTAATCTATAATATTATTTTTCTGATCGCTAGGTAGCTTTAGCTTTTTAATAGCTTTTTAGTTAAATGCGAGAAAGCAGAGCGAGTGAGCAAAATTTTTTTTTTCTAATTTTACTGGTTAAATTTTGTTGAGAAAATCCATATCTAAGACTGTATACTTTTAAAAATGAACAATAGTGCCAAATAGAACATAGGTACTAAAATACTGCAATATACTTTGTTTCGCTTACTTAGTTTAACTAATCACTCTGTAGGGGTAGGTACACACGAACTACATACACCGGCATATTTAGCGGAACATAAAATAAAGGTTTGATATCAGTATCATATAAGGTTGCTGGCTGGTTTATACGTCATTTAATTTAAAAAGAAATATATTCAAATTAAGAAAACAACTGAACATCACATTTTATGCAATTGTTTTAATTTTATTCAAATACACCTTATCTGGAGCGAAAGTTTGATATAAAATTACATTGAAATACTGTTTTTTGTTAGTTTTTTTTAATCCCGTATCTTTTTGGAGTTGAAGACTGAATTTTGCCTGACTTAGCCCCAACGGAGATTGCCAGGGCACTCGAAATGCGAAGAAATGGTCAAACCTACAGAGTGATATCCGGAGATCTTCGTCGACCTGTTTCAACGATCCATCGAAGTATCCAACGGTTCAGGGAGACCGGTACTTATGTGAGAAGAGCAGGAGAAGGCAGAAAAAGACGCACTTCGAATAGGGATGATCGTTTCATTCGGCTTTGTGTACGTAGGAACTCCCGTTTGACGGCCGTCCAATCCCGACATGAGTTAGAAGCAGTGCGGGGTGTAACCGTAAGTGAGCGTACGGTACGAAGAAGGTTCGAAGAAGGTTCGAAGAAGCTGGTTTGGATTCATTTGTGCCCGCCAAGGCTCCAACTCTCGAGGTAAATCATCGTAGAAACAGGTTAACCAATGGAGTAAGGTATTGTTTAGTGATGAGTGCAGAATTCTCTTAAATCAAATTGACGGCAGGCAAAGAATATACAGACGCAAAGGAGAACGATACATTCAGACAAATTTTGAAACTACAGTTGCATACGGTGGTGGATCAATAATGGTTTGGGCGGGCATTTGTTTGGGAGCTCGCACAAACTTAGTAGTGATTGACAAAGGGAGTCTGACTGCAGACCGCTATATAAGAGAAGTTTAAGAAGAAAATGTCGTACCGTTTGCCCCATATATCGGTGACAATTTTGTTTTTATGCAGGATAATACTCGGCCGCATACCTCTCGGGTAACTCAAGCTTATCTTATTGATATGAATATCACTGTTATGGAGTGGCCGGTGAGATCACCGGATATGAACCCAATAGAGCACGTTTGGGACTTGCTGAAAAGAAAAGTAAAGTCCAGAATTCCAGCTCCTGCCAACGTGGGTGAACTGCGAATCGCCGTAGTGGAGGAATGGCGGTGACTATCCCAGGAGACCATCGATAACATCATTTTCAGTATGGCTAGACGGGTAGAAACTTTAATAAGAGCACGTGGAGGAAATACGCGATATTAGTCAAGATTTTTCTAATTTTATTAATTGTTATTTTAATATTAATTTTCACTTTTCCCGGTTACATGAATAGTTCAAAAATGTACCATTTTTCATTGAGATTTTGCGAGTAAAGGCTTACTCGCAAAATCTGTTCTTAATGTGATCTCATTTTAAGTAAAACAAATGAAACTTTAAATAACAAAAGAAGTATAGTAAGTAGATATTAAAATAAAACCATATTTTTTTAATTATGGACCTTTTTTTGTGTTCCGCTAAATATGCCGGTGTGTTTACAATGTACTGCTCAAATTCAACACGGGATATCTCTGCTGTACATTCGGACGAAAGTGTGACAATGTCTGTGCGTTCTTTATATTTGATGTCATTTTGTATATAAGTGACCCACCGCGTATGGATCCCTTTCTTACGAATGCAATAGCAATGTTATAAAATTCATTATTAACAATAATAAAAATTTGTTCATCCCTTAACCAGTGTTCTGTTATACAAAATATATAAGTATTACCTTTAAGTATAAGTATATTTCTAGTTGTTTACCAAGTAGTCCAAGTAGTCCAAGTACCAAGTAGTAGAATATTTTGATGTGCTAAAGTAATAGTATTATTTTAATAAGTCACGGAAAATATTATTATCTTTTCGTATATTATTATTAGTTTTTATAATTGTATTTTTTTTTGGAACGAAGTGCTTTATGGGTCGATGCGAAGGGGTACCCGGGTAAAAACGTCCGTAACGTAAGAGTTTTAAGTATAATCTTAATTATTTTGTTAATACCTCGAAATAGAACTTAAAGTTATAAGGATCATCGTTCCTATCCGGTGTCCCGCGACACCACACGGCTTTTTATTAAAGTAGTAAGGAATTGTACATGTTTAGTTTCTGTATTAATATATCTTTTATTTTCATTCAAACGACACGGATGTCGGTGTAAAATATTATGGGAAGTACATCATCATTATGTCATGATTTATGGTGTGATGATGGCGGTGATGATGATGATTATTTTAATTGACATATTAGCTTATGCTTGCAGTTCTTTAAGGAACGCCGAAATCCCCAAACATGTATGTATAAGGAGTCAAGAGTTTCATTACTTTTGGATCCAGGGTATACCTTGGTGCAAAATCTTACTTTTTGGTAGAATATGCTTGGGTTACTTGAGAAAATGTCAAAATCACTATACCTGTGATTTATATAAATTAATTAGTATGTCCCGATAAATTTTGAAGAGTTCCCTCGATTCCTCGTGGATCCCATCATCAGGTCACCACTTTTGTGAAAACGCGACCAACTTCGAAGTTAGTAGGATACCCTTTACATCAAAAACAGAATTTTGAAAATTGGTCAACAGACGGCGGAGTTATCGTTGATCATACAAAAAAGTCAACATAGAGCCGAACGTATAACCGCCTCCTTTTTTGGAAGTCGGTTAAAAAAGACTCCTCTGTCCAGAGGAGTCTTTTTTAACCGACGAACTTAGTCAGCTACAATTTGAGCCTAAAACAAAGACGATCGGGTTTGCCCTGTAGCCTAACCTTTTTGAAAAAAAATGAATATCTTATACTTTAAACGAGTCAATCTTGTTTATATACAATCGAAATCTCGGCAACGGCTACAATTATTACCATGATATTTAGTATGCAGGGAGTTTTGGAGGAGAAAAATCGATCTAGCTAGATCTTATCCCATAGAAACTGCGAATTTTTAAGCAATATGTGTTTTTTTTCTTTCGTCTTGCAACAATATATCAATGATTTCGTCTCTCTTACGCCAGTCTGATTGGCAGCTTTACCAATGTGTACCTATGTATAATTTTTGCGTTGTTTGGAAATTTGGAATGTGGCGGGTTTGAATCCCGGTCAGATAAATATTTTTGTGATTCTTATTTATTTTTCTTTTATATTTATTTTTCATTATTTTATTTTTCTTCAAAAACTCGGAGCAAAGCTCGTTCTCCCAGCGTACTGTATACTCATACTCCACTGCGACAATTATTCAAACTTCGATACGCGTGTGGAAAATCTTATGGTAATCTACTATGAAATAAAGTAACATGTCCTGACTGACTGTTTCATCAACAAACACGTATTTCACGATTTTTCAATAAATTTACAATGTGAAGTTTTTGTTGAGTTCAAACGGAGTTGAAAAAAAAACTGTATTATTGCACCATTTCATAGTTTCGCTAGTAAGAAGATAATTTGAAGGGCGTAAGGGTATTCAGAAAATATCAGTTCTTAGATTTTGATAAACTGCCTCATATTTTAAAATGTACGGCAGATTAATTAATGCTTAATATAAGCTATTTTTTCTTTTTTTCCGAATACGACGGCGCTTACGTAAATTATTGTAACTGCAATTTTTTTTTTAAATTACTGTTTTGGAATCTATATATAAGGTATCTTTAGTACCACGTTTTCAAAAAATTTTTAAACCCATTGCTAGTGCGTATTTTATCGTAACATATGAGTCTTTCCGACCAATATCAACGTATGTTAACTTACTCGAGTTAACGTTTCGCACCTCAGTGTGCGACAAGGCCGTAACTGCCGTTACGCTGCTGCTGTTCACCGCAAAATATGCTCGTCATTTATTTTTTTTATTTTTAAGTGTTAGTTACTTAAATATGTTGTACCATTTAGCATTCATATTGTTTTTCTTAAATTGAAAATGTTACTGAATAAAGTATTAAATCGGGCAGAACCGATTGATTAAGATGGATTTTCATATTCCAAAAATAAAGTAAGTGCCAGATTCGATATTCTTTAACGTATTTGTATCGAATCTAATAATTGCGATACTTTATGTGGTACTTGAAATTCTGCTATTTATTGAAAGTGCCACTTACGATTGTTTTGTAGGATTTTTTTACAGTTACACTACTTACATTTACAGTACTTATAGCGAATATGTATTGAACATATTCGCTATAAGTACTTATGTAAAAATGAAGTTTTATGTTTAATTATAGGGACAAAATTGATTTTCTGTATGAAAACAACATTAAATTACATATTTTTTAAATTTACCTGCTTATTGGAATAATTTGAAGGAGCTGGTGGGTGATGAACCCTTCTTGAATAGAAGCTTACACAAAATAAGTATTTCCCGAATAATTTAATTTTTTCCTATTACTGTAATACCAACTGTATTACAGTAATATAAGAACAACAAATAAGGACGGCAAGCAAAGTACTGTGAATAACCACGATAGTAAAGATATTTTATGTAAATTTTATTCTTGTTATTACATTAAAATTAATTGTTGGTAAGTGGTATACTATCGTAACTCAATTTTCGCAAAAACTATCCAAGTTTTAGGATTTTGATATAATATACTGATTTGTTATCCTACCAATACAGTTTATGCAAATTTTCATAAGGATCTAACTATTAAGGACAAAGTTATACGAAAAATAAACTTTAAATAGCTCTTCTGAAAATTAGCATTTTTCAGATACAATAATGTACGTAGGCGCCGTTAACAATTACGTTCCAGGTTGTTTCTCATTAGCAACACTATCAAACGGTGCAATGATAGTTTTTAAAATCTACGGGATCGAATCCTAAAAGTCTATGCACCTATAAAGAAAAAAATGTTCGGTTCAAACTTCAAAGGTATCAACAGAGGCGCGCGGAAGAAGCGAGATATTGCTTATAAAAGTAGTTAAATTTTGATAAAATCATATCTTGCCTGTGCACTTGAAGAAAAAAACTGTAAAAAATTATGTACCTTTAAGCCCAAGACAAGAGTTCGTTACTTGTTTTTAATTTAATTGTCAGGTAAAAGTGAAAACTGTACAATAATAATAGCGCCCAAAAATCCACGGGGCGTGTAAAATTTAGATGTTTATAAACTAAAACACAATAGGGTACTTTATGGCTTTCAATTTAAATGTCACTTATTTACAATGCACACCGTGTACAATTTATATACCATTATATACCTTACACATTATATACCTTATATTATTTATAATAGTGGTCAGGTCAGAGATTAGTGAAATTACTATAAATATAATTTAGAGAAATAATATCTGGGAGACCGAGCTTTGCTCGGTGTTTTAGTAGAACGATAAAATAATAAAAATAATTATAAAATATAAAAGAAACAGAAATAATAAGAATTACAAAAATATTTATATATTTTATATAAATATTTTTATATAAAATATATAAATATAATATATATATATACACATATAAAAATTAGTAGAATATATATAGATGAATCACTTTATTATTAGACGAGTGGCTTACCTTTTTGTTCAATTTCATAAGACGTTATAAATATATATTTATATTCACTTATATATCAATAGGTATGCGAAAAAAACATTTGCATACGTAAATAATACTACATCATTGTTATTTAAGGCAACTTAGTCTAAGCGCTTAGTACTTTTTATTATTAAAAATTATTTTAAACAAAAAATGAAAACCGACTGCCAAAGTAAAAATTAACAAAAAAGTATGAAATAAAACTTATTTTATCCTTCATAATTTTGTCGGTCGGTCCAACCCGAACAACATACTACGACGACTATGAGTTCTTTTAAATATAAAATAATATTTTAAAGAACTCACAGTCAAGTTGGCTTGTACCAACTTCAAAATTATGAAGCAAGAAATAGTTAGAAAAAAACATTTTACAATTTTATTTTATATTATTTTACAATAGTACAATACAATATTATTTTATACTTTTTAGTGATTTTTAAGAAATTGCTTTTACTTTGAAAATCGGTATATATATTTTTTAAATATTTATTTATTTATTTTATTATTAGCGATTGGTTTAGAGTGAGTAATTTTTTTATTTTATTTTATTAATTATTAAAGCTAGGTGTTTGAGTGGGACTGTAAAATATTTAAATATAATAAAAATATAGTAGAAAAGAAATAAAAATAATAACAAACATATTAATCTGACCGGGATTCAAACACGAGACCAATTCGTAAACAACGCACAAATTACCATTCTACAATCCAGCTGAGGCTACTTCTTATCGCGTGGAAATGTACGGTTCCTGCGGGATTTCCTTTTGCGCGCACGAAGTCGCGAACAACGTCTAGTGTAACATAAACATGTGTTTTTAACATGCACAAAATACCTCCATGAAGTTAGTTGAAGCAAGAGGTCCCACACGTACAATTTTAAAAATTAAATCTTTAGTTAAAAGTACCTAATGTTGAATCGGCCGGCTCCGCGTCTCATATAAGTTCGTATCGTATCGTTCGTAATCTTCTATATTTAAATAAAAATTAATCCCCTTTTCCCTTGGCCATTCGTTGCATGAATTGCTGGAGCAATTTTCATATATCTCTTTTGTAGTGTTGCGTTGACAGGAAAAGTAAAGCGGAAATTAAACATGTGTAAGAAAAGTTAAAGAGCATTATGAACTTAAATTATGAGTTTACTCAATTTCTCATGGTTTTTTTTTGTATTCTTGGAGATGCAGGTGAATAATTCTTAAATTTTCAAGTGACACCATATAAATCTTGTATTTGCCAGATATTTGATATGCAGCTACTCCTATTAAATATTGTACCTCAACAAGCTAGTAACTAGTATTAAAAACACTAGTATTAACTTCAATTTTTATGTAACTTTGGATACCTAAAAATGAAGTTGACGGCGGAAATTATGTAATAGTTGACACGCAATATATAATGATAATGATGATGATGATGGGACTAGCAAATGTTCAAAGGTTTGTCAAAGGTCAAAAAATGATAATTTATGGTGATGATGGTGGTAGTGATGATGATTATTTCATAGTGACATATGCTTGCAGTTCTCTAAACAAAGCTGAATTTTTCAAATGTCTATCTTTAAAGACTAAGGAGTTCTGTTCACTCCTTTTGGATCCAGGGTATACCTTGGCGCATCATTTATTTTAAAGTGTCATATGCTTGCAGTTCTCTAGGCAATGCTGAATTTTCCAAACGTCTATCATTAAAGACTGAGGAGTTCTGTTCAGTCCTTTTGGATTCAGGGTATACCTTGGCGCATCATTTTACTTTTGGCAGCTGTGAATGTTCAAAGAAATCGATATCAGTCTAAAAGTCTATGAGAAATACCTATATTAACATAATATCATGATGTATGGTGTGATGATGGTGGTGGTGATGATGATTATTTTAAAGTGACATATGCTTGCAGTTCTCTAAACAATGCTGAATTTTTCAAACGTCTACCTTTAAAGACTTAGGAGTTCTGTGCAGTCCTTTTGGATCCAGGGTATACCTTGGCGCATCATTTTACTTTTTAGTAGCTGTGAATGTTCAAAGAAATCGATAACAGTCTAAAAGTCTATGAGAAATACCTATATCAACATAATATCATGATGTATGGTGTGATGATGATTATTTTATAGTGACATATTATGCTAGCAGTTTCCTAAGAGCTCCGTGGCCTAATGGGTAGACCGTTTGATTCGCACTCGAGAGAGTGCAGGTTCCATTTTCCTGGTTGTGGCATGTACCAATAAGACTTTTTTAGATCTCTAGTACATTATACGAATGCTCTAAAGGTGAAGGAAAATATCAAGAGGAAATCCGCACATGGATGACCCCAGACGTATTGACCAGTCATTATAATATTAATAATAATAATAATAATAATAATAATAATAATAATAATAGGTCTTTACCTATGAAATTGCTGTTCTGCAGTACTGGCTATTTCAAATCAAAATAATTTTTGTTTGGCTAAGCATTCTAATTTCAAATTAATTTTATTTTAAAAACATGGAATTCGTTTTCCAAAAGTAGTCATTTGTTTATTGATTCGTGTTACATTTTCATCGCATTTCAATCTTTTTCGTCATCATGGATACGTTCAAAATTCCCCAGTTCTTGCAACTTGGAGTTGCAAGAACTGGGGTTGGAAGCTCTTCGTCATCCGCCCTACTCACCCGACTTTGCGCCTACAGACAACTACTTTTTCCAGAATTTGGATAACTTCTTGGCGGGAAAAAAAATCAATACCCGAGAGGCAGTACAAAATGCCTTTGAAGAATTTGTTGCCTCCCGTCCAGCTGATTTCTTTAAGAAGGGCATCAATAAACTGCCACTGCGTTGGCAAAGATGCATTGATTGCATGGGTGATTACTTCGATTAATACAAATAAAAAATACATGAAAAAAATAGTTTAAATTTTTTCATACAAAACGGCAATTTCATAGGTAAAGACCTAATTATAATAATATTCTTTATTTCCGAGAATTTGGTGACAGTGTTCTTAAGCTTGATTAGTTTCACAATTTCTACCTCTTAGAGGTGTGGAAATATTCAGATTTTTTATTTCTTTTAATGCATATAAATTATTTAAATCATTTAAAGTAACACATTAGAATTCAGAGTATATTGATAATAGGCATTTAAAGGTCACATCAAAATAAATAAATAATTAATTAAAACAATAAGCACAATTATTATGGTAATGTCAACTAATACAATTCAATTATTTGTGGCGGACCAATTAGCGCCACAATCATGAATCGCGCTATCGAAGTTTTCTAAGATCGGCACTATATATACGACATCTGAAATTCACACAAGTGGTAAAGTCTACGAAAGAGTTATTAAAAGGCGCCTCAATGACGTCATAACCGACAAAAAACTCCTTCCAGACGAGTAGTTTGCCTTCCACAAAATGCACAGCTGTCCCGCTCAAGTACACCGCTTAACGGAGTACAATAATATCTAGCAAAAACGACAGGAAGACGACATGTTACATGAAAACATTAAAGGGGTGAGCATTACCAAACGGGGTGAGCATTACTGCAGATATGTACTGATGTGTGCAGATGTGCCAGCTTCTCCATCATTGTGAAGAACTGAACACAATGATGGAGAAGCTGGCACATCTCCAACTAGCATTGGTCAATCGCTCGTCTCCGCTGCTCCTGCACGATAACGCGCGACCTCATACTGCACAGCAGACGATCTCCAAGTTGCAAGAACTGGGGTTGGAAGCTCTCCGTCATCCGCCCTACTCACCAGACCTTGCGCCTGAAACTACGTTGAGAAATAAATTTATTTTAAATAGATTTTTGAAGTTTTTTTTTGTCGTTTCGGAAACTTATCAATCAGCCCTCGTATACTTAATGTGATATCAAACAGCGTGTAGTAAATAATAACAGTCATCGCTTAGAGTTGTCAACTTTTATCAACCTTGTAATATTTAAATTAATATGCATTGTTAATTTTAATTAGGTACTCAACTAGTAAAGTACTTACCGTTCGCCAGTGGAACTTAATACAAGCACACATACTAAATTACCAAGTTGGCGAATGAAACAAAAATTCAAAATCTGGCGACTAATTGATACCAGTTTTCTTCACTAAATATTCTAAACTGGCGCCTAAAATTAGAAGAAATATTATAATTTACAAACAAAATGGAATCAAATAACATAATACTAAGGTCTAAAAAACAAAATAGAATGTACAACTCTTTTTGCCTTGAAAATTATGAATCTTTAGATTCCCTAGACTCCGAAATAAGCACAAAAAGCCTACCGGATATATCAACCATAGCAAAACCAAGATCAGGTGAATGAACTAAAAGATTGTTAGGATAAAATTAGAACTAGATAGTGCACACTGCACATTCTGAAATTATTAACTTATCTGATGAAATATGTACATTAAGAAAGCAATTGTATGACCAGAAAAATAAAATTGGTGTTCTTAAAATGATTTGCATAAGTCCGAGAAACAATACCCCCAAAAATAGCTCGCTAAAAAAGAAAAGTCATATCCAGATCCAGCCTTCCAAAAAGAAGACTAGATTTGAATTATACAGAAACTAACCAAAACCCTTTTCAAAATAGGAACATCAAAACAAATAAGATTCCCCAACTTAATATTACGCCGCTTAATATGAATGTAGAAATCATTAATATAATAAAGACTGTGCACCACCCACGATATCAAATGTAACTCTAAAAGAAAACGTGTGTCTACGTGAAACAAAAGAAATAATATCAAATGTAAATGAATAAAGAAAAATCATGGTACTTGGAGGTCACCAGTAGGCTAATGTAGCATTACATTATTAATAAAATCACGTTTAAACATTAACTTCGAAAAATATGAAGTGTTTGCATATTTTTTAAAACCAAATGCAAATGTGATGAATTAGTGAAAACATATAATATCATGGTAAACTCAAAAGATAAAATAATATTGTGTATAGGTAAACATGACAAAAATCCTTATAAAGTTTTGATGAACCTTGGTTACTTCCTGAAGTGCCATAGTGATACTGCAAATATTGTTACTAGTGTACTTCACAATTATTACCTTAATAATTATAAACTAAATAAATTATTGCAACTGACGTGTCAAAATTAAAAAAAAATTCTTAAATCTACACAACTGGTTTTATTGATCACGTTTTCTCATTGGCTCTATGTATTATGAAAAATTGTTTTTGGCGCCTGGTAACAAAAATGTATTATTCCGTGATCATAACAGTAAAACATTAAATAAAAACAGAGAAATATACTACTTTAAGCCAATAACCAAACAAAAAATATGCAAACTATACATTTTTTCGAGTCCAATAATATTATTTACATAATGCACAAAATATAGCTGGGGTCCTAAATAAAATATATGTTTCGGGGGGACTCAGGTTTGACTGCGCTTATTTATCTTACCTTCAGCAACACCAGACTTGCCTTTTGACATTTAACTTGTTCAGTTTGATTAAAACTCCAGTTATTTTAATAACATTTATTTAAAGGATAACTGAAATTATCACAATCCATTTTGCAACATTTAGAATCTCTTTTACACTTAAAACACGAAACTTTACTAAACTTTGAAAGTTTAAGTAATAATAATAATAAAGAGATATAATGATTCTGACGAGCTATTTTAATAATATTTTCAATAACTTTTAATAACAACTAGGTGTAGCTTGGACCAAGGTCCCCGTAATAATAATCTTCCTCCTGAGCACGCTGTATCCTCTCTTCATAGGGTGGGGCGAATCCTCATTATCCCCAGCTTGCGGATTCATGGGTTGTCAAGAGTGGTTCGCTGAGTAACATTGCACGTGGGCATGATAAACAACAGCAGGTGCATTAACACCTGCGCCGACATATACATAGGCTGCACTAAAAGTATCGGGAATGGAATATTTCCACTGTTCCTGTCATATTAAAATCTTTTTAATTTAAAACTCCTTAGTTTTAAAAATCAAATACCGTTTATTTATTTAAAAAAAGATTCTCAGTCTTGTCACAAGGTCTTGTCAAACTTGTTTAGTCGTTGAGAAAATGGAATTGACTCGAGAAAATTCTAGAGCGATGATTTATTATGACTTTCGAAGTGGTTTAACACAAAAACAGTGTGTTGACCGGATGATTTCTGCATTTGGTGATGAAGCCCCATCCAAAACCACAATTTATCGCTGGTTTGCTAAATTTCAACGTGGACGTGTCAAGCTCAGTGATGATCCCCGTCAAGGTCGTCCAAAAACTGCAGTCACCCAAGAAAACGTTGATGCTGTGCGTAAGCTGATTGAGGAAGATCGACATGTGATATACCGCGAAATTCAGGCAACTTTAGACATTGGCATGAGTCAAATACAAATAATCTTGCATGAACAATTAGGTGTACAAAAGTTGTTTTCCCGATGGATACCGCATTTGCTCTGTGAAGAGCAAAAAGTGGCTCGCGTTACTTGGTGCGTCAGAACTCTCGAAAGATTCCACGCAGGATCCTCAAATGCTGTATACAACATCGTATCAGGTGACGAATCCTGGATATACGCGTACGAACCTGAAACAAAAAACCAGTCACGAGTTTGGGTGTTCGAAAATGAGTTAAAGTCAACAAAAATTGTTCGTTCACGGAGTGTTGCTAAAAAAATAGTGGCCACGTTTGTCTCCAAAACCGGCTATGTTGCGACTATTCCTCTTGAGGGACAAAGAGTGCAGTTAGTTAGTGCAGAATGGTATGCTAATATTTGTTTGCCACAGGTCGTTTCTGAACTCCGTAGAGAGAACTGCAACCGCCGCATCATCCTCCATCACGACAATGCGAGTTCTCACACCGCGCACAGAACAAAAGAGTTTTTAGAACAAGAAATCTTAGAATTATTAGACCATCCGCCGTACAGCCCCGACCTAAGCCCTAATGATTTCTATACTTTCCCTAAAATAAAGAATAAATTGCGTGGTCAGAGATTTTCATCACCTGAAGAAGCTGTGGAAACCTACAAAACGGCCATTTTGGAGACCCCAACTTCCGAATGGAATGGTTGCTTCAATGATTGGTTCCATCGTATGGAAAAATGTGTCAAATTTCGCGGAGAATACTTCGAAAAGCAATAAATACATTTATTAATTTATTTATTTACAAAATAAATAGTAATGTTGTGTCACTTCCTTGATTCCCGAAATTTTCAGTGCCGCCCTCGTATTAAATGGTAGGAAATGGTAGGAAAAAAAAAGGTAGGAATGTCGATGTCTTATGTTTACAAACGTTCCTAAGCATTGAAGACATCCATAATATTAATTTAATAGGTTATAAAACAGTCTCAGCATTTTCAGATTGAAACAAAAACGTGGCGGTGTTTGTATTCTAGTTAGAAATCATATAGACATAATATTTTATATTGCTAATGAATTATATACAGAAAACGTATTTGAATGTTGCGCATTGAAAATACCGGTATAAAAGTTAATTATTATATGCCTTTTACAGAACTCCGAATTCGAATGCTACAAATTAAGAAATAGGGACATGAAAAATTTTGTAATCGTTGGTGACTTTAATATTGACATTCTGAAAAATACTTAATCAAAAAATGAATTTATTGACTTGTTAAAAAACTATAATATTATTAATCACATAAATACGGCAACAAGACAAAAGGCTTGTATAGATTTATGTCTAAGTAATGAATATTTAGGTTGACAATCAATAAAATACTAATATTGCTTGCGTTTTTATTCACGCTAAATTCATTACAGTACGTGTACAGAGAAAAGAGGAAAAAACACAGATAACAAAAGACAAGTTTGAGCGGGAACCATGACAAGTGACATTTATACCTTTTAAACATAATCTATAGTAGACTACGTTCAAATACTCTTAACATCCTCCCCTGAACGTAGACCTACTAAGCCCATTCTAGAAACACAATACAGATGTTTTTCTAGTGCAGTTCCTTTTGTTAAAATATCGGCAACCATTATAACTACCATTGCAATATTCAAATTTTACAATTAATTTATTTACATATTCTCTGAGAAAATGGAAGCGTATATCAATATGTTTTGTTCTAGGCTTATAACTATCACTAATAGAAAGTTTAACAGCACTTTGGTTGTCACTACATATCACAAGAGGATGGTCAGTGTCTTCACATAACTCCTTTTGTAGCTGTATTAGCCATAATGCCTCTTGGACGGCTGAAGCCATAGACATATACTCAGCTTCTGTTGTGGAGAGCGCAACAGTATTCTGTTTACGAGAGTTCCATGATATGCTTGCATTTTGGAAGATAAAAGTATAGCCTGTACATGACCTTCTATCATTAGGATCATTGGCCCAGTCTGCGTCACAGTATCCAGTTATTTTTGCGGACTCATCTTTCTTATACGAGGGTGGCACTGAAAATTTCGGGAATCAAGGAAGTGACACAACATTACTATTTAAAAATGTATTGATTGCTTTTCTAAGTATTCTCCGCGAAATTTGACACATTTTTCCATACGATGGAACCAATCATTGAAGCAACCATTCCATTCGGAAGTTGGGGTCTTCAAAATGGCCGTTTTGTAGGCGTCCACAGCTTCTTCAGGTGATGAAAATCTCTGACCACGCAATTTATTCTTTATTTTAGGGAAAGTATAGAAATCATTAGGGCTTAGGTCGGGGCTGTACGACGGATGGTCTAATAATTCTATGATTTCTTGCTCTAAAAACTCTTTTGTTCTGTGCGCGGTGTGAGAACTCGCATTGTCGTGATGGAGGATGATGCGGCGGTTGCAGTTCTCTTTACGGAGTTCAGAAACGACCTGTGGCAAACTGTAACTGTGGTGTAAAAATGTTAGCATACCATTCTGCATTAACCGTTCTTTGTCTTTCAAGAGGAATAGTCGCAACATGGCCGGTTTTGGAGACAAACGTGGCCACCATTTTTTTTGCAACACTCCGTGAACGAACAATTTTCGTTGGCTTTAACTCATTTTCGAACACCCAAACTCGTGACTGGTTTTTTGTTTCGGGTTCGTACGCGTATATCTAGGATTCGTCACCTGATACGATGTTGTATACAGCATTTGAGGATCCTGCGTGGAATCTTTCGAGAGTTCTGACGCACCAAGTAACGTGAGCCGCTTTTTGCTCTTCACAGAGCAAATGCGGTATCCATCGGGAAAATGACTTTTTTACACCTAATTGTTCATGCAAGATTATTTGTATTTGACTCATACCAATGTCTAAAGTTGCCTGAATTTCGCGGTATGTCACATGTCGATCTTCCTCAATCAGCTTACGCACAGCATCAACGTTTTCTTGGGTGACTGCAGTTTTTGGACGACCTTGACGGGGATAATCACTGAGCTTGACACGTCCACGTTGAAATTCAGCAAACCAGCGATAAATTGTGGTTTTGAATGGGGCACCATCACCAAATGCAGAAATCATCCGGTCAACACACTGTTTTTGTGTTAAATCACTTCGAAAATCATAATAAATCATAGCTCTAGAATTTTCTCGAGTCAATTCCATTTTCTCAACGTCTAAACAAGTTTGACAAGACATTGTGACAAGACCGAAAATCTTTTTTTAAATAAATAAACGGTTTTCGATTTTTGAAACCAAGGAGTTTTAAATTAAAAAGATTTTAATATGACAGGAACAGTGGAAATATTCCATTCCCGATACTTTTAGTGCAGCCTATGTATGATAGCTTAAGGCGACACTTGCATAAGATATGTTGTTTTTCTTTTTAATCTTCTTTGTTTTAATAGGACATAATCTAGATATCGCAAGATGAGGCCCACTGTAATTTATGCAGCTGTATTCTGTTGGCTTATCACATTCCTTATACATGTGCTCACCTCCGCAAATTTTACATCTTTGTTTACCATTACAGATCTTTGCTGAATGATTAAATTTAAAACACCTATAGCACTGTAGTAACACAATAACAGGCGGTGCGTTGGTTTGTAGTGTTAGCTCCATAAGCGTCGTTGATGTTGTGTGCCGCTTGTGCCGCGTTGCTGCCACGACGGTGCTCATATTCCATAATTACTCGAATTTTTAACGTATTCATGATGACGAAAAAGATTGAAATGCGATGAAAATATAGCACTAATCAATAAACAAATGACTACTTTTGGAAAATAAATTCCATGTTTTTAAAATAAAATAAATTTGAAATTTGAATTCTCAGCCAAAAAAAAATTATTTTGATTTGAAATGGCCAGTACTGCAGAACGGCAATTTGATAGGTAAAGACCTATTATTTAGAAAATAAGTTATATTTCATATTTTTTTGTGCATTTTTGCTTTGGAAGTCGGTTTAATTTTTTGTTTCAAAATAATATTTTTTTCCTTTTTAGTCGTATTTGTTAAATTATTATTAAAACATTTTAAGAACGTTTAAAATAAACTACCGAATGTATAATTGAATACGCACCAAGGTATTATATATAAGTTGATAATGATGATTACATAATGGCATACGCTTGGAGTTCTTTAAGCAATGCCGAAATTTTCAAACGTGTATCTTTAAAGACTAAGCAGTTCTGTTCAGTGCTTTTGGATACCTTGGTGCAAAAATACCAAAAAGTAATTTTTGGTAGCGTATGCTTGGGTTACTTCAGAAAAAGTCAAAATGACTATATGTGTCCACATAAATTTCGAAGAGTTCCCCCGATTTATCATGGATCCCATCATTAGGTCACCACTTTCATGACTCAGGGACAAAATTAGAATTATACCTTTACATATACTTTTATATTCTGCAACCTTTACAACAACAAAAGAATTTTACAAATTTGTTCACAAACGGTAAAGTAATGTTCAAAGATATCCGTGTCGTGTAAAATACTATGAGAAGTACCTATTATATCACCATATTATGATGATGTATGTTGTGATGATGGTGGTGATGATGATAATTACTGTAATTGACATAGTGGCATATGGTATCAGTTCTTTAAACAACGGCGAAATGCCCAAACATGTATACAGGTGTCCAAGGACTAGTACGACAAACTTAAGGGGGTGATAGCTTGGGTCATTACCTGTCAGAATATCCAAATTTGACCTTAGTAAAAACCTCACCATTTTCGAAATATTTGGACTTTTGTAATTATCCGTGAATTTCCTACCTTGTGTCGGATTAATAACTACTAGTTTTTCAAAATAACACCAAATAAAACCAAATAAAAATACACCAAATTATTTCTGATAGGTAGCATTTCCCAATGTACATGATATTTTTCACCATTAGAATAAGAAACTTAGAAAAAAAAATTGAATTTGGATTTTTAAGTGCAGAAAATTATCTGAATTTTGGCCTTCTTTGGTGAAAAAAAGGTTCTGAACTGTGATGGCAAACTATTTAAAAAGTTACTCGTATAATGCAGATTTTGAAAAGGTATAATATTAATCCATTTTATTAACGAATTATAAGATATTGCTATCTCTTGCATAAGGGGCTGATTTCAATGAAATCGTGTGATGGAATTTATTGTAAAATTTAAAACTTATTTTTGATAATTTGATTGAATATTATTTCTTACAGTTTACAACATTCATTAATTAGGAGGAAATAAAAAAGAACTCTAACTAATAAGCAATTTTACTTGTATCGGAATCTGATCACGTTGTCAACCGTCGATGCAGCGCCATTTGTATGTAAATTTGACAGATTTGTTAACCAAGTCTATGACGAAGTTTTTGTATTTGACCCATAAGTTGCGAACCTCGAAATGTTTGTTAGTCATTTTTGATTTTGCCTTGTGAACTCGTCTACAGTTACTAAGTTCTTATGATGCGGATTTGAAATGAAAACTTACAAAGTGGTTTAGGTACACTATTTCATCAATTATATATATTTATAATATTGTCCACAAATTTATTAGTAATAGGTCTTCAAGAATCTGTTTAATATCCACCAAAAGACACATATGTAGAATATATAAGTCACTGTGGAGTCGATTATCACCTCCCTGAAAATAATAAAATATAATGTAAGAACTACGAACATAATATCATACACGAACAGGCCCTTTAGCTAAGATACCATCGCTAATAGCGATGACGAAGTTTGAAATAAAAAAATGTACGGCATTGATGTATCGCGCGCTAAGTCACTTAACGAGCGTTATAATTTCAATTTTGAAGATCATCATTGTGATTAGCGATGGTAACTTGGCTAAAGGCTCAGGTGTAACCTAACCGATCTATATGGGATCGAAATGTTGTTCATATTGCGAATCACTCTATTTTTAATGAATTACTAACTAATATCTTGAATAGAGGTGTGAACATAATAATTATACCATTTATAAATTTTCCTCCATTTGGTTAATGTTTTATCGTCTTGATGTAGAAGATGCTTTCTGATCCTTAAGCCGGTGTTCAACAGCTGCTCAAGCGACCTGACTCCCCCCATCGAGAAGGAGAAATGTTTCCGATCTTGCGGCCTCAGCATCGAGCACAGGCCCACGAATTTATCGTTTATGAAGTGCCACGGGCGTACCATGAAATACTCGAGTGCCATATTCGCCATTAGAGTGCGTCGTTGCACTTTTACTAACCTAAAAATTATATAACATAGTTGTATGCTCTGTTCTTTACAATTTTAATCTAAATACGAAAAAAAAAACATTTATATTGCTATCAATTTAAATGTATATAGGTAAATATATACCAATAAAGAAATAGTGACACTTTAATTTAGTCGAATTTAGTTATACTCTTTGTTTACGCATAAGATTAAATTGGATTCGAATAGAGTTTAATAACCAACACAATATCAAATTTTGGTTTTAATAATTAATTTAATAAAATTTTTGAAATTTGGTATAGTTATAGATTGTGTATAGATCTCAATTTTGGAATCATAAAATAATAATAATTTTATATTTTAGGGGTAGCTCTCCATACATGTGAAGTGGGAATGAAAAATATTCTTTTCATTATACCCCATTGCGTGGGATATCGTTGAATAGGTCTTTTAAAATTATTATTATTTTTAAACAATAAATTAAACGACTTCCAAAGTAAAAATGCACAAAATAGTATTAAATAAAACTTATTTTCTAAATAATTCCCCTTTTAAATTTGGCAGAAATTTTAACTATTTCCATACTCAATCTCTATAATTTTGAAGTCAGTATAGTATAGTTGAAGCCAGCCATCTTGAACGTGTTCTATTTTAAATATTGTTTTATCAGGATGTTGTTAAAATTATTCTGAGCGAAATCGGACAAGATGAGATTTTGGAGTACGCGTTGATAGTTACGGAACCTTCCTTAGACATGTCCTTGCATTCTCTTGGTTAGGTTATTTATACCTCGACACGGATTGTCAGCTTATTGTTGTGACTTACTTAGGCTTCTTTCCAAGAGCTCGAAAAACTAGATCCACTGCAATAGCCGGAAGCAAGTGAGATATTAAAACCTAGAAAAAATAATTTGTTAATAATAATAGGCTAGATGACTGATTTTTTTTATTACATAAATGAATAGTACTCTTAAATATGAGTAACTTTTTAGAGGAAACAGTATATCAAAAGTCAATATTTTTAAAGGTACAGCGATTTGTATACAAAATTTTACAATTCTCTTGAAAACGCTCCATACTAAAGTCGTACCTAGCTGTGACGTCACGCCTAGGTAAACGTATATGAAATTAAGGCCACAGGAACATCTTCGATATTTCTGCGTTTAAGTTCATACCACAATAACTATTTTTGTATATAATGTATGTAAAAAAAAGTAGGTTTTGTTTACTAATTTAGCAAAGAAAAAACTTCTTTGTACTTTTTAGATGTACTTATCTAATTAATAAGCTACACATAAAATATTATATTTTTAACATTTACCAAGTGGTAATGCCTCAATATTTCTGAGTATATTAATGAAACTAAATATTTTAGATGTAGTCATCTCCCCTATGAGTTTCGTGCGTTGAGCGCTATAGAACGCGAACGGTTCACATTACACACGAATCAAAATTTAATTGTTTCCGAAAAGCGCGGCTGCGCCGCTGTACGTGCACCATGGCGATGGTGGCCAACGAGATACTGGCGTTCATCCAGCACGCCATCTACACCATGGACGAGGTCAGCATCACGTAGATCTGCAAATCTTCTTTCACCAGCGAGAAGATTGCCAAGTCGCAAGCAGCAGCATATAGCATATGAGACTCTCGGCCAGAGCGCGTAAATGCCATCACGGAGGAGAGATGGCCGTGAACGAAGCGTGCAGGACATCATCTCCCTGGTGAAGCAGACGGATCCAGGCGATGTGCCGGCCATTGTGGCGAAAGATCTCCAAAAGCTGCCGGTGGTAACAATGGACGTCGACGTGTCTCAAGCCTGCTGAAGAACTTCCACAGCATGAAGGCAGAGCTGAACAACATGCGAAGTAGATTGGATGTATCGGAATCTATCATCCGTTACTTGCGTAGTCAATTATTACAGTTAAAATGTAATAATTCATTATCCTGCAACCACCGCGGCTCCGTCCCTTACGTCCCGTACGTAGCCGAACTGCGCATGCGGTGTAAAGTAACCACGACGCCATTGTACGTATCCCGCCTGCACTGTTCCATGGAGGTCGAGGATGTCGTGGACTACATCCGCAAGAAGACGTCCATCGCCTTGAGGGTCGAGCGTCTGGAGTCTCGCCACAAGGTTAAGTTCAGTTCCTTTGTAGTGAGAGTGACGCACCTTTTGTCGACCGTGTACGTCGTCAGGTGGAGGAGTTCTGGCCGACGCGTGTGGTCTACCGAAGGTTCCGGAGGAGACTCCATAACGAAGCGTGAATCACGTCGCCAACAACACGTGATAAAGTGTAGTTTTTAGGTATATAATATTAGGTCCTTACATATGAAATTGGCGTTGTCGTACTGGCCACTTTGATCTCAAATTTATTTTCTTTGGTGTTGGGTTGTTAAAAATTGAGTGTCGAATTCCTAATTCCAGTTTCCAATTATTACCGCTACTTACTCATGCATTTGTGTTTCAAAAACCGTAATTCATTTGTTTTTTTCTCTTTTGTTTTTTTTATTTGCGTCACTCGGTTTACAAAGTGGAAAACTTGAAATATCGTATTATTTTCGAGTACGAGTTCCACCGTGGCACCAGTGCTGCAGAAACGGCTCGAAGAATAAATGATGTGTATGGCGGCGGTGTCGCAAAAGAAAACACAGTGCGTTTTTAGTTCCGTTTTCGTTTTGGAAATTTTGACCTGCAGAACAAGCCCCGTGGACGGCCGGAGACCAAAGTTAATAATGAAGAATTTAAGGCTATTGTAGAAGCGGATCCATTGCAAACCACGTCCGAGTTTTAGTTTAGTTTACCAAGTGGTTTTAGTAATAAAACTGTTTTAATCGACTTGATGCAAATTGGGAAGGTGAAAAAGCTTGAAAGGTGGGTCATGAACATGTCATGAAACCTTATGAATTGAGTCATGAAACCTCATGAATTGAGTGCAGCAAACCGACAAACGTGCGTCGACTGCTGTGTTACATTACTCAACCGGCACAGTAATTAAGGGATTTTAAATCGAATCATTACCTGTGATGAAAAGTGAATCCTGTACGATAATCGAAAACGGTCATGCCAATGGTTGAACCCTGGCGAACCAGCCAAAGCCTGCCCCAAGCGAAAATTGACTCAATAAAAGTTACTTGTGAGCGTTTGGTGGACTAGTGCCGGTGTCCTTCACTACAGCTTTCTTAAATCTGGCCAGATGATTACGGCAGATGTCTATTCCCAACAAGTGCAAATCATGATGGAAAAGCTAGCTGCTAAACAACCGAGGTTGGCCATTCGCTCTAGGCCACTGCTGCTTCAGGACAACACTAGACCACACACTGCACAACAGACGGCTACCAAATTAGAGAAGCTTCAATTGGAATGTCTAATACATCCACCGTACTCCCCGGACCTTGCTCCAACAGATTACCATTTTCTTCAAAGTTTGCATAACTTCTTGCAAGGGAAAAATTAAACACCGATGGGACAGTCCAAAGCGCTTCAAAGATTTTATTGATTCCTGTCCAAATGGTTTTTTTAGTAAAGGAATCAATGAACTATCTATGAGATGACAAAAGTGCATAGATAGCAATGGTATATACTTTGATTAATTAAATATATTATGTTTAAAAAAAACAACTTTATGTTCCTCCTTTACAAATCGCCAATTTCATATGTACCGACCTAATCATAATATGTATGCTAGTTTGTAAGGTATATTTTATAATATGGACCTATGCCGCCCGACATCTCTCCGAATGCCCAATTATTTTGAATTTAAATGAAATATATATATATATATATATATATATATATATATATATATATATATATATATATATATATATATATATATATATATATATATATATTAATTAGGTAAAGAATATTTACATATAACTTAAAAAGCAGCTTATTCTTAAAGTAAATAATATTGCAAGGCCTCAGTGTGTTCTCAAGGGCAACAATCGGCGACACTTGAATTCCGACAGATCGCACATCAGCCAGCGACATGCCCTGCTCTTCTCCCACACACGCGTTGTATACTGCGATGTCGTCAGTTGCTTCTAGTCTGTAACAAAAGGAAGTTAAATTATTGCGTTTCGACACTGAAATATACTGGCGGTTAGATGGTGAAAATTGTACAACCATTTTCCTTAATATCATCCACAGTAAACTGGGCCTAAAGAACGTTGCAACTAATTCATTCAAGGCTTGTCATCGCCTGGGTAGTAATGAGCCAAATAAAACACGGCCCATACTTGTCAAGTTTGCTTCCTTTGACAATAAGACTGCAGTTTGGAGAGCCAAAACAAAGCTGAAAGGTACTTCCACTTTAGATAAGGAGTTCTTGACAAGGGTGCGCAGGCAGTGTATAGAAAGGCGAGGCTGCATTTTGGTTTAAGGGCATGCTAGACACAAGAATGTATAGTTGTCATCAAGACTGCTGATGGGAAGCGTCATAAGGTGCTTTCCATAGAAGAGCTGTAGCCCTTCATGAAATACCCTAAAGCAGGGATTCCCAAAGTGGTCGATATCGGTTTACTAGGGGTCGACATAAACGAAAACTGATTTTGGGGGTCGACGAGGTCTAAAAATCGACCCCTATTAAATTAACACAAGTTCTTATTTAAAACTTTCAAGATAGGTAGGTACTGTATTGTTTATGTTGTGTTACGTGTACTAAGAATAATTAATATTTTTGTAGGAATTAGCATTGTTGTAGTAATGTAACGTTTCAAGTTCGTACAAGATGAAAAACTCAGCAATTCAGTGTGGACAAGTTTGTGCAAGATAATGAGTTCGAGCGTACGTCAGGCGCGTTTTGCTTGCTCTCTATTTGACGCTTACGCAATTTAACACGAACGATCAACAAGTCCAAACGTGTTCCTGATATTTTACTATTTAATGAGCTTGCACTTAGGTTGAAAGTTCATTTGCGTTTTGAAATTCGTTGGAGCTTGAACGATAATAACTCATATAAGTACTCATTTATTTCAAGAGATTACAAAGTTATTACATAGCTAAATTAAGCGAAGTAAAGTGACTGAAAAAGAATTTACAAAATGCTGAGCTTAATAGCTAAATAGCTTAGTCTACGCGAGTTAATAGCGTAACCATACAATATCTGCAGTTTATGAAAAATTTACAGTGTAAGTACCAAACAGTTTTTATCCGGCACAGCGCATCAGCATTGCCCTACTGTGTGATAGTGATCAGTTGAGCTATTTGTAGATTGTTTACCACAGTTTGCAGTTGCCTCAGTTGTTACAATTGTAAAAAAATACTAGTTTAATTTGTTTAAGTATGTGATTGTAATTTTTTAAAAACAACATATTTTATTACACTTAAGTTGTTAAGTAGGTAGGTACCTAAACTTTGAAGTGTTCAGTTTGCTTTGGTTTTCGTTCTTATGCTGATAGGTACCTACTTACCTAATACAAATTTTCTATACCTAATTACCTACTATAGTTACTTACCTAATATAATATGTATCCAAGTTTATCAATGAGTAAGTCAGTAATACCTAACTAACATCCATTACCTGGGTGTGATCAAAATAAGATAGTGTGCAAATTTAACAGTTTATTATTGTTTATTATTTAGGTAGTTTCTTATTTTTTTTATTTGCAGTGTTACTGAGACTTTTATGATGGCGGACACGAAAAAAAATGCAGACAATACAGTTTGGACTACCTACTTGAAGTTCGGACTTATTGCATCTCCATCAAATCAACACTTTCCGATGTGTCTCATATGTGAAAAAGTATTCAGTAACGATGCCATGAAGTCTTCAAAAATGGATGACCACATCAAGAGTACATGCTGACAAAAAAGTAAGCCCTTGTCATTTTTCAAGCACTTAAAGAAAAACTAGACAAAAGGCCATCCATAAGATCGATGTTTGCGTCATCATCTATTAAAGACGATGATGGTTTACGAGCGTCCTATAATATATCTTTTCTAATAGCGAAGTCGGGGAAACCCCACAAAATTGGAGAGCAGATTACCTTACCAGCCATAGCGGAGGTTCTTAACAATGTGTTGCACAAGCCCGCACATGATATTTTAAAGAGAATACCTTTGAGCAATAACACCGTTCAGAGACGCATAGACGAGATGGGACGCGATGTGGAAAACATTTTATGCAAGTTCTTACAGACCAACAGATTCTCTCTCCAGTTGGACGAGTCTACATTACCCGGCAATGAAGCTCTGTTATTAGGATATGTTCGATATATCAAAGATGAAAATATGTGCCAAGAACTGCTTTTTGCAGAGGAGAATCGATTTTTCAGGCCGTGGAACATTTTTTTAATGACAAAGCTATTCCATGAAAGAACATTGTTTCTGTTGCGACTGATGGTGTACCGTCTATGGTTGGTCGTCTTCGTGGTTTTATAGCTCACTTAAAGCGACAACTGCCTGATGTACCGGTCATTCACTGCGTGATTCACAGGCAGCATTTAGTAGCATAAAAGTTGAGTCCTAGATTGCATAAGTCTTTACAATATGTAATAAATGCTATCAACAAGATTCGAAGTTATTCTTTGAACTCTCGGTTATTTGCTCAGCTATGTGAGGAAAACAATGAAGTCTTTACTCGATTACTTCTGCACACTGAAGTTCGCTGGTTATCAAGAGGCTCTTGCTTAGAAAGATTTTCAGCCATTTTTGAATCTGTGTTGGAGTTTTTACAAGAAAAAGATCCGAATTTGAAAGAAAATCTGAACAATTGTAAAACAGATATTTATTACTTGACTGATATCTTTGGAATGTTCAACAAAGTTAATTTGCAGCTGCAGGGTGACGATATTAACTTGATTAAAACAAATTCAATAGTATCGATCTTCGTGGGTAAACTAATCCTTTATAAACAAAATTTAGGTAGAAAAGAATATTCGCAGTTTCCGCATTTGTCAAAATTACCAGAAATACTTCAAGATAATGACATTTTACTATATGTCACTCACTTGGATGCATTACACAAGGATCTTACGGAGAGGTTTGAGGATTTTTTAAATTTACAAGTTCCTCAATAGATAATAAATCCGTACAATACCACAGCCACAGAAGAAGCCAATGTGATAATGCAAGAAGAGTTGATTACCATCAGCACAGACGAAGAGCTTGAGCAGAAGTTCAACCAAGGCTATCAGAAGTTCTGGTTGCAACGCAACATTGAAACACAGTATCCTACATTGTGGAACATTGCTGAAAAGTACCTTATCGCTTTTCCATCATCATACCTAGTTGAAAAAAGCTTCAGTGTGGTAACAAACATTTTGACGAAACGAAGAAACCGTTTGAAAATCAACGAACGTGGAGATTTAAGGCTGCAACTCACCAATATTGAACCGCATGTAGCTAGATTGGTAGATTGCTAGATTGAGAGAGATTGAGTCACCAGGTTCATCCATCACACTGAATGTTTTAATGTCTCTTTGCGAATTAATACTTTTTTAAATATAATTTCCTACCTACTTAAGATTCTTTAAAATAATCATTATAAATTAAACTTGATATTTACTGAATTGTATGTCTTTTTGTTTTGTTAAATTTTGATGAGAAAATGTAGTCAACTTTACTCAATTAACCAAGTGCAAAGTTTTCCAGTTGGTACCTTAGTACCTACTACTAGGTATTTTGTATCAATAGGAAAAAACTAAAGATAGGCCCCCTTATTCATAATAGTCTGCTAACTTATAGCATTGCTAATTACTCTGTCTTCTTCTATTGACCTAATTCAGAATGAAAAATAACACTCTGTAGCAGCTGTTTTAAGTTCGCGGACCATTATGAATAAGGGGGTTGATCTTAAAAGTATGTAATTTGGCCATGGGGGTCTGAGATAACAGTTCATTTTGGAAAAGGGGTCACTTGTCCAAAATAGTTGGGGGATCCCTGCCCTAAAGCATTCTCAGGAAAACCCTCTACAACTAAATATTAATCGCCATTGTATTGTATTTTTGTTTTCTTTTTCCTTGTCTCTACTTGTTGTTATCTCATATGTACTATTCTGTTTCCCTGTGTAGTTGTGCATTATCCTTAGTTTGTTTTTATTTCTTTTATATTGTTGAAAGTTACTTTTTGTCGGTAACGAATAAATAATAGAACCCAATTTGTTTTGGTAAAAATTATGCATGAACTGACAGTTGACAAAATATGTCAAGTTGACACTTTTATTTTTATTTATTATTTTATATGACATCGGCTTATAACCATTTGCCAGTGTCAAGTTAAAAAAGCGGGAAATAGAACTTTCATTTCAATTTTCAACACCGTATTCCTATATCGTCAAGTCTCAAGTCTAGTCAAAGTCCAAATATATAGTCAGTACCGTCCATGAGTCATGTCAGTCGATTAAGTAAAGTCGTAGAAGCTTTACTGAAAGTTCCTAGGGAGTTTTAGCCGGAAACACAAAATGGCACGTTTTTAGAAGTTGTATCACTTGCCCACACTTGTGCACGTTAACGAATATTTAATGGGTAATATTCTACCAATGTTACACATTAAGAACCGAGATAACACAAATTTATGAAAACATACAAATTCCACAACGACACCCATTGAACTCTCCGGCAAAACTCATGTCAAATTTTACTTTAACACTTTACAACAGGGCGTGTTCGGATAACTACACTTATAATTTTATGACTGTATTTCTTGTCACTACGGTAATCGCATACCATCAGGCGATCATACAGCTCGTTTGCTGGTGTAAATCATAAAAACTCCGCTAACTTGATATAAAATGAAAATGATATGATATAAAAACAGTAACTTATTTATTACAAAAAAACAAAGGAAAAAAAGCATATTAAACAATTAACTAATTTAAAAATCAAATACGTACAAGTAAATAATTCAATTTTCATAGGTCACATTACTTAGCCTAGGTATCTTTAGTTTTGATATTTGCCACGAAAAGCCATGCCACCGAGCATTTTCTTTAATTTTACTCAGAGTTAGCTCCAAAGTATTTGTGTTATGGCTCTGAAGATTTGACAAATCAGTTGCAGAACCTAGTTATGCCCATTTAGGTTAAACAAATTAAAATACAAGAAAATAAACGAATTAATCGATTTCTTTTTTCATTCGATATGATTTAAACACTAACAACAACAGCTGTTCATTTGCAATAAATTGGATATACTTTGACGGATTCCACTTGTAAACAGACCGGGATAAAATAAAGTCAACTGTTTAAGTAGATTTCAGGATGAAACAATGCGTGATATTTTGCGGGGTAAGGTGGTCTCCGACTCCGCCTATTCATCTACCGGTAAATAGCAAAACTACGTACTTCCTTCGTTATCGACCTTACTAAGTAGTTTCGCTATCTCACACTAGATGACACTAAATGTAAGATTACATCTTGATAGACAGGGGCATAAAATGATGAAAAACTAACTATTGCTTTACGAGTTACGACTGAAAAGTCTTTGGGAAGTACTGCAACAAAATTTTTGAAACATTGAGTTAGTACGTATAAAGAATATATTTTGAATTCCCGTGAAAGCTTAAAAACGCCATCTATTGGCAAGTAGAATAATTTCTAATTTATCCGACGCTTAGAGAGATTCCCAGAACAATTATAATAAATTTAGTTTTTCATTACTTACACATCAAATATAATGCCCTGTGTAAGTAGCATCAGAACGCCTATTTGAGGATTTTTTACACGATAAGACACAACATTTCATAATTTTTCTCTCAGAAACTAGAAAAGTACAAAAAGCTATCGAGATCACAGAGGTGTGCACAGTACGAACGCTGACAGTACACTGATTTAGGCCACGCCAATTGTGATGACGTTGGGACCGAGTTGAAATAACAGTCCACAGTTGCTTATGCCGTCTCGTCTCTATCCATACTCTCACCTCTCTTAGCCATAGATATTCCTGATTTATGCGCTTTCTCATAAGAACAGCCACAGTTCACACCAACTATCAATGCCTAGCTTAATTACCGATATTCAAAAATAACTGGAAACATTAACTAAAATATTATGTACCAGTATTTATTTATTTACTCTTAATGCACAAAAACAGGTACCAGTCAACCTTTAGGCGTACAAAAGAAAAATTGTGCAGGTGCTAATAGAGTTATAAAATTAAAGGTAAGAGAGTAATATGAATTAATAAAATCAAGTCAATAATCTAGCTCTAAATAAAATAATATACTTTATAAATATAAATACCATACTATATAATATATAAATAAAAATATTATAATATATAAGATTCTGCCAATTATGTCGCATAAAACTCATGGACTCTGCGCTTAAACGTCTGTGGTTTTGGATATCCTGATTTCTAGAGGAAGTGCATTGCAGAGAAGAATAGCTATTATAAGTTGAGATCGAAAAAGCACACAGCACCATAGTGATTTTTCGAACCTTGAAATAAGTGGCTCGTGCAGTCACTTAATTTTCCCATCATAGACCATAGGCTATCTAGTAGAAAAATAAGTGACTGGACGAGCATTGTCTTGACCGGGAGAGGTTGGAAATTTTTAATACGATAGAGGGATCGAAATATGTCAGTGACCTTATAAGAACTTCTTGTAATATAAGTTTGCCAAGTAAGAGTCGAATCGATGTGTAGGGATCGTACCTTTACTAAATTTAAAAGAGACCGATGCGTGACTAATTGGAAAACATTCAAAGTTGCTAAGAATCGTTGCAACCAGATGATACGTAATGCCAAACGCCGCAAATATTTACTAGATTGTAGCTTCTTCATCCCCTTCCAATATTTGGAAGTTCCTTGAAACCATTGGTGTAGGCAAGTCACATGATCTTGATCTGCCTAGTACTATTAGTCCTGACGATATTAATCTCCATTTCTCTACAACGATAGCACTAGATGGTCATACTAAAGTACAATCCATTAGGTATTCAAACTGCTTACCTCGTCCTAATATAGTGCCACTTCAGTTTTCTCTTGCTGCTACGGGCAAAATCGACAAGACATCAATTCTATTGTTTTGTATAGCTACGGGATGTAATGACATTAGTCGTCGTATGATTACTTCCATTGAAGTCCAACTTTTGCCTGCTATCACCCATATTATTAATCCTTTCTTAAATCATATGAATTCCCAACCTTGTGGCGCAAAGCTTTTGTACTTTCGCTTCCGAAAATCCTCAGCCCCAGTCATCCTACACATTTTCACCCTATATTCATCCTTCCCTACCTATCGATGGTTCTTGAAGCCTGCGTCCATAGGCAATTATGCAGGTTTGTCTACCGAAACGATTTACTTTCTGTACTTCAATCAGGTTTCAGACCTGGACATAGTACAACAACCTTACTACTAACTACCTACCTACTAAAATACTTCGCAGTGCGTATCATCTGTATGCTGATGACCTACATCTCTATAGCCAGGCAGAACTAGAATACCTCGGCCACAATGGCCATCGAAGATGTAAATCGGGATTGCTATTAAAGATTGGTGTAATAACTTTGGACTAACCGTGAATCCCAGTGCCAGAAGTGTCAGGCCATTTTATTGGGTAGTCCTAGAGACATAAGCAAAGTGGACCTAGGAACCCTTCCACCCATTATCTATAACATCTCTGTAATTCCTTTTAGTTCAAGTGTCAAGGATCTTGGTTTACACATCGATTCAACTCTTACTTGGCAAACTTATATTACAAGAAGTTCTTTATAAGGTCACTGACATCTTCCGGTCCCTCTATCGTATTAAAAATTTCCTACCTCTCCCGGTCAAGACAATGCTCGTCCAGTCACTTATTTTTCTACTAGATAGCCTATGGTCTATGATGGGAAAATTAACTGACTGCACGAGCCACTTATTTCAAGGTTCAAAAATCACTATGGTGCTGTGTGCTTTTTCGATCTCAACTTATAATAGCTATTCTTCTCTGGAATGCTCTTCCTCTAGAAATCAGGATATCCAAAACCAGAGACGTTTAAGCGCAGAGTCCATGAGTTTTATGCGACACAATTGGCAAAATCTTATATATTATATTATTTTTATTTATATATTATATAGTATAGTATTTATATTTATAAGGTATATTATTTTATTTAGAGCTAGATTATTGACTTGATTTTTTAAATTCATATTACTCTCTTACCTTTAATTTTATAACTCTATTAGCACCTGCACAATTTTCTTTTGTACGCCTAAAGGTTGACTGGTAGAGAATGTCATATGGCATTAAGTTTACCAAAGTAAACATTATGGCATTAAGTCATTTCCTCTCCTTCCAAATTAACTGTCACATGGCCTTTACTCTAATCCGTTTTTGCATTTTCGTACCTAAATTGACATATGTGTTACGGTGTTGTCAACTATGGAAGTTCCCTCAACATCTCAAACAGTTGGATGATACTATAAGACTAACGCTCTCCAATATTTTGAACACAAATTTCGATGACCGCGCATGGACTCAGGCAACGTTTCCAGTTAGGTTCGGTGGCCTGGGTGTTCGAAAGTCCTCTGACATATCGCTTCCGGCCTTCTTGTCCTCAGTCCACGCGAACAATAGTCTTATCTCCAAAATACTACATCACCCATCCTACTCCAATACAGTTCCCTTTCTGGACGAGGCCAAGGACGCCTGGAGCGCAACTACTGCTTGTAGCGAATTGCCTGACAATACTTTTTCACAAAGGCTCTGGGACGAGCCACTCTGCAGACTAATACGGAATAATCTTCTTAATACCTCCTCCAGTCCTGTGGAGCAGGCTCGCCTGTGAGCTGCGGAGAAGTGGGAGTCGGGCCTTTGGCTACAAGCATTACCGTCACCCAATACGGGTACATTGCTGGATCGAACAGCTTTCCGGTTAGCCACTTCCCTGCGTCTTGGCACCCCCCACGTCGTCCCCCATCGCTGTGTTTGTGGCGCAAACGTGGACAGCCTCGGACACCACGGACTGTCCTGTCAACGAAGCGCCGGCCGCATCTTCCGACATCACTGCCTGAACGATCTCATCCGTCGGGCTCTTGTCACCGCCGGAGTGCCAGCTGTGCTGGAACCCTCTGGTTTGGCGCGCGACGATGGCGAGAGACCAGACGGTATGACCCTGGTCCCATGGAGAGTGGGACGGGCTCTTGTATGGGACACTACATGTGTCGATACACTTGCTCCGTCCCATGTCCAGGGCATCTCGAGTTCTGCAGGTGCGGCCGCCAATCAGGCGGAAAACCTCAAGCGGCGCAAACCTTAGTGGGGATCTCATATTTGAACCGTTTGGGGTTGAAACCCTAGGTACATGGGGTCTGGGTGCGCACAAACTTTTCTGAGAAATCTCAAAAAAACTCATTGAGGCCACCCGAGACCCCAGAGCCGGCAATTACCTGGCCCAGAGAATAAGTATCGCAATCCAGCGAGGAAACTCTTTGAGCCTTCTAGGTACTCTGCCTGGTGGGGACGACCTGGGAGATTTCTTTGTTTTGTAGCATTTTAAGTTTTGGAGTAGTTATTATTGTTTTTTAGTACTTACCTACTTGCATAGTTTGTAAATATTTTATTTCCTGTATGTATTAAGTCTACCTATGTACCTGTTTTTGTGCATTAAGAGTAAATAAATAAATACTGGTACATAATATTTTAGTTAATGTTTCCAGTTATTTTTGAATATCGGTAATTAAGCTAGGCGTTGATAGTTGGTGTGAACTGTGGCTGTTCTTGTGAGAAAGCGCATAAACCAGGAATATATATGGCTAAGAGAGGTGAGAGTATGGATAGAGACGAGACGGCATAAGCAACTGTGGACTGTTATTTCAACTCGGTCACAACGTCATCACAATTGGCGTGGCCTAAATCAGTGTACTGTCAGCGTTCGTACTGTGCACATCTCTGTGATCTCGATAGCTTTTAGTACTTTTCTAGTTTCTAAGAGGAAAATTATGAAATGTAGTGTCCTATCGTGTAAAAAATCCTCAAGTAGGCGTTCTGATGCTACTTACACAGGGCATTATATTTGATGTGTAAGTAATTAAAAAGTAAATTTATTATAATTGTTCTGGGAATCTCTCTAAGCTAACTTCCCAAAGACTTTTCAGTCGTAACTCGTAAAGCAATAGTTAGTTTTTCATCATATTATGCCCCCGTCTATCAAGATGTAAACATGCATTTAGTGTCATCTAGTGTGAAATAGCGAAACTACTTAGTAAGGTCGATAACGAAGGAAGTACGTAGTTTTGCTATTGACCGGTAGATGAGTGGGCGGAGTCGGAGACCACCTTACCCCGAAAAATATCACGCATTGTTTCATACTGAAATCTACTTACAACACCGCCACTCTATATTTGCTCCATGGGCGTGAGGCATTATTATTTATAAGTTTTGCACATTATATAGGTCTTAAACATAATATTTTTAAACTTATTCGCTTTAACATCAATGAGTCACTTAACAGATATGTAAAAACAATACAAAAGTATAATATGCACGTTATTATTAATTAACTTACGTTTTGGTTCCTCTCACCCATGCAGCCACCAAAGTCCCTTTTACAACTATATCAGCTGGCACGTAGTCCGATTTCGCATCTTCATCAGCATAAGCAGCTCGGAGGATACCTACGAATGTTATTAAGCATTTAGCTTTTTGTCATCAGCACTGTCACTCAGAATTATAATTCTAATAACTCCCCACACCGATTTCGGTGACGGTGGGAATCGAACCCATGACCGGGTCGAGTCATCATAGTCGAGAGCCAAGCTCTAACCACTAGTGATTAGCACCACGGAGACTGTAACAAATTATAATTACCTAAATTACAATTAAAAGTTTGAAAACGATATTATGTGCTACATTTGTATCGCTGCTCGTATTATGTGCTACATTTGTATCGCTGCTTGTAATTTTAAACATTATAACAGTACAAGGTATAGCTTTGATCTACAGTCAACAATATTGTCAGTAGGAGCAAGTTTTTCTCACCTTGTCCCGCGGCGGTCAGAAGTCCCGCGGGGCCGTTGAAGTTGTCAATCCACCCCGAACAAGGCTCCGACATGCACCCTGTAACTGTACACACGCACGGTTTGACATGAGATTAGATAGTAATTAGATTTATCAATTACTAGCATTAATTGTCCGCGGCTTTGCTCGCATGTATTTAGATTTAATCATCCACTATTTTAGAATTTTAGAAAACTCTGAAATGCGATACTCACTGTTATACTATTTTTTCCGTACTCAAATCATACGTAATATCGTGCAAATATCCAACTTTGATCTCAAATATATCTCTTTGGTTAGGAATTCCAATTTCAAATTTATACCGCTATTTATTCATGCATTTATGTTGTTATGTGTATGTTTCGAAAACCGTAATTCATTTGTTGCAACAAAGTTCTTTATGGCGCGTTGCGAATTGTATTGAGGATGGACGGATTATAGGCATGACACTTTTTGCCACTCGAAATCACAATGTAATAACGACTATTAAGAATGATACAAAAAACGAGGTGATACCTTGCCAATAATGTAGAATTTTGCAATTACACATTGTGACTTACAGTCATAACGACTGTTACATATTGGGACTAGCTAGCCGGGCCTTGATGTTATTACGCTTGATGTTATTACTCAGTACGGAGCCGGACTTCGCGGCGGCAACACTGCGAGCAGCAGGGACAGGTCCCTACCTAAGGCGCGGCCAACTAGTTCCGCGAGCACTATATATGCTTAGTTCAACTATTTATTTTGTATAATATAATATAATTATTATATCTATACAGATAAACAAAATTGAAGTGTCTGTTTGTAATTTCAAATTAACAGCTTTTATTTTCACTTAATGAATTTAAAAGTATGATCGGTACTTACAATAAAATATAAATTGTTAACATTTTTCTGTCCGTCTGTCAGTCTGTGTGTTTCTTCCGGCTAATCTCTGTGTATATATGAGGACGGGAATTATAGTGAGATATGACTTGAGCCGTTGCCCATTGAAAATAATACTCAGTTAACTAACAACTGAACTATTGAACTAAATTCTAAAAGAGTGATTTCTTATTTTAATTTTGTTTTACAATTATCAACTGGTGATGTTTGAAATTACTACTAGACATGAAAACGTGATACATACTCAGTATGATTTTGATAAAAAATAAATAACAGTAAGGTGAAGTATTTAGTACCTACCTAGTTAATTCTATGTTGTATGAATAGGAATCAGATGCGTGTTAACTACAAGACAGTAGGGCGTGTTGTTAACACGCGCGTCACCTAAGCGGCGCAGCGGGTATGCACTAAAAGGGCTTCACTAAATCTACATTTAATTAGATGATTAAATTTTTGGATGGGGAATTTGGGACTACCAAACATGAATCTTTTCATCGACTAAACTAACAACACTGTTTTTGTGTCAGTGTCATCACAAGATTGCCGTGTCTTCGCGTTGCAATATCGAAAAATAACGTTGGTATTAAACAATTATTAATAAATGCAGTTTTAAAAGAATGGACATTTCTGACCTTTTCGGCTATGGTTATTTAATATTTAACTAAGCTATGCCTACCTGTGCCGCCGTTGAAATTAAAATTATCATCAAAAGGGTAGGTATTTAACCTTAAAAGGTTGACACGTTCATATTTTAATTATTGAGATCCACACTAGGCTTCCGATTTTTGCCATTGTATGCTATCCTAGAATAAAAGATCAAGTTCTTGGTGTGCTTAAATGGATCAGTGTAAGTGTAACCGATATTAGAGTTGTCATTGAATTAACTTTTCAATTTTCGTTATTATTTGATGAGAATATGTTGATCATTCATTTTGAAATGTCATAGAGTTTCCATGATTGAAACAATACTTTTGGCTTGAATAAACTATATAAAAATGCTATCAAATGAAATGTGCTGCATATTATAATTGTAATACTATGGGGTAAATCACTTCTAATTATTAAGAGTGGTTATTATAAAATGAAATTATGTTGTCGTTTCCGGTAATTATTTAAATTATTTTGAAATGTTATAGTAAAATATGTGATATTAATTTTATCTATATTAATGATTTATAATATTTTATTAGATATTTATTGTATTTAAATAAATTTACTTTAACATTTTGATCTCCTAGACAGGAAACTGTTTTTTAACCCTTTCAGACCAACAATTGTACACATATAATACTAAAAACGGTTGTGTTCATTCGTTCAAATAATAAACTACCGAAAACGATACTCCCAACGCCATCTGTTAGCGTTTAATGACAGTTTTTGGCAAGTTATGACCAGTAGCCGACCGAAGTTTGCATTGTGCAGGTAAGTTCATTATTTTATTTATAAAAAGTAGAAAATATTAAAGTATATGTAATGAAATATTTATAGGTCGATGTGTTATATTGTTGTCGTCATATTTTACATACATGTTGTTGGTTTTAGTTTATTTTTGTATAAATTTTCGTGATTTTTATATTTGTACACAAATGTACACATCAGGCGCATACGATGTATTTCTGATTTGTTGTTGTACATCGTAGGTATTACTAAAAGAAATTAATATAATTGTTATTGAATGGTGTAATTTTGTTGTTTTTGATGTTACAAATTGTGTTAATACTATTTTCAGATAAGAAATTACCAATATGTTTTCGCACGACGCTATTAGAGCTATTAGAGCATTAGAAGAAGGTTGCCTTTCTGATTTAGAATTATCGTCTGATGACGAAGGACCAGTTCGACCTGCGTCTGAACGGGAGCTACGATGTGTCCGAGTGGAAGCAGATGTCGTCAGCCAGAACCAACAAGAAATATTGTATCTAGGAGACCAGGAGAGACACGCCCAGAAGCTAAAATAACTCAAGACAGTTTTGGGCATTTTCCTGCACACGATGAGGGGCTTGGGACACGGTGTAAAATGATGGGATGCAAGGGTAGAACCCGAACCAAATGCATAAAATGCAAGGTTCACTTATGCCTTACTAAGGATAAGAATTGCTTCTTAGCATTTCATACATAGGATGCTATATTGATGCCTTTGATTTTAATTTTAATTTAGACTGTGATTTAAGTGCAATTTGTTAAATCTACCCAAAGAAAAAGCCATTTTTTGTTAATTTTTATAAAGAAAATACTATTATTTATATTTGTTATTTCATATTGCTTCGTATTTCCTAATAAAAAGTTGTAAAATAAATGTTTTTATCATTATAGATAAACATCCCTTAACACTAATATTTTCATTACGTTTGACGGATGTGTACACTTTGTGTACACAAAAAGAAAAAGCTGTTTTTCTTAAAAAGCTTGTAATCAGGTTTTTTTTTTCCTTAGATCTATTTACAATAGTTGCAGGCATTTTTTTCAGATCGATTAGCGAAAATAAAAAAAACAGGTCTGAAAGGGTTAACCAATCAGAAACAACCGCCATTTTGTCGATGAGAAGTAGTGGGGAAAACTAGAGGGAGAATAGGGTTCTTCTCTGGAGAGTCATTCGATATCGTGGCTGCAAAGTGAAAATGTGTGTTTAAAAGTGTATTGTGAGAAATAATATAAGTATCCGGCTATTCTCTTGTGTATTTTATTCTACACCATCCATCTTATTATGGAGAAAGTTAACAATTTTCAGAAGCGGGACGATAACATGTAAGTAATATTTCATTAAGCATTATAATTGTAATCTTTTAAAATCAGTTAAATTATTTTAAATTTTGTGAATTTAAATCTAGTTTTTAAACGATGTGATTAAAGATTTAAATAATACGATGAGTAATCCTTTAATTTTCAGTTTAAGTTATTCCATTTAAATAAAATTAAGTTTTAAAATCTATGATTCTGTGGAATATATTTCACGGTATAAATGAAACTATAACAATTGAGTCTCAGATTTTATTTCACCTTTCAAACAAAAGCAGTAAAATTTTAATAATCATCGTCATTAACCAATATGATAATACAATAAAATTGGATCTTGTACTTATTATACTTTAGAAGCTACTAGTTTTTTTTCACTTTGAACAGTTTAAGTCGGTGTAACTTTTATTATTTCAGGTCTCGATACATGGGTACAAGTCAAAGTCCAGATCGTGCGTTGAATGTGCATCATGCTGATGGTAAGCGAGAGAGATCGAGATGATGGTGCCACTGGTGTTGCACCTCAAGACGTAGCCGATCTTTTAGGCGCATTCGAAGCCCGGTATTACCATGTGCGAGGAGCATTTCACCAGTTCTTCGTGATTCAAGACATCGAGGACGTAGCCGAGACTTTTCAAGACGTGATTATCATGCAGTTTACGGCAGGTCGCCACGAAAACGGAGCAGGGTGTCACATTCATTTTCTTAAGAACGAAAACGCAGTCGACACCAGTCTCGTCGTGAATATCGACACCGGTCCTGCCGTGACGATCCAGGCGTAAACACCGATAGAACTCGTGAGTTATTTAGACAATTTGCTGACTTTATAAAGGATATGAGTAGCACTAATTTAAATTCTACAGAAAATTTTACAAATATTAATGTTATACCTGTATTTAATCCATCGACGAAAATCGTTACTGTATGACTGGACCGATAGACAAATTGAACATTATGCGCTTCCTAAATTGGCGGGAGTAACAAAGAAATGGTATGAAGGATTACAGTCGGTCTTATTTACGTGGTCTGTATGGCAGGATAAGTTGCGATCCGCATTTCCTGCCATAGAAAATTACGGTCAAATGCTGCCCGAAATTCTCAATAAAAAAGCTAAGTTTGGAGAATCATTAGAGGACTACATTTACGCAAAGGTTGCTTTAATAAATCGCTTCGACATTAGTAGTAAAAGAGCAGTAGAGACTTCACGGCATCGATGATAGATCAGTACGGACAGGCGCGGAGGCAGCTCAATATGACGACCCCGATAAATTGTTAGCTTATTTAAGGAATGTAAAAATGTATAAAGTTGAAACAATATCTAATAGGAAAACTGTCAATACTAATCCTAATCAGTACTTTGAAAAAAAGTTGTGAGTGGTAGTAAAACTTCATTGCGTCCCTATAATTGTAAGGAGGAAGGACATCCTGTATCCAAATGCCCATATTAAGAGATGTTCTAAATGTTCTGTTATAGGGCATGAGGATGAAGAATGCTTCCGTAATAAAATTCACGAAAAATCTGTAATGACTAATAATGAAAGTAATACAACTGCATTTGATAAATACGTACAAACTATATCGGTTAAAGGAATAAATCGTTAAAGATTCATTGATTTAGGAAGTGAACTAACACTTATTAAAGAAAGTGATGCAAAGGCTTTTTTTAAAAAATGGAATAAACTTGATAATCGGCCCATGGTTGGGTTTGGGGCGCTGTAGTAAATTCTCTGGAGTCATGTTTAGTAAAGAAAATCCAAAATGTACTCTACATTCTACTCTCTACTCTCGTTTTATGTATAGTTGTACCTGATAATTTTTTGAAATACCCATTATTAATCGGTCAGACATTAAGCTAACAAAATTATATTAGAATGATAAAAACTGATAAGAAACTGCAAGTTTTAGATGCTCACGATTGTCAGACAATAATGTTAAACGTTTGTAACTAAAAATAATGAATGACATTTCGTTATCTAAATTCCCGGAGATTTGGAAAAAAACCAAAATAATTCCCATTTTTAAAAAAGGCCAAAGCAATGATGTTAGTAATTATAGGCCTATTGCAATCATTTCGTGTATCCCTAAATTATTTGAGTCTCTAATTTGCCCTCTAATCACACATCAGTTAGGAAAAAATCTTTCTATCCACCAACATGGGTTTAGAAAAGGCTACTGTGTGGAAACTAATTTGGTGACCTTTAAAACTTACTTGTGTAATGAAATAGATAGTGGTCGGGAAGTAGACACAATTTATATGGATTTTTCTAGCGCCTTCGACAAGGTTTGTCATGCCCGGTTGTTAAGAAAGTTAAAAAGATATGGCATTGGAGGGTCTCTTTTAGAATGGTTTCGTTCATACCTAGCAAAAAGACTTTTATATGTTGTTGTTAATGGTTTTACGTCAGACGATTACACAGCAATTTCTGGTGTACCACAGGGCTCCCATCTTGGTCCAATACTTTTTTTAGCTTTTATAAATGATCTCTCAGATGTCATACATAATAGTGAGTTCGGTCTATTTGCTGATGATCTTAAAATATACAGAAGGGTGACCTGCGCATTGGATGCTGATCTTATTCAGCAAGATTTAAATAGGATATGTAACTGGTGCTGTGCTAATGGTATGGTTCTAAATGCGAAAAAGTCATTTCATCTCAAATTTTCACGAAAACGTGAACAAAATAATACGACCGCAACTTATGTTATAAATTCTGCCATGCTGGAACAGGTTACAGAGATTCGAGACCTGGGCGTGGTATTTGACTCCAAGCTCAATTTCAAGTCACACATAGATATGTGTGTCAAAAAAGCGTATAGAATGTTAGGATTTCTTAAAAGAAACACTACAGGATTTTCAAGTATTAAGCCTAAAATTATTCTATATAACTCATTGGTCCGTAGCCATGTGGAGTTTTCATCAGTAGTTTGGGGCTCCAGATATATTTCCCACTCCATGCGCATAGAAAGTGTCCAACGAGCATTCACGAGACATCTCGCGTTCCACTCTCCTGGTATTTCTCATCGTGCTACTTATGATTTACGCTTAAAGCACTTTAAAATGATGACACTCCACAGTCGCCGAATGATGATTAATATAATTTTCCTAAAAAAGATATTATCCGGAATTTTTGACTGCGACAACCTGCTTCGTTATATAAAATTATATGTCCCGTATCACTATCCTCGTTATCCAATTACCAAAATATTCTACACTCCTAAAAGTAAAACAAACATCCTACAATACTCTCCCTTATCTAATATCTGTACTGATTACAACCTAGCTTGCACATCTGTAAAGGACCTAGATATTTTTAATGATTCCTGTAAGAGTATAAAAAGCAAACTAACTAAATACAATATTCAAACTACTGTTTTCGGAAATTAAAACTAAATTGTAATTATTATTAGACATTCAATTCATATGGGGTTTAATTGATTTTATATAAGGAATGATATTTACTGTTCTCAATGAATGCTGTACACGCCTATAATTGGCTTACACATAAGTGCATGTTTTAGTTTAAGTATATTTTTAATGTATTTCTGTGTTTTGCTGTTGGCGAGTCTAATAAAGAAATAAAAAGAAATAAAAATAAATCTAATATTTGTAGGGCTTATTGCGGATCTGATTACGATGGCTCTATATACGTATGAAGCAGTTACAGAAATCGACCAAATCGCGAATATTTGGTTGAAGGCGTCTATACATTACAAAAAGGTGAAGGGTCTATTTTTGTTACTCCACTTTCAAGGATACCGATACGATTTAACAAAAATGAATTGATTGCTAGAGCCGATATTGTGTTAGAATCTTTTGAATTATGTCAAATTAATAGGGTGGAAAATCGCAAATACGAACCTTTTAAACTAGATCAATTAACTATAGGAGATATTCCTGATAAAGATAAATTGAAGCTTTTAAATTTAGTAAATAACTATATATTGTTTTGCTGCGAATTTAAATGAAATAGGTTGTACTGATACAGAACATATTATGATTATTAATTATAATAACGAAGAGCCTGTAGTGTATAGACCGTATATTTTATCACAGAAAAAAAGACGAGAGGTACCATAAATGGTAGATCTTTGAAGAATTAGAATCTTTGTGAAAGTGGAGTAATACGAGAAACAAAATCCCCTTATGCTAGCCCTATTATTGTAATTAAGAAAAAGACGGTTGACAAAAGATTATGCGTTGATTATGGGTTATTAAATAAGAAAACAATAAAACATTACCCTTTACCACATATGGAAGATCAGATGAATAGATTGGCTGGTAATATGTAATTAGATTTGGCTAGTGGGTATTACCAAATTCCATTAACTGAAGTGTAAACCAAAAATGGCATTTGTAACTTCCGATGGTCAGTGGGAGTTTAATAGAATGCCTTATTGCCTTGCCAATGCGCCAGCCATATTTCAAAGGACCATTGTTAATAACGCGTTAGGCACTCTAAGATTCAATATAGCCGTAGCTTACATGGACGATATTCGTGTGCCTTCAGTAACTATTAATGATGGTTTAAATAGACTAGAACAAATATTCAAAGAATTCTGCGAAGCTAAATTAACTTTAAAATTATCAAAATGTTATTTCTTTAAAATTTCTGTAGATTTTTTAGGCTTAGAAGTTACTTCTGAAGGTTAAAAGCCCGGAAAAAAGAAAATTGAAGCCGTTCAAAATTTCCCAGTACCAAAAGATGTTCATAATATAACAATTTATAGGTTTGGCTAGTTTTTTTTTAAAGTTTATAAAAAAAATTGCTGTTTTTGCTCGACTATATTGACAAAAAAAAAATTCTTGGATTTGGGGTAGTGAACAACAAGCTTTTCATGAATTAAAATCTAAATTAGTGTCACGTCCAGTTTTGGCTTTATATAATCCAAATTTTAAAACAGAATTTCATATTGATGCGAGTAAATGGAGAGTTGGTGGAATCTTATTACAAAAACAACCTAATGGTGACCTTAAGCCCGTAGCCAGAAGACCAACATTTTTCTGCTTATGAATTGGAGACTTGAGAGGTAGTAGTTTCACATGAAAATTTTAAATCATATTTAAAGGGATTGCCATTCGTAATAATGACATATTGCAATTCTATAAGAGCACCTTTTCTAAAGCGCGATATGATTCCTCGAGTTGCCCGGTGGTCGAGCATTATACAAGAAAATGACTGTGATATAGTTTACAAGTCCGGTAAGAGTATGTAGATGCGTTAAGTAGAAACCCAGTCCCCTCAGATTCCGATGAAATAGAATTTCCTTCTGTGTTAAATATTACCTGTGATTGGTTAAAAACTGTTCAGTTTAGTGATAGTGAAGTTAAGCGTATAAAATACATTTTATTAGATTTAGAGGCTAATAATGTCATATTCATAGAAATACCGACAATGGTCCGAAATGCCTGGTACCCAAAGGAGTACGTTGGCAAATCTTAAAAAATTGTCAAGATGATATCGGTCATTTCTCCTTTGATAAGACCTATGAAAAGGTTTCTTCTGATTATTGGTTCCCTAAAATGCGCAAATTTATTAAAAAAGATGTACAATCGTGTTTAGAGTGTGCTAATAGTAAGGTTACTTCTGCCTTTTCATACACTCCACCTTTTCATATACTCCATGCTGACCATTTGGGTCCACCAAATGGTTGGGTGGACCATTTAATCAAAGCAAAAACAAAAATAAATATATTTTGGTAATTATAGATGTTTTAAGTAAATTTATCTCGTAAAGCCGTTAAGAACACTAAAGCTTCGACCACAATTAAAGTTTTTAAATAATATTTAGCAACCTTCAGACAACCGGCGAGATTTATAACCGACAGATATTCGAAGTTCACTGGGAAAAAGATAAAAAACTTTATAACAGATTTAGGCAATAAACACATTATGAATGCTGTTACTACTCCACGTGCAAATGGTCAAGTGGAACGGTACAATCGTACAATTTTAGACGCCTTAACTTCCATGAATCACGACCGCGATGAATCTTTGTGGGATGAAAAGGTATTAAATGTACAATGGGGATTGAATAATACAGTCAATAAGAGTTTAGAACGTACTCCAACAAAGGTACTGTTTGGGAAAAAAATAACTGGAGTATCGGACGGCTTAGTAAAATCTGTGGTTGATGATCCTAAATAATATGATACCCATAACTTTAGAAATAATTAGAAATGAAGTAACTGAACATATTCAAAAGAATCAACATCGACAGAGAAGAATTGAATTAAAGCCGTTGTAATGTTAACTTTTTAAGTGACTTTAAGTGAAGTAACTTGGTATGGTCTAGTATTTAAACTTGAATTATTACTGTTATTGAATAATTGATTCAGATAGCTTAGTATGGTCTAGTATTTAAACTTACTGTTTGTTATTCTTATAGTCATGAGGGCGTGTCTATTAGTCACAATTGTCCAGAATTGTAATACTATTGGGTAAATCACTTCTAAATATTAAGTGGTTATTATAAAAAGAAATTATGTTGTCGTTTCCGGTAGTAATTATTTAAACTATTTTCAAATGTTTTAGTAAAATATGTGATATTAATTTTATCTATAATAATGATTTATAATATTTTATTAGATATTTATTGTATTTAAATAAATTTAGTTTTACATTTTAATCTCATAGATAAGAAACTGTTCTCCTATTGGTCGAATATTTTCAATCAATCAGTAACAACCGCCATTTTGTGGAGAAGTAGTGGGAAAAACTGTCTCTGGAGAGTCATTCATTCATTCGATATCGTAGCTGCAAAGTGCAAATATGTGCTTAAAAGTGTATTGTGAGAAATAATATAAGTATCCGGCTGTTAACTTGTATTTTATTGTTCACCAAGCAACTCATCATGGAGAAAGTTAACAAGATAAAGCTCGACATCTTAGTAAAACTAAAGATGCAAACGTAAGATACCGTGGATATTTTTGTTAATGTTATTATGTTGCTCATCATTTTACGTAACCAAATCCAAAATTTACGGGTTCATCAAAGCATTGAACGGTACTGGAAAATATTTGCATTTTACACGTTGTTAGTTGTAATTATAAATGTTCTACAAGTACGCGCATGATACGTCTAGTGTTTAAAGCATGCAAGCATATCATCATGATAATTATGGTAATGTAGATCCAACTTCGGTTGTTGATAGATACCCCATTAAATTATACTATGTGCGACAGGAGTGGCTAGTTAGCCGCGGCTTAAGTTATCGGTGTCTCTTAAAACAGCCAAAGTCAATCAGCGGGTGACGCACACAGAACCATGCGCTGAATCTAGAGGCAATTGCTAATCAGTGAGTTAGATCGAGTTATAAAGTTGGTAATAAATGTAGGATGGACGAGCTGTGTTCAAAAGGGTAACACGTTGAGAAATAACAAAGTAAGATTTGTTGTGGGTTGGACGTAGATGTAGGTGTAGTTAATATTCCAGTTCATAGTAAGGACAGAATGACGTGTCGGGACAGACATTACAGTATTTAAAATGAAAAAGAATTGGTTGCCAATAACACAGGCCAACGGTGAAAAAACTTTTTCAATAATTTTAGCTAATTTCTATGTAATTTGGTGTACTGATTTGGAAAAAAAAATAATGGTCGCATCTCCCACCAATTTCTCACATGTCAATATTTAGTTAAAATAAATTTTACTAAACAAAATGTATAAAAAATATTTTTTTACTATTTAAATATTTTTAAGTTGTTATGTTAATATATATTAATGTTGGAAGGTTGGCAATAAAATCAGATATCACCAATGTTGATGGGATCAACATTGGTCTAAAAAACAATGCCCATAAGAAAAACTTTGACACCTGGCAAGAAAAACATTTTGTATAAAACTTTAGTTGACCCCAAGAAGATGCTTCTACCACCACTACACATAAAGTTGGGCTTAATGAAACAATTTGTAAAAGCTTTGCCTAAAGACGGTGATTGCTTTCAATATTTGTGTGGGAAATTTTCTCATTTATCAGAAGCTAAACTGAAAGAAGGGATATTCGTTGGGCCTGATATTCGTAAATTGATGTTCGATTCTAGCTTCGAAGCAACGATGAATAAAAAGGAAAAGGAGGCTTGGATATCATTTAAAGAAGTTGTAACTCAGTTTTTGGGTAATGTGAAAGCTCTAAACTATAAACTTATCGAAGCTAACATGATAAAAAATTTTAAAACTCTTGGTTGTCTGATGAGCCTTAAAGTCCACTTCGTGCACAACCATCTTGATTTTATTCCTGAGAACTTAGGTGATGTGAGTGAAGAGCAAGGGGAAAGGTTTCATCAGGACATAAAAGAGATGGAGAAACGAAACCAGGGACGATGGAATATCAAAATGATGGGTGATTACTGTTGGTCACTTCACAGAGAACAGCAAAACGCATCACATCTGCGAAAAAGCTATTCAAGAAACTTTACAGAGAAAAGGGAGAGGAAATACAGAAAAATATAAACATCTTATATTCACATTTTAGTAATTAAATATGAATATAAGAAATGAATATGAATATAAGAAGTATGGTAAAAGAAAATTGTAACGAAATAAAAAGAACGATTAATTTTTAATTCTTATAGATAACATTTTTCCTCTTTTTTAAAATATGTAATCGATGTCGTATTGTAAGCGAATGGTGGGTGATAAAAAAAAACTGCTACCAGATCTGGTTTCAGCATTCAAAAATACATAAGATTTAGGTAAAGTTCAAAAAGTTTTTATAAACATTTTTTTCGTTGGCCTGTGTAATTTATGAATTTACTTGGGTAAGTAGTGCCACGATCGGCCACTAGCCAGTCGCTACTGACAACAGAGCCTTTAGTCAACGAGTCAAGATGCATTCGATAATTTCGATGGCGTAGTTCGAAAACAAAATGTATGGGATTTGACGTAAGGCCACGCAAGCGACATGTCACTTAGCGATGACTTATGTCAAATCCCATACAATTTTGATTGTGAAATTCGCTGTCGAAATTATCGAAAGTATCTTGATCAAAGACCCAGGTAAACTTATCCGGCCGTCGTGTTGTGACTTTAATTTAAAACAAACTCGCCTCCTTTACTGGTTGTTGTGATGTACAACGTGCAATTATTATGTAATGTGTCAATAAAGTGCACTCACCTATGGACGGTCGGACTATTACAATTGGTAGTTTTCCCTTATGTTCGTAGACGACGTGCTCGGCCAGGTTCTTCGTGAACACATAGGAGTTAGGATATTTTCCTAGTAACCTGCAAATAAAATAAAACTTACAATATGGCGTAGTATAGCGGAAGGATAACATAGCGTATAGTTAGGATAGTGCACCCAATATCCATGTAACAGCTCGGAGGTAAATTTCAGAATTTCCAAGGTAATATGAAGTTTTGGGTCGCGTAGTTATATTTAATAAATCTATGTCATCGTGAGCTTACTACACAAAGTTCAGAACTAAAACTCTGCGTATAATAACTCTAACTTCGATGGCACCTTTTACTGGTTAGTAGATAACTAGAAAGGTATTGGAACGTCGATCCTGGCTACACAGCAGTTGCAGTGGCGGGAATTATGTATTTTGGGCTATTTGTTCATTGATAACACAATAGATATTCGAAATTGAACCGTAGAAAAATATCGCTGATGCAAAATAGCACTTACTTCGGAGTTAAAATCCGTAGAGCGTCCGGGTCTGCGTTTACCACTATGTCCTTTATCTGTCTCCAGTCTGCTGCCGGTGGATACAATTTTTCCTGGATCTCTTTCTCGTAATCGAGGTTACAAAAAGCCGTGGACACGTGTACATAGCTCTGGAATTTATTTTATAGATTAACAACTGTGAATATGAATTTTGTCCTTGACAAAAGGGTATAACATTTTAATATACGTATACTATTAACCATTGGTAAACGAAAAACGAACAGAAAAGGTTTGTTTTTGTAACCAATGTGTATGTTGTTTATATTGAGAAAATATCGAAATTAAATTTATGAGAATTGATGAATCGAAGCAAATACTTATATTCATTTAAAATATTATAATTGAATCTACTTTTATAACGGATTATATTACAACATAGATGATGAATAGCTATAAAAAAAGGTAATTTTAGTTATATCGTCTTTCAGCTGATAACTACCACAAAAGCCAACTTTTTAAGGAAGTAACAGTAGAGTGGCGATATAGCCCCGTATTAAAAAGTGTTTGGGGCCAACCCGCCCGAGTGAAGAGTAATTGATTTATCATCCATATAATTATAATATTATGTTTAATTGAAAAACCATATGCATATTTTAATATTAAGCCACAAATCAGTTATTCATAGGAAAAAAAAGTGTCAATTAGGCAAAAAGCATATCGATGATGTTTTCCAGTAGTTAAGTGCTACTGGATGGAAGGTGGCGCTTCTCCAGGTGTAAGGAATGCCTTGCATCTGAGCTTTCCCTGTGTTCATACTTTATAAATAACAATGGCTATCCGATGTTCGTTCTTCGTTAATGTGGTATTTATTGGTTACTCCAGTGCATGTCTTGAGTAAAGCTCGGAGTCACTGTAGTGAGTTTTTATTAAGGCTACTATTATTTACCTCCAAATTGTGAGCGTCTTTTGCTAACTCCATCAGTCTTAATGCACCTAATACATTAATGTCGAGTGATGCTTTCAAAGATTCATCAAATCTAGAAAAAAAAATGTCGTGTAGGTACTTTTACTTTGACTTGTCACTTGAGTCTAGACTTTAAGAACTAAAGAAACTAGAGAGCCTTTTATATGTATATTATATATAAAGGGCCCTCTATTTATATTATATATTTTTATATTATATATTATAATATATTTTTATATTTATTTAAGTTATATTTATATATATATATATATATAATTAAGGTTTTAAATATATTTTTATAAGTTTAATTTTGTATCATAATTCTTTTAAATTTGACTATGAAATGCCATACCCAAGATTACTATTTTTTGTGATTTTCGAATAATTGTTCCTAGATAATATAATATATTATATTGATTGTTTATCATTTAAACCAAATATGTTTAACGACTATTTAATTAGACTTTAAAAAAAAAGCCCACCCACGGTTTTGATTTTAAAAAATGCTGTAAGATTACCTACATTGTTTTATTTTATTTAAGAAAATGGGACTGAGAGTCCTTTTTATCTGACTTTCAAAAAAAGCATGCGGTTATACGTTCGGCTGTATATTAGGTCCTTACATATGAAACTCGCGTTTTGTCGTACTGGCCACTTTGATTTCAAATATATCTTCTATTGAAATAGGATATTATATTATAATAAGAAACACACAATAGATTCATATCATAAAAATATCAACCACGGGGAACTTGATTCTTGCATGCGCGGCAACACTGAATGGCGTTTTGAGTTCATATAATTTAATGTTCAAATTTAGAAGTTATATGATAGATATTTACTGATGATATGTGATCCCAGTGTCCTTCTTATTTCTTGTCAAATTATTTTTACATAGTTTCTCTACGAAACTTGGCATTTTTGCCGATTAAAATTAAAACTTATCAAAATATTCGGGATGTACACCTGTCATAAAGCTTACAATATGACTAGCTCGGGTAAGCCGACCTCAGCTGAGTATTAGGTCCTTACATATGAAATTGGCGTTGTGTCGTACTGGCCACTTTGAACTCAAATATATCTTCTTTGGTTAGGAATTCCAATTTCAAATTTATACCGCTATTTACTCATGCATTTGTGTTTCGAAAACCGGAATTCATTTGTTTTTTCGTCTTTTGGTTTTTTCTTTGCGTCACTCTGTTTACAAAATGGAAAACTTGAAAAATCGTATTATTTTCGAGTAACTACGAGTTCCACCGTGGCACCAGTGCTGCAGAAATTATAAACAGTATATGGCGGCAGTGTCGCAAAAGAAAACACAGTGCGTTTTTAGTACCAACATTTTCGTTCTGGAAATTTCGACCTGCAGAACAAGCCTCGTGGACGGCCGGAGACCAAAGTTGATAATGAAGAATTGAAGGCTATTGTGGAAGCGAATCCATCGCAATTCGCAAACCATGTCCGAGATATCTGCAGGCGGTGTTAGTGATAAAACTGTTTTAATCTACATTAGGCAAATTGGGAAGGTGAAAAAGCTTGAAAGGTGGGTACCTCATGAATTAAGTGCAGCAAACCAATAAACGCGCGTCGACTGCTGCGTTACATTCCTCAACCGGCACAATAATGAAGGGATTTTAAATCGAATCATTACCTGTGATGAAAAGTGAATCCTGGCAAACCAGCCAAAGCCTGCCCCAAGCGAAAATGGACTCAAAAAAAGTTACTTGTGAGCGTTTGATGGACTAGTGCCGGTGTCGTTCACTACAGCTTTCTTAAATCTGCCCAGACGATTACGGCAGATGTCTATTGCCAGCAACTGCAAATCATGATGGAAAAGCTAGCTGCTAAACAACTGAGGTTGGTCATTCGCTCTAGGCCACTGGTGCTTCAGGACAACGGTAAACTGCACACTGCACAACACACGGCTACCAAATTAGAGGAGCTTCAATTGGAATGTCATCCACCGTACTCCCCGGACCTTGCGCCAACAGATTCCCATTTTTTTTTTTTAATTTGGATAACTTCTTGCAAGGGAAAAAATTCAACTCCAATGGGGCAGTCCAAATAGCCTTCAAAGATTTTATTGATTTCTGTCCGAATGGTTTTTTTAGTAAAAAAATCACTTGACAAGCGATATTATTGTCATATTGATACGCGTCTTTTTGTGGTTTTAATTCAAGGAAATATTCTGTTCAAAACTATAAATGAATTATGAAAAGAGATAATTACTTTTTTGGATGTTTGGATTTTTTAAATCACGATCTATATCTTCATAAAGCACATCGCCACCTACCTCTTCATTGTGAACTATTTTAGTTTACTTAAGAGAAATAATGGCCGCTTGTCAAGTGACACCACCCCGCCCTGCCCTGCAAACCTTACTCACCCGTTACTAGGTAGCCCCCATGTTTAACTTTTACTGCTCGGGTTATTTCTTATTTCTTACACTATTTTATACTGATAGTGAAAAATCTCCCCCCTCACTAAATACTTGGAATCTTGCCTTAGTTTTCGTTTATTAATAATGTGGCTTAGGTTTAATTTAACACTAGCTACCCCGACACACGTTGTTCTGGCTAAACTATGAACCGCAACTTTTCCAAAATTTCTCGGCGTTTAAACCTTCCCTGAACTTCCACAATTATTTCAAGGCCAAAATTATCCAAATAGGTCCAGCCGTTCTCTTAGCGAGACACAGGTTTTAGAAACAAACATAAAAGAAGACTATAATCTACATTAGGTAATCAACTAATCACGCATCGCGACGCAAACTGAGACAACGACATCTACATACCGAACGGTCGCAGCGCTGTGAATTATGATATTAGTATTTTCTAACACTAAAGCTCGATCGTTTTCCGACAAACCTGGAATAGTAAAAATATCATAAGTAACATTTATTTAAATGTTATTTTAAATAATTTAAATAATTTTCATTGTATTAAAAATGTAATTTACGTAATAATAGCGTGCGCAGGTAGCGTTTACCTTATTTAGAAATCTAGATGTAAATTTTGATTGGAAATTCAATTGTTTAGGATTGTCTTACATACCTAGACGCTGTTCGATCATATTTCCAGGCACGACCGTCACTTTGGATTGAAATATTCCCCTTCTTTCATTCCTGAGCCGATCGAAGCACTGAAGATTTTTTGAAAACTTTTTAGTTTTCCAGTTCATGCTACATACGGCAGTATAGACAATATATTATAATAATATAATTATTACTTACGGAGCTTTTGTACAGTTCTGCGATTCGTTTTTCCGGAGAAATTCCTTTCTTATCTCTCACAAAGACGTAGATTTGTTTCAAATCTGGACATGAGTAAAGAAGCTTTTCTATTAGCAACTTTCCTAAAAAACCTGAAAAACATAAGTGTGCTTTGATCATAATAATTCAAGGGAGCATGATGCGTAGGTGGAGCCCGAAATTCTAAAGTAAAGCAAGAAATGCACAAATCACAATGGAGTGAATTTTATTTAAGAAAATTAATCCGATTTCTAAAAACGGATCATTTTTATGCTTTGGTTGAATTTAAAGTAATAAGTAATTTTTACTATTTAATTAACAATTTCAAGCCTAAAATATTACGAAACGCTCACTTGTTAGTGGTTACCTCCCTGAAATAATATAATTAAATAAGACTTATTATATATTTTTTATTATTTATTCACCTGTGCCGCCGGTGATGAAGATTGTCTTCCCTCTGTAGTACTCGACAATTGTGGGCCCACCACTTAGATCTTGTTCTTCAGAGAACTTCATTTTTTCTAAGTTAAATAATAGTTTAAAAAAACTAAAAAAACACGCTTAGAAAATTTTTATCGGGTTATTGCATTGTAATCGGCCCTTAAGACGTGTGCAAAGTTTCAAGTTGATCAGACGTCTAGAAACCGGTGAAAATTAGGCTCAAAGATTCCGTTACATACAGATACATACAACCCGAGCTATCAAAAGCGTGTTAAAAATATAAGAGGATAACAATAATAATCATAGCTCCCCACACTGATTTCGCGTAACCCAGTGGGACGGATAACCGACATGACTGGCGAGAGATCAGGCGCAGGTCCAACTTTTAACATGCCCATCCGACGCATGGATCATTTTTCTTGTTAGACAATCAGGTGATCAGCCTGCATTGTCCTAACTAAACTTGGAAACAATATTTTTTGTTGTTCCTATGCGAGAATCGAACCGTCGACCTCCGAGTCGAGAGCCAAGCTCTAAACCACTGGACCACGGACCAAGAGGATAACAATATTCAGTTCAGAGTTCACCTACTTCTTTACCCGACTTCGCGACTCAAAGTGGTAATGTATTCAATTCTATTAATCAGCCTATGTATGTATGTATGTGGGCTTGTACTTTTGTGGCACTACGACTGTGCGATTTTGGACGCCATATTGTGAAAAAGAAAAAAATTAAAATCGACGAACCATGTCAAGTGGGGTATCGTTGAATAGTAATTTAAAAATAATATTTAGGTTTGTCACATCGTTTTTCAATCAGAATTACCGTTTAGGATCTATTACGATTTAAATTTGGTAAGTAACTTACGTAAAGTAGGTACTTACAGGCGTTTAGACATAACTTATATACACAGCACCATGTCAATATAAGTTCTGTCTAAACGCCTATGCTGACTATGAAACAAACAAGAAGTGTAAAATTAAATAAAAACCTGACTGCGTAGAAACTAAAAAGAAAACAATAAAGTCTAATAGTCGACACTTTTGTTGTTGAAGTCGTTACGTTCCTCGTTACGTTACAATAAAGTTTGTATGTGTATGTCAATCACGAAACTATTTAAATGGTAGGTATAGTTATTCAATAATATACGATAGATTAAAGAAATATGACCAGATAGACAGCTACATAGTGAACTGTAGGTATATTAGATTGCACTTCTACAAGTGTGACGTATCTACAATGAGGGTGTTTGATATTTTTTCTGATCCAACGCACACAAAGCGTCATCTGATGTCATAAGTGGTATCAAAATCGGTCAATAAGAATTTTCGATTATTATATAAGAATATTACATACAAACAATATGAAACAAAAATGTGGTTATCTATTGTGCTGCGTGTATCAAAAATAATAGAATAAATAAAAATACCACGTGTTTTACCTATCCTGAAGATAATAAGAGCTAAGTAAATATTATTTCAATTTCTAGGAGATGTCTTACTTTATTATAAGAGCGTCCATGACGTCCATGACAACTGGACCCCCTCTGAATCACACGCGTGATCGTGCAGGTTCGATGCCGGGTTGTGGTGTATACTTTTTACCAATTAGACTTTCTCAATAACCGTATACTGACGCTAGACTTTTTAATTTTGTTTAATTTACCCCCATATTCTGGCATTTCTAACTATATGGGATAGAAACTTGTAAGTTTCCATGTTGATAGATCATGCTAAAAACTCTTTAGAAAAATTATTTTGAGCGAAATTGGACAATAACTTTTATATTAATTCAAAGAAAATGTAGTGCGCTTTGCTAGATAAGGAACCCTCCATAGACATGGTCTTGATTAGGTAAGCTTTTTATTTATTTAATTATTAATGAATATTCTATGAGGACACACAACACTTTACTAGAGGAAAACCATGCTAGCTTAAATATTTTATTCTACAATTACTGTTTATTTAAAATAAGTTACGTAGACATCCGTGTAATAATTTATCAAATTGGTGTCTAGTAAAACTAAAGAAGAAGGGACAAAACGTCCCCTCCCTTGTAGCACTACAAGACTACAATTACCAAAATTTCAACCCTTTCATTTGATATATATCAAATGAAAGGCTTGAAATTTTGGTAATTTTAAATCTATGTCGAAAAATCCATGGGAAAAAAAGTTATCGAAGGTTCAAATTTAAAAAAAAATGTAAAAGAAATCATCCTACATTTATTGCACCATTTCATAGTTTTGCTAGTAAGGAATTAATTTTTAAGACGTAAGGGAGATAAAAATAAGGGAATCAAAAAAGTGAAATTTTAGGAAAGTCTTATATGAAACTGCATCATATTTTGAAGAAATGTATGGGAGAATAATATAATGCTAAAAATGAGCTTTTTTCGTATACCATTACTTTTCAGAAATTGTTTCTTACTTACATTATCGAATGGGGCAATGATGATTTTTTCAAAATCAACGGGTTCAAACCCTAAAAGACTATGCACATTAAAAGAAAAAGGTTCGGTTCAAAGGTATCAACTGAGGCGAGCGGAGCCAACGCGAGATTACTTATAAAAGCAGTTAAATTTTGAGAAAATTCTATGTTGCCTGTGCCTGAAGAAAAAAACTGTAAAAATTTTAGCTACCTACTAGCACAAGACAAAAGTACGAAGCGTTCGTTAATTGTTTTTAATTTAATTATCGGGTAAAAAAGGAAAAGTTGAGAATATTAGTAGCGCCCAAAACTACTTTAATGCTTACAATTTTAATGTCACTTATTCCCGTGCACTAAAAAATAATTATTACAATAACACATTATATACCTTATAGAGAATGGTGAAATTATTACACCAGAATATATTATAAATAAACAATTGGCAAAATAATATAACACTGTACTGTACAATTACGAAGTATTTTTATTAGACTGGTGGCTTAACTTTTTGTACAATTGGATATCTTATAAATATATATTTATATTCACTTTTATATATGCACGCATAAAAAACGTAATCGTATGTAAATAATATCACATTCTTGTTATATAATTCTTAGTCTAAGCGCTTGGAGCTTTTTATTATTAAACAAAGCAAAATTGCACGAAGAGTATGAAATAAATATTATTGTCTAAATAATTCCCCTTTTGAATTCGGCTAAAACTTTTACCATTTCTCTAATCTTGAATCTAATAATATATTGTTTGGGCTGGTGCCGACTTCAAAATTATTAAGATTGTGTAGAGAAATAGTAACAATTTTAGTTGAATTTAAAAGGGGAATTATTTGGACGATAAGATTTTTTTTGTGTACTTTTGTTTGGGAAGTCGGTTTAATTTTTTGTTTGAAAATAATATTTTTTCCATTTTTAGTCATATTTGTTATATGATTATTAACACATCTTAAGAACTTTTAAAATATACTTTCGAATGTATAATTGAATACGCGCCAAGCTTCCATTAGGTATTGTATATAATATGACGATGATGATGATTACTGTAAGTTACATAATGGCATATGCTTGTGTTACACACTCATTTATAATATCTTCCCCGTTTTATTTTTTTTAATGATAATATTTTAGTCATGATTTTAAATGACATCGATGCTTGTGACGTCTGTCAAATGTTTTAGACACTTGACAGACTTTATGTCATTCATGTCAGTCAAAAAACTAAGGTGATTTCATGAGAACGGCCATCACTTCTGAACGAGCCACCTTCAAGGAAAGACAGGTTAGTAAGACTTGTTGATTATTGTAACAATCCAGTTTACGTTAAGTAACTTGGTGATGATGTTAAATTCGAATTATGTATTAGTTGAATTATTTTATTTGTGGAAAGTTGGTGATTGAATGTACTTAATTAGCTATGTATATTAAAATCATAAATATCAAATAAATCTCATAAAGTGATACGTGATCCTTTGATTTTACTCCCTTCTGAGTCTTTCTCAACATCTCAGAAGCGGGATATGAACCGCGAAAGTAAATTTCGTGTCACGTACCACGCCACAAAGGGTAGGTAGATAATTTTTTTTTTTCTCTTTTGCGTTTGGTATTTCTTCTCATTAATATTATTATTTTTATGCATTTGAGTAAAATAAATGGTCATCAGTGCAAAATACTATTTGACAAATAGATTTAAACCGTTCCTCATGCATATTTCAATGCCAGATTGCTGATGAATCTGGATTAAATAAACTAGTCGTTTTATAATAAAATACACGTTTATTCTAAACATGTAATCATAGCTTTGTATAATAATAGTTCAAATCCTTATTAGGGTCGATGATTTATAAGATGTAAAGAGATGAAAATCGTTCCTAACTTTTCTTATACGCCATTTTTTTTATAAATTATTTTCTACCACCTTTATTTTCAATTGTTTCATTAACTTATTTTTGCTTTTACAATTATACAAGCCACTTGCTAATGAACGTACTTGAATTAGGTACATTCGAAATTCAGTATGATTACCGATACAAAATACTTTTTTTAAAACAATAGAAAACTATTGGTTTTATTTGATTATTTTAATGCATTCTAAAATAGATTATGAAATTAGATGTTGCTCAATTTTTATTATGAGATTATTTAATTTTAGAATATTTAAATTTAAATTTAATTTAAATATAAATATGAATTTATAGGATTTAAGTGACGTAAACACATACTCACACAATCGTTTTGAGTTTCAGAAAATGAGTGACCGTGAAATCAATGTGAGCCCCCGCCGTGATCCGAGCCATGCGCGCACGTCGGCTAGACCACGCTACGTCAACCGGCGGGATAGTACGCGGATGCGAAGCCGCAGCCGAGCGGGAAATTGGCGTGACGGTGGCGGGCGGAGCAGAAGCCCGAACCGTTCGCGTTCTTCGCACTACCGTGAACAAAGAATCTCCCAAGAAGAAGAAAGACTTAAGGTACTTGAAAATGAGATACGTAGGGTGCGTAAGCGTTTGAGTGAGCATAATGAATCAGACCGAAGGTCTACGACACCTAAACAAAGAAGAGGTGGTAGTAAAGCACCACATCCTAATAATTATGATCATGGACGTTCTCTTGTTACGCCATTAAATAAACCAGATGAGGCTTCACCGATAAAGGATAGGCATGGCTACTTAATTGAAGAATTTTTAAATATACTAAAAGCAGGGACAGGGAATCGTGAATCGTTTTCTAGTTCGGTACTTGCAAATGTCATTCCTGAATTCGATCCACTTGTGAAAGAACAGACTGTTAACGTTTGGATAGATAAAGTAGACGAGTGCGCGGAAATTTATAATTGGAGCGATAAACAAACTATTCACTATGCCCTGCCCAAGCTTAGTGGTATTGCTAAGACTTGGTACCAGGGACTACCTTCTATTAAGCATACTTGGCTCGAGTGGAAAACGATGTTAAGAGAGTCGTTTCCAGCGACTGAGAACTATGCGGAATTATTGACCGAAATGCTTAATAGACGGGTACGCTCTGGTGAATCTTTAGAATTATATTATTTTGCTAAGGTTAATTTACTTAATAGATGCAAGATATTTGGAAAGCAAGCAGTAGACTGCCTTCTTTATGGGGTTGATGATAGAGGCGTTCGTTTAGGTGCCCAGGCGGCTAAATTTGATAAACCAGAAGACGTTTTAGAATTTTTCAAAACTATTAAGTCCCAAAACCGCAATCAATTAGAATATAATAATAATAGAGATAATAGAGACAGGCGACAATATAATTTATCGGCCACTAATTCTAGGGCAACGGAGAATATTACCAGAAATAACGGCAATAGTACACACTCCAAGGGTCCGGTTAGGTGTTTTAATTGCCAGGGTGTCGGACATCCTAGTTTTAAATGTCCTAAGCCTTTAATAAAATGTACCGTCTGCAATTATTTAGGTCACGAAGGATTAAATTGTGTAAAAGCTAAGGGTGGCACCGCGCCCATGGACAAAAACGTATTAGAGGTGAGGGAATCTGAAAATACAAGTAGAAAATATAAACTACCTATCTTGATAAATGGTATGACTACTGTATGTCAAGTAGATTTAGGAAGTGAGGTTACACTTATTCGTGAAACCGATGCGGCGGGCTTAGGTTTAAAGTGGGAACCGATAAATGGACCGCGTTTAAGGGGACTAGGAAACATACCGTATTTGCCTTTAGGTCGCACAACAACTAGCGTTGAAATACAAGGTATACGTGAGCATGATATTGAAGTTTACATCGTTGATGACAAATTAATAAATTGCAACATTTTACTAGGGCATACATTTACAGAAAGACCTACAGTTAAAATTATAAAAACCCCTAATGATTTAAAATTTCAACGAGTTGAACATGAACATGACACGAAATTACAGTTACGTTTAGCTAATGACGTTGATATTAAAGTAGGAGAGATGAAAGCTGTTACTGTTTATTCAGATATTGCATGTGATGGATACATCTATGTTAATGGGTCGATACGTGGGAATATAGGACAAGAGTATTATCTTTTGCCCGGTGAGTATCAAATAAAAGAATCAAACTGTCAACTGTTAATCCAGAGTGTAAGCATGAACTCCATAAGGCTTAAAGGTAATACTCTTCTGACGCGGGCTAAGTTTATAGGATTATATAAGGACGTTATGAGAATAGTTAATGATAATATAAACATTTTACCTGTTACTCCTAACTACGGCTCACAGCTAACAGAGCAACAGATGCATAAATGTCACAATTTACTTACAGAATATAAAGATTGCTTTTCTACGGGCATGCACGATCTTGGCTTCACGAACGTAGCAGAGATGGAGATCCATCTCATTGACACCAGCCCTGTTGTTTATAGGCCATATCGTATGGCATACTCGGAACATAAACTAGTCCAAAACATGGTAAGTGATATGGTAGAGCACGGAATTGTTCGAGAGTCAAGCTCCCCTTTTGCCAGTCCAATAGTACTGGTTAAAAAGAAATCTGGCGAAAAACGTCTTTGCGTTGACTACCGTACTCTAAATAGTCGCACAAAACGTGACCAATACCCACTGCCTAGAATAGATGATTTGTTGGATCAATTGTCTGGACAATCTCTATTTACGTCGTTAGACTTGGCCTCGGGATATCACCAGATACCTATAGCTGAACAATCACGCGAGAAAACTGCGTTTGTAACGCCAGACGGGCAATTCGAATACAATCGCGTACCGTTTGGACTAGCAAATGCTCCAGCAGTGTTCCAAAGAGTTATCCATAAAGTCCTTAATAAGTCCAAGGTAGGATATGTAGTTATTTATATGGACGATATCCTAATACCCTCCAGGTCGTTTGAAGAAGGCTTGCAACGACTTGAAGAGGTTCTTAAACTTTTAAGGGAGGCCGGTCTTACTTTAAAAATGGAGAAATGCCACTTCTTTCAAGAAAAGATATATTTTCTAGGATTTGAGATAGATAGAAAGGGTGTTAGACCAGGAGTCGCAAAAACTGAAGCAGTAGCCAAATTTTCTGTTCCACAAAATCAGCATGAGGTTAGAAGGTTTCTTGGACTTGCGAGTTTCTTTAGGAGATTTGTTAAGGGATTCGCGTTGATTGTCAGACCCTTGACAAATCTTTTAAAGAAAAATGTGCCCTGGCATTGGGGTGATGATGAAGCTAATGCCTTTGAAAATATAAAGAAATTTCTCTCAGAAAGGCCCATACTTGCTATTTATGATCCCCACGCAGAGACTCAATTGCACACTGACGCCTCCAAGTTTGGGTTGGCCGGAATATTGTTGCAAAGGAAAGAATCCAAACTATGGCAACCCGTAGCCTATTATAGTCGGCAAACTCAAGCGGACGAAATGAAACTTCATTCGTTCGAACTTGAGACCCTTGCAGTAATCTGTGCCTTGAGCAAGTTTCGCTCGTACCTAATTGGCATCAAGTTTACCATAATAACGGACTGTAACGCGCTTCGTACAACTTTTACTAAGAGGGACCTTATACCACGCATATCTAGATGGTGGATCCAGTTTCTTGAATATGACTGCACCATTGAATACCGACCGGGTGAGAGGATGTCTCATGTAGACGCTCTCAGCAGGAGCCCAGTGTCAGTGGATCCAGAACCTATACATACATTAGATGTTCTTGCGATCACTACTGAGGACTGGATTTCGACAGTGCAGTCTTCTGATGAAGAAATTAAACGGCTCAAGGAAATCCTAGAAGACCCAAACACTCCCAACGTCACAAAAATTTATAAGGAATATACCGTTAAGAACGGTCGAGTGTTTCGTCTTCTAGAAAATGGTGACACAAGGTGGGTTGTCCCAAGAGGCGTTAGGTGGCAGCTTATGAGAGCAAATCATGATGACGTGGGCCATTTTGGTTTCGAGAAGACGATGGAGCGCGTACGGTCCAAATTTTGGTTCCCGAAAATGAGTAGGTTTGTGAAGAAATACGTGACTGCTTGTCTTGAGTGTGCTCACCACAAACTACCATCTGGATCGAAAGAAGGACCATTGCATCCTATACCTAAAATTGATATCCCCTTCCACACACTACATGCCGACCATTTAGGTCCATTTTCACGTAGCAAACGGGGTCACACTTATATATTGGTTGTGGTCGACTCATTCACGAAATTTGTAAGCCTAACTCCCGTAAAGAGCACGCGCACTAAGGAATCTATAAAAGCGCTACGTACACTGTTTAGTTTCTTTGGTTCTCCCACACGTTTGATAACAGACAGAGGTACGAGCTTTACGAGTAAAAAGTTTAAATTGTTTATAAGGTATATTGGCGCAAAGCATATTCTTAACGCTGTTGCAACGCCGCGAGCAAATGGGCAGGTGGAGCGGTATAACCGTACAATTCTAGCTGCCCTTGGCTCAATGGTTCATGGCAAAGACAAGAACTCGTGGGATGAGCTTCTTCCGGATCTCCAGCTAGGTATTAATACCTCTATTCATGATGTGACGAAAAGGACACCTACTGAACTCTTATTCGGTAAAAATGTAGCAAATCCAGCATTGGGATTATTAAATGACGTAGATAATGATATTACTACCGGTAGGCAAACGATAGAAGAAATTAGAGTAGGAGCTAGTGAAAGGTTAAAACGATATGAAGAGTTAATGAAAGAGCGGTATGACAAAAGAAAAAAAGTTAGTAGGATTTATGCGGAAGGTGACTTGGTTAGGATAGTTAGAAACGTTGTTACGGAGCCAGGTCAGTCTAAAAAGTTAGAAGCTAGATGTAGAGGACCTTATAGAATTAAAAAGATTTTACCAAACGATAGGTTTCTTGTAGAGGATACACCTTTGACCAAAAAGGGGTCTAAATACGAAGCGGTAGTGGCTATAGACAAGGTTTATCCGTGGCTTAGTTTCGGGAGTACTGCTGCTTGCTCTTCGAGTGACGATAATGACGACGATAGCGATGATGAGGTAGCCGAAAATACATAATAACAATTCCCGATGTGTATTATGATACTTTTATACTTATAATACTTATTAGGAGCAAAAGTGAGTATATAATATTCGTATGTTATTTAAATAAAAGTGATGTTTTTATGTGACTTAAATTAATGAATATAAGTAAATATATAAGTAAAGATGATACAATAGAGAAAAGAATCTGTACTGATTTAAGTAAAAGGTTAAATTGAAGTGATAACCTAATAGTATGCGATTAAACCACTAAAGTTGTTGAAGGTTAAGGAACTCTTGTAAAAGTGAAAAAGGATTGGAGAATGAGTGAATAAAATTACTAGTGAATGAGTGAGGGTGATTTTAAGCCGGGCATGATTGACATACGAACTTGTCGCCCATGAGTGGCTTAAATCATCGTAGTTGTATGAGTTGAGAGTGAAGGAAGTAACTCCTAACCATATAACTATAATTAAGAAAGTGAGGGTGTTTTTGAGCCGGGCATGAGTGGCGTACGAACTCGCCGCCCAGGAGTGGCTCATGGCATCGTGGTTGCTTTGCGATTGTGAAGGAAGTAACAGTTGCAAAGTTATCCATATTTAAGTTCAGTGTTATAATAAAACAAAACTTTATTATTTAGATGAAGCTAATTTTAGCATAATATTTTATAATAATATTTAAAGATAAAGATTACATTTATAAATAATAGTACTAATTTATGTTCAAAATGATGTTTAAATATAATGAGATACAGTTTTTTTTTTTTTTTCTCTTCCATAATTACAGGAAGTTAAGTTTTTATTAAAATTAGATAGTAAATGTTGTGAAATGTATTAAATGAAAATAATATTCTAGCAGTATAACTAACTTAGAACGAAGAGACTCGTTCCTAAAGGATGGCCGACTGTTACACACACATTTATAATATCTTCCCCGTTTTATTTTTTTTAATGATAATATTTGGTATTAGTCATGATTTTAAATGACATCGATGCTTGTGACGTCTGTCAAATGTTTTAGACACTTGACAGACTTTATGTCATTCATGTCAGTCAAAAAACTAAGGTGATTTCATGAGAACGGCCATCACTTCTGAACGAGCCACCTTCAAGGAAAGACAGGTTAGTAAGACTTGTTGATTATTGTAACAATCCAGTTTACGTTAAGTAACTTGGTGATGATGTTAAATTCGAATTATGTATTAGTTGAATTATTTTATTTGTGGAAAGTTGGTGATTGAATGTACTTAATTAGCTATGTATATTAAAATCATAAATATCAAATAAATCTCATAAAGTGATACGTGATCCTTTGATTTTACTCCCTTCTGAGTCTTTCTCAACACTTGCAGTTCTTTAAACAATGTCGAAATTTGCGTATCTTTAAAGATCCTTCTTACGCTTGAGTGGTGATAATAATAATACAGCAACAATTGTGATATTCTCCTTTATTGGTGGATTTTGGTTTATATGAGAGATATGCTTAACACAGATACGTATTACATATGAGAGATGCTTAACACAGATACGTCTACACTATATTGGCTAACTAAAATAAACTAACTATAGGCTGTGCTTGTAACATCTGTCACTAAGACATTGATATTTCTACTTTTTATTACTACTATATTATGCAACAATAATGTATGCAAATAATTAAACATTAAAATATACTCCAACGGCCAACAGTTATGAAAAATAAGACAAAAAAAAACATACAAAGTCCACTTATTAACTACTGTGGGGGGGACGCCTAGATTATCTAGGTCTACAGGAAGGAATCGAAATAAAGGGAATGTTAATGTCAAAGGAATTAAAAGGATACTGGGAAAGTCGGGGAAAAATAGTAGGGTGAATGCGGTCAGGCGCCGGAGTGTGGCAGTTGGACCCCAAAAGGATGTGATTTTGGGTCAGTGCCTCTTCGTCTTCTGGTCTCACGGCCACATGGGAGAGGCCGCGAGTTCACGATGTTCTCGACCTCCACCAAGAGGCTATGGATGGTCTTGTCGCTGGGATGCTTCTCGTGCAGCGTGACCTTCGTGACGTAGGCCTTCTTTGACACTCCGCACCAGTTGTTACCAGGCGCCGCCCATGAAGGGAGTGGCGGGGGGAATGAACCATCATTTAATGCGGCGGGCGTTGACCTCGCTCTCGAACTCTTGCCAGGATTCCTTCAGCTCCTTCTCCGCCACCTTGAAGCACGTCGCGTTGTCTGTCCACAGTTCTGTTGGCTGCCCTCGCCTCGCGATGAACCTTCTCAGTGCGGCTATGGCTGAGCCCGCGCTGAGCGATGTTACCACCTCCAGATGAATGGAACGCAGGTAAGGCAGGTGAAGAGAACCACCTTCCACTTTTTCTTATAGCGTCAGACCGTCATCTCGAGCGGCCCGAAGTAGTCGAACCTGGTGAAGGAGAATGGGCGCGAATTATTTAGCTTTTAAAAGTCTTTACATGCAGGTAATTATTAGTATAAAGTACAATAAAATATATGAATAGAATATTTATATAATATTGTTATTAATTTAGAAGCTTTATTAATTTGAATGAATCTTATCAATGTTTGCTTGCTATCTATACCTATATAGCTAAAAGTTTCAGAGATATAATTAATTGAATTTAATTAAATTTGGTCCACTGAATGATGTTTTATTAATAAATTTTTATAAGTAAAAATTCATTTTATCTATAATCGTCACATAAATGTATAATTAATGTGATATAAATTAGTAGCATTAATAATCGTCAATTCATTTTATCTATAATCGTCACATAAATGTATAATTAATGTGATATAAATTAGTAGCATTAATAATTGTCAATTCATTTTATCTATAATCGTCACATAAATGTATAATTAATGTGATATCAATTAGTAGCATTAATAATCGTCAATTTATTTTATCTATAATCGTCACATAAATGAATAATGAATGTGATATCAATTAGTAGCATTAATAATAATCGTCATCGCTTAGACTATGTTGTCAACCTTGTAATATTTAAATAAACTATTGTTTATTTTAAGTATGCATGAACCTAGTAAAGTTTTTACCGTTCCCTAGTTTTGCATATTACAAAATACAAACCAGGGCCGTCTTTACCTGGGGGTGCAAGAGGTGCGGTGAACCAGGCGCGGAGCGCCCGGGGGCGCCTGTCGAGCGCTGAATTTTGAACTTAACGCCGCACAGTTTAAAAAAAAAAAACAGAAAAAAAAATTGTCATCAAAAATAATATATTTTTACTTTTATTACGCTTTCGGCGCTTGTCATGTAACCGTATTACTACACTACGTACACAAATACCAATTTTATTTAATACAACACGCGCGCGGCATATTCTTTAATACATTGAGAGTGTATGTATGTACGTTTGACACGTTGCCGCCTGGTCACCCGCACTTAATGCAAAATGATCTCAAAGTCAATAGAGTATATTATGTATAAGTTAGTTTGAAATGGGCCCGTGGTGCGGCACCCGTGCGTCTGTCATAGGCGAGTAATTGCGCCCTTTGACATTGCCGCCTTGAAGTAAAATGATCTCTAAGTTAATAAAGTGTTAGTTCATTCATTTGAAATGGGCGCGAGGCGCAGTACCTGTACGTCTGTTGCGTCCTTTGACATAGCCGCCCGGGCGCTCGCACTTAAAGAGAAATGATCTCCAAATCACTACAATTAGGTGTAAGTTTATTTGAACTTACAGCGCGGCGCGCGGCATTCAATTTTATTTTTAAGTATTAGTGTTAGAACTTGGAGTCTGATACATTACAATCATTATCATCACATCCAATGACGTCTTCGCCATTAGGGCACACGGAGCATGTGCCCCTATTGTTACGGGTGAAATTAAAAATAAAAAAAAAGTTTCTCCGTGACAATATATATATTTAAAAAAAGGAAAAAATAGGGGTCGTGGGCAGAAGGCCGTATGGTCTGGACTAGCCTCTTGGTGTCAAGGTAGTGGTAAGGGGCTTTAATCCAAGTGGGAACTTAGCTGAGGATCCAGCTGTCTAGCACGTGGCGGATGCGAGCTAGGGCTACAACTCCTGGAAGCTTCTCCGTCACCGCTGCGTCCGTTCGTCGTAGATAGATCGTCTCAGAAAAAAAAAATCCCCGTCCAACGACTATCAGCACTCTGAACTCCAGCTAGATATAAGTCCTTTTAATTGGTGCCTCGAATGCTGTAGTTGGCGGTGTTTCGTGCCCCAAACCAAGTTCCTGGAATAATCACGGTAATGTGTCGGTAGGAGTCCTCCGGTCCTACAGCCAGCGCGATTTCAACCCCAAACGATCAAAAATCACGGGCTGTGTGACCATTACAAAGGTAGGCAAAATAAAAAAGATAAGATGATATTTAGGACCCAATATGATACAAACATCGTAACATTTTAATAGTGCTAGATTGGAAAGACGAAACTACAATTGAGCACGTGGTATGGCCAATCAAATAATTGACAACTAATTTACCAAGATGATAGTTTACATGAAAGAATAATGCGTTTTAATACAAGCATGATTTTCCCAAATATTCACAACACAGATACACTAAATTACTCACCGTGATACACGGGATTAAGAATTAAAAGATACTGGAAAAACTTCAACAATAAAAATCCTTCTTCTTCTAGCAGGAGGAAAAAAAGGCCCTGTCATCTCGCGACAGTCCTTATATACTCCTACTGACAATGTTTTTTTTTAACTGACAACTAGCGGTAATGCATAATCCAACTGCCACAATAAAGAGATATTGGAGATGAAGCTCTAGTTACAAAACCTTTGCCAATAGATGGCGTCGTCTAACATAATTTAGTTATTAAAGTTAGCAATAACAGCCAATAGATGACGCTAGGAGCGTCGTTATAAGTTATATTAATGCGTTAAAATGTAGCTATGCTACATATCCCCCCCTGTTACCGAAGGATTTTGACTGATCACAGGAAAAATCCAGAAACAGCTACAAAAGAAGTTAACTTGTTAAAAAAAAAATTGAAAAAAGAAAAAAAAACTACGACGATTGAGGTTAAATGCTAGTCTTGTATCTAACGCGCAAACAACCGACAACCTTTCATACTACGATTCACACTATAGTCATACATCCCATACATACATCCACTTTCATTATTGCATCCCGAACCAAATAATAAGATCCGAGACGCCCTAACATGCGAGTATTGTTTTCCATAAAGAGGAAAACAACACAAGTCGAAGATAATGATGTACACAGCTATAACGTTATACGACAAGATAACGAACAGCGTCTGAATAAAGCGCGAAACTACTAGCCTTCCTACAATAGTTAACCAACTATTTTGATAAAATTGGTAGCTTAAGGTCTTTCAAATGCCAGGCACCAAGATCTTTGCCTTGCATGTCTTGCAAAACGTAAACTAACGGAGAACGTTTACCTACAATTTTACATTTTACAAATTTAGGAGCCAACTTTTTGCTAAAATGTTTCTCCTTGTCGCTGAGAAAATAAGTTCTCTTAAAAACTACATCACCAACGTTAAATTCAGCAGGCTTTCGTCTTAAATTATATTGAGCAGTGCTCTTAACATGAGCTTGCCAAAGACGCATCTGAACGCTGTCAAACAAAGATGACATACACCCCAAATTTTCGGCGTAGGCGTCACGAGGCGAAAACACGAGGTCTTTTATACTGTCGGTATCTAGGTAGTGAGTACCGCAAGACACTAGTTCCCTACCATAAACTAAGAAAGATGGTGTAAAACCGGTTGCCTCATTCACCGAGTTGTTGATGGCGAATTGTATTTCGGGTATATGTACATCCCATGACCTATGGTCTTCTTCCACGTAAGTCGAAATACAAGTGATAATAGTCCTATTGTAGCGTTCGACCGTATTTACCTGAGGGGTATAACGCGGTGTTAAGTAAACTTTAGGTATATTATATTTTTTTAAAAACCTATTAGTTTCGTTACTAACGAACTGAGGGCCATTATCCATTATAATAGTTTGTGGTACACCATGCACCAAGAAAACACTATCTTCTAAAAATTTAATTATGATATCGGATGTAGCACGTTTCATAGGAAAGATAAGGCAAAATTTTGAAAAGCAACAAGTTATAACTAAAATAAAATTATTACGTTTTCTAGTAGTAGGTAATGGTCCCATTATGTCAACAGAGATGACTTGAAATGGTCGAGAGCATTCTTTAGGGCGACCCATTTCACCTAAAACTTTATGATTTTGAGACTTATACTGTAGACATTTAGAACACTTAGAAATGTAAGTGACGACATCGCGATACATATTAGGCCAAAAGTAGTTAAGTGCGAGCCGTCTATAAGTTTTAAAAATTCCCATGTGACCAGCAGTGGGCTCATCATGGTTAGCACGAATAATTTCTTCGCGAAAATCTTTAGGAACTACCTCTTTCCAAGAAAATTCAGAAGTTAAGTTATGTTTATTTTTAGAAAGCCTAAACAATCTATTATCTTTAATCGTAAAATTTGGAAAAGAAGATGGCGTGTTATTGCAACCGTTAAAAATATTAAGATACCAGGTATCAGCGCCGGTATAGTTTGTCCAAGTAGAAATTGCGTTGATGTTAACCGCTCGAGACAAAGCGTCTGGTATAACGTTATCACAGCCTTTCCTATGTTTAATTTCGAAATTAAATTCGGAAAGTCTGACACACCAGCGAGCTAGCCTACCAGTGGGGTTGGACAAAGACAAGAACCATTTAAGAGCACTGTGATCAGTATAAACTGTAAACTTTTTACCGTTCTCTAAATAACAACGCCAGTGTTCTAAAGCTACTAAAACTGCTAACGTCTCACACTCAGTAATCCCATAAACTTTCTCCTGTTTAGTTAAGGAGCGACTCATGTACGCGACAGGGTGTTCTTTTCCTTCGAACTTCTGGGTGAGCATGGCCCCAATACCATAGCTACTGGCGTCCGTATGAACCTCAAAGGGTTCATTGTAATCGGGACAGCGCAGTACTGGCGCGGAGACCAAGCTCTCCTTAAGTTTATTGAACGCCAAGTCCGCCTCAGAAGTCCACTCGAAAGGAGGGGCATTCTTACGTGTAGACGTTAGTTTATTTAAGGGCCCTGCCAGAGTACTAAAATTAGGCACAAACCTTCTGTACCAAGTGGCAGTACCAAGAAAACGTTTTACACTTTTCCTACAAGTAGGTGTAGGAAAATTTATGATCGCGGCGACCTTATCAGGATCAGTACGAAGACCGTTGCCGTCGATTACATAACCTAAATATTTAAGTTGAGACCGAAAAAATTTACACTTTTCAAATTTTACAGTCAAATTAGCTTCCTTGAGGACTTGAAGAACCCTCAAAAGAGTAGCTACGTGTTCATTATAATCCTCACTAATAATAACTATATCGTCTAAATAACAAAATGTTTTATGACCAAAGTTACCAAATAAAGCATCTACTAAACGCTGCTGCGTAGCAGGTGCATTCGTCAAACCGAAAGCCATGCGTTTAAAACGAAACATTCCGCGACCCGGAACATAAAAAGCAGTCTTATCGCGATCAGACTTATTAATAGCAGTCTGCCAGAAGCTGTTAGAAAGGTCAATAGTACTTAGGTAACGAGCGTCGCGTAAGCTGTCTAAAATTTCCGAAATGTACGGTAAACTATAAGCGTCTTTTTTAGTGACAGAGTTTAACTTACGACTATCTAAACAAAATCTAAATTCGCCAGTATTTTTCTTAGGCACCACTAATACAGGAGAGCTCCAAGCAGATTGGCACGGCTCGATGACGTCCATAGCCAACATTTCGTCAACTTGTTCAACTAAAATACGTTGTTTTTCAGGCGACATCCTATAATAACGTTGACGGATAGGTAACGCATCGCCTGTATCAATTTTATGAGTGATAAGAGAAGTTAAACCTAAACCTTTCTCTTCAAAAGAAATAGAACGAAATTGTTTTATTATGTCGTCGGCTACCGAGCGCTCAGACGAACTCAAATTTTCATAGCCGTTAATGGCCGGCTGGGTCACCTGATGAGAAGTGATTTGTTCGGTAGCCGTACTAGAATTAATAGAATTTAAATATTTAGGACAAAGTTTAAAAATACGCCAGAAGTCAATACCTAAAATGAGGTTAGAAGTAACCTGAGGTACTACGTATAATTTTAAAATATGAAATTGATCTTCAAAACGAATAGGTAAGTTTATATAACCTATAGACTTTAAGCATTGACCGCCCGCGGCGAAAATTGAAATATTATTATCATCATTATTGATAGGATAGCCTAGCTCAATAATGTTTAAATGAGAATTATTACCTAACAAAGAAATGCAAGAACCCGAGTCTAAAAGACCGCGCATGCTAAAAGCGTCTATGTGTATATTGACATAAGGTCGAGAATCTAAATTGTTGTTAATACATCGGACCGTATTAATGGTGTAATATTTAAAAAATGTGCCTACAGTTTTAACCCATTGTTTCCGATCATCAAGGTCGGTATGGTATGTATAACACGATCCGACCTTGATGATCGGAAACAATGGGCCCACGTTGGGCGCCAATTGTTACGGGTGAAATTAAAAATAAAAAAAAAGTTTCTCCGTGACAATATATATATTTAAAAAAAGGAAAAAATAGGGGTCGTGGGCAGAAGGCCGTATGGTCTGGACTAGCCTCTTGGTGTCAAGGTAGTGGTAAGGGGCTTTAATCCAAGTGGGAACTTAGCTGAGGATCCAGCTGTCTAGCACGTGGCGGATGCGAGCTAGGGCTACAACTCCTGGAAGCTTCTCCGTCACCGCTGCGTCCGTTCGTCGTAGATAGATCGTCTCAGAAAAAAAAAATCCCCGTCCAACGACTATCAGCACTCTGAACTCCAGCTAGATATAAGTCCTTTTAATTGGTGCCTCGAATGCTGTAGTTGGCGGTGTTTCGTGCCCCAAACCAAGTTCCTGGAATAATCACGGTAATGTGTCGGTAGGAGTCCTCCGGTCCTACAGCCAGCGCGATTTCAACCCCAAACGATCAAAAATCACGGGCTGTGTGACCATTACAAAGGTAGGCAAAATAAAAAAGATAAGATGATATTTAGGACCCAATATGATACAAACATCGTAACATTTTAATAGTGCTAGATTGGAAAGACGAAACTACAATTGAGCACGTGGTATGGCCAATCAAATAATTGACAACTAATTTACCAAGATGATAGTTTACATGAAAGAATAATGCGTTTTAATACAAGCATGATTTTCCCAAATATTCACAACACAGATACACTAAATTACTCACCGTGATACACGGGATTAAGAATTAAAAGATACTGGAAAAACTTCAACAATAAAAATCCTTCTTCTTCTAGCAGGAGGAAAAAAAGGCCCTGTCATCTCGCGACAGTCCTTATATACTCCTACTGACAATGTTTTTTTTTAACTGACAACTAGCGGTAATGCATAATCCAACTGCCACAATAAAGAGATATTGGAGATGAAGCTCTAGTTACAAAACCTTTGCCAATAGATGGCGTCGTCTAACATAATTTAGTTATTAAAGTTAGCAATAACAGCCAATAGATGACGCTAGGAGCGTCGTTATAAGTTATATTAATGCGTTAAAATGTAGCTATGCTACCTCAGGGGGCCTCGACGGACCGATAATGTCAAACAGTCGGAGTCATGACTGTTTTGTTTATTTGTTTCATAATAATTGCAAAAATACAAATTTAAGAATCAGCAACATTAAGATGTCGCTGATTGATAAAAAAACTTACTTATTTAGAATAGAGAAAGAAAAATTAATACTAAATTGAAATTTGATTTCACTGTAGATGGCCGAATTAGGGGATAAAAAAGGTGCTCAAAATAGAAAAAGGAAACTGGAGAAAGAAGAAAAAATTAAAAAGCCAACTTCTCCGATTGACTCTTTCTTTCGGCCTGGTAAGTTCAGTCAGTTGGTACCATAAATAAAACATGAAGTGGCATAAATTAGTGACAGAAGTCGCTGGTGTATCCTGCCTTGGTTCTAACTTCGATCCCTACGTTTCTACCTACTTATTATTATTACAGTTCTTATTATTTTTTGTATAAGTTACCTGTAACTGTATACCTAGTGAGTCTTAAATAAAGTAGGTTTTTATGATTATGACAATATCTAATTAATTGTTTTTTGCGGATTGCGCACCGGAAGGCGCAATCGTTAGTAATTAACACTCACTCTTCTGCCAAAGGTCTCGGGTTCGAATCCTGGCCGGTGCAATATTTGTTTAAATACATACCTTCTCAGTCACAGACCTTGTGTTAAATTTTTGTATTGTGTGATATGTTCAACGCGCGTTCCAATCGTGGAGATTATGGCAATAAATAAACCCATAGTTTTGGACTATGGGGTTATTTATTGCCTTTAGCTCATGTCTAACAGTGGAATGGACTGTCTGTACTTATATCTGTGGCTTGTGTGTTTGTCATTTGTTTTTGGGGAACATGAATAATGTATTTTCATGAAATAGCCGCAGGTGAGATCCACCAATCGCAACTAAAGTAATTTAATTTTTTACAGTCGCGTTATAGTCTATGTTTGCGCATAGAGCGTGCGTAAGCGCCTCTGCAATTCCACACTGAGCGCGCTCGCCCAGACTAACGGATTAGACTATGCCCGATTGCCCTTAACTTTAAGGCGCTGTTTTAAGAGCGTAGTCGGTCTGCGCGGGAATTAAGAAATAAGTATTTGAAGAAAGTATTGCCGTCGCGCTACGCCCGAGCAACCGAGGTATCAATATGTGAGTGAATAGTCTGTATTTGTGTGCGTAGCCCAGTAAGTACCGCGCACCAAGCGCCCGCCCGCCCCTCTTCCGCGTGCCCATCCCGCACCATTCAAGCTACGTTCGTTCGTCTCCACAGTTCGTCTCTCAGTCGGATTGAAGATATCGGCGTTCGCAGTGTTTCGTAATATTGTGCTACTTTTTTACTCGTTTATTATTGTGTTAGACATTTGCTATTGTTTACGGACTTGATTCTTTGTTTGCTTTACTGTTTTGACTCGGCTTGTGGATCGGATTTGAATACCTATTTGTTTCAACGACTGGAGTAAATCGTGAGTATTTAATCAACTGTTACACCTTTAAATCGACAAAAGAAATTCTATTGATTTTCGTTTGACAAAATGTCAATTTACAAATGTTATAATCACACCATAATAAATTTTGTTTCAGGTAAACCTTTTTTTGTTAATAATGGGTCGAAGAAAAGGGAATAAAACGCGCCTATACTTGATTGCTAAGAGAAAAAAACATCATTTACGTATAAAACGGAAGATTCATTTCGCACCGTGTACAGTACCATCCAAGTAATTAAATTTCATATCTATTATGGTTAAAGAGGCTAGAGGTGGTCATTTTTGAATGGCACGGCTGGATTCTTCTCCAGATGGACATTGTCATAAGGCGATAACAATATGAAAGCAGCAATAACAATGCCTAGTATCTTTGTTACGCACGTGTTTTACAACTTTGTTTATCCCATGTCATCGGATGAAATAACACCTATTACTGACGCTCGTAATTTGCACTTATGTCAAATTACAATATGCATTTATATATTGCCTATCTCTATTGCAATCAAATATTATAAAACATGTACATGTACATAATATATATACATGAAATTCACCTTCCGATTGGTGTTGCCATCGCTGATAGGGCTTTTACTTGTATTATAAATTTTTACTTGTTTTAAGGTATAATCGCACTCAAAATTATATTACCACTAAACCAAAAATAATGCATTTATTGTATATACAGCGATGAAGACAAAGAAAATTTTTCAACATCAAATACAACTTCCAAAGAGAGAAATACAACTTCCAGAGAGAGTCGAGAACCGTTTGAAGAAACCGCAAGTTCCTCATCGTCGACCACTACACTCGATGACTTGCATTTAGTTCAGCTGCACATTTGCCGATTTAAATTTCGTTAAAGAGCAACAAAATGGTTTTATAAGCAAATATGTATTTGAATGTAAAATGTTTAAAATAATTGAAACAGTGCACTGTAAAGACCCAAATGTGAAATTAAATGCAAATAATGCGATTGTAGAAGGAATTCTCTGTTCAGGAAATGGATATGCACAGTTAGACGAACTTTGCAGCGTGCTTAATATGCCAAATATGAATAAATTAACCTACACGAAAATTTAACAATCTATAATACCAATAATTGAAGAATGTGCCATAGACGAGATGATCGCCGCTGGGCAAGAAGGAAAAAGGCTTGCCATTTTAAATGGCCAAGTAGACAAAGATGGCTGGCCTTTAATAACAGTAGTTGCAGATGGCTCTTGGGCAAAACGATCTTACAAAAGTGGATTTAGCTCTGCGTCTGGTGCTGGATGAATTGTTGGACTGCGGACTAAAAAGGTTTTGTTTCTTGGCGTTCGCAACACATACTGTTGTGTATGTACGAGAAGTCAAAAGTTGAATGTAGATGTAGCTGAACACAGATGTTTAAAAAATTGGCATGACAGTGCTAATGCGATGGAAGCAGACATAATTTCAGAAGGTTTTGCAAAAAGTATAGATATGCATGGAGTCAAATATAACAAACTCGTTGGAGATGGTGATTCTAGCATAACGAAGAAGTTTATATTAAACAATCCCTACGGTCCTGATTTTATTGTAACAAAAGTCGAATGTAAAAATCATTTACTGCGAAATTTCTGCAACAAATTAAAAGCTTTAGGTAAAAAAACAAATAACCGCAAAGGCTTTGTACCAGTGCAGCTTCGAAAAAAGGTGGAAGAAAATGTTTTGCGTTTGAGAAAAGCGATAGTTGGAGCAGTAAATCACAGAAAATCTGAAGCTATTAATCCCAATGAAAATCTAAAAAATTTAAAAAAAGATATAAAAAATGCACCTAACCATGTCTTTGGCGACCAGAGTAATTTCTGCGCTTACTTTTGTAATCCCGAAAAATACAAAAACGACACAAATTTTGTTGCTGATCTTCAGACTAGCGGATTACGGACTGACATTCAGCATTACACATTGAGTTTAGCATCAAATACAGAAAGTCTCATACTCGATGTAACAAACAATACAGTGCAACAATTTAACAATGTAATTGCAAAATTTATTGGAGGTAAACGAGTCAATTACACGACCAGAGGTTCCTACCAAGCACGATGCTTTGGTGCGGTTCTGTCATGGAACAGCGACACCGCTATACATTCACGCCTGTAAAAAATATACAGGGTTGCAGCCCTGGCAAATAGACAAAGAAATTCATTGAAAGAAAAAGGCGATCAAAAGAATATAATGAAAAATGCCGAAAGAGAAAACTTTCTTTCGTCAACGATAGATCAAGTAAAAAACGAAAAGTTACTGGACCTGATGAAAACTATGGTCGACTAGAATTAGAGCCCGATATGCCATCAGTAATATTTGAGGAAAAGAAAAAAACATTTATTTCAGAGCTAGAATTATCAAAAAAGAGAGCTGAAGAACTTGAAGACGCCAAATTTTGGCAAAACATGGAGCCAAAATTAGAACAATTTTTCCACGAATGCCTTCTCCCTGAATTAATTGACGGTCGGATACTACAAAATTTACCTGTAAGAGAAAGGATGAGAAATGACAAAAGAATAAATGTACATATCAATTATTACGAGTATATAACTTTTGTTTTATTTTAAATACCCACAAGCATCTCTTCTGCCACATACATATTAAGAACAAGCAAAAGAGCGCGGCTCGTCCCGCGTAAACACATTATCCCGCGGGAACACTACTTTTTCGGGATAAAAAATATCCTTTGTCCTTTCCCAGGAACCAAATGTTCATACCAAATTTCATAAAAATCTGTTTAGCGGTGAAAGCGTTAAGAGGTAACAGACAGACAGACCGACACACTTTCGCATTTATAATATTAGTATAGAAGTATAGATTTACTTGATAAGAGGAGCCATTATTTTTATAAACTCCATAGTCAAAGCTGGCAAACCAAGTATGCAGAATTATTACATCAAGCAGTAAAGTGCGAACATGAGTTACGTATTCTTTGGTTATGGTTTGTATTTTTTCAAGAGACAGTTCGGTAAAGTTAATTTTAATTAATACTATATAAAAACTTTTACTATATAAGGCCTTTTCATCCGTTAATGGATGATTTATACAGTATTCTCCGAGCGAAGTAACCACTCTTGAAATACTGTAGTGCCTGGGACAGTCGGTTTTTAAATGTCGTATGGTTGCCCAAGCACATACGGCATACTCACAACATACACATTTCGTTATCTCTTAAAAAAATACAAAATGAGCATCTAATTTCACTGTTCTGTGCTGCTTATAAATCAGTATAGGATAAACGTCGATATCGACATCACTATTATATCGATAAAATCTTCGACAGTTATTACTTCCTTCATTGTGTACGTATTGGTTTAACCCTCCCTCACCTCTGGTCTTCCCCCCCAGAGTGCGATAGGGACAACTGCAGCTCAAAACGAATACACCTACAAAAACCATGACAGATCGACGTTTCGTATTACCCTGTTTTCTCCTCGACAACTAAGCCGATTAAATTATGTTTGGTATCAAAATTTAAAGGAAGAATAGGTCTATGCTCCTATCATTTGTTTTTATCATAGAAACTTTTCAAGCTTGTTTGGTAGTCGTAGTTTTTTTAGGTTTTTGGAAAGTCATATTTATTTTTGTAATATTTTTTTGGAGATAAATAAAAGACAGAGGCATGCCTTCCATAGACCTAGATTTTTATAAACAAAAACGATAACTCTAGAGGCATTATTCAGGAAGGGAATAGGGAAATACATTTGTATGGAAAAAATGCCGCCCGTCTACGCTCTTAATGTCCTAAAATATTATCGCGGTCCTGATACCATACTTGGTTACACAAATTGTTAACTATCTTACGTTTTTTTAGGTACATCTTCGTCAACATCCACCCGACAGTTAGAAGAGACAGTCAACTTGGAAGAGAAAACTTCAACGAGTATTTCACAAGTTCCAGCTCATACTAGTACCAGTACCTCGCCTGGCTCGCTTACTCCAAGTGAACCAATTCCAATTGTTAACCAACCAGCAACAGAACCAGATATACGATTTTATGAAAATGTCGCGAATGATCCTGCTTTCTGGCCGCAAGTAATACCCAAAAATTTAAGTTTATTTTTAACAGAACATGGACCGATTCAGATAAAAAAAAAAAACAACTATCCTTCAGATAGTAACATGAGGTCGTTTTCAGATACATATTTCACTGTAAGCTTTTTAATAATAATGTCACTGCATTTAATGCTTCCACTAGTTACAAAGACTGGGGGCATTTGTCGAGAAATATAGAACGACATGAAAAAAGTTCAGGGCACTTATGTTCTTTAAAACATATTTGGATCTAAAAAATGACTCATTGAAAGGGCAAACAGTAGACTCGGTAAATCAAACTGAAATAGACCGCGAAAGAAAGAGGTGGACGGCAGTTTTGGAATAGATAATGGAAATTATAATTTGGCATGGCAGGTCAAAATATAGCATTTAGGGGCACCCGAGAAGTTGTATGACCCAAATAATGGTAATTTTTAAAGTTGTTGGAGAGTATCTCTAATTTTGATAGTACACTATCTGAACACATTGCTCGAATTCAAAGAGCTCAGCATCGCATGTCACATTATCTTGGTCATAACATTCAAAATGAACTTATTAGTATAATTGCTGAAAAAATTAAAACGACTATAATTAGTCTTCTGAAGCAATGTAAATACTACTCTGTAATTCTAGCTTGCACACCTGATATTTCACACCAGGAACAACTTACTGTTATTGTGAGGTTTATTTATTTAAATCCATCGACAAAACGCGCTGAGGTACGAGAACATTTTTTGGGTTTTTTTACCTGTTACCGATACTACCGGACAAGGGTTGTCGACATATTTGTTAGATTTCTTAAAATCATATGACATTGAATTAGATGATTTGCGAGGCCAAGGATATGATAATGGGGCCAATATGAGGGGGGAAAATATAGGCCTCCAAAAAAAAATTGGACATGAATCCTCGTGCTTTTTACGTACCGTGTGCTGCTCACTCCCTTAATTTAGTAGTAAGTGATGCCGCTAAAAGCTCATTGGAAATTACAAACTTTTTCTGTATTGTCCAAGAAATCTATGCATATTTTTCAGCATCCACATCACGCTGGAATGTAATTATGAAACAGATTCCTACTTTGACAAACCTCTTTCAAATACGCGTTTGGAAAGTAGATCTGATGCTCTTAGAGCACTCCGTTTTAACATGGATAAAATTTACGATGCATTATACTATATTTTTACAAATAACAAGTATGACAGCGACACAAAAAACATAGCGAATTCATTAATAGCCAAATTAAAGTCTTATAGATTTATATGTTCAGTAGTTATATGTTATAATATTTTACTAAATATTAATATTGTAAGCAAAAATTTGCAAAAATCGGACGTAATTATTTCAGAAGCTACTAAAATGATTCATCTGGTTAAAAAAGATTTGGCGAAATACCGCACCGATAGCGCGTTTGAACAGTTGTTATCTGATGCAAAATTAATTGCTGAAGAATTAGAATGCGAAACAGAATTCAAAGAAACTGCTCGTCCACGTCCCCGAAAAAGACATTTTGATTACGAGGCTGCAGATTAGCCCATTTTAGACCCAACCAACAAATTTAAAGTATGTTTTTATTTTTTTGTACTGGACACTGCTATCCCGAAAATAAATGAGAGATTCGATTTGCTGACTGAGCACAATTCAGTTTTTTCACTCTTCCAAAACTAATTAGAATTGTTGCCAATGTTTTTTCCCAATGCATCAACAAGTACTCCCACTGATATTTTAACCTATATATATTCTAATAATTTAATTTCCTCATTTCCTAATATCTCAACAGCTCTGCGTATATATTTAACACTGCCTGTTACAGTAGCAGAAGGTGAAAGATCCTTTTCAAAATTAAAATTAATAAAAAATTATCTTCGTTCAGATGGATATCGTATTGAATCCAAAATTGATGTAAAAATAAATGATTTAATTAAAATATTTGCCAATTCAAAAGGAAGAAAAATTGAGTTTGTTTCATGTATGCGTATGTATATTGTACATTTAATAAATAGATATTTAGTAATCGAAGTTTTAAGTTTAATTTTGTTTTTTAGAGTAATAAATAAATAAATAATCAAAGTTACGTGTATTGTGTTTTCTTGGTTGACTAGGACCCTTTTCATACTGCAGTGTGTCGTCGGTCGCGTCTGCAGACGCTGCAGTGTAAAAAAACGAGGGCACAGGCTGAGTCCCGCGCCCCGGCGCAGAATAGACTTAAGACGGCCCTGATACAAACTGTACAATTACATACTGTAACGGAACGTTACATGACTTCGTTTTATTGATATTATTTTAAAACATTTTCATAAAATTTACAAAATCAAATCTTACTTACTAATTTATTTACATTTTAATCCCTGTCAATATTTACATAATATTATCAATAAAATATACCTACTAATAAAGTTAAAGTGAACGTTCGATTTGCTTTCGATATAATACATCTTATTAAAAATTAATAAAATAAATAGTTAAGCATTTGTTAGCGACTGTATACCTCGGCGAACAATAGAACCGGTTGTCATCGACTCGGGCGACGCCGCAGAGGCGCTGGGGGCATTCGGCGCTAGACTGCTAAGCTGCTACTACGTTACCAATTATTGTGCTTGACCGCAGCGCCGCCGATTATAATATTAACCTATATCATTTGTTCAGCATTTATTTGCTTAAAGTACTAATATTAACTGGATCCTAAATCACCCAGTTGGATATATATTGGAGAATTCCCGTCTTAGGGCAAGTTTTATTAGCACACCTACTGTTAGCATAAAACTTTTCTTTATGTTGTGAATTATATTTTGTTACATCAGTACAGTTTATATGAGCTTTAAATAAAAATTACCAAGCTATTCATGACATTATTTGGCCTAATATTTTAAAATTTTAAGAGTTAATAATTTACCCGACTACCTTCAACTTTCATACCGTAATGTATAAGAATTCTTTGTTTTAAAATTAGAGAGTTTGTTATTAGATTTAATAAGTAAAATTTGTAGTAATTGTTTTTTATTTTTATTTCTGATTGTAATTAAGTTCTCTCGCCCTACCACGACAATTCCGCTACCACGGTAGGTGGCGGGCGCTCTTCTTGGAGCATCGTGGATGGGCCGCCAGACGGTTTATGAAAAGTGGACTAAGGCGGAGGTTGTACATTCCAGGAACCTTGCTCCGAGTCGATAATACGAGCGTGGAGTGTCCACGCAACCCAGAAATCTCCAGTGTCTTTTCGGAGGCCAACACCGCTGCTGCCTTCACTCGTCTGTATGCGGAGTCCCTCCAGCGTCCTAGCTATACCGGAACCTTCGCCTTCCCTCCTGTACCAGGAGAGTAGCCCTACATTTCCTAAGTGGCAAAATCAAAAGTAGGCTTTATACTACGACCCTGTATTAAATTTTGTGTCTCACATACCGGTTTTAATCACAGCTGTACCTTAATAAATTAATTTTTTAATTGAACACCGATTTTTTTATATACTAAAAACGGTAGGTGTTACAACCTTTACATATACTTTTATATACTGCAACCTTTACAACAACAAAAGAATTTAACAAATTGGTTCACAAACGGCAAAGTAATGTTCAAAGATATCCGTGTCGGTGTAAAATACTATGAGAAGTACCTATTATATCAACATATTATGATGATATATGTTGTGGTGATGGTGGTGATGATGATGATTACTGTAATTGACATAGTGGCATATGGTATCAGTTCTTTAAACAACGGCGAAATGCCCAAACATGTATACAGGAGTCCAAGGACTAGTACGACAAACTTAAGGAGGTGATAGCTTGGGTCATTACCTGTCAGAATATCCAAATTTGACCTTAGTAAAAACCTCACCATTTTCGAGATATTTGGACTTTTGTAATTATCCGTCAATTTACTACCTTGTGTCGGAATAATAACTACTAGTTTTTCAAAATAACACATGCTAATGAATAAAATACACTAAATTATTTCTGATAGGTAGCATTTCCCAATGTACATGATATTTTTCACCATTGGAATATTTGGAATGAAAAATTGAATTTGGATTTTTAGCTGCAGAAAATTATCTAGCTGAATTTTGGCCTTCTTTGGTGAAAAAAAAAGTTCTGAACTGTGATGGCAAACTATTTAAAAAGTTACTCGTATAATGCAGATTTTGAAAAGGTATAATATTAATTCATTTTATTAACGAATAATAAGATATTGCTATCTCTTGCATAAGGGGCTGATTTCAATGAAATCGTGTGATGGAATTTATTGTAAAATTTAAAACTTATTTTTGATAATTTGATTGAATATTATTCCTTACAGTTTACAACATTCATTAATTAGGAGGAAATAAAAAATAACTCTAACTAATAAGCAATTTTACTTGTATCGGAATCTAATCACGTGAATTGTCAACCGTCGATGCAGCGCCATTTGTAAGTAAATTTGACAGATTTGTTAACCAAGTCTATGACGAAGTGACAAAACTGTTTTTTTATTTGACCCATAAGTTGCGAACCTCGAAATGTTTGTTAGTCATTTTTGATTTTGCCTTGTGAACTCGTCTACAGTTACTAAGTTCTTATGATGCGGATTTGAAATAAAAACTTACAAAGTAGTTTAGGTACATTATTTCATCAATTATATATTTATAATATTGTCCACTAATTTACACAAATTTATTAGTAATAGGCCTTCAAGAATCTGTTTAATATCCACCAAAAGACACATACGTAGAATATATAAGTCACTGTGGAGTCGATTATCACCTCCCTGAAAATAATAAAATATAATGTAAGAACTACGAACATAATATCATACACGAACAGGCCCTTTAGCTAAGATACCATCGCTAATTACGATGACGAAGTTTGAAATAAAAAATGTACGGCATTGACGTATCGCGCGCTAAGTCACTTAACGAGCGTTATTATTTCAATTTCGAAGATCATCATTGTGATTAGCGATGGTAACTTGACTAAAGGCTCAGGTGTAACCTAACCTATCTATATGGGATTGAAATGTTGTTCATATTGCGAATCACTCTATTTTTAATGAATTACTAACTAATATCTTGAATAGGTGTGAACATAATAATTATACCATTCATAAATTTTCCTCCATTTGGATAATGTTTTATCGTCTTGATGTAGAAGATGCTTCCTCGCCCTTAAGCCGGTGTTCAACAGCTGCTCAAGCGACCTGACTCCCTCCATCGAGAATGAGAAATGTTTCCGATCTTGCGGCCTCAGCATCGAACACAAGCCCACGAATTTATCGTTTATGAAGTGCCACGGGCGTACCATGAAATACTCGAGTGCTATATTCGCCATTTGAGTGCGTCGTTGCACTTTTACTAACCTAAAAATTATATAACATAGTTGTATGCTCTGTTCTTTACAATTTTAATCTAAACACGAAAAAAAAAACAATTATAATGCTACCAATTTAAATGTACATAGGTAAATATATATGTCGCAGGTATTAGTCAAAGACGTTATATTATAATTTCACTAGTGAAATTTTAATTACACTGATTATTGTCAATAACGACAGATTCGTATAATTTCACGGGCTTATTTCAGTGATATTGTAATTTCACTGGATCGCAAAAGTGATATTATAATAAATCTAGGTTTATTATGAGTTTTGTTTGTGGTGGGAGCCCCGCGTGATCTGATTGGTCTATAGAGTTAATCAGTCGCCATTTTCAAAATAATTATTGTAAACATTGGAGCGTGCTTTTTTTGATGTCAGTTTATTAAATATTTTTGGTGTTTTTGAGGTATTTACTTCATAATTCTAGTCAATATCTTCAAAATGAGTGATCGTGAGCATTTGGAAGTGTTACAATCGTCAGATTTATCACATTCAAGTGGAAGTAAATGTGAAGTTGTGGTGCGAAAAGATTTTGACACAGAGTTAAGAAAGTACTACTGTGGTCAATCTGATAAAACGAAAAAACCGGAATGGAGTGCGGATAGAATAGAACAGGTAATAAAGGCAATTGAAGAATATAAAGCAAGAAAAATACAAAAGCTTTCTACCACTAATCAGCAGTACCATTATGCAACAAAATATGATGTACTAGATGTGGGGAAGAAAAGATTTTTAATAACAAAGCGAAAAAGTGTTTCTTCACCTGTTACACAAATAATTCCAAGTGAAAATTATTATGACACTTTACTCGAAACGCATTTAGCAACGGGCCATGGTGGGCGAGATAAAATGATTCATGCCCTCAAAGACAAAAAAATTGTCCCGCAATTTGCAATTAAAATTTTTGCAAGTTTGTGTAAAACTTGTATGACGAAGTAGAGTTTTCCTAAATCGGGTATAGTTATCCGTCCATTGGTGACAAAAGATTTTAACAAGAGAGGGCAAATGGACCTCATTGACTTCCAATCTGCGCCAGATGGTGATTTCAAATGGATTTTAAATTACCAGGACCAATTGACCAAGTTTTGTTTTCTTCGTCCTTTAAAATCCAAACATGCGCATCAAGTAGCTCTTGAATTACTGAAAATATTTTTAGAAGTAGGTTGTCCCCAAATCTTGCAAAGTGACAATGGTCGTGAGTTTACTGCAGCTATTATCAAAGAATTGTTGAGTTTGTGGCCCACTTGCAAGATACTAAATGGACGACCGCGCCATCCACAAAGTCAAGGAAGCGTGGAACGCTGCAAACAGGACGTTGAAAACATGTTGCGTGCGTGGATGACAGACAATAATTCTACAAATTGGTCCGTCGGGTGCTACTTTGTGCAGTTCCAAAAAAACACATCCTTACATCGTACTATTGGTAGAACACCCTATAAAGCGTTGTTTGGAAATGAACCTATAGTTGGCTTGTCTTCCACGTATTTGCCAAACAGTATAATCCAGAATCTAGAGAACGAAGAGTAGTTAGTAAGAGTTTGTGGATATGAGGATGACGCTACGGAGAAAGGCAATGGTAATGCTGATTTTTGATCAAGTTTGTAGTTGTTCATCAATTATGACATACCCACTGTTATTTTTTAAACTCTTTTTGTAGATGCAGAGAAAGAGCTCACGGTAACTTCATATCAAGATGTCGTAGACGGGGAGAAAGAGGACATTATACCTTCGGGTCAAGAAGTTCTACAATTAGGCAATGTGAATAACAATAATGAAAGTGGTGGTAAGTAATAGTTTTTTTAGTATTTCATTTTATTCATCTAGTGTTTTTCAATAAAAAAAATTGACAATGAGAACAACAATAATGAAAGTGCTGGTAAGTTCTAGTTTTTTAGTATTTCATTTTATTCATCTAGTGTTTTTCAATAAAAAAAATTGACAATGAGAACAACAATAATGAAAGTGGTGGTAAGTTCTAGTTTTTTAGTATTTCATTTTATTCATCTAGTGTTTTTCAATAAAAAAAATTGACAGTGAGAACAACAATAATGAAAGTGGTGGTGAGTTCTAGTTTTTTAGTATTTCATTTTATTCATCTAGTGTTTTTCAATAAAAAAAAATTGACAATGAGAACAACAATAATGAAAGTGGTGGTAAGTTCTAGTTTTTTAGTATTTCATTTTATTCATCTAGTGTTTTTCAATAAAAAAAAATTGACAATGAGAACAACAATTCACAAAAACAAGTCTGAATGACTTCAGAGAATGTCGACTTGAAACAAGATCAACTTATACAAATAAACTTAACTCAAGACCAAATGCAAAGTTTGAATTCTGGTCTTATATTGGAAGGAACACTGGTTTCACCTACGAACATCGCTGAAATTCACATTCCACTTGAAAACATAATGCCCTTGGCGGGTATTACTAATGAGAACAATCTTCAAGTTGAAAATCTTGAGACATCTGGCAATAATATTATTTTTCAGGGTGAGAGTTCTAATTCGATTGCTATTGTGAATGAGTGTATTCCATCATCCACTACAACAGAAGCATCCAACATTATATGTCATATTTGTAATGAAGAAACTTCTGGGGCTCATACATGCTACCTATGCAAGAAAAATGTACATGTCATATGCGGTACTTCAGACAAGGAAGAAGGTTATGGCTCTCAGATATTGTGTAATTTATGTGGAAAAGAAAAAAATATTATTGAGCAAAGAATAAAATCTCATGGTAATCTGAAAAGAGCAGCAGAAAAAATGACTGAGACGTCATCTAAAAAATTTAAAGAAATCGACATTAATTCCACTGTATTAGTTGAGGTCCCTAAAGTTGACCGTGGGCCATTAGACAGCAAGAATATTGTGGCAAAAGTCATAGAGAAGCGAAATGGTCTTTATCGTGTCGGTACTTCAGCTGGAGTTATTAAAGACTGGTTGCCAAGAAATGCTTTACAAATTTCCCCAGGTCCAAAATTAAATGATGACATTCCCGACAAAATTTTATCATTGAGAGGTGCATCGTCTGAATCTTCACCATTCGGTGGTCAGGGATTTAAAATGTGCAACTGCAGTAAGTCTAAAGTTCAATGTAAAAGTAATAGATGTGCATGTAAAAAAAGCAACCTTTTATGCAACTCTAAGTGCCACAAAGCATCATATTGCAAAAATAAATAATATGAAAAATTATTAAGAAATTAAGATTAATTATGTTAGTACGTGAAGCTCTCATGTGTTAAGTGACATTTCATGTGTTTTACCAGAACTGAGTTTGACTGTACAGTTACAAAATAGACCATTTCGGTGAATTTAACTATTGTTTTAAGAGCCATTGTCATTAAAATCATACGGGATTTTTTGTTTGAGTATTAATAACTAAGTATTGAAGTTTGGAAAAGTGCGCTATCTAATTCCCAAACATTTGCTACCTAAGATTGTACATTTTTAATTCGTTATTATTATTATTGCTATATTTTAATATTAAAACCTAAGTATAAAGTATGAAAAAGTGCTCATATACCTTACTAGTTTCCAGTTCGACTACCTAACATTATTAATGTTTAATTTGTTATTATGTTTTTGTTATGTCATTTTAGTTACTTAATTATATATGTGTGTTTAAGTAACATATTATTTTGATTATTAGAACATTTTAATTCTTTATTATTATGTAAGCTTTAGGCCATAAATTGAGGCTAGTTACCAACTTGTTATGACCAGTATTACCTACTATTATTAAAAGCTTATAATTATTCAATTTAATGATTAGTAAGTGTTATAACATGTTCAGTATATTTTGATTCTTATACTTCCAGTTTAAGTAGTAACTATAAAAAAGTTACAAATAAAATTTTAAAAGAAATAATTTTCAAAACCATGGCTTTTATTTCCTAACTCTATGCTTAATATTTGTAGCTCAGTTGGTAACGAAAGCGGACCAATCAGCGATCGGTCTGATAATCTAACGGCTTTCTCAAACCAGTTCTATTGTCAATATATCACTGCCTTACAATTTCACTGTATCGGTCTAGTGAAATTATACTGTCACTGAAACTAGCCCGTTAAATTGTAAGTAATGCAAACGATTGGCAATAAATCAGTGCAATTATAATGGCACTAGTGAAATTTCAATATCACGACTTTTTTAATATCCATGCAACATATATACCAATAAATAAATAGTGACTCATTAATTTAGTCGAATTCAGTTTTCTGTCTGTCCGTCTGTCTGTTTGTCCGCGCTTCTAGCTTCTGTAATTATGAATATAAATGGATGATATTTGGTATAGTTATAGATTGTGTATAGATCTCAATTTTGGAATCATAAAATAATAATAATTTTATATTTTAGGGGTAGCTATCCATACATGTGAAGTGGGAATGAAAAATATTTTTTTCATTATACCCCATTGCGTGGGGTATCGTTGAATAGGTCTTTTAAAATTATTATTATTTTTAAATAATAAATTAAACGACTTCCAAAGTAAAAATGCACAAAATAGTATTAAATAAAACTTATTTTCTAAATAATTCCCCTTTTAAATTTGGCAGAAATTTTAACTATTTCCATACTCAATCTCTATAATTTTGAAGTCAGTATAGTATAGTTGAAGCCAGCCATCTTGAACGTGTTCTATTTTAAATATTGTTTTATCAGGATGTTGTTAAAATTATTCTGAGCGAAATCGGACAAGATGAGATTTTGGAGTACGCGTTGATAGTTACGGAACCTTCCTTAGACATGTCCTTGCATTCTCTTGGTTAGGTTATTTATACCTCGACACGGATTGTCAGCTTATTGTTGTGACTTACTTAGGCTTCTTTCCAAGAGCTCGAAAAACTAGATCCACTGCAATAGCCGGAAGCAAGTGAGATATTAAAACCTAGAAAAAATAATTTGTTAATAATAATAGGCTAGATGACTGATTTTTTTTATTACATAAATGAATAGTACTCTTAAATATGAGTAACTTTTTAGAGGAAACAGTATATCAAAAGTCAATATTTTTAAAGGTACAGCGATTTGTATACAAAATTTTACAATTCTCTTGAAAACGCTCCATACTAAAGTCGTACCTAGCTGTGACTTCACGCCTAGGTAAAAGTATATGAAGTTTAAGGCCGCAGGAACATCTCCGATATTTCTGCGTTTAAGTTCATACCATAATAAATATTTTTGTATGAAATGTAAGCAAAAAAAAAGTAGGTTTTGTTTACTAATTTAGCAAAGAAAAAACTTCTTTGTACTTTTTAGATGTACTTATCTAATTAATAAGCTACACATAAAATATTATATTTTTAACATTTACCAAGTGGTAATGCCTCAATATTTCTGAGTATATTAATGAAACTAAATATTTTAGATGTAGTCATCTCCCCTATGAGTTTCGTGCGTTGAGCGCTATAGAACGCGAACGGTTCACATTACACACGAATCAAAATTTAATTGTTTCCGAAAAGCGCGGCTGCGCCGCTGTACGTGCACCATGGCGATGGTGGCCAACGAGATACTGGCGTTCATCCAGCACGCCATCTACACCATGGACGAGGTCAGCATCACGTAGATCTGCAAATCTTCTTTCACCAGCGAGAAGATTGCCAAGTCGCAAGCAGCAGCATATAGCATATGAGACTCTCGGCCAGAGCGCGTAAATGCCATCACGGAGGAGAGATGGCCGTGAACGAAGCGTGCAGGACATCATCTCCCTGGTGAAGCAGACGGATCCAGGCGATGTGCCGGCCATTGTGGCGAAAGATCTCCAAAAGCTGCCGGTGGTAACAATGGACGTCGACGTGTCTCAAGCCTGCTGAAGAACTTCCACAGCATGAAGGCAGAGCTGAACAACATGCGAAGTAGATTGGATGTATCGGAATCTATCATCCGTTACTTGCGTAGTCAATTATTACAGTTAAAATGTAATAATTCATTATCCTGCAACCACCGCGGCTCCGTCCCTTACGTCCCGTACGTAGCCGAACTGCGCATGCGGTGTAAAGTAACCACGACGCCATTGTACGTATCCCGCCTGCACTGTTCCATGGAGGTCGAGGATGTCGTGGACTACATCCGCAAGAAGACGTCCATCGCCTTGAGGGTCGAGCGTCTGGAGTCTCGCCACAAGGTTAAGTTCAGTTCCTTTGTAGTGAGAGTGACGCACCTTTTGTCGACCGTGTACGTCGTCAGGTGGAGGAGTTCTGGCCGACGCGTGTGGTCTACCGAAGGTTCCGGAGGAGACTCCATAACGAAGCGTGAATCACGTCGCCAACAACACGTGATAAAGTGTAGTTTTTAGGTATATAATATTAGGTCCTTACATATGAAATTGGCGTTGTCGTACTGGCCACTTTGATCTCAAATTTATTTTCTTTGGTGTTGGGTTGTTAAAAATTGAGTGTCGAATTCCTAATTCCAGTTTCCAATTATTACCGCTACTTACTCATGCATTTGTGTTTCAAAAACCGTAATTCATTTGTTTTTTTCTCTTTTGTTTTTTTTATTTGCGTCACTCGGTTTACAAAGTGGAAAACTTGAAATATCGTATTATTTTCGAGTACGAGTTCCACCGTGGCACCAGTGCTGCAGAAACGGCTCGAAGAATAAATGATGTGTATGGCGGCGGTGTCGCAAAAGAAAACACAGTGCGTTTTTAGTTCCGTTTTCGTTTTGGAAATTTTGACCTGCAGAACAAGCCCCGTGGACGGCCGGAGACCAAAGTTAATAATGAAGAATTTAAGGCTATTGTAGAAGCGGATCCATTGCAAACCACGTCCGAGTTTTAGTTTAGTTTACCAAGTGGTTTTAGTAATAAAACTGTTTTAATCGACTTGATGCAAATTGGGAAGGTGAAAAAGCTTGAAAGGTGGGTCATGAACATGTCATGAAACCTTATGAATTGAGTCATGAAACCTCATGAATTGAGTGCAGCAAACCGACAAACGTGCGTCGACTGCTGTGTTACATTACTCAACCGGCACAGTAATTAAGGGATTTTAAATCGAATCATTACCTGTGATGAAAAGTGAATCCTGTACGATAATCGAAAACGGTCATGCCAATGGTTGAACCCTGGCGAACCAGCCAAAGCCTGCCCCAAGCGAAAATTGACTCAATAAAAGTTACTTGTGAGCGTTTGGTGGACTAGTGCCGGTGTCCTTCACTACAGCTTTCTTAAATCTGGCCAGATGATTACGGCAGATGTCTATTCCCAACAAGTGCAAATCATGATGGAAAAGCTAGCTGCTAAACAACCGAGGTTGGCCATTCGCTCTAGGCCACTGCTGCTTCAGGACAACACTAGACCACACACTGCACAACAGACGGCTACCAAATTAGAGAAGCTTCAATTGGAATGTCTAATACATCCACCGTACTCCCCGGACCTTGCTCCAACAGATTACCATTTTCTTCAAAGTTTGCATAACTTCTTGCAAGGGAAAAATTAAACACCGATGGGACAGTCCAAAGCGCTTCAAAGATTTTATTGATTCCTGTCCAAATGGTTTTTTTAGTAAAGGAATCAATGAACTATCTATGAGATGACAAAAGTGCATAGATAGCAATGGTATATACTTTGATTAATTAAATATATTATGTTTAAAAAAAACAACTTTATGTTCCTCCTTTACAAATCGCCAATTTCATATGTACCGACCTAATCATAATATGTATGCTAGTTTGTAAGGTATATTTTATAATATGGACCTATGCCGCCCGACATCTCTCCGAATGCCCAATTATTTTGAATTTAAATGAAATATATATATATATATATATATATATATATATATATATATATATATATATATATATATATATATATATATATATATATATATATAATTAGGTAAAGAATATTTACATATAACTTAAAAAGCAGCTTATTCTTAAAGTAAATAATATTGCAAGGCCTCAGTGTGTTCTCAAGGGCAACAATCGGCGACACTTGAATTCCGACAGATCGCACATCAGCCAGCGACATGCCCTGCTCTTCTCCCACACACGCGTTGTATACTGCGATGTCGTCAGTTGCTTCTAGTCTGTAACAAAAGGAAGTTAAATTATTGCGTTTCGACACTGAAATATACTGGCGGTTAGATGGTGAAAATTGTACAACCATTTTCCTTAATATCATCCACAGTAAACTGGGCCTAAAGAACGTTGCAACTAATTCATTCAAGGCTTGTCATCGCCTGGGTAGTAATGAGCCAAATAAAACACGGCCCATACTTGTCAAGTTTGCTTCCTTTGACAATAAGACTGCAGTTTGGAGAGCCAAAACAAAGCTGAAAGGTACTTCCACTTTAGATAAGGAGTTCTTGACAAGGGTGCGCAGGCAGTGTATAGAAAGGCGAGGCTGCATTTTGGTTTAAGGGCATGCTAGACACAAGAATGTATAGTTGTCATCAAGACTGCTGATGGGAAGCGTCATAAGGTGCTTTCCATAGAAGAGCTGTAGCCCTTCATGAAATACCCTAAAGCAGGGATTCCCAAAGTGGTCGATATCGGTTTACTAGGGGTCGACATAAACGAAAACTGATTTTGGGGGTCGACGAGGTCTAAAAATCGACCCCTATTAAATTAACACAAGTTCTTATTTAAAACTTTCAAGATAGGTAGGTACTGTATTGTTTATGTTGTGTTACGTGTACTAAGAATAATTAATATTTTTGTAGGAATTAGCATTGTTGTAGTAATGTAACGTTTCAAGTTCGTACAAGATGAAAAACTCAGCAATTCAGTGTGGACAAGTTTGTGCAAGATAATGAGTTCGAGCGTACGTCAGGCGCGTTTTGCTTGCTCTCTATTTGACGCTTACGCAATTTAACACGAACGATCAACAAGTCCAAACGTGTTCCTGATATTTTACTATTTAATGAGCTTGCACTTAGGTTGAAAGTTCATTTGCGTTTTGAAATTCGTTGGAGCTTGAACGATAATAACTCATATAAGTACTCATTTATTTCAAGAGATTACAAAGTTATTACATAGCTAAATTAAGCGAAGTAAAGTGACTGAAAAAGAATTTACAAAATGCTGAGCTTAATAGCTAAATAGCTTAGTCTACGCGAGTTAATAGCGTAACCATACAATATCTGCAGTTTATGAAAAATTTACAGTGTAAGTACCAAACAGTTTTTATCCGGCACAGCGCATCAGCATTGCCCTACTGTGTGATAGTGATCAGTTGAGCTATTTGTAGATTGTTTACCACAGTTTGCAGTTGCCTCAGTTGTTACAATTGTAAAAAAATACTAGTTTAATTTGTTTAAGTATGTGATTGTAATTTTTTAAAAACAACATATTTTATTACACTTAAGTTGTTAAGTAGGTAGGTACCTAAACTTTGAAGTGTTCAGTTTGCTTTGGTTTTCGTTCTTATGCTGATAGGTACCTACTTACCTAATACAAATTTTCTATACCTAATTACCTACTATAGTTACTTACCTAATATAATATGTATCCAAGTTTATCAATGAGTAAGTCAGTAATACCTAACTAACATCCATTACCTGGGTGTGATCAAAATAAGATAGTGTGCAAATTTAACAGTTTATTATTGTTTATTATTTAGGTAGTTTCTTATTTTTTTTATTTGCAGTGTTACTGAGACTTTTATGATGGCGGACACGAAAAAAAATGCAGACAATACAGTTTGGACTACCTACTTGAAGTTCGGACTTATTGCATCTCCATCAAATCAACACTTTCCGATGTGTCTCATATGTGAAAAAGTATTCAGTAACGATGCCATGAAGTCTTCAAAAATGGATGACCACATCAAGAGTACATGCTGACAAAAAAGTAAGCCCTTGTCATTTTTCAAGCACTTAAAGAAAAACTAGACAAAAGGCCATCCATAAGATCGATGTTTGCGTCATCATCTATTAAAGACGATGATGGTTTACGAGCGTCCTATAATATATCTTTTCTAATAGCGAAGTCGGGGAAACCCCACAAAATTGGAGAGCAGATTACCTTACCAGCCATAGCGGAGGTTCTTAACAATGTGTTGCACAAGCCCGCACATGATATTTTAAAGAGAATACCTTTGAGCAATAACACCGTTCAGAGACGCATAGACGAGATGGGACGCGATGTGGAAAACATTTTATGCAAGTTCTTACAGACCAACAGATTCTCTCTCCAGTTGGACGAGTCTACATTACCCGGCAATGAAGCTCTGTTATTAGGATATGTTCGATATATCAAAGATGAAAATATGTGCCAAGAACTGCTTTTTGCAGAGGAGAATCGATTTTTCAGGCCGTGGAACATTTTTTTAATGACAAAGCTATTCCATGAAAGAACATTGTTTCTGTTGCGACTGATGGTGTACCGTCTATGGTTGGTCGTCTTCGTGGTTTTATAGCTCACTTAAAGCGACAACTGCCTGATGTACCGGTCATTCACTGCGTGATTCACAGGCAGCATTTAGTAGCATAAAAGCTGAGTCCTAGATTGCATAAGTCTTTACAATATGTAATAAATGCTATCAACAAGATTCGAAGTTATTCTTTGAACTCTCGGTTATTTGCTCAGCTATGTGAGGAAAACAATGAAGTCTTTACTCGATTACTTCTGCACACTGAAGTTCGCTGGTTATCAAGAGGCTCTTGCTTAGAAAGATTTTCAGCCATTTTTGAATCTGTGTTGGAGTTTTTACAAGAAAAAGATCCGAATTTGAAAGAAAATCTGAACAATTGTAAAACAGATATTTATTACTTGACTGATATCTTTGGAATGTTCAACAAAGTTAATTTGCAGCTGCAGGGTGACGATATTAACTTGATTAAAACAAATTCAATAGTATCGATCTTCGTGGGTAAACTAATCCTTTATAAACAAAATTTAGGTAGAAAAGAATATTCGCAGTTTCCGCATTTGTCAAAATTACCAGAAATACTTCAAGATAATGACATTTTACTATATGTCACTCACTTGGATGCATTACACAAGGATCTTACGGAGAGGTTTGAGGATTTTTTAAATTTACAAGTTCCTCAATAGATAATAAATCCGTACAATACCACAGCCACAGAAGAAGCCAATGTGATAATGCAAGAAGAGTTGATTACCATCAGCACAGACGAAGAGCTTGAGCAGAAGTTCAACCAAGGCTATCAGAAGTTCTGGTTGCAACGCAACATTGAAACACAGTATCCTACATTGTGGAACATTGCTGAAAAGTACCTTATCGCTTTTCCATCATCATACCTAGTTGAAAAAAGCTTCAGTGTGGTAACAAACATTTTGACGAAACGAAGAAACCGTTTGAAAATCAACGAACGTGGAGATTTAAGGCTGCAACTCACCAATATTGAACCGCATGTAGCTAGATTGGTAGATTGCTAGATTGAGAGAGATTGAGTCACCAGGTTCATCCATCACACTGAATGTTTTAATGTCTCTTTGCGAATTAATACTTTTTTAAATATAATTTCCTACCTACTTAAGATTCTTTAAAATAATCATTATAAATTAAACTTGATATTTACTGAATTGTATGTCTTTTTGTTTTGTTAAATTTTGATGAGAAAATGTAGTCAACTTTACTCAATTAACCAAGTGCAAAGTTTTCCAGTTGGTACCTTAGTACCTACTACTAGGTATTTTGTATCAATAGGAAAAAACTAAAGATAGGCCCCCTTATTCATAATAGTCTGCTAACTTATAGCATTGCTAATTACTCTGTCTTCTTCTATTGACCTAATTCAGAATGAAAAATAACACTCTGTAGCAGCTGTTTTAAGTTCGCGGACCATTATGAATAAGGGGGTTGATCTTAAAAGTATGTAATTTGGCCATGGGGGTCTGAGATAACAGTTCATTTTGGAAAAGGGGTCACTTGTCCAAAATAGTTGGGGGATCCCTGCCCTAAAGCATTCTCAGGAAAACCCTCTACAACTAAATATTAATCGCCATTGTATTGTATTTTTGTTTTCTTTTTCCTTGTCTCTACTTGTTGTTATCTCATATGTACTATTCTGTTTCCCTGTGTAGTTGTGCATTATCCTTAGTTTGTTTTTATTTCTTTTATATTGTTGAAAGTTACTTTTTGTCGGTAACGAATAAATAATAGAACCCAATTTGTTTTGGTAAAAATTATGCATGAACTGACAGTTGACAAAATATGTCAAGTTGACACTTTTATTTTTATTTATTATTTTATATGACATCGGCTTATAACCATTTGCCAGTGTCAAGTTAAAAAAGCGGGAAATAGAACTTTCATTTCAATTTTCAACACCGTATTCCTATATCGTCAAGTCTCAAGTCTAGTCAAAGTCCAAATATATAGTCAGTACCGTCCATGAGTCATGTCAGTCGATTAAGTAAAGTCGTAGAAGCTTTACTGAAAGTTCCTAGGGAGTTTTAGCCGGAAACACAAAATGGCACGTTTTTAGAAGTTGTATCACTTGCCCACACTTGTGCACGTTAACGAATATTTAATGGGTAATATTCTACCAATGTTACACATTAAGAACCGAGATAACACAAATTTATGAAAACATACAAATTCCACAACGACACCCATTGAACTCTCCGGCAAAACTCATGTCAAATTTTACTTTAACACTTTACAACAGGGCGTGTTCGGATAACTACACTTATAATTTTATGACTGTATTTCTTGTCACTACGGTAATCGCATACCATCAGGCGATCATACAGCTCGTTTGCTGGTGTAAATCATAAAAACTCCGCTAACTTGATATAAAATGAAAATGATATGATATAAAAACAGTAACTTATTTATTACAAAAAAACAAAGGAAAAAAAGCATATTAAACAATTAACTAATTTAAAAATCAAATACGTACAAGTAAATAATTCAATTTTCATAGGTCACATTACTTAGCCTAGGTATCTTTAGTTTTGATATTTGCCACGAAAAGCCATGCCACCGAGCATTTTCTTTAATTTTACTCAGAGTTAGCTCCAAAGTATTTGTGTTATGGCTCTGAAGATTTGACAAATCAGTTGCAGAACCTAGTTATGCCCATTTAGGTTAAACAAATTAAAATACAAGAAAATAAACGAATTAATCGATTTCTTTTTTCATTCGATATGATTTAAACACTAACAACAACAGCTGTTCATTTGCAATAAATTGGATATACTTTGACGGATTCCACTTGTAAACAGACCGGGATAAAATAAAGTCAACTGTTTAAGTAGATTTCAGGATGAAACAATGCGTGATATTTTGCGGGGTAAGGTGGTCTCCGACTCCGCCTATTCATCTACCGGTAAATAGCAAAACTACGTACTTCCTTCGTTATCGACCTTACTAAGTAGTTTCGCTATCTCACACTAGATGACACTAAATGTAAGATTACATCTTGATAGACAGGGGCATAAAATGATGAAAAACTAACTATTGCTTTACGAGTTACGACTGAAAAGTCTTTGGGAAGTACTGCAACAAAATTTTTGAAACATTGAGTTAGTACGTATAAAGAATATATTTTGAATTCCCGTGAAAGCTTAAAAACGCCATCTATTGGCAAGTAGAATAATTTCTAATTTATCCGACGCTTAGAGAGATTCCCAGAACAATTATAATAAATTTAGTTTTTCATTACTTACACATCAAATATAATGCCCTGTGTAAGTAGCATCAGAACGCCTATTTGAGGATTTTTTACACGATAAGACACAACATTTCATAATTTTTCTCTCAGAAACTAGAAAAGTACAAAAAGCTATCGAGATCACAGAGGTGTGCACAGTACGAACGCTGACAGTACACTGATTTAGGCCACGCCAATTGTGATGACGTTGGGACCGAGTTGAAATAACAGTCCACAGTTGCTTATGCCGTCTCGTCTCTATCCATACTCTCACCTCTCTTAGCCATAGATATTCCTGATTTATGCGCTTTCTCATAAGAACAGCCACAGTTCACACCAACTATCAATGCCTAGCTTAATTACCGATATTCAAAAATAACTGGAAACATTAACTAAAATATTATGTACCAGTATTTATTTATTTACTCTTAATGCACAAAAACAGGTACCAGTCAACCTTTAGGCGTACAAAAGAAAAATTGTGCAGGTGCTAATAGAGTTATAAAATTAAAGGTAAGAGAGTAATATGAATTAATAAAATCAAGTCAATAATCTAGCTCTAAATAAAATAATATACTTTATAAATATAAATACCATACTATATAATATATAAATAAAAATATTATAATATATAAGATTCTGCCAATTATGTCGCATAAAACTCATGGACTCTGCGCTTAAACGTCTGTGGTTTTGGATATCCTGATTTCTAGAGGAAGTGCATTGCAGAGAAGAATAGCTATTATAAGTTGAGATCGAAAAAGCACACAGCACCATAGTGATTTTTCGAACCTTGAAATAAGTGGCTCGTGCAGTCACTTAATTTTCCCATCATAGACCATAGGCTATCTAGTAGAAAAATAAGTGACTGGACGAGCATTGTCTTGACCGGGAGAGGTTGGAAATTTTTAATACGATAGAGGGATCGAAATATGTCAGTGACCTTATAAGAACTTCTTGTAATATAAGTTTGCCAAGTAAGAGTCGAATCGATGTGTAGGGATCGTACCTTTACTAAATTTAAAAGAGACCGATGCGTGACTAATTGGAAAACATTCAAAGTTGCTAAGAATCGTTGCAACCAGATGATACGTAATGCCAAACGCCGCAAATATTTACTAGATTGTAGCTTCTTCATCCCCTTCCAATATTTGGAAGTTCCTTGAAACCATTGGTGTAGGCAAGTCACATGATCTTGATCTGCCTAGTACTATTAGTCCTGACGATATTAATCTCCATTTCTCTACAACGATAGCACTAGATGGTCATACTAAAGTACAATCCATTAGGTATTCAAACTGCTTACCTCGTCCTAATATAGTGCCACTTCAGTTTTCTCTTGCTGCTACGGGCAAAATCGACAAGACATCAATTCTATTGTTTTGTATAGCTACGGGATGTAATGACATTAGTCGTCGTATGATTACTTCCATTGAAGTCCAACTTTTGCCTGCTATCACCCATATTATTAATCCTTTCTTAAATCATATGAATTCCCAACCTTGTGGCGCAAAGCTTTTGTACTTTCGCTTCCGAAAATCCTCAGCCCCAGTCATCCTACACATTTTCACCCTATATTCATCCTTCCCTACCTATCGATGGTTCTTGAAGCCTGCGTCCATAGGCAATTATGCAGGTTTGTCTACCGAAACGATTTACTTTCTGTACTTCAATCAGGTTTCAGACCTGGACATAGTACAACAACCTTACTACTAACTACCTACCTACTAAAATACTTCGCAGTGCGTATCATCTGTATGCTGATGACCTACATCTCTATAGCCAGGCAGAACTAGAATACCTCGGCCACAATGGCCATCGAAGATGTAAATCGGGATTGCTATTAAAGATTGGTGTAATAACTTTGGACTAACCGTGAATCCCAGTGCCAGAAGTGTCAGGCCATTTTATTGGGTAGTCCTAGAGACATAAGCAAAGTGGACCTAGGAACCCTTCCACCCATTATCTATAACATCTCTGTAATTCCTTTTAGTTCAAGTGTCAAGGATCTTGGTTTACACATCGATTCAACTCTTACTTGGCAAACTTATATTACAAGAAGTTCTTTATAAGGTCACTGACATCTTCCGGTCCCTCTATCGTATTAAAAATTTCCTACCTCTCCCGGTCAAGACAATGCTCGTCCAGTCACTTATTTTTCTACTAGATAGCCTATGGTCTATGATGCGAAAATTAACTGACTGCACGAGCCACTTATTTCAAGGTTCAAAAATCACTATGGTGCTGTGTGCTTTTTCGATCTCAACTTATAATAGCTATTCTTCTCTGGAATGCTCTTCCTCTAGAAATCAGGATATCCAAAACCAGAGACGTTTAAGCGCAGAGTCCATGAGTTTTATGCGACACAATTGGCAAAATCTTATATATTATATTATTTTTATTTATATATTATATAGTATAGTATTTATATTTATAAGGTATATTATTTTATTTAGAGCTAGATTATTGACTTGATTTTTTAAATTCATATTACTCTCTTACCTTTAATTTTATAACTCTATTAGCACCTGCACAATTTTCTTTTGTACGCCTAAAGGTTGACTGGTAGAGAATGTCATATGGCATTAAGTTTACCAAAGTAAACATTATGGCATTAAGTCATTTCCTCTCCTTCCAAATTAACTGTCACATGGCCTTTACTCTAATCCGTTTTTGCATTTTCGTACCTAAATTGACATATGTGTTACGGTGTTGTCAACTATGGAAGTTCCCTCAACATCTCAAACAGTTGGATGATACTATAAGACTAACGCTCTCCAATATTTTGAACACAAATTTCGATGACCGCGCATGGACTCAGGCAACGTTTCCAGTTAGGTTCGGTGGCCTGGGTGTTCGAAAGTCCTCTGACATATCGCTTCCGGCCTTCTTGTCCTCAGTCCACGCGAACAATAGTCTTATCTCCAAAATACTACATCACCCATCCTACTCCAATACAGTTCCCTTTCTGGACGAGGCCAAGGACGCCTGGAGCGCAACTACTGCTTGTAGCGAATTGCCTGACAATACTTTTTCACAAAGGCTCTGGGACGAGCCACTCTGCAGACTAATACGGAATAATCTTCTTAATACCTCCTCCAGTCCTGTGGAGCAGGCTCGCCTGTGAGCTGCGGAGAAGTGGGAGTCGGGCCTTTGGCTACAAGCATTACCGTCACCCAATACGGGTACATTGCTGGATCGAACAGCTTTCCGGTTAGCCACTTCCCTGCGTCTTGGCACCCCCCACGTCGTCCCCCATCGCTGTGTTTGTGGCGCAAACGTGGACAGCCTCGGACACCACGGACTGTCCTGTCAACGAAGCGCCGGCCGCATCTTCCGACATCACTGCCTGAACGATCTCATCCGTCGGGCTCTTGTCACCGCCGGAGTGCCAGCTGTGCTGGAACCCTCTGGTTTGGCACGCGACGATGGCGAGAGACCAGACGGTATGACCCTGGTCCCATGGAGAGTGGGACGGGCTCTTGTATGGGACACTACATGTGTCGATACACTTGCTCCGTCCCATGTCCAGGGCATCTCGAGTTCTGCAGGTGCGGCCGCCAATCAGGCGGAAAACCTCAAGCGGCGCAAACCTTAGTGGGGATCTCATATTTGAACCGTTTGGGGTTGAAACCCTAGGTACATGGGGTCTGGGTGCGCACAAACTTTTCTGAGAAATCTCAAAAAAACTCATTGAGGCCACCCGAGACCCCAGAGCCGGCAATTACCTGGCCCAGAGAATAAGTATCGCAATCCAGCGAGGAAACTCTTTGAGCCTTCTAGGTACTCTGCCTGGTGGGGACGACCTGGGAGATTTCTTTGTTTTGTAGCATTTTAAGTTTTGGAGTAGTTATTATTGTTTTTTAGTACTTACCTACTTGCATAGTTTGTAAATATTTTATTTCCTGTATGTATTAAGTCTACCTATGTACCTGTTTTTGTGCATTAAGAGTAAATAAATAAATACTGGTACATAATATTTTAGTTAATGTTTCCAGTTATTTTTGAATATCGGTAATTAAGCTAGGCGTTGATAGTTGGTGTGAACTGTGGCTGTTCTTGTGAGAAAGCGCATAAACCAGGAATATATATGGCTAAGAGAGGTGAGAGTATGGATAGAGACGAGACGGCATAAGCAACTGTGGACTGTTATTTCAACTCGGTCACAACGTCATCACAATTGGCGTGGCCTAAATCAGTGTACTGTCAGCGTTCGTACTGTGCACATCTCTGTGATCTCGATAGCTTTTAGTACTTTTCTAGTTTCTAAGAGGAAAATTATGAAATGTAGTGTCCTATCGTGTAAAAAATCCTCAAGTAGGCGTTCTGATGCTACTTACACAGGGCATTATATTTGATGTGTAAGTAATTAAAAAGTAAATTTATTATAATTGTTCTGGGAATCTCTCTAAGCTAACTTCCCAAAGACTTTTCAGTCGTAACTCGTAAAGCAATAGTTAGTTTTTCATCATATTATGCCCCCGTCTATCAAGATGTAAACATGCATTTAGTGTCATCTAGTGTGAAATAGCGAAACTACTTAGTAAGGTCGATAACGAAGGAAGTACGTAGTTTTGCTATTGACCGGTAGATGAGTGGGCGGAGTCGGAGACCACCTTACCCCGAAAAATATCACGCATTGTTTCATACTGAAATCTACTTACAACACCGCCACTCTATATTTGCTCCATGGGCGTGAGGCATTATTATTTATAAGTTTTGCACATTATATAGGTCTTAAACATAATATTTTTAAACTTATTCGCTTTAACATCAATGAGTCACTTAACAGATATGTAAAAACAATACAAAAGTATAATATGCACGTTATTATTAATTAACTTACGTTTTGGTTCCTCTCACCCATGCAGCCACCAAAGTCCCTTTTACAACTATATCAGCTGGCACGTAGTCCGATTTCGCATCTTCATCAGCATAAGCAGCTCGGAGGATACCTACGAATGTTATTAAGCATTTAGCTTTTTGTCATCAGCACTGTCACTCAGAATTATAATTCTAATAACTCCCCACACCGATTTCGGTGACGGTGGGAATCGAACCCATGACCGGGTCGAGTCATCATAGTCGAGAGCCAAGCTCTAACCACTAGTGATTAGCACCACGGAGACTGTAACAAATTATAATTACCTAAATTACAATTAAAAGTTTGAAAACGATATTATGTGCTACATTTGTATCGCTGCTCGTATTATGTGCTACATTTGTATCGCTGCTTGTAATTTTAAACATTATAACAGTACAAGGTATAGCTTTGATCTACAGTCAACAATATTGTCAGTAGGAGCAAGTTTTTCTCACCTTGTCCCGCGGCGGTCAGAAGTCCCGCGGGGCCGTTGAAGTTGTCAATCCACCCCGAACAAGGCTCCGACATGCACCCTGTAACTGTACACACGCACGGTTTGACATGAGATTAGATAGTAATTAGATTTATCAATTACTAGCATTAATTGTCCGCGGCTTTGCTCGCATGTATTTAGATTTAATCATCCACTATTTTAGAATTTTAGAAAACTCTGAAATGCGATACTCACTGTTATACTATTTTTTCCGTACTCAAATCATACGTAATATCGTGCAAATATCCAACTTTGATCTCAAATATATCTCTTTGGTTAGGAATTCCAATTTCAAATTTATACCGCTATTTATTCATGCATTTATGTTGTTATGTGTATGTTTCGAAAACCGTAATTCATTTGTTGCAACAAAGTTCTTTATGGCGCGTTGCGAATTGTATTGAGGATGGACGGATTATAGGCATGACACTTTTTGCCACTCGAAATCACAATGTAATAACGACTATTAAGAATGATACAAAAAACGAGGTGATACCTTGCCAATAATGTAGAATTTTGCAATTACACATTGTGACTTACAGTCATAACGACTGTTACATATTGGGACTAGCTAGCCGGGCCTTGATGTTATTACGCTTGATGTTATTACTCAGTACGGAGCCGGACTTCGCGGCGGCAACACTGCGAGCAGCAGGGACAGGTCCCTACCTAAGGCGCGGCCAACTAGTTCCGCGAGCACTATATATGCTTAGTTCAACTATTTATTTTGTATAATATAATATAATTATTATATCTATACAGATAAACAAAATTGAAGTGTCTGTTTGTAATTTCAAATTAACAGCTTTTATTTTCACTTAATGAATTTAAAAGTATGATCGGTACTTACAATAAAATATAAATTGTTAACATTTTTCTGTCCGTCTGTCAGTCTGTGTGTTTCTTCCGGCTAATCTCTGTGTATATATGAGGACGGGAATTATAGTGAGATATGACTTGAGCCGTTGCCCATTGAAAATAATACTCAGTTAACTAACAACTGAACTATTGAACTAAATTCTAAAAGAGTGATTTCTTATTTTAATTTTGTTTTACAATTATCAACTGGTGATGTTTGAAATTACTACTAGACATGAAAACGTGATACATACTCAGTATGATTTTGATAAAAAATAAATAACAGTAAGGTGAAGTATTTAGTACCTACCTAGTTAATTCTATGTTGTATGAATAGGAATCAGATGCGTGTTAACTACAAGACAGTAGGGCGTGTTGTTAACACGCGCGTCACCTAAGCGGCGCAGCGGGTATGCACTAAAAGGGCTTCACTAAATCTACATTTAATTAGATGATTAAATTTTTGGATGGGGAATTTGGGACTACCAAACATGAATCTTTTCATCGACTAAACTAACAACACTGTTTTTGTGTCAGTGTCATCACAAGATTGCCGTGTCTTCGCGTTGCAATATCGAAAAATAACGTTGGTATTAAACAATTATTAATAAATGCAGTTTTAAAAGAATGGACATTTCTGACCTTTTCGGCTATGGTTATTTAATATTTAACTAAGCTATGCCTACCTGTGCCGCCGTTGAAATTAAAATTATCATCAAAAGGGTAGGTATTTAACCTTAAAAGGTTGACACGTTCATATTTTAATTATTGAGATCCACACTAGGCTTCCGATTTTTGCCATTGTATGCTATCCTAGAATAAAAGATCAAGTTCTTGGTGTGCTTAAATGGATCAGTGTAAGTGTAACCGATATTAGAGTTGTCATTGAATTAACTTTTCAATTTTCGTTATTATTTGATGAGAATATGTTGATCATTCATTTTGAAATGTCATAGAGTTTCCATGATTGAAACAATACTTTTGGCTTGAATAAACTATATAAAAATGCTATCAAATGAAATGTGCTGCATATTATAATTGTAATACTATGGGGTAAATCACTTCTAATTATTAAGAGTGGTTATTATAAAATGAAATTATGTTGTCGTTTCCGGTAATTATTTAAATTATTTTGAAATGTTATAGTAAAATATGTGATATTAATTTTATCTATATTAATGATTTATAATATTTTATTAGATATTTATTGTATTTAAATAAATTTACTTTAACATTTTGATCTCCTAGACAGGAAACTGTTTTTTAACCCTTTCAGACCAACAATTGTACACATATAATACTAAAAACGGTTGTGTTCATTCGTTCAAATAATAAACTACCGAAAACGATACTCCCAACGCCATCTGTTAGCGTTTAATGACAGTTTTTGGCAAGTTATGACCAGTAGCCGACCGAAGTTTGCATTGTGCAGGTAAGTTCATTATTTTATTTATAAAAAGTAGAAAATATTAAAGTATATGTAATGAAATATTTATAGGTCGATGTGTTATATTGTTGTCGTCATATTTTACATACATGGTTTTAGTTTATTTTTGTATAAATTTTCGTGATTTTTATATTTGTACACAAATGTACACATCAGGCGCATACGATGTATTTCTGATTTGTTGTTGTACATCGTAGGTATTACTAAAAGAAATTAATATAATTGTTATTGAATGGTGTAATTTTGTTGTTTTTGATGTTACAAATTGTGTTAATACTATTTTCAGATAAGAAATTACCAATATGTTTTCGCACGACGCTATTAGAGCTATTAGAGCATTAGAAGAAGGTTGCCTTTCTGATTTAGAATTATCGTCTGATGACGAAGGACCAGTTCGACCTGCGTCTGAACGGGAGCTACGATGTGTCCGAGTGGAAGCAGATGTCGTCAGCCAGAACCAACAAGAAATATTGTATCTAGGAGACCAGGAGAGACACGCCCAGAAGCTAAAATAACTCAAGACAGTTTTGGGCATTTTCCTGCACACGATGAGGGGCTTGGGACACGGTGTAAAATGATGGGATGCAAGGGTAGAACCCGAACCAAATGCATAAAATGCAAGGTTCACTTATGCCTTACTAAGGATAAGAATTGCTTCTTAGCATTTCATACATAGGATGCTATATTGATGCCTTTGATTTTAATTTTAATTTAGACTGTGATTTAAGTGCAATTTGTTAAATCTACCCAAAGAAAAAGCCATTTTTTGTTAATTTTTATAAAGAAAATACTATTATTTATATTTGTTATTTCATATTGCTTCGTATTTCCTAATAAAAAGTTGTAAAATAAATGTTTTTATCATTATAGATAAACATCCCTTAACACTAATATTTTCATTACGTTTGACGGATGTGTACACTTTGTGTACACAAAAAGAAAAAGCTGTTTTTCTTAAAAAGCTTGTAATCAGGTTTTTTTTTTCCTTAGATCTATTTACAATAGTTGCAGGCATTTTTTTCAGATCGATTAGCGAAAATAAAAAAAACAGGTCTGAAAGGGTTAACCAATCAGAAACAACCGCCATTTTGTCGATGAGAAGTAGTGGGGAAAACTAGAGGGAGAATAGGGTTCTTCTCTGGAGAGTCATTCGATATCGTGGCTGCAAAGTGAAAATGTGTGTTTAAAAGTGTATTGTGAGAAATAATATAAGTATCCGGCTATTCTCTTGTGTATTTTATTCTACACCATCCATCTTATTATGGAGAAAGTTAACAATTTTCAGAAGCGGGACGATAACATGTAAGTAATATTTCAATAAGCATTATAATTGTAATCTTTTAAAATCAGTTAAATTATTTTAAATTTTGTGAATTTAAATCTAGTTTTTAAACGATGTGATTAAAGATTTAAATAATACGATGAGTAATCCTTTAATTTTCAGTTTAAGTTATTCCATTTAAATAAAATTAAGTTTTAAAATCTATGATTCTGTGGAATATATTTCACGGTATAAATGAAACTATAACAATTGAGTCTCAGATTTTATTTCACCTTTCAAACAAAAGCAGTAAAATTTTAATAATCATCGTCATTAACCAATATGATAATACAATAAAATTGGATCTTGTACTTATTATACTTTAGAAGCTACTAGTTTTTTTTCACTTTGAACAGTTTAAGTCGGTGTAACTTTTATTATTTCAGGTCTCGATACATGGGTACAAGTCAAAGTCCAGATCGTGCGTTGAATGTGCATCATGCTGATGGTAAGCGAGAGAGATCGAGATGATGGTGCCACTGGTGTTGCACCTCAAGACGTAGCCGATCTTTTAGGCGCATTCGAAGCCCGGTATTACCATGTGCGAGGAGCATTTCACCAGTTCTTCGTGATTCAAGACATCGAGGACGTAGCCGAGACTTTTCAAGACGTGATTATCATGCAGTTTACGGCAGGTCGCCACGAAAACGGAGCAGGGTGTCACATTCATTTTCTTAAGAACGAAAACGCAGTCGACACCAGTCTCGTCGTGAATATCGACACCGGTCCTGCCGTGACGATCCAGGCGTAAACACCGATAGAACTCGTGAGTTATTTAGACAATTTGCTGACTTTATAAAGGATATGAGTAGCACTAATTTAAATTCTACAGAAAATTTTACAAATATTAATGTTATACCTGTATTTAATCCATCGACGAAAATCGTTACTGTATGACTGGACCGATAGACAAATTGAACATTATGCGCTTCCTAAATTGGCGGGAGTAACAAAGAAATGGTATGAAGGATTACAGTCGGTCTTATTTACGTGGTCTGTATGGCAGGATAAGTTGCGATCCGCATTTCCTGCCATAGAAAATTACGGTCAAATGCTGCCCGAAATTCTCAATAAAAAAGCTAAGTTTGGAGAATCATTAGAGGACTACATTTACGCAAAGGTTGCTTTAATAAATCGCTTCGACATTAGTAGTAAAAGAGCAGTAGAGACTTCACGGCATCGATGATAGATCAGTACGGACAGGCGCGGAGGCAGCTCAATATGACGACCCCGATAAATTGTTAGCTTATTTAAGGAATGTAAAAATGTATAAAGTTGAAACAATATCTAATAGGAAAACTGTCAATACTAATCCTAATCAGTACTTTGAAAAAAAGTTGTGAGTGGTAGTAAAACTTCATTGCGTCCCTATAATTGTAAGGAGGAAGGACATCCTGTATCCAAATGCCCATATTAAGAGATGTTCTAAATGTTCTGTTATAGGGCATGAGGATGAAGAATGCTTCCGTAATAAAATTCACGAAAAATCTGTAATGACTAATAATGAAAGTAATACAACTGCATTTGATAAATACGTACAAACTATATCGGTTAAAGGAATAAATCGTTAAAGATTCATTGATTTAGGAAGTGAACTAACACTTATTAAAGAAAGTGATGCAAAGGCTTTTTTTAAAAAATGGAATAAACTTGATAATCGGCCCATGGTTGGGTTTGGGGCGCTGTAGTAAATTCTCTGGAGTCATGTTTAGTAAAGAAAATCCAAAATGTACTCTACATTCTACTCTCTACTCTCGTTTTATGTATAGTTGTACCTGATAATTTTTTGAAATACCCATTATTAATCGGTCAGACATTAAGCTAACAAAATTATATTAGAATGATAAAAACTGATAAGAAACTGCAAGTTTTAGATGCTCACGATTGTCAGACAATAATGTTAAACGTTTGTAACTAAAAATAATGAATGACATTTCGTTATCTAAATTCCCGGAGATTTGGAAAAAAACCAAAATAATTCCCATTTTTAAAAAAGGCCAAAGCAATGATGTTAGTAATTATAGGCCTATTGCAATCATTTCGTGTATCCCTAAATTATTTGAGTCTCTAATTTGCCCTCTAATCACACATCAGTTAGGAAAAAATCTTTCTATCCACCAACATGGGTTTAGAAAAGGCTACTGTGTGGAAACTAATTTGGTGACCTTTAAAACTTACTTGTGTAATGAAATAGATAGTGGTCGGGAAGTAGACACAATTTATATGGATTTTTCTAGCGCCTTCGACAAGGTTTGTCATGCCCGGTTGTTAAGAAAGTTAAAAAGATATGGCATTGGAGGGTCTCTTTTAGAATGGTTTCGTTCATACCTAGCAAAAAGACTTTTATATGTTGTTGTTAATGGTTTTACGTCAGACGATTACACAGCAATTTCTGGTGTACCACAGGGCTCCCATCTTGGTCCAATACTTTTTTTAGCTTTTATAAATGATCTCTCAGATGTCATACATAATAGTGAGTTCGGTCTATTTGCTGATGATCTTAAAATATACAGAAGGGTGACCTGCGCATTGGATGCTGATCTTATTCAGCAAGATTTAAATAGGATATGTAACTGGTGCTGTGCTAATGGTATGGTTCTAAATGCGAAAAAGTCATTTCATCTCAAATTTTCACGAAAACGTGAACAAAATAATACGACCGCAACTTATGTTATAAATTCTGCCATGCTGGAACAGGTTACAGAGATTCGAGACCTGGGCGTGGTATTTGACTCCAAGCTCAATTTCAAGTCACACATAGATATGTGTGTCAAAAAAGCGTATAGAATGTTAGGATTTCTTAAAAGAAACACTACAGGATTTTCAAGTATTAAGCCTAAAATTATTCTATATAACTCATTGGTCCGTAGCCATGTGGAGTTTTCATCAGTAGTTTGGGGCTCCAGATATATTTCCCACTCCATGCGCATAGAAAGTGTCCAACGAGCATTCACGAGACATCTCGCGTTCCACTCTCCTGGTATTTCTCATCGTGCTACTTATGATTTACGCTTAAAGCACTTTAAAATGATGACACTCCACAGTCGCCGAATGATGATTAATATAATTTTCCTAAAAAAGATATTATCCGGAATTTTTGACTGCGACAACCTGCTTCGTTATATAAAATTATATGTCCCGTATCACTATCCTCGTTATCCAATTACCAAAATATTCTACACTCCTAAAAGTAAAACAAACATCCTACAATACTCTCCCTTATCTAATATCTGTACTGATTACAACCTAGCTTGCACATCTGTAAAGGACCTAGATATTTTTAATGATTCCTGTAAGAGTATAAAAAGCAAACTAACTAAATACAATATTCAAACTACTGTTTTCGGAAATTAAAACTAAATTGTAATTATTATTAGACATTCAATTCATATGGGGTTTAATTGATTTTATATAAGGAATGATATTTACTGTTCTCAATGAATGCTGTACACGCCTATAATTGGCTTACACATAAGTGCATGTTTTAGTTTAAGTATATTTTTAATGTATTTCTGTGTTTTGCTGTTGGCGAGTCTAATAAAGAAATAAAAAGAAATAAAAATAAATCTAATATTTGTAGGGCTTATTGCGGATCTGATTACGATGGCTCTATATACGTATGAAGCAGTTACAGAAATCGACCAAATCGCGAATATTTGGTTGAAGGCGTCTATACATTACAAAAAGGTGAAGGGTCTATTTTTGTTACTCCACTTTCAAGGATACCGATACGATTTAACAAAAATGAATTGATTGCTAGAGCCGATATTGTGTTAGAATCTTTTGAATTATGTCAAATTAATAGGGTGGAAAATCGCAAATACGAACCTTTTAAACTAGATCAATTAACTATAGGAGATATTCCTGATAAAGATAAATTGAAGCTTTTAAATTTAGTAAATAACTATATATTGTTTTGCTGCGAATTTAAATGAAATAGGTTGTACTGATACAGAACATATTATGATTATTAATTATAATAACGAAGAGCCTGTAGTGTATAGACCGTATATTTTATCACAGAAAAAAAGACGAGAGGTACCATAAATGGTAGATCTTTGAAGAATTAGAATCTTTGTGAAAGTGGAGTAATACGAGAAACAAAATCCCCTTATGCTAGCCCTATTATTGTAATTAAGAAAAAGACGGTTGACAAAAGATTATGCGTTGATTATGGGTTATTAAATAAGAAAACAATAAAACATTACCCTTTACCACATATGGAAGATCAGATGAATAGATTGGCTGGTAATATGTAATTAGATTTGGCTAGTGGGTATTACCAAATTCCATTAACTGAAGTGTAAACCAAAAATGGCATTTGTAACTTCCGATGGTCAGTGGGAGTTTAATAGAATGCCTTATTGCCTTGCCAATGCGCCAGCCATATTTCAAAGGACCATTGTTAATAACGCGTTAGGCACTCTAAGATTCAATATAGCCGTAGCTTACATGGACGATATTCGTGTGCCTTCAGTAACTATTAATGATGGTTTAAATAGACTAGAACAAATATTCAAAGAATTCTGCGAAGCTAAATTAACTTTAAAATTATCAAAATGTTATTTCTTTAAAATTTCTGTAGATTTTTTAGGCTTAGAAGTTACTTCTGAAGGTTAAAAGCCCGGAAAAAAGAAAATTGAAGCCGTTCAAAATTTCCCAGTACCAAAAGATGTTCATAATATAACAATTTATAGGTTTGGCTAGTTTTTTTTTAAAGTTTATAAAAAAAATTGCTGTTTTTGCTCGACTATATTGACAAAAAAAAAATTCTTGGATTTGGGGTAGTGAACAACAAGCTTTTCATGAATTAAAATCTAAATTAGTGTCACGTCCAGTTTTGGCTTTATATAATCCAAATTTTAAAACAGAATTTCATATTGATGCGAGTAAATGGAGAGTTGGTGGAATCTTATTACAAAAACAACCTAATGGTGACCTTAAGCCCGTAGCCAGAAGACCAACATTTTTCTGCTTATGAATTGGAGACTTGAGAGGTAGTAGTTTCACATGAAAATTTTAAATCATATTTAAAGGGATTGCCATTCGTAATAATGACATATTGCAATTCTATAAGAGCACCTTTTCTAAAGCGCGATATGATTCCTCGAGTTGCCCGGTGGTCGAGCATTATACAAGAAAATGACTGTGATATAGTTTACAAGTCCGGTAAGAGTATGTAGATGCGTTAAGTAGAAACCCAGTCCCCTCAGATTCCGATGAAATAGAATTTCCTTCTGTGTTAAATATTACCTGTGATTGGTTAAAAACTGTTCAGTTTAGTGATAGTGAAGTTAAGCGTATAAAATACATTTTATTAGATTTAGAGGCTAATAATGTCATATTCATAGAAATACCGACAATGGTCCGAAATGCCTGGTACCCAAAGGAGTACGTTGGCAAATCTTAAAAAATTGTCAAGATGATATCGGTCATTTCTCCTTTGATAAGACCTATGAAAAGGTTTCTTCTGATTATTGGTTCCCTAAAATGCGCAAATTTATTAAAAAAGATGTACAATCGTGTTTAGAGTGTGCTAATAGTAAGGTTACTTCTGCCTTTTCATACACTCCACCTTTTCATATACTCCATGCTGACCATTTGGGTCCACCAAATGGTTGGGTGGACCATTTAATCAAAGCAAAAACAAAAATAAATATATTTTGGTAATTATAGATGTTTTAAGTAAATTTATCTCGTAAAGCCGTTAAGAACACTAAAGCTTCGACCACAATTAAAGTTTTTAAATAATATTTAGCAACCTTCAGACAACCGGCGAGATTTATAACCGACAGATATTCGAAGTTCACTGGGAAAAAGATAAAAAACTTTATAACAGATTTAGGCAATAAACACATTATGAATGCTGTTACTACTCCACGTGCAAATGGTCAAGTGGAACGGTACAATCGTACAATTTTAGACGCCTTAACTTCCATGAATCACGACCGCGATGAATCTTTGTGGGATGAAAAGGTATTAAATGTACAATGGGGATTGAATAATACAGTCAATAAGAGTTTAGAACGTACTCCAACAAAGGTACTGTTTGGGAAAAAAATAACTGGAGTATCGGACGGCTTAGTAAAATCTGTGGTTGATGATCCTAAATAATATGATACCCATAACTTTAGAAATAATTAGAAATGAAGTAACTGAACATATTCAAAAGAATCAACATCGACAGAGAAGAATTGAATTAAAGCCGTTGTAATGTTAACTTTTTAAGTGACTTTAAGTGAAGTAACTTGGTATGGTCTAGTATTTAAACTTGAATTATTACTGTTATTGAATAATTGATTCAGATAGCTTAGTATGGTCTAGTATTTAAACTTACTGTTTGTTATTCTTATAGTCATGAGGGCGTGTCTATTAGTCACAATTGTCCAGAATTGTAATACTATTGGGTAAATCACTTCTAAATATTAAGTGGTTATTATAAAAAGAAATTATGTTGTCGTTTCCGGTAGTAATTATTTAAACTATTTTCAAATGTTTTAGTAAAATATGTGATATTAATTTTATCTATAATAATGATTTATAATATTTTATTAGATATTTATTGTATTTAAATAAATTTAGTTTTACATTTTAATCTCATAGATAAGAAACTGTTCTCCTATTGGTCGAATATTTTCAATCAATCAGTAACAACCGCCATTTTGTGGAGAAGTAGTGGGAAAAACTGTCTCTGGAGAGTCATTCATTCATTCGATATCGTAGCTGCAAAGTGCAAATATGTGCTTAAAAGTGTATTGTGAGAAATAATATAAGTATCCGGCTGTTAACTTGTATTTTATTGTTCACCAAGCAACTCATCATGGAGAAAGTTAACAAGATAAAGCTCGACATCTTAGTAAAACTAAAGATGCAAACGTAAGATACCGTGGATATTTTTGTTAATGTTATTATGTTGCTCATCATTTTACGTAACCAAATCCAAAATTTACGGGTTCATCAAAGCATTGAACGGTACTGGAAAATATTTGCATTTTACACGTTGTTAGTTGTAATTATAAATGTTCTACAAGTACGCGCATGATACGTCTAGTGTTTAAAGCATGCAAGCATATCATCATGATAATTATGGTAATGTAGATCCAACTTCGGTTGTTGATAGATACCCCATTAAATTATACTATGTGCGACAGGAGTGGCTAGTTAGCCGCGGCTTAAGTTATCGGTGTCTCTTAAAACAGCCAAAGTCAATCAGCGGGTGACGCACACAGAACCATGCGCTGAATCTAGAGGCAATTGCTAATCAGTGAGTTAGATCGAGTTATAAAGTTGGTAATAAATGTAGGATGGACGAGCTGTGTTCAAAAGGGTAACACGTTGAGAAATAACAAAGTAAGATTTGTTGTGGGTTGGACGTAGATGTAGGTGTAGTTAATATTCCAGTTCATAGTAAGGACAGAATGACGTGTCGGGACAGACATTACAGTATTTAAAATGAAAAAGAATTGGTTGCCAATAACACAGGCCAACGGTGAAAAAACTTTTTCAATAATTTTAGCTAATTTCTATGTAATTTGGTGTACTGATTTGGAAAAAAAAATAATGGTCGCATCTCCCACCAATTTCTCACATGTCAATATTTAGTTAAAATAAATTTTACTAAACAAAATGTATAAAAAATATTTTTTTACTATTTAAATATTTTTAAGTTGTTATGTTAATATATATTAATGTTGGAAGGTTGGCAATAAAATCAGATATCACCAATGTTGATGGGATCAACATTGGTCTAAAAAACAATGCCCATAAGAAAAACTTTGACACCTGGCAAGAAAAACATTTTGTATAAAACTTTAGTTGACCCCAAGAAGATGCTTCTACCACCACTACACATAAAGTTGGGCTTAATGAAACAATTTGTAAAAGCTTTGCCTAAAGACGGTGATTGCTTTCAATATTTGTGTGGGAAATTTTCTCATTTATCAGAAGCTAAACTGAAAGAAGGGATATTCGTTGGGCCTGATATTCGTAAATTGATGTTCGATTCTAGCTTCGAAGCAACGATGAATAAAAAGGAAAAGGAGGCTTGGATATCATTTAAAGAAGTTGTAACTCAGTTTTTGGGTAATGTGAAAGCTCTAAACTATAAACTTATCGAAGCTAACATGATAAAAAATTTTAAAACTCTTGGTTGTCTGATGAGCCTTAAAGTCCACTTCGTGCACAACCATCTTGATTTTATTCCTGAGAACTTAGGTGATGTGAGTGAAGAGCAAGGGGAAAGGTTTCATCAGGACATAAAAGAGATGGAGAAACGAAACCAGGGACGATGGAATATCAAAATGATGGGTGATTACTGTTGGTCACTTCACAGAGAACAGCAAAACGCATCACATCTGCGAAAAAGCTATTCAAGAAACTTTACAGAGAAAAGGGAGAGGAAATACAGAAAAATATAAACATCTTATATTCACATTTTAGTAATTAAATATGAATATAAGAAATGAATATGAATATAAGAAGTATGGTAAAAGAAAATTGTAACGAAATAAAAAGAACGATTAATTTTTAATTCTTATAGATAACATTTTTCCTCTTTTTTAAAATATGTAATCGATGTCGTATTGTAAGCGAATGGTGGGTGATAAAAAAAAACTGCTACCAGATCTGGTTTCAGCATTCAAAAATACATAAGATTTAGGTAAAGTTCAAAAAGTTTTTATAAACATTTTTTTCGTTGGCCTGTGTAATTTATGAATTTACTTGGGTAAGTAGTGCCACGATCGGCCACTAGCCAGTCGCTACTGACAACAGAGCCTTTAGTCAACGAGTCAAGATGCATTCGATAATTTCGATGGCGTAGTTCGAAAACAAAATGTATGGGATTTGACGTAAGGCCACGCAAGCGACATGTCACTTAGCGATGACTTATGTCAAATCCCATACAATTTTGATTGTGAAATTCGCTGTCGAAATTATCGAAAGTATCTTGATCAAAGACCCAGGTAAACTTATCCGGCCGTCGTGTTGTGACTTTAATTTAAAACAAACTCGCCTCCTTTACTGGTTGTTGTGATGTACAACGTGCAATTATTATGTAATGTGTCAATAAAGTGCACTCACCTATGGACGGTCGGACTATTACAATTGGTAGTTTTCCCTTATGTTCGTAGACGACGTGCTCGGCCAGGTTCTTCGTGAACACATAGGAGTTAGGATATTTTCCTAGTAACCTGCAAATAAAATAAAACTTACAATATGGCGTAGTATAGCGGAAGGATAACATAGCGTATAGTTAGGATAGTGCACCCAATATCCATGTAACAGCTCGGAGGTAAATTTCAGAATTTCCAAGGTAATATGAAGTTTTGGGTCGCGTAGTTATATTTAATAAATCTATGTCATCGTGAGCTTACTACACAAAGTTCAGAACTAAAACTCTGCGTATAATAACTCTAACTTCGATGGCACCTTTTACTGGTTAGTAGATAACTAGAAAGGTATTGGAACGTCGATCCTGGCTACACAGCAGTTGCAGTGGCGGGAATTATGTATTTTGGGCTATTTGTTCATTGATAACACAATAGATATTCGAAATTGAACCGTAGAAAAATATCGCTGATGCAAAATAGCACTTACTTCGGAGTTAAAATCCGTAGAGCGTCCGGGTCTGCGTTTACCACTATGTCCTTTATCTGTCTCCAGTCTGCTGCCGGTGGATACAATTTTTCCTGGATCTCTTTCTCGTAATCGAGGTTACAAAAAGCCGTGGACACGTGTACATAGCTCTGGAATTTATTTTATAGATTAACAACTGTGAATATGAATTTTGTCCTTGACAAAAGGGTATAACATTTTAATATACGTATACTATTAACCATTGGTAAACGAAAAACGAACAGAAAAGGTTTGTTTTTGTAACCAATGTGTATGTTGTTTATATTGAGAAAATATCGAAATTAAATTTATGAGAATTGATGAATCGAAGCAAATACTTATATTCATTTAAAATATTATAATTGAATCTACTTTTATAACGGATTATATTACAACATAGATGATGAATAGCTATAAAAAAAGGTAATTTTAGTTATATCGTCTTTCAGCTGATAACTACCACAAAAGCCAACTTTTTAAGGAAGTAACAGTAGAGTGGCGATATAGCCCCGTATTAAAAAGTGTTTGGGGCCAACCCGCCCGAGTGAAGAGTAATTGATTTATCATCCATATAATTATAATATTATGTTTAATTGAAAAACCATATGCATATTTTAATATTAAGCCACAAATCAGTTATTCATAGGAAAAAAAAGTGTCAATTAGGCAAAAAGCATATCGATGATGTTTTCCAGTAGTTAAGTGCTACTGGATGGAAGGTGGCGCTTCTCCAGGTGTAAGGAATGCCTTGCATCTGAGCTTTCCCTGTGTTCATACTTTATAAATAACAATGGCTATCCGATGTTCGTTCTTCGTTAATGTGGTATTTATTGGTTACTCCAGTGCATGTCTTGAGTAAAGCTCGGAGTCACTGTAGTGAGTTTTTATTAAGGCTACTATTATTTACCTCCAAATTGTGAGCGTCTTTTGCTAACTCCATCAGTCTTAATGCACCTAATACATTAATGTCGAGTGATGCTTTCAAAGATTCATCAAATCTAGAAAAAAAAATGTCGTGTAGGTACTTTTACTTTGACTTGTCACTTGAGTCTAGACTTTAAGAACTAAAGAAACTAGAGAGCCTTTTATATGTATATTATATATAAAGGGCCCTCTATTTATATTATATATTTTTATATTATATATTATAATATATTTTTATATTTATTTAAGTTATATTTATATATATATATATATATAATTAAGGTTTTAAATATATTTTTATAAGTTTAATTTTGTATCATAATTCTTTTAAATTTGACTATGAAATGCCATACCCAAGATTACTATTTTTTGTGATTTTCGAATAATTGTTCCTAGATAATATAATATATTATATTGATTGTTTATCATTTAAACCAAATATGTTTAACGACTATTTAATTAGACTTTAAAAAAAAAGCCCACCCACGGTTTTGATTTTAAAAAATGCTGTAAGATTACCTACATTGTTTTATTTTATTTAAGAAAATGGGACTGAGAGTCCTTTTTATCTGACTTTCAAAAAAAGCATGCGGTTATACGTTCGGCTGTATATTAGGTCCTTACATATGAAACTCGCGTTTTGTCGTACTGGCCACTTTGATTTCAAATATATCTTCTATTGAAATAGGATATTATATTATAATAAGAAACACACAATAGATTCATATCATAAAAATATCAACCACGGGGAACTTGATTCTTGCATGCGCGGCAACACTGAATGGCGTTTTGAGTTCATATAATTTAATGTTCAAATTTAGAAGTTATATGATAGATATTTACTGATGATATGTGATCCCAGTGTCCTTCTTATTTCTTGTCAAATTATTTTTACATAGTTTCTCTACGAAACTTGGCATTTTTGCCGATTAAAATTAAAACTTATCAAAATATTCGGGATGTACACCTGTCATAAAGCTTACAATATGACTAGCTCGGGTAAGCCGACCTCAGCTGAGTATTAGGTCCTTACATATGAAATTGGCGTTGTGTCGTACTGGCCACTTTGAACTCAAATATATCTTCTTTGGTTAGGAATTCCAATTTCAAATTTATACCGCTATTTACTCATGCATTTGTGTTTCGAAAACCGGAATTCATTTGTTTTTTCGTCTTTTGGTTTTTTCTTTGCGTCACTCTGTTTACAAAATGGAAAACTTGAAAAATCGTATTATTTTCGAGTAACTACGAGTTCCACCGTGGCACCAGTGCTGCAGAAATTATAAACAGTATATGGCGGCAGTGTCGCAAAAGAAAACACAGTGCGTTTTTAGTACCAACATTTTCGTTCTGGAAATTTCGACCTGCAGAACAAGCCTCGTGGACGGCCGGAGACCAAAGTTGATAATGAAGAATTGAAGGCTATTGTGGAAGCGAATCCATCGCAATTCGCAAACCATGTCCGAGATATCTGCAGGCGGTGTTAGTGATAAAACTGTTTTAATCTACATTAGGCAAATTGGGAAGGTGAAAAAGCTTGAAAGGTGGGTACCTCATGAATTAAGTGCAGCAAACCAATAAACGCGCGTCGACTGCTGCGTTACATTCCTCAACCGGCACAATAATGAAGGGATTTTAAATCGAATCATTACCTGTGATGAAAAGTGAATCCTGGCAAACCAGCCAAAGCCTGCCCCAAGCGAAAATGGACTCAAAAAAAGTTACTTGTGAGCGTTTGATGGACTAGTGCCGGTGTCGTTCACTACAGCTTTCTTAAATCTGCCCAGACGATTACGGCAGATGTCTATTGCCAGCAACTGCAAATCATGATGGAAAAGCTAGCTGCTAAACAACTGAGGTTGGTCATTCGCTCTAGGCCACTGGTGCTTCAGGACAACGGTAAACTGCACACTGCACAACACACGGCTACCAAATTAGAGGAGCTTCAATTGGAATGTCATCCACCGTACTCCCCGGACCTTGCGCCAACAGATTCCCATTTTTTTTTTTTAATTTGGATAACTTCTTGCAAGGGAAAAAATTCAACTCCAATGGGGCAGTCCAAATAGCCTTCAAAGATTTTATTGATTTCTGTCCGAATGGTTTTTTTAGTAAAAAAATCACTTGACAAGCGATATTATTGTCATATTGATACGCGTCTTTTTGTGGTTTTAATTCAAGGAAATATTCTGTTCAAAACTATAAATGAATTATGAAAAGAGATAATTACTTTTTTGGATGTTTGGATTTTTTAAATCACGATCTATATCTTCATAAAGCACATCGCCACCTACCTCTTCATTGTGAACTATTTTAGTTTACTTAAGAGAAATAATGGCCGCTTGTCAAGTGACACCACCCCGCCCTGCCCTGCAAACCTTACTCACCCGTTACTAGGTAGCCCCCATGTTTAACTTTTACTGCTCGGGTTATTTCTTATTTCTTACACTATTTTATACTGATAGTGAAAAATCTCCCCCCTCACTAAATACTTGGAATCTTGCCTTAGTTTTCGTTTATTAATAATGTGGCTTAGGTTTAATTTAACACTAGCTACCCCGACACACGTTGTTCTGGCTAAACTATGAACCGCAACTTTTCCAAAATTTCTCGGCGTTTAAACCTTCCCTGAACTTCCACAATTATTTCAAGGCCAAAATTATCCAAATAGGTCCAGCCGTTCTCTTAGCGAGACACAGGTTTTAGAAACAAACATAAAAGAAGACTATAATCTACATTAGGTAATCAACTAATCACGCATCGCGACGCAAACTGAGACAACGACATCTACATACCGAACGGTCGCAGCGCTGTGAATTATGATATTAGTATTTTCTAACACTAAAGCTCGATCGTTTTCCGACAAACCTGGAATAGTAAAAATATCATAAGTAACATTTATTTAAATGTTATTTTAAATAATTTAAATAATTTTCATTGTATTAAAAATGTAATTTACGTAATAATAGCGTGCGCAGGTAGCGTTTACCTTATTTAGAAATCTAGATGTAAATTTTGATTGGAAATTCAATTGTTTAGGATTGTCTTACATACCTAGACGCTGTTCGATCATATTTCCAGGCACGACCGTCACTTTGGATTGAAATATTCCCCTTCTTTCATTCCTGAGCCGATCGAAGCACTGAAGATTTTTTGAAAACTTTTTAGTTTTCCAGTTCATGCTACATACGGCAGTATAGACAATATATTATAATAATATAATTATTACTTACGGAGCTTTTGTACAGTTCTGCGATTCGTTTTTCCGGAGAAATTCCTTTCTTATCTCTCACAAAGACGTAGATTTGTTTCAAATCTGGACATGAGTAAAGAAGCTTTTCTATTAGCAACTTTCCTAAAAAACCTGAAAAACATAAGTGTGCTTTGATCATAATAATTCAAGGGAGCATGATGCGTAGGTGGAGCCCGAAATTCTAAAGTAAAGCAAGAAATGCACAAATCACAATGGAGTGAATTTTATTTAAGAAAATTAATCCGATTTCTAAAAACGGATCATTTTTATGCTTTGGTTGAATTTAAAGTAATAAGTAATTTTTACTATTTAATTAACAATTTCAAGCCTAAAATATTACGAAACGCTCACTTGTTAGTGGTTACCTCCCTGAAATAATATAATTAAATAAGACTTATTATATATTTTTTATTATTTATTCACCTGTGCCGCCGGTGATGAAGATTGTCTTCCCTCTGTAGTACTCGACAATTGTGGGCCCACCACTTAGATCTTGTTCTTCAGAGAACTTCATTTTTTCTAAGTTAAATAATAGTTTAAAAAAACTAAAAAAACACGCTTAGAAAATTTTTATCGGGTTATTGCATTGTAATCGGCCCTTAAGACGTGTGCAAAGTTTCAAGTTGATCAGACGTCTAGAAACCGGTGAAAATTAGGCTCAAAGATTCCGTTACATACAGATACATACAACCCGAGCTATCAAAAGCGTGTTAAAAATATAAGAGGATAACAATAATAATCATAGCTCCCCACACTGATTTCGCGTAACCCAGTGGGACGGATAACCGACATGACTGGCGAGAGATCAGGCGCAGGTCCAACTTTTAACATGCCCATCCGACGCATGGATCATTTTTCTTGTTAGACAATCAGGTGATCAGCCTGCATTGTCCTAACTAAACTTGGAAACAATATTTTTTGTTGTTCCTATGCGAGAATCGAACCGTCGACCTCCGAGTCGAGAGCCAAGCTCTAAACCACTGGACCACGGACCAAGAGGATAACAATATTCAGTTCAGAGTTCACCTACTTCTTTACCCGACTTCGCGACTCAAAGTGGTAATGTATTCAATTCTATTAATCAGCCTATGTATGTATGTATGTGGGCTTGTACTTTTGTGGCACTACGACTGTGCGATTTTGGACGCCATATTGTGAAAAAGAAAAAAATTAAAATCGACGAACCATGTCAAGTGGGGTATCGTTGAATAGTAATTTAAAAATAATATTTAGGTTTGTCACATCGTTTTTCAATCAGAATTACCGTTTAGGATCTATTACGATTTAAATTTGGTAAGTAACTTACGTAAAGTAGGTACTTACAGGCGTTTAGACATAACTTATATACACAGCACCATGTCAATATAAGTTCTGTCTAAACGCCTATGCTGACTATGAAACAAACAAGAAGTGTAAAATTAAATAAAAACCTGACTGCGTAGAAACTAAAAAGAAAACAATAAAGTCTAATAGTCGACACTTTTGTTGTTGAAGTCGTTACGTTCCTCGTTACGTTACAATAAAGTTTGTATGTGTATGTCAATCACGAAACTATTTAAATGGTAGGTATAGTTATTCAATAATATACGATAGATTAAAGAAATATGACCAGATAGACAGCTACATAGTGAACTGTAGGTATATTAGATTGCACTTCTACAAGTGTGACGTATCTACAATGAGGGTGTTTGATATTTTTTCTGATCCAACGCACACAAAGCGTCATCTGATGTCATAAGTGGTATCAAAATCGGTCAATAAGAATTTTCGATTATTATATAAGAATATTACATACAAACAATATGAAACAAAAATGTGGTTATCTATTGTGCTGCGTGTATCAAAAATAATAGAATAAATAAAAATACCACGTGTTTTACCTATCCTGAAGATAATAAGAGCTAAGTAAATATTATTTCAATTTCTAGGAGATGTCTTACTTTATTATAAGAGCGTCCATGACGTCCATGACAACTGGACCCCCTCTGAATCACACGCGTGATCGTGCAGGTTCGATGCCGGGTTGTGGTGTATACTTTTTACCAATTAGACTTTCTCAATAACCGTATACTGACGCTAGACTTTTTAATTTTGTTTAATTTACCCCCATATTCTGGCATTTCTAACTATATGGGATAGAAACTTGTAAGTTTCCATGTTGATAGATCATGCTAAAAACTCTTTAGAAAAATTATTTTGAGCGAAATTGGACAATAACTTTTATATTAATTCAAAGAAAATGTAGTGCGCTTTGCTAGATAAGGAACCCTCCATAGACATGGTCTTGATTAGGTAAGCTTTTTATTTATTTAATTATTAATGAATATTCTATGAGGACACACAACACTTTACTAGAGGAAAACCATGCTAGCTTAAATATTTTATTCTACAATTACTGTTTATTTAAAATAAGTTACGTAGACATCCGTGTAATAATTTATCAAATTGGTGTCTAGTAAAACTAAAGAAGAAGGGACAAAACGTCCCCTCCCTTGTAGCACTACAAGACTACAATTACCAAAATTTCAACCCTTTCATTTGATATATATCAAATGAAAGGCTTGAAATTTTGGTAATTTTAAATCTATGTCGAAAAATCCATGGGAAAAAAAGTTATCGAAGGTTCAAATTTAAAAAAAAATGTAAAAGAAATCATCCTACATTTATTGCACCATTTCATAGTTTTGCTAGTAAGGAATTAATTTTTAAGACGTAAGGGAGATAAAAATAAGGGAATCAAAAAAGTGAAATTTTAGGAAAGTCTTATATGAAACTGCATCATATTTTGAAGAAATGTATGGGAGAATAATATAATGCTAAAAATGAGCTTTTTTCGTATACCATTACTTTTCAGAAATTGTTTCTTACTTACATTATCGAATGGGGCAATGATGATTTTTTCAAAATCAACGGGTTCAAACCCTAAAAGACTATGCACATTAAAAGAAAAAGGTTCGGTTCAAAGGTATCAACTGAGGCGAGCGGAGCCAACGCGAGATTACTTATAAAAGCAGTTAAATTTTGAGAAAATTCTATGTTGCCTGTGCCTGAAGAAAAAAACTGTAAAAATTTTAGCTACCTACTAGCACAAGACAAAAGTACGAAGCGTTCGTTAATTGTTTTTAATTTAATTATCGGGTAAAAAAGGAAAAGTTGAGAATATTAGTAGCGCCCAAAACTACTTTAATGCTTACAATTTTAATGTCACTTATTCCCGTGCACTAAAAAATAATTATTACAATAACACATTATATACCTTATAGAGAATGGTGAAATTATTACACCAGAATATATTATAAATAAACAATTGGCAAAATAATATAACACTGTACTGTACAATTACGAAGTATTTTTATTAGACTGGTGGCTTAACTTTTTGTACAATTGGATATCTTATAAATATATATTTATATTCACTTTTATATATGCACGCATAAAAAACGTAATCGTATGTAAATAATATCACATTCTTGTTATATAATTCTTAGTCTAAGCGCTTGGAGCTTTTTATTATTAAACAAAGCAAAATTGCACGAAGAGTATGAAATAAATATTATTGTCTAAATAATTCCCCTTTTGAATTCGGCTAAAACTTTTACCATTTCTCTAATCTTGAATCTAATAATATATTGTTTGGGCTGGTGCCGACTTCAAAATTATTAAGATTGTGTAGAGAAATAGTAACAATTTTAGTTGAATTTAAAAGGGGAATTATTTGGACGATAAGATTTTTTTTGTGTACTTTTGTTTGGGAAGTCGGTTTAATTTTTTGTTTGAAAATAATATTTTTTCCATTTTTAGTCATATTTGTTATATGATTATTAACACATCTTAAGAACTTTTAAAATATACTTTCGAATGTATAATTGAATACGCGCCAAGCTTCCATTAGGTATTGTATATAATATGACGATGATGATGATTACTGTAAGTTACATAATGGCATATGCTTGTGTTACACACTCATTTATAATATCTTCCCCGTTTTATTTTTTTTAATGATAATATTTTAGTCATGATTTTAAATGACATCGATGCTTGTGACGTCTGTCAAATGTTTTAGACACTTGACAGACTTTATGTCATTCATGTCAGTCAAAAAACTAAGGTGATTTCATGAGAACGGCCATCACTTCTGAACGAGCCACCTTCAAGGAAAGACAGGTTAGTAAGACTTGTTGATTATTGTAACAATCCAGTTTACGTTAAGTAACTTGGTGATGATGTTAAATTCGAATTATGTATTAGTTGAATTATTTTATTTGTGGAAAGTTGGTGATTGAATGTACTTAATTAGCTATGTATATTAAAATCATAAATATCAAATAAATCTCATAAAGTGATACGTGATCCTTTGATTTTACTCCCTTCTGAGTCTTTCTCAACATCTCAGAAGCGGGATATGAACCGCGAAAGTAAATTTCGTGTCACGTACCACGCCACAAAGGGTAGGTAGATAATTTTTTTTTTTCTCTTTTGCGTTTGGTATTTCTTCTCATTAATATTATTATTTTTATGCATTTGAGTAAAATAAATGGTCATCAGTGCAAAATACTATTTGACAAATAGATTTAAACCGTTCCTCATGCATATTTCAATGCCAGATTGCTGATGAATCTGGATTAAATAAACTAGTCGTTTTATAATAAAATACACGTTTATTCTAAACATGTAATCATAGCTTTGTATAATAATAGTTCAAATCCTTATTAGGGTCGATGATTTATAAGATGTAAAGAGATGAAAATCGTTCCTAACTTTTCTTATACGCCATTTTTTTTATAAATTATTTTCTACCACCTTTATTTTCAATTGTTTCATTAACTTATTTTTGCTTTTACAATTATACAAGCCACTTGCTAATGAACGTACTTGAATTAGGTACATTCGAAATTCAGTATGATTACCGATACAAAATACTTTTTTTAAAACAATAGAAAACTATTGGTTTTATTTGATTATTTTAATGCATTCTAAAATAGATTATGAAATTAGATGTTGCTCAATTTTTATTATGAGATTATTTAATTTTAGAATATTTAAATTTAAATTTAATTTAAATATAAATATGAATTTATAGGATTTAAGTGACGTAAACACATACTCACACAATCGTTTTGAGTTTCAGAAAATGAGTGACCGTGAAATCAATGTGAGCCCCCGCCGTGATCCGAGCCATGCGCGCACGTCGGCTAGACCACGCTACGTCAACCGGCGGGATAGTACGCGGATGCGAAGCCGCAGCCGAGCGGGAAATTGGCGTGACGGTGGCGGGCGGAGCAGAAGCCCGAACCGTTCGCGTTCTTCGCACTACCGTGAACAAAGAATCTCCCAAGAAGAAGAAAGACTTAAGGTACTTGAAAATGAGATACGTAGGGTGCGTAAGCGTTTGAGTGAGCATAATGAATCAGACCGAAGGTCTACGACACCTAAACAAAGAAGAGGTGGTAGTAAAGCACCACATCCTAATAATTATGATCATGGACGTTCTCTTGTTACGCCATTAAATAAACCAGATGAGGCTTCACCGATAAAGGATAGGCATGGCTACTTAATTGAAGAATTTTTAAATATACTAAAAGCAGGGACAGGGAATCGTGAATCGTTTTCTAGTTCGGTACTTGCAAATGTCATTCCTGAATTCGATCCACTTGTGAAAGAACAGACTGTTAACGTTTGGATAGATAAAGTAGACGAGTGCGCGGAAATTTATAATTGGAGCGATAAACAAACTATTCACTATGCCCTGCCCAAGCTTAGTGGTATTGCTAAGACTTGGTACCAGGGACTACCTTCTATTAAGCATACTTGGCTCGAGTGGAAAACGATGTTAAGAGAGTCGTTTCCAGCGACTGAGAACTATGCGGAATTATTGACCGAAATGCTTAATAGACGGGTACGCTCTGGTGAATCTTTAGAATTATATTATTTTGCTAAGGTTAATTTACTTAATAGATGCAAGATATTTGGAAAGCAAGCAGTAGACTGCCTTCTTTATGGGGTTGATGATAGAGGCGTTCGTTTAGGTGCCCAGGCGGCTAAATTTGATAAACCAGAAGACGTTTTAGAATTTTTCAAAACTATTAAGTCCCAAAACCGCAATCAATTAGAATATAATAATAATAGAGATAATAGAGACAGGCGACAATATAATTTATCGGCCACTAATTCTAGGGCAACGGAGAATATTACCAGAAATAACGGCAATAGTACACACTCCAAGGGTCCGGTTAGGTGTTTTAATTGCCAGGGTGTCGGACATCCTAGTTTTAAATGTCCTAAGCCTTTAATAAAATGTACCGTCTGCAATTATTTAGGTCACGAAGGATTAAATTGTGTAAAAGCTAAGGGTGGCACCGCGCCCATGGACAAAAACGTATTAGAGGTGAGGGAATCTGAAAATACAAGTAGAAAATATAAACTACCTATCTTGATAAATGGTATGACTACTGTATGTCAAGTAGATTTAGGAAGTGAGGTTACACTTATTCGTGAAACCGATGCGGCGGGCTTAGGTTTAAAGTGGGAACCGATAAATGGACCGCGTTTAAGGGGACTAGGAAACATACCGTATTTGCCTTTAGGTCGCACAACAACTAGCGTTGAAATACAAGGTATACGTGAGCATGATATTGAAGTTTACATCGTTGATGACAAATTAATAAATTGCAACATTTTACTAGGGCATACATTTACAGAAAGACCTACAGTTAAAATTATAAAAACCCCTAATGATTTAAAATTTCAACGAGTTGAACATGAACATGACACGAAATTACAGTTACGTTTAGCTAATGACGTTGATATTAAAGTAGGAGAGATGAAAGCTGTTACTGTTTATTCAGATATTGCATGTGATGGATACATCTATGTTAATGGGTCGATACGTGGGAATATAGGACAAGAGTATTATCTTTTGCCCGGTGAGTATCAAATAAAAGAATCAAACTGTCAACTGTTAATCCAGAGTGTAAGCATGAACTCCATAAGGCTTAAAGGTAATACTCTTCTGACGCGGGCTAAGTTTATAGGATTATATAAGGACGTTATGAGAATAGTTAATGATAATATAAACATTTTACCTGTTACTCCTAACTACGGCTCACAGCTAACAGAGCAACAGATGCATAAATGTCACAATTTACTTACAGAATATAAAGATTGCTTTTCTACGGGCATGCACGATCTTGGCTTCACGAACGTAGCAGAGATGGAGATCCATCTCATTGACACCAGCCCTGTTGTTTATAGGCCATATCGTATGGCATACTCGGAACATAAACTAGTCCAAAACATGGTAAGTGATATGGTAGAGCACGGAATTGTTCGAGAGTCAAGCTCCCCTTTTGCCAGTCCAATAGTACTGGTTAAAAAGAAATCTGGCGAAAAACGTCTTTGCGTTGACTACCGTACTCTAAATAGTCGCACAAAACGTGACCAATACCCACTGCCTAGAATAGATGATTTGTTGGATCAATTGTCTGGACAATCTCTATTTACGTCGTTAGACTTGGCCTCGGGATATCACCAGATACCTATAGCTGAACAATCACGCGAGAAAACTGCGTTTGTAACGCCAGACGGGCAATTCGAATACAATCGCGTACCGTTTGGACTAGCAAATGCTCCAGCAGTGTTCCAAAGAGTTATCCATAAAGTCCTTAATAAGTCCAAGGTAGGATATGTAGTTATTTATATGGACGATATCCTAATACCCTCCAGGTCGTTTGAAGAAGGCTTGCAACGACTTGAAGAGGTTCTTAAACTTTTAAGGGAGGCCGGTCTTACTTTAAAAATGGAGAAATGCCACTTCTTTCAAGAAAAGATATATTTTCTAGGATTTGAGATAGATAGAAAGGGTGTTAGACCAGGAGTCGCAAAAACTGAAGCAGTAGCCAAATTTTCTGTTCCACAAAATCAGCATGAGGTTAGAAGGTTTCTTGGACTTGCGAGTTTCTTTAGGAGATTTGTTAAGGGATTCGCGTTGATTGTCAGACCCTTGACAAATCTTTTAAAGAAAAATGTGCCCTGGCATTGGGGTGATGATGAAGCTAATGCCTTTGAAAATATAAAGAAATTTCTCTCAGAAAGGCCCATACTTGCTATTTATGATCCCCACGCAGAGACTCAATTGCACACTGACGCCTCCAAGTTTGGGTTGGCCGGAATATTGTTGCAAAGGAAAGAATCCAAACTATGGCAACCCGTAGCCTATTATAGTCGGCAAACTCAAGCGGACGAAATGAAACTTCATTCGTTCGAACTTGAGACCCTTGCAGTAATCTGTGCCTTGAGCAAGTTTCGCTCGTACCTAATTGGCATCAAGTTTACCATAATAACGGACTGTAACGCGCTTCGTACAACTTTTACTAAGAGGGACCTTATACCACGCATATCTAGATGGTGGATCCAGTTTCTTGAATATGACTGCACCATTGAATACCGACCGGGTGAGAGGATGTCTCATGTAGACGCTCTCAGCAGGAGCCCAGTGTCAGTGGATCCAGAACCTATACATACATTAGATGTTCTTGCGATCACTACTGAGGACTGGATTTCGACAGTGCAGTCTTCTGATGAAGAAATTAAACGGCTCAAGGAAATCCTAGAAGACCCAAACACTCCCAACGTCACAAAAATTTATAAGGAATATACCGTTAAGAACGGTCGAGTGTTTCGTCTTCTAGAAAATGGTGACACAAGGTGGGTTGTCCCAAGAGGCGTTAGGTGGCAGCTTATGAGAGCAAATCATGATGACGTGGGCCATTTTGGTTTCGAGAAGACGATGGAGCGCGTACGGTCCAAATTTTGGTTCCCGAAAATGAGTAGGTTTGTGAAGAAATACGTGACTGCTTGTCTTGAGTGTGCTCACCACAAACTACCATCTGGATCGAAAGAAGGACCATTGCATCCTATACCTAAAATTGATATCCCCTTCCACACACTACATGCCGACCATTTAGGTCCATTTTCACGTAGCAAACGGGGTCACACTTATATATTGGTTGTGGTCGACTCATTCACGAAATTTGTAAGCCTAACTCCCGTAAAGAGCACGCGCACTAAGGAATCTATAAAAGCGCTACGTACACTGTTTAGTTTCTTTGGTTCTCCCACACGTTTGATAACAGACAGAGGTACGAGCTTTACGAGTAAAAAGTTTAAATTGTTTATAAGGTATATTGGCGCAAAGCATATTCTTAACGCTGTTGCAACGCCGCGAGCAAATGGGCAGGTGGAGCGGTATAACCGTACAATTCTAGCTGCCCTTGGCTCAATGGTTCATGGCAAAGACAAGAACTCGTGGGATGAGCTTCTTCCGGATCTCCAGCTAGGTATTAATACCTCTATTCATGATGTGACGAAAAGGACACCTACTGAACTCTTATTCGGTAAAAATGTAGCAAATCCAGCATTGGGATTATTAAATGACGTAGATAATGATATTACTACCGGTAGGCAAACGATAGAAGAAATTAGAGTAGGAGCTAGTGAAAGGTTAAAACGATATGAAGAGTTAATGAAAGAGCGGTATGACAAAAGAAAAAAAGTTAGTAGGATTTATGCGGAAGGTGACTTGGTTAGGATAGTTAGAAACGTTGTTACGGAGCCAGGTCAGTCTAAAAAGTTAGAAGCTAGATGTAGAGGACCTTATAGAATTAAAAAGATTTTACCAAACGATAGGTTTCTTGTAGAGGATACACCTTTGACCAAAAAGGGGTCTAAATACGAAGCGGTAGTGGCTATAGACAAGGTTTATCCGTGGCTTAGTTTCGGGAGTACTGCTGCTTGCTCTTCGAGTGACGATAATGACGACGATAGCGATGATGAGGTAGCCGAAAATACATAATAACAATTCCCGATGTGTATTATGATACTTTTATACTTATAATACTTATTAGGAGCAAAAGTGAGTATATAATATTCGTATGTTATTTAAATAAAAGTGATGTTTTTATGTGACTTAAATTAATGAATATAAGTAAATATATAAGTAAAGATGATACAATAGAGAAAAGAATCTGTACTGATTTAAGTAAAAGGTTAAATTGAAGTGATAACCTAATAGTATGCGATTAAACCACTAAAGTTGTTGAAGGTTAAGGAACTCTTGTAAAAGTGAAAAAGGATTGGAGAATGAGTGAATAAAATTACTAGTGAATGAGTGAGGGTGATTTTAAGCCGGGCATGATTGACATACGAACTTGTCGCCCATGAGTGGCTTAAATCATCGTAGTTGTATGAGTTGAGAGTGAAGGAAGTAACTCCTAACCATATAACTATAATTAAGAAAGTGAGGGTGTTTTTGAGCCGGGCATGAGTGGCGTACGAACTCGCCGCCCAGGAGTGGCTCATGGCATCGTGGTTGCTTTGCGATTGTGAAGGAAGTAACAGTTGCAAAGTTATCCATATTTAAGTTCAGTGTTATAATAAAACAAAACTTTATTATTTAGATGAAGCTAATTTTAGCATAATATTTTATAATAATATTTAAAGATAAAGATTACATTTATAAATAATAGTACTAATTTATGTTCAAAATGATGTTTAAATATAATGAGATACAGTTTATTTTTTTTTTTCTCTTCCATAATTACAGGAAGTTAAGTTTTTATTAAAATTAGATAGTAAATGTTGTGAAATGTATTAAATGAAAATAATATTCTAGCAGTATAACTAACTTAGAACGAAGAGACTCGTTCCTAAAGGATGGCCGACTGTTACACACACATTTATAATATCTTCCCCGTTTTATTTTTTTTAATGATAATATTTGGTATTAGTCATGATTTTAAATGACATCGATGCTTGTGACGTCTGTCAAATGTTTTAGACACTTGACAGACTTTATGTCATTCATGTCAGTCAAAAAACTAAGGTGATTTCATGAGAACGGCCATCACTTCTGAACGAGCCACCTTCAAGGAAAGACAGGTTAGTAAGACTTGTTGATTATTGTAACAATCCAGTTTACGTTAAGTAACTTGGTGATGATGTTAAATTCGAATTATGTATTAGTTGAATTATTTTATTTGTGGAAAGTTGGTGATTGAATGTACTTAATTAGCTATGTATATTAAAATCATAAATATCAAATAAATCTCATAAAGTGATACGTGATCCTTTGATTTTACTCCCTTCTGAGTCTTTCTCAACACTTGCAGTTCTTTAAACAATGTCGAAATTTGCGTATCTTTAAAGATCCTTCTTACGCTTGAGTGGTGATAATAATAATACAGCAACAATTGTGATATTCTCCTTTATTGGTGGATTTTGGTTTATATGAGAGATATGCTTAACACAGATACGTATTACATATGAGAGATGCTTAACACAGATACGTCTACACTATATTGGCTAACTAAAATAAACTAACTATAGGCTGTGCTTGTAACATCTGTCACTAAGACATTGATATTTCTACTTTTTATTACTACTATATTATGCAACAATAATGTATGCAAATAATTAAACATTAAAATATACTCCAACGGCCAACAGTTATGAAAAATAAGACAAAAAAAAACATACAAAGTCCACTTATTAACTACTGTGGGGGGGACGCCTAGATTATCTAGGTCTACAGGAAGGAATCGAAATAAAGGGAATGTTAATGTCAAAGGAATTAAAAGGATACTGGGAAAGTCGGGGAAAAATAGTAGGGTGAATGCGGTCAGGCGCCGGAGTGTGGCAGTTGGACCCCAAAAGGATGTGATTTTGGGTCAGTGCCTCTTCGTCTTCTGGTCTCACGGCCACATGGGAGAGGCCGCGAGTTCACGATGTTCTCGACCTCCACCAAGAGGCTATGGATGGTCTTGTCGCTGGGATGCTTCTCGTGCAGCGTGACCTTCGTGACGTAGGCCTTCTTTGACACTCCGTACCAGTTGTTACCAGGCGCCGCCCATGAAGGGAGTGGCGGGGGGAATGAACCATCATTTAATGCGGCGGGCGTTGACCTCGCTCTCGAACTCTTGCCAGGATTCCTTCAGCTCCTTCTCCGCCACCTTGAAGCACGTCGCGTTGTCTGTCCACAGTTCTGTTGGCTGCCCTCGCCTCGCGATGAACCTTCTCAGTGCGGCTATGGCTGAGCCCGCGCTGAGCGATGTTACCACCTCCAGATGAATGGAACGCAGGTAAGGCAGGTGAAGAGAACCACCTTCCACTTTTTCTTATAGCGTCAGACCGTCATCTCGAGCGGCCCGAAGTAGTCGAACCTGGTGAAGGAGAATGGGCGCGAATTATTTAGCTTTTAAAAGTCTTTACATGCAGGTAATTATTAGTATAAAGTACAATAAAATATATGAATAGAATATTTATATAATATTGTTATTAATTTAGAAGCTTTATTAATTTGAATGAATCTTATCAATGTTTGCTTGCTATCTATACCTATATAGCTAAAAGTTTCAGAGATATAATTAATTGAATTTAATTAAATTTGGTCCACTGAATGATGTTTTATTAATAAATTTTTATAAGTAAAAATTCATTTTATCTATAATCGTCACATAAATGTATAATTAATGTGATATAAATTAGTAGCATTAATAATCGTCAATTCATTTTATCTATAATCGTCACATAAATGTATAATTAATGTGATATAAATTAGTAGCATTAATAATTGTCAATTCATTTTATCTATAATCGTCACATAAATGTATAATTAATGTGATATCAATTAGTAGCATTAATAATCGTCAATTTATTTTATCTATAATCGTCACATAAATGAATAATGAATGTGATATCAATTAGTAGCATTAATAATAATCGTCATCGCTTAGACTATGTTGTCAACCTTGTAATATTTAAATAAACTATTGTTTATTTTAAGTATGCATGAACCTAGTAAAGTTTTTACCGTTCCCTAGTTTTGCATATTACAAAATACAAACCAGGGCCGTCTTTACCTGGGGGTGCAAGAGGTGCGGTGAACCAGGCGCGGAGCGCCCGGGGGCGCCTGTCGAGCGCTGAATTTTGAACTTAACGCCGCACAGTTTAAAAAAAAAAAACAGAAAAAAAAATTGTCATCAAAAATAATATATTTTTACTTTTATTACGCTTTCGGCGCTTGTCATGTAACCGTATTACTACACTACGTACACAAATACCAATTTTATTTAATACAACACGCGCGCGGCATATTCTTTAATACATTGAGAGTGTATGTATGTACGTTTGACACGTTGCCGCCTGGTCACCCGCACTTAATGCAAAATGATCTCAAAGTCAATAGAGTATATGTATAAGTTAGTTTGAAATGGGCCCGTGGTGCGGCACCCGTGCGTCTGTCATAGGCGAGTAATTGCGCCCTTTGACATTGCCGCCTTGAAGTAAAATGATCTCTAAGTTAATAAAGTGTTAGTTCATTCATTTGAAATGGGCGCGAGGCGCAGTACCTGTACGTCTGTTGCGTCCTTTGACATAGCCGCCCGGGCGCTCGCACTTAAAGAGAAATGATCTCCAAATCACTACAATTAGGTGTAAGTTTATTTGAACTTACAGCGCGGCGCGCGGCATTCAATTTTATTTTTAAGTATTAGTGTTAGAACTTGGAGTCTGATACATTACAATCATTATCATCACATCCAATGACGTCTTCGCCATTAGGGCACACGGAGCATGTGCCCCTATTGTTACGGGTGAAATTAAAAATAAAAAAAAAGTTTCTCCGTGACAATATATATATTTAAAAAAAGGAAAAAATAGGGGTCGTGGGCAGAAGGCCGTATGGTCTGGACTAGCCTCTTGGTGTCAAGGTAGTGGTAAGGGGCTTTAATCCAAGTGGGAACTTAGCTGAGGATCCAGCTGTCTAGCACGTGGCGGATGCGAGCTAGGGCTACAACTCCTGGAAGCTTCTCCGTCACCGCTGCGTCCGTTCGTCGTAGATAGATCGTCTCAGAAAAAAAAAATCCCCGTCCAACGACTATCAGCACTCTGAACTCCAGCTAGATATAAGTCCTTTTAATTGGTGCCTCGAATGCTGTAGTTGGCGGTGTTTCGTGCCCCAAACCAAGTTCCTGGAATAATCACGGTAATGTGTCGGTAGGAGTCCTCCGGTCCTACAGCCAGCGCGATTTCAACCCCAAACGATCAAAAATCACGGGCTGTGTGACCATTACAAAGGTAGGCAAAATAAAAAAGATAAGATGATATTTAGGACCCAATATGATACAAACATCGTAACATTTTAATAGTGCTAGATTGGAAAGACGAAACTACAATTGAGCACGTGGTATGGCCAATCAAATAATTGACAACTAATTTACCAAGATGATAGTTTACATGAAAGAATAATGCGTTTTAATACAAGCATGATTTTCCCAAATATTCACAACACAGATACACTAAATTACTCACCGTGATACACGGGATTAAGAATTAAAAGATACTGGAAAAACTTCAACAATAAAAATCCTTCTTCTTCTAGCAGGAGGAAAAAAAGGCCCTGTCATCTCGCGACAGTCCTTATATACTCCTACTGACAATGTTTTTTTTTAACTGACAACTAGCGGTAATGCATAATCCAACTGCCACAATAAAGAGATATTGGAGATGAAGCTCTAGTTACAAAACCTTTGCCAATAGATGGCGTCGTCTAACATAATTTAGTTATTAAAGTTAGCAATAACAGCCAATAGATGACGCTAGGAGCGTCGTTATAAGTTATATTAATGCGTTAAAATGTAGCTATGCTACATATCCCCCCCTGTTACCGAAGGATTTTGACTGATCACAGGAAAAATCCAGAAACAGCTACAAAAGAAGTTAACTTGTTAAAAAAAAAATTGAAAAAAGAAAAAAAAACTACGACGATTGAGGTTAAATGCTAGTCTTGTATCTAACGCGCAAACAACCGACAACCTTTCATACTACGATTCACACTATAGTCATACATCCCATACATACATCCACTTTCATTATTGCATCCCGAACCAAATAATAAGATCCGAGACGCCCTAACATGCGAGTATTGTTTTCCATAAAGAGGAAAACAACACAAGTCGAAGATAATGATGTACACAGCTATAACGTTATACGACAAGATAACGAACAGCGTCTGAATAAAGCGCGAAACTACTAGCCTTCCTACAATAGTTAACCAACTATTTTGATAAAATTGGTAGCTTAAGGTCTTTCAAATGCCAGGCACCAAGATCTTTGCCTTGCATGTCTTGCAAAACGTAAACTAACGGAGAACGTTTACCTACAATTTTACATTTTACAAATTTAGGAGCCAACTTTTTGCTAAAATGTTTCTCCTTGTCGCTGAGAAAATAAGTTCTCTTAAAAACTACATCACCAACGTTAAATTCAGAAGGCTTTCGTCTTAAATTATATTGAGCAGTGCTCTTAACATGAGCTTGCCAAAGACGCATCTGAACGCTGTCAAACAAAGATGACATACACCCCAAATTTTCGGCGTAGGCGTCACGAGGCGAAAACACGAGGTCTTTTATACTGTCGGTATCTAGGTAGTGAGTACCGCAAGACACTAGTTCCCTACCATAAACTAAGAAAGATGGTGTAAAACCGGTTGCCTCATTCACCGAGTTGTTGATGGCGAATTGTATTTCGGGTATATGTACATCCCATGACCTATGGTCTTCTTCCACGTAAGTCGAAATACAAGTGATAATAGTCCTATTGTAGCGTTCGACCGTATTTACCTGAGGGGTATAACGCGGTGTTAAGTAAACTTTAGGTATATTATATTTTTTTAAAAACCTATTAGTTTCGTTACTAACGAACTGAGGGCCATTATCCATTATAATAGTTTGTGGTACACCATGCACCAAGAAAACACTATCTTCTAAAAATTTAATTATGATATCGGATGTAGCACGTTTCATAGGAAAGATAAGGCAAAATTTTGAAAAGCAACAAGTTATAACTAAAATAAAATTATTACGTTTTCTAGTAGTAGGTAATGGTCCCATTATGTCAACAGAGATGACTTGAAATGGTCGAGAGCATTCTTTAGGGCGACCCATTTCACCTAAAACTTTATGATTTTGAGACTTATACTGTAGACATTTAGAACACTTAGAAATGTAAGTGACGACATCGCGATACATATTAGGCCAAAAGTAGTTAAGTGCGAGCCGTCTATAAGTTTTAAAAATTCCCATGTGACCAGCAGTGGGCTCATCATGGTTAGCACGAATAATTTCTTCGCGAAAATCTTTAGGAACTACCTCTTTCCAAGAAAATTCAGAAGTTAAGTTATGTTTATTTTTAGAAAGCCTAAACAATCTATTATCTTTAATCGTAAAATTTGGAAAAGAAGATGGCGTGTTATTGCAACCGTTAAAAATATTAAGATACCAGGTATCAGCGCCGGTATAGTTTGTCCAAGTAGAAATTGCGTTGATGTTAACCGCTCGAGACAAAGCGTCTGGTATAACGTTATCACAGCCTTTCCTATGTTTAATTTCGAAATTAAATTCGGAAAGTCTGACACACCAGCGAGCTAGCCTACCAGTGGGGTTGGACAAAGACAAGAACCATTTAAGAGCACTGTGATCAGTATAAACTGTAAACTTTTTACCGTTCTCTAAATAACAACGCCAGTGTTCTAAAGCTACTAAAACTGCTAACGTCTCACACTCAGTAATCCCATAAACTTTCTCCTGTTTAGTTAAGGAGCGACTCATGTACGCGACAGGGTGTTCTTTTCCTTCGAACTTCTGGGTGAGCATGGCCCCAATACCATAGCTACTGGCGTCCGTATGAACCTCAAAGGGTTCATTGTAATCGGGACAGCGCAGTACTGGCGCGGAGACCAAGCTCTCCTTAAGTTTATTGAACGCCAAGTCCGCCTCAGAAGTCCACTCGAAAGGAGGGGCATTCTTACGTGTAGACGTTAGTTTATTTAAGGGCCCTGCCAGAGTACTAAAATTAGGCACAAACCTTCTGTACCAAGTGGCAGTACCAAGAAAACGTTTTACACTTTTCCTACAAGTAGGTGTAGGAAAATTTATGATCGCGGCGACCTTATCAGGATCAGTACGAAGACCGTTGCCGTCGATTACATAACCTAAATATTTAAGTTGAGACCGAAAAAATTTACACTTTTCAAATTTTACAGTCAAATTAGCTTCCTTGAGGACTTGAAGAACCCTCAAAAGAGTAGCTACGTGTTCATTATAATCCTCACTAATAATAACTATATCGTCTAAATAACAAAATGTTTTATGACCAAAGTTACCAAATAAAGCATCTACTAAACGCTGCTGCGTAGCAGGTGCATTCGTCAAACCGAAAGCCATGCGTTTAAAACGAAACATTCCGCGACCCGGAACATAAAAAGCAGTCTTATCGCGATCAGACTTATTAATAGCAGTCTGCCAGAAGCTGTTAGAAAGGTCAATAGTACTTAGGTAACGAGCGTCGCGTAAGCTGTCTAAAATTTCCGAAATGTACGGTAAACTATAAGCGTCTTTTTTAGTGACAGAGTTTAACTTACGACTATCTAAACAAAATCTAAATTCGCCAGTATTTTTCTTAGGCACCACTAATACAGGAGAGCTCCAAGCAGATTGGCACGGCTCGATGACGTCCATAGCCAACATTTCGTCAACTTGTTCAACTAAAATACGTTGTTTTTCAGGCGACATCCTATAATAACGTTGACGGATAGGTAACGCATCGCCTGTATCAATTTTATGAGTGATAAGAGAAGTTAAACCTAAACCTTTCTCTTCAAAAGAAATAGAACGAAATTGTTTTATTATGTCGTCGGCTACCGAGCGCTCAGACGAACTCAAATTTTCATAGCCGTTAATGGCCGGCTGGGTCACCTGATGAGAAGTGATTTGTTCGGTAGCCGTACTAGAATTAATAGAATTTAAATATTTAGGACAAAGTTTAAAAATACGCCAGAAGTCAATACCTAAAATGAGGTTAGAAGTAACCTGAGGTACTACGTATAATTTTAAAATATGAAATTGATCTTCAAAACGAATAGGTAAGTTTATATAACCTATAGACTTTAAGCATTGACCGCCCGCGGCGAAAATTGAAATATTATTATCATCATTATTGATAGGATAGCCTAGCTCAATAATGTTTAAATGAGAATTATTACCTAACAAAGAAATGCAAGAACCCGAGTCTAAAAGACCGCGCATGCTAAAAGCGTCTATGTGTATATTGACATAAGGTCGAGAATCTAAATTGTTGTTAATACATCGGACCGTATTAATGGTGTAATATTTAAAAAATGTGCCTACAGTTTTAACCCATTGTTTCCGATCATCAAGGTCGGTATGGTATGTATAACACGATCCGACCTTGATGATCGGAAACAATGGGCCCACGTTGGGCGCCAATTGTTACGGGTGAAATTAAAAATAAAAAAAAAGTTTCTCCGTGACAATATATATATTTAAAAAAAGGAAAAAATAGGGGTCGTGGGCAGAAGGCCGTATGGTCTGGACTAGCCTCTTGGTGTCAAGGTAGTGGTAAGGGGCTTTAATCCAAGTGGGAACTTAGCTGAGGATCCAGCTGTCTAGCACGTGGCGGATGCGAGCTAGGGCTACAACTCCTGGAAGCTTCTCCGTCACCGCTGCGTCCGTTCGTCGTAGATAGATCGTCTCAGAAAAAAAAAATCCCCGTCCAACGACTATCAGCACTCTGAACTCCAGCTAGATATAAGTCCTTTTAATTGGTGCCTCGAATGCTGTAGTTGGCGGTGTTTCGTGCCCCAAACCAAGTTCCTGGAATAATCACGGTAATGTGTCGGTAGGAGTCCTCCGGTCCTACAGCCAGCGCGATTTCAACCCCAAACGATCAAAAATCACGGGCTGTGTGACCATTACAAAGGTAGGCAAAATAAAAAAGATAAGATGATATTTAGGACCCAATATGATACAAACATCGTAACATTTTAATAGTGCTAGATTGGAAAGACGAAACTACAATTGAGCACGTGGTATGGCCAATCAAATAATTGACAACTAATTTACCAAGATGATAGTTTACATGAAAGAATAATGCGTTTTAATACAAGCATGATTTTCCCAAATATTCACAACACAGATACACTAAATTACTCACCGTGATACACGGGATCAAGAATTAAAAGATACTGGAAAAACTTCAACAATAAAAATCCTTCTTCTTCTAGCAGGAGGAAAAAAAGGCCCTGTCATCTCGCGACAGTCCTTATATACTCCTACTGACAATGTTTTTTTTTAACTGACAACTAGCGGTAATGCATAATCCAACTGCCACAATAAAGAGATATTGGAGATGAAGCTCTAGTTACAAAACCTTTGCCAATAGATGGCGTCGTCTAACATAATTTAGTTATTAAAGTTAGCAATAACAGCCAATAGATGACGCTAGGAGCGTCGTTATAAGTTATATTAATGCGTTAAAATGTAGCTATGCTACCTCAGGGGGCCTCGACGGACCGATAATGTCAAACAGTCGGAGTCATGACTGTTTTGTTTATTTGTTTCATAATAATTGCAAAAATACAAATTTAAGAATCAGCAACATTAAGATGTCGCTGATTGATAAAAAAACTTACTTATTTAGAATAGAGAAAGAAAAATTAATACTAAATTGAAATTTGATTTCACTGTAGATGGCCGAATTAGGGGATAAAAAAGGTGCTCAAAATAGAAAAAGGAAACTGGAGAAAGAAGAAAAAATTAAAAAGCCAACTTCTCCGATTGACTCTTTCTTTCGGCCTGGTAAGTTCAGTCAGTTGGTACCATAAATAAAACATGAAGTGGCATAAATTAGTGACAGAAGTCGCTGGTGTATCCTGCCTTGGTTCTAACTTCGATCCCTACGTTTCTACCTACTTATTATTATTACAGTTCTTATTATTTTTTGTATAAGTTACCTGTAACTGTATACCTAGTGAGTCTTAAATAAAGTAGGTTTTTATGATTATGACAATATCTAATTAATTGTTTTTTGCGGATTGCGCACCGGAAGGCGCAATCGTTAGTAATTAACACTCACTCTTCTGCCAAAGGTCTCGGGTTCGAATCCTGGCCGGTGCAATATTTGTTTAAATACATACCTTCTCAGTCACAGACCTTGTGTTAAATTTTTGTATTGTGTGATATGTTCAACGCGCGTTCCAATCGTGGAGATTATGGCAATAAATAAACCCATAGTTTTGGACTATGGGGTTATTTATTGCCTTTAGCTCATGTCTAACAGTGGAATGGACTGTCTGTACTTATATCTGTGGCTTGTGTGTTTGTCATTTGTTTTTGGGGAACATGAATAATGTATTTTCATGAAATAGCCGCAGGTGAGATCCACCAATCGCAACTAAAGTAATTTAATTTTTTACAGTCGCGTTATAGTCTATGTTTGCGCATAGAGCGTGCGTAAGCGCCTCTGCAATTCCACACTGAGCGCGCTCGCCCAGACTAACGGATTAGACTATGCCCGATTGCCCTTAACTTTAAGGCGCTGTTTTAAGAGCGTAGTCGGTCTGCGCGGGAATTAAGAAATAAGTATTTGAAGAAAGTATTGCCGTCGCGCTACGCCCGAGCAACCGAGGTATCAATATGTGAGTGAATAGTCTGTATTTGTGTGCGTAGCCCAGTAAGTACCGCGCACCAAGCGCCCGCCCGCCCCTCTTCCGCGTGCCCATCCCGCACCATTCAAGCTACGTTCGTTCGTCTCCACAGTTCGTCTCTCAGTCGGATTGAAGATATCGGCGTTCGCAGTGTTTCGTAATATTGTGCTACTTTTTTACTCGTTTATTATTGTGTTAGACATTTGCTATTGTTTACGGACTTGATTCTTTGTTTGCTTTACTGTTTTGACTCGGCTTGTGGATCGGATTTGAATACCTATTTGTTTCAACGACTGGAGTAAATCGTGAGTATTTAATCAACTGTTACACCTTTAAATCGACAAAAGAAATTCTATTGATTTTCGTTTGACAAAATGTCAATTTACAAATGTTATAATCACACCATAATAAATTTTGTTTCAGGTAAACCTTTTTTTGTTAATAATGGGTCGAAGAAAAGGGAATAAAACGCGCCTATACTTGATTGCTAAGAGAAAAAAACATCATTTACGTATAAAACGGAAGATTCATTTCGCACCGTGTACAGTACCATCCAAGTAATTAAATTTCATATCTATTATGGTTAAAGAGGCTAGAGGTGGTCATTTTTGAATGGCACGGCTGGATTCTTCTCCAGATGGACATTGTCATAAGGCGATAACAATATGAAAGCAGCAATAACAATGCCTAGTATCTTTGTTACGCACGTGTTTTACAACTTTGTTTATCCCATGTCATCGGATGAAATAACACCTATTACTGACGCTCGTAATTTGCACTTATGTCAAATTACAATATGCATTTATATATTGCCTATCTCTATTGCAATCAAATATTATAAAACATGTACATGTACATAATATATATACATGAAATTCACCTTCCGATTGGTGTTGCCATCGCTGATAGGGCTTTTACTTGTATTATAAATTTTTACTTGTTTTAAGGTATAATCGCACTCAAAATTATATTACCACTAAACCAAAAATAATGCATTTATTGTATATACAGCGATGAAGACAAAGAAAATTTTTCAACATCAAATACAACTTCCAAAGAGAGAAATACAACTTCCAGAGAGAGTCGAGAACCGTTTGAAGAAACCGCAAGTTCCTCATCGTCGACCACTACACTCGATGACTTGCATTTAGTTCAGCTGCACATTTGCCGATTTAAATTTCGTTAAAGAGCAACAAAATGGTTTTATAAGCAAATATGTATTTGAATGTAAAATGTTTAAAATAATTGAAACAGTGCACTGTAAAGACCCAAATGTGAAATTAAATGCAAATAATGCGATTGTAGAAGGAATTCTCTGTTCAGGAAATGGATATGCACAGTTAGACGAACTTTGCAGCGTGCTTAATATGCCAAATATGAATAAATTAACCTACACGAAAATTTAACAATCTATAATACCAATAATTGAAGAATGTGCCATAGACGAGATGATCGCCGCTGGGCAAGAAGGAAAAAGGCTTGCCATTTTAAATGGCCAAGTAGACAAAGATGGCTGGCCTTTAATAACAGTAGTTGCAGATGGCTCTTGGGCAAAACGATCTTACAAAAGTGGATTTAGCTCTGCGTCTGGTGCTGGATGAATTGTTGGACTGCGGACTAAAAAGGTTTTGTTTCTTGGCGTTCGCAACACATACTGTTGTGTATGTACGAGAAGTCAAAAGTTGAATGTAGATGTAGCTGAACACAGATGTTTAAAAAATTGGCATGACAGTGCTAATGCGATGGAAGCAGTCATAATTTCAGAAGGTTTTGCAAAAAGTATAGATATGCATGGAGTCAAATATAACAAACTCGTTGGAGATGGTGATTCTAGCATAACGAAGAAGTTTATATTAAACAATCCCTACGGTCCTGATTTTATTGTAACAAAAGTCGAATGTAAAAATCATTTACTGCGAAATTTCTGCAACAAATTAAAAGCTTTAGGTAAAAAAACAAATAACCGCAAAGGCTTTGTACCAGTGCAGCTTCGAAAAAAGGTGGAAGAAAATGTTTTGCGTTTGAGAAAAGCGATAGTTGGAGCAGTAAATCACAGAAAATCTGAAGCTATAAATCCCAATGAAAATCTAAAAAATTCAAAAAAAGATATAAAAAATGCACCTAACCATGTCTTTGGCGACCAGAGTAATTTCTGCGCTTACTTTTGTAATCCCGAAAAATACAAAAACGACACAAATTTTGTTGCTGATCTTCAGACTAGCGGATTACGGACTGACATTCAGCATTACACATTGAGTTTAGCATCAAATACAGAAAGTCTCATACTCGATGTAACAAACAATACAGTGCAACAATTTAACAATGTAATTGCAAAATTTATTGGAGGTAAACGAGTCAATTACACGACCAGAGGTTCCTACCAAGCACGATGCTTTGGTGCGGTTCTGTCATGGAACAGCGACACCGCTATACATTCACGCCTGTAAAAAATATACAGGGTTGCAGCCCTGGCAAATAGACAAAGAAATTCATTGAAAGAAAAAGGCGATCAAAAGAATATAATGAAAAATGCCGAAAGAGAAAACTTTCTTTCGTCAACGATAGATCAAGTAAAAAACGAAAAGTTACTGGACCTGATGAAAACTATGGTCGACTAGAATTAGAGCCCGATATGCCATCAGTAATATTTGAGGAAAAGAAAAAAACATTTATTTCAGAGCTAGAATTATCAAAAAAGAGAGCTGAAGAACTTGAAGACGCCAAATTTTGGCAAAACATGGAGCCAAAATTAGAACAATTTTTCCACGAATGCCTTCTCCCTGAATTAATTGACGGTCGGATACTACAAAATTTACCTGTAAGAGAAAGGATGAGAAATGACAAAAGAATAAATGTACATATCAATTATTACGAGTATATAACTTTTGTTTTATTTTAAATACCCACAAGCATCTCTTCTGCCACATACATATTAAGAACAAGCAAAAGAGCGCGGCTCGTCCCGCGTAAACACATTATCCCGCGGGAACACTACTTTTTCGGGATAAAAAATATCCTTTGTCCTTTCCCAGGAACCAAATGTTCATACCAAATTTCATAAAAATCTGTTTAGCGGTGAAAGCGTTAAGAGGTAACAGACAGACAGACCGACACACTTTCGCATTTATAATATTAGTATAGAAGTATAGATTTACTTGATAAGAGGAGCCATTATTTTTATAAACTCCATAGTCAAAGCTGGCAAACCAAGTATGCAGAATTATTACATCAAGCAGTAAAGTGCGAACATGAGTTACGTATTCTTTGGTTATGGTTTGTATTTTTTCAAGAGACAGTTCGGTAAAGTTAATTTTAATTAATACTATATAAAAACTTTTACTATATAAGGCCTTTTCATCCGTTAATGGATGATTTATACAGTATTCTCCGAGCGAAGTAACCACTCTTGAAATACTGTAGTGCCTGGGACAGTCGGTTTTTAAATGTCGTATGGTTGCCCAAGCACATACGGCATACTCACAACATACACATTTCGTTATCTCTTAAAAAAATACAAAATGAGCATCTAATTTCACTGTTCTGTGCTGCTTATAAATCAGTATAGGATAAACGTCGATATCGACATCACTATTATATCGATAAAATCTTCGACAGTTATTACTTCCTTCATTGTGTACGTATTGGTTTAACCCTCCCTCACCTCTGGTCTTCCCCCCCAGAGTGCGATAGGGACAACTGCAGCTCAAAACGAATACACCTACAAAAACCATGACAGATCGACGTTTCGTATTACCCTGTTTTCTCCTCGACAACTAAGCCGATTAAATTATGTTTGGTATCAAAATTTAAAGGAAGAATAGGTCTATGCTCCTATCATTTGTTTTTATCATAGAAACTTTTCAAGCTTGTTTGGTAGTCGTAGTTTTTTTAGGTTTTTGGAAAGTCATATTTATTTTTGTAATATTTTTTTGGAGATAAATAAAAGACAGAGGCATGCCTTCCATAGACCTAGATTTTTATAAACAAAAACGATAACTCTAGAGGCATTATTCAGGAAGGGAATAGGGAAATACATTTGTATGGAAAAAATGCCGCCCGTCTACGCTCTTAATGTCCTAAAATATTATCGCGGTCCTGATACCATACTTGGTTACACAAATTGTTAACTATCTTACGTTTTTTTAGGTACATCTTCGTCAACATCCACCCGACAGTTAGAAGAGACAGTCAACTTGGAAGAGAAAACTTCAACGAGTATTTCACAAGTTCCAGCTCATACTAGTACCAGTACCTCGCCTGGCTCGCTTACTCCAAGTGAACCAATTCCAATTGTTAACCAACCAGCAACAGAACCAGATATACGATTTTATGAAAATGTCGCGAATGATCCTGCTTTCTGGCCGCAAGTAATACCCAAAAATTTAAGTTTATTTTTAACAGAACATGGACCGATTCAGATAAAAAAAAAAAACAACTATCCTTCAGATAGTAACATGAGGTCGTTTTCAGATACATATTTCACTGTAAGCTTTTTAATAATAATGTCACTGCATTTAATGCTTCCACTAGTTACAAAGACTGGGGGCATTTGTCGAGAAATATAGAACGACATGAAAAAAGTTCAGGGCACTTATGTTCTTTAAAACATATTTGGATCTAAAAAATGACTCATTGAAAGGGCAAACAGTAGACTCGGTAAATCAAACTGAAATAGACCGCGAAAGAAAGAGGTGGACGGCAGTTTTGGAATAGATAATGGAAATTATAATTTGGCATGGCAGGTCAAAATATAGCATTTAGGGGCACCCGAGAAGTTGTATGACCCAAATAATGGTAATTTTTAAAGTTGTTGGAGAGTATCTCTAATTTTGATAGTACACTATCTGAACACATTGCTCGAATTCAAAGAGCTCAGCATCGCATGTCACATTATCTTGGTCATAACATTCAAAATGAACTTATTAGTATAATTGCTGAAAAAATTAAAACGACTATAATTAGTCTTCTGAAGCAATGTAAATACTACTCTGTAATTCTAGCTTGCACACCTGATATTTCACACCAGGAACAACTTACTGTTATTGTGAGGTTTATTTATTTAAATCCATCGACAAAACGCGCTGAGGTACGAGAACATTTTTTGGGTTTTTTTACCTGTTACCGATACTACCGGACAAGGGTTGTCGACATATTTGTTAGATTTCTTAAAATCATATGACATTGAATTAGATGATTTGCGAGGCCAAGGATATGATAATGGGGCCAATATGAGGGGGGAAAATATAGGCCTCCAAAAAAAAATTGGACATGAATCCTCGTGCTTTTTACGTACCGTGTGCTGCTCACTCCCTTAATTTAGTAGTAAGTGATGCCGCTAAAAGCTCATTGGAAATTACAAACTTTTTCTGTATTGTCCAAGAAATCTATGCATATTTTTCAGCATCCACATCACGCTGGAATGTAATTATGAAACAGATTCCTACTTTGACAAACCTCTTTCAAATACGCGTTTGGAAAGTAGATCTGATGCTCTTAGAGCACTCCGTTTTAACATGGATAAAATTTACGATGCATTATACTATATTTTTACAAATAACAAGTATGACAGCGACACAAAAAACATAGCGAATTCATTAATAGCCAAATTAAAGTCTTATAGATTTATATGTTCAGTAGTTATATGTTATAATATTTTACTAAATATTAATATTGTAAGCAAAAATTTGCAAAAATCGGACGTAATTATTTCAGAAGCTACTAAAATGATTCATCTGGTTAAAAAAGATTTGGCGAAATACCGCACCGATAGCGCGTTTGAACAGTTGTTATCTGATGCAAAATTAATTGCTGAAGAATTAGAATGCGAAACAGAATTCAAAGAAACTGCTCGTCCACGTCCCCGAAAAAGACATTTTGATTACGAGGCTGCAGATTAGCCCATTTTAGACCCAACCAACAAATTTAAAGTATGTTTTTATTTTTTTGTACTGGACACTGCTATCCCGAAAATAAATGAGAGATTCGATTTGCTGACTGAGCACAATTCAGTTTTTTCACTCTTCCAAAACTAATTAGAATTGTTGCCAATGTTTTTTCCCAATGCATCAACAAGTACTCCCACTGATATTTTAACCTATATATATTCTAATAATTTAATTTCCTCATTTCCTAATATCTCAACAGCTCTGCGTATATATTTAACACTGCCTGTTACAGTAGCAGAAGGTGAAAGATCCTTTTCAAAATTAAAATTAATAAAAAATTATCTTCGTTCAGATGGATATCGTATTGAATCCAAAATTGATGTAAAAATAAATGATTTAATTAAAATATTTGCCAATTCAAAAGGAAGAAAAATTGAGTTTGTTTCATGTATGCGTATGTATATTGTACATTTAATAAATAGATATTTAGTAATCGAAGTTTTAAGTTTAATTTTGTTTTTTAGAGTAATAAATAAATAAATAATCAAAGTTACGTGTATTGTGTTTTCTTGGTTGACTAGGACCCTTTTCATACTGCAGTGTGTCGTCGGTCGCGTCTGCAGACGCTGCAGTGTAAAAAAACGAGGGCACAGGCTGAGTCCCGCGCCCCGGCGCAGAATAGACTTAAGACGGCCCTGATACAAACTGTACAATTACATACTGTAACGGAACGTTACATGACTTCGTTTTATTGATATTATTTTAAAACATTTTCATAAAATTTACAAAATCAAATCTTACTTACTAATTTATTTACATTTTAATCCCTGTCAATATTTACATAATATTATCAATAAAATATACCTACTAATAAAGTTAAAGTGAACGTTCGATTTGCTTTCGATATAATACATCTTATTAAAAATTAATAAAATAAATAGTTAAGCATTTGTTAGCGACTGTATACCTCGGCGAACAATAGAACCGGTTGTCATCGACTCGGGCGACGCCGCAGAGGCGCTGGGGGCATTCGGCGCTAGACTGCTAAGCTGCTACTACGTTACCAATTATTGTGCTTGACCGCAGCGCCGCCGATTATAATATTAACCTATATCATTTGTTCAGCATTTATTTGCTTAAAGTACTAATATTAACTGGATCCTAAATCACCCAGTTGGATATATATTGGAGAATTCCCGTCTTAGGGCAAGTTTTATTAGCACACCTACTGTTAGCATAAAACTTTTCTTTATGTTGTGAATTATATTTTGTTACATCAGTACAGTTTATATGAGCTTTAAATAAAAATTACCAAGCTATTCATGACATTATTTGGCCTAATATTTTAAAATTTTAAGAGTTAATAATTTACCCGACTACCTTCAACTTTCATACCGTAATGTATAAGAATTCTTTGTTTTAAAATTAGAGAGTTTGTTATTAGATTTAATAAGTAAAATTTGTAGTAATTGTTTTTTATTTTTATTTCTGATTGTAATTAAGTTCTCTCGCCCTACCACGACAATTCCGCTACCACGGTAGGTGGCGGGCGCTCTTCTTGGAGCATCGTGGATGGGCCGCCAGACGGTTTATGAAAAGTGGACTAAGGCGGAGGTTGTACATTCCAGGAACCTTGCTCCGAGTCGATAATACGAGCGTGGAGTGTCCACGCAACCCAGAAATCTCCAGTGTCTTTTCGGAGGCCAACACCGCTGCTGCCTTCACTCGTCTGTATGCGGAGTCCCTCCAGCGTCCTAGCTATACCGGAACCTTCGCCTTCCCTCCTGTACCAGGAGAGTAGCCCTACATTTCCTAAGTGGCAAAATCAAAAGTAGGCTTTATACTACGACCCTGTATTAAATTTTGTGTCTCACATACCGGTTTTAATCACAGCTGTACCTTAATAAATTAATTTTTTAATTGAACACCGATTTTTTTATATACTAAAAACGGTAGGTGTTACAACCTTTACATATACTTTTATATACTGCAACCTTTACAACAACAAAAGAATTTAACAAATTGGTTCACAAACGGCAAAGTAATGTTCAAAGATATCCGTGTCGGTGTAAAATACTATGAGAAGTACCTATTATATCAACATATTATGATGATATATGTTGTGGTGATGGTGGTGATGATGATGATTACTGTAATTGACATAGTGGCATATGGTATCAGTTCTTTAAACAACGGCGAAATGCCCAAACATGTATACAGGAGTCCAAGGACTAGTACGACAAACTTAAGGAGGTGATAGCTTGGGTCATTACCTGTCAGAATATCCAAATTTGACCTTAGTAAAAACCTCACCATTTTCGAGATATTTGGACTTTTGTAATTATCCGTCAATTTACTACCTTGTGTCGGAATAATAACTACTAGTTTTTCAAAATAACACATGCTAATGAATAAAATACACTAAATTATTTCTGATAGGTAGCATTTCCCAATGTACATGATATTTTTCACCATTGGAATATTTGGAATGAAAAATTGAATTTGGATTTTTAGCTGCAGAAAATTATCTAGCTGAATTTTGGCCTTCTTTGGTGAAAAAAAAAGTTCTGAACTGTGATGGCAAACTATTTAAAAAGTTACTCGTATAATGCAGATTTTGAAAAGGTATAATATTAATTCATTTTATTAACGAATAATAAGATATTGCTATCTCTTGCATAAGGGGCTGATTTCAATGAAATCGTGTGATGGAATTTATTGTAAAATTTAAAACTTATTTTTGATAATTTGATTGAATATTATTCCTTACAGTTTACAACATTCATTAATTAGGAGGAAATAAAAAATAACTCTAACTAATAAGCAATTTTACTTGTATCGGAATCTAATCACGTGAATTGTCAACCGTCGATGCAGCGCCATTTGTAAGTAAATTTGACAGATTTGTTAACCAAGTCTATGACGAAGTGACAAAACTGTTTTTTTATTTGACCCATAAGTTGCGAACCTCGAAATGTTTGTTAGTCATTTTTGATTTTGCCTTGTGAACTCGTCTACAGTTACTAAGTTCTTATGATGCGGATTTGAAATAAAAACTTACAAAGTAGTTTAGGTACATTATTTCATCAATTATATATTTATAATATTGTCCACTAATTTACACAAATTTATTAGTAATAGGCCTTCAAGAATCTGTTTAATATCCACCAAAAGACACATACGTAGAATATATAAGTCACTGTGGAGTCGATTATCACCTCCCTGAAAATAATAAAATATAATGTAAGAACTACGAACATAATATCATACACGAACAGGCCCTTTAGCTAAGATACCATCGCTAATTACGATGACGAAGTTTGAAATAAAAAATGTACGGCATTGACGTATCGCGCGCTAAGTCACTTAACGAGCGTTATTATTTCAATTTCGAAGATCATCATTGTGATTAGCGATGGTAACTTGACTAAAGGCTCAGGTGTAACCTAACCTATCTATATGGGATTGAAATGTTGTTCATATTGCGAATCACTCTATTTTTAATGAATTACTAACTAATATCTTGAATAGGTGTGAACATAATAATTATACCATTCATAAATTTTCCTCCATTTGGATAATGTTTTATCGTCTTGATGTAGAAGATGCTTCCTCGCCCTTAAGCCGGTGTTCAACAGCTGCTCAAGCGACCTGACTCCCTCCATCGAGAATGAGAAATGTTTCCGATCTTGCGGCCTCAGCATCGAACACAAGCCCACGAATTTATCGTTTATGAAGTGCCACGGGCGTACCATGAAATACTCGAGTGCTATATTCGCCATTTGAGTGCGTCGTTGCACTTTTACTAACCTAAAAATTATATAACATAGTTGTATGCTCTGTTCTTTACAATTTTAATCTAAACACGAAAAAAAAAACAATTATAATGCTACCAATTTAAATGTACATAGGTAAATATATATGTCGCAGGTATTAGTCAAAGACGTTATATTATAATTTCACTAGTGAAATTTTAATTACACTGATTATTGTCAATAACGACAGATTCGTATAATTTCACGGGCTTATTTCAGTGATATTGTAATTTCACTGGATCGCAAAAGTGATATTATAATAAATCTAGGTTTATTATGAGTTTTGTTTGTGGTGGGAGCCCCGCGTGATCTGATTGGTCTATAGAGTTAATCAGTCGCCATTTTCAAAATAATTATTGTAAACATTGGAGCGTGCTTTTTTTGATGTCAGTTTATTAAATATTTTTGGTGTTTTTGAGGTATTTACTTCATAATTCTAGTCAATATCTTCAAAATGAGTGATCGTGAGCATTTGGAAGTGTTACAATCGTCAGATTTATCACATTCAAGTGGAAGTAAATGTGAAGTTGTGGTGCGAAAAGATTTTGACACAGAGTTAAGAAAGTACTACTGTGGTCAATCTGATAAAACGAAAAAACCGGAATGGAGTGCGGATAGAATAGAACAGGTAATAAAGGCAATTGAAGAATATAAAGCAAGAAAAATACAAAAGCTTTCTACCACTAATCAGCAGTACCATTATGCAACAAAATATGATGTACTAGATGTGGGGAAGAAAAGATTTTTAATAACAAAGCGAAAAAGTGTTTCTTCACCTGTTACACAAATAATTCCAAGTGAAAATTATTATGACACTTTACTCGAAACGCATTTAGCAACGGGCCATGGTGGGCGAGATAAAATGATTCATGCCCTCAAAGACAAAAAAATTGTCCCGCAATTTGCAATTAAAATTTTTGCAAGTTTGTGTAAAACTTGTATGACGAAGTAGAGTTTTCCTAAATCGGGTATAGTTATCCGTCCATTGGTGACAAAAGATTTTAACAAGAGAGGGCAAATGGACCTCATTGACTTCCAATCTGCGCCAGATGGTGATTTCAAATGGATTTTAAATTACCAGGACCAATTGACCAAGTTTTGTTTTCTTCGTCCTTTAAAATCCAAACATGCGCATCAAGTAGCTCTTGAATTACTGAAAATATTTTTAGAAGTAGGTTGTCCCCAAATCTTGCAAAGTGACAATGGTCGTGAGTTTACTGCAGCTATTATCAAAGAATTGTTGAGTTTGTGGCCCACTTGCAAGATACTAAATGGACGACCGCGCCATCCACAAAGTCAAGGAAGCGTGGAACGCTGCAAACAGGACGTTGAAAACATGTTGCGTGCGTGGATGACAGACAATAATTCTACAAATTGGTCCGTCGGGTGCTACTTTGTGCAGTTCCAAAAAAACACATCCTTACATCGTACTATTGGTAGAACACCCTATAAAGCGTTGTTTGGAAATGAACCTATAGTTGGCTTGTCTTCCACGTATTTGCCAAACAGTATAATCCAGAAGCTAGAGAACGAAGAAGATTTAGTAAGAGTTTGTGGATATGAGGATGACGCTACGGAGAAAGGCAATGGTAATGCTGATTTTTGATCAAGTTTGTAGTTGTTCATCAATTATGACATACCCACTGTTATTTTTTAAACTCTTTTTGTAGATGCAGAGAAAGAGCTCACGGTAACTTCATATCAAGATGTCGTAGACGGGGAGAAAGAGGACATTATACCTTCGGGTCAAGAAGTTCTACAATTAGGCAATGTGAATAACAATAATGAAAGTGGTGGTAAGTAATAGTTTTTTTAGTATTTCATTTTATTCATCTAGTGTTTTTCAATAAAAAAAATTGACAATGAGAACAACAATAATGAAAGTGCTGGTAAGTTCTAGTTTTTTAGTATTTCATTTTATTCATCTAGTGTTTTTCAATAAAAAAAATTGACAATGAGAACAACAATAATGAAAGTGGTGGTAAGTTCTAGTTTTTTAGTATTTCATTTTATTCATCTAGTGTTTTTCAATAAAAAAAATTGACAGTGAGAACAACAATAATGAAAGTGGTGGTGAGTTCTAGTTTTTTAGTATTTCATTTTATTCATCTAGTGTTTTTCAATAAAAAAAAATTGACAATGAGAACAACAATAATGAAAGTGGTGGTAAGTTCTAGTTTTTTAGTATTTCATTTTATTCATCTAGTGTTTTTCAATAAAAAAAAATTGACAATGAGAACAACAATTCACAAAAACAAGTCTGAATGACTTCAGAGAATGTCGACTTGAAACAAGATCAACTTATACAAATAAACTTAACTCAAGACCAAATGCAAAGTTTGAATTCTGGTCTTATATTGGAAGGAACACTGGTTTCACCTACGAACATCGCTGAAATTCACATTCCACTTGAAAACATAATGCCCTTGGCGGGTATTACTAATGAGAACAATCTTCAAGTTGAAAATCTTGAGACATCTGGCAATAATATTATTTTTCAGGGTGAGAGTTCTAATTCGATTGCTATTGTGAATGAGTGTATTCCATCATCCACTACAACAGAAGCATCCAACATTATATGTCATATTTGTAATGAAGAAACTTCTGGGGCTCATACATGCTACCTATGCAAGAAAAATGTACATGTCATATGCGGTACTTCAGACAAGGAAGAAGGTTATGGCTCTCAGATATTGTGTAATTTATGTGGAAAAGAAAAAAATATTATTGAGCAAAGAATAAAATCTCATGGTAATCTGAAAAGAGCAGCAGAAAAAATGACTGAGACGTCATCTAAAAAATTTAAAGAAATCGACATTAATTCCACTGTATTAGTTGAGGTCCCTAAAGTTGACCGTGGGCCATTAGACAGCAAGAATATTGTGGCAAAAGTCATAGAGAAGCGAAATGGTCTTTATCGTGTCGGTACTTCAGCTGGAGTTATTAAAGACTGGTTGCCAAGAAATGCTTTACAAATTTCCCCAGGTCCAAAATTAAATGATGACATTCCCGACAAAATTTTATCATTGAGAGGTGCATCGTCTGAATCTTCACCATTCGGTGGTCAGGGATTTAAAATGTGCAACTGCAGTAAGTCTAAAGTTCAATGTAAAAGTAATAGATGTGCATGTAAAAAAAGCAACCTTTTATGCAACTCTAAGTGCCACAAAGCATCATATTGCAAAAATAAATAATATGAAAAATTATTAAGAAATTAAGATTAATTATGTTAGTACGTGAAGCTCTCATGTGTTAAGTGACATTTCATGTGTTTTACCAGAACTGAGTTTGACTGTACAGTTACAAAATAGACCATTTCGGTGAATTTAACTATTGTTTTAAGAGCCATTGTCATTAAAATCATACGGGATTTTTTGTTTGAGTATTAATAACTAAGTATTGAAGTTTGGAAAAGTGCGCTATCTAATTCCCAAACATTTGCTACCTAAGATTGTACATTTTTAATTCGTTATTATTATTATTGCTATATTTTAATATTAAAACCTAAGTATAAAGTATGAAAAAGTGCTCATATACCTTACTAGTTTCCAGTTCGACTACCTAACATTATTAATGTTTAATTTGTTATTATGTTTTTGTTATGTCATTTTAGTTACTTAATTATATATGTGTGTTTAAGTAACATATTATTTTGATTATTAGAACATTTTAATTCTTTATTATTATGTAAGCTTTAGGCCATAAATTGAGGCTAGTTACCAACTTGTTATGACCAGTATTACCTACTATTATTAAAAGCTTATAATTATTCAATTTAATGATTAGTAAGTGTTATAACATGTTCAGTATATTTTGATTCTTATACTTCCAGTTTAAGTAGTAACTATAAAAAAGTTACAAATAAAATTTTAAAAGAAATAATTTTCAAAACCATGGCTTTTATTTCCTAACTCTATGCTTAATATTTGTAGCTCAGTTGGTAACGAAAGCGGACCAATCAGCGATCGGTCTGATAATCTAACGGCTTTCTCAAACCAGTTCTATTGTCAATATATCACTGCCTTACAATTTCACTGTATCGGTCTAGTGAAATTATACTGTCACTGAAACTAGCCCGTTAAATTGTAAGTAATGCAAACGATTGGCAATAAATCAGTGCAATTATAATGGCACTAGTGAAATTTCAATATCACGACTTTTTTAATATCCATGCAACATATATACCAATAAATAAATAGTGACTCATTAATTTAGTCGAATTCAGTTTTCTGTCTGTCCGTCTGTCTGTTTGTCCGCGCTTCTAGCTTCTGTAATTATGAATATAAATGGATGATATTTGGTATAGTTATAGATTGTGTATAGATCTCCATTTTTGGAATCATAAAATAATAATAATTTTATATTTTAGGGGTAGCTAGCTCTCCATACATGTGAAGTGGGAATGAAAAATATTCTTTTCATTATACCCCATTGCGTGGGGTATCGTTGAATAGGTCTTTTAAAATTATTATTATTTTTAAACAATAAATTAAACGACTTCCAAAGTAAAAATGCACAAAATAGTATTAAATAAAACTTATTTTCTAAATAATTCCCCTTTTAAATTTGGCAGAAATTTTAACTACATATTTCCATACTCAACCTCCATAATTTTGAAGTCGGTACCAGCCATCTTGAACGTGTTCTATTTTAAATATTGTTTTATCAGGATGTTGTTAAAATTATTCTGAGCGAAATCGGACAAGATGAGATTTTGGAGTACGCGTTGATAGTTACGGAACCTTCCTTAGACATGTCCTTGCATTCTCTTGGTTAGGTTATTTATACCTCGACACGGATTGTCAGCTTATTGTTGTGACTTACTTAGGCTTCTTTCCAAGAGCTCGAAAAACTAGATCCACTGCAATAGCCGGAAGCAAGTGAGATATTAAAACCTAGAAAAAATAATTTGTTAATAATAATAGGCTAGATGACTGATTTTTTTTATTACATAAATGAATAGTACTCTTAAATATGAGTAACTTTTTAGAGGAAACAGTATATCAAAAGTCAATATTTTTAAAGGTACAGCGATTTGTATACAAAATTTTACAATTCTCTTGAAAACGCTCCATACTAAAGTCGTACCTAGCTGTGACTTCACGCCTAGGTAAAAGTATATGAAGTTTAAGGCCGCAGGAACATCTCCGATATTTCTGCGTTTAAGTTCATACCATAATAAATATTTTTGTATGAAATGTAAGCATAAAAAAAGTAGGTTTTGTTTACTAATTTAGCAAAGAAAAAACTTCTTTGTACTTTTTAGATGTACTTATCTAATTAATAAGCTACACATAAAATATTATATTTTTAACATTTACCAAGTGGTAATGCCTCAATATTTCTGAGTATATTAATGAAACTAAATATTTTAGATGTAGTCATCTCCCCTATGAGTTTCGTGCGTTGAGCGCTATAGAACGCGAACGGTTCACATTACACACGAATCAAAATTTAATTGTTTCCGAAAAGCGCGGCTGCGCCGCTGTACGTGCACCATGGCGATGGTGGCCAACGAGATACTGGCGTTCATCCAGCACGCCATCTACACCATGGACGAGGTCAGCATCACGTAGATCTGCAAATCTTCTTTCACCAGCGAGAAGATTGCCAAGTCGCAAGCAGCAGCATATAGCATATGAGACTCTCGGCCAGAGCGCGTAAATGCCATCACGGAGGAGAGATGGCCGTGAACGAAGCGTGCAGGACATCATCTCCCTGGTGAAGCAGACGGATCCAGGCGATGTGCCGGCCATTGTGGCGAAAGATCTCCAAAAGCTGCCGGTGGTAACAATGGACGTCGACGTGTCTCAAGCCTGCTGAAGAACTTCCACAGCATGAAGGCAGAGCTGAACAACATGCGAAGTAGATTGGATGTATCGGAATCTATCATCCGTTACTTGCGTAGTCAATTATTACAGTTAAAATGTAATAATTCATTATCCTGCAACCACCGCGGCTCCGTCCCTTACGTCCCGTACGTAGCCGAACTGCGCATGCGGTGTAAAGTAACCACGACGCCATTGTACGTATCCCGCCTGCACTGTTCCATGGAGGTCGAGGATGTCGTGGACTACATCCGCAAGAAGACGTCCATCGCCTTGAGGGTCGAGCGTCTGGAGTCTCGCCACAAGGTTAAGTTCAGTTCCTTTGTAGTGAGAGTGACGCACCTTTTGTCGACCGTGTACGTCGTCAGGTGGAGGAGTTCTGGCCGACGCGTGTGGTCTACCGAAGGTTCCGGAGGAGACTCCATAACGAAGCGTGAATCACGTCGCCAACAACACGTGATAAAGTGTAGTTTTTAGGTATATAATATTAGGTCCTTACATATGAAATTGGCGTTGTCGTACTGGCCACTTTGATCTCAAATTTATTTTCTTTGGTGTTGGGTTGTTAAAAATTGAGTGTCGAATTCCTAATTCCAGTTTCCAATTATTACCGCTACTTACTCATGCATTTGTGTTTCAAAAACCGTAATTCATTTGTTTTTTTCTCTTTTGTTTTTTTTATTTGCGTCACTCGGTTTACAAAGTGGAAAACTTGAAATATCGTATTATTTTCGAGTACGAGTTCCACCGTGGCACCAGTGCTGCAGAAACGGCTCGAAGAATAAATGATGTGTATGGCGGCGGTGTCGCAAAAGAAAACACAGTGCGTTTTTAGTTCCGTTTTCGTTTTGGAAATTTTGACCTGCAGAACAAGCCCCGTGGACGGCCGGAGACCAAAGTTAATAATGAAGAATTTAAGGCTATTGTAGAAGCGGATCCATTGCAAACCACGTCCGAGTTTTAGTTTAGTTTACCAAGTGGTTTTAGTAATAAAACTGTTTTAATCGACTTGATGCAAATTGGGAAGGTGAAAAAGCTTGAAAGGTGGGTCATGAACATGTCATGAAACCTTATGAATTGAGTCATGAAACCTCATGAATTGAGTGCAGCAAACCGACAAACGTGCGTCGACTGCTGTGTTACATTACTCAACCGGCACAGTAATTAAGGGATTTTAAATCGAATCATTACCTGTGATGAAAAGTGAATCCTGTACGATAATCGAAAACGGTCATGCCAATGGTTGAACCCTGGCGAACCAGCCAAAGCCTGCCCCAAGCGAAAATTGACTCAATAAAAGTTACTTGTGAGCGTTTGGTGGACTAGTGCCGGTGTCCTTCACTACAGCTTTCTTAAATCTGGCCAGATGATTACGGCAGATGTCTATTCCCAACAAGTGCAAATCATGATGGAAAAGCTAGCTGCTAAACAACCGAGGTTGGCCATTCGCTCTAGGCCACTGCTGCTTCAGGACAACACTAGACCACACACTGCACAACAGACGGCTACCAAATTAGAGAAGCTTCAATTGGAATGTCTAATACATCCACCGTACTCCCCGGACCTTGCTCCAACAGATTACCATTTTCTTCAAAGTTTGCATAACTTCTTGCAAGGGAAAAATTAAACACCGATGGGACAGTCCAAAGCGCTTCAAAGATTTTATTGATTCCTGTCCAAATGGTTTTTTTAGTAAAGGAATCAATGAACTATCTATGAGATGACAAAAGTGCATAGATAGCAATGGTATATACTTTGATTAATTAAATATATTATGTTTAAAAAAAACAACTTTATGTTCCTCCTTTACAAATCGCCAATTTCATATGTACCGACCTAATCATAATATGTATGCTAGTTTGTAAGGTATATTTTATAATATGGACCTATGCCGCCCGACATCTCTCCGAATGCCCAATTATTTTGAATTTAAATGAAATATATATATATATATATATATATATATATATATATATATATATATATATATATATATATATATATATATATATATATATATATATATTAATTAGGTAAAGAATATTTACATATAACTTAAAAAGCAGCTTATTCTTAAAGTAAATAATATTGCAAGGCCTCAGTGTGTTCTCAAGGGCAACAATCGGCGACACTTGAATTCCGACAGATCGCACATCAGCCAGCGACATGCCCTGCTCTTCTCCCACACACGCGTTGTATACTGCGATGTCGTCAGTTGCTTCTAGTCTGTAACAAAAGGAAGTTAAATTATTGCGTTTCGACACTGAAATATACTGGCGGTTAGATGGTGAAAATTGTACAACCATTTTCCTTAATATCATCCACAGTAAACTGGGCCTAAAGAACGTTGCAACTAATTCATTCAAGGCTTGTCATCGCCTGGGTAGTAATGAGCCAAATAAAACACGGCCCATACTTGTCAAGTTTGCTTCCTTTGACAATAAGACTGCAGTTTGGAGAGCCAAAACAAAGCTGAAAGGTACTTCCACTTTAGATAAGGAGTTCTTGACAAGGGTGCGCAGGCAGTGTATAGAAAGGCGAGGCTGCATTTTGGTTTAAGGGCATGCTAGACACAAGAATGTATAGTTGTCATCAAGACTGCTGATGGGAAGCGTCATAAGGTGCTTTCCATAGAAGAGCTGTAGCCCTTCATGAAATACCCTAAAGCAGGGATTCCCAAAGTGGTCGATATCGGTTTACTAGGGGTCGACATAAACGAAAACTGATTTTGGGGGTCGACGAGGTCTAAAAATCGACCCCTATTAAATTAACACAAGTTCTTATTTAAAACTTTCAAGATAGGTAGGTACTGTATTGTTTATGTTGTGTTACGTGTACTAAGAATAATTAATATTTTTGTAGGAATTAGCATTGTTGTAGTAATGTAACGTTTCAAGTTCGTACAAGATGAAAAACTCAGCAATTCAGTGTGGACAAGTTTGTGCAAGATAATGAGTTCGAGCGTACGTCAGGCGCGTTTTGCTTGCTCTCTATTTGACGCTTACGCAATTTAACACGAACGATCAACAAGTCCAAACGTGTTCCTGATATTTTACTATTTAATGAGCTTGCACTTAGGTTGAAAGTTCATTTGCGTTTTGAAATTCGTTGGAGCTTGAACGATAATAACTCATATAAGTACTCATTTATTTCAAGAGATTACAAAGTTATTACATAGCTAAATTAAGCGAAGTAAAGTGACTGAAAAAGAATTTACAAAATGCTGAGCTTAATAGCTAAATAGCTTAGTCTACGCGAGTTAATAGCGTAACCATACAATATCTGCAGTTTATGAAAAATTTACAGTGTAAGTACCAAACAGTTTTTATCCGGCACAGCGCATCAGCATTGCCCTACTGTGTGATAGTGATCAGTTGAGCTATTTGTAGATTGTTTACCACAGTTTGCAGTTGCCTCAGTTGTTACAATTGTAAAAAAATACTAGTTTAATTTGTTTAAGTATGTGATTGTAATTTTTTAAAAACAACATATTTTATTACACTTAAGTTGTTAAGTAGGTAGGTACCTAAACTTTGAAGTGTTCAGTTTGCTTTGGTTTTCGTTCTTATGCTGATAGGTACCTACTTACCTAATACAAATTTTCTATACCTAATTACCTACTATAGTTACTTACCTAATATAATATGTATCCAAGTTTATCAATGAGTAAGTCAGTAATACCTAACTAACATCCATTACCTGGGTGTGATCAAAATAAGATAGTGTGCAAATTTAACAGTTTATTATTGTTTATTATTTAGGTAGTTTCTTATTTTTTTTATTTGCAGTGTTACTGAGACTTTTATGATGGCGGACACGAAAAAAAATGCAGACAATACAGTTTGGACTACCTACTTGAAGTTCGGACTTATTGCATCTCCATCAAATCAACACTTTCCGATGTGTCTCATATGTGAAAAAGTATTCAGTAACGATGCCATGAAGTCTTCAAAAATGGATGACCACATCAAGAGTACATGCTGACAAAAAAGTAAGCCCTTGTCATTTTTCAAGCACTTAAAGAAAAACTAGACAAAAGGCCATCCATAAGATCGATGTTTGCGTCATCATCTATTAAAGACGATGATGGTTTACGAGCGTCCTATAATATATCTTTTCTAATAGCGAAGTCGGGGAAACCCCACAAAATTGGAGAGCAGATTACCTTACCAGCCATAGCGGAGGTTCTTAACAATGTGTTGCACAAGCCCGCACATGATATTTTAAAGAGAATACCTTTGAGCAATAACACCGTTCAGAGACGCATAGACGAGATGGGACGCGATGTGGAAAACATTTTATGCAAGTTCTTACAGACCAACAGATTCTCTCTCCAGTTGGACGAGTCTACATTACCCGGCAATGAAGCTCTGTTATTAGGATATGTTCGATATATCAAAGATGAAAATATGTGCCAAGAACTGCTTTTTGCAGAGGAGAATCGATTTTTCAGGCCGTGGAACATTTTTTTAATGACAAAGCTATTCCATGAAAGAACATTGTTTCTGTTGCGACTGATGGTGTACCGTCTATGGTTGGTCGTCTTCGTGGTTTTATAGCTCACTTAAAGCGACAACTGCCTGATGTACCGGTCATTCACTGCGTGATTCACAGGCAGCATTTAGTAGCATAAAAGCTGAGTCCTAGATTGCATAAGTCTTTACAATATGTAATAAATGCTATCAACAAGATTCGAAGTTATTCTTTGAACTCTCGGTTATTTGCTCAGCTATGTGAGGAAAACAATGAAGTCTTTACTCGATTACTTCTGCACACTGAAGTTCGCTGGTTATCAAGAGGCTCTTGCTTAGAAAGATTTTCAGCCATTTTTGAATCTGTGTTGGAGTTTTTACAAGAAAAAGATCCGAATTTGAAAGAAAATCTGAACAATTGTAAAACAGATATTTATTACTTGACTGATATCTTTGGAATGTTCAACAAAGTTAATTTGCAGCTGCAGGGTGACGATATTAACTTGATTAAAACAAATTCAATAGTATCGATCTTCGTGGGTAAACTAATCCTTTATAAACAAAATTTAGGTAGAAAAGAATATTCGCAGTTTCCGCATTTGTCAAAATTACCAGAAATACTTCAAGATAATGACATTTTACTATATGTCACTCACTTGGATGCATTACACAAGGATCTTACGGAGAGGTTTGAGGATTTTTTAAATTTACAAGTTCCTCAATAGATAATAAATCCGTACAATACCACAGCCACAGAAGAAGCCAATGTGATAATGCAAGAAGAGTTGATTACCATCAGCACAGACGAAGAGCTTGAGCAGAAGTTCAACCAAGGCTATCAGAAGTTCTGGTTGCAACGCAACATTGAAACACAGTATCCTACATTGTGGAACATTGCTGAAAAGTACCTTATCGCTTTTCCATCATCATACCTAGTTGAAAAAAGCTTCAGTGTGGTAACAAACATTTTGACGAAACGAAGAAACCGTTTGAAAATCAACGAACGTGGAGATTTAAGGCTGCAACTCACCAATATTGAACCGCATGTAGCTAGATTGGTAGATTGCTAGATTGAGAGAGATTGAGTCACCAGGTTCATCCATCACACTGAATGTTTTAATGTCTCTTTGCGAATTAATACTTTTTTAAATATAATTTCCTACCTACTTAAGATTCTTTAAAATAATCATTATAAATTAAACTTGATATTTACTGAATTGTATGTCTTTTTGTTTTGTTAAATTTTGATGAGAAAATGTAGTCAACTTTACTCAATTAACCAAGTGCAAAGTTTTCCAGTTGGTACCTTAGTACCTACTACTAGGTATTTTGTATCAATAGGAAAAAACTAAAGATAGGCCCCCTTATTCATAATAGTCTGCTAACTTATAGCATTGCTAATTACTCTGTCTTCTTCTATTGACCTAATTCAGAATGAAAAATAACACTCTGTAGCAGCTGTTTTAAGTTCGCGGACCATTATGAATAAGGGGGTTGATCTTAAAAGTATGTAATTTGGCCATGGGGGTCTGAGATAACAGTTCATTTTGGAAAAGGGGTCACTTGTCCAAAATAGTTGGGGGATCCCTGCCCTAAAGCATTCTCAGGAAAACCCTCTACAACTAAATATTAATCGCCATTGTATTGTATTTTTGTTTTCTTTTTCCTTGTCTCTACTTGTTGTTATCTCATATGTACTATTCTGTTTCCCTGTGTAGTTGTGCATTATCCTTAGTTTGTTTTTATTTCTTTTATATTGTTGAAAGTTACTTTTTGTCGGTAACGAATAAATAATAGAACCCAATTTGTTTTGGTAAAAATTATGCATGAACTGACAGTTGACAAAATATGTCAAGTTGACACTTTTATTTTTATTTATTATTTTATATGACATCGGCTTATAACCATTTGCCAGTGTCAAGTTAAAAAAGCGGGAAATAGAACTTTCATTTCAATTTTCAACACCGTATTCCTATATCGTCAAGTCTCAAGTCTAGTCAAAGTCCAAATATATAGTCAGTACCGTCCATGAGTCATGTCAGTCGATTAAGTAAAGTCGTAGAAGCTTTACTGAAAGTTCCTAGGGAGTTTTAGCCGGAAACACAAAATGGCACGTTTTTAGAAGTTGTATCACTTGCCCACACTTGTGCACGTTAACGAATATTTAATGGGTAATATTCTACCAATGTTACACATTAAGAACCGAGATAACACAAATTTATGAAAACATACAAATTCCACAACGACACCCATTGAACTCTCCGGCAAAACTCATGTCAAATTTTACTTTAACACTTTACAACAGGGCGTGTTCGGATAACTACACTTATAATTTTATGACTGTATTTCTTGTCACTACGGTAATCGCATACCATCAGGCGATCATACAGCTCGTTTGCTGGTGTAAATCATAAAAACTCCGCTAACTTGATATAAAATGAAAATGATATGATATAAAAACAGTAACTTATTTATTACAAAAAAACAAAGGAAAAAAAGCATATTAAACAATTAACTAATTTAAAAATCAAATACGTACAAGTAAATAATTCAATTTTCATAGGTCACATTACTTAGCCTAGGTATCTTTAGTTTTGATATTTGCCACGAAAAGCCATGCCACCGAGCATTTTCTTTAATTTTACTCAGAGTTAGCTCCAAAGTATTTGTGTTATGGCTCTGAAGATTTGACAAATCAGTTGCAGAACCTAGTTATGCCCATTTAGGTTAAACAAATTAAAATACAAGAAAATAAACGAATTAATCGATTTCTTTTTTCATTCGATATGATTTAAACACTAACAACAACAGCTGTTCATTTGCAATAAATTGGATATACTTTGACGGATTCCACTTGTAAACAGACCGGGATAAAATAAAGTCAACTGTTTAAGTAGATTTCAGGATGAAACAATGCGTGATATTTTGCGGGGTAAGGTGGTCTCCGACTCCGCCTATTCATCTACCGGTAAATAGCAAAACTACGTACTTCCTTCGTTATCGACCTTACTAAGTAGTTTCGCTATCTCACACTAGATGACACTAAATGTAAGATTACATCTTGATAGACAGGGGCATAAAATGATGAAAAACTAACTATTGCTTTACGAGTTACGACTGAAAAGTCTTTGGGAAGTACTGCAACAAAATTTTTGAAACATTGAGTTAGTACGTATAAAGAATATATTTTGAATTCCCGTGAAAGCTTAAAAACGCCATCTATTGGCAAGTAGAATAATTTCTAATTTATCCGACGCTTAGAGAGATTCCCAGAACAATTATAATAAATTTAGTTTTTCATTACTTACACATCAAATATAATGCCCTGTGTAAGTAGCATCAGAACGCCTATTTGAGGATTTTTTACACGATAAGACACAACATTTCATAATTTTTCTCTCAGAAACTAGAAAAGTACAAAAAGCTATCGAGATCACAGAGGTGTGCACAGTACGAACGCTGACAGTACACTGATTTAGGCCACGCCAATTGTGATGACGTTGGGACCGAGTTGAAATAACAGTCCACAGTTGCTTATGCCGTCTCGTCTCTATCCATACTCTCACCTCTCTTAGCCATAGATATTCCTGATTTATGCGCTTTCTCATAAGAACAGCCACAGTTCACACCAACTATCAATGCCTAGCTTAATTACCGATATTCAAAAATAACTGGAAACATTAACTAAAATATTATGTACCAGTATTTATTTATTTACTCTTAATGCACAAAAACAGGTACCAGTCAACCTTTAGGCGTACAAAAGAAAAATTGTGCAGGTGCTAATAGAGTTATAAAATTAAAGGTAAGAGAGTAATATGAATTAATAAAATCAAGTCAATAATCTAGCTCTAAATAAAATAATATACTTTATAAATATAAATACCATACTATATAATATATAAATAAAAATATTATAATATATAAGATTCTGCCAATTATGTCGCATAAAACTCATGGACTCTGCGCTTAAACGTCTGTGGTTTTGGATATCCTGATTTCTAGAGGAAGTGCATTGCAGAGAAGAATAGCTATTATAAGTTGAGATCGAAAAAGCACACAGCACCATAGTGATTTTTCGAACCTTGAAATAAGTGGCTCGTGCAGTCACTTAATTTTCCCATCATAGACCATAGGCTATCTAGTAGAAAAATAAGTGACTGGACGAGCATTGTCTTGACCGGGAGAGGTTGGAAATTTTTAATACGATAGAGGGATCGAAATATGTCAGTGACCTTATAAGAACTTCTTGTAATATAAGTTTGCCAAGTAAGAGTCGAATCGATGTGTAGGGATCGTACCTTTACTAAATTTAAAAGAGACCGATGCGTGACTAATTGGAAAACATTCAAAGTTGCTAAGAATCGTTGCAACCAGATGATACGTAATGCCAAACGCCGCAAATATTTACTAGATTGTAGCTTCTTCATCCCCTTCCAATATTTGGAAGTTCCTTGAAACCATTGGTGTAGGCAAGTCACATGATCTTGATCTGCCTAGTACTATTAGTCCTGACGATATTAATCTCCATTTCTCTACAACGATAGCACTAGATGGTCATACTAAAGTACAATCCATTAGGTATTCAAACTGCTTACCTCGTCCTAATATAGTGCCACTTCAGTTTTCTCTTGCTGCTACGGGCAAAATCGACAAGACATCAATTCTATTGTTTTGTATAGCTACGGGATGTAATGACATTAGTCGTCGTATGATTACTTCCATTGAAGTCCAACTTTTGCCTGCTATCACCCATATTATTAATCCTTTCTTAAATCATATGAATTCCCAACCTTGTGGCGCAAAGCTTTTGTACTTTCGCTTCCGAAAATCCTCAGCCCCAGTCATCCTACACATTTTCACCCTATATTCATCCTTCCCTACCTATCGATGGTTCTTGAAGCCTGCGTCCATAGGCAATTATGCAGGTTTGTCTACCGAAACGATTTACTTTCTGTACTTCAATCAGGTTTCAGACCTGGACATAGTACAACAACCTTACTACTAACTACCTACCTACTAAAATACTTCGCAGTGCGTATCATCTGTATGCTGATGACCTACATCTCTATAGCCAGGCAGAACTAGAATACCTCGGCCACAATGGCCATCGAAGATGTAAATCGGGATTGCTATTAAAGATTGGTGTAATAACTTTGGACTAACCGTGAATCCCAGTGCCAGAAGTGTCAGGCCATTTTATTGGGTAGTCCTAGAGACATAAGCAAAGTGGACCTAGGAACCCTTCCACCCATTATCTATAACATCTCTGTAATTCCTTTTAGTTCAAGTGTCAAGGATCTTGGTTTACACATCGATTCAACTCTTACTTGGCAAACTTATATTACAAGAAGTTCTTTATAAGGTCACTGACATCTTCCGGTCCCTCTATCGTATTAAAAATTTCCTACCTCTCCCGGTCAAGACAATGCTCGTCCAGTCACTTATTTTTCTACTAGATAGCCTATGGTCTATGATGCGAAAATTAACTGACTGCACGAGCCACTTATTTCAAGGTTCAAAAATCACTATGGTGCTGTGTGCTTTTTCGATCTCAACTTATAATAGCTATTCTTCTCTGGAATGCTCTTCCTCTAGAAATCAGGATATCCAAAACCAGAGACGTTTAAGCGCAGAGTCCATGAGTTTTATGCGACACAATTGGCAAAATCTTATATATTATATTATTTTTATTTATATATTATATAGTATAGTATTTATATTTATAAGGTATATTATTTTATTTAGAGCTAGATTATTGACTTGATTTTTTAAATTCATATTACTCTCTTACCTTTAATTTTATAACTCTATTAGCACCTGCACAATTTTCTTTTGTACGCCTAAAGGTTGACTGGTAGAGAATGTCATATGGCATTAAGTTTACCAAAGTAAACATTATGGCATTAAGTCATTTCCTCTCCTTCCAAATTAACTGTCACATGGCCTTTACTCTAATCCGTTTTTGCATTTTCGTACCTAAATTGACATATGTGTTACGGTGTTGTCAACTATGGAAGTTCCCTCAACATCTCAAACAGTTGGATGATACTATAAGACTAACGCTCTCCAATATTTTGAACACAAATTTCGATGACCGCGCATGGACTCAGGCAACGTTTCCAGTTAGGTTCGGTGGCCTGGGTGTTCGAAAGTCCTCTGACATATCGCTTCCGGCCTTCTTGTCCTCAGTCCACGCGAACAATAGTCTTATCTCCAAAATACTACATCACCCATCCTACTCCAATACAGTTCCCTTTCTGGACGAGGCCAAGGACGCCTGGAGCGCAACTACTGCTTGTAGCGAATTGCCTGACAATACTTTTTCACAAAGGCTCTGGGACGAGCCACTCTGCAGACTAATACGGAATAATCTTCTTAATACCTCCTCCAGTCCTGTGGAGCAGGCTCGCCTGTGAGCTGCGGAGAAGTGGGAGTCGGGCCTTTGGCTACAAGCATTACCGTCACCCAATACGGGTACATTGCTGGATCGAACAGCTTTCCGGTTAGCCACTTCCCTGCGTCTTGGCACCCCCCACGTCGTCCCCCATCGCTGTGTTTGTGGCGCAAACGTGGACAGCCTCGGACACCACGGACTGTCCTGTCAACGAAGCGCCGGCCGCATCTTCCGACATCACTGCCTGAACGATCTCATCCGTCGGGCTCTTGTCACCGCCGGAGTGCCAGCTGTGCTGGAACCCTCTGGTTTGGCACGCGACGATGGCGAGAGACCAGACGGTATGACCCTGGTCCCATGGAGAGTGGGACGGGCTCTTGTATGGGACACTACATGTGTCGATACACTTGCTCCGTCCCATGTCCAGGGCATCTCGAGTTCTGCAGGTGCGGCCGCCAATCAGGCGGAAAACCTCAAGCGGCGCAAACCTTAGTGGGGATCTCATATTTGAACCGTTTGGGGTTGAAACCCTAGGTACATGGGGTCTGGGTGCGCACAAACTTTTCTGAGAAATCTCAAAAAAACTCATTGAGGCCACCCGAGACCCCAGAGCCGGCAATTACCTGGCCCAGAGAATAAGTATCGCAATCCAGCGAGGAAACTCTTTGAGCCTTCTAGGTACTCTGCCTGGTGGGGACGACCTGGGAGATTTCTTTGTTTTGTAGCATTTTAAGTTTTGGAGTAGTTATTATTGTTTTTTAGTACTTACCTACTTGCATAGTTTGTAAATATTTTATTTCCTGTATGTATTAAGTCTACCTATGTACCTGTTTTTGTGCATTAAGAGTAAATAAATAAATACTGGTACATAATATTTTAGTTAATGTTTCCAGTTATTTTTGAATATCGGTAATTAAGCTAGGCGTTGATAGTTGGTGTGAACTGTGGCTGTTCTTGTGAGAAAGCGCATAAACCAGGAATATATATGGCTAAGAGAGGTGAGAGTATGGATAGAGACGAGACGGCATAAGCAACTGTGGACTGTTATTTCAACTCGGTCACAACGTCATCACAATTGGCGTGGCCTAAATCAGTGTACTGTCAGCGTTCGTACTGTGCACATCTCTGTGATCTCGATAGCTTTTAGTACTTTTCTAGTTTCTAAGAGGAAAATTATGAAATGTAGTGTCCTATCGTGTAAAAAATCCTCAAGTAGGCGTTCTGATGCTACTTACACAGGGCATTATATTTGATGTGTAAGTAATTAAAAAGTAAATTTATTATAATTGTTCTGGGAATCTCTCTAAGCTAACTTCCCAAAGACTTTTCAGTCGTAACTCGTAAAGCAATAGTTAGTTTTTCATCATATTATGCCCCCGTCTATCAAGATGTAAACATGCATTTAGTGTCATCTAGTGTGAAATAGCGAAACTACTTAGTAAGGTCGATAACGAAGGAAGTACGTAGTTTTGCTATTGACCGGTAGATGAGTGGGCGGAGTCGGAGACCACCTTACCCCGAAAAATATCACGCATTGTTTCATACTGAAATCTACTTACAACACCGCCACTCTATATTTGCTCCATGGGCGTGAGGCATTATTATTTATAAGTTTTGCACATTATATAGGTCTTAAACATAATATTTTTAAACTTATTCGCTTTAACATCAATGAGTCACTTAACAGATATGTAAAAACAATACAAAAGTATAATATGCACGTTATTATTAATTAACTTACGTTTTGGTTCCTCTCACCCATGCAGCCACCAAAGTCCCTTTTACAACTATATCAGCTGGCACGTAGTCCGATTTCGCATCTTCATCAGCATAAGCAGCTCGGAGGATACCTACGAATGTTATTAAGCATTTAGCTTTTTGTCATCAGCACTGTCACTCAGAATTATAATTCTAATAACTCCCCACACCGATTTCGGTGACGGTGGGAATCGAACCCATGACCGGGTCGAGTCATCATAGTCGAGAGCCAAGCTCTAACCACTAGTGATTAGCACCACGGAGACTGTAACAAATTATAATTACCTAAATTACAATTAAAAGTTTGAAAACGATATTATGTGCTACATTTGTATCGCTGCTCGTATTATGTGCTACATTTGTATCGCTGCTTGTAATTTTAAACATTATAACAGTACAAGGTATAGCTTTGATCTACAGTCAACAATATTGTCAGTAGGAGCAAGTTTTTCTCACCTTGTCCCGCGGCGGTCAGAAGTCCCGCGGGGCCGTTGAAGTTGTCAATCCACCCCGAACAAGGCTCCGACATGCACCCTGTAACTGTACACACGCACGGTTTGACATGAGATTAGATAGTAATTAGATTTATCAATTACTAGCATTAATTGTCCGCGGCTTTGCTCGCATGTATTTAGATTTAATCATCCACTATTTTAGAATTTTAGAAAACTCTGAAATGCGATACTCACTGTTATACTATTTTTTCCGTACTCAAATCATACGTAATATCGTGCAAATATCCAACTTTGATCTCAAATATATCTCTTTGGTTAGGAATTCCAATTTCAAATTTATACCGCTATTTATTCATGCATTTATGTTGTTATGTGTATGTTTCGAAAACCGTAATTCATTTGTTGCAACAAAGTTCTTTATGGCGCGTTGCGAATTGTATTGAGGATGGACGGATTATAGGCATGACACTTTTTGCCACTCGAAATCACAATGTAATAACGACTATTAAGAATGATACAAAAAACGAGGTGATACCTTGCCAATAATGTAGAATTTTGCAATTACACATTGTGACTTACAGTCATAACGACTGTTACATATTGGGACTAGCTAGCCGGGCCTTGATGTTATTACGCTTGATGTTATTACTCAGTACGGAGCCGGACTTCGCGGCGGCAACACTGCGAGCAGCAGGGACAGGTCCCTACCTAAGGCGCGGCCAACTAGTTCCGCGAGCACTATATATGCTTAGTTCAACTATTTATTTTGTATAATATAATATAATTATTATATCTATACAGATAAACAAAATTGAAGTGTCTGTTTGTAATTTCAAATTAACAGCTTTTATTTTCACTTAATGAATTTAAAAGTATGATCGGTACTTACAATAAAATATAAATTGTTAACATTTTTCTGTCCGTCTGTCAGTCTGTGTGTTTCTTCCGGCTAATCTCTGTGTATATATGAGGACGGGAATTATAGTGAGATATGACTTGAGCCGTTGCCCATTGAAAATAATACTCAGTTAACTAACAACTGAACTATTGAACTAAATTCTAAAAGAGTGATTTCTTATTTTAATTTTGTTTTACAATTATCAACTGGTGATGTTTGAAATTACTACTAGACATGAAAACGTGATACATACTCAGTATGATTTTGATAAAAAATAAATAACAGTAAGGTGAAGTATTTAGTACCTACCTAGTTAATTCTATGTTGTATGAATAGGAATCAGATGCGTGTTAACTACAAGACAGTAGGGCGTGTTGTTAACACGCGCGTCACCTAAGCGGCGCAGCGGGTATGCACTAAAAGGGCTTCACTAAATCTACATTTAATTAGATGATTAAATTTTTGGATGGGGAATTTGGGACTACCAAACATGAATCTTTTCATCGACTAAACTAACAACACTGTTTTTGTGTCAGTGTCATCACAAGATTGCCGTGTCTTCGCGTTGCAATATCGAAAAATAACGTTGGTATTAAACAATTATTAATAAATGCAGTTTTAAAAGAATGGACATTTCTGACCTTTTCGGCTATGGTTATTTAATATTTAACTAAGCTATGCCTACCTGTGCCGCCGTTGAAATTAAAATTATCATCAAAAGGGTAGGTATTTAACCTTAAAAGGTTGACACGTTCATATTTTAATTATTGAGATCCACACTAGGCTTCCGATTTTTGCCATTGTATGCTATCCTAGAATAAAAGATCAAGTTCTTGGTGTGCTTAAATGGATCAGTGTAAGTGTAACCGATATTAGAGTTGTCATTGAATTAACTTTTCAATTTTCGTTATTATTTGATGAGAATATGTTGATCATTCATTTTGAAATGTCATAGAGTTTCCATGATTGAAACAATACTTTTGGCTTGAATAAACTATATAAAAATGCTATCAAATGAAATGTGCTGCATATTATAATTGTAATACTATGGGGTAAATCACTTCTAATTATTAAGAGTGGTTATTATAAAATGAAATTATGTTGTCGTTTCCGGTAATTATTTAAATTATTTTGAAATGTTATAGTAAAATATGTGATATTAATTTTATCTATATTAATGATTTATAATATTTTATTAGATATTTATTGTATTTAAATAAATTTACTTTAACATTTTGATCTCCTAGACAGGAAACTGTTTTTTAACCCTTTCAGACCAACAATTGTACACATATAATACTAAAAACGGTTGTGTTCATTCGTTCAAATAATAAACTACCGAAAACGATACTCCCAACGCCATCTGTTAGCGTTTAATGACAGTTTTTGGCAAGTTATGACCAGTAGCCGACCGAAGTTTGCATTGTGCAGGTAAGTTCATTATTTTATTTATAAAAAGTAGAAAATATTAAAGTATATGTAATGAAATATTTATAGGTCGATGTGTTATATTGTTGTCGTCATATTTTACATACATGGTTTTAGTTTATTTTTGTATAAATTTTCGTGATTTTTATATTTGTACACAAATGTACACATCAGGCGCATACGATGTATTTCTGATTTGTTGTTGTACATCGTAGGTATTACTAAAAGAAATTAATATAATTGTTATTGAATGGTGTAATTTTGTTGTTTTTGATGTTACAAATTGTGTTAATACTATTTTCAGATAAGAAATTACCAATATGTTTTCGCACGACGCTATTAGAGCTATTAGAGCATTAGAAGAAGGTTGCCTTTCTGATTTAGAATTATCGTCTGATGACGAAGGACCAGTTCGACCTGCGTCTGAACGGGAGCTACGATGTGTCCGAGTGGAAGCAGATGTCGTCAGCCAGAACCAACAAGAAATATTGTATCTAGGAGACCAGGAGAGACACGCCCAGAAGCTAAAATAACTCAAGACAGTTTTGGGCATTTTCCTGCACACGATGAGGGGCTTGGGACACGGTGTAAAATGATGGGATGCAAGGGTAGAACCCGAACCAAATGCATAAAATGCAAGGTTCACTTATGCCTTACTAAGGATAAGAATTGCTTCTTAGCATTTCATACATAGGATGCTATATTGATGCCTTTGATTTTAATTTTAATTTAGACTGTGATTTAAGTGCAATTTGTTAAATCTACCCAAAGAAAAAGCCATTTTTTGTTAATTTTTATAAAGAAAATACTATTATTTATATTTGTTATTTCATATTGCTTCGTATTTCCTAATAAAAAGTTGTAAAATAAATGTTTTTATCATTATAGATAAACATCCCTTAACACTAATATTTTCATTACGTTTGACGGATGTGTACACTTTGTGTACACAAAAAGAAAAAGCTGTTTTTCTTAAAAAGCTTGTAATCAGGTTTTTTTTTTCCTTAGATCTATTTACAATAGTTGCAGGCATTTTTTTCAGATCGATTAGCGAAAATAAAAAAAACAGGTCTGAAAGGGTTAACCAATCAGAAACAACCGCCATTTTGTCGATGAGAAGTAGTGGGGAAAACTAGAGGGAGAATAGGGTTCTTCTCTGGAGAGTCATTCGATATCGTGGCTGCAAAGTGAAAATGTGTGTTTAAAAGTGTATTGTGAGAAATAATATAAGTATCCGGCTATTCTCTTGTGTATTTTATTCTACACCATCCATCTTATTATGGAGAAAGTTAACAATTTTCAGAAGCGGGACGATAACATGTAAGTAATATTTCAATAAGCATTATAATTGTAATCTTTTAAAATCAGTTAAATTATTTTAAATTTTGTGAATTTAAATCTAGTTTTTAAACGATGTGATTAAAGATTTAAATAATACGATGAGTAATCCTTTAATTTTCAGTTTAAGTTATTCCATTTAAATAAAATTAAGTTTTAAAATCTATGATTCTGTGGAATATATTTCACGGTATAAATGAAACTATAACAATTGAGTCTCAGATTTTATTTCACCTTTCAAACAAAAGCAGTAAAATTTTAATAATCATCGTCATTAACCAATATGATAATACAATAAAATTGGATCTTGTACTTATTATACTTTAGAAGCTACTAGTTTTTTTTCACTTTGAACAGTTTAAGTCGGTGTAACTTTTATTATTTCAGGTCTCGATACATGGGTACAAGTCAAAGTCCAGATCGTGCGTTGAATGTGCATCATGCTGATGGTAAGCGAGAGAGATCGAGATGATGGTGCCACTGGTGTTGCACCTCAAGACGTAGCCGATCTTTTAGGCGCATTCGAAGCCCGGTATTACCATGTGCGAGGAGCATTTCACCAGTTCTTCGTGATTCAAGACATCGAGGACGTAGCCGAGACTTTTCAAGACGTGATTATCATGCAGTTTACGGCAGGTCGCCACGAAAACGGAGCAGGGTGTCACATTCATTTTCTTAAGAACGAAAACGCAGTCGACACCAGTCTCGTCGTGAATATCGACACCGGTCCTGCCGTGACGATCCAGGCGTAAACACCGATAGAACTCGTGAGTTATTTAGACAATTTGCTGACTTTATAAAGGATATGAGTAGCACTAATTTAAATTCTACAGAAAATTTTACAAATATTAATGTTATACCTGTATTTAATCCATCGACGAAAATCGTTACTGTATGACTGGACCGATAGACAAATTGAACATTATGCGCTTCCTAAATTGGCGGGAGTAACAAAGAAATGGTATGAAGGATTACAGTCGGTCTTATTTACGTGGTCTGTATGGCAGGATAAGTTGCGATCCGCATTTCCTGCCATAGAAAATTACGGTCAAATGCTGCCCGAAATTCTCAATAAAAAAGCTAAGTTTGGAGAATCATTAGAGGACTACATTTACGCAAAGGTTGCTTTAATAAATCGCTTCGACATTAGTAGTAAAAGAGCAGTAGAGACTTCACGGCATCGATGATAGATCAGTACGGACAGGCGCGGAGGCAGCTCAATATGACGACCCCGATAAATTGTTAGCTTATTTAAGGAATGTAAAAATGTATAAAGTTGAAACAATATCTAATAGGAAAACTGTCAATACTAATCCTAATCAGTACTTTGAAAAAAAGTTGTGAGTGGTAGTAAAACTTCATTGCGTCCCTATAATTGTAAGGAGGAAGGACATCCTGTATCCAAATGCCCATATTAAGAGATGTTCTAAATGTTCTGTTATAGGGCATGAGGATGAAGAATGCTTCCGTAATAAAATTCACGAAAAATCTGTAATGACTAATAATGAAAGTAATACAACTGCATTTGATAAATACGTACAAACTATATCGGTTAAAGGAATAAATCGTTAAAGATTCATTGATTTAGGAAGTGAACTAACACTTATTAAAGAAAGTGATGCAAAGGCTTTTTTTAAAAAATGGAATAAACTTGATAATCGGCCCATGGTTGGGTTTGGGGCGCTGTAGTAAATTCTCTGGAGTCATGTTTAGTAAAGAAAATCCAAAATGTACTCTACATTCTACTCTCTACTCTCGTTTTATGTATAGTTGTACCTGATAATTTTTTGAAATACCCATTATTAATCGGTCAGACATTAAGCTAACAAAATTATATTAGAATGATAAAAACTGATAAGAAACTGCAAGTTTTAGATGCTCACGATTGTCAGACAATAATGTTAAACGTTTGTAACTAAAAATAATGAATGACATTTCGTTATCTAAATTCCCGGAGATTTGGAAAAAAACCAAAATAATTCCCATTTTTAAAAAAGGCCAAAGCAATGATGTTAGTAATTATAGGCCTATTGCAATCATTTCGTGTATCCCTAAATTATTTGAGTCTCTAATTTGCCCTCTAATCACACATCAGTTAGGAAAAAATCTTTCTATCCACCAACATGGGTTTAGAAAAGGCTACTGTGTGGAAACTAATTTGGTGACCTTTAAAACTTACTTGTGTAATGAAATAGATAGTGGTCGGGAAGTAGACACAATTTATATGGATTTTTCTAGCGCCTTCGACAAGGTTTGTCATGCCCGGTTGTTAAGAAAGTTAAAAAGATATGGCATTGGAGGGTCTCTTTTAGAATGGTTTCGTTCATACCTAGCAAAAAGACTTTTATATGTTGTTGTTAATGGTTTTACGTCAGACGATTACACAGCAATTTCTGGTGTACCACAGGGCTCCCATCTTGGTCCAATACTTTTTTTAGCTTTTATAAATGATCTCTCAGATGTCATACATAATAGTGAGTTCGGTCTATTTGCTGATGATCTTAAAATATACAGAAGGGTGACCTGCGCATTGGATGCTGATCTTATTCAGCAAGATTTAAATAGGATATGTAACTGGTGCTGTGCTAATGGTATGGTTCTAAATGCGAAAAAGTCATTTCATCTCAAATTTTCACGAAAACGTGAACAAAATAATACGACCGCAACTTATGTTATAAATTCTGCCATGCTGGAACAGGTTACAGAGATTCGAGACCTGGGCGTGGTATTTGACTCCAAGCTCAATTTCAAGTCACACATAGATATGTGTGTCAAAAAAGCGTATAGAATGTTAGGATTTCTTAAAAGAAACACTACAGGATTTTCAAGTATTAAGCCTAAAATTATTCTATATAACTCATTGGTCCGTAGCCATGTGGAGTTTTCATCAGTAGTTTGGGGCTCCAGATATATTTCCCACTCCATGCGCATAGAAAGTGTCCAACGAGCATTCACGAGACATCTCGCGTTCCACTCTCCTGGTATTTCTCATCGTGCTACTTATGATTTACGCTTAAAGCACTTTAAAATGATGACACTCCACAGTCGCCGAATGATGATTAATATAATTTTCCTAAAAAAGATATTATCCGGAATTTTTGACTGCGACAACCTGCTTCGTTATATAAAATTATATGTCCCGTATCACTATCCTCGTTATCCAATTACCAAAATATTCTACACTCCTAAAAGTAAAACAAACATCCTACAATACTCTCCCTTATCTAATATCTGTACTGATTACAACCTAGCTTGCACATCTGTAAAGGACCTAGATATTTTTAATGATTCCTGTAAGAGTATAAAAAGCAAACTAACTAAATACAATATTCAAACTACTGTTTTCGGAAATTAAAACTAAATTGTAATTATTATTAGACATTCAATTCATATGGGGTTTAATTGATTTTATATAAGGAATGATATTTACTGTTCTCAATGAATGCTGTACACGCCTATAATTGGCTTACACATAAGTGCATGTTTTAGTTTAAGTATATTTTTAATGTATTTCTGTGTTTTGCTGTTGGCGAGTCTAATAAAGAAATAAAAAGAAATAAAAATAAATCTAATATTTGTAGGGCTTATTGCGGATCTGATTACGATGGCTCTATATACGTATGAAGCAGTTACAGAAATCGACCAAATCGCGAATATTTGGTTGAAGGCGTCTATACATTACAAAAAGGTGAAGGGTCTATTTTTGTTACTCCACTTTCAAGGATACCGATACGATTTAACAAAAATGAATTGATTGCTAGAGCCGATATTGTGTTAGAATCTTTTGAATTATGTCAAATTAATAGGGTGGAAAATCGCAAATACGAACCTTTTAAACTAGATCAATTAACTATAGGAGATATTCCTGATAAAGATAAATTGAAGCTTTTAAATTTAGTAAATAACTATATATTGTTTTGCTGCGAATTTAAATGAAATAGGTTGTACTGATACAGAACATATTATGATTATTAATTATAATAACGAAGAGCCTGTAGTGTATAGACCGTATATTTTATCACAGAAAAAAAGACGAGAGGTACCATAAATGGTAGATCTTTGAAGAATTAGAATCTTTGTGAAAGTGGAGTAATACGAGAAACAAAATCCCCTTATGCTAGCCCTATTATTGTAATTAAGAAAAAGACGGTTGACAAAAGATTATGCGTTGATTATGGGTTATTAAATAAGAAAACAATAAAACATTACCCTTTACCACATATGGAAGATCAGATGAATAGATTGGCTGGTAATATGTAATTAGATTTGGCTACTGGGTATTACCAAATTCCATTAACTGAAGTGTAAACCAAAAATGGCATTTGTAACTTCCGATGGTCAGTGGGAGTTTAATAGAATGCCTTATTGCCTTGCCAATGCGCCAGCCATATTTCAAAGGACCATTGTTAATAACGCGTTAGGCACTCTAAGATTCAATATAGCCGTAGCTTACATGGACGATATTCGTGTGCCTTCAGTAACTATTAATGATGGTTTAAATAGACTAGAACAAATATTCAAAGAATTCTGCGAAGCTAAATTAACTTTAAAATTATCAAAATGTTATTTCTTTAAAATTTCTGTAGATTTTTTAGGCTTAGAAGTTACTTCTGAAGGTTAAAAGCCCGGAAAAAAGAAAATTGAAGCCGTTCAAAATTTCCCAGTACCAAAAGATGTTCATAATATAACAATTTATAGGTTTGGCTAGTTTTTTTTTAAAGTTTATAAAAAAAATTGCTGTTTTTGCTCGACTATATTGACAAAAAAAAAATTCTTGGATTTGGGGTAGTGAACAACAAGCTTTTCATGAATTAAAATCTAAATTAGTGTCACGTCCAGTTTTGGCTTTATATGATCCAAATTTTAAAACAGAATTTCATATTGATGCGAGTAAATGGAGAGTTGGTGGAATCTTATTACAAAAACAACCTAATGGTGACCTTAAGCCCGTAGCCAGAAGACCAACATTTTTCTGCTTATGAATTGGAGACTTGAGAGGTAGTAGTTTCACATGAAAATTTTAAATCATATTTAAAGGGATTGCCATTCGTAATAATGACATATTGCAATTCTATAAGAGCACCTTTTCTAAAGCGCGATATGATTCCTCGAGTTGCCCGGTGGTCGAGCATTATACAAGAAAATGACTGTGATATAGTTTACAAGTCCGGTAAGAGTATGTAGATGCGTTAAGTAGAAACCCAGTCCCCTCAGATTCCGATGAAATAGAATTTCCTTCTGTGTTAAATATTACCTGTGATTGGTTAAAAACTGTTCAGTTTAGTGATAGTGAAGTTAAGCGTATAAAATACATTTTATTAGATTTAGAGGCTAATAATGTCATATTCATAGAAATACCGACAATGGTCCGAAATGCCTGGTACCCAAAGGAGTACGTTGGCAAATCTTAAAAAATTGTCAAGATGATATCGGTCATTTCTCCTTTGATAAGACCTATGAAAAGGTTTCTTCTGATTATTGGTTCCCTAAAATGCGCAAATTTATTAAAAAAGATGTACAATCGTGTTTAGAGTGTGCTAATAGTAAGGTTACTTCTGCCTTTTCATACACTCCACCTTTTCATATACTCCATGCTGACCATTTGGGTCCACCAAATGGTTGGGTGGACCATTTAATCAAAGCAAAAACAAAAATAAATATATTTTGGTAATTATAGATGTTTTAAGTAAATTTATCTCGTAAAGCCGTTAAGAACACTAAAGCTTCGACCACAATTAAAGTTTTTAAATAATATTTAGCAACCTTCAGACAACCGGCGAGATTTATAACCGACAGATATTCGAAGTTCACTGGGAAAAAGATAAAAAACTTTATAACAGATTTAGGCAATAAACACATTATGAATGCTGTTACTACTCCACGTGCAAATGGTCAAGTGGAACGGTACAATCGTACAATTTTAGACGCCTTAACTTCCATGAATCACGACCGCGATGAATCTTTGTGGGATGAAAAGGTATTAAATGTACAATGGGGATTGAATAATACAGTCAATAAGAGTTTAGAACGTACTCCAACAAAGGTACTGTTTGGGAAAAAAATAACTGGAGTATCGGACGGCTTAGTAAAATCTGTGGTTGATGATCCTAAATAATATGATACCCATAACTTTAGAAATAATTAGAAATGAAGTAACTGAACATATTCAAAAGAATCAACATCGACAGAGAAGAATTGAATTAAAGCCGTTGTAATGTTAACTTTTTAAGTGACTTTAAGTGAAGTAACTTGGTATGGTCTAGTATTTAAACTTGAATTATTACTGTTATTGAATAATTGATTCAGATAGCTTAGTATGGTCTAGTATTTAAACTTACTGTTTGTTATTCTTATAGTCATGAGGGCGTGTCTATTAGTCACAATTGTCCAGAATTGTAATACTATTGGGTAAATCACTTCTAAATATTAAGTGGTTATTATAAAAAGAAATTATGTTGTCGTTTCCGGTAGTAATTATTTAAACTATTTTCAAATGTTTTAGTAAAATATGTGATATTAATTTTATCTATAATAATGATTTATAATATTTTATTAGATATTTATTGTATTTAAATAAATTTAGTTTTACATTTTAATCTCATAGATAAGAAACTGTTCTCCTATTGGTCGAATATTTTCAATCAATCAGTAACAACCGCCATTTTGTGGAGAAGTAGTGGGAAAAACTGTCTCTGGAGAGTCATTCATTCATTCGATATCGTAGCTGCAAAGTGCAAATATGTGCTTAAAAGTGTATTGTGAGAAATAATATAAGTATCCGGCTGTTAACTTGTATTTTATTGTTCACCAAGCAACTCATCATGGAGAAAGTTAACAAGATAAAGCTCGACATCTTAGTAAAACTAAAGATGCAAACGTAAGATACCGTGGATATTTTTGTTAATGTTATTATGTTGCTCATCATTTTACGTAACCAAATCCAAAATTTACGGGTTCATCAAAGCATTGAACGGTACTGGAAAATATTTGCATTTTACACGTTGTTAGTTGTAATTATAAATGTTCTACAAGTACGCGCATGATACGTCTAGTGTTTAAAGCATGCAAGCATATCATCATGATAATTATGGTAATGTAGATCCAACTTCGGTTGTTGATAGATACCCCATTAAATTATACTATGTGCGACAGGAGTGGCTAGTTAGCCGCGGCTTAAGTTATCGGTGTCTCTTAAAACAGCCAAAGTCAATCAGCGGGTGACGCACACAGAACCATGCGCTGAATCTAGAGGCAATTGCTAATCAGTGAGTTAGATCGAGTTATAAAGTTGGTAATAAATGTAGGATGGACGAGCTGTGTTCAAAAGGGTAACACGTTGAGAAATAACAAAGTAAGATTTGTTGTGGGTTGGACGTAGATGTAGGTGTAGTTAATATTCCAGTTCATAGTAAGGACAGAATGACGTGTCGGGACAGACATTACAGTATTTAAAATGAAAAAGAATTGGTTGCCAATAACACAGGCCAACGGTGAAAAAACTTTTTCAATAATTTTAGCTAATTTCTATGTAATTTGGTGTACTGATTTGGAAAAAAAAATAATGGTCGCATCTCCCACCAATTTCTCACATGTCAATATTTAGTTAAAATAAATTTTACTAAACAAAATGTATAAAAAATATTTTTTTACTATTTAAATATTTTTAAGTTGTTATGTTAATATATATTAATGTTGGAAGGTTGGCAATAAAATCAGATATCACCAATGTTGATGGGATCAACATTGGTCTAAAAAACAATGCCCATAAGAAAAACTTTGACACCTGGCAAGAAAAACATTTTGTATAAAACTTTAGTTGACCCCAAGAAGATGCTTCTACCACCACTACACATAAAGTTGGGCTTAATGAAACAATTTGTAAAAGCTTTGCCTAAAGACGGTGATTGCTTTCAATATTTGTGTGGGAAATTTTCTCATTTATCAGAAGCTAAACTGAAAGAAGGGATATTCGTTGGGCCTGATATTCGTAAATTGATGTTCGATTCTAGCTTCGAAGCAACGATGAATAAAAAGGAAAAGGAGGCTTGGATATCATTTAAAGAAGTTGTAACTCAGTTTTTGGGTAATGTGAAAGCTCTAAACTATAAACTTATCGAAGCTAACATGATAAAAAATTTTAAAACTCTTGGTTGTCTGATGAGCCTTAAAGTCCACTTCGTGCACAACCATCTTGATTTTATTCCTGAGAACTTAGGTGATGTGAGTGAAGAGCAAGGGGAAAGGTTTCATCAGGACATAAAAGAGATGGAGAAACGAAACCAGGGACGATGGAATATCAAAATGATGGGTGATTACTGTTGGTCACTTCACAGAGAACAGCAAAACGCATCACATCTGCGAAAAAGCTATTCAAGAAACTTTACAGAGAAAAGGGAGAGGAAATACAGAAAAATATAAACATCTTATATTCACATTTTAGTAATTAAATATGAATATAAGAAATGAATATGAATATAAGAAGTATGGTAAAAGAAAATTGTAACGAAATAAAAAGAACGATTAATTTTTAATTCTTATAGATAACATTTTTCCTCTTTTTTAAAATATGTAATCGATGTCGTATTGTAAGCGAATGGTGGGTGATAAAAAAAAACTGCTACCAGATCTGGTTTCAGCATTCAAAAATACATAAGATTTAGGTAAAGTTCAAAAAGTTTTTATAAACATTTTTTTCGTTGGCCTGTGTAATTTATGAATTTACTTGGGTAAGTAGTGCCACGATCGGCCACTAGCCAGTCGCTACTGACAACAGAGCCTTTAGTCAACGAGTCAAGATGCATTCGATAATTTCGATGGCGTAGTTCGAAAACAAAATGTATGGGATTTGACGTAAGGCCACGCAAGCGACATGTCACTTAGCGATGACTTATGTCAAATCCCATACAATTTTGATTGTGAAATTCGCTGTCGAAATTATCGAAAGTATCTTGATCAAAGACCCAGGTAAACTTATCCGGCCGTCGTGTTGTGACTTTAATTTAAAACAAACTCGCCTCCTTTACTGGTTGTTGTGATGTACAACGTGCAATTATTATGTAATGTGTCAATAAAGTGCACTCACCTATGGACGGTCGGACTATTACAATTGGTAGTTTTCCCTTATGTTCGTAGACGACGTGCTCGGCCAGGTTCTTCGTGAACACATAGGAGTTAGGATATTTTCCTAGTAACCTGCAAATAAAATAAAACTTACAATATGGCGTAGTATAGCGGAAGGATAACATAGCGTATAGTTAGGATAGTGCACCCAATATCCATGTAACAGCTCGGAGGTAAATTTCAGAATTTCCAAGGTAATATGAAGTTTTGGGTCGCGTAGTTATATTTAATAAATCTATGTCATCGTGAGCTTACTACACAAAGTTCAGAACTAAAACTCTGCGTATAATAACTCTAACTTCGATGGCACCTTTTACTGGTTAGTAGATAACTAGAAAGGTATTGGAACGTCGATCCTGGCTACACAGCAGTTGCAGTGGCGGGAATTATGTATTTTGGGCTATTTGTTCATTGATAACACAATAGATATTCGAAATTGAACCGTAGAAAAATATCGCTGATGCAAAATAGCACTTACTTCGGAGTTAAAATCCGTAGAGCGTCCGGGTCTGCGTTTACCACTATGTCCTTTATCTGTCTCCAGTCTGCTGCCGGTGGATACAATTTTTCCTGGATCTCTTTCTCGTAATCGAGGTTACAAAAAGCCGTGGACACGTGTACATAGCTCTGGAATTTATTTTATAGATTAACAACTGTGAATATGAATTTTGTCCTTGACAAAAGGGTATAACATTTTAATATACGTATACTATTAACCATTGGTAAACGAAAAACGAACAGAAAAGGTTTGTTTTTGTAACCAATGTGTATGTTGTTTATATTGAGAAAATATCGAAATTAAATTTATGAGAATTGATGAATCGAAGCAAATACTTATATTCATTTAAAATATTATAATTGAATCTACTTTTATAACGGATTATATTACAACATAGATGATGAATAGCTATAAAAAAAGGTAATTTTAGTTATATCGTCTTTCAGCTGATAACTACCACAAAAGCCAACTTTTTAAGGAAGTAACAGTAGAGTGGCGATATAGCCCCGTATTAAAAAGTGTTTGGGGCCAACCCGCCCGAGTGAAGAGTAATTGATTTATCATCCATATAATTATAATATTATGTTTAATTGAAAAACCATATGCATATTTTAATATTAAGCCACAAATCAGTTATTCATAGGAAAAAAAAGTGTCAATTAGGCAAAAAGCATATCGATGATGTTTTCCAGTAGTTAAGTGCTACTGGATGGAAGGTGGCGCTTCTCCAGGTGTAAGGAATGCCTTGCATCTGAGCTTTCCCTGTGTTCATACTTTATAAATAACAATGGCTATCCGATGTTCGTTCTTCGTTAATGTGGTATTTATTGGTTACTCCAGTGCATGTCTTGAGTAAAGCTCGGAGTCACTGTAGTGAGTTTTTATTAAGGCTACTATTATTTACCTCCAAATTGTGAGCGTCTTTTGCTAACTCCATCAGTCTTAATGCACCTAATACATTAATGTCGAGTGATGCTTTCAAAGATTCATCAAATCTAGAAAAAAAAATGTCGTGTAGGTACTTTTACTTTGACTTGTCACTTGAGTCTAGACTTTAAGAACTAAAGAAACTAGAGAGCCTTTTATATGTATATTATATATAAAGGGCCCTCTATTTATATTATATATTTTTATATTATATATTATAATATATTTTTATATTTATTTAAGTTATATTTATATATATATATATATATAATTAAGGTTTTAAATATATTTTTATAAGTTTAATTTTGTATCATAATTCTTTTAAATTTGACTATGAAATGCCATACCCAAGATTACTATTTTTTGTGATTTTCGAATAATTGTTCCTAGATAATATAATATATTATATTGATTGTTTATCATTTAAACCAAATATGTTTAACGACTATTTAATTAGACTTTAAAAAAAAAGCCCACCCACGGTTTTGATTTTAAAAAATGCTGTAAGATTACCTACATTGTTTTATTTTATTTAAGAAAATGGGACTGAGAGTCCTTTTTATCTGACTTTCAAAAAAAGCATGCGGTTATACGTTCGGCTGTATATTAGGTCCTTACATATGAAACTCGCGTTTTGTCGTACTGGCCACTTTGATTTCAAATATATCTTCTATTGAAATAGGATATTATATTATAATAAGAAACACACAATAGATTCATATCATAAAAATATCAACCACGGGGAACTTGATTCTTGCATGCGCGGCAACACTGAATGGCGTTTTGAGTTCATATAATTTAATGTTCAAATTTAGAAGTTATATGATAGATATTTACTGATGATATGTGATCCCAGTGTCCTTCTTATTTCTTGTCAAATTATTTTTACATAGTTTCTCTACGAAACTTGGCATTTTTGCCGATTAAAATTAAAACTTATCAAAATATTCGGGATGTACACCTGTCATAAAGCTTACAATATGACTAGCTCGGGTAAGCCGACCTCAGCTGAGTATTAGGTCCTTACATATGAAATTGGCGTTGTGTCGTACTGGCCACTTTGAACTCAAATATATCTTCTTTGGTTAGGAATTCCAATTTCAAATTTATACCGCTATTTACTCATGCATTTGTGTTTCGAAAACCGGAATTCATTTGTTTTTTCGTCTTTTGGTTTTTTCTTTGCGTCACTCTGTTTACAAAATGGAAAACTTGAAAAATCGTATTATTTTCGAGTAACTACGAGTTCCACCGTGGCACCAGTGCTGCAGAAATTATAAACAGTATATGGCGGCAGTGTCGCAAAAGAAAACACAGTGCGTTTTTAGTACCAACATTTTCGTTCTGGAAATTTCGACCTGCAGAACAAGCCTCGTGGACGGCCGGAGACCAAAGTTGATAATGAAGAATTGAAGGCTATTGTGGAAGCGAATCCATCGCAATTCGCAAACCATGTCCGAGATATCTGCAGGCGGTGTTAGTGATAAAACTGTTTTAATCTACATTAGGCAAATTGGGAAGGTGAAAAAGCTTGAAAGGTGGGTACCTCATGAATTAAGTGCAGCAAACCAATAAACGCGCGTCGACTGCTGCGTTACATTCCTCAACCGGCACAATAATGAAGGGATTTTAAATCGAATCATTACCTGTGATGAAAAGTGAATCCTGGCAAACCAGCCAAAGCCTGCCCCAAGCGAAAATGGACTCAAAAAAAGTTACTTGTGAGCGTTTGATGGACTAGTGCCGGTGTCGTTCACTACAGCTTTCTTAAATCTGCCCAGACGATTACGGCAGATGTCTATTGCCAGCAACTGCAAATCATGATGGAAAAGCTAGCTGCTAAACAACTGAGGTTGGTCATTCGCTCTAGGCCACTGGTGCTTCAGGACAACGGTAAACTGCACACTGCACAACACACGGCTACCAAATTAGAGGAGCTTCAATTGGAATGTCATCCACCGTACTCCCCGGACCTTGCGCCAACAGATTCCCATTTTTTTTTTTTAATTTGGATAACTTCTTGCAAGGGAAAAAATTCAACTCCAATGGGGCAGTCCAAATAGCCTTCAAAGATTTTATTGATTTCTGTCCGAATGGTTTTTTTAGTAAAAAAATCACTTGACAAGCGATATTATTGTCATATTGATACGCGTCTTTTTGTGGTTTTAATTCAAGGAAATATTCTGTTCAAAACTATAAATGAATTATGAAAAGAGATAATTACTTTTTTGGATGTTTGGATTTTTTAAATCACGATCTATATCTTCATAAAGCACATCGCCACCTACCTCTTCATTGTGAACTATTTTAGTTTACTTAAGAGAAATAATGGCCGCTTGTCAAGTGACACCACCCCGCCCTGCCCTGCAAACCTTACTCACCCGTTACTAGGTAGCCCCCATGTTTAACTTTTACTGCTCGGGTTATTTCTTATTTCTTACACTATTTTATACTGATAGTGAAAAATCTCCCCCCTCACTAAATACTTGGAATCTTGCCTTAGTTTTCGTTTATTAATAATGTGGCTTAGGTTTAATTTAACACTAGCTACCCCGACACACGTTGTTCTGGCTAAACTATGAACCGCAACTTTTCCAAAATTTCTCGGCGTTTAAACCTTCCCTGAACTTCCACAATTATTTCAAGGCCAAAATTATCCAAATAGGTCCAGCCGTTCTCTTAGCGAGACACAGGTTTTAGAAACAAACATAAAAGAAGACTATAATCTACATTAGGTAATCAACTAATCACGCATCGCGACGCAAACTGAGACAACGACATCTACATACCGAACGGTCGCAGCGCTGTGAATTATGATATTAGTATTTTCTAACACTAAAGCTCGATCGTTTTCCGACAAACCTGGAATAGTAAAAATATCATAAGTAACATTTATTTAAATGTTATTTTAAATAATTTAAATAATTTTCATTGTATTAAAAATGTAATTTACGTAATAATAGCGTGCGCAGGTAGCGTTTACCTTATTTAGAAATCTAGATGTAAATTTTGATTGGAAATTCAATTGTTTAGGATTGTCTTACATACCTAGACGCTGTTCGATCATATTTCCAGGCACGACCGTCACTTTGGATTGAAATATTCCCCTTCTTTCATTCCTGAGCCGATCGAAGCACTGAAGATTTTTTGAAAACTTTTTAGTTTTCCAGTTCATGCTACATACGGCAGTATAGACAATATATTATAATAATATAATTATTACTTACGGAGCTTTTGTACAGTTCTGCGATTCGTTTTTCCGGAGAAATTCCTTTCTTATCTCTCACAAAGACGTAGATTTGTTTCAAATCTGGACATGAGTAAAGAAGCTTTTCTATTAGCAACTTTCCTAAAAAACCTGAAAAACATAAGTGTGCTTTGATCATAATAATTCAAGGGAGCATGATGCGTAGGTGGAGCCCGAAATTCTAAAGTAAAGCAAGAAATGCACAAATCACAATGGAGTGAATTTTATTTAAGAAAATTAATCCGATTTCTAAAAACGGATCATTTTTATGCTTTGGTTGAATTTAAAGTAATAAGTAATTTTTACTATTTAATTAACAATTTCAAGCCTAAAATATTACGAAACGCTCACTTGTTAGTGGTTACCTCCCTGAAATAATATAATTAAATAAGACTTATTATATATTTTTTATTATTTATTCACCTGTGCCGCCGGTGATGAAGATTGTCTTCCCTCTGTAGTACTCGACAATTGTGGGCCCACCACTTAGATCTTGTTCTTCAGAGAACTTCATTTTTTCTAAGTTAAATAATAGTTTAAAAAAACTAAAAAAACACGCTTAGAAAATTTTTATCGGGTTATTGCATTGTAATCGGCCCTTAAGACGTGTGCAAAGTTTCAAGTTGATCAGACGTCTAGAAACCGGTGAAAATTAGGCTCAAAGATTCCGTTACATACAGATACATACAACCCGAGCTATCAAAAGCGTGTTAAAAATATAAGAGGATAACAATAATAATCATAGCTCCCCACACTGATTTCGCGTAACCCAGTGGGACGGATAACCGACATGACTGGCGAGAGATCAGGCGCAGGTCCAACTTTTAACATGCCCATCCGACGCATGGATCATTTTTCTTGTTAGACAATCAGGTGATCAGCCTGCATTGTCCTAACTAAACTTGGAAACAATATTTTTTGTTGTTCCTATGCGAGAATCGAACCGTCGACCTCCGAGTCGAGAGCCAAGCTCTAAACCACTGGACCACGGACCAAGAGGATAACAATATTCAGTTCAGAGTTCACCTACTTCTTTACCCGACTTCGCGACTCAAAGTGGTAATGTATTCAATTCTATTAATCAGCCTATGTATGTATGTATGTGGGCTTGTACTTTTGTGGCACTACGACTGTGCGATTTTGGACGCCATATTGTGAAAAAGAAAAAAATTAAAATCGACGAACCATGTCAAGTGGGGTATCGTTGAATAGTAATTTAAAAATAATATTTAGGTTTGTCACATCGTTTTTCAATCAGAATTACCGTTTAGGATCTATTACGATTTAAATTTGGTAAGTAACTTACGTAAAGTAGGTACTTACAGGCGTTTAGACATAACTTATATACACAGCACCATGTCAATATAAGTTCTGTCTAAACGCCTATGCTGACTATGAAACAAACAAGAAGTGTAAAATTAAATAAAAACCTGACTGCGTAGAAACTAAAAAGAAAACAATAAAGTCTAATAGTCGACACTTTTGTTGTTGAAGTCGTTACGTTCCTCGTTACGTTACAATAAAGTTTGTATGTGTATGTCAATCACGAAACTATTTAAATGGTAGGTATAGTTATTCAATAATATACGATAGATTAAAGAAATATGACCAGATAGACAGCTACATAGTGAACTGTAGGTATATTAGATTGCACTTCTACAAGTGTGACGTATCTACAATGAGGGTGTTTGATATTTTTTCTGATCCAACGCACACAAAGCGTCATCTGATGTCATAAGTGGTATCAAAATCGGTCAATAAGAATTTTCGATTATTATATAAGAATATTACATACAAACAATATGAAACAAAAATGTGGTTATCTATTGTGCTGCGTGTATCAAAAATAATAGAATAAATAAAAATACCACGTGTTTTACCTATCCTGAAGATAATAAGAGCTAAGTAAATATTATTTCAATTTCTAGGAGATGTCTTACTTTATTATAAGAGCGTCCATGACGTCCATGACAACTGGACCCCCTCTGAATCACACGCGTGATCGTGCAGGTTCGATGCCGGGTTGTGGTGTATACTTTTTACCAATTAGACTTTCTCAATAACCGTATACTGACGCTAGACTTTTTAATTTTGTTTAATTTACCCCCATATTCTGGCATTTCTAACTATATGGGATAGAAACTTGTAAGTTTCCATGTTGATAGATCATGCTAAAAACTCTTTAGAAAAATTATTTTGAGCGAAATTGGACAATAACTTTTATATTAATTCAAAGAAAATGTAGTGCGCTTTGCTAGATAAGGAACCCTCCATAGACATGGTCTTGATTAGGTAAGCTTTTTATTTATTTAATTATTAATGAATATTCTATGAGGACACACAACACTTTACTAGAGGAAAACCATGCTAGCTTAAATATTTTATTCTACAATTACTGTTTATTTAAAATAAGTTACGTAGACATCCGTGTAATAATTTATCAAATTGGTGTCTAGTAAAACTAAAGAAGAAGGGACAAAACGTCCCCTCCCTTGTAGCACTACAAGACTACAATTACCAAAATTTCAACCCTTTCATTTGATATATATCAAATGAAAGGCTTGAAATTTTGGTAATTTTAAATCTATGTCGAAAAATCCATGGGAAAAAAAGTTATCGAAGGTTCAAATTTAAAAAAAAATGTAAAAGAAATCATCCTACATTTATTGCACCATTTCATAGTTTTGCTAGTAAGGAATTAATTTTTAAGACGTAAGGGAGATAAAAATAAGGGAATCAAAAAAGTGAAATTTTAGGAAAGTCTTATATGAAACTGCATCATATTTTGAAGAAATGTATGGGAGAATAATATAATGCTAAAAATGAGCTTTTTTCGTATACCATTACTTTTCAGAAATTGTTTCTTACTTACATTATCGAATGGGGCAATGATGATTTTTTCAAAATCAACGGGTTCAAACCCTAAAAGACTATGCACATTAAAAGAAAAAGGTTCGGTTCAAAGGTATCAACTGAGGCGAGCGGAGCCAACGCGAGATTACTTATAAAAGCAGTTAAATTTTGAGAAAATTCTATGTTGCCTGTGCCTGAAGAAAAAAACTGTAAAAATTTTAGCTACCTACTAGCACAAGACAAAAGTACGAAGCGTTCGTTAATTGTTTTTAATTTAATTATCGGGTAAAAAAGGAAAAGTTGAGAATATTAGTAGCGCCCAAAACTACTTTAATGCTTACAATTTTAATGTCACTTATTCCCGTGCACTAAAAAATAATTATTACAATAACACATTATATACCTTATAGAGAATGGTGAAATTATTACACCAGAATATATTATAAATAAACAATTGGCAAAATAATATAACACTGTACTGTACAATTACGAAGTATTTTTATTAGACTGGTGGCTTAACTTTTTGTACAATTGGATATCTTATAAATATATATTTATATTCACTTTTATATATGCACGCATAAAAAACGTAATCGTATGTAAATAATATCACATTCTTGTTATATAATTCTTAGTCTAAGCGCTTGGAGCTTTTTATTATTAAACAAAGCAAAATTGCACGAAGAGTATGAAATAAATATTATTGTCTAAATAATTCCCCTTTTGAATTCGGCTAAAACTTTTACCATTTCTCTAATCTTGAATCTAATAATATATTGTTTGGGCTGGTGCCGACTTCAAAATTATTAAGATTGTGTAGAGAAATAGTAACAATTTTAGTTGAATTTAAAAGGGGAATTATTTGGACGATAAGATTTTTTTTGTGTACTTTTGTTTGGGAAGTCGGTTTAATTTTTTGTTTGAAAATAATATTTTTTCCATTTTTAGTCATATTTGTTATATGATTATTAACACATCTTAAGAACTTTTAAAATATACTTTCGAATGTATAATTGAATACGCGCCAAGCTTCCATTAGGTATTGTATATAATATGACGATGATGATGATTACTGTAAGTTACATAATGGCATATGCTTGTGTTACACACTCATTTATAATATCTTCCCCGTTTTATTTTTTTTAATGATAATATTTTAGTCATGATTTTAAATGACATCGATGCTTGTGACGTCTGTCAAATGTTTTAGACACTTGACAGACTTTATGTCATTCATGTCAGTCAAAAAACTAAGGTGATTTCATGAGAACGGCCATCACTTCTGAACGAGCCACCTTCAAGGAAAGACAGGTTAGTAAGACTTGTTGATTATTGTAACAATCCAGTTTACGTTAAGTAACTTGGTGATGATGTTAAATTCGAATTATGTATTAGTTGAATTATTTTATTTGTGGAAAGTTGGTGATTGAATGTACTTAATTAGCTATGTATATTAAAATCATAAATATCAAATAAATCTCATAAAGTGATACGTGATCCTTTGATTTTACTCCCTTCTGAGTCTTTCTCAACATCTCAGAAGCGGGATATGAACCGCGAAAGTAAATTTCGTGTCACGTACCACGCCACAAAGGGTAGGTAGATAATTTTTTTTTTTCTCTTTTGCGTTTGGTATTTCTTCTCATTAATATTATTATTTTTATGCATTTGAGTAAAATAAATGGTCATCAGTGCAAAATACTATTTGACAAATAGATTTAAACCGTTCCTCATGCATATTTCAATGCCAGATTGCTGATGAATCTGGATTAAATAAACTAGTCGTTTTATAATAAAATACACGTTTATTCTAAACATGTAATCATAGCTTTGTATAATAATAGTTCAAATCCTTATTAGGGTCGATGATTTATAAGATGTAAAGAGATGAAAATCGTTCCTAACTTTTCTTATACGCCATTTTTTTTATAAATTATTTTCTACCACCTTTATTTTCAATTGTTTCATTAACTTATTTTTGCTTTTACAATTATACAAGCCACTTGCTAATGAACGTACTTGAATTAGGTACATTCGAAATTCAGTATGATTACCGATACAAAATACTTTTTTTAAAACAATAGAAAACTATTGGTTTTATTTGATTATTTTAATGCATTCTAAAATAGATTATGAAATTAGATGTTGCTCAATTTTTATTATGAGATTATTTAATTTTAGAATATTTAAATTTAAATTTAATTTAAATATAAATATGAATTTATAGGATTTAAGTGACGTAAACACATACTCACACAATCGTTTTGAGTTTCAGAAAATGAGTGACCGTGAAATCAATGTGAGCCCCCGCCGTGATCCGAGCCATGCGCGCACGTCGGCTAGACCACGCTACGTCAACCGGCGGGATAGTACGCGGATGCGAAGCCGCAGCCGAGCGGGAAATTGGCGTGACGGTGGCGGGCGGAGCAGAAGCCCGAACCGTTCGCGTTCTTCGCACTACCGTGAACAAAGAATCTCCCAAGAAGAAGAAAGACTTAAGGTACTTGAAAATGAGATACGTAGGGTGCGTAAGCGTTTGAGTGAGCATAATGAATCAGACCGAAGGTCTACGACACCTAAACAAAGAAGAGGTGGTAGTAAAGCACCACATCCTAATAATTATGATCATGGACGTTCTCTTGTTACGCCATTAAATAAACCAGATGAGGCTTCACCGATAAAGGATAGGCATGGCTACTTAATTGAAGAATTTTTAAATATACTAAAAGCAGGGACAGGGAATCGTGAATCGTTTTCTAGTTCGGTACTTGCAAATGTCATTCCTGAATTCGATCCACTTGTGAAAGAACAGACTGTTAACGTTTGGATAGATAAAGTAGACGAGTGCGCGGAAATTTATAATTGGAGCGATAAACAAACTATTCACTATGCCCTGCCCAAGCTTAGTGGTATTGCTAAGACTTGGTACCAGGGACTACCTTCTATTAAGCATACTTGGCTCGAGTGGAAAACGATGTTAAGAGAGTCGTTTCCAGCGACTGAGAACTATGCGGAATTATTGACCGAAATGCTTAATAGACGGGTACGCTCTGGTGAATCTTTAGAATTATATTATTTTGCTAAGGTTAATTTACTTAATAGATGCAAGATATTTGGAAAGCAAGCAGTAGACTGCCTTCTTTATGGGGTTGATGATAGAGGCGTTCGTTTAGGTGCCCAGGCGGCTAAATTTGATAAACCAGAAGACGTTTTAGAATTTTTCAAAACTATTAAGTCCCAAAACCGCAATCAATTAGAATATAATAATAATAGAGATAATAGAGACAGGCGACAATATAATTTATCGGCCACTAATTCTAAGGCAACGGAGAATATTACCAGAAATAACGGCAATAGTACACACTCCAAGGGTCCGGTTAGGTGTTTTAATTGCCAGGGTGTCGGACATCCTAGTTTTAAATGTCCTAAGCCTTTAATAAAATGTACCGTCTGCAATTATTTAGGTCACGAAGGATTAAATTGTGTAAAAGCTAAGGGTGGCACCGCGCCCATGGACAAAAACGTATTAGAGGTGAGGGAATCTGAAAATACAAGTAGAAAATATAAACTACCTATCTTGATAAATGGTATGACTACTGTATGTCAAGTAGATTTAGGAAGTGAGGTTACACTTATTCGTGAAACCGATGCGGCGGGCTTAGGTTTAAAGTGGGAACCGATAAATGGACCGCGTTTAAGGGGACTAGGAAACATACCGTATTTGCCTTTAGGTCGCACAACAACTAGCGTTGAAATACAAGGTATACGTGAGCATGATATTGAAGTTTACATCGTTGATGACAAATTAATAAATTGCAACATTTTACTAGGGCATACATTTACAGAAAGACCTACAGTTAAAATTATAAAAACCCCTAATGATTTAAAATTTCAACGAGTTGAACATGAACATGACACGAAATTACAGTTACGTTTAGCTAATGACGTTGATATTAAAGTAGGAGAGATGAAAGCTGTTACTGTTTATTCAGATATTGCATGTGATGGATACATCTATGTTAATGGGTCGATACGTGGGAATATAGGACAAGAGTATTATCTTTTGCCCGGTGAGTATCAAATAAAAGAATCAAACTGTCAACTGTTAATCCAGAGTGTAAGCATGAACTCCATAAGGCTTAAAGGTAATACTCTTCTGACGCGGGCTAAGTTTATAGGATTATATAAGGACGTTATGAGAATAGTTAATGATAATATAAACATTTTACCTGTTACTCCTAACTACGGCTCACAGCTAACAGAGCAACAGATGCATAAATGTCACAATTTACTTACAGAATATAAAGATTGCTTTTCTACGGGCATGCACGATCTTGGCTTCACGAACGTAGCAGAGATGGAGATCCATCTCATTGACACCAGCCCTGTTGTTTATAGGCCATATCGTATGGCATACTCGGAACATAAACTAGTCCAAAACATGGTAAGTGATATGGTAGAGCACGGAATTGTTCGAGAGTCAAGCTCCCCTTTTGCCAGTCCAATAGTACTGGTTAAAAAGAAATCTGGCGAAAAACGTCTTTGCGTTGACTACCGTACTCTAAATAGTCGCACAAAACGTGACCAATACCCACTGCCTAGAATAGATGATTTGTTGGATCAATTGTCTGGACAATCTCTATTTACGTCGTTAGACTTGGCCTCGGGATATCACCAGATACCTATAGCTGAACAATCACGCGAGAAAACTGCGTTTGTAACGCCAGACGGGCAATTCGAATACAATCGCGTACCGTTTGGACTAGCAAATGCTCCAGCAGTGTTCCAAAGAGTTATCCATAAAGTCCTTAATAAGTCCAAGGTAGGATATGTAGTTATTTATATGGACGATATCCTAATACCCTCCAGGTCGTTTGAAGAAGGCTTGCAACGACTTGAAGAGGTTCTTAAACTTTTAAGGGAGGCCGGTCTTACTTTAAAAATGGAGAAATGCCACTTCTTTCAAGAAAAGATATATTTTCTAGGATTTGAGATAGATAGAAAGGGTGTTAGACCAGGAGTCGCAAAAACTGAAGCAGTAGCCAAATTTTCTGTTCCACAAAATCAGCATGAGGTTAGAAGGTTTCTTGGACTTGCGAGTTTCTTTAGGAGATTTGTTAAGGGATTCGCGTTGATTGTCAGACCCTTGACAAATCTTTTAAAGAAAAATGTGCCCTGGCATTGGGGTGATGATGAAGCTAATGCCTTTGAAAATATAAAGAAATTTCTCTCAGAAAGGCCCATACTTGCTATTTATGATCCCCACGCAGAGACTCAATTGCACACTGACGCCTCCAAGTTTGGGTTGGCCGGAATATTGTTGCAAAGGAAAGAATCCAAACTATGGCAACCCGTAGCCTATTATAGTCGGCAAACTCAAGCGGACGAAATGAAACTTCATTCGTTCGAACTTGAGACCCTTGCAGTAATCTGTGCCTTGAGCAAGTTTCGCTCGTACCTAATTGGCATCAAGTTTACCATAATAACGGACTGTAACGCGCTTCGTACAACTTTTACTAAGAGGGACCTTATACCACGCATATCTAGATGGTGGATCCAGTTTCTTGAATATGACTGCACCATTGAATACCGACCGGGTGAGAGGATGTCTCATGTAGACGCTCTCAGCAGGAGCCCAGTGTCAGTGGATCCAGAACCTATACATACATTAGATGTTCTTGCGATCACTACTGAGGACTGGATTTCGACAGTGCAGTCTTCTGATGAAGAAATTAAACGGCTCAAGGAAATCCTAGAAGACCCAAACACTCCCAACGTCACAAAAATTTATAAGGAATATACCGTTAAGAACGGTCGAGTGTTTCGTCTTCTAGAAAATGGTGACACAAGGTGGGTTGTCCCAAGAGGCGTTAGGTGGCAGCTTATGAGAGCAAATCATGATGACGTGGGCCATTTTGGTTTCGAGAAGACGATGGAGCGCGTACGGTCCAAATTTTGGTTCCCGAAAATGAGTAGGTTTGTGAAGAAATACGTGACTGCTTGTCTTGAGTGTGCTCACCACAAACTACCATCTGGATCGAAAGAAGGACCATTGCATCCTATACCTAAAATTGATATCCCCTTCCACACACTACATGCCGACCATTTAGGTCCATTTTCACGTAGCAAACGGGGTCACACTTATATATTGGTTGTGGTCGACTCATTCACGAAATTTGTAAGCCTAACTCCCGTAAAGAGCACGCGCACTAAGGAATCTATAAAAGCGCTACGTACACTGTTTAGTTTCTTTGGTTCTCCCACACGTTTGATAACAGACAGAGGTACGAGCTTTACGAGTAAAAAGTTTAAATTGTTTATAAGGTATATTGGCGCAAAGCATATTCTTAACGCTGTTGCAACGCCGCGAGCAAATGGGCAGGTGGAGCGGTATAACCGTACAATTCTAGCTGCCCTTGGCTCAATGGTTCATGGCAAAGACAAGAACTCGTGGGATGAGCTTCTTCCGGATCTCCAGCTAGGTATTAATACCTCTATTCATGATGTGACGAAAAGGACACCTACTGAACTCTTATTCGGTAAAAATGTAGCAAATCCAGCATTGGGATTATTAAATGACGTAGATAATGATATTACTACCGGTAGGCAAACGATAGAAGAAATTAGAGTAGGAGCTAGTGAAAGGTTAAAACGATATGAAGAGTTAATGAAAGAGCGGTATGACAAAAGAAAAAAAGTTAGTAGGATTTATGCGGAAGGTGACTTGGTTAGGATAGTTAGAAACGTTGTTACGGAGCCAGGTCAGTCTAAAAAGTTAGAAGCTAGATGTAGAGGACCTTATAGAATTAAAAAGATTTTACCAAACGATAGGTTTCTTGTAGAGGATACACCTTTGACCAAAAAGGGGTCTAAATACGAAGCGGTAGTGGCTATAGACAAGGTTTATCCGTGGCTTAGTTTCGGGAGTACTGCTGCTTGCTCTTCGAGTGACGATAATGACGACGATAGCGATGATGAGGTAGCCGAAAATACATAATAACAATTCCCGATGTGTATTATGATACTTTTATACTTATAATACTTATTAGGAGCAAAAGTGAGTATATAATATTCGTATGTTATTTAAATAAAAGTGATGTTTTTATGTGACTTAAATTAATGAATATAAGTAAATATATAAGTAAAGATGATACAATAGAGAAAAGAATCTGTACTGATTTAAGTAAAAGGTTAAATTGAAGTGATAACCTAATAGTATGCGATTAAACCACTAAAGTTGTTGAAGGTTAAGGAACTCTTGTAAAAGTGAAAAAGGATTGGAGAATGAGTGAATAAAATTACTAGTGAATGAGTGAGGGTGATTTTAAGCCGGGCATGATTGACATACGAACTTGTCGCCCATGAGTGGCTTAAATCATCGTAGTTGTATGAGTTGAGAGTGAAGGAAGTAACTCCTAACCATATAACTATAATTAAGAAAGTGAGGGTGTTTTTGAGCCGGGCATGAGTGGCGTACGAACTCGCCGCCCAGGAGTGGCTCATGGCATCGTGGTTGCTTTGCGATTGTGAAGGAAGTAACAGTTGCAAAGTTATCCATATTTAAGTTCAGTGTTATAATAAAACAAAACTTTATTATTTAGATGAAGCTAATTTTAGCATAATATTTTATAATAATATTTAAAGATAAAGATTACATTTATAAATAATAGTACTAATTTATGTTCAAAATGATGTTTAAATATAATGAGATACAGTTTATTTTTTTTTTTCTCTTCCATAATTACAGGAAGTTAAGTTTTTATTAAAATTAGATAGTAAATGTTGTGAAATGTATTAAATGAAAATAATATTCTAGCAGTATAACTAACTTAGAACGAAGAGACTCGTTCCTAAAGGATGGCCGACTGTTACACACACATTTATAATATCTTCCCCGTTTTATTTTTTTTAATGATAATATTTGGTATTAGTCATGATTTTAAATGACATCGATGCTTGTGACGTCTGTCAAATGTTTTAGACACTTGACAGACTTTATGTCATTCATGTCAGTCAAAAAACTAAGGTGATTTCATGAGAACGGCCATCACTTCTGAACGAGCCACCTTCAAGGAAAGACAGGTTAGTAAGACTTGTTGATTATTGTAACAATCCAGTTTACGTTAAGTAACTTGGTGATGATGTTAAATTCGAATTATGTATTAGTTGAATTATTTTATTTGTGGAAAGTTGGTGATTGAATGTACTTAATTAGCTATGTATATTAAAATCATAAATATCAAATAAATCTCATAAAGTGATACGTGATCCTTTGATTTTACTCCCTTCTGAGTCTTTCTCAACACTTGCAGTTCTTTAAACAATGTCGAAATTTGCGTATCTTTAAAGATCCTTCTTACGCTTGAGTGGTGATAATAATAATACAGCAACAATTGTGATATTCTCCTTTATTGGTGGATTTTGGTTTATATGAGAGATATGCTTAACACAGATACGTATTACATATGAGAGATGCTTAACACAGATACGTCTACACTATATTGGCTAACTAAAATAAACTAACTATAGGCTGTGCTTGTAACATCTGTCACTAAGACATTGATATTTCTACTTTTTATTACTACTATATTATGCAACAATAATGTATGCAAATAATTAAACATTAAAATATACTCCAACGGCCAACAGTTATGAAAAATAAGACAAAAAAAAACATACAAAGTCCACTTATTAACTACTGTGGGGGGGACGCCTAGATTATCTAGGTCTACAGGAAGGAATCGAAATAAAGGGAATGTTAATGTCAAAGGAATTAAAAGGATACTGGGAAAGTCGGGGAAAAATAGTAGGGTGAATGCGGTCAGGCGCCGGAGTGTGGCAGTTGGACCCCAAAAGGATGTGATTTTGGGTCAGTGCCTCTTCGTCTTCTGGTCTCACGGCCACATGGGAGAGGCCGCGAGTTCACGATGTTCTCGACCTCCACCAAGAGGCTATGGATGGTCTTGTCGCTGGGATGCTTCTCGTGCAGCGTGACCTTCGTGACGTAGGCCTTCTTTGACACTCCGCACCAGTTGTTACCAGGCGCCGCCCATGAAGGGAGTGGCGGGGGGAATGAACCATCATTTAATGCGGCGGGCGTTGACCTCGCTCTCGAACTCTTGCCAGGATTCCTTCAGCTCCTTCTCCGCCACCTTGAAGCACGTCGCGTTGTCTGTCCACAGTTCTGTTGGCTGCCCTCGCCTCGCGATGAACCTTCTCAGTGCGGCTATGGCTGAGCCCGCGCTGAGCGATGTTACCACCTCCAGATGAATGGAACGCAGGTAAGGCAGGTGAAGAGAACCACCTTCCACTTTTTCTTATAGCGTCAGACCGTCATCTCGAGCGGCCCGAAGTAGTCGAACCTGGTGAAGGAGAATGGGCGCGAATTATTTAGCTTTTAAAAGTCTTTACATGCAGGTAATTATTAGTATAAAGTACAATAAAATATATGAATAGAATATTTATATAATATTGTTATTAATTTAGAAGCTTTATTAATTTGAATGAATCTTATCAATGTTTGCTTGCTATCTATACCTATATAGCTAAAAGTTTCAGAGATATAATTAATTGAATTTAATTAAATTTGGTCCACTGAATGATGTTTTATTAATAAATTTTTATAAGTAAAAATTCATTTTATCTATAATCGTCACATAAATGTATAATTAATGTGATATAAATTAGTAGCATTAATAATCGTCAATTCATTTTATCTATAATCGTCACATAAATGTATAATTAATGTGATATAAATTAGTAGCATTAATAATTGTCAATTCATTTTATCTATAATCGTCACATAAATGTATAATTAATGTGATATCAATTAGTAGCATTAATAATCGTCAATTTATTTTATCTATAATCGTCACATAAATGAATAATGAATGTGATATCAATTAGTAGCATTAATAATAATCGTCATCGCTTAGACTATGTTGTCAACCTTGTAATATTTAAATAAACTATTGTTTATTTTAAGTATGCATGAACCTAGTAAAGTTTTTACCGTTCCCTAGTTTTGCATATTACAAAATACAAACCAGGGCCGTCTTTACCTGGGGGTGCAAGAGGTGCGGTGAACCAGGCGCGGAGCGCCCGGGGGCGCCTGTCGAGCGCTGAATTTTGAACTTAACGCCGCACAGTTTAAAAAAAAAAAACAGAAAAAAAAATTGTCATCAAAAATAATATATTTTTACTTTTATTACGCTTTCGGCGCTTGTCATGTAACCGTATTACTACACTACGTACACAAATACCAATTTTATTTAATACAACACGCGCGCGGCATATTCTTTAATACATTGAGAGTGTATGTATGTACGTTTGACACGTTGCCGCCTGGTCACCCGCACTTAATGCAAAATGATCTCAAAGTCAATAGAGTATATTATGTATAAGTTAGTTTGAAATGGGCCCGTGGTGCGGCACCCGTGCGTCTGTCATAGGCGAGTAATTGCGCCCTTTGACATTGCCGCCTTGAAGTAAAATGATCTCTAAGTTAATAAAGTGTTAGTTCATTCATTTGAAATGGGCGCGAGGCGCAGTACCTGTACGTCTGTTGCGTCCTTTGACATAGCCGCCCGGGCGCTCGCACTTAAAGAGAAATGATCTCCAAATCACTACAATTAGGTGTAAGTTTATTTGAACTTACAGCGCGGCGCGCGGCATTCAATTTTATTTTTAAGTATTAGTGTTAGAACTTGGAGTCTGATACATTACAATCATTATCATCACATCCAATGACGTCTTCGCCATTAGGGCACACGGAGCATGTGCCCCTATTGTTACGGGTGAAATTAAAAATAAAAAAAAAGTTTCTCCGTGACAATATATATATTTAAAAAAAGGAAAAAATAGGGGTCGTGGGCAGAAGGCCGTATGGTCTGGACTAGCCTCTTGGTGTCAAGGTAGTGGTAAGGGGCTTTAATCCAAGTGGGAACTTAGCTGAGGATCCAGCTGTCTAGCACGTGGCGGATGCGAGCTAGGGCTACAACTCCTGGAAGCTTCTCCGTCACCGCTGCGTCCGTTCGTCGTAGATAGATCGTCTCAGAAAAAAAAAATCCCCGTCCAACGACTATCAGCACTCTGAACTCCAGCTAGATATAAGTCCTTTTAATTGGTGCCTCGAATGCTGTAGTTGGCGGTGTTTCGTGCCCCAAACCAAGTTCCTGGAATAATCACGGTAATGTGTCGGTAGGAGTCCTCCGGTCCTACAGCCAGCGCGATTTCAACCCCAAACGATCAAAAATCACGGGCTGTGTGACCATTACAAAGGTAGGCAAAATAAAAAAGATAAGATGATATTTAGGACCCAATATGATACAAACATCGTAACATTTTAATAGTGCTAGATTGGAAAGACGAAACTACAATTGAGCACGTGGTATGGCCAATCAAATAATTGACAACTAATTTACCAAGATGATAGTTTACATGAAAGAATAATGCGTTTTAATACAAGCATGATTTTCCCAAATATTCACAACACAGATACACTAAATTACTCACCGTGATACACGGGATTAAGAATTAAAAGATACTGGAAAAACTTCAACAATAAAAATCCTTCTTCTTCTAGCAGGAGGAAAAAAAGGCCCTGTCATCTCGCGACAGTCCTTATATACTCCTACTGACAATGTTTTTTTTTAACTGACAACTAGCGGTAATGCATAATCCAACTGCCACAATAAAGAGATATTGGAGATGAAGCTCTAGTTACAAAACCTTTGCCAATAGATGGCGTCGTCTAACATAATTTAGTTATTAAAGTTAGCAATAACAGCCAATAGATGACGCTAGGAGCGTCGTTATAAGTTATATTAATGCGTTAAAATGTAGCTATGCTACATATCCCCCCCTGTTACCGAAGGATTTTGACTGATCACAGGAAAAATCCAGAAACAGCTACAAAAGAAGTTAACTTGTTAAAAAAAAAATTGAAAAAAGAAAAAAAAACTACGACGATTGAGGTTAAATGCTAGTCTTGTATCTAACGCGCAAACAACCGACAACCTTTCATACTACGATTCACACTATAGTCATACATCCCATACATACATCCACTTTCATTATTGCATCCCGAACCAAATAATAAGATCCGAGACGCCCTAACATGCGAGTATTGTTTTCCATAAAGAGGAAAACAACACAAGTCGAAGATAATGATGTACACAGCTATAACGTTATACGACAAGATAACGAACAGCGTCTGAATAAAGCGCGAAACTACTAGCCTTCCTACAATAGTTAACCAACTATTTTGATAAAATTGGTAGCTTAAGGTCTTTCAAATGCCAGGCACCAAGATCTTTGCCTTGCATGTCTTGCAAAACGTAAACTAACGGAGAACGTTTACCTACAATTTTACATTTTACAAATTTAGGAGCCAACTTTTTGCTAAAATGTTTCTCCTTGTCGCTGAGAAAATAAGTTCTCTTAAAAACTACATCACCAACGTTAAATTCAGCAGGCTTTCGTCTTAAATTATATTGAGCAGTGCTCTTAACATGAGCTTGCCAAAGACGCATCTGAACGCTGTCAAACAAAGATGACATACACCCCAAATTTTCGGCGTAGGCGTCACGAGGCGAAAACACGAGGTCTTTTATACTGTCGGTATCTAGGTAGTGAGTACCGCAAGACACTAGTTCCCTACCATAAACTAAGAAAGATGGTGTAAAACCGGTTGCCTCATTCACCGAGTTGTTGATGGCGAATTGTATTTCGGGTATATGTACATCCCATGACCTATGGTCTTCTTCCACGTAAGTCGAAATACAAGTGATAATAGTCCTATTGTAGCGTTCGACCGTATTTACCTGAGGGGTATAACGCGGTGTTAAGTAAACTTTAGGTATATTATATTTTTTTAAAAACCTATTAGTTTCGTTACTAACGAACTGAGGGCCATTATCCATTATAATAGTTTGTGGTACACCATGCACCAAGAAAACACTATCTTCTAAAAATTTAATTATGATATCGGATGTAGCACGTTTCATAGGAAAGATAAGGCAAAATTTTGAAAAGCAACAAGTTATAACTAAAATAAAATTATTACGTTTTCTAGTAGTAGGTAATGGTCCCATTATGTCAACAGAGATGACTTGAAATGGTCGAGAGCATTCTTTAGGGCGACCCATTTCACCTAAAACTTTATGATTTTGAGACTTATACTGTAGACATTTAGAACACTTAGAAATGTAAGTGACGACATCGCGATACATATTAGGCCAAAAGTAGTTAAGTGCGAGCCGTCTATAAGTTTTAAAAATTCCCATGTGACCAGCAGTGGGCTCATCATGGTTAGCACGAATAATTTCTTCGCGAAAATCTTTAGGAACTACCTCTTTCCAAGAAAATTCAGAAGTTAAGTTATGTTTATTTTTAGAAAGCCTAAACAATCTATTATCTTTAATCGTAAAATTTGGAAAAGAAGATGGCGTGTTATTGCAACCGTTAAAAATATTAAGATACCAGGTATCAGCGCCGGTATAGTTTGTCCAAGTAGAAATTGCGTTGATGTTAACCGCTCGAGACAAAGCGTCTGGTATAACGTTATCACAGCCTTTCCTATGTTTAATTTCGAAATTAAATTCGGAAAGTCTGACACACCAGCGAGCTAGCCTACCAGTGGGGTTGGACAAAGACAAGAACCATTTAAGAGCACTGTGATCAGTATAAACTGTAAACTTTTTACCGTTCTCTAAATAACAACGCCAGTGTTCTAAAGCTACTAAAACTGCTAACGTCTCACACTCAGTAATCCCATAAACTTTCTCCTGTTTAGTTAAGGAGCGACTCATGTACGCGACAGGGTGTTCTTTTCCTTCGAACTTCTGGGTGAGCATGGCCCCAATACCATAGCTACTGGCGTCCGTATGAACCTCAAAGGGTTCATTGTAATCGGGACAGCGCAGTACTGGCGCGGAGACCAAGCTCTCCTTAAGTTTATTGAACGCCAAGTCCGCCTCAGAAGTCCACTCGAAAGGAGGGGCATTCTTACGTGTAGACGTTAGTTTATTTAAGGGCCCTGCCAGAGTACTAAAATTAGGCACAAACCTTCTGTACCAAGTGGCAGTACCAAGAAAACGTTTTACACTTTTCCTACAAGTAGGTGTAGGAAAATTTATGATCGCGGCGACCTTATCAGGATCAGTACGAAGACCGTTGCCGTCGATTACATAACCTAAATATTTAAGTTGAGACCGAAAAAATTTACACTTTTCAAATTTTACAGTCAAATTAGCTTCCTTGAGGACTTGAAGAACCCTCAAAAGAGTAGCTACGTGTTCATTATAATCCTCACTAATAATAACTATATCGTCTAAATAACAAAATGTTTTATGACCAAAGTTACCAAATAAAGCATCTACTAAACGCTGCTGCGTAGCAGGTGCATTCGTCAAACCGAAAGCCATGCGTTTAAAACGAAACATTCCGCGACCCGGAACATAAAAAGCAGTCTTATCGCGATCAGACTTATTAATAGCAGTCTGCCAGAAGCTGTTAGAAAGGTCAATAGTACTTAGGTAACGAGCGTCGCGTAAGCTGTCTAAAATTTCCGAAATGTACGGTAAACTATAAGCGTCTTTTTTAGTGACAGAGTTTAACTTACGACTATCTAAACAAAATCTAAATTCGCCAGTATTTTTCTTAGGCACCACTAATACAGGAGAGCTCCAAGCAGATTGGCACGGCTCGATGACGTCCATAGCCAACATTTCGTCAACTTGTTCAACTAAAATACGTTGTTTTTCAGGCGACATCCTATAATAACGTTGACGGATAGGTAACGCATCGCCTGTATCAATTTTATGAGTGATAAGAGAAGTTAAACCTAAACCTTTCTCTTCAAAAGAAATAGAACGAAATTGTTTTATTATGTCGTCGGCTACCGAGCGCTCAGACGAACTCAAATTTTCATAGCCGTTAATGGCCGGCTGGGTCACCTGATGAGAAGTGATTTGTTCGGTAGCCGTACTAGAATTAATAGAATTTAAATATTTAGGACAAAGTTTAAAAATACGCCAGAAGTCAATACCTAAAATGAGGTTAGAAGTAACCTGAGGTACTACGTATAATTTTAAAATATGAAATTGATCTTCAAAACGAATAGGTAAGTTTATATAACCTATAGACTTTAAGCATTGACCGCCCGCGGCGAAAATTGAAATATTATTATCATCATTATTGATAGGATAGCCTAGCTCAATAATGTTTAAATGAGAATTATTACCTAACAAAGAAATGCAAGAACCCGAGTCTAAAAGACCGCGCATGCTAAAAGCGTCTATGTGTATATTGACATAAGGTCGAGAATCTAAATTGTTGTTAATACATCGGACCGTATTAATGGTGTAATATTTAAAAAATGTGCCTACAGTTTTAACCCATTGTTTCCGATCATCAAGGTCGGTATGGTATGTATAACACGATCCGACCTTGATGATCGGAAACAATGGGCCCACGTTGGGCGCCAATTGTTACGGGTGAAATTAAAAATAAAAAAAAAGTTTCTCCGTGACAATATATATATTTAAAAAAAGGAAAAAATAGGGGTCGTGGGCAGAAGGCCGTATGGTCTGGACTAGCCTCTTGGTGTCAAGGTAGTGGTAAGGGGCTTTAATCCAAGTGGGAACTTAGCTGAGGATCCAGCTGTCTAGCACGTGGCGGATGCGAGCTAGGGCTACAACTCCTGGAAGCTTCTCCGTCACCGCTGCGTCCGTTCGTCGTAGATAGATCGTCTCAGAAAAAAAAAATCCCCGTCCAACGACTATCAGCACTCTGAACTCCAGCTAGATATAAGTCCTTTTAATTGGTGCCTCGAATGCTGTAGTTGGCGGTGTTTCGTGCCCCAAACCAAGTTCCTGGAATAATCACGGTAATGTGTCGGTAGGAGTCCTCCGGTCCTACAGCCAGCGCGATTTCAACCCCAAACGATCAAAAATCACGGGCTGTGTGACCATTACAAAGGTAGGCAAAATAAAAAAGATAAGATGATATTTAGGACCCAATATGATACAAACATCGTAACATTTTAATAGTGCTAGATTGGAAAGACGAAACTACAATTGAGCACGTGGTATGGCCAATCAAATAATTGACAACTAATTTACCAAGATGATAGTTTACATGAAAGAATAATGCGTTTTAATACAAGCATGATTTTCCCAAATATTCACAACACAGATACACTAAATTACTCACCGTGATACACGGGATTAAGAATTAAAAGATACTGGAAAAACTTCAACAATAAAAATCCTTCTTCTTCTAGCAGGAGGAAAAAAAGGCCCTGTCATCTCGCGACAGTCCTTATATACTCCTACTGACAATGTTTTTTTTTAACTGACAACTAGCGGTAATGCATAATCCAACTGCCACAATAAAGAGATATTGGAGATGAAGCTCTAGTTACAAAACCTTTGCCAATAGATGGCGTCGTCTAACATAATTTAGTTATTAAAGTTAGCAATAACAGCCAATAGATGACGCTAGGAGCGTCGTTATAAGTTATATTAATGCGTTAAAATGTAGCTATGCTACCTCAGGGGGCCTCGACGGACCGATAATGTCAAACAGTCGGAGTCATGACTGTTTTGTTTATTTGTTTCATAATAATTGCAAAAATACAAATTTAAGAATCAGCAACATTAAGATGTCGCTGATTGATAAAAAAACTTACTTATTTAGAATAGAGAAAGAAAAATTAATACTAAATTGAAATTTGATTTCACTGTAGATGGCCGAATTAGGGGATAAAAAAGGTGCTCAAAATAGAAAAAGGAAACTGGAGAAAGAAGAAAAAATTAAAAAGCCAACTTCTCCGATTGACTCTTTCTTTCGGCCTGGTAAGTTCAGTCAGTTGGTACCATAAATAAAACATGAAGTGGCATAAATTAGTGACAGAAGTCGCTGGTGTATCCTGCCTTGGTTCTAACTTCGATCCCTACGTTTCTACCTACTTATTATTATTACAGTTCTTATTATTTTTTGTATAAGTTACCTGTAACTGTATACCTAGTGAGTCTTAAATAAAGTAGGTTTTTATGATTATGACAATATCTAATTAATTGTTTTTTGCGGATTGCGCACCGGAAGGCGCAATCGTTAGTAATTAACACTCACTCTTCTGCCAAAGGTCTCGGGTTCGAATCCTGGCCGGTGCAATATTTGTTTAAATACATACCTTCTCAGTCACAGACCTTGTGTTAAATTTTTGTATTGTGTGATATGTTCAACGCGCGTTCCAATCGTGGAGATTATGGCAATAAATAAACCCATAGTTTTGGACTATGGGGTTATTTATTGCCTTTAGCTCATGTCTAACAGTGGAATGGACTGTCTGTACTTATATCTGTGGCTTGTGTGTTTGTCATTTGTTTTTGGGGAACATGAATAATGTATTTTCATGAAATAGCCGCAGGTGAGATCCACCAATCGCAACTAAAGTAATTTAATTTTTTACAGTCGCGTTATAGTCTATGTTTGCGCATAGAGCGTGCGTAAGCGCCTCTGCAATTCCACACTGAGCGCGCTCGCCCAGACTAACGGATTAGACTATGCCCGATTGCCCTTAACTTTAAGGCGCTGTTTTAAGAGCGTAGTCGGTCTGCGCGGGAATTAAGAAATAAGTATTTGAAGAAAGTATTGCCGTCGCGCTACGCCCGAGCAACCGAGGTATCAATATGTGAGTGAATAGTCTGTATTTGTGTGCGTAGCCCAGTAAGTACCGCGCACCAAGCGCCCGCCCGCCCCTCTTCCGCGTGCCCATCCCGCACCATTCAAGCTACGTTCGTTCGTCTCCACAGTTCGTCTCTCAGTCGGATTGAAGATATCGGCGTTCGCAGTGTTTCGTAATATTGTGCTACTTTTTTACTCGTTTATTATTGTGTTAGACATTTGCTATTGTTTACGGACTTGATTCTTTGTTTGCTTTACTGTTTTGACTCGGCTTGTGGATCGGATTTGAATACCTATTTGTTTCAACGACTGGAGTAAATCGTGAGTATTTAATCAACTGTTACACCTTTAAATCGACAAAAGAAATTCTATTGATTTTCGTTTGACAAAATGTCAATTTACAAATGTTATAATCACACCATAATAAATTTTGTTTCAGGTAAACCTTTTTTTGTTAATAATGGGTCGAAGAAAAGGGAATAAAACGCGCCTATACTTGATTGCTAAGAGAAAAAAACATCATTTACGTATAAAACGGAAGATTCATTTCGCACCGTGTACAGTACCATCCAAGTAATTAAATTTCATATCTATTATGGTTAAAGAGGCTAGAGGTGGTCATTTTTGAATGGCACGGCTGGATTCTTCTCCAGATGGACATTGTCATAAGGCGATAACAATATGAAAGCAGCAATAACAATGCCTAGTATCTTTGTTACGCACGTGTTTTACAACTTTGTTTATCCCATGTCATCGGATGAAATAACACCTATTACTGACGCTCGTAATTTGCACTTATGTCAAATTACAATATGCATTTATATATTGCCTATCTCTATTGCAATCAAATATTATAAAACATGTACATGTACATAATATATATACATGAAATTCACCTTCCGATTGGTGTTGCCATCGCTGATAGGGCTTTTACTTGTATTATAAATTTTTACTTGTTTTAAGGTATAATCGCACTCAAAATTATATTACCACTAAACCAAAAATAATGCATTTATTGTATATACAGCGATGAAGACAAAGAAAATTTTTCAACATCAAATACAACTTCCAAAGAGAGAAATACAACTTCCAGAGAGAGTCGAGAACCGTTTGAAGAAACCGCAAGTTCCTCATCGTCGACCACTACACTCGATGACTTGCATTTAGTTCAGCTGCACATTTGCCGATTTAAATTTCGTTAAAGAGCAACAAAATGGTTTTATAAGCAAATATGTATTTGAATGTAAAATGTTTAAAATAATTGAAACAGTGCACTGTAAAGACCCAAATGTGAAATTAAATGCAAATAATGCGATTGTAGAAGGAATTCTCTGTTCAGGAAATGGATATGCACAGTTAGACGAACTTTGCAGCGTGCTTAATATGCCAAATATGAATAAATTAACCTACACGAAAATTTAACAATCTATAATACCAATAATTGAAGAATGTGCCATAGACGAGATGATCGCCGCTGGGCAAGAAGGAAAAAGGCTTGCCATTTTAAATGGCCAAGTAGACAAAGATGGCTGGCCTTTAATAACAGTAGTTGCAGATGGCTCTTGGGCAAAACGATCTTACAAAAGTGGATTTAGCTCTGCGTCTGGTGCTGGATGAATTGTTGGACTGCGGACTAAAAAGGTTTTGTTTCTTGGCGTTCGCAACACATACTGTTGTGTATGTACGAGAAGTCAAAAGTTGAATGTAGATGTAGCTGAACACAGATGTTTAAAAAATTGGCATGACAGTGCTAATGCGATGGAAGCAGACATAATTTCAGAAGGTTTTGCAAAAAGTATAGATATGCATGGAGTCAAATATAACAAACTCGTTGGAGATGGTGATTCTAGCATAACGAAGAAGTTTATATTAAACAATCCCTACGGTCCTGATTTTATTGTAACAAAAGTCGAATGTAAAAATCATTTACTGCGAAATTTCTGCAACAAATTAAAAGCTTTAGGTAAAAAAACAAATAACCGCAAAGGCTTTGTACCAGTGCAGCTTCGAAAAAAGGTGGAAGAAAATGTTTTGCGTTTGAGAAAAGCGATAGTTGGAGCAGTAAATCACAGAAAATCTGAAGCTATTAATCCCAATGAAAATCTAAAAAATTTAAAAAAAGATATAAAAAATGCACCTAACCATGTCTTTGGCGACCAGAGTAATTTCTGCGCTTACTTTTGTAATCCCGAAAAATACAAAAACGACACAAATTTTGTTGCTGATCTTCAGACTAGCGGATTACGGACTGACATTCAGCATTACACATTGAGTTTAGCATCAAATACAGAAAGTCTCATACTCGATGTAACAAACAATACAGTGCAACAATTTAACAATGTAATTGCAAAATTTATTGGAGGTAAACGAGTCAATTACACGACCAGAGGTTCCTACCAAGCACGATGCTTTGGTGCGGTTCTGTCATGGAACAGCGACACCGCTATACATTCACGCCTGTAAAAAATATACAGGGTTGCAGCCCTGGCAAATAGACAAAGAAATTCATTGAAAGAAAAAGGCGATCAAAAGAATATAATGAAAAATGCCGAAAGAGAAAACTTTCTTTCGTCAACGATAGATCAAGTAAAAAACGAAAAGTTACTGGACCTGATGAAAACTATGGTCGACTAGAATTAGAGCCCGATATGCCATCAGTAATATTTGAGGAAAAGAAAAAAACATTTATTTCAGAGCTAGAATTATCAAAAAAGAGAGCTGAAGAACTTGAAGACGCCAAATTTTGGCAAAACATGGAGCCAAAATTAGAACAATTTTTCCACGAATGCCTTCTCCCTGAATTAATTGACGGTCGGATACTACAAAATTTACCTGTAAGAGAAAGGATGAGAAATGACAAAAGAATAAATGTACATATCAATTATTACGAGTATATAACTTTTGTTTTATTTTAAATACCCACAAGCATCTCTTCTGCCACATACATATTAAGAACAAGCAAAAGAGCGCGGCTCGTCCCGCGTAAACACATTATCCCGCGGGAACACTACTTTTTCGGGATAAAAAATATCCTTTGTCCTTTCCCAGGAACCAAATGTTCATACCAAATTTCATAAAAATCTGTTTAGCGGTGAAAGCGTTAAGAGGTAACAGACAGACAGACCGACACACTTTCGCATTTATAATATTAGTATAGAAGTATAGATTTACTTGATAAGAGGAGCCATTATTTTTATAAACTCCATAGTCAAAGCTGGCAAACCAAGTATGCAGAATTATTACATCAAGCAGTAAAGTGCGAACATGAGTTACGTATTCTTTGGTTATGGTTTGTATTTTTTCAAGAGACAGTTCGGTAAAGTTAATTTTAATTAATACTATATAAAAACTTTTACTATATAAGGCCTTTTCATCCGTTAATGGATGATTTATACAGTATTCTCCGAGCGAAGTAACCACTCTTGAAATACTGTAGTGCCTGGGACAGTCGGTTTTTAAATGTCGTATGGTTGCCCAAGCACATACGGCATACTCACAACATACACATTTCGTTATCTCTTAAAAAAATACAAAATGAGCATCTAATTTCACTGTTCTGTGCTGCTTATAAATCAGTATAGGATAAACGTCGATATCGACATCACTATTATATCGATAAAATCTTCGACAGTTATTACTTCCTTCATTGTGTACGTATTGGTTTAACCCTCCCTCACCTCTGGTCTTCCCCCCCAGAGTGCGATAGGGACAACTGCAGCTCAAAACGAATACACCTACAAAAACCATGACAGATCGACGTTTCGTATTACCCTGTTTTCTCCTCGACAACTAAGCCGATTAAATTATGTTTGGTATCAAAATTTAAAGGAAGAATAGGTCTATGCTCCTATCATTTGTTTTTATCATAGAAACTTTTCAAGCTTGTTTGGTAGTCGTAGTTTTTTTAGGTTTTTGGAAAGTCATATTTATTTTTGTAATATTTTTTTGGAGATAAATAAAAGACAGAGGCATGCCTTCCATAGACCTAGATTTTTATAAACAAAAACGATAACTCTAGAGGCATTATTCAGGAAGGGAATAGGGAAATACATTTGTATGGAAAAAATGCCGCCCGTCTACGCTCTTAATGTCCTAAAATATTATCGCGGTCCTGATACCATACTTGGTTACACAAATTGTTAACTATCTTACGTTTTTTTAGGTACATCTTCGTCAACATCCACCCGACAGTTAGAAGAGACAGTCAACTTGGAAGAGAAAACTTCAACGAGTATTTCACAAGTTCCAGCTCATACTAGTACCAGTACCTCGCCTGGCTCGCTTACTCCAAGTGAACCAATTCCAATTGTTAACCAACCAGCAACAGAACCAGATATACGATTTTATGAAAATGTCGCGAATGATCCTGCTTTCTGGCCGCAAGTAATACCCAAAAATTTAAGTTTATTTTTAACAGAACATGGACCGATTCAGATAAAAAAAAAAAACAACTATCCTTCAGATAGTAACATGAGGTCGTTTTCAGATACATATTTCACTGTAAGCTTTTTAATAATAATGTCACTGCATTTAATGCTTCCACTAGTTACAAAGACTGGGGGCATTTGTCGAGAAATATAGAACGACATGAAAAAAGTTCAGGGCACTTATGTTCTTTAAAACATATTTGGATCTAAAAAATGACTCATTGAAAGGGCAAACAGTAGACTCGGTAAATCAAACTGAAATAGACCGCGAAAGAAAGAGGTGGACGGCAGTTTTGGAATAGATAATGGAAATTATAATTTGGCATGGCAGGTCAAAATATAGCATTTAGGGGCACCCGAGAAGTTGTATGACCCAAATAATGGTAATTTTTAAAGTTGTTGGAGAGTATCTCTAATTTTGATAGTACACTATCTGAACACATTGCTCGAATTCAAAGAGCTCAGCATCGCATGTCACATTATCTTGGTCATAACATTCAAAATGAACTTATTAGTATAATTGCTGAAAAAATTAAAACGACTATAATTAGTCTTCTGAAGCAATGTAAATACTACTCTGTAATTCTAGCTTGCACACCTGATATTTCACACCAGGAACAACTTACTGTTATTGTGAGGTTTATTTATTTAAATCCATCGACAAAACGCGCTGAGGTACGAGAACATTTTTTGGGTTTTTTTACCTGTTACCGATACTACCGGACAAGGGTTGTCGACATATTTGTTAGATTTCTTAAAATCATATGACATTGAATTAGATGATTTGCGAGGCCAAGGATATGATAATGGGGCCAATATGAGGGGGGAAAATATAGGCCTCCAAAAAAAAATTGGACATGAATCCTCGTGCTTTTTACGTACCGTGTGCTGCTCACTCCCTTAATTTAGTAGTAAGTGATGCCGCTAAAAGCTCATTGGAAATTACAAACTTTTTCTGTATTGTCCAAGAAATCTATGCATATTTTTCAGCATCCACATCACGCTGGAATGTAATTATGAAACAGATTCCTACTTTGACAAACCTCTTTCAAATACGCGTTTGGAAAGTAGATCTGATGCTCTTAGAGCACTCCGTTTTAACATGGATAAAATTTACGATGCATTATACTATATTTTTACAAATAACAAGTATGACAGCGACACAAAAAACATAGCGAATTCATTAATAGCCAAATTAAAGTCTTATAGATTTATATGTTCAGTAGTTATATGTTATAATATTTTACTAAATATTAATATTGTAAGCAAAAATTTGCAAAAATCGGACGTAATTATTTCAGAAGCTACTAAAATGATTCATCTGGTTAAAAAAGATTTGGCGAAATACCGCACCGATAGCGCGTTTGAACAGTTGTTATCTGATGCAAAATTAATTGCTGAAGAATTAGAATGCGAAACAGAATTCAAAGAAACTGCTCGTCCACGTCCCCGAAAAAGACATTTTGATTACGAGGCTGCAGATTAGCCCATTTTAGACCCAACCAACAAATTTAAAGTATGTTTTTATTTTTTTGTACTGGACACTGCTATCCCGAAAATAAATGAGAGATTCGATTTGCTGACTGAGCACAATTCAGTTTTTTCACTCTTCCAAAACTAATTAGAATTGTTGCCAATGTTTTTTCCCAATGCATCAACAAGTACTCCCACTGATATTTTAACCTATATATATTCTAATAATTTAATTTCCTCATTTCCTAATATCTCAACAGCTCTGCGTATATATTTAACACTGCCTGTTACAGTAGCAGAAGGTGAAAGATCCTTTTCAAAATTAAAATTAATAAAAAATTATCTTCGTTCAGATGGATATCGTATTGAATCCAAAATTGATGTAAAAATAAATGATTTAATTAAAATATTTGCCAATTCAAAAGGAAGAAAAATTGAGTTTGTTTCATGTATGCGTATGTATATTGTACATTTAATAAATAGATATTTAGTAATCGAAGTTTTAAGTTTAATTTTGTTTTTTAGAGTAATAAATAAATAAATAATCAAAGTTACGTGTATTGTGTTTTCTTGGTTGACTAGGACCCTTTTCATACTGCAGTGTGTCGTCGGTCGCGTCTGCAGACGCTGCAGTGTAAAAAAACGAGGGCACAGGCTGAGTCCCGCGCCCCGGCGCAGAATAGACTTAAGACGGCCCTGATACAAACTGTACAATTACATACTGTAACGGAACGTTACATGACTTCGTTTTATTGATATTATTTTAAAACATTTTCATAAAATTTACAAAATCAAATCTTACTTACTAATTTATTTACATTTTAATCCCTGTCAATATTTACATAATATTATCAATAAAATATACCTACTAATAAAGTTAAAGTGAACGTTCGATTTGCTTTCGATATAATACATCTTATTAAAAATTAATAAAATAAATAGTTAAGCATTTGTTAGCGACTGTATACCTCGGCGAACAATAGAACCGGTTGTCATCGACTCGGGCGACGCCGCAGAGGCGCTGGGGGCATTCGGCGCTAGACTGCTAAGCTGCTACTACGTTACCAATTATTGTGCTTGACCGCAGCGCCGCCGATTATAATATTAACCTATATCATTTGTTCAGCATTTATTTGCTTAAAGTACTAATATTAACTGGATCCTAAATCACCCAGTTGGATATATATTGGAGAATTCCCGTCTTAGGGCAAGTTTTATTAGCACACCTACTGTTAGCATAAAACTTTTCTTTATGTTGTGAATTATATTTTGTTACATCAGTACAGTTTATATGAGCTTTAAATAAAAATTACCAAGCTATTCATGACATTATTTGGCCTAATATTTTAAAATTTTAAGAGTTAATAATTTACCCGACTACCTTCAACTTTCATACCGTAATGTATAAGAATTCTTTGTTTTAAAATTAGAGAGTTTGTTATTAGATTTAATAAGTAAAATTTGTAGTAATTGTTTTTTATTTTTATTTCTGATTGTAATTAAGTTCTCTCGCCCTACCACGACAATTCCGCTACCACGGTAGGTGGCGGGCGCTCTTCTTGGAGCATCGTGGATGGGCCGCCAGACGGTTTATGAAAAGTGGACTAAGGCGGAGGTTGTACATTCCAGGAACCTTGCTCCGAGTCGATAATACGAGCGTGGAGTGTCCACGCAACCCAGAAATCTCCAGTGTCTTTTCGGAGGCCAACACCGCTGCTGCCTTCACTCGTCTGTATGCGGAGTCCCTCCAGCGTCCTAGCTATACCGGAACCTTCGCCTTCCCTCCTGTACCAGGAGAGTAGCCCTACATTTCCTAAGTGGCAAAATCAAAAGTAGGCTTTATACTACGACCCTGTATTAAATTTTGTGTCTCACATACCGGTTTTAATCACAGCTGTACTTTAATAAATTAATTTTTTAATTGAACACCGATTTTTTTATATACTAAAAACGGTAGGTGTTACAACCTTTACATATACTTTTATATACTGCAACCTTTACAACAACAAAAGAATTTAACAAATTGGTTCACAAACGGCAAAGTAATGTTCAAAGATATCCGTGTCGGTGTAAAATACTATGAGAAGTACCTATTATATCAACATATTATGATGATATATGTTGTGGTGATGGTGGTGATGATGATGATTACTGTAATTGACATAGTGGCATATGGTATCAGTTCTTTAAACAACGGCGAAATGCCCAAACATGTATACAGGAGTCCAAGGACTAGTACGACAAACTTAAGGAGGTGATAGCTTGGGTCATTACCTGTCAGAATATCCAAATTTGACCTTAGTAAAAACCTCACCATTTTCGAGATATTTGGACTTTTGTAATTATCCGTCAATTTACTACCTTGTGTCGGAATAATAACTACTAGTTTTTCAAAATAACACATGCTAATGAATAAAATACACTAAATTATTTCTGATAGGTAGCATTTCCCAATGTACATGATATTTTTCACCATTGGAATATTTGGAATGAAAAATTGAATTTGGATTTTTAGCTGCAGAAAATTATCTAGCTGAATTTTGGCCTTCTTTGGTGAAAAAAAAAGTTCTGAACTGTGATGGCAAACTATTTAAAAAGTTACTCGTATAATGCAGATTTTGAAAAGGTATAATATTAATTCATTTTATTAACGAATAATAAGATATTGCTATCTCTTGCATAAGGGGCTGATTTCAATGAAATCGTGTGATGGAATTTATTGTAAAATTTAAAACTTATTTTTGATAATTTGATTGAATATTATTCCTTACAGTTTACAACATTCATTAATTAGGAGGAAATAAAAAATAACTCTAACTAATAAGCAATTTTACTTGTATCGGAATCTAATCACGTGAATTGTCAACCGTCGATGCAGCGCCATTTGTAAGTAAATTTGACAGATTTGTTAACCAAGTCTATGACGAAGTGACAAAACTGTTTTTTTATTTGACCCATAAGTTGCGAACCTCGAAATGTTTGTTAGTCATTTTTGATTTTGCCTTGTGAACTCGTCTACAGTTACTAAGTTCTTATGATGCGGATTTGAAATAAAAACTTACAAAGTAGTTTAGGTACATTATTTCATCAATTATATATTTATAATATTGTCCACTAATTTACACAAATTTATTAGTAATAGGCCTTCAAGAATCTGTTTAATATCCACCAAAAGACACATACGTAGAATATATAAGTCACTGTGGAGTCGATTATCACCTCCCTGAAAATAATAAAATATAATGTAAGAACTACGAACATAATATCATACACGAACAGGCCCTTTAGCTAAGATACCATCGCTAATTACGATGACGAAGTTTGAAATAAAAAATGTACGGCATTGACGTATCGCGCGCTAAGTCACTTAACGAGCGTTATTATTTCAATTTCGAAGATCATCATTGTGATTAGCGATGGTAACTTGACTAAAGGCTCAGGTGTAACCTAACCTATCTATATGGGATTGAAATGTTGTTCATATTGCGAATCACTCTATTTTTAATGAATTACTAACTAATATCTTGAATAGGTGTGAACATAATAATTATACCATTCATAAATTTTCCTCCATTTGGATAATGTTTTATCGTCTTGATGTAGAAGATGCTTCCTCGCCCTTAAGCCGGTGTTCAACAGCTGCTCAAGCGACCTGACTCCCTCCATCGAGAATGAGAAATGTTTCCGATCTTGCGGCCTCAGCATCGAACACAAGCCCACGAATTTATCGTTTATGAAGTGCCACGGGCGTACCATGAAATACTCGAGTGCTATATTCGCCATTTGAGTGCGTCGTTGCACTTTTACTAACCTAAAAATTATATAACATAGTTGTATGCTCTGTTCTTTACAATTTTAATCTAAACACGAAAAAAAAAACAATTATAATGCTACCAATTTAAATGTACATAGGTAAATATATATGTCGCAGGTATTAGTCAAAGACGTTATATTATAATTTCACTAGTGAAATTTTAATTACACTGATTATTGTCAATAACGACAGATTCGTATAATTTCACGGGCTTATTTCAGTGATATTGTAATTTCACTGGATCGCAAAAGTGATATTATAATAAATCTAGGTTTATTATGAGTTTTGTTTGTGGTGGGAGCCCCGCGTGATCTGATTGGTCTATAGAGTTAATCAGTCGCCATTTTCAAAATAATTATTGTAAACATTGGAGCGTGCTTTTTTTGATGTCAGTTTATTAAATATTTTTGGTGTTTTTGAGGTATTTACTTCATAATTCTAGTCAATATCTTCAAAATGAGTGATCGTGAGCATTTGGAAGTGTTACAATCGTCAGATTTATCACATTCAAGTGGAAGTAAATGTGAAGTTGTGGTGCGAAAAGATTTTGACACAGAGTTAAGAAAGTACTACTGTGGTCAATCTGATAAAACGAAAAAACCGGAATGGAGTGCGGATAGAATAGAACAGGTAATAAAGGCAATTGAAGAATATAAAGCAAGAAAAATACAAAAGCTTTCTACCACTAATCAGCAGTACCATTATGCAACAAAATATGATGTACTAGATGTGGGGAAGAAAAGATTTTTAATAACAAAGCGAAAAAGTGTTTCTTCACCTGTTACACAAATAATTCCAAGTGAAAATTATTATGACACTTTACTCGAAACGCATTTAGCAACGGGCCATGGTGGGCGAGATAAAATGATTCATGCCCTCAAAGACAAAAAAATTGTCCCGCAATTTGCAATTAAAATTTTTGCAAGTTTGTGTAAAACTTGTATGACGAAGTAGAGTTTTCCTAAATCGGGTATAGTTATCCGTCCATTGGTGACAAAAGATTTTAACAAGAGAGGGCAAATGGACCTCATTGACTTCCAATCTGCGCCAGATGGTGATTTCAAATGGATTTTAAATTACCAGGACCAATTGACCAAGTTTTGTTTTCTTCGTCCTTTAAAATCCAAACATGCGCATCAAGTAGCTCTTGAATTACTGAAAATATTTTTAGAAGTAGGTTGTCCCCAAATCTTGCAAAGTGACAATGGTCGTGAGTTTACTGCAGCTATTATCAAAGAATTGTTGAGTTTGTGGCCCACTTGCAAGATACTAAATGGACGACCGCGCCATCCACAAAGTCAAGGAAGCGTGGAACGCTGCAAACAGGACGTTGAAAACATGTTGCGTGCGTGGATGACAGACAATAATTCTACAAATTGGTCCGTCGGGTGCTACTTTGTGCAGTTCCAAAAAAACACATCCTTACATCGTACTATTGGTAGAACACCCTATAAAGCGTTGTTTGGAAATGAACCTATAGTTGGCTTGTCTTCCACGTATTTGCCAAACAGTATAATCCAGAAGCTAGAGAACGAAGAAGATTTAGTAAGAGTTTGTGGATATGAGGATGACGCTACGGAGAAAGGCAATGGTAATGCTGATTTTTGATCAAGTTTGTAGTTGTTCATCAATTATGACATACCCACTGTTATTTTTTAAACTCTTTTTGTAGATGCAGAGAAAGAGCTCACGGTAACTTCATATCAAGATGTCGTAGACGGGGAGAAAGAGGACATTATACCTTCGGGTCAAGAAGTTCTACAATTAGGCAATGTGAATAACAATAATGAAAGTGGTGGTAAGTAATAGTTTTTTTAGTATTTCATTTTATTCATCTAGTGTTTTTCAATAAAAAAAATTGACAATGAGAACAACAATAATGAAAGTGCTGGTAAGTTCTAGTTTTTTAGTATTTCATTTTATTCATCTAGTGTTTTTCAATAAAAAAAATTGACAATGAGAACAACAATAATGAAAGTGGTGGTAAGTTCTAGTTTTTTAGTATTTCATTTTATTCATCTAGTGTTTTTCAATAAAAAAAATTGACAGTGAGAACAACAATAATGAAAGTGGTGGTGAGTTCTAGTTTTTTAGTATTTCATTTTATTCATCTAGTGTTTTTCAATAAAAAAAAATTGACAATGAGAACAACAATAATGAAAGTGGTGGTAAGTTCTAGTTTTTTAGTATTTCATTTTATTCATCTAGTGTTTTTCAATAAAAAAAAATTGACAATGAGAACAACAATTCACAAAAACAAGTCTGAATGACTTCAGAGAATGTCGACTTGAAACAAGATCAACTTATACAAATAAACTTAACTCAAGACCAAATGCAAAGTTTGAATTCTGGTCTTATATTGGAAGGAACACTGGTTTCACCTACGAACATCGCTGAAATTCACATTCCACTTGAAAACATAATGCCCTTGGCGGGTATTACTAATGAGAACAATCTTCAAGTTGAAAATCTTGAGACATCTGGCAATAATATTATTTTTCAGGGTGAGAGTTCTAATTCGATTGCTATTGTGAATGAGTGTATTCCATCATCCACTACAACAGAAGCATCCAACATTATATGTCATATTTGTAATGAAGAAACTTCTGGGGCTCATACATGCTACCTATGCAAGAAAAATGTACATGTCATATGCGGTACTTCAGACAAGGAAGAAGGTTATGGCTCTCAGATATTGTGTAATTTATGTGGAAAAGAAAAAAATATTATTGAGCAAAGAATAAAATCTCATGGTAATCTGAAAAGAGCAGCAGAAAAAATGACTGAGACGTCATCTAAAAAATTTAAAGAAATCGACATTAATTCCACTGTATTAGTTGAGGTCCCTAAAGTTGACCGTGGGCCATTAGACAGCAAGAATATTGTGGCAAAAGTCATAGAGAAGCGAAATGGTCTTTATCGTGTCGGTACTTCAGCTGGAGTTATTAAAGACTGGTTGCCAAGAAATGCTTTACAAATTTCCCCAGGTCCAAAATTAAATGATGACATTCCCGACAAAATTTTATCATTGAGAGGTGCATCGTCTGAATCTTCACCATTCGGTGGTCAGGGATTTAAAATGTGCAACTGCAGTAAGTCTAAAGTTCAATGTAAAAGTAATAGATGTGCATGTAAAAAAAGCAACCTTTTATGCAACTCTAAGTGCCACAAAGCATCATATTGCAAAAATAAATAATATGAAAAATTATTAAGAAATTAAGATTAATTATGTTAGTACGTGAAGCTCTCATGTGTTAAGTGACATTTCATGTGTTTTACCAGAACTGAGTTTGACTGTACAGTTACAAAATAGACCATTTCGGTGAATTTAACTATTGTTTTAAGAGCCATTGTCATTAAAATCATACGGGATTTTTTGTTTGAGTATTAATAACTAAGTATTGAAGTTTGGAAAAGTGCGCTATCTAATTCCCAAACATTTGCTACCTAAGATTGTACATTTTTAATTCGTTATTATTATTATTGCTATATTTTAATATTAAAACCTAAGTATAAAGTATGAAAAAGTGCTCATATACCTTACTAGTTTCCAGTTCGACTACCTAACATTATTAATGTTTAATTTGTTATTATGTTTTTGTTATGTCATTTTAGTTACTTAATTATATATGTGTGTTTAAGTAACATATTATTTTGATTATTAGAACATTTTAATTCTTTATTATTATGTAAGCTTTAGGCCATAAATTGAGGCTAGTTACCAACTTGTTATGACCAGTATTACCTACTATTATTAAAAGCTTATAATTATTCAATTTAATGATTAGTAAGTGTTATAACATGTTCAGTATATTTTGATTCTTATACTTCCAGTTTAAGTAGTAACTATAAAAAAGTTACAAATAAAATTTTAAAAGAAATAATTTTCAAAACCATGGCTTTTATTTCCTAACTCTATGCTTAATATTTGTAGCTCAGTTGGTAACGAAAGCGGACCAATCAGCGATCGGTCTGATAATCTAACGGCTTTCTCAAACCAGTTCTATTGTCAATATATCACTGCCTTACAATTTCACTGTATCGGTCTAGTGAAATTATACTGTCACTGAAACTAGCCCGTTAAATTGTAAGTAATGCAAACGATTGGCAATAAATCAGTGCAATTATAATGGCACTAGTGAAATTTCAATATCACGACTTTTTTAATATCCATGCAACATATATACCAATAAATAAATAGTGACTCATTAATTTAGTCGAATTCAGTTTTCTGTCTGTCCGTCTGTCTGTTTGTCCGCGCTTCTAGCTTCTGTAATTATGAATATAAATGGATGATATTTGGTATAGTTATAGATTGTGTATAGATCTCCATTTTTGGAATCATAAAATAATAATAATTTTATATTTTAGGGGTAGCTAGCTCTCCATACATGTGAAGTGGGAATGAAAAATATTCTTTTCATTATACCCCATTGCGTGGGGTATCGTTGAATAGGTCTTTTAAAATTATTATTATTTTTAAACAATAAATTAAACGACTTCCAAAGTAAAAATGCACAAAATAGTATTAAATAAAACTTATTTTCTAAATAATTCCCCTTTTAAATTTGGCAGAAATTTTAACTACATATTTCCATACTCAACCTCCATAATTTTGAAGTCGGTACCAGCCATCTTGAACGTGTTCTATTTTAAATATTGTTTTATCAGGATGTTGTTAAAATTATTCTGAGCGAAATCGGACAATAGATTTTGGAGTACGCGTTGATAGTTACGGAACCTTCCTTAGACATGTCCTTGCATTCTCTTGGTTAGGTTATTTATACCTCGACACGGATTGTCAGCTTATTGTTGTGACTTACTTAGGCTTCTTTCCAAGAGCTCGAAAAACTAGATCCACTGCAATAGCCGGAAGCAAGTGAGATATTAAAACCTAGAAAAAATAATTTGTTAATAATAATAGGCTAGATGACTGATTTTTTTTATTACATAAATGAATGGTACTCTTAAATATGAGTAACTTTTTAGAGGAAACAGTATATCAAAAGTCAATATTTTTAAAGGTACAGCGATTTGTATACAAAATTTTACAATTCTCTTGAAAGCGCTACATACTAAAGTCGTACCTAGCTGTGACTTCACGCCTAGGTAAAAGTATATGAAGTTTAAGGCCGCAGGAACATCTCCGATATTTCTGCGTTTAAGTTCATACCATAATAAATATTTTTGTATGAAATGTAAGCAAAAAAAAAAGTAGGTTTTGTTTACTAATTTAGCAAAGAAAAAACTTCTTTGTACTTTTTAGATGTACTTATCTAATTAATAAGCTACACATAAAATATTATATTTTTAACATTTACCAAGTGGTAATGCCTCAATATTTCTGAGTATATTAATGAAACTAAATATTTTAGATGTAGTCATCTCCCCTATGAGTTTCGTGCGTTGAGCGCTATAGAACGCGAACGGTTCACATTACACACGAATCTAAATTTAATTGTTTCCGAAAAGCGCGGCTGCGCCGCTGTACGTGCACCATGGCGATGGTGGCCAACGAGATACTGGCGTTCATCCAGCACGCCATCTACACCATGGACGAGGTCAGCATCACGTAGATCTGCAAATCTTCTTTCACCAGCGAGAAGATTGCCAAGTCGCAAGCAGCAGCATATAGCATATGAGACTCTCGGCCAGAGCGCGTAAATGCCATCACGGAGGAGAGATGGCCGTGAACGAAGCGTGCAGGACATCATCTCCCTGGTGAAGCAGACGGATCCAGGCGATGTGCCGGCCATTGTGGCGAAAGATCTCCAAAAGCTGCCGGTGGTAACAATGGACGTCGACGTGTCTCAAGCCTGCTGAAGAACTTCCACAGCATGAAGGCAGAGCTGAACAACATGCGAAGTAGATTGGATGTATCGCAATCTATCATCCGTTACTTGCGTAGTCAATTATTACAGTTAAAATGTAATAATTCATTATCCTGCAACCACCGCGGCTCCGTCCCTTACGTCCCGTACGTAGCCGAACTGCGCATGCGGTGTAAAGTAACCACGACGCCATTGTACGTATCCCGCCTGCACTGTTCCATGGAGGTCGAGGATGTCGTGGACTACATCCGCAAGAAGACGTCCATCGCCTTGAGGGTCGAGCGTCTGGAGTCTCGCCACAAGGTTAAGTTCAGTTCCTTTGTAGTGAGAGTGACGCACCTTTTGTCGACCGTGTACGTCGTCAGGTGGAGGAGTTCTGGCCGACGCGTGTGGTCTACCGAAGGTTCCGGAGGAGACTCCATAACGAAGCGTGAATCACGTCGCCAACAACACGTGATAAAGTGTAGTTTTTAGGTATATAATATTAGGTCCTTACATATGAAATTGGCGTTGTCGTACTGGCCACTTTGATCTCAAATTTATTTTCTTTGGTGTTGGGTTGTTAAAAATTGAGTGTCGAATTCCTAATTCCAGTTTCCAATTATTACCGCTACTTACTCATGCATTTGTGTTTCAAAAACCGTAATTCATTTGTTTTTTTCTCTTTTGTTTTTTTTATTTGCGTCACTCGGTTTACAAAGTGGAAAACTTGAAATATCGTATTATTTTCGAGTACGAGTTCCACCGTGGCACCAGTGCTGCAGAAACGGCTCGAAGAATAAATGATGTGTATGGCGGCGGTGTCGCAAAAGAAAACACAGTGCGTTTTTAGTTCCGTTTTCGTTTTGGAAATTTTGACCTGCAGAACAAGCCCCGTGGACGGCCGGAGACCAAAGTTAATAATGAAGAATTTAAGGCTATTGTAGAAGCGGATCCATTGCAAACCACGTCCGAGTTTTAGTTTAGTTTACCAAGTGGTTTTAGTAATAAAACTGTTTTAATCGACTTGATGCAAATTGGGAAGGTGAAAAAGCTTGAAAGGTGGGTCATGAACATGTCATGAAACCTTATGAATTGAGTCATGAAACCTCATGAATTGAGTGCAGCAAACCGACAAACGTGCGTCGACTGCTGTGTTACATTACTCAACCGGCACAGTAATTAAGGGATTTTAAATCGAATCATTACCTGTGATGAAAAGTGAATCCTGTACGATAATCGAAAACGGTCATGCCAATGGTTGAACCCTGGCGAACCAGCCAAAGCCTGCCCCAAGCGAAAATTGACTCAATAAAAGTTACTTGTGAGCGTTTGGTGGACTAGTGCCGGTGTCCTTCACTACAGCTTTCTTAAATCTGGCCAGATGATTACGGCAGATGTCTATTCCCAACAAGTGCAAATCATGATGGAAAAGCTAGCTGCTAAACAACCGAGGTTGGCCATTCGCTCTAGGCCACTGCTGCTTCAGGACAACACTAGACCACACACTGCACAACAGACGGCTACCAAATTAGAGAAGCTTCAATTGGAATGTCTAATACATCCACCGTACTCCCCGGACCTTGCTCCAACAGATTACCATTTTCTTCAAAGTTTGCATAACTTCTTGCAAGGGAAAAATTAAACACCGATGGGACAGTCCAAAGCGCTTCAAAGATTTTATTGATTCCTGTCCAAATGGTTTTTTTAGTAAAGGAATCAATGAACTATCTATGAGATGACAAAAGTGCATAGATAGCAATGGTATATACTTTGATTAATTAAATATATTATGTTTAAAAAAATCAACTTTATGTTCCTCCTTTACAAAACGCCAATTTCATATGTACCGACCTAATCATAATATGTATGCTAGTTTGTAAGGTATATTTTATAATATGGACCTATGCCGCCCGACATCTCTCCGAATGCCCAATTATTTTGAATTTAAATGAAATATATATATATTAATTAGGTAAAGAATATTTACATATAACTTAAAAAGCAGCTTATTCTTAAAGTAAATAATATTGCAAGGCCTCAGTGTGTTCTCAAGGGCAACAATCGGCGACACTTGAATTCCGACAGATCGCACATCAGCCAGCGACATGCCCTGCTCTTCTCCCACACACGCGTTGTATACTGCGATGTCGTCAGTTGCTTCTAGTCTGTAACAAAAGGAAGTTAAATTATTGCGTTTCGATACTGAAATATACTGGCGGTTAGATGGTGAAAATTGTACAACCATTTTCCTTAATATCATCCACAGTAAACTGGGCCTAAAGAACGTTGCAACTAATTCATTCAAGGCTTGTCATCGCCTGGGTAGTAATGAGCCAAATAAAACACGGCCCATACTTGTCAAGTTTGCTTCCTTTGACAATAAGACTGCAGTTTGGAGAGCCAAAACAAAGCTGAAAGGTACTACCACTTTAGATAAGGAGTTCTTGACAAGGGTGCGCAGGCAGTGTATAGAAAGGCGAGGCTGCATTTTGGTTTAAGGGCATGCTAGACACAAGAATGTATAGTTGTCATCAAGACTGCTGATGGGAAGCGTCATAAGGTGCTTTCCATAGAAGAGCTGTAGCCCTTCATGAAATACCCTAAAGCAGGGATTCCCAAAGTGGTCGATATCGGTTTACTAGGGGTCGACATAAACGAAAACTGATTTTGGGGGTCGACGAGGTCTAAAAATCGACCCCTATTAAATTAACACAAGTTCTTATTTAAAACTTTCAAGATAGGTAGGTACTGTATTGTTTATGTTGTGTTACGTGTACTAAGAATAATTAATATTTTTGTAGGAATTAGCATTGTTGTAGTAATGTAACGTTTCAAGTTCGTACAAGATGAAAAACTCAGCAATTCAGTGTGGACAAGTTTGTGCAAGATAATGAGTTCGAGCGTACGTCAGGCGCGTTTTGCTTGCTCTCTATTTGACGCTTACGCAATTTAACACGAACGATCAACAAGTCCAAACGTGTTCCTGATATTTTACTATTTAATAAGCTTGCACTTAGGTTGAAAGTTCATTTGCGTTTTGAAATTCGTTGGAGCTTCAACGATAATAACTCATATAAGTACTCATTTATTTCAAGAGATTACAAAGTTATTACATAGCTAAATTAAGTGAAGTAAAGTGACTGAAAAAGAATTTACAAAATGCTGAGCTTAATAGCTAAATAGCTTAGTCTACGCGAGTTAATAGCGTAACCATACAATATCTGCAGTTTATGAAAAATTTACAGTGTAAGTACCAAACAGTTTTTATCCGGCACAGCGCATCAGCATTGCCCTACTGTGTGATAGTGATCAGTTGAGCTATTTGTAGATTGTTTACCACAGTTTGCAGTTGCCTCAGTTGTTACAATTGTAAAAAAATACTAGTTTAATTTGTTTAAGTATGTGATTGTAATTTTTTAAAAACAACATATTTTATTACACTTAAGTTGTTAAGTAGGTAGGTACCTAAACTTTGAAGTGTTCAGTTTGCTTTGGTTTTCGTTCTTATGCTGATAGGTACCTACTTACCTAATACAAATTTTCTATACCTAATTACCTACTATAGTTACTTACCTAATATAATATGTATCCAAGTTTATCAATGAGTAAGTCAGTAATACCTAACTAACATCCATTACCTGGGTGTGATCAAAATAAGATAGTGTGCAAATTTAACAGTTTATTATTGTTTATTATTTAGGTAGTTTCTTATTTTTTTTATTTGCAGTGTTACTGAGACTTTTATGATGGCGGACACGAAAAAAAATGCAGACAATACAGTTTGGACTACCTACTTGAAGTTCGGACTTATTGCATCTCCATCAAATCAACACTTTCCGATGTGTCTCATATGTGAAAAAGTATTCAGTAACGATGCCATGAAGTCTTCAAAAATGGATGACCACATCAAGAGTACATGCTGACAAAAAAGTAAGCCCTTGTCATTTTTCAAGCACTTAAAGAAAAACTAGACAAAAGGCCATCCATAAGATCGATGTTTGCGTCATCATCTATTAAAGACGATGATAGTTTACGAGCGTCCTATAATATATCTTTTCTAATAGCGAAGTCGGGGAAACCCCACAAAATTGGAGAGCAGATTATCTTACCAGCCATAGCGGAGGTTCTTAACAATGTGTTGCACAAGCCCGCACATGATATTTTAAAGAGAATACCTTTGAGCAATAACACCGTTCAGAGACGCATAGACGAGATGGGACGCGATGTGGAAAACATTTTATGCAAGTTCTTACAGACCAACAGATTCTCTCTCCAGTTGGACGAGTCTACATTACCCGGCAAAGAAGCTCTGTTATTAGGATATGTTCGATATATCAAAGATGAAAATATGTGCCAAGAACTGCTTTTTGCAGAGGAGAATCGATTTTTCAGGCCGTGGAACATTTTTTTAATGACAAAGCTATTCCATGAAAGAACATTGTTTCTGTTGCGACTGATGGTGTACCGTCTATGGTTGGTCGTCTTCGTGGTTTTATAGCTCACTTAAAGCGACAACTGCCTGATGTACCGGTCATTCACTGCGTGATTCACAGGCAGCATTTAGTAGCATAAAAGCTGAGTCCTAGATTGCATAAGTCTTTACAATATGTAATAAATGCTATCAACAAGATTCGAAGTTATTCTTTGAACTCTCGGTTATTTGCTCAGCTATGTGAGGAAAACAATGAAGTCTTTACTCGATTACTTCTGCACACTGAAGTTCGCTGGTTATCAAGAGGCTCTTGCTTAGAAAGATTTTCAGCCATTTTTGAATCTGTGTTGGAGTTTTTACAAGAAAAAGATCCGAATTTGAAAGAAAATCTGAACAATTGTAAAACAGATATTCATTACTTGACTGATATCTTTGGAATGTTCAACAAAGTTAATTTGCAGCTGCAGGGTGACGATATTAACTTGATTAAAACAAATTCAATAGTATCGATCTTCGTGGGTAAACTAATCCTTTATAAACAAAATTTAGGTAGAAAAGAATATTCGCAGTTTCCGCATTTGTCAAAATTACCAGAAATACTTCAAGATAATGACATTTTACTATATGTCACTCACTTGGATGCATTACACAAGGATCTTACGGAGAGGTTTGAGGATTTTTTAAATTTACAAGTTCCTCAATAGATAATAAATCCGTACAATACCACAGCCACAGAAGAAGCCAATGTGATAATGCAAGAAGAGTTGATTACCATCAGCACAGACGAAGAGCTTGAGCAGAAGTTCAACCAAGGCTATCAGAAGTTCTGGTTGCAACGCAACATTGAAACACAGTATCCTACATTGTGGAACATTGCTGAAAAGTACCTTATCGCTTTTCCATCATCATACCTAGTTGAAAAAAGCTTCAGTGTGGTAACAAACATTTTGACGAAACGAAGAAACCGTTTGAAAATCAACGAACGTGGAGATTTAAGGCTGCAACTCACCAATATTGAACCGCATGTAGCTAGATTGGTAGATTGCTAGATTGAGAGAGATTGAGTCACCAGGTTCATCCATCACACTGAATGTTTTAATGTCTCTTTGCAAATTAATACTTTTTTAAATATAATTTCCTACCTACTTAAGATTCTTTAAAATAATCATTATAAATTAAACTTGATATTTACTGAATTGTATGTCTTTTTGTTTTGTTAAATTTTGATGAGAAAATGTAGTCAACTTTACTCAATTAACCAAGTGCAAAGTTTTCCAGTTGGTACCTTAGTACCTACTACTAGGTATTTTGTATCAATAGGAAAAAACTAAAGATAGGCCCCCTTATTCCCCTTATTCATAAAGTTGATCTTAAAAGTATGTAATTTGGCCATGGGGGTCTGAGATAACAGTTCATTTTGGAAAAGGGGTCACTTGTCCAAAATAGTTGGGGGATCCCTGCCCTAAAGCATTCTCAGGAAAACCCTCTACAACTATATATTAATCGCCATTGTATTGTATTTTTGTTTTCTTTTTCCTTGTCTCTACTTGTTGTTATCTCATATGTACTATTCTGTTTCCCTGTGTAGTTGTGCATTATCCTTAGTTTGTTTTTATTTCTTTTATATTGTTGAAAGTTACTTTTTGTCGGTAACGAATAAATAATAGAACCCAATTTGTTTTGGTAAAAATTATGCATGAACTGACAGTTGACAAAATATGTCAAGTTGACACTTTTATTTTTATTTATTATTTTATATGACATCGGCTTATAACCATTTGCCAGTGTCAAGTTAAAAAAGCGGGAAATAGAACTTTCATTTCAATTTTCAACACCGTATTCCTATATCGTCAAGTCTCAAGTCTAGTCAAAGTCGAAATATATAGTCAGTACCGTCCATGAGTCATGTCAGTCGATTAAGTAAAGTCGTAGAAGCTTTACTGAAAGTTCCTAGGGAGTTTTAGCCGGAAACACAAAATGGCACGTTTTTAGAAGTTGTATCACTTGCCCACACTTGTGCACGTTAACGAATATTTAATGGGTAATATTCTACCAATGTTACACATTAAGAACCGAGATAACACAAATTTATGAAAACATACAAATTCCACAACGACACCCATTGAACTCTCCGGCAAAACTCATGTCAAATTTTACTTTAACACTTTACAACAGGGCGTGTTCGGATAACTACACTTATAATTTTATGACTGTATTTCTTGTCACTACGGTAATCGCATACCATCAGGCGATCATACAGCTCGTTTGCTGGTGTAAATCATAAAAACTCCGCTAACTTGATATAAAATGAAAATGATATGATATAAAAACAGTAACTTATTTATTACAAAAAAACAAAGGAAAAAAAGCATATTAAACAATTAACTAATTTAAAAATCAAATACGTACAAGTAAATAATTCAATTTTCATAGGTCACATTACTTAGCCTAGGTATCTTTAGTTTTGATATTTGCCACGAAAAGCCATGCCACCGAGCATTTTCTTTAATTTTACTCAGAGTTAGCTCCAAAGTATTTGTGTTATGGCTCTGAAGATTTGACAAATCAGTTGCAGAACCTAGTTATGCCCATTTAGGTTAAACAAATTAAAATACAAGAAAATAAACGAATTAATCGATTTCTTTTTTCATTCGATATGATTTAAACACTAACAACAACAGCTGTTCATTTGCAATAAATTGGATATACTTTGACGGATTCCACTTGTAAACAGACCGGGATAAAATAAAGTCAACTGTTTAAGTAGATTTCAGGATGAAACAATGCGTGATATTTTGCGGGGTAAGGTGGTCTCCGACTCCGCCTATTCATCTACCGGTAAATAGCAAAACTACGTACTTCCTTCGTTATCGACCTTACTAAGTAGTTTCGCTATCTCACACTAGATGACACTAAATGTAAGATTACATCTTGATAGACAGGGGCATAAAATGATGAAAAACTAACTATTGCTTTACGAGTTACGACTGAAAAGTCTTTGGGAAGTACTGCAACAAAATTTTTGAAACATTGAGTTAGTACGTATAAAGAATATATTTTGAATTCCCGTGAAAGCTTAAAAACGCCATCTATTGGCAAGTAGAATAATTTCTAATTTATCCGACGCTTAGAGAGATTCCCAGAACAATTATAATAAATTTAGTTTTTCATTACTTACACATCAAATATAATGCCCTGTGTAAGTAGCATCAGAACGCCTATTTGAGGATTTTTTACACGATAAGACACAACATTTCATAATTTTTCTCTCAGAAACTAGAAAAGTACAAAAAGCTATCGAGATCACAGAGGTGTGCACAGTACGAACGCTGACAGTACACTGATTTAGGCCACGCCAATTGTGATGACGTTGGGACCGAGTTGAAATAACAGTCCACAGTTGCTTATGCCGTCTCGTCTCTATCCATACTCTCACCTCTCTTAGCCATAGATATTCCTGATTTATGCGCTTTCTCATAAGAACAGCCACAGTTCACACCAACTATCAACGCCTAGCTTAATTACCGATATTCAAAAATAACTGGAAACATTAACTAAAATATTATGTACCAGTATTTATTTATTTACTCTTAATGCACAAAAACAGGTACCAGTCAACCTTTAGGCGTACAAAAGAAAAATTGTGCAGGTGCTAATAGTGTTATAAAATTAAAGGTAAGAGAGTAATATGAATTAATAAAATCAAGTCAATAATCTAGCTCTAAATAAAATAATATACTTTATAAATATAAATACCATACTATATAATATATAAATAAAAATATTATAATATTATATAAGATTCTGCCAATTGTGTCGCATAAAACTCATGGACTCTGCGCTTAAACGTCTGTGGTTTTGGATATCCTGATTTCTAGAGGAAGTGCATTGCAGAGAAGAATAGCTATTATAAGTTGAGATCGAAAAAGCACACAGCACCATAGTGATTTTTCGAACCTTGAAATAAGTGGCTCGTGCAGTCACTTAATTTTCCCATCATAGACCATAGGCTATCTAGTAGAAAAATAAGTGACTGGACGAGCATTGTCTTGACCGGGAGAGGTTGGAAATTTTTAATACGATAGAGGGATCGAAATATGTCAGTGACCTTATAAGAACTTCTTGTAATATAAGTTTGCCAAGTAAGAGTCGAATCGATGTGTAGGGATCGTACCTTTACTAAATTTAAAAGAGACCGATGCGTGACTAATTGGAAAACATTCAAAGTTGCTAAGAATCGTTGCAACCAGATGATACGTAATGCCAAACGCCGCAAATATTTACTAGATTGTAGCTTCTTCATCCCCTTCCAATATTTGGAAGTTCCTTGAAACCATTGGTGTAGGCAAGTCACATGATCTTGATCTGCCTAGTACTATTAGTCCTGACGATATTAATCTCCATTTCTCTACAACGATAGCACTAGATGGTCATACTAAAGTACAATCCATTAGGTATTCAAACTGCTTACCTCGTCCTAATATAGTGCCACTTCAGTTTTCTCTTGCTGCTACGGGCAAAATCGACAAGACATCAATTCTATTGTTTTGTATAGCTACGGGATGTAATGACATTAGTCGTCGTATGATTACTTCCATTGAAGTCCAACTTTTGCCTGCTATCACCCATATTATTAATCCTTTCTTAAATCATATGAATTCCCAACCTTGTGGCGCAAAGCTTTTGTACTTTCGCTTCCGAAAATCCCCAGCCCCAGTCATCCTACACATTTTCACCCTATATCCATCCTTCCCTACCTATCGATGGTTCTTGAAGATTGCGTCCATAGGCAATTATGCAGGTTTGTCTACCGAAACGATTTACTTTCTGTACTTCAATCAGGTTTCAGACCTGGACATAGTACAACAACCTTACTACTAACTACCTACCTACTAAAATACTTCGCAGTGCGTATCATCTGTATGCTGATGACCTACATCTCTATAGCCAGGCAGAACTAGAATACCTCGGCCACAATGGCCATCGAAGATGTAAATCGGGATTGCTATTAAAGATTGGTGTAATAACTTTGGACTAACCGTGAATCCCAGTGCCAGAAGTGTCAGGCCATTTTATTGGGTAGTCCTAGAGACATAAGCAAAGTGGACCTAGGAACCCTTCCACCCATTATCTATAACATCTCTGTAATTCCTTTTAGTTCAAGTGTCAAGGATCTTGGTTTACACATCGATTCAACTCTTACTTGGCAAACTTATATTACAAGAAGTTCTTTATAAGGTCACTGACATCTTCCGGTCCCTCTATCGTATTAAAAATTTCCTACCTCTCCCGGTCAAGACAATGCTCGTCCAGTCACTTATTTTTCTACTAGATAGCCTATGGTCTATGATGGGAAAATTAACTGACTGCACGAGCCACTTATTTCAAGGTTCAAAAATCACTATGGTGCTGTTTGCTTTTTCGATCTCAACTTATAATAGCTATTCTTCTCTGGAATTCTCTTTCTCTAGAAATCAGGATATCCAAAACCAGAGACGTTTAAGCGCAGAGTCCATGAGTTTTATGCGACACAATTGGCAAAATCTTATATATTATATTATTTTTATTTATATATTATATAGTATAGTATTTATATTTATAAGGTATATTATTTTATTTAGAGCTAGATTATTGACTTGATTTTTTAAATTCATATTACTCTCTTACCTTTAATTTTATAACTCTATTAGCACCTGCACAATTTTTTTTTGTACGCCTAAAGGTTGACTGGTAGAGAATGTCATATGGCATTAAGTTTACCAAAGTAAACATTATGGCATTAAGTCATTTCCTCTCCTTCCAAATTAACTGTCACATGGCCTTTACTCTAATCCGTTTTTGCATTTTCGTACCTAAATTGACATATGTGTTACGGTGTTGTCAACTATGGAAGTTCCCTCAACATCTCAAACAGTTGGATGATACTATAAGACTAACGCTCTCCAATATTTTGAACACAAATTTCGATGACCGCGCATGGACTCAGGCAACGTTTCCAGTTAGGTTCGGTGGCCTGGGTGTTCGAAAGTCCTCTGACATATCGCTTCCGGCCTTCTTGTCCTCAGTCCACGCGAACAATAGTCTTATCTCCAAAATACTACATCACCCATCCTACTCCAATACAGTTCCCTTTCTGGACGAGGCCAAGGACGCCTGGAGCGCAACTACTGCTTGTAGCGAATTGCCTGACAATACTTTTTCACAAAGGCTCTGGGACGAGCCACTCTGCAGACTAATACGGAATAATCTTCTTAATACCTCCTCCAGTCCTGTGGAGCAGGCTCGCCTGTGAGCTGCGGAGAAGTGGGAGTCGGGCCTTTGGCTACAAGCATTACCGTCACCCAATACGGGTACATTGCTGGATCGAACAGCTTTCCGGTTAGCCACTTCCCTGCGTCTTGGCACCCCCCACGTCGTCCCCCATCGCTGTGTTTGTGGCGCAAACGTGGACAGCCTCGGACACCACGGACTGTCCTGTCAACGAAGCGCCGGCCGCATCTTCCGACATCACTGCCTGAACGATCTCATCCGTCGGGCTCTTGTCACCGCCGGAGTGCCAGCTGTGCTGGAACCCTCTGGTTTGGCGCGCGACGATGGCGAGAGACCAGACGGTATGACCCTGGTCCCATGGAGAGTGGGACGGGCTCTTGTATGGGACACTACATGTGTCGATACACTTGCTCCGTCCCATGTCCAGGGCATCTCGAGTTCTGCAGGTGCGGCCACCAATCAGGCGGAAAACCTCAAGCGGCACAAATATGAAAACCTTAGTGGGGATCTCATATTTGAACCGTTTAGGGTTGAAACCCTAGGTACATGGGGTCTGGGTGCGCACAAACTTTTCTGAGAAATCTCAAAAAAACTCATTGAGGCCACCCGAGACCCCAGAGCCGGCAACTACCTGGCCCAGAGAATAAGTATCGCAATCCAGCGAGGAAACTCTTTGAGCCTTCTAGGTACTCTGCCTGGTGGGGACGACCTGGGAGATTTCTTTGTTTTGTAGCATTTTAAGTTTTGGAGTAGTTATTATTGTTTTTTAGTACTTACCTACTTGTATAGTTTGTAAATATTTTATTTCCTGTATGTATTAAGTCTACCTATGTACCTGTTTTTGTGCATTAAGAGTAAATAAATAAATACTGGTACATAATATTTTAGTTAATGTTTCCAGTTATTTTTGAATGTCGGTAATTAAGCTAGGCGTTGATAGTTGGTGTGAACTGTGGCTGTTCTTGTGAGAAAGCGCATAAACCAGGAATATATATGGCTAAGAGAGGTGAGAATATGGATAGAGACGAGACGGCATAAGCAACTGTGGACTGTTATTTCAACTCGGTCACAACGTCATCACAATTGGCGTGGCCTAAATCAGTGTACTGTCAGCGTTCGTACTGTGCACATCTCTGTGATCTCGATAGCTTTTAGTACTTTTCTAGTTTCTAAGAGGAAAATTATGTAATGTAGTGTCTTATCGTGTAAAAAATCCTCAAGTAGGCGTTCTGATGCTACTTACACAGGGCATTATATTTGATGTGTAAGTAATTAAAAAGTAAATTTATTATAATTGTTCTGGGAATCTCTCTAAGCTAACTTCCCAAAGACTTTTCAGTCGTAACTCGTAAAGCAATAGTTAGTTTTTCATCATATTATGCCCCCGTCTATCAAGATGTAAACATGCATTTAGTGTCATCTAGTGTGAGATAGCGAAACTACTTAGTAAGGTCGATAACGAAGGAAGTACGTAGTTTTGCTATTGACCGGTAGATGAGTGGGCGGAGTTGGAGACCACCTTACCCTGAAAAATATCACGCATTGTTTCATACTGAAATCTACTTACAACTCCGCCTCTCTATATTTGCTCCATGGGCGTGAGGCATTATTATTTATAAGTTTTGCATATTATATAGGTCTTAAACATAATATTTTTAAACGTATTCGCTTTAACATCAATGAGTCACTTAACAGATATGTAAAAACAATACAAAAGTATAATATGCACGTTATTATTAATTAACTTACGTTTTGGTTCCTCTCACCCATGCAGCCACCAAAGTCCCTTTTACAACTATATCAGCTGGCACGTAGTCCGATTTCGCATCTTCATCAGCATAAACAGCTCGGAGGATACCTACGAATGTTATTAAGCATTTAGCTTTTTGTCATCAGCACTGTCACTCAGAATTATAATTCTAATAACTCCCCACACCGATTTCGGTGACGGTGACCGGTTTTATTGAAACCAGACCATGGTGATCAGCCTGCATTGTCCTAACCAAACTTGAAAACATAATTTTTTGTTGTTCCAATGTGGGAATCGAACCCATGACCGGGTCGAGTCATCATAGTCGAGAGCCAAGCTCTAACCACTAGTGATTAGCACCACGGAGACTGTAACAAATTATAATTACCTAAATTACAATTAAAAGTATGAAAACGATATTATGTGCTACATTTGTATCGCTGCTCGTATTATGTGATACATTTGTATCGCTGCTCGTAATTTTAAACATTATAACAGTACAAGGTATAGCTTTGATCTACAGTCAACAATATTGTCAGTAGGAGCAAGTTTTTCTCACCTTGTCCCGCGGCGGTCAGAAGTCCCGCGGGGCCGTTGAAGTTGTCAATCCACCCCGAACAAGGCTCCGACATGCACCCTGTAACTGTACACACGCACGGTTTGACATGAGATTAGATAGTAATTAGATTTATCAATTACTAGCATTAATTGTCCGCGGCTTTGCTCGCATGTATTTAGATTTAATCATCCACTATTTTAGAATTTTAGAAAACTCTGAAATGCGATACTCACTGTTATACTATTTTTTCCGTACTCAAATCATACGTAATATCGTGCAAATATCCAACTTTGATCTCAAATATATCTCTTTGGTTAGGAATTCCAATTTCAAATTTATACCGCTATTTATTCATGCATTTATGTTGTTATGTGTATGTTTCGAAAACCGTAATTCATTTGTTGCAACAAAGTTCTTTATGGCGCGTTGCGAATTGTATTGAGGATGGACGGATTATAGGCATGACACTTTTTGCCACTCGAAATCACAATGTAATAACGACTATTAAGAATGATACAAAAAACGAGGTGATACCTTGCCAATAATGTAGAATTTTGCAATTACACATTGTGACTTACAGTCATAACGACTGTTACATATTGGGACTAGCTAGCCGGGCCTTGATGTTATTACGCTTGATGTTATTACTCAGTACGGAGCCGGACTTCGCGGCGGCAACACTGCGAGCAGCAGGGACAGGTCCCTACCTAAGGCGCGGCCAACTAGTTCCGCGAGCACTATATATGCTTAGTTCAACTATTTATTTTGTATAATATAATATAATTATTATATCTATACAGATAAACAAAATTGAAGTGTCTGTTTGTAATTTCAAATTAACAGCTTTTATTTTCACTTAATGAATTTAAAAGTATGATCGGTACTTACAATAAAATATAAATTGTTAACATTTTTCTGTCCGTCTGTTAGTCTGTGTGTTTCTTCCGGCTAATCTCTGTGTATATATGAGGACGGGAATTATAGTGAGATATGACTTGAGCCGTTGCCCATTGAAAATAATACTCAGTTAACTAACAACTGAACTATTGAACTAAATTCTAAAAGAGTGATTTCTTATTTTAATTTTGTTTTACAATTATCAACTGGTGATGTTTGAAATTACTACTAGACATGAAAACGTGATACATACTCAGTATGATTTTGATAAAAAATAAATAACAGTAAGGTGAAGTATTTAGTACCTACCTAGTTAATTCTATGTTGTATGAATAGGAATCAGATGCGTGTTAACTACAAGACAGTAGGGCGTGTTGTTAACACGCGCGTCACCTAAGCGGCGCAGCGGGTATGCACTAAAAGGGCTTCACTAAATCTACATTTAATTAGATGATTAAATTTTTGGATGGGGAATTTGGGACTACCAAACATGAATCTTTTCATCGACTAAACTAACAACACTGTTTTTGTGTCAGTGTCATCACAAGATTGCCGTGTCTTCGCGTTGCAATATCGAAAAATAACGTTGGTATTAAACAATTATTAATAAATGCAGTTTTAAAAGAATGGACATTTCTGACCTTTTCGGCTATGGTTATTTAATATTTAACTAAGCTATGCCTACCTGTGCCGCCGTTGAAATTAAAATTATCATCAAAAGGGTAGGTATTTAACCTTAAAAGGTTGACACGTTCATATTTTAATTATTGAGATCCACACTAGGCTTCCGATTTTTGCCATTGTATGCTATCCTAGAATAAAAGATCAAGTTCTTGGTGTGCTTAAATGGATCAGTGTAAGTGTAACCGATATTAGAGTTGTCATTGAATTAACTTTTCAATTTTCGTTATTATTTGATGAGAATATGTTGATCATTCATTTTGAAATGTCATAGAGTTTCCATGATTGAAACAATACTTTTGGCTTGAATAAACTATATAAAAATGCTATCAAATGAAATGTGCTGCATATTATAATTGTAATACTATGGGGTAAATCACTTCTAATTAAGAGTGGTTATTATAAAATGAAATTATGTTGTCGTTTCCGGTAATTATTTAAATTATTTTGAAATGTTATAGTAAAATATGTGATATTAATTTTATCTATATTAATGATTTATAATATTTTATTAGATATTTATTGTATTTAAATAAATTTACTTTAACATTTTGATCTCCTAGACAGGAAACTGTTTTTTAACCCTTTCAGACCAACAATTGTACACATATAATACTAAAAACGGTTGTGTTCATTCGTTCAAATAATAAACTACCGAAAACGATACTCCCAACGCCATCTGTTAGCGTTTAATGACAGTTTTTGGCAAGTTATGACCAGTAGCCGACCGAAGTTTGCATTGTGCAGGTAAGTTCATTATTTTATTTATAAAAAGTAGAAAATATTAAAGTATATGTAATGAAATATTTATAGGTCGATGTGTTATATTGTTGTCGTCATATTTTACATACATGTTGTTGGTTTTAGTTTATTTTTGTATAAATTTTCGTGATTTTTATATTTGTACACAAATGTACACATCAGGCGCATACGATGTATTTCTGTTGTTGTACATCGTAGGTATTACTAAAAGAAATTAATATAATTGTTATTGAATGGTGTAATTTTGTTGTTTTTGATGTTACAAATTGTGTTAATACTATTTTCAGATAAGAAATTACCAATATGTTTTCGCACGACGCTATTAGAGCTATTAGAGCATTAGAAGAAGGTTGCCTTTCTGATTTAGAATTATCGTCTGATGACGAAGGACCAGTTCGACCTGCGTCTGAACGGGAGCTACGATGTGTCCGAGTGGAAGCAGATGTCGTCAGCCAGAACCAACAAGAAATATTGTATCTAGGAGACCAGGAGAGACACGCCCAGAAGCTAAAATAACTCAAGACAGTTTTGGGCATTTTCCTGCACACGATGAGGGGCTTGGGACACGGTGTAAAATGATGGGATGCAAGGGTAGAACCCGAACCAAATGCATAAAATGCAAGGTTCACTTATGCCTTACTAAGGATAAGAATTGCTTCTTAGCATTTCATACATAGGATGCTATATTGATGCCTTTGATTTTAATTTTAATTTAGACTGTGATTTAAGTGCAATTTGTTAAATCTACCCAAAGAAAAAGCCATTTTTTGTTAATTTTTATAAAGAAAATACTATTATTTATATTTGTTATTTCATATTGCTTCGTATTTCCTAATAAAAAGTTGTAAAATAAATGTTTTTATCATTATAGATAAACATCCCTTAACACTAATATTTTCATTACGTTTGACGGATGTGTACACTTTGTGTACACAAAAAGAAAAAGCTGTTTTTCTTAAAAAGCTTGTAATCAGGTTTTTTTTTTCCTTAGATCTATTTACAATAGTTGCAGGCATTTTTTTCAGATCGATTAGCGAAAATAAAAAAAACAGGTCTGAAAGGGTTAACCAATCAGAAACAACCGCCATTTTGTCGATGAGAAGTAGTGGGGAAAACTAGAGGGAGAATAGGGTTCTTCTCTGGAGAGTCATTCGATATCGTGGCTGCAAAGTGAAAATGTGTGTTTAAAAGTGTATTGTGAGAAATAATATAAGTATCCGGCTATTCTCTTGTGTATTTTATTCTACACCATCCATCTTATTATGGAGAAAGTTAACAATTTTCAGAAGCGGGACGATAACATGTAAGTAATATTTCATTAAGCATTATAATTGTAATCTTTTAAAATCAGTTAAATTATTTTAAATTTTGTGAATTTAAATCTAGTTTTTAAACGATGTGATTAAAGATTTAAATAATACGATGAGTAATCCTTTAATTTTCAGTTTAAGTTATTCCATTTAAATAAAATTAAGTTTTAAAATCTATGATTCTGTGGAATATATTTCACGGTATAAATGAAACTATAACAATTGAGTCTCAGATTTTATTTCACCTTTCAAACAAAAGCAGTAAAATTTTAATAATCATCGTCATTAACCAATATGATAATACAATAAAATTGGATCTTGTACTTATTATACTTTAGAAGCTACTAGTTTTTTTTCACTTTGAACAGTTTAAGTCGGTGTAACTTTTATTATTTCAGGTCTCGATACATGGGTACAAGTCAAAGTCCAGATCGTGCGTTGAATGTGCATCATGCTGATGGTAAGCGAGAGAGATCGAGATGATGGTGCCACTGGTGTTGCACCTCAAGACGTAGCCGATCTTTTAGGCGCATTCGAAGCCCGGTATTACCATGTGCGAGGAGCATTTCACCAGTTCTTCGTGATTCAAGACATCGAGGACGTAGCCGAGACTTTTCAAGACGTGATTATCATGCAGTTTACGGCAGGTCGCCACGAAAACGGAGCAGGGTGTCACATTCATTTTCTTAAGAACGAAAACGCAGTCGACACCAGTCTCGTCGTGAATATCGACACCGGTCCTGCCGTGACGATCCAGGCGTAAACACCGATAGAACTCGTGAGTTATTTAGACAATTTGCTGACTTTATAAAGGATATGAGTAGCACTAATTTAAATTCTACAGAAAATTTTACAAATATTAATGTTATACCTGTATTTAATCCATCGACGAAAATCGTTACTGTATGACTGGACCGATAGACAAATTGAACATTATGCGCTTCCTAAATTGGCGGGAGTAACAAAGAAATGGTATGAAGGATTACAGTCGGTCTTATTTACGTGGTCTGTATGGCAGGATAAGTTGCGATCCGCATTTCCTGCCATAGAAAATTACGGTCAAATGCTGCCCGAAATTCTCAATAAAAAAGCTAAGTTTGGAGAATCATTAGAGGACTACATTTACGCAAAGGTTGCTTTAATAAATCGCTTCGACATTAGTAGTAAAAGAGCAGTAGAGACTTCACGGCATCGATGATAGATCAGTACGGACAGGCGCGGAGGCAGCTCAATATGACGACCCCGATAAATTGTTAGCTTATTTAAGGAATGTTAAAATGTATAAAGTTGAAACAATATCTAATAGGAAAACTGTCAATACTAATCCTAATCAGTACTTTGAAAAAAAGTTGTGAGTGGTAGTAAGACTTCATTGCGTCCCTATAATTGTAAGGAGGAAGGACATCCTGTATCCAAATGCCCATATTAAGAGATGTTCTAAATGTTCTGTTATAGGGCATGAGGATGAAGAATGCTTCCGTAATAAAATTCACGAAAAATCTGTAATGACTAATAATGAAAGTAATACAACTGCATTTGATAAATACGTACAAACTATATCGGTTAAAGGAATAAATCGTTAAAGATTCATTGATTTAGGAAGTGAACTAACACTTATTAAAGAAAGTGATGCAAAGGCTTTTTTTAAAAAATGGAATAAACTTGATAATCGGCCCATGGTTGGGTTTGGGGCGCTGTAGTAAATTCTCTGGAGTCATGTTTAGTAAAGAAAATCCAAAATGTACTCTACATTCTACTCTCTACTCTCGTTTTATGTATAGTTGTACCTGATAATTTTTTGAAATACCCATTATTAATCGGTCAGACATTAAGCTAACAAAATTATATTAGAATGATAAAAACTGATAAGAAACTGCAAGTTTTAGATGCTCACGATTGTCAGACAATAATGTTAAACGTTTGTAACTAAAAATAATGAATGACATTTCGTTATCTAAATTCCCGGAGATTTGGAAAAAAACCAAAATAATTCCCATTTTTAAAAAAGGCCAAAGCAATGATGTTAGTAATTATAGGCCTATTGCAATCATTTCGTGTATCCCTAAATTATTTGAGTCTCTAATTTGCCCTCTAATCACACATCAGTTAGGAAAAAATCTTTCTATCCACCAACATGGGTTTAGAAAAGGCTACTGTGTGGAAACTAATTTGGTGACCTTTAAAACTTACTTGTGTAATGAAATAGATAGTGGTCGGGAAGTAGACACAATTTATATGGATTTTTCTAGCGCCTTCGACAAGGTTTGTCATGCCCGGTTGTTAAGAAAGTTAAAAAGATATGGCATTGGAGGGTCTCTTTTAGAATGGTTTCGTTCATACCTAGCAAAAAGACTTTTATATGTTGTTGTTAATGGTTTTACGTCAGACGATTACACAGCAATTTCTGGTGTACCACAGGGCTCCCATCTTGGTCCAATACTTTTTTTAGCTTTTATAAATGATCTCTCAGATGTCATACATAATAGTGAGTTCGGTCTATTTGCTGATGATCTTAAAATATACAGAAGGGTGACCTGCGCATTGGATGCTGATCTTATTCAGCAAGATTTAAATAGGATATGTAACTGGTGCTGTGCTAATGGTATGGTTCTAAATGCGAAAAAGTCATTTCATCTCAAATTTTCACGAAAACGTGAACAAAATAATACGACCGCAACTTATGTTATAAATTCTGCCATGCTGGAACAGGTTACAGAGATTCGAGACCTGGGCGTGGTATTTGACTCCAAGCTCAATTTCAAGTCACACATAGATATGTGTGTCAAAAAAGCGTATAGAATGTTAGGATTTCTTAAAAGAAACACTACAGGATTTTCAAGTATTAAGCCTAAAATTATTCTATATAACTCATTGGTCCGTAGCCATGTGGAGTTTTCATCAGTAGTTTGGGGCTCCAGATATATTTCCCACTCCATGCGCATAGAAAGTGTCCAACGAGCATTCACGAGACATCTCGCGTTCCACTCTCCTGGTATTTCTCATCGTGCTACTTATGATTTACGCTTAAAGCACTTTAAAATGATGACACTCCACAGTCGCCGAATGATGATTAATATAATTTTCCTAAAAAAGATATTATCCGGAATTTTTGACTGCGACAACCTGCTTCGTTATATAAAATTATATGTCCCGTATCACTATCCTCGTTATCCAATTACCAAAATATTCTACACTCCTAAAAGTAAAACAAACATCCTACAATACTCTCCCTTATCTAATATCTGTACTGATTACAACCTAGCTTGCACATCTGTAAAGGACCTAGATATTTTTAATGATTCCTGTAAGAGTATAAAAAGCAAACTAACTAAATACAATATTCAAACTACTGTTTTCGGAAATTAAAACTAAATTGTAATTATTATTAGACATTCAATTCATATGGGGTTTAATTGATTTTATATAAGGAATGATATTTACTGTTCTCAATGAATGCTGTACACGCCTATAATTGGCTCACACATAAGTGCATGTTTTAGTTTAAGTATATTTTTAATGTATTTCTGTGTTTTGCTGTTGGCGAGTCTAATAAAGAAATAAAAAGAAATAAAAATAAATCTAATATTTGTAGGGCTTATTGCGGATCTGATTACGATGGCTCTATATACGTATGAAGCAGTTACAGAAATCGACCAAATCGCGAATATTTGGTTGAAGGCGTCTATACATTACAAAAAGGTGAAGGGTCTATTTTTGTTACTCCACTTTCAAGGATACCGATACGATTTAACAAAAATGAATTGATTGCTAGAGCCGATATTGTGTTAGAATCTTTTGAATTATGTCAAATTAATAGGGTGGAAAATCGCAAATACGAACCTTTTAAACTAGATCAATTAACTATAGGAGATATTCCTGATAAAGATAAATTGAAGCTTTTAAATTTAGTAAATAACTATATATTGTTTTGCTGCGAATTTAAATGAAATAGGTTGTACTGATATAGAACATATTATGATTATTAATTATAATAACGAAGAGCCTGTAGTGTATAGACCGTATATTTTATCACAGAAAAAAAGACGAGAGGTACCATAAATGGTAGATCTTTGAAGAATTAGAATCTTTGTGAAAGTGGAGTAATACGAGAAACAAAATCCCCTTATGCTAGCCCTATTATTGTAATTAAGAAAAAGACGGTTGACAAAAGATTATGCGTTGATTATGGGTTATTAAATAAGAAAACAATAAAACATTACCCTTTACCACATATGGAAGATCAGATGAATAGATTGGCTGGTAATATGTAATTAGATTTGGCTAGTGGGTATTACCAAATTCCATTAACTGAAGTGTAAACCAAAAATGGCATTTGTAACTTCCGATGGTCAGTGGGAGTTTAATAGAATGCCTTATTGCCTTGCCAATGCGCCAGCCATATTTCAAAGGACCATTGTTAATAACGCGTTAGGCACTCTAAGATTCAATATAGCCGTAGCTTACATGGACGATATTCGTGTGCCTTCAGTAACTATTAATGATGGTTTAAATAGACTAGAACAAATATTCAAAGAATTCTGCGAAGCTAAATTAACTTTAAAATTATCAAAATGTTATTTCTTTAAAATTTCTGTAGATTTTTTAGGCTTAGAAGTTACTTCTGAAGGTTAAAAGCCCGGAAAAAAGAAAATTGAAGCCGTTCAAAATTTCCCAGTACCAAAAGATGTTCATAATATAACAATTTATAGGTTTGGCTAGTTTTTTTTTAAAGTTTATAAAAAAAATTGCTGTTTTTGCTCGACTATATTGACAAAAAAAAAATTCTTGGATTTGGGGTAGTGAACAACAAGCTTTTCATGAATTAAAATCTAAATTAGTGTCACGTCCAGTTTTGGCTTTATATGATCCAAATTTTAAAACAGAATTTCATATTGATGCGAGTAAATGGAGAGTTGGTGGAATCTTATTACAAAAACAACCTAATGGTGACCTTAAGCCCGTAGCCAGAAGACCAACATTTTTCTGCTTATGAATTGGAGACTTGAGAGGTAGTAGTTTCACATGAAAATTTTAAATCATATTTAAAGGGATTGCCATTCGTAATAATGACATATTGCAATTCTATAAGAGCACCTTTTCTAAAGCGCGATATGATTCCTCGAGTTGCCCGGTGGTCGAGCATTATACAAGAAAATGACTGTGATATAGTTTACAAGTCCGGTAAGAGTATGTAGATGCGTTAAGTAGAAACCCAGTCCCCTCAGATTCCGATGAAATAGAATTTCCTTCTGTGTTAAATATTACCTGTGATTGGTTAAAAACTGTTCAGTTTAGTGATAGTGAAGTTAAGCGTATAAAATACATTTTATTAGATTTAGAGGCTAATAATGTCATATTCATAGAAATACCGACAATGGTCCGAAATGCCTGGTACCCAAAGGAGTACGTTGGCAAATCTTAAAAAATTGTCAAGATGATATCGGTCATTTCTCCTTTGATAAGACCTATGAAAAGGTTTCTTCTGATTATTGGTTCCCTAAAATGCGCAAATTTATTAAAAAAGATGTACAATCGTGTTTAGAGTGTGCTAATAGTAAGGTTACTTCTGCCTTTTCATACACTCCACCTTTTCATATACTCCATGCTGACCATTTGGGTCCACCAAATGGTTGGGTGGACCATTTAATCAAAGCAAAAACAAAAATAAATATATTTTGGTAATTATAGATGTTTTAAGTAAATTTATCTCGTAAAGCCGTTAAGAACACTAAAGCTTCGACCACAATTAAAGTTTTTAAATAATATTTAGCAACCTTCAGACAACCGGCGAGATTTATAACCGACAGATATTCGAAGTTCACTGGGAAAAAGATAAAAAACTTTATAACAGATTTAGGCAATAAACACATTATGAATGCTGTTACTACTCCACGTGCAAATGGTCAAGTGGAACGGTACAATCGTACAATTTTAGACGCCTTAACTTCCATGAATCACGACCGCGATGAATCTTTGTGGGATCAAAAGGTATTAAATGTACAATGGGGATTGAATAATACAGTCAATAAGAGTTTAGAACGTACTCCAACAAAGGTACTGTTTGGGAAAAAAATAACTGGAGTATCGGACGGCTTAGTAAAATCTGTGGTTGATGATCCTAAATAATATGATACCCATAACTTTAGAAATAATTAGAAATGAAGTAACTGAACATATTCAAAAGAATCAACATCGACAGAGAAGAATTGAATTAAAGCCGTTGTAATGTTAACTTTTTAAGTGACTTTAAGTGAAGTAACTTGGTATGGTCTAGTATTTAAACTTGAATTATTACTGTTATTGAATAATTGATTCAGATAGCTTAGTATGGTCTAGTATTTAAACTTACTGTTTGTTATTCTTATAGTCATGAGGGCGTGTCTATTAGTCACAATTGTCCAGAATTGTAATACTATTGGGTAAATCACTTCTAAATATTAAGAGTGGTTATTATAAAAAGAAATTATGTTGTCGTTTCCGGTAGTAATTATTTAAACTATTTTCAAATGTTTTAGTAAAATATGTGATATTAATTTTATCTATAATAATGATTTATAATATTTTATTAGATATTTATTGTATTTAAATAAATTTAGTTTTACATTTTAATCTCATAGATAAGAAACTGTTCTCCTATTGGTCGAATATTTTCAATCAATCAGTAACAACCGCCATTTTGTGGAGAAGTAGTGGGAAAAACTGTCTCTGGAGAGTCATTCATTCATTCGATATCGTAGCTGCAAAGTGCAAATATGTGCTTAAAAGTGTATTGTGAGAAATAATATAAGTATCCGGCTGTTAACTTGTATTTTATTGTTCACCAAGCAACTCATCATGGAGAAAGTTAACAAGATAAAGCTCGACATCTTAGTAAAACTAAAGATGCAAACGTAAGATACCGTGGATATTTTTGTTAATGTTATTATGTTGCTCATCATTTTACGTAACCAAATCCAAAATTTACGGGTTCATCAAAGCATTGAACGGTACTGGAAAATATTTGCATTTTACACGTTGTTAGTTGTAATTATAAATGTTCTACAAGTACGCGCATGATACGTCTAGTGTTTAAAGCATGCAAGCATATCATCATGATAATTATGGTAATGTAGATCCAACTTCGGTTGTTGATAGATACCCCATTAAATTATACTATGTGCGACAGGAGTGGCTAGTTAGCCGCGGCTTAAGTTATCGGTGTCTCTTAAAACAGCCAAAGTCAATCAGCGGGTGACGCACACAGAACCATGCGCTGAATCTAGAGGCAATTGCTAATCAGTGAGTTAGATCGAGTTATAAAGTTGGTAATAAATGTAGGATGGACGAGCTGTGTTCAAAAGGGTAACACGTTGAGAAATAACAAAGTAAGATTTGTTGTGGGTTGGACGTAGATGTAGGTGTAGTTAATATTCCAGTTCATAGTAAGGACAGAATGACGTGTCGGGACAGACATTACAGTATTTAAAATGAAAAAGAATTGGTTGCCAATAACACAGGCCAACGGTGAAAAAACTTTTTCAATAATTTTAGCTAATTTCTATGTAATTTGGTGTACTGATTTGGAAAAAAAAATAATGGTCGCATCTCCCACCAATTTCTCACATGTCAATATTTAGTTAAAATAAATTTTACTAAACAAAATGTATAAAAAATATTTTTTTACTATTTAAATATTTTTAAGTTGGCAATATATGTTAATGTTGGAAGGTTGGCAATAAAATCAGATATCACCAATGTTGATGGGATCAACATTGGTCTAAAAAACAATGCCCATAAGAAAAACTTTGACACCTGGCAAGAAAAACATTTTGTATAAAACTTTAGTTGACCCCAAGAAGATGCTTCTACCACCACTACACATAAAGTTGGGCTTAATGAAACAATTTGTAAAAGCTTTGCCTAAAGACGGTGATTGCTTTCAATATTTGTGTGGGAAATTTTCTCATTTATCAGAAGCTAAACTGAAAGAAGGGATATTCGTTGGGCCTGATATTCGTAAATTGATGTTCGATTCTAGCTTCGAAGCAACGATGAATAAAAAGGAAAAGGAGGCTTGGATATCATTTAAAGAAGTTGTAACTCAGTTTTTGGGTAATGTGAAAGCTCTAAACTATAAACTTATCGAAGCTAACATGATAAAAAATTTTAAAACTCTTGGTTGTCTGATGAGCCTTAAAGTCCACTTCGTGCACAACCATCTTGATTTTATTCCTGAGAACTTAGGTGATGTGAGTGAAGAGCAAGGGGAAAGGTTTCATCAGGACATAAAAGAGATGGAGAAACGAAACCAGGGACGATGGAATATCAAAATGATGGGTGATTACTGTTGGTCACTTCACAGAGAACAGCAAAACGCATCACATCTGCGAAAAAGCTATTCAAGAAACTTTACAGAGAAAAGGGAGAGGAAATACAGAAAAATATAAACATCTTATATTCACATTTTAGTAATTAAATATGAATATAAGAAATGAATATGAATATAAGAAGTATGGTAAAAGAAAATTGTAACGAAATAAAAAGAACGATTAATTTTTAATTCTTATAGATAACATTTTTCCTCTTTTTTAAAATATGTAATCGATGTCGTATTGTAAGCGAATGGTGGGTGATAAAAAAAAACTGCTACCAGATCTGGTTTCAGAATTCAAAAATACATAAGATTTAGGTAAAGTTCAAAAAGTTTTTATAAACATTTTTTTCGTTGGCCTGTGTAATTTATGAATTTACTTGGGTAAGTAGTGCCACGATCGGCCACTAGCCAGTCGCTACTGACAACAGAGCCTTTAGTCAACGAGTCAAGATGCATTCGATAATTTCGATGGCGTAGTTCGAAAACAAAATGTATGGGATTTGACGTAAGGCCACGCAAGCGACATGTCACTTAGCGATGACTTATGTCAAATCCCATACAATTTTGATTGTGAAATTCGCTGTCGAAATTATCGAAAGTATCTTGATCAAAGACCCAGGTAAACTTATCCGGCCGTCGTGTTGTGACTTTAATTTAAAACAAACTCGCCTCCTTTACTGGTTGTTGTGATGTACAACGTGCAATTATTATGTAATGTGTCAATAAAGTGCACTCACCTATGGACGGTCGGACTATTACAATTGGTAGTTTTCCCTTATGTTCGTAGACGACGTGCTCGGCCAGGTTCTTCGTGAACACATAGGAGTTAGGATATTTTCCTAGTAACCTGCAAATAAAATAAAACTTACAATATGGCGTAGTATAGCGGAAGGATAACATAGCGTATAGTTAGGATAGTGCACCCAATATCCATGTAACAGCTCGGAGGTAAATTTCAGAATTTCCAAGGTAACATGAAGTTTTGGGTCGCGTAGTTATATTTAATGAATCTATGTCATCGTGAGCTTACTACACAAAGTTCAGAACTAAAACTCTGCGTATAATAACTCTAACTTCGATGGCACCTTTTACTGGTTAGTAGATAACTAGAAAGGTATTGGAACGTCGATCCTGGCTACACAGCAGTTGCAGTGGCGGGAATTATGTATTTTGGGCTATTTGTTCATTGATAACACAATAGATATTCGAAATTGAACCGTAGAAAAATATCGCTGATGCAAAATAGCACTTACTTCGGAGTTAAAATCCGTAGAGCGTCCGGGTCCGCGTTTACCACTATGTCCTTTATCTGTCTCCAGTCTGCTGCCGGTGGATACAATTTTTCCTGGATCTCTTTCTCGTAATCGAGGTTACAAAAAGCCGTGGACACGTGTACATAGCTCTGGAATTTATTTTATAGATTAACAACTGTGAATATGAATTTTGTCCTTGACAAAAGGGTATAACATTTTAATATACGTATACTATTAACCATTGGTAAACGAAAAACGAACAGAAAAGGTTTGTTTTTGTAACCAATGTGTATGTTGTTTATATTGAGAAAATATCTAAATTAAATTTATGAGAATTGATGAATCGAAGCAAATACTTATATTTATTTAAAATATTATAATTGAATCTACTTTTATAACGGATTATATTACAACATAGATGATGAATAGCTATAAAAAAAGGTAATTTTAGTTATATCGTCTTTCAGCTGATAACTACCACAAAAGCCAACTTTTTAAGGAAGTAACAGTAGAGTGGCGATATAGCCCCGTATTAAAAAATGTTTGGGGCCAACCCGCCCGAGTGAAAAGTAATTAATTTATCATCCAAATAATTATAATATTATGTTTAATTGAAAAACAACATGCATATTTTAATATTAAGCCACAAATCAGTTATTCATAGGAAAAAAAAGTGTCAATTAGGCAAAAAGCATATCGATGATGTTTTCCAGTAGTTAAGTGCTACTGGATGGAAGGTGGCGCTTCTCCAGGTGTAATTAATGCCTTGCATCTGAGCTTTCCCTGTGTTCATACTTTATAAATAACAATGGCTATGCGATGTTCGTTTTTCGTTAATGTGGTATTTATTGGTTACTCCAGTGCATGTCTTGAGTAAAGCTCGGAGTCACTGTAGTGAGTTTTTATTAAGGCTACTATTATTTACCTCCAAATTGTGAGCGTCTTTTGCTAACTCCATCAGTCTTAATGCACCTAATACATTAATGTCGAGTGATGCTTTCAAAGATTCATCAAATCTAGAAAAAAAAATGTCGTGTAGGTACTTTTACTTTGACTTGTCACTTGAGTCTAGACTTTAAGAACTAAAGAAACTAGAGAGCCTTTTATATGTATATTATATATAAAGGGCCCTCTATTTATATTATATATTTTTATATTATATATTATAATATATTTTTATATTTATTTAAGTATATATATATATATATATATATATATATATATATATATATATATATATATATATATATATATATATATATATATATATATATATATATATATATATATATATATAATTAAGGTTTTAAATATATTTTTATAAGTTTAATTTTGTATCATAATTCTTTTAAATTTGACTATGAAATGCCATACCCAAGGTTACTATTTTTTGTGATTTTCGAATAATTGTTCCTAGATAATATAATATATTATATTGATTGTTTATCATTTAAACCAAATATGTTTAACGACTATTTAATTAGACTTTAAAAAAAAAGCCCACCCACGGTTTTGACTTTAAAAAATGCTGTAAGATTACCTACATTGTTTTATTTTATTTAAGAAAATGGGACTGAGAGTCCTTTTTATCTGACTTTCAAAAAAAGCATGCGGTTATACGTTCGGCTGTATATTAGGTCCTTACATATGAAACTCGCGTTTTGTCGTACTGGCCACTTTGATCTCAAATATATCTTCTATTGAAATAGGATATTATATTATAATAAGAAACACACAATAGATTCATATCATAAAAATATCAACCATATCAGGGGAACTTGATTCTTGCATAGGCGGCAACACTGAATGGCGTTTTGAGTTCATATAATTTAATGTTCAAATTTAGAAGTTATATGATAGATATTTACTGATGATATGTGATCCCAGTGTCCTTCTTATTTCTTGTCAAATTATTTTTACATAGTTTCTCTACGAAACTTGGCATTTTTGCCGATTAAAATTAAAACTTATCAAAATATTCGGGATGTACACCTGTCATAAAGCTTACAATATGACTAGCTCGGGTAAGCCGACCTCAGCTGAGTATTAGGTCCTTACATAATATGAAATTGGCGTTGTGTCGTACTGGCCACTTTGAATATATATCTTCTTTGGTTAGGAATTCCAATTTCAAATTTATACCGCTATTTACTCATGCATTTGTGTTTCGAAAACCGGAATTCATTTGTTTTTTCGTCTTTTGGTTTTTTCTTTGCGTCACTCTGTTTACAAAATGGAAAACTTGAAAAATCGTATTATTTTCGAGTAACTACGAGTTCCACCGTGGCACCAGTGCTGCAGAAATTATAAACAGTATATGGCGGGAGTGTCGCAAAAGAAAACACAGTGCGTTTTTAGTACCAACATTTTCGTTCTGGAAATTTCGACCTGCAGAACAAGCCTCGTGGACGGCCGGAGACCAAAGTTGATAATGAAGAATTGAAGGCTATTGTGGAAGCGAATCCATCGCAATTCGCAAACCATGTCCGAGATATCTGCAGGCGGTGTTAGTGATAAAACTGTTTTAATCTACATTAGGCAAATTGGGAAGGTGAAAAAGCTTGAAAGGTGGGTACCTCATGAATTAAGTGCAGCAAACCAATAAACGCGCGTCGACTGCTGCGTTACATTCCTCAACCGGCACAATAATGAAGGGATTTTAAATCGAATCATTACCTGTGATGAAAAGTGAATCCTGGCAAACCAGCCAAAGCCTGCCCCAAGCGAAAATGGACTCAAAAAAAGTTACTTGTGAGCGTTTGATGGACTAGTGCCGGTGTCGTTCACTACAGCTTTCTTAAATCTGCCCAGACGATTACGGCAGATGTCTATTGCCAGCAACTGCAAATCATGATGGAAAAGCTAGCTGCTAAACAACTGAGGTTGGTCATTCGCTCTAGGCCACTGGTGCTTCAGGACAACGGTAAACTGCACACTGCACAACACACGGCTACCAAATTAGAGGAGCTTCAATTGGAATGTCATCCACCGTACTCCCCGGACCTTGCGCCAACAGATTCCCATTTTTTTTTTTAAATTTGGATAACTTCTTGCAAGGGAAAAAATTCAACTCCAATGGGGCAGTCCAAATAGCCTTCAAACATTTTATTGATTTCTGTCCGAATGGTTTTTTTAGTAAAAAAATCACTTGACAAGCGATATTATTGTCATATTGATACGCGTCTTTTTGTGGTTTTAATTCAAGGAAATATTCTGTTCAAAACTATAAATGAATTATGAAAAGAGATAATTACTTTTTTGGATGTTTGGATTTTTTAAATCACGATCTATATCTTCATAAAGCACATCGCCACCTACCTCTTCATTGTGAACTATTTTAGTTTACTTAAGAGAAATAATGGCCGCTTGTCAAGTGACACCACCCCGCCCTGCCCCGCAAACCTTACTCACCCGTTACTAGGTAGCCCCCATGTTTAACTTTTACTGCTCGGGTTATTTCTTATTTCTTACACTATTTTATACTGATAGTGAAAAATCTCCCCCCTCACTAAATACTTGGAATCTTGCCTTAGTTTTCGTTTATTAATAATGTGGCTTAGGTTTAATTTAACACTAGCTACCCCGACACACGTTGTTCTGGCTAAACTATGAACCGCAACTTTTCCAAAATTTCTCGGCGTTTAAACCTTCCCTGAACTTCCACAATTATTTCAAGGCCAAAATTATCCAAATAGGTCCAGCCGTTCTCTTAGCGAGACACAGGTTTTAGAAACAAACATAAAAGAAGACTATAATCTACATTAGGTAATCAACTAATCACGCATCGCGACGCAAACTGAGACAACGACATCTACATACCGAACGGTCGCAGCGCTGTGAATTATGATATTAGTATTTTCTAACACTAAAGCTCGATCGTTTTCCGACAAACCTGGAATAGTAGAAATATCATAAGTAACATTTATTAAAATGTTATTTTAAATAATTTAAATAATTTTCATTGTATTAAAAATGTAATTTACGTAATAATAGCGTGCGCAGGTAGCGTTTACCTTATTTAGAAATCTAGATGTAAATTTTGATTGGAAATTCAATTGTTTAGGATTGTCTTACATACCTAGACGCTGTTCGATCATATTTCCAGGCACGACCGTCACTTTGGATTGAAATATTCCCCTTCTTTCATTCCTGAGCCGATCGAAGCACTGAAGATTTTTTGAAAACTTTTTAGTTTTCCAGTTCATGCTACATACGGCAGTATAGACAATATATTATAATAATATAATTATTACTTACGGAGCTTTTGTACAGTTCTGCGATTCGTTTTTCCGGAGAAATTCCTTTCTTATCTCTCACAAAGACGTAGATTTGTTTCAAATCTGGACATGAGTAAAGAAGCTTTTCTATTAGCAACTTTCCTAAAAAACCTGAAAAACATAAGTGTGCTTTTATCATAATAATTCAAGGGTGTATGATGCGTAGGTATTTAAGAAAATTAATCCGATTTCTAAAAACGGATCATTTTTATGCTTTGGTTGAATTTAAAGTAATAAGTAATTTTTACTATTTAATTAACAATTTCAAGCCTAAAATATTACGAAACGCTCACTTGTTAGTGGTTACCTCCCTGAAATAATATAATTAAATAAGACTTATTATATATTTTTTATTATTTATTCACCTGTGCCGCCGGTGATGAAGATTGTCTTCCCTCTGTAGTACTCGACAATTGTGGGCCCACCACTTAGATCTTGTTCTTCAGAGAACTTCATTTTTTCTAAGTTATATAATAGTTTAAAAAAACTAAAAAAACACGCTTAGAAATTTTTTATCGGGTTATTGCATTGTAATCGGCCCTTAAGACGTGTGCAAAGTTTCAAGTTGATCAGACGTCTAGAAACCGGTGAAAATTAGGCTCAAAGATTCCGTTACATACAGATACATACAACCCGAGCTATCAAAAGCGTGTTAAAATTATAAGAGGATAACAATAATAATCATAGCTCCCCACACTGATTTCGCGTAACCCAGTGGGACGGATAACCGACATGACTGGCGAGAGATCAGGCGCAGGTCCGACTTTTAACATGCCCATCCGACGCATGGATCATTTTTCTTGTTAGACAATCAGGTGATCAGCCTGCATTGTCCTAACTAAACTTGGAAACAATATTTTTTGTTGTTCCTATGCGAGAATCGAACCTTCGACCTCCGAGTCGAGAGCCAAGCTCTAAACCACTGGACCACGGACCAAGAGGATAACAATATTCAGTTCAGAGTTCACCTACTTCTTTACCCGACTGCGCGACTGAAACTGGTAATGTGTTCAATTCTATTAATCAGCCTATGTATGTATGTATGTGGGCTTGTACTTTTGTGGCACTACGACTGTGCGATTTTGGACGCCATATTGTGAAAAAGAAAAAAATTAAAATCGACGAACCATGTCAAGTGGGTTATCGTTGAATAGTAATTTAATAATAATATTTAGGTTTCTCACATCGTTTTTCAATCAATATTACCGTTTAGGATCTATTACGATTTAAATGTGGTAAGTAACTTACGTAAAGTACTTTTAGGCGTTTAGACAGAACTTATATTGACAGCACCGTGTCAATAAAAGTTCTGTCTAAACGCCTATGCTGACTGAAGAGAGTCTTGAGGTAAAAGAAAAACAAACAACAAGTGTAAAATAAAATAAAATAAAAACCTGACTGCGTAAAAACTAAAAAGAAAACAATAAAGTCTAATAGTCGACACTTTTGTTGTTGAAGTCGTTACGTTCCTCGTTACGTTAAAATAAAGTTTGTATGTGTATGTCAATCACGAAACTATTTAAATGGTAGGTATAGTTATTCAATAATATACGATAGATTAAAGAAATATGACCAGATAGACAGCTACATAGTGAACTGTAGGTATATTAGATTGCACTTCTACAAGTGTGACGTGTCTACAATGAGGGTGTTTGATATTTTTTCTGATCCAACACACACAAAGCGTCATCTGATGGCGTAAGTGGTATCAAAAACGGTCAATAAAAATTTTCGATTATTATATAAGAATATTACATACAAACAATATGAAACAAAAATGTGGTTATCTATAATTGTGCTGCGTGTATGAAAAATAATAGAATAAATAAAAATATCACGTGTTTTACCTATCCTGAAGATAATAAGAGGTAAGTAAATATTATTTCATTTTCTAGGAGATGTCTTGCTTTATTATGAGAGCGTCCATGACGTCCATGACAACTGGACCCCCTCTGAATCACACGCGTGATCGTTCAGGTTCGATGCCGGGTTGTGGTTTATACTTTTTACCAATTAGACTTTCTCAATAACCGTATACTGACGCTGGACTTTTTAATTTTGTTTAATTTACCCTCATATTCTGGCATTTCTAACTATATGGGATAGAAACTTGTAAGTTTCCATGTTGATGGATCATACTAAAAACTCTTTAGAAAAATTATTTTGGGCTAAATTGGACAATACTTTTATAGTAATTCAAAGAAAATCTAGTGCGCTTTGGTAGTTACGGAACCCTCCATAGACATGTTCTTGGTTAGGTAAGCTTATTATTTATTTAATTATTAATGAATATTTTATGAGGACACACAACACTTTACTAGCGGAAAACCATGCTAGCTTAAATATTTTATTATACAATTACTGTTTATTTAAAATAATTTACGTAGACATCCGTGTAATGAATAATAAATTTTGAAGAATCATCATTGCCCCATTCAATAATGTAAGTAAGAAACAATTTCTGAAAAGTAATGGTATACGAAAAAAGAGATAACAGCTCATTTTTAGCATTATATTATTCTCCCATACATTTCTTTAAAATATGAGGCAGTTTTATATAAGACTTTCCTAAAATTTCACTTTTTTTATTCCCTTATTTTTATCTCCCTTACGTCTTAAAAATTAATTCCTTACTAGCAAAACTATGAAATGGTGCAATAAATGTAGGATGATTTCTTTTACATTTTTTTTTTAAATTTGAACCTTCGATAACTTTTTTTCCTATGGATTTTTCGACATAGATTTAAAATTACCAAAATTTCAAGCCTTTCATTTGATATATATCTTGTAGTGCTACAAGGGAGGGGACGTTTTGTCCCTTCTTCTTTAGTTTTACTTAACACCAATTTGATAAATTATTATTTATATCAAATGAAAGGCTTGAAATTTTGGTAATTTTAAATCTATGTCGAAAAATCCATGGGAAAAAAAGTTATCGAAGGTTCAAATTTAAAAAAAAATGTAAAAGAAATCTCTTTTTTCGTATACCATTACTTTTCAGAAATTGTTTCTTACTTACATTATCGAATGGGGCAATGATGATTTTTTCAAAATCAACGGGTTCAAACCCTAAAAGACTATGCACATTAAAAGAAAAAGGTTCGGTTCAAAGGTATCAACTGAGGCGAGCGGAGCCAACGCGAGATTGCTTATAAAAGCAGTTAAATTTTGAGAAAATTCTATGTTGCCTGTGCCTGAAGAAAAAAACTGTAAAAATTTTAGCTACCTACTAGCACAAGACAAAAGTACGAAGCGTTCGTTAATTGTTTTTAATTTAATTATCGGGTAAAAAAGGAAAAGTTGAGAATATTAGTAGCGCCCAAAACTACTTTAATGCTTACAATTTTAATGTCACTTATTCCCGTGCACTAAAAAATAATTATAACAATAACACATTATATACCTTATAGAGAATGGTGAAATTATTACACCAGAATATATTATAAATAAACAATTGGCAAAATAATATAACACTGTACTGTACAATTACGAAATATTTTTATTAGACTGGTGGCTTACCTTTTTGTACAATTGGATATCTTATAAATATATATTTATATTCACTTTTATATATGCACGCATAAAAAACGTAATCGTATGTAAATAATATCACATTCTTGTTATATAATTCTTAGTCTAAGCGCTTGGAGCTTTTTATTATTAAACAAAGCAAAATTGCACGAAGAGTATGAAATAAATATTATTGTCTAAATAATTCCCCTTTTGAATTCGGCTAAAACTTTTACCATTTCTCTAATCTTGAATCTAATAATATATTGTTTGGGCTGGTGCCGACTTCAAAATTATTAAGATTGTGTAGAGAAATAGTAACAATTTTAGTTGAATTTAAAAGGGGAATTATTTGGACGATAAGATTTTTTTTGTGTACTTTTGTTTCGGAAGTCGGTTTAATTTTTTGTTTGAAAATAATATTTTTTCCATTTTTAGTCATATTTGTTATATGATTATTAACACATCTTAAGAACTTTTAAAATATACTTTCGAATGTATAATTGAATACGCGCCAAGCTTCCATTAGGTATTGTATATAATATGACGATGATGATGATTACTGTAAGTTATATAATGGCATATGCTTGCAGTTCTTTAAACAATGTCGAAATTTGCGTATCTTTAAAGATCCTTCTTACGCTTGAGTGGTGATAATAATAATACAGCAACAATTGTGATATTCTCCTTTATTGGTGGATTTTGGTTTATATGAGAGAGATGCTTAACACAGATACGTCTACACTATATTGGCTAACTAAAATAAACTAACTATAGGTTGTGCTTGCAACATCTGTCACTAAGACATTGATATTTCTACTTTTTATTACTACTATATTATGCAACAATAATGTATGCAAATAATTAAACATTATAATATACTCCAACGGCCAACAGTTATGAAAAATAAGACAAAAAAAACATACAAAGTCCACTTATTAACTGCTGTGGAGGACACGCCTAGATTATCTAGGTCTACAGGAAGGAATCGAAATAAAGGGAATGTTAATGTCAAAGGAATTAAAAGGATACTGGGAAAGTCGGTGAAAAATAGTAGGGTGCATGCGGTCAGGCGCCGGAGTGTGGCAGTTGGACCCCAAAAGGATGTGATTTTGGGTCAGTGCCTCTTCGTCTTCTGGTCTCACGGCCACATGGGAGAGGCCGCGAGTTCACGATGTTCTCGACCTCCACCAAGAGGGTGTGGATGGTCTTGTCGCTGGGATGCTTCTCGTGCAGCGTGACCTTCGTGACGTAGGCCTTCTTTGACACTCCGCACCTGTTGTTACCAGGCGCCGCCCATGAAGGGAGCGGCGGGGGGAATGAACCATCAGTTAATGCGGCGGGCGTTGACCTCGCTCTCGAACTCTTGCCAGGATTCCTTCAGCTCCTTCTCCGCCACCTTGAAGCACGTCGCGTTGTCTGTCCACAGTTCTGTTGGCTGCCCTCGCCTCGCGATGAACCTTCTCAGTGCGGCTATGGCTGAGCCCGCGCTGAGCGATGTTACCACCGCCAGATGAATGGAACGCATGGTAAGGCAGGTGAAGAGAACCTTCCACTTTTCCTTATAGCGTCAGACCGTCACCTCGAGCGGCCCGAAGTAGTCGAACCTGGTGAAGGAGAATGGGCGCGAATTATTTAGCTTTTAAAAGTCATTACATGCAGGTAAATATTAGTATAAAGTACAATAAAATGTATGAATAGAATATTTATATAATATTGTTATTAATTTAGAATCTTTATTAATTTGAATGAATCTTATCAATGTTTGCTTGCTATCTATACCTATATATTATTTTAGAATTAAATTTGGTCCACTGAATGATGTTCTATAAATAAATTTTTATAAGTAAAAATTCATTTTATCTATAATCCTTACATAAATGTATAATTAATGTGATATAAATTAGTAGCATTAATAATCGTCAATTCATTTTATCTATAATCGTCACATAAATGTATAATTAATGTGATATAAATTAGTAGCATTAATAATCGTCAATTCATTTTATCTATAATCGTCACATAAATGTATAATTAATGTGATATCAATTAGTAGCATTAATAATCGTCAATTCATTTTATCTATAATCGTCACATAAATGTATAATGAATGTGATATCAATTAGTAGCATTAATAGTCGTCATCGCTTAGACTATGTTGTCAACCTTGTAATATTTAAATAAACTATTGTTTATTTTAAGTATGCTGAACCTAGTAAAGTTTTTACCGTTCGCTAGTTTTGCATATTACAAAATACAAACCAGGGCCGTTTTTACCTGGGGGTGCAAGAGGTGCGGTGAACCAGGCGCGGAGCGCCCGGGGGCGCCTGTCGAGCGCTGAATTTTTGAATATTTTTTGAACTTAACGCCATTGCACAGTTTAAAAAAAAACAGCAAAAAAAAATTGTCATCAACAATAATATATTTTTACTTTTATTACGCTTTCGGCGCTTGTCATGTAACCGTATTACTACACTAGGTACACAAATAACAATTTTATTTAATACAACACGCGCGCGGCATATTCTTTAATACATTGAGAGTGTACATGTATGTACGTTTGACACGTTGCCGCCTGGTCACCCGCACTTAATGCAAAATGATCTCAAAGTCAATAGAGTATATGTATAAGTTAATTTGAAATGGGCCCGTGGCGCGGCACCTGTGCGTCTGTCATAGGCGAGTAATTGCACCCTTTGACATTGCCGCCCGGTCGCCCGGGCTTGAAGTGAAATGATCTCTAAGTTAATAAAGTGTTAGTTCATTCATTTGAAATGGGCGCGAGGCGCGGTACCTGTACGTCTGTTGTGTCCTTTGATATAGCCGGCCGGGCGCTCGCACTTAAAGAGAAATGATCTCCAAATCACTACAATTAGGTGTAAGTTTATTTGAACTTACAGCGCGGCGCGCGGCGCCTATGTAAGTGTCGGTCAGTGATTGATCTGATTTCTTCTTTTAAAGCAATTGAATTCGTTAGCTCATTTCATTTGCGACAACCGGCGAATTAGCACGGAAGTCTTCAAAGAAAAAATATATTAAAGGTAAGTCAATTTTATTTTTAAGTATTAGTGTTAGAACTTGGAGTCTGATACATTACAATCATTATCATCACATCCAATGACGTCTTCACCATTAGGGCACACGGAGCATGTGCCCCTATTCTCAGGGGGCCTCGACGGACCGATAATGTCAAACAGTCGGAGTCATGACTGTTTTGTTTATTTGTTTAATAATAATTGCAAAAATAAAAATTTAAGAATCAGCAACATTAAGATGTTGCTGATTGATAAAAAAACTACTTACTAATTTAGAATAAAGAAAGAAAAAATTAATACTAAATTTAAATTTGATTTCATTGTAGATGGCCGAATTAGGGGATAAAAAGGGTGCTCAAAATAGAAAAAGGAAACTGGAGAAAGAAGAAAAAATTAAAAAGCCAACTTCTCCGATTGACTCTTTCTTTCGGCCTGGTAAGTTCAGTCAGTTGGTACCATAAATAAAACATGAAGTGGCATAAATTAGTGACAGAATTCGCTGGTGTATCCTGCCTTGGTTCTAACTTCGATCCCTACGTTTCTACCTATTTATTATTATTACAGTTCTTATTATTTTTTGTATAAGTTACCTGTAACTGTATACCTAATGAGTCTTAAATAAAGTAGGTTTTTATGATTATGACAATATCTAATTAATTGTTTTTTGCGGATTGCGCACCGGAAGGCGCAATCGTTAGTAACTAACACTCACTCTTCTGCCAAAGGTCTCGGGTTCGAATCCCGGCCGGTGCAATATTTGTTTAAATACATACCTTCTCAGTCACAGACCTTGTGTTAAATTTTTGTATTGTGTGATATGTTCAACGCGCGTTCCAATCGTGGAGATTATGGCAATAAATAAACTCATAGTTTTGGACTATGGGGTTATTTATTGCCTTTAGCTCATGTCTAACAGTGGAATGGACTGTCTGTACTTATATCTGTGGCTTGTGTGTTTGTCATTTGTTTTTGGGGAACATGAATAATGTTTTTTCATGAAATAGCCGCAGGCGAGATCCACCAATCGCAACTAAAGTAATTTAATTTTTTACAGTCGCGTTATAGTCTATGTTTGCGCATAGAGCGTGCGTAAGCGCCTCTGCAATTCCACACTGAGCGCGCTCGCCCGGACTAACGGATTAGACTATGCCCGATTGCCCTTAACTTTAAGGCGCTGTTTTAAGAGCGTAGTCGGTCTGCGCGGGAATTAAGAAATAAGTATTTGAAGAAAGTATTGCCGTCGCGCTACGCCCGAGCAACCGAGGTATCAATATGTGAGTGAATAGTCCGTATTTGTGTGCGTAGCCCAGTAAGTACCGCGCACCAAGCGCCCGCCCGCCCCTCTTCCGCGTGCCCATCCCGCACCATTCAAGCTACGTTCGTTCGTCTCCACAGTTCGTCTCTCAGTCGGATTGAAGATATCGGCGTTTGCAGTGTTTCGTAATATTGTGCTACTTTTTTACTCGTTTATTATTGTGTTAGACATTTGCTATTGTTTACGGACTTGATTCTTTGTTTGCTTTACTGTTTTGACTCGGCTTGTGGATCGGATTTGAATACCTATTTGTTTCAACGACTGGAGTAAATCGTGAGTATTTAATCAACTGTTACACCTTTAAATCGACAAAAGAAATTCTATTGATTTTCGTTTGACAAAATGTCAATTTACAAATGTTATAATCACACCATAATAAATTTTGTTTCAGGTAAACCTTTTTTTGTTAATAATGGGTCGAAGAAAAGGGAATAAAACGCGCCTATACTTGATTGCTAAGAGAAAAAAACATCATTTACGTATAAAACGGAAGATTCATTTCGCACCGTGTACAGTACCATCCAAGTAATTAAATTTCATATCTATTATGGTTAAAGAGGCTAGAGGTGGTCATTTTTGAATGGCACGGCTGGATTCTTCTCCAGATGGACATTGTCATAAGGCGATAACAATATGAAAGCAGCAATAACAATGCCTAGTATCTTTGTTACGCACGTGTTTTACAACTTTGTTTATCCCATGTCATCGGATGAAATAACACCTATTACTGACGCTCGTAATTTGCACTTATGTCAAATTACAATATGCATTTATATATTGCCTATCTCTATTGCAATCAAATATTATAAAACATGTACATGTACATAATATATATACATGAAATTCACCTTCCGATTGGTGTTGCCATCGCTGATAGGGCTTTTACTTGTATTATAAATTTTTACTTGTTTTAAAGTATAATCGTACTCAAAATTATATTACCACTAAACCAAAAATAATGCATTTGTTGTATATACAGCGATGAAGACAAAGAAAATTTTTCAACATCAAATACAACTTCCAAAGAGAGAAATACAACTTCCAGAGAGAGTCGAGAACCGTTTGAAGAAAACGCAAGTTCCTCATCGTCGACCACTACACTCGATGACTTGCATTTAGTTTAGCTGCACATTTGCCGATTTAAATTTCGTTAAAGAGCAACGAAATGGTTTTATAAGCAAATTTGTATTTGAATGTTAAATATTTAAAATAATTGAAACAGTGCACTGTAAAGACCCAAATGTGAAATTAAATGCAAATAATGCGATTGTAGAAGGAATTCTCTGTTCAGGAAATGGATATGCACAGTTAGACGAACTTTGCAGCGTGCTTAATATGCCAAATATGAATAAATTAACCTATACGAAAATTTAACAATCTATAATACCAATAATTGAAGAATGTGCCATAGACGAGATGATCGCCGCTGGGCAAGAAGGAAAAAGGCTTGCCATTTTAAATGGCCAAGTAGACAAAGATGGCTGGCCCTTAATAACAGTAGTTGCAGATGGCTCTTGGGCAAAACGATATTACAAAAGTGGATTTAGCTCTGCGTCTGGTGCTGGATGAATTGTTGATGAATGACTGCGGACTAAAAAGGTTTTGTTTCTTGGCGTTCGCAACACATACTGTTGTGTATGTACGAGAAGTCAAAAGTTGAATGTAGATGTAGCTGAACACGGATGTTTAAAAAATTGGCATGACAGTGCTAATGCGATGGAAGCAGACATAATTTCAGAAGGTTTTGCAAAAAGTATAGATATGCATGGAGTCAAATATAACAAACTCGTTGGAGATGGTGATTCTAGCATAACGAAGAAGTTTATATTAAACAAACCCTACGGTCCTGATTTTATTGTAACAAAAATCGAATGTAAAAATCATTTACTGCGAAATTTCTGCAACAAATTAAAAGCTTTAGGTAAAAAAACAAATAACCGCAAAGGCTTTGTACCAGTGCAGCTTCGAAAAAAGGTGGAAGAAAATGTTTTGCGTTTGAGAAAAGCGATAGTTGGAGCAGTAAATCACAGAAAATCTGAAGCTATTAATCCCAATGAAAATCTAAAAAATTTAAAAAAAGATATAAAAAATGCACCTAACCATGTCTTTGGAGACCAGAGTAATTTCTGCGCTTACTTTTGTAATCCCGAAAAATACAAAAACGACACAAATTTTGTTGCTGATCTTCAGACTAGCGGATTACGGACTGACATTCAGCATTACACATTGAGTTTAGCATCAAATACAGAAAGTCTCATACTCGATGTAACAAACAATACAGTGCAACAATTTAACAATGTAATTGCAAAATTTATTGGAGGTAAACGAGTCAATTACACGACCAGAGGTTCCTACCAAGCACGATGCTTTGGTGCGGTTCTGTCATGGAACAGCGACACCGCAATACATTCACGCCTGTAAAAAAAAATACAGGGTTGCAGCCCTGGCAAATAGACAAAGAAATTCATTGAAAGAAAAAGGCGATCAAAAGAGTATAATGAAAAATGCCGAAAGAGAAAACTTTCTTTCGTCAACGATAGATCAAGTAAAAAACGAAAAGTTACTGGACCTGATGAAAATTATGATCGACTAGAATTAGAGCCCGATATGCCATCAGTAATATTTGAGGAAAAGAAAAAAACATTTATTTCAGAGCTAGAATTATCAAAAAAGAGAGCTGAAGAACTTGAAGACGCCAAACGAACAATATTTCCACGAATGCCTTCTCCCTGAATTAATTGACGGTCGGATACTACGAAATTTACCTGTAAGAGAAAGGATGGGAAATGACAAAAGAATAAATGTACATATCAATTATTACGAGTATATAACTTTTGTTTTATTTTAAATACCCACAAGCATCTCTTCTGCCACATAAATATTAAGAACAAGCAAAAGAGCGCGGCTCCTCTCGCGTAAACACATTATCCCGCGGGAACACTACTTTTTCGGGATAAAAAATATCCTTTGTCCTTTCCCGGGAACCAAATGTTCATACCAAATTTCATAAAAATCTGTTTAGCGGTGAAAGCGTTAAGAGGTAACAGACAGACAGACCGACACACTTTCGCATTTATAATATTAGTATAGAAGTATAGATTTACTTGATAAGAGGAGTCATTATTTTTATAAACTCCATAGTCAAAGCTGGCAAGCCAAGTATGCAGAATTATTACATCAAGCAGTAAAGTGCGAACATGAGTTACGTATTCTTTGGTTATGGTTTGTATTTTTTCAAGAGACAGTTCGGTAAAGTTAATTTTAATTAATACTATATAAAAACTTTTACTATATAAGGCCTTTTCATCCGTTAATGGATGATTTATACAGTATTCTCCGAGCGAAGTAACCACTCTTGAAATACTGTAGTGCCTGGGACAGTCGGTTTTTAAATGTCGTATGGTTGCCCAAGCACATACGGCATACTCACAACATACACATTTCGTTATCTCTTGAAAAAATACAAAATGAGCATCTAATTTCACTGTTCTGTGCTGCTTATAAATCAGTATAGGATAAACGTCGATATCGACATCACTATTATATCGATAAAATCTTCGACAGTTATTACTTCCTTAATTGTGTACGTATTGGTTTAACCCTCCCTCACCTCTGGTCTTCCCCCCCAGAGTGCGATAGGGACAACTGCAGCTCAAAACGAATACACCTACAAAAACCATGACAGATCGACGTTTCGTATTACCCTGTTTTCTCCTCGACAACTAAGCCGATTAAATTATTTTTGGTATCAAAATTTAAACGAAGAATAGGTCTATGCTCCTATCATTTGTTTTTATCATTGAAACTTTTCAAGCTTGTTTGGTAGTCGTAGTTTTTTTAGGTTTTTGGAAAGTCATATTTATTTTTGTAATATTTTTTTGGAGATAAATAAAAGACAGGGGCATGCCTTCCATAGACCTAGATTTTTATAAACATAAACGATAACTCTAGAGGCATTATTCAGGAAGGGAATAGGGGAATACATTTGTATGGAAAAAATGCCGCCCGTCTACGCTCTTAATGTCCTAAAATATTATCGCGGTCCTGATACCATACTTCGTTACACAAATTGTTAACTATCTTACGTTTTTTTAGGTACATCTTCGTCAACATCCACCCGACAGTTAGAAGAGACAGTCAACTTGGAAGAGAAAACTTCTACGAGTATTTCACAAGTTCCAGCTCATACTAGTACCAGTACCTCGCCTGGCTCGCTTACTCCAAGTGAACCAATTCCAATTGTTAACCAACCAGCAACAGAACCAGATATACGATTTTATGAAAATGTCGCGAATGATCCTGCTTTCTGGCCGCAAGTAATACCCAAAAATTTAAGTTTATTTTTAACAGAACATGGACCGATTCAGATAAAAAAAAAACAACTATCCTTCAGATAGTAACATGAGGTCGTTTTCAGATACATATTTCACTGTAAGCTTTTTAATAATAATGTCACTGCATTTAATGCTTCCACTGGTTACAAAGACTGGGGGCATTTGTCGAGAAATATAGAACGACATGAAAAAAGTTCAGGGCACTTTTGTTCTTTAAAAACATATTTGGATCTAAAAAATGACTTATTGAAAGGTCAAACAGTAGACTCGGTAAATCAAACTGAAACAGACCGCGAAAGAAAGAGGTGGACGGCAGTTTTGGAATGGATAATCGAAATTATAACATTTTTGGCAGGTCAAAATATAGCATTTAGGGGCACCCGAGAAGTTGTATGACCCAAATAATGGTAATTTTTAAAGTTGTTGGAGAGTATCTCTAATTTTGATAGTACACTATCTGAACACATTGCTCGAATTCAAAGAGCTCAGCATCGCATGTCACATTATCTTGGTCATAACATTCAAAATGAACTTATTAGTATAATTGCTGAAAAAATTAAAACGACTATAATTAGTCTTCTGAAGCAATGTAAATACTACTCTGTAATTCTAGATTGCACACCTGATATTTCACACCAGGAACAACTTACTGTTATTGTGAGGTTTATTTATTTAAATCCATCGACAAAACGCGCTGAGGTACGAGAACATTTTTTGGGTTTTTTTACCTGTTACCGATACTACCGGACAAGGGTTGTCGACATATTTGTTAGATTTCTTAAAATCATATGACATTGAATTAGATGATTTGCGAGGCCAAGGATATGATAATGGGGCCAATATGAGGGGGAAAAATATAGGCCTCCAAAAAAAAATTGGACATGAATCCTCGTGCTTTTTACGCTGCCGTGTGCTGCTCACTCCCTTAATTTAGTAGTAAATGATGCCGCTAAAAGCTCATTGGAAATTACAAACTTTTTCTGTATTGTCCAAGAAATCTATGCATATTTTTCAGCATCCACATCACGCTCTCCTAGAGCACTCCGTTTTAACATGGATAAAATTTACGATGCATTATACTATATTTTTACAAATAACAAGTATGACAGCGACAAAAAAAACATAGCGAATTCATTAATAGCCAAATTAAAGTCTTATAGATTTATATGTTCAGTAGTTATATGTTATAATATTTTACTAAATATTAATATTGTAAGCAAAAATTTGCAAAAATCGGACGTAATTATTTCAGAAGCTACTAAAATGATTCATCTGGTTAAAAAAGATTTGGCGAAATACCGCACCGATAGCGCGTTTGAACAGTTGTTATCTGGTGCAAAATTAATTGCTGAAGAATTAGAATGCGAAACAGAATTCAAAGAAACTGCTCGTCCACGTCCCCGAAAAAGACATTTTGATTACGAGGCTGCAGATTAGCCCATTTTAGACCCAGCCAACAAATTTAAAGTATGTTTTTATTTTTTTGTACTGGAAACTGCTATCTCGAAATTAAATGAGAGATTCGATTTGCTGACTGAACACAATTCAGTTTTTTCACTCTTCCAAAACTAATTAGAATTGTTGCCAATATTTTTTCCCAATGCATCAACAAGTACTCCCACTGATATTTTAAGCTATATATGTATATTCTAATAATTTAATTTCCTCATTTCCTAATATCTCAACAGCTCTGCGTATATATTTAACACTGCCTGTTACAGTAGCAGAAGGTGAAAGATCCTTTTCAAAATTAAAATTAATAAAAAATTATCTTCGTTCAGATAGATATCGTATAGAATCCAAAATTGATGTAAAAATAAATGATTTAATTAAAATATTTGCCAATTCTAAAGCAAGAAAAATTGAGTTTGATTCATGTATGCGTATGTATATTGTACATGTAATAAATAGATATTTAGTAATCGAAGTTTTAAGTTTAATTTTGTTTTTTAGAGTAATAAATAAATAAATAATCAAAGTTACGTGTATTGTGTTTTCTTGGTTGACTAGGACCCTTTTCATACTGCAGTGTGTCGTCGGTCGCGTCTGCAGACGCTGCAGTGTAAAAAAACGAGGGCACAGGCTGAGTCCCGCGCCCCGGCGCAGAATAGACTTAAGACGGCCCTGATACAAACTGTACAGTTACATACTGTAACGGAACGTTACATGACTTCGTTTTATTGATATTATTTTAAAACATTTTCATAAAATTTACAAAATCAAATCTTACTTAGGTACTAATTTATTTACATTTTAATCCCTATCAATATTTACAAAATATTATCAATAAAATATACCTACTAATAAAGTTAAAGTGAACGTTCGATTTGCTTTCGATATAATAGGTACGTCTTATTAAAAATTAATAAAATAAATAGTTAAGCATTTGTTAGCGACTGTACACCTCGGCGAACAATAGAACCGGTTGTCATCGGCTCGGGCGACGCCGCAGAGGCGCTGGGGGCATTCGGCGCTAGACTGCTAAGCTGCTACTACGTTACCAATTATTGTGCTTGACCGCAGCGCCGCCGATTATAATATTAACCTATATCATTTGTTCAGCATTTATTTGCTTAAAGTACTAATATTAACTGGATCCTAAATCACCCAGTTGGATATATATTGGAGAATTCCCGTCTTAGGGTAAGTTTTATTAGCACACCTACTGGTAGCATAAAACTTTTCTTTATGTTGTGAAATGTGAATTATATATTGTTACATCAGTACAGTTTATATGAGCTTTAAATAAAAATTACCAAGCTATTCATGACATTATTTGGCCTAATATTTCAAAATTTTAAGAGTTTATAATTTACCCGACTACCTTCAACTTTCATACCGTAATGTTTAAGAATTCTTTGTTTTATAATTAGAAACGTTTGTTATTAGATTTAGTAAGTAATATTTGCAGTAATTGTTTTTTATTTTTATTTCTAATTGTAATTAAGTTCTCTCGCCCTACCACGACAATTCCGCTACCACGGTAGGTGGCGGGCGCTCTTCTTCGAGCATCGTGGATGGGCCGCCAGACGGTTTATGAAAAGTGGACTAAGGCGGAGGTTGTACATTCCAGGAACCTTGCTCCGAGTCGATAATACGAGCGTGGAGTGTCCACGCAACCCAGAAATCTCCAGTGTCTTTTCGGAGGCCAACACCGCTGCTGCCTTCACTCGTCTGTATGCGGAGTCCCTCCAGCGTCCTAGCTATACCGGAACCTTCGCCTTCCCTCCTGTACCAGGAGAGTAGCCCTACATTTCCTAAGTGGCAAAATCATAAGTAGGCTTTATACTACGACCCTGTATTATTTATTAGTAATTTTGTGTCTCACATACCGGTTTTAATCACAGCTGTACCTTAATAAATTAAATTTTTAATTGAACACCGATTTTTTTATATACTAAAAACGGTGGGTGTTACAACCTTTACATATACTTTTATATACTGCAACCTTTACAACAACAAAAGAATTTAACAAATTGGTTCACAAACGGCAAAGTAATGTTCAAAGATATCCGTGTCGGTGTAAAATACTATGAGAAGTACCTATTATATCAACATATTATGATGATATATGTTGTGGTGATGGTGGTGATGATGATGATTACTGTAATTGACATAGTGGCATATGGTATCAGTTCTTTAAACAACGGCGAAATGCCCAAACATGTATACAGGTGTCCAAGGACTAGTACGACAAACTTAAGGGGGTGATAGCTTGGGTCATTACCTGTCAGAATATCCAAATTTGACCTTAGTAAAAACCTCAAGATTTTCGAGATATTTGGACTTTTGTAATTATCCGTCAATTTACTACCTTGTGTCGGATTAATAACTACTAGTTTTTCAAAATAACACATGCTAATGAATAAAATACACTAAATTATTTCTGATAGGTAGCATTTCCCAATGTACATGATATTTTTCACCATTGGAACATTTGGAATGAAAAATTGAATTTGGATTTTTAGCTGCAGAAAATTATCTAGCTGAATTTTGGCCTTCTTTGGTGAAAAAAAAAGTTCTGAACTGTGATGGCAAACTATTTAAAAAGTTACTCGTATAATGCAGATTTTGAAAAGGTATAATATTAATCCATTTTATTAACGAATAATAAGATATTGCTATCTCTTGCATAAGGGGCTGATTTCAATGAAATCGTGTGATGGAATTTATTGTAAAATTTAAAACTTATTTTTGATAATTTGATTGAATATTATTCCTTACAGTTTACAACATTCATTAATTAGGAGGAAATAAAAAATAACTCTAACTAATAAGCAATTTTACTTGTATCGGAATCTAATCACGTGAATTGTCAACCGTCGATGCAGCGCCATTTGTAAGTAAATTTGACAGATTTGTTAACCAAGTCTATGACGAAGTGACAAAACTGTTTTTTATTTCACCCATAAGTTGCGAACCTCGAAATGTTTGTTAGACATTTTTGATTTTGCCTTGTGAACTCGTCTACAGTTACTAAGTTCTTATGATGCGGATTTGAAATGAAAACTTACAAAGTGGTTTAGGTACACTATTTCATCAATTATATATATTTATAATATTGTCCACAAATTTACACAAATTTATTAGTAATAGGTCTTCAAGAATCTGTTTAATATCCACCAAAAGACACATATGTAGAATATATAAGTCACTGTGGAGTCGATTATCACCTCCCTGAAAATAATAAAATATAATGTAAGAACTACGAACATAATATCATACACGAACAGGCCCTTTAGCTAAGATACCATCGCTAATAGCGATGACGAAGTTTGAAATAAAAAATGTACGGCATTGACGAATGACGTATCGCGCGCTAAGTCACTTAACGAGCGTTATAATTTCAATTTTGAAGATCATCATTGTGATTAGCGATGGTAACTTGGCTAAAGGCTCAGGTGTAACCTAACCTATCTATATGGGATCGAAATGTTGTTCATATTGCGAATCACTCCTTTTTTAATGAATTACTAACTAATATCTTGAATAGGTGTGAACATAATAATTATACCATTTATAAATTTTCCTCCATTTGGTTAATGTTTTATCGTCTTGATGTAGAAGATGCTTCCTGATCCTTAATCCGGTGTTCAACAGCTGCTCAAGCGACCTGACTCCCTCCATCGAGAAGGAGAAATGTTTCCGATCTTGCGGCCTCAGCATCGAGCACAGGCCCACGAATTTATCGTTTATGAAGTGCCACGGGCGTACCATGAAATACTCGAGTGCCATATTCGCCATTAGAGTGCGTCGTTGCACTTTTACTAACCTAAAAATTATATAACATAGTTGTATGCTCTGTTCTTTACAATTTTAATCTAAACACAAAAAAAAAACAATTATATTGCTACCAATTTAAATGTATATAGGTAAATATATACCAATAAAGAAATAGTGACACTTTAATTTAGTCGAATTTAGTTATACTCTTTGTTTACGCATAAGATTAAATTGGATTCGAATAGAGTTTAATAACCAACACAATATCAAATTTTGGTTTTAATAATTAATTTAATAAAATTTTTGAAATTTGGTATAGTTATAGATTGTGTATAGATCTCAATTTTGGAATCATAAAATAATAATAATTTTATATTTTAGGGGTAGCTCTCCATACATGTGAAGTGGGAATGAAAAATATTCTTTTCATTATACCCCATTGCGTGGGATATCGTTGAATAGGTCTTTTAAAATTATTATTATTTTTAAACAATAAATTAAACTACTTCCAAAGTAAAAATAGTATTAAATAAACCTTATTTTCTAAATAATTCCCCTTTTAAATTTGGCAGAAATTTTAACTATTTCCATACTCAATCTCTATAATTTTGAAGTCAGTATAGTATAGTTGAAGCCAGCCATCTTAAACGTGTTCTATTTTAAATATTGTTTTATCAGGATGTTGTTAAAATTATTCTGAGCGAAATCGGACAATAGATTTTGGAGTACGCGTTGATAGTTACGGAACCTTCCTTAGACATGTCCTTGCATTCTCTTGGTTAGGTTATTTATACCTCGACACGGATTGTCAGCTTATTGTTGTGACTTACTTAGGCTTCTTTCCAAGAGCTCGAAAAACTAGATCCACTGCAATAGCCGGAAGCAAGTGAGATATTAAAACCTAGAAAAAATAATTTGTTAATAATAATAGGCTTACTTTGTAAATATTTACTTTGTAAATATGAGTAACTTCTTAGAGGAAATAGTATATCAAAAGTCAATATTTTTAAAGGTACAGCGATTTGTATACAAAATTTTACAATTCTCTTGAAAACGCTCCATACTAAAGTCGTACCTAGCTGTGACGTCACGCCTAGGTAAACGTATATGAAATTAAGGCCACAGGAACATCTTCGATATTTCTGCGTTTAAGTTCATACCACAATAACTATTTTTGTATATAATGTATGTAAAAAAAAGTAGGTTTTGTTTACTAATTTAGCAAAGGAAAAACTTTTTTGTACTTTTTAGATGTACTTATCTAATTAATAAGCTACACATAAAATATTATATTTTTTACATTTACCAAGTAGTAATGCATCAATATTTCTGAGTATATTAATGAAACTAAATATTTTAGATGTAGTCATCTCCCTTATGAGTTTCGTGCGTTGAGCGCTATAGAACGCGAACGGTTCACATTACACACGAAGCTAAATTTAATTGTTTCCGAAAAGCGCGGCTGCGCCGCTGCACGTGCACCATGGCGATGGTGGCCAACGAGATACTGGCGTTCATCCAGCACGCCATCTACACCATGGACGAGGTCAGCATCACGTAGATCTGCAAATCTTCTTTCACCAGCGAGAAGATTGCCAAGCCGCAGGCAGCAGCATATAGCATATGAGACTCTCGGCCAGAGCGCGGAAATTCCATCACGGAGGAGAGATGGCCGTGAACGAAGCGTGCTGGACATCATCTCCCTGGTGAAGCAGACGGATCCAGACGATGTGCCGGCCTTTGTGGCGAAAGATCTCCAAAAGCTGCCGGTGGTAACAATGGACCACGTCGACGTCTCAAGCCTGCTAAAGAACTTCCACAGCATGAAGGCAGAGCTGAACAACATGCGAAGTAGATTGCATGCATTTGAATGTATCATCCGTAACTTGCGTAGTCAATTATTACAATTAAAATGTAATAATTCATTATCCTGCAACCACCGCGGCTCCGCTCCTTACGTAGCCGAACTGCGCATGCGGTGTGAAGTAACCGCGACGCCGTTGTATGTATCCCGCCTGCACTGTTCCATGGAGGTCGAGGATGTCGTGGACTACATCCGCAAGAAGACGTCCATCGCCTTGAGGGTGGAGCGTCTGGAGTCTCACCACAAGGTTAAGTTCAGTTCCTTTGTAGTGAGAGTGACGCATCTTTTGTCGACCGTGTACGTCGTCGGATAGAGGAGTTCTGGCCGACGCGTGTGGTCTACCGGAGGTTACGGAGGAGACTCCATAACGAAGCGTGAATCACGTCGCCAACAACACGTGATAAAGTGTCGTTTTTAGATATATAATATTAGGTCCTTACATATGAAATTGGCGTTGTCGTACTGGCCACTTTGATCTCAAATTTATTTTCTTTGGTGTTGGGTTGTTAAAAATTGGAAACTGGAATTCCTAATTCCAGTTTCCAATTTTTACCGCTACTTACTTATGCATTTGTGTTTCAAAAACCGTAATTCATTTGTATTTTCCTCTTTTGGTTTTTTATTTGCGTCACTCGGTTTACAAAGTGAAAAACTTGAAATATCTTATAATTTTAGAGTACGAGTTCCACCGTGGCACCAGTGCTGCAGAAGCGGCTCGAAGGATTAATTATGTGTATGGCGGCGGTGTTGCAAAAAAAAAACACAGTGCGTTTTTAGTTCCGACGTTTTCGTTTTGGAAATTTCGACCTGCAGAACAAGCCCCGTGGACGGCCGGAGACCAAAGTTAATAATGAAGAATTTAAGGCTATTGTAGAAGCGGATCCATTGCAAACCACGTCCGAGTTTTAGTTTAGTTTACCAAGTGGTTTTAGTAATAAAACTGTTTTAATCGACTTGATGCAAATTGGGAAGGTTAAAAACCTTGAAAGGTGGGTCCTGAACATGTTATGAAACCTCATCAATTGAGTGCAGCAAAACCGGCACAATAATGAAGGGATTTTAAATCGAATCATTACCTGTGATGAAAAGTGAATCCTGTACGAAACTTCTTGCAAGGGAAAAATTCAACTCCGATGGGACTTGGACTGTCCAAAGCGCTTCAAAGATTTTATTGATTTCTGTCCAAATGGTTTTTTTAGTAAAGGAATCAATGAACTACCTATGAGATGGCAAAAGTGCATAGATAGCAATGGTATATACTTTGATTAATTAAATATATTATGTTTAAAAAAAATCAACTTTATGTTCCTCCTTTACAAAACGCCATTTTCATATGGACCGACCTAATAATAATATGTATGTTAGTTAGTTTGGTATATTTTATAATATGGACCTATGCCGCCCGAAATAAACGTCAAGGGTTCAGAAATTAGACGTCTAGATATATACAACAACTTATGACAAAGGTATCTCCGAATGCCCAATTATTTTGAATTTAAATGAAATATATATATTAATTAGGTAAAGAATATTTACATATAACTTAAAAAGCAGCTTATTCTTAAAGAAAATAATATTGCAAGGCCTCAGTGTGTTCTCAAAGGCAACAATCGGCGACACTTGTATTCCGACGGATCGCACGTCAGACAGCGACATGCCCTGCTCTTCTCCCACACACGCGTTGTATACTGCGATGTCGTCAGTTGCTTCTAATCTGTAACAAAAGGAAGTTAAATTATTGCGTTTCGATACTGAAATATACTGGCGGTTAGATGGTGAAAATTGTACAACCATTTTCCTTAATATCATCACAGTAATCACAGTAATCTGGGCCTACAGGACGTTGCAACTAATTCATTCAAGGCTTGTCATCGCCTGGGTAGTAATGAGCCAAATAAAACACGGCCCATACTTGTCAAGTTTGCTTCCTTTGACAATAAGACAATAAGAGAGAAAAGTTTGGAGAGCCAAAACAAAGCTGAAAGGTACTATCACTTTAGATAAGGAGTTCTTGACAAGGGTGCGCAGGCAGTGTATGGCAAGGCGAGGCTGCATTTTGGTTTAAGGGACTAATAAGGTTTAAGGGACATGCTAGACACAACAAGGTATAGTTGTCATCAAGACTACGGATGGGAAGCGTCATAAGGTGCTGTCCATAGAAGAGCTGCAGCTCCTCATATTGAAATACCCTAAAGCAGGGATTCCCAAAGTGGTCGATATCGATTCACTGGGGGTCGACATAAACGAAAACTGATTTTGGGGGTCGATGAGGTCTAAAAATCGACCCCTATTAAATTAACACAAGTTCTTATTTAAAACTTTCAAGATAGGTAGGTACTGAAGCGTTCAAAATTTTTCAATCAATAAATTTAAAAAAGTAGTTAAAGAACGTTTGTGTGCTAAAGCCTATTATAAAGTTAATGATTTTATGAATGATAGCACACCATGGGAATGAGGTGACCCCCTGCAAGCCAACTTCTAAATTACATATATTATTGTACTCTTGTTATGTAGTTTTAGTCATAACATTGTTATATATGCCTTTTTTATATTTTAAAAGAACAATTTTCCATCTTTTTGATAAAAGATGGCCCCGCGCGAGTTTCTTACGCCGGTTCTTCTCGCCGGGCTAGTTTCCGAACCGGTGGTAGGCATCATGTAGATCGACGTTCAGAAAGTGTATGAAAATACCTATTTTGAATAAAAAATTTTGACTTTGACTTTGTATTGTTTATGTTGTGTTACGTGTACTAAGAATAATTAATATTTTTGTAGGAAATAGTATTGTTGTAGTAATGTAAAGTCTCAAGTTCGTACAAGATGAAAAACTCAGCAACTCAGTGTGGACAAGTTTGTGCAAGATAATGAGTTCGAGCGTACGTCTTTCAGGCGCATTTTGACTTGCTCTCTATTTGACGCTTACGCAATTTAACACGAACGATCAACAAGTCCAAACGTGTTCCTGATATTTTACTATGTAATGAGCTTGCACTTAGGTTGAAAGTTCATTTGCGTTTTGAAATTCGTTGGAGCTTGAACGATAATAACTTATATAAGTACTCATTTACTTCAAGAGATTACAAAGTTATTACATAGCTAAATTAAGCGAAGTATAGTGACTGAAAAAGAATTTACAAAATGCTGAGCTCCCTCCGCGGGTTAATGGCGTAACCATACAATATCTGCAGTTTATGAAAATCTTACAGTGTAAGTACCAAACAGTTTTTATCTGGCACAGCGCATCAGCATTGCCCCACTGTGTGATAGTGATCAGTTGAGCTATCTTTAGATTGTTTGCAATAGTTTGCAGTTGCCTCAGTTGTTTCAATTGTAAAAATTCACTAGTTTAATTTGTTTTAGTATTTAATTGTAAATTTTTTTTGCCCTATGGTAAACACAACATATTTTAAATAGGTAGGTATAAAAGTATTTGTAAAAATTACTTACCTAATACAAATTTTCTATACCTAATTACCTACTATAGTTACTTACCTAATATATGTATCCAAGTTTATCAATGAGTAAGTCAGTAATACCTTACAAACATCCAATACCTGGGTGTGATAAAAATAAGATAGTGTGCAAATTTAACAGTTTATTATTGTTCTTTATTTAGATAGTTTCATATTTTTTTTTATTTGCAGTATTACTGAGGCTTCTATGATGGCGGACACGAAAAAAAAATGCAGACAATACAGTTTGGACCACTTGAGGTTCGGATTTATTGCATCTCCATCAAATCAACACTTGCCGATGTGTCTCATATGTGAAAAAGTATTCAGTAACGATGCCATGAAGCCTTCAAAAAATGATGACCACTTATCAAGAGTACATTCTGACAAAAAGTAAGCCCTTGTCATTTTTCAAGCACTTAAAGAAAAACTAGACAAAAGGCCATCTATAAGATCGATTTTGCGTCATCATCTATTAAAGGCGATGATGGTTTACGAGCGTCCTATAATATATCTTTACTAATAGCGAAGTCGGGGAAACCCCACACAATTGGAGAGCAGATTATCTTACCAGCCATTGTGGAGGTTCTTAACAATGTGCTTCACAAGCCCGCACGTGATATTTTAAAGAGAATACCTTTGAGCAATAACACTGCTCAGAGACGCATAGACGAGATGGGACGCGATGTGGAAAACATTTTATGCAAGTTCTTACAGACCAACAGATTCTCTCTCCAGTTGGACGAGTCTATATTACCCGGCAATGAAGCTCTGTTGTTAGGATATGTTCCAAAATATGTGCCAAGAACTGCTTTTTGCTACATATTTAGAGACTAATACCAGAGGAGAATCAATTTTTCAGGCCGTGGAACATTTTTTTACTGACAAAGCTATTCCATGGAAGAACATTGTTTTTGTTGCGACTGATGGTACACCGTCTATGGTTGGTCGTCATCGTGGTTTTATAGCTCACTTAAAGCGACAACTGCCTGATGTACCGGTCACAGGCAGCATTTAGTTGCAAAAAAGCTGAGTCCTAGATTGCATAAGACTTTACAATATGTAATAAATGCTATCAACAAGATTCGAAGCAATTCTTTGAACTCTCGGTTATTTGCTCAGCTGTGTGAGGAAAACGACGAAGTCTTTACTCGATTACTTCTGCACACTAAAGTTCGCTGGTTATCAAGAGGCTCTTGCTTAGAAAGATTTTCAGCCATTTTTGAATCTGTGTTGGAGTTTTTACAAGAAAAAGATCCGAATTTGAAAGAAAATCTGAACAATTGTAAAACAGATATTTATTACTTGACTGATATCTTTGGAATGTTCAACAAAGTTAATTTGCAGCTGCAGGGTGACGATCTTAACTTGATTAAAATAAAATCAATAATATCGGCCTTCGTGGGTAAACTAATCCTTTATAAACAAAATTTAGGCAGAAAACAATATTCGCAGTTTCCGCATTTGTCAAAATTACCAGAAATGCTTCAAAATAATGACATTTTACTATGTGTCACTCACTTGGACGCATTATACAAGGATTTTACGGAGAGGTTTGAGGATTTTTTAAATTTACGAGTTCCTCAATGGATAATAAATCCGTACAATACCACAGCCATAGAAGAAGCCAATGTGATAGTGCAAGAAGAGTTGATTACCATCAGCATAGACGAAGAGATTGAGCAGAAGTTCAACCAAGCTATCAGAAGTTCTGGTTGCAACGCAACATTGAAACACAGTAACCTACATTGTGGAACATTGAATGAATAATGAAAAATACCTTTTTTACTCGCTTTTCCATCATCATACCTAGTTGAAAAAAGCTTCAGTGTGGTAACAAACATTTTGACGAAACGAAGAAACCGTTTGAAAATCAACGAACGTGAAGATTTAAGGCTGCAACTCACCAATATTGAACCGAATGTAGCTATATTGGTAGATAGTCACCAGGTTCATGCATCACACTGAATGTTTTATTTTCTCTTTGCGAATTAATACTTTTTTAACTATAATTTCCTACCTACTTAAGATTCTTTAAGTACTTAACTTGTAATTATCATTATAAATTAAACTTGATATTTAATGAATTGTATGTCTTTTTATTTTGTTAAATTTTGATGACAAAATGTAGTCAACTTTACGCACTTAACTAAGTGCAAAGTTTTCCAGTTGGTATCTTAGTACATAGGTATTTTGTATCAATAGGAAAAAACTAAAGATAGGCCCCCGTATTCATAATAGTCTGCTAACTTAAAGCATTTCTAATTACTATGTCTTCTTCTATTGACCTAAGTCAGAATGAAAAATAACACTCTGTAGCAGCTGTTTTAAGTTAGCGGACCATTATGAATAAGGGGGTTGATCTTAAAAGTATGTAATTTGGTCATGGGGGTCTGAGATAACAGTTCATTTTGGAAAAGGGGTCACTTGTCCAAAATAGTTGGGGGATCCCTGCCCTAAAGCATTCACAGGAAAACCCTCTACAACTAAATATTTTTTATTTTTATTTTATTTTATTAGGTTTGTCAACAATTGATTACACGTAATACATTTAAAAAATACAATTAAAATCACAATGAAACGTATATCAATTTCTTAAAGACAAACACAACCTGCATAATTAATTAAAACACATTACAAAGAATTAATATTAAAATAATCAAAAATCATGCATTACAATTTGCAAAAAAAAAAAAACATATATTACTAAAATTGACACAATCCTTCTTTAAAATTCAACAAATAATAATTAAAATACCAAAAAAAAAGAACAATAAAATCATTGATAAAATAAATAAAAAAAATGAAACCTAATTGTAATTACAAAATAATTAATAGTGACAAAGAAAGAAATCTAATTGCAATTACAAAATAATTAATATAGAGAGAATGACAATGATTTTTGAGAACGATTTCAAATTTTAGTAAGACTTAAGTTGATCTCTCAAATGGTGGCAAAAAGACGTCGGAGAATCGAAGTGCAAGTCCAAGACATTACAGCATTCGTTAATTAATCTTGACATTCGAGTCAGAGGAGAGTTCATGCCAAGATTTGTTCTCTTTGGCTGGCAGTAAAGAGGTGTTATAGGAGCCCGCGGGAGACGAACTGGAACGCGATACTCTATACATTGCAGTAATTGGGAGCACGATATTTTATGTCTTAATACTTTATATAAGAAAGTTGCATCTATTATTTTTGCCCGAAGAATTAGCGGATCAAATCCAGAGCGAGTAAATTGTGAAAAGTATTTTAATCTACTGCTATACGAATCAAGCTCCTTATTTTTGCCAAGAGAAAAAGCTAAGTGCCAAAGAAACCTCTTTTGGACTCGCTCTAACCGGAGTGTATGTGTAGCATAGTGAGGCCGCCAAATTTGTATTCCGTATTCAAGAACACTCCGTACTAAGGAATAATAAAGCAAAATTTTTACTTTAGGATTATGAAAATCCTTACATGTCCTTATCACAAAGCCCACTAACTTTGACGCTTTTGCAATTACATATTCCATATGTAAGATAAATGTCAACTTTCTATCAAAAATTATGCCCAGGTTCTTGATTTTGTCAACATTCTCTATTATTTGGTTTTCTACATGGTAATTAAATTCAATTATTTTATATTTTCTAGTATAGTTAACGGAACAACATTTTTGTATATTTAGGAACATTAAATTATTGTTACACCAATTGTTAAGTCTGTTAAGGTCATTTTGTAAAAGAATACAATCATTTGAGCACGTAACTATTTTACAAAATTTTAGGTCGTCAGCGTACATATAGACTTCTGATGAGTGAAAACATTCTACTATATCATTAATAAAAAAATTAAACAAGGTGGGTCCTAGATGAGATCCTTGGGGAACGCCAGATGTTGCATAATTATAGCAGGATTGATATCCATTAACTACGACAAAAAACGGACGGTTTTTTAAGTACGATCTTACAAAATTTAGAAGTGAGTCTGTAATTCCATATGCAGATAACTTGCTAAGCAATTTATGATGAGATATTTTATCGAACGCTTTTGAAAAGTCTGTGTATATAACATCACACTGTTTACCAGAGTCCACGGCATTATTTATAAATTCAGTAAATGTAACCAAGTTTGTAATTACTGACCTACCAGAAACGAAACCGTGTTGACTACTAGAGATGTATAACTGCAAATGACTTTGAAAATGGGAACACAACAATGCCTCAAAGACTATTAATCGCCATTGTATTGTATTTTTGTTTTCTTTTTCCTTATCTCTACTTGTTGTTATCTCATATGTACTATTCTGTTTCCCTGTGTAGTTGTGCATTATTCTTAGTTTGTTTTTATTTCTTTTATATTGTTGAAAGTTTTTTTTTGTATATAATAGAACCCAATTTGTTTTGATAAAAATTATGCATGAACTGACAGTTGACAAATGTCAAGTTGACACTTTTATTTTTATTTATTTTTTTATATGACATCGGCTTATAACCATCCAGTGTCAAGTTAAAAAAGCGGGAAATAGAACTTTCGTTTCAATTTTCAACACCGTATTCCTATATTGTCAAGTCTCAAGTCTAGTCAAAGTCCAAATATATAGTCAGTACCGTCCATGAGTCATGTTAGTCGATTCAGTAAAGTCGTAGAAGCTTTACTGAAAGTTCCTAGGGAGTTTTAGCCGGAAACACAAAATAGCACGGTTTTAGAAGTTGTACCACTTACCCACACTTGTGCACGTTAACGAATATTTAATGGGTAATATTCTACCAATGTTACACATTAAGAACCGAGATAACACAAATTTATGAAAACATACAAATTCCACAACGTCACCCATTGAACTCTCCGGCAAAACTCATGTCAAATTTTACTTTGACACTTTACAACAGGGCGTGTTCGGATAACTGCACTGATAATTTTATGACTGTATTTCTTGTCACTACGGTAATCGCATACCATAAGGCGATCATACAGCTCGTTTGCTGGTATAAATCATAAAAACTTATTTATTACAAAAAAACAAAGGAAAAAAATCATATTAAACAATTAACTAATTTAAAAATCAAATACGCACAAGTAAGTAATTCAATTTTCATAGGTCACATTACTAAGCCTAGGTATCTTTAGTACCAATAAGTCTTTGAAAGAGCGGCCCGCTTTTGATATTTGCCGCGAAAAGCCATGCCACCGAGCATTTTCTTTAATTTTACTCAGAGTTAGCTCCAAAGTATTTGTGTTATGGCTCTGAAGATATGACAAATCAGTTGCAGAACATAGTTATGCCCATTTAGGTATTAAAATACGATAAAATAAAGGAATTAATCGATTTCTTTTTTCATTCGATATGATTTAAACACTAACAACAACAGCTGTTCATTTGCAATAAATTGGATATACTTTGACGGATTCCACTTGTAGACAGACCGGGATAAAATAAAGTCAACTGTTTAAGTAGATTTCAGGATGAAACAATGCGTGATATTTTGCGGGGTAAGGTGGTCTCCGACTCCGCCTATTCATCTATCGGTAAATAGCAAAACTACGTACTTCCTTCGTTATCGACCTTACTAAGTAGTTTCGCTATCTCACACTAGATGACACTAAATGTAAGATTACATCTTGATAGACAGGGGCATAAAATGATGAAAAACTAACTATTGCTTTACGAGTTACGACTGAAAAGTCTTTGGGAAGTACTGCAACAAAATTTTTGAAACATTAAATTAGTACGTATAAAGAATATATTTTGAATTCCCGTGAAAGCTTAAAACGCCATCTATTGGCAAGTAGAATAATTTCTAATTTATCCGACGCTTAGAGAGATTCCCAGAACAATTATAATAAATTTAGTTTTTCATTACTTACACATCAAATATAATGCCCTGTGTAAGTAGCATCAGAACGCCTATTTGAGGATTATTTACACGATAAGACACTACATTTCATAATTTTTCTCTCAGAAACTAGAAAAGTACAAAAAGCTATCGAGATCACAGAGGTGTGCACAGTACGAACGCTGACAGTACACTGATTTAGGCCACGCCAATTGTGATGACGTTGGGACCGAGTTGAAATAACAGTCCACAGTTGCTTATGCCGTCTCGTCTCTATCCATACTCTCACCTCTCTTAGCCATAGATATTCCTGATTTATGCGCTTTCTCACAAGAACAGCCACAGTTCACACCAACTATCAACGCCTAGCTTAATTACCGATATTCAAAAATAACTGGAAACATTAACTAAAATATTTTGTACCAGTATTTATTTATTTACTCTTAATGCACAAAAACAGGTACCAGTTAACCTTTAGGCGTACAAAAGAAAAATTGTGTAGGTGCTAATAGAGTTATAAAATTAAAGGTAAGAGAGTAATACGCGTATGAATTAATAAAATTAAGTCAATAATCTAGCTCTAAATAAAATAATATACCTTATAAATATAAATACCATACTATATAATATACAAATAAAAATTTAATACTAAGGCGGGTCAATAAGTCCGTGACTTTTTGAATTTCTAACCTCCTTACTGAAAAAGCAACACTACTCCTGTCAACAGGCATCTGTCAGTTAACTCCTATCAAAATTTGAACTTGCTGCGTCAGTTAGTTTGTGTTTTACAGCTATCTTTATCAGACTATCCAGTAACTTAAGGAAACAATGGAAAAAAGTGAATTTCGTGTGCTTATTAAGCATTATTTTTTGCGAAAAAAAACCATTACCGAGACCAAGGCTAAGCTTGATAAATACTATGGGGACTCTGCACCATCGATTTCAATGGTAAAAAAGTGGTTTACTGAATTTCGTTGTGGCCGTACAAGCACTGAAGATGCCGAACGTCCTGGACGCCCAGTTGAGGTCTCTACACCCGAAACAATCGAAAAAATTCACGATATGGTGTTGGCCGACCGAAGATTGAAAGTGCAAGAGATTGTGGAAGCCATAGGCATCTCGCATGGCTCAGTGGTTTCAATTTTGAATGATCACTTGGGCATGAGAAAGCTTTCCGCAAGTCGACCACAACCGCAATCGTGTAACAACTTAACAGGAAGATTTGGCGATGTTTAATCACAATATGGAGGAGTTTTTGCGCCGTTTTGTAACCGTGGACGAAACATGGATCAATCACAACACACCAGAGACCAAACAACAGTCAAAACAGTGGGTTTCTAAGGGTGAATCGGCGCCAAAGAAGGCCAAGGTGGGTTTGTCTGCCAATATAGTTATGGCGACTGTTTTATGGGATGCACGTGGGATAATCCACATTGACTGTCTTCAAAAGGGAAGAACAATTAATGGGGAATATTATGCCAACTTATTGGACCGCTTCAATGAGGATTTGAAAAAAAACCGACCTCATTTGGCCAAGAAAAAAGTTCTTTTTCACCAAGACAATGCAAGGGTGCACACATGTGCAGTTGCCATGGCAAAAATCCATGAATTGGGCTATGAATTGCTCCCACATCCACCCTTTTCTCCAGATTTGGCTTCGAGTGACTACTTCTTGTTCCCAAACCTGAAAAAATGGCTTGGTGGAAAAAGATTTGACTCCAATGATGAAGTCATCTCGCAAACAAAGGCCTATTTTGAGGACCTCGACAAATCATATTTTTTGGAAGGGATAAAAAAATTGGAGAAGCGTTGGACAAAGTGTATAGAGCTCAAGGGGGACTACGTTGAAAAATAAAATGATTTATTTATCAAAAAATCTGTGTTTTATTCCAAAAGTCACGGACTTATTGACCCGCCCTCGTATATATAAGATTCTGCCAATTGTGTTGCATAAAACTCATGGACTCTGCGCTTAAACGTCTGTGGTTTTGGATATCCTGATTTCTAGAGGAAGAGCATTGCAGAGAAGAATAGCTATTATAAGTTGAGATCGAAAAAGCACACAGCACCATAGTGATTTTTCGAACCTTGAAATGAGTGGCTCGTGCAGTCACTTAATTTTCCCATCATAGAACATAGGCTATCTAGTAGAAAAATAAGTGACTGGACGAGCATTCTCTTGACCGGGAGAGGTAGGAAATTTTTAATACGATAGAGGGACCGGATGATGTCAGTGACCTTATAAGAACTTCTAGTAATATAAGTTTACCAAGTAAGAGTCGAATCGATGTGTAAACCGAGATCCTTGACACTTGAACTAAAAGGAATTACAGAGATGTTATAGATAATGGGTGGAAGAGTTCCTAGGTCCACTTTGCTTATGTCTCTAGGACTACCCAATAAAATGGGCTGACACTTCTGGCACTTTTTCAGGCACTCCGGCCTTCTTGTCCTCAGTCCACGCGAACAATAGTCTTATCTCCAAAATACTACATCACCCATCCTACTCCAATAATCCTTTCTGGACGAGGCCAAGGACGCCTGGAGCGCAAATAGTGCTTGTAGCGAATTGCCTGACAATACTTTTTCACAAAGGCTCTGAGACGAGCCACTCTGCAGACTGGTACGGAATAATCTTCTTAATACGTCCTCCAGTCCTGTGGAGCAGGCTCGCCTGTTAGCTGCGGAGAAGTGGGAGTCGGGCCTTTGGCTACAAGCATTACCGTCACCCAATACGGGTACATTGCTGGATCGAACGGCTTTCCGGTTAGCCACTTCCCTGCGTCTTGGCACCCCCCACGTCCCCCCCCATCGCTGTATTTGTGGCGCAAACGTGGACAGCCTCGGACACCACGGACTATCCTGTCAACGAAGCGCCGGCCGCATCTCCTGACATCACTGCCTGAACGATCTCATCCGTCGGGCTCTTGTCACCGCCGGAGTGCCAGCTGTGCTGGAACCCTCTGGTTTGGCGCGCGACGATGGCAAGAGACCAGACGGTATGACCCTGGTCCCTTGGAGAGTGGGACGGGCCCTTGTATGGGAAACTACTTGCGTCGAAACACTTGCTCCGTCCCATGTCCAGGGCACCTCGAGTTCTGCAGGTGCGGCCGCCAATCAGGCGAAAAATCTCAAGCGGCGCAAACCTTAGTGGGGATCTCATATTTGAACCGTTTGGGGTTGAAACCCTAGGTACATGGGGTCTGGGTGCGCACAAACTTTTCAGAGAAATCTCAAAAAAACTCATTGAGGCCACCCGAGACCCCAGACCCAGCACCTACCTGGCACAGAGAATAAGTATCGCAATCCAGCGAGGAAACTCTTTGAGCCTTCTAGGTACTCTAATTGTAACGTAGTTACATTCCCTTTCCATTAAATCGATTATTTTGGCGTTACTCGCGTCATCTATGGTTTGTATAATTAATTATTTAGTCATTTTAAGAGGCTTAAAGCGCCATCTATCGGCGCACGTCCTTACTAAAACGACGTTAGCCTTGCTTTATTTGATTCATAGATCGATTTTACTTTCGTCTTAAATCTTTGAAAAATAATAATTTAGTTTTTAATAATGAAAATACAGTAAATTTGTAATATTATATTACATAATATATTGATTAGTGATATAATATCTTCTTATTTTGATTTCTGGATTTTTTATCTTTACGCTTTAGTTTATAGTTGTCAAAAGTTTAAAAAAGCGGAAGGAAAGGTATATATATGGCACTTCTTCGAATGACATTTCTTTTTTGAATAAAATTTTCTATACTCAAGATGTAGTCGTTATAATAATTATATTTTAATCCCGTGTTCCACGGTGAGTATTAAGTAGGTGAGTATTATAAGTATCTGTGTTGTGAATGTTTGGAAAATCATGCTTGTATTAAAACGCAGTATTCTTACATGTAAACTATCATCCTTTTAAATTAGTTGTCAATTATTTGATTAGCCATACCACGTGCTATCATTTGTAGTTTGATCTCACATTCTTTCATTGTCAAAATATTAGGATATTTGTATCCATGCCTTAATTATTCTGTATATCATCTTTTTTATATTTGTAATGGTCACACAGCCAGTGATATTTTAATCGTTTGGGGTTAAAATCACGCATGGCTGTGGGACCGGACTCCTACCGACACATTACCGTGATTATTCCAGGAACTTGGTTACGGGCACAAACACCGCCAACTACAGCATTCGAGGCACCAATTAAAAGGACTTATACCTAGCTGGAGTTCTGAGTGCTTATAGATATCGGACTGGGACTTTTTGGACGATTGAAGCTACCAGAAGTTAGAGCCCCATCTCGCTCTCTCGCCACGTGCTAGACTCCTGGACTAAGGACCGGACTACAGCTAAGTTCCCACGTGGTTTACAGCCCCTTAGATACCCTTAGACACCAAGAGGCAAGACCAGACCGTACGGCCTTCTGCCCACGACCCCCTTTTTTCTGTTAATATATTTATTGTCACGGAGATCCTTCTTTTATTTTAACAACACCCGTAACACTCTGCCTGGTGGGGATGACCTGGGAGATTTCTTCGTTTTGTAGCATTTTAAGTTTTGGAGTAGTTATTATTGTTTTTTAGTACTTACCTACTTGTATAGTTTGTAAATATTTTATTGCCTGTATGTATTAAGTCTACCTTACATAGGTACCTGTACGTACCTGTTTTTGTGCATTAAGAGTAAATAAATAAATACTGGTACATAATATTTTAGTTAATGTTTCCAGTTATTTTTTAATGTCGGTAATTAAGCTAGGCGTTGATAGTTGGTGTGAACTGTGGCTGTTCTTGTTAGAAAGCGCATAAACCAGGAATATCTATGGCTAAGAGAGGTGAGAGTATGGATAGAGACGAGACGGCATAAGCAACTGTGGACTGTTATTTCCACTCGGTCACAACGTCATCACAATTGGCGTGGCCTAAATCAGTGTACTTTCAGCGTTCGTACTGTGCACACCTCTGTGATCTCGATATCTTTTAGTACTTTTCTAGTTTCTAAGAGGAAAATTATGAAATGTAGTGTCTCATCGTGTAAAAAATCCTCAAATAGGCGTTCTGATGCTACTTACACAGGGCATTATATTTGATGTGTAAGTAATTAAAAACTAAATTTATTATAATTGTTCTGGGAATCTCTCTAAGCGTCGGATAAATTAGAAATTATTCTACTTGCCAATAGATGGCGTTTTCAAGCTTTCACGGGAATTCAAAATATATTCTTTATATGTACTAACTCAATGTTTCAATAGTTAGTTTTTCATCATTTTATGCCCCTATCAAGATGTAAACTTGCATTTAGTGTCATCTAGTGTGAGATAGCGAAACTACTTAGTAAGGTCGATAACGAAGGAAGTACGTAGTTTTGCTATTGACCGGTAGATGAGTGGGCGGAGTCGGAGACCAACTTACCCCGCAAAATAACACGCATTGTTTCATACTGAAATCTACTTACAACACCGGCACTCTATATTTGCTCCATGGGCGTGAAGCATTATTATTTATAAGTTTTGCACATTATATAGGTCTTAAACATAATATTTTTAAACGTATTCGCTTTAACATCAAAGAGTCACTTAACAGATATGTAAAAACAATACAAAAGTATAATATGCACGTTATTATTAATTAACTTACGTTTTGGTTCCTCTTACCCATGCAGCCACCAAAGTCCCTTTTACAACTATATCAGCTGGTACGTAGTCCGATTTCGCATCTTTGTCAGCATATACAGCTCGGAGGATACCTACGAATGTTATTAAGCATTTAGCATTTTGTTATCAGCACTGTCACTCAGAATTTATAATTCTAATATTCCATATATATATGTCTGTCAATATCCACACCGATTTCGGTGACGGTGACCGGTTTTATTGAAACCAGACCATGGTGAGCAGCCTGCGTTGTCCTAACCAAACTTGAAAACATAATTTTTTGTTGTTCCAATGTGGGAATCGAACCCATGACCGGGTCGAGTCATCATAGTCGAGAGCCAAGCTCTAAACACTAGTGATTAGCGCCACGGAGGCTGTAACAAATTATAATTACCTAAATTGCAATCAAAATTTTGAAAACGATATTATGTGCTACATTTGTATCGCTGCTCGTAATTTTAAACATTATAACAGTACAAGGTATAGCTTTGATCTACAGTCAACAATATTGTCAGTAGGAGCAAGTTTATCCGGTAGGTATTTCTCACCTTGTCCCGCGGCGGTCAGAAGTCCCGCGGGGCCGTTGAAGTTGTCAATCCACCCCGAACAAGGCTCCGACATGCACCCTGTAACTGTACACACGCACGGTTTGACATGAGATTATCTTAGTAATTAGATTTATCAATTACTAGCATTAATTGTCCGCGGCTTTGCTCGCATGTATTTAGATTTAATCATCCACTATTTTAGAATTTTAGAAAACTCTGAAATGCGATACTCAAATCATACGTAATATCGTGCAAATATCCTACTTTGATCTCAAATATATCTCTTTGGTTAGGAATTCCAATTTCAAATTTATACCGCTATTTATTCATGCATTTATGTTGTTATGTGTATGTTTCGATAACCGTAATTCATTTGTTGCAACAAAGTTCTTTATGGCGCGTTGCGAATTGTATTGAGGATGGACGGATTATAGGCATGACACTTTTTGCCACTCGAAATCACAATGTAATAACGACTATTAGGAATGATACAAAAAACGAGGTGATACCTTGCCAATAATGTAGAATTTTGCAATTACACATTGTGACTTACAGTCATAACGACTGTTACATATTGGGACTAGCTAGCCGGGCCTTGATGTTATTACGCTTGATGTTATTACTCAGTACGGAGCCGGACTTCGCGGCGGCAACACTGCGAGCAGCAAGCAACCCGCCCCCTCACCCAGGGATGAGGGGGAATATATATCAGATGGTGTGTGTGTGTGTGTGTGGTGTGTGAAGTGCAGTGATAAGTGAAATAAAGGTGATTTGTGAAAAGCTTGCCAGCTTGTTTTAAATTCCTCAAAAAAAACCTCTTTGGTTTTACATATCAGAAGTGGCATACGATAACAAGGTACGTAATGTGTTGCGCAGCATTTTTCCTTTTTTTTTCTTTTTTTTTCTTTTATTCTTTCTCCTGTAATTGTTGAAATTATAGAACATAATTTTTACCTTCAATTTGTAGATGTTAGCATCTTTAATTATAATATAACTTTGTCCCTAGATTCCCTGTAGTTCGTCTCGTTTATATTTGTTACTTATTTAAAAGTAAAGTAATACATAGGCTGCACTAAAAGTATCGGGAATGGAATATTTCCACTGTTCCTGTCATATTAAAATCTTTTTAATTTAAAACTCCTTGGTTTTAAAAATCGAATTCCATTTATTTATTTAAAAAAAGATTCTCGGTCTTGTCACAAGGTCTTGTCAAACTTGTTTAGTCGTTGAGAAAATGGAATTGACTCGAGAAAATTCTAGAGCGATGATTTATTATGACTTTCGAAGTGGTTTAACACAAAAACAGTGTGTTGACCGGATGATTTCTGCATTTGGTGATGAAGCCCCATCCAAAACCACAATTTAGCGCTGGTTTGCTGAATTTCACGTGGACGTGTCAAGCTCAGTGATGATCTCCGTCAAGGTCGTCCAAAAACTGCAGTCACCCAAAAAAACGTTGATGCTGTGCGTAAGCTGATTGAGGAAGATCGACATGTGACATACCGCGAAATTCAGGCAACTTTAGACATTGGCATGAGTCAAATACAAATAATTTTGCATGAACAATTAGGTGTAAAAAAGTTGTTTTCCCGATGGATACCGCATTTGCTCTGTGAAGAGCAAAAAGCGGCTCGCGTTACTTCGTTACTTCTGAACTCCGTAAAGAGAACTGCAACCGCCGCATCATCCTCCATCACGACAATGCGAGTTCTCACACCGCGCACAGAACAAAAGAGTTTTTAGAGCAAGAAATCATAGAATTATTAGACTATCCGCCGTACAGCCCCGACCTAAGCCCTAAAGATTTCTACACTTTCCCTAAAATAAAGAATAAATTGCGTGGTCAGAGATTTTCATCACCTGAAGAAGCTGTGGACGCCTACAAAACGGCCATTTTGGAGACCCCAACTTCCGAATGGAATGGTTGCTTCAATGATTGGTTCCATCGTATGGAAAAATGTGTCAAATTTCGCGGAGAATACTTCGAAAAGCAATAAATACATTTTTAAATAATAATGTTGTGTCACCTCCTTGATTCCCGAAATTTTCAGTGCCGCCCTCGTACTTGGCATTAAGCATTGCCTACAAATATAATTATTTCACACGATTGGCTTCTGATTATTTGTAAACGAAATATGAATCATTATATCCATTATAAATTCGTCATCCTTAAGTTGAACTAAACAAGTACATTGTTATTTCGTCACTACCGGTTTAAAATAAAAATATTTTCTTTCGTATCTATTTTAACACCACAATCACTAGAAAATTTTACTTGTTGATATACCATGTTGTCGTACCTACACATCCACAATGTTTTATTGGTTATTATACTGTATTACAATCATAACAAAAAAAAAACTGCCTATGACTAAGATGTTATAAACTGGCTTACATTATATTATAACCATTATATTGTCAATTATTTTGCATAAAATAAATAAAATTTTCTTTATTCAGTAACCATATAATTGTACAAAAATAGTGGGGATTTCTAATAAGTGTTAAACTTGTGCCAGAAATTTCCGCTCTCTCTTCAGCAATTATAATTAACAATTTATTTAGTACATATCTACTGCAGACATAATTATCAAAATAATAACAATAATTGTTATTAAATCTTAGGATTAATAGTTCAATTTGAATAGTTTCACATTTAAATATTGGAGTTAAACATTTTGAATTATTTATTTTGTGTTGTTTCATCTCTTCTTACTTTTTAGTAAAAATGCACAGTTCTGTACAAAATATTAATCCACAATTTTGAGTTTCAGACCTTAATTGATATGGACATGGATGTGGGCCAGGAACATCCAAATGGTTCAATAAGTCCCATTTTACAATTGACTGAGACTGCTGCTGTAGTACATGAAATACCATCAAGACTTTCTATAACTACGAGAGGTCGTACCCGATCAAAAACTGGTGATCGGGCAAGTAAGCGCCGTAGTCGTACATGAAGCCGTAGTTTATCCAACAACAAATTTCCTGAACAGCAACAACTAGATAGACAGCGTTTGTACATTTTAGAAAAACAGCTAATAAATGAACGCCGAGAACGTGAACTAAGAGATTCGGAGCTTCGTGACTTGAGGGACGTAACTCGTGAAGGGACAAGTGTCGGAGCCCTGGAAGGGACAAGTGTCGGAGCCCTGGAAGGGACAAGTGTCGGAGCCCTGGAAGGGACAAGTGTCAGAGCCCTGGAAGGGACAAGTGTCGGAGCCCTGGAAGGGACAAGTGTCGGAGCCCTGGAAGGGACAAGTGTCGGAGCCCTGGAAGGGACAAGTGTCGGAGCCCTGGAAGGGACATATTGTGTCGGAGCCCTGGAAGGGACAAGTGCCGGAGCCCTAGAAGGGACAAGTATCGGAGCCCGGGAAGGGACAAGTATCGGAGCCCTGATAGGGACATATATCGGAGCCCTATACGGAACGTGTATCGGAGCCCTGAGAGGGATAGGTACCGGAGCCCCATACGGGACAGAAGGACTCCTGAGAGGAGCGGCTGGCGGCCTGGTGAGTCAACATCTATATTCTTGGAAGAATTTTTAAATGCAATTAAGAATACAAGTAAAAACGAACGTTCGAATTTTCCTACTCTAAATACTGTCTTACCAGAATTCGATCCAATGTGTAGAGAACAGCCAATTACTATTTGGCTTGGGAAGGTTGATGAATGTGCTGATATATATGGGTGGGATGATCGTCAGACCATTCATTATGCTTTGCCAAAGCTTGGTGGTCACGCTAGGCTGTGGTATCAAGGCTTACCGTAGCTTAAAAGATCATGGTATGAATGGAAAGTATTGTTGAAAGAATCCTTTCCTGATACTGAAAATTATGCAGAGTTATTAACAGAGATGCTTGCCAAAAGGGCTCGTTTCGGAGATTCACTTGAATTATATTATTATTCTAAAATAAATTTATTAAACCGCTGCAAAATTTTCGGTAAAGAAGCTATGGATTGTTTAGTCCACGGTATTGATGATAAGGGTGTTAGGGTAGGTGCTCAAGCAGCAAACTTTCTAAAACCAGAGCAAGTATTAAATTTCTTTAAAACATTTAAAGTTCAGGTTAGGGATAATAGTGTAGATAATAAGAAAGACAAAAAAAATATTGGCAATAATTTTTATGTAACTCGTTTGACGAATAAACCGAATGATCTCTCTCATAAGCTGAAACAGGGTCAGTTCTCGGATTCGGTAATATGTTTTAACTGTAAGGAAAAGGGCCACCCTTGCTCTAAATGTCCCAAACCTATTGTGAAGTGTTCCTATTGTCGTTTGATTGGACATGCTCTTCCGGATTGTCCAAAGAAAAAAATTATGAAACCTGAATCTGAAAAGAATAAAATTTTTTTAAGAGTACTTTTAAGTGAACATATTCATGCGATGCTTTACTTACCCCAGTATGTTCTGAACCTATAACAGTGGGTGAAAACAACAATTTTGATGAAGTATTAGATGGTGATTCTAATAAGTATAAAATAATAGTGAGGATAAAAGGGAAGCCAATAGCTTGTCAAGTGGACCTTACCTAGGTCCACTTGACAGGTGAAGCTACCTTAATTCGTAAATCAGATACTGAAAAGTTAGGTCTATCTTGGCTAGCCGTTGACGGCCCATTATTACGTGGTCTAGGAAATGTACCTTACTTACCATTAGGTAAACTTAAATTGATAATTGAGGTTCAAGGCATAATTGAGAGCGATGTAGATTGCTTGGTCGTAGATGATCATTTAATAAACAGTCCAGTACTTTTAGGACATACCTTTACCGAGCGCCCAAGTATACGCATAGTGAAAAAAGATACAGATTTACAATTTGAAAAAGTAAAATTCAACAACAAGAAGACTTTAAAGTGTGAAAGTGATTTTCACGTAGGTGTAGGGGAAATGAAAACAATTAGAGTTCATGCGGAGGATAAAATTAGTGGAAATGTGTATATCGGAGGCTCGGTAAGGGGATCTTTAGGAAAAGAATATTATCTATTACCAGGGGAATACGAAATCTACTCGGGTAAATGTATCTTGTTAGTACAAAATTTGGGCACAAAGACTCTTACGTTTTTTAGAAACTCTTTGATTACGCGAGCGAGTATTTAGGTGAATCAAAACAAATTATTACTGTAACTAATGTCCAAGCATTTGACAGCTCAAAAATTTAATGTGGAGAGGCTTTGTCTAGTAATGAGAGGCAAAAGTTAAATGATATTTTAAATGAATTCAAAAATTGTTTTTCAATTGGCATTCATGATTTAGGTTATACTTCCGAAGCTGAAATGGTGATCCAGCTAAAGGATGCTGAACCAGTAGTATATCGGCCTTATAGAATGTCTCATTCAGAAAGGGGTCAAGTCCAAGAAATGGTGAATGAATTGATTGATTGCGGGATAGTTCGCGAGTCAAGTTCACCATATGCTAGCCCAATTATTTTAGTAAATAAAAAGTCAGGTGACAAGCGGCTTTGTGTGGATTATCGCGCTAAGTGCGCGATAATCCACACAAAGCCGCTTGTATAGAGGACTTACTTGACCAGTTGTCGGGACAAGTAATTTTCACAACGCTTGACCTTGCGTCGGGCTATCATCAAATCTCTATTGCTAAAGAATCCATTGAAAAGACAGCGTTTGTCACACCTGATGGGCAATACGAATATGTTCGTATGCCTTTCAGATTGGAAAACGCGCCTGCGGTATTCCAACGTCTTATGCATAAGGTACTTACTAGTGCTAACCCTTAAAATGAACAAATGTAACTTTTTCCAAAATAACATAGAGTTTTTAGGTTACGAAATAAATAAAAATGGTATAAAACCCGGTTTACAAAAAATACAGGCCGTATCCAAGTTCCCTACCCCAAATAATCTACACGATGTTAGGAGATTTTTAGGTTTGGCTAGTTTCTTTAGAAGGTTCGTCAAGGATTTCGCTATTTTCGCTCGACCTTTAACTAGTCTCTTGAAGAAGGATGCAGTTTGGAAATGGACATCTGCGCAAGGTGCATCCTTCGAGACCTTGAAGAATAAATTGACAGAAAGGCCTGTTCTCACCTTGTACAATCACAAGGCCGAGACGCAGTTGCACACAGACGCAAGCAAGGTGGGGGGCGTAGCAGGCATCTTGATGCAGCGTTTAGGTTCAGATGCTTGGAAACCAGTGGCATACGTAGTGGCATAGAGTAGGCAGACTACAATTGACGAGCAAAAGTTGCACTCCTTTGAACTAGAGACTTTAGCCGTGGTTAGTTCATTAAACAAATTTAGGGTTTACCTAGTTGGTATCAGATTCACAATCGTCACAGACTGTAACGCCTTGCGCTCCACCTTTACTAAGCGAGATCTAGTACCGCGCATTTCCAGATGGTAGATACAATTTTTGGAGTACGATTGTGAAATTGAATACCGACCTGGCTAAAGAATGTCCCACGTGGACGCTCTTAGTAGGAATCCGTTATCCACAGAGTTGGAACAACCACATACTCTTGATATCTTATCCGTAAATACGGAAGATTGGATTGCTACAGTCCAGTCTGGGGACTCTGAAATCAGGTGCATTAAGGAAGTGTTAGAAGATCCTGTCACTGGTAAGATTTCCAAAATACATAAAGAATATAAATTAAAGAACAATAAAGTCTTCCGCGTGATAGACGAAAATACAACACGTTGGGTTGTTCCAAGAGGGGTACGCTGGACGTTATTAAAAGCAAATCACGATGACGTAGGGCATTTCGGATTTGAAAAAACGCTACAACATCTCCGTTCCTACTACTGGTTTCCAAAGATGCGACGATTTACCAAGAAATATGTGTCAGCATGTTTAGAATGTGCCCACCATAAACTCCCATCTGGAGCTAAAGAAGGTGAGCTTCACCCAATTCCTAAAGATGAAATTCCATTCCATACGGTACATGCCGATCATTTAGGGCCATTTGTACGTAGTAAACAAATAAACACTTATTTATTGGTAATCGTCGATTCTTTTACAAAATATGTCAACATAACCCCAGTGCGTAGTACAAAAACTAAATCAAGTATAAAAGTTTTTAAGACCTTTTTCAGCTACTTCGGAACGCCTACCCGTCTAATAACTGATAGGGGAACTAGCTTTACAAGTAATAAATTTAAATCGTTCTTGCAAAAATCAGGCATCAAACATATATTAAATTCAGTAGCTACACCGCGAGCTAATGGGCAGGTAGAACGTTACAATCGAACGATACTTTCAGCACTTAGCACAATGTCTCACGTGAAAAGTCCAGATAGGTGGGATGAGTTTGTTCAAGATGTTCAAATAGGTATTAACTCCGCTGTACATGATGTTACAAAAAAATCACCATCGGAATTATTATTCGGTAGGAAAGTTAATAATGCTTCACAAGGTATATTAAATGAGATTATAGAAGATATAGAAAATAGTTCCATAGATGTCAATTTAAAAGATGTTAATTAAAGAGAATCAAAAGCGTAGTAAAGAAAGGTTTGATAAAAATAGGAAGAAAAGTACACAATATAAAGGAGACCTTGTAAGGGTAGTAAGGGCTATAGTAGGCATTGCTGGGCAATCTAAGAAACTTGAACCTAAGTGTCAAGGACTCTTTAGGATTAAAAAACTTTTACCCAATGACAGATTCGTTATTGAAGATACACCCGTAACTAAGAAAATTGGTAAACTTTACGAGGGAATTGTCTCTATAGACAAAATATTTCCTTGGCTTAGTTTTGACAATAATCCTGAAAGTGATTCCTCTAGTGATGATTCCTCGGAGGAATAGTGATTAATCTGGTAAGAGATCGTTTGGATAGAGGGAATAGATGTTGATCAACCATGTTATGTGAACAATAATAATTGTAAACTACTTTATAATACTTGGTTAATTATTAACAGTTAATATTAATCTTCTGATTATTATTTAAAAGGAATATGAGGTTAAATATTTTAGTATTGTAAATTATATTAGGTTATAAAAAATATATCAGTCGATGAGTGTAATTGTGAATTATGTAATAAGTTACGTGATACATATTGTAAACGAGAGGACTCGTTTTGAATCGGATGGCCGACTATAACAATCATAATTATTATTCATGAAACTATACAATGGCGGGCTTATTACCCCACCAACCCCTACTACCCTACCTACTAGAGGAATGGTAGAGGAACTTGATATAAAAGTCGACACCGCATTCGGAACAGGGCCTTGGATCGTCCTGTCTCCCGTGCGTGCTAGTGTGTTCCTGCTTACTCCGCGTTTCGTGCCGTCTCGTTCTGCCCGCGTCGTAGTGACTCGCTCACTCCGCGGTAGTGCCGTCCCGCTCTAAACGTGTCGAGTAGCCGCGCTCACTCCACGCTCGTGTCGACCCGCCCCAGTGCAGTGCCGATATACTCCGCATAGCGATCGACAATTTACTCCTTATTCGTAAGAATAACGAGTGGATTGTCGCCTTGCTGAGGAGTTGCCCTGCCCTTGGCCTCCCGTTGGAACTCGTTCCAGCGTTGGTCACGGGGAGCCAGCCTCCTCAAAGTTTTAATTACCGTGCAAGTACGTACACTTTTTGTGACTACTTTGACACTTAATACGTGTTTGTGTTAGTGTCCTACCTGTGTTGTGTGAGTACCTTTTAACTGTTATCATTCGTGTTGTACATGTTATACAGTGTCACAGTCCTGTGTTATTATAAACATGTCCCCCATGTTATACGGTGAACACTAAATAGTGCCCCGATACCATGGCCGACCGTGGTTCGCGGCCGCATAGCCGCGACCGCCCTAGCCATTCCCGCGCCAGCTCAGTCGCGTCGCGCAGCGGACCGTCATCAAGGTCCAGCTCGCGCACGTCCGAGCGCGCGTACCTGTCCGCCACCGAGCCCAGCTTGAGCGCAACGGATACCGCTCGCCCCGGGCCGCCTTCGGCATTCTCGCGGGGGTGTACTGACACCCCCCCGCCCAAATGCCCTCCGACGGCGCACCGCCGCGAGTCCGGGCCCCAGCCCCGCTCAGCCGACAAGGGTTCGGCCTCTCCGCCGCGCCCCACGCGCCGCACTGCGGAGGCGAGCGCCCCGCGCCCTCCGCCTACACCATCTTCAGCGAGCTCACAGCTCGCCTCCTCCGCCTCGCCGGCCTCGCCGCCGGAAGAGGATCGAAGAGGGGTAAGTGCTCCTGCTCCGAGGGCCCCCGTGCCGGCCCCCTCGTCGAGCAGCATGCCCCCGCCCCCTGCCCCTACAGCGCAGGTCACCAAACGGCAGCGGCAAGAGGTATCTTCCGACATCTCGCCGCCTGCCAAGCGTGCCGATCGCCCGGCCACCTACGCCGCAGCGACCACCGCCCCCGCACCATCCGGATCTCCCGTGGCCTCTACATCCAGGGCCCCCTCGCCGATGGAGGTACCTACCGCCCCTCCCACAGCGAACGCGACCTCTCCGCCGCCGAAAGCACCCCACAGATGTCCCCCACTTATAGTGGAGAAACTGGAGGACTGGATCGGCCACTTCCGCCGCCTCAGGGACCTCCTGGGGCACCCCCCCCACGCGAGGCCGCTAGGTCTGGGGGTTAAGTTCTCCCCACGCAGCGAGAACGAGTACAGGTGCGTGCAGCGGTACCTGTCTGACCTGAGCAAGTCCACTCAGGTCAGCTGGTACTCATACGCGCTACCACAGGACCGAGGATTAAAGGTAGGTATACACGGCCTACCTTTTTATACGCCCACCGAGGAGATAGCAGCGGATCTCACCACCAAGGGCTTCGTAGTCGAGCACGTGTCCCGGATCCTTGCCGAAGGGACCATCCCGGGTGCTCCTACTTCGTCCTGCTGAGACGCACCCCGAACCTGGTACCAGGCATCTACCAGGTAACGGAGATTTTAAATATGCCGGACATCAAGGTGGAGGCCTGGCGTGGGAAGAGTGGCCCCGCCCAATGCCACAGATGCCAACAGTTTCGGCACTCGAGTGCAAACTGTCACCGCAAGATGGCGTGCGTCAGATGCGGCGAGGAGCACGCCGCCTCTGACTGCCCCCGACCTACAACTGACCAGCCCACTTGCATTAATTGCAAGGGGCCCCACCCTGCAAACAGTCGTAACTGCCCGGTCTTCCGGCGGGAGGCCAGGAACCGCCACGCGGGCCCTATCGCCCGCACTACCCGGACCACAAACCGGGTACGAACAAATCGGGTAAGTGACGCCCCCACCATCTCTGAGAGAGAGGTTCCCCCTCCGCCGCCCTCCGCCACTTCTCTAATGGCGGAGGCCAATGACCCCACCCCCCGTCCCGCCGCATCCGCCGCCCCCCCCTCTTCGGCCCGGAAGCAGCGGAAACGGACTAGGACTAGGACCGAGAAGAGGGCCAAATCCGGTGCGACCTCAACCGCCGCCACGGACTCGGAGTACGAGCCCCTCGCCCTCCCCCTCCCCCCTGTTGTAGCAGCACCACCGGTGGTCGAGGCCATCCTATCGGCCCCCCCTCTACCGCAGCGTACCCCGCGCCCCCCGCGCTCTTCGCGCACCAAACGTGCTGTCCAGCCGGTCACCAAACCTAAGGTGACCGAGCTCGCCACTGAGCCTGCAAACCCGGCGATCACTACCGCCATTTTGCCCTCTCGTGTCCCCCCTTCTTCTCGTCGCCGAGAGTCCCCTAGGACCACGACCCAGCTTTTACAAGCTCTGCTCTCCCTGGCCTTAGATGTGTTTAACAAAATCTTGGCCGGGGATGATATTTTACAGACCCTTCTTAAGGCCCTCCCCGAGGGGGCCTCCCTCTTCGCTTCCTTGATTTCCCAATGGCTTCCCACGCCCCAGTTTCACTAAAGGTTGTCCACTGGAACGTCCGGGGGGTCCGCGGCAAGGTGGCCCCGATTCGCTACCTCCTTCGGGAGTACGAGGTGGACGTCGCCTTGTTGAGTGAGACCCTACTGTCCCCTCAGGACCGCTTCAGTGCCCCCGGCTATTTTGTATACCGCCAGGACTTCCTGGGTGGTGAGCGAGCCAGCAGAGGCCTAGCCGTTCTGGTCGGCAGGAAACTTCTGCACCAACTCCTACTCCCCCCCCTCAGTTTCATCACTGCATGCCCTTGGAGTGGAGGTACTCCTCGGGTCGCACCGCACGCACATTTATGCTTGCTACAAACCTCCGGGGTCGCGTTTAGATATCTCCGACATCCACAGGCTCCTATCAGAAGAGCCGACTGTGATTGCCGGAGATCTGAACTGCAAGCACCCCGGATGGGGATCTCGTGCTCCCAACTCGGACGGGAACCGGCTGCTCGCCGACTCAGAACGAGTCGGGTACTCGGTGGTGGGTACATACTCCCCCACCCACTATCCCGAAAACCCCCGGTATACACCTGATGTCCTCGACGTTGCTATCACCCACCAACTCCCGGGTGACCTCCACCAGGAGGTCCTCGATGTGGCCCATGGCTCTGACCATCTTCCGGTGTTAGCCATTATACGCGCTACTCCCGCTAGTGTTCCCCCCCTTCCCCCCTACCCAGTCCGCGACTGGGACGCTTTTTCATTGCAGCTGCACGAGTCCACGCCTAACTTTCCGGTTGACTCTGCAGAGACCGTCGAGTCCATGACGCTGCAGATCACCGAGGCGATAACAGCTGCTATGAACGCGGCGACCCAGCCGCCCACCCGCCGCCAATTCAAGCGGCCCTCGCTCCCTCGCCACATCGCAGACCTCTTGGCGAAGAAAAAGCGTCTGCGTAAGACATGGCAACGCATACGCTGCCCCACGCAGAAGGCCGCAAAAGCCGCGATCGAGGACCTACACGCCATTCAATGGACTCGTCGGATACAGGAGGCCGGAGAGGACTGGCCCTCCCTCCACCGGTTTTGCCGCACCCTTACCCGTGCCACTGCCCCCGTCCGCCCCCTGCTCCACCCGGACGGCAACCACAGGTACCGTGCAGAGGACAGAGCAGACATCCATGCCGAACATTTAGAACGCCAATTCTCGCCGCTGCCCACGACCGCAACGGAACACGCCCAAATGGTAACCGAGGACGTAAAGGCTTTCCTACTTTCAGCCCCCTCCTCCCCAAAATTCTCCTTCTCTCCGAGGGTGGTCCAAAGGACCCTCTCCCACCTGAAACCCAGAAAGGCCCCCGGTGCAGACGGAATTCCAAATTCCGCCCTCCGTCACCTACCCTTTAGGACGGTGGCCGCCCTCACCCGCCTGTACAACGGCATTGTTAGGACCGGCCACTTCCCCTCCACTTGGAAGATGGGACTGATGCTAACCGTCCCCAAGCCCCATAAAAACCTGAGGCTGGCCGAGGGCTACCGGCCTATAACCCTCCTATCTACCCTATCCAAGGTCTTTGAGATCCTGTTCCTCAAACACCTTTCCCCCCACCTCCCTCCTCGCGTGGAGCAATTTGGTTTCAGGTCCCAGCTGAGTACCACCCATCAGCTGGTACGCGTGATCCACCATCTCTCCGTTGCGGCAAACAAGAAGGAAGCTTCGGTCGCCGTTTTCCTGGATATGGAAAAGGCGTTCGATAGTTTTTGGCATGAAGGCCTGCTCTGCAAGCTCATCCGAGCCAACGTACCTCCCCCCATGGTAAGGCTTGTGGCCTCTTTTCTCTCCGGCAGGTCCTTTAAGGTGCGCGTGGACGGAGTCCTCTCCGCCGAGCGCCCCATCACCGCTGGCGTGCCCCAAGGTAGCGTGCTCTCCCCTGCGCTGTACAACCTGTACGCCAGCGACGTGCCCACACACCCTGGCACCATCGCGGCGCTCTACGCCGATGACACGGCCTACATCGCCAGCTCCCTAAACAGGGACCACGCCGTTACGAAGCTTCAGAGGACGCTGGACCTACTCCCGGACTGGCTGAGCAAATGGCGACTATCTGTCAACGCAGGCAAGTCCCAAGCGCTCGCCGTCTCTACGAGAACAGGTTTTCCGGCTCCTCTGAAGATCGGAGACGCCGCAATTCCGTGGGGTAAGACGGCGAAATATCTCGGGGTCATTATTGACCGCCGACTATCCATGGCCCCCCAGTGCTCAGCGGCGGTGTCAAAGGCGAACTCGGCAGTAGCCCAGCTGCGTCCGGCCTACGCGTCCCCGCAGATCCCCCTGAGGATGCGCATAGCCCTCTATCAGACGTACGTACGGTCCCGCCTGACGTACGCGGCACCCGCGTGGCACCACCTGCTCTCTGCACCCCAGAAAGGGTTGCTGCAGAGAGCCCAAAACCAGGTGCTGCGCCGAATTGCGGACGCACCGTGGTACGTCCGCAACACCACTATCGCGAGGGACCTCGGTGGAGAGCGTGGAGGCCTTTGTGGCCCAGCTCTCCGCGAAGCTGTTTGCGCGGGCGGATGCCTCGCGCCTGGTCGAGCTGACCGACCTGGCGCCGTGGCATGCCCGCCCGCCGGACCGCCACCGCCTGCCGAGGGATGCCGTCCCTCCGGAGGACCCAGCGGAGCCACACAGCCCGCCTCGCCGCCCCCGAAGAGGAGGAGCCCAGGCGTAATGATGCGCCGCACCTAGCGCATTGATGCGCTCTGGCGCAACCGCGCCACTACCACCTGCGGGATTGTTTTCCCCCCACCTTACCCCCCTTTTTTTCGCCGGCAAACCAGATGCCGGCGAAACCGGTCAAAAACGCGTCCGGGGCCTGACGAGTGGCAGCCCTATTGCCACCCCGTCGTCCCCGGGGCGTACCTTCCCCCCCCGACATAAAAAGTCGGGGCCCGGAAGTTTCCCCTTTTCCCCTTTTCCCCAGGTCGCTTGGTTCCGCGGTCCGGTAAAACACGGCGTGTGAGGGAGTGGACCCATACACGTTTCCCGACCCCCGGGTCGGGACCTCCACGCGCCGTTTGGAGCCGACCGTCGGTCTTGGTCCGGCCTGGATTGGCACATCGTCACTCTTTTGTTTTGGTTGTTGCCCTGCCATGGGTTTACCCCGCGTTCTGCCGCGGGGGGTCTTCCCCTCAAAACCTAGAGACTCATGCGCCCAGTACTAGTACTGGGCGCGTCTTCCCACCCCAATTAGAGGGGCTTAGCCCCTGGTATTCGGTTAGGTCCGCCGTAAGGCCCTTTTCAGGGGCCCGGCGTCGAGCTGAGAAGAGTCTCCTTCTCTAACAAGGAACAGGGCCTTTCGTTATAAGCTTTAGGTTAGGGTAACCTATGCCCGGAAATTGTGCGAAGTATTCAATGATTATTATTATAAGTGCAGTGATAAGTGAAATAAAGGTGATTTGTGAAAAGCTTGCCAGCTTGTTTTAAATTCCTCAAAAAAAAACCTCTTTGGTTTTACAACAGAATGCGAAAAGATTAGACAGGATATAATATCGGTATTGACTTCATCTCCCGTATTAATTCTTTTTGACCCCGAACTGCCTATAGAGTTGCACACGGACGCCAGTAGTGAAGGTTACGGCGCAATTCTCTTTCAGAGGGCTGGTGCGAAATTGCACCCGGTAGAGTATTATAGCAAACGCACAACACCCGCGGAATCTCGATACCACTCTTATGAGTTAGACATTGGCCGTCGTTAACTCGGTTAAACACTTTCGCCATTGTCTTTATTGCAGACCTTTCACAGTCGTTACTGACTGTAATTATCTGAAAGCCCCGAGGGCTAAAGTAGACTTAACTTCTAGAGTTCACAGGTGGTGGGCATTCCTCCAAGCGTTCGATTTTAACATCCAATAAAGGGAGAGTAAAAGAATTGCCCACGTTGACTTTTTCTCTAGAAATCACTTGCCCGAGGCGAATGGCATTGTCAGAAGCGAAACTTCTAGTGTAGGTACGGAGTGTTTTCTAAAAGAAAAGCGCGTTAATATAACAGCTATCTATGAACCGGTTATAAGCGGAACAACGACAGGATACTGAATTTAAAGACATTATTAGTAAACTCGAAAACGATGATCTGGACTTGGAGAGTTGTCGAATCTATGAATTGCGTTCTAATGTGCTTTATAGAAAAATTCAAAGAAACAACAGTAACATTTGGCTACCAATTGTACCAAGAGCTTTTCGTTGGTAGGTCATAAACCACATTCACGAGTCGATTCTTCATTTAGGATGGGATAAAACGTTGAAAAAGGCTTATCAGCATTATTGGTTTCCTAACATTTCAAAATATGTCCGAAAATTTGTTGACAATTGTATAACGTGTAAAGTAGCTAAGTCACGAAGTGGTAAGCAACAAATAGAGTTACACCCTATACCTAAAGTTAGTATTCCATGGCATACAATCCACATTGACGCTACTGGTAAGTTTAGCGGTAAAAACGATCAAAGAGAATATGTGTTAGTTCTTATAAACGCTTTTACCAAATACGTGTTACTCAGGCATTCCACAAGAATCAACAATGATAGTGCAATAGGTGCTCTCAAGGTTTCTATATCTCTTTTTGGAACCCCCGTACGTATTATCGCGGATCAAAGTAGGTGTTTTGCAAACAAATATTTCAAAGACTCCTGTGCCAGTCACAATATCCAAGTACATTTAATAGCAACCGGCTCATGTCGCGCCAATGGCCAGGTGGAGCGTATTATGAGTACACTCAAGAATATGTTAACCGTCATAGAAGTAAGCCCAAGTAGATCATGGCAAGATGCATTAGATGATGTACGGTTCATAGAGTAACTAAAGCAAGCCCCCTAGAATTGTTAATAGATAGAGTAGCTAGACCATTAAATTTGTTAACGATTGATGATCACGAGGTTGAGGTTAACTTAGAAGAGGTTAGGGAACAAGCTACTGGACTAATAAGAGATAACGCATATCTTCATAAAGCACGTTTCGATAAAAATAAAGCGAAAATCATATATTTTTCTGTAGGGTAGGTAACCGATTACGTTTTAATTGAATATCACGAACGGAATCAAACAAAATTGGATCCTAAATTTAAGGGTATATTTCTGTAGGGTAAGTAACCGATTACGTTTTAATTGAATATCACGAACGGAATCAAACAAAATTGGATCCTAAATTTAAGGGACCTTATGAGGTCATTGAAGTACTCGACGGTGACAGGTATCATCTTAAAAATTGAGTTGTAATCGTACATACAAGTACGCGAGAGACCGTTAACGTCCATTTCCCCAATCATACGTCCCTACTGAGCTGGATCCATGTGTGTCGGATGATAATGACGGTGAGTGAATGTGTGTGTTGAGTGAATGACTGAGTACTAGGACTCATTATAAGATATTAAAGCAGCGTGGTGGTTGCTAGGCTTGAACGAAAGGCGAGGTGGCCATTAAAGGGCGAGGTGGCCCGAGAAATAGATAAAAGAATAAAAGGCGAGTTGGCCTCAAAATTATTGTGATGTGTAGCTATGTAAAAGGCGAGATGGCTATTGTTACAGTATAGGTTATTACTTTGGTCAGGAGTGGCTGAACGCATGTACTTGGCCAATACTAAAATCTCTTTATTTTTGCAGATACTGATGATGCAAGGCCTTCAACATCACACGAGGGCGTGTAATACGTCAGGACGGCCGTGTCGGAGGAATTCATGAGTCGAGTTACATCTTGATTGCTACTGATTATTTGCATACTGATTATTTACAATTGAATTGCCCTTAAATTCATTTGATTACTTTTAAATTAGTTTTTTAATTTAAGATAATTTGTAACATTTTTATCTCACATAAAAACCGTAATTAAAATTAAATCGTAATTATTTTGTTAACGGCCAATCAGAGCAGAGCGTGCGCGGGCCTCGAGTGGGGTCGAGACGCCATCTTTACTTTAGAGGTGCGGACAGTGTTTGAAACACATTTGAGTGTGATCTGTCGATCGAGTTGGATCGTGGTTGAGAATTATATTTTGTGTTTACGTGCAATTATTATGTAATATATCAATAAAGTGCACTCACCTATGGACGGTCGGACTATTACAATTGGTAGTTTTCCCTTATGTTCGTAAACGACGTGCTCGGCCAGGTTCTTCGTGAACACATAGGAGTTAGGATATTTTCCTAGTAACCTACAAATCAAATAAAACTTACAATATGGCGTAGTATAGCGGAAGGATAACATAGCGTATAGTTAGGATAGTGCACCCAATATCTATGTACCAACTCGGAGGTAAATCTCATAATTTCCAAGGTAACATGAAGTTTTGGGTCGCGTAGTTGTATTTAATGAATCTTTGCCATCGTGAGACTACTACACATAGTTCAGAACTAAAACTCTGCGTATAATAACTCTAACTTCGATGGCACCTTTTACTGGTTAGTAGATAACTAGAAAGGTATTGGAACGTCGATCCTAGCTACACAGGAGTTGTAGTGGCGGGAATTATGTATTTTGGGCTATTTTTTCATTGAAAACACAATAGATATTCGAAATTGAACCGTAGAAAAATATCGCTGATGCAAAATAGCACTTACTTTGGAGTTAAAATCCGTAGAGCGTCCGGGTCCGCGTTTACCACTATGTCCTTTATCTGTCTCCAGTCTGCTGCCGGTGGATACAATTTTTCCTGGATCTCTTTCTCGTAATCGAGGTTACAAAAAGCCGTGGACACGTGTACATAGCTCTGGAATTTATTTTATAGATTAACAACTGTGAATATGAATTTTGTCCTTGACAAAAGGGTATAACATTTTAATATACGTATACTATTAACCATTGGTAAACGAAAAACGACCAGAAAAGGTTTGTTTTTGTAACCAATGTGTATGTTGTTTATATTGAGAAAATATCGAAATTAAATTTATGAGAATTGATGAATCGAAGCAAATACTTATATTTATTTAAAATATTATAATTGAATCTACTTTTATAACGGATTATATTACAACATAGATGATGAATAGCTATAAAAAAAGAGATAATTTTAGTTATATCGTCTTTCAGCTGATAACTACCACAAAAGCCAACTTTTTAAGAAAGTAACACTCTACGCCACTCTACAGTGGCGATATAGCCCCGTATTAAAAAATGTTTGGGGCCAACCCGCCCGAGTGAAGAGTAATTGATTTATCATCCATATAATTATAATATTATGTTTAATTGAAAAACCATATGCATATTTTAATATTAAGCCACAAATCAGTTATTCATAGGAAAAAAAAGTGTCAATTAGGCAAAAAGCATATCGATAATGTTTTCCAGTAGTTAAGTGCTACTGGATGGAAGGTGGCGCTTCTCCAGGTGTAAGGAATGCCTTGCATCTGAGCTTTCCCTGTGTTCATACTTTATAAATAACAATGGCTATCCGATGTTCGTTCTTCGTTAATGTGGTATTTGGTTACTCCAGTGCATGTCTTGAGTTAAGCTCGGAGTCATTGTAGTGAGTTTTTATTAAGGCTACTATTATTTACCTCCAAATTGTGAGCGTCTTTTGCTAACTCCATCAGTCTTAATGCACCCAATACATTAATGTCGAATGATTCTTTCAAAGATTCATCAAATCTAGAAAAAAATGTCGTGTAGGTACTTTTACTTTGACTTGTCACTTGAGTCTAGACTTTAAGAACTAAAGAAACTAGAGGACCTTTAAATATATTTTTTTAATTGTTTTAAAAACTTACGGATTTTGTCGCGGTGCACTTTTCTTTTTCCCGACGTTTCGGCTACTTTCCAGCAGCCGTGGTCACGGGAGGACTTGAGGACTTGAGTCCTCCCGTGACCATGGCTGCTGGAAAGTAGCCGAAACGTCGGGAAAAAGAAAAGTGCACCGCGACAAAATCCGTATGTGTTTAAAACAATGAACAATATTAGCGTAAGCCTAAGAAATCAATATATTTTTTTAAGTTTAATTTTGTATCATAATTCTTGTAAATTTGACTATGAAATGCCGTACCCAAGATTACTATTTTTTGTGATTTACGAATAATTGTTTCTAGATAATAATATAATATATTATATTGATTTTTTATCATTTAAACCAAATATGTTTGACGACTATTTAATTAGACTTTTTAAAAAAAAGCCCACTCACGGTTTTGATTTTAAAAAATGCTGTAAGATTACCTACATTGTTTTATTTTATTTAAGAAAATGGGACTGAGAGTCCTTTTCATCTGACTTTCAAAAAAAGCATGCGGTTATACGTTCGGCTGTATATTAGGTCCTTACATATGAAACTAGCGTTTTGTCGTACTGGCCACTTTGATCTCAAATATATCTTCTATTAAAATAGGATATTTTATTATAATAAGAAACACACAATAGATTCATATCATAAAAATATCAACCACGGGGAACTTGATTCTTGCATGCGCGGCAACACTGAATGGCGTTTTGAGTTCATATAATTTAATATTCAAATTTAGAAGTTATACGATAGGTATTTACTGATGATATGTGATCCCAGTGTCCTTCTTATTTCTTGTCAAATTATTTTTACATAGTTTCACTACGAAACTTGGCATTTTTGCCGATTAAAATTAAAACTTATCAAAATATTCGGGTTGTACATCTGTCATAAAGCTTTCAATATGACTAGCTCGGGTAAGCCGACCTCAGCTGAGTATTAGGTCCTTACATATGAAATTGGCCTTGTGTCGTACTGGCCACTTTGAACTCAAATATATCTTCTTTGGTTAGGAATTTTCAATTTCAAATTTATACCGCTATTTACTCATGCATTTGTGTTTCGAAAACCGGGATTCATTTGTTTTTTCGTCTTTTGGTTTTTTCTTTGCGTCACTCTGTTTACAAAATGGAAAACTTGAAAAATCGTATTATTTTCGAGTACGAGTTCCACCGTGGCACCAGTGCTGCAGAAATTGTAAACAATATATGGCGGCAGTGTCGCAAAAGAAAACACAGTGCGTTTTTAGTGCCAACATTTTCGTTCTGGAAATTTCGACCTGCAGAACAAGCCTCGTGGACGGCCGGAGACCAAAGTTGATAATGAAGAATTGAAAGCTATTGTGGAAGCAGATCCATCGCAATTCGCAAACCATGTCCGAGATAGCTGCATGCGGTGTGAGTGATAAAACTGTTTCAATCCATATTAGGCAAATTGGGAAGGTGAAAAATCTTGAAAGGTGCAGGGGTACCTCATGAATTATGTGCAGCAAACCAACAAACGCGCGTCGACTGCTGCGTTACATTCCTCAACCGGCACAATAATGAAGGGATTTTAAATCGAATCATTACCTGTGATGAAAAGTGAATCCTGGCAAACCAGCCAAAGCCTGCCCCAAGCGAAAATGGACTCAAAAAAAGTTACTTGTGATTGTTTGATGGACTAGTTCCGGTGTCGTTCACTACAGATTTCTTAAATCTGCCCAGACGATTACGGCAGATGTCTATTGCCAGCAACTGCAAATCATGATGGAAAAGCTAGCTGCTAAACAACTGAGGTTGGTCATTCGCTCTAGGCCACTGGTGCTTCAGGACAACGGCAGTGTGCAGTCTAGCACACTGCACAACAGACGGCTACCAAATTAGAGGAGCTTCAATTGAAATGTCTAAGACATCCACCGTACTCCCCGGACCTTGCTCCAACAGATTCCCATTTTTTTTTAAATTTGGTTAGTTCTTGCAAGGGAAAAAATTCAACTCCGATGGGGCAGTCCAAATAGCCTTCAAAGATTTTATTGATTCCTGTCCGAATGGTTTTTTTAGTAAAGAAATCACTTGACAAGCGACATTATTGTCATATTAATACGCGTCTTTTTGTGGCTTTAATTCAAGGAAATATTCTGTTCGAAACTATAAATGAATTATGAAAAGAGATAATTACTTTTTTGGATGTTTGGATTTTTTAAATCACGATCTATATCTTCATAATGCATATCGCCATCTACCTCTTCATTGTGAACTATTTTAGTTTGTTTATGACAAAATAATGGCCGCTTGTCAAGTGACGCCACCCCGCCCTGCCCCGCAAACCTTACTCACCCGTTACTAGGTAGCCCCCAAGTTTAACTTTTACTGCTCGGGTTATTTCTTATTTCTTACACTATTTTATACTGATAGTGAAAAATCTTTCCCCTCGCTAAATACTTGGAAGCTTGCCTTAGTTTTCGTTTATTAATAATGTGGCTTAGGTTTTATTTAACACTAGCTGCCCCGACACACGTTGTTCTGGATAAACTATGAACCGCAACTTTTCCAAAATTTCTCGGCGTTTAAACCTTCCCTGGACTTCCACAATTATTTCAAGGCCAAAATTATCCAAATAGGTCCAGCCGTTCTCTTAGCGAGACACAGGTTTTAGAAACAAACATAAAAGAAGACTATAATCTACATTAGGTAATCAACTAATCACGCATCGCGACGCAAACTGAGACAACGACATCTACATACCGAACGGTCGCAGCGCTGTGAATTATGATATTAGTATTTTCTAACACTAAAGCTCGATCGTTTTCCGACAAACCTGGAATAGTAAAAATATCATAAGTAATATTTATTAAAATGTTATTTTAAATAATTTAAATAATTTTCAGTGTATTAAAAATGTAATTTACGTAATAATAGCGTGCGTAGGTAGCGTTTACCTTATTTAGAAATCTAGATGTAAATTTTTGTTGGAAATTCAGTTGTTTAGTATTGTCTTACATACCTAGACGCTGTTCGATCATATTTCCAGGTACGACCGTCACTTTGGAATGAAATATTCCCCTTCTTTCATTCCTGAGCCGATCGAAGCACTGAAGATGTTATGAAAACTTTTTAGTTTTTCAGTTAATGCTACATACGACAGTATATACAATATATTATAATAATATAATTACTTACGGAGTTTTTGTACAGTCCTGCGATTCGTTTTTCCGGAGAAATTCCTTTCTTATCTCTCACAAAGACGTAGATTTGTTTCAAATCTGGACATGAGTAAAGAAGCTTCTCTATTAGCAACTTTCCTAAAAAACCTGAAAAACATAAGTGTGCTTTGATCATAATAATTATAGGGATGTTTTTTCAAGGGAGTATGATGCGTAGGTGGAGCCCGAAATTCTAAAGTAAAGCAAGAAATGCACAAATCATAATGGAGTGAATTTTATTTAAGAAAATTAATCCGATTTCAAAAAACGGATCATTTTTATGCTTTGGTTGAATTTAAAGTAATAAGTAGGTAATTGTTACTATTTAAATAACAATTATTTCAAGCCTAAAATATTACGAAACGCTCACTTGTTAGTGGTTACCTCCCTGAAATAATATAATTAAATAAGACTTGTTATATTTTTTTTATTATTTATTCACCTGTGCCGCCGGTGATGAAAATTGTCTTCCCTCTGTAGTACTCGACAATTGTGGGCCCACCACTTAGATCTTGTTCTTCAGAGAACTTCATTTTTTCTAAGTAAAAATATAAGAGGATAACAATAATAATAATAGCTCCCCGCACTGATTTCGCGTAACCCAGTGGGACGGATAACCGACATGACTGGCGAGAGATCAGGCGCAGGTCCAACTTTTTACATGCCCATCCGACGCATGGATCATTTTTCTTGTTAGACAATCAGGTGATCAGCCTGCATTGTCCTAACTTAACTTGGAAACAATATTTTTTCTTGTTCCTATGTGAGAATCGAACCGTCGACCTCCGAGTCGAGAGCCAAGCTCTAAACCACTGGACCACGGACCAAGAGGATAACAATATTCGGTTCAGAGTTCACCTACTTCTTTACCCGACTGCGCGACTGAAACTGGTAATGTGTTCAATTCTATTAATCAGCCTATGTATGTATGTATGTGGGCTTGTACTTTTGTGGCACTACGACTGTGCGATTTTGGACGCCATATTGTGAAAAAGAAAAAAATTAAAATCGACGAACCATGTCAAGTGGGGTATCGTTGAATAGTAATTTAAAAATAATATTTAGGTTTGTCACATCGTTTTTCAATCAGAATTACCGTTTAGGATCTATTACGATTTAAATTTGGTAAGTAACTTACGTAAAGTACTTATTAGGCGTTTAGACAGAACTTATAATAAGTTCTGTCTAAACGCCTATGCTGACTGTAGATAGTCTTGAGGTAAAAGAAAAACAAACAACAAGTGTAAAATAAAATAAAATAAAAACCTGACTGCGTAAAAACTAAAAAGAAAACAATAAAGTCTAATAGTCGACACTTTTGTTGTTGAAGTCGTTACGTTCCTCGTTACGTTACAATAAAGTTTGTATGTGTATGTCAATCACGAAACTATTTAAATGGTAGGTATAGTTATTCAATAATATACGATAGATTAAAGAAATATGACCAGATAGACAGCTACATAGTGAACTGTAGGTATATTAGATTGCACTTCTACAAGTGTGACGTGTCTACAATGAGGGTGTTTGATATTTTTTCTGCCGCTAGGGGGGAGATCTAACGCACACAAAGCGTCATCTGATGGCGTAAGTGGTGTCAAAAACGGTCATTTAGAATTTTCGATTATTTTTCTATCACCAGGCGGCGCTTGGTAGCCCGACGGTCCTTGTCGTGTCAAAAAGCTGTCAGATGTCACGAATTAAGAAACCCTCGTTATTCTCCTATCGCGAACGAGGCAATAGTATCAAAACCCGGCTAAGATTGTGTACCCTTGAATGTTTAAATTTTGAAATTTCCTGTTTGAGATTTTATGTCAGACTTATGTGTTATTGGTTGTCACGACAAATATAAAATTTTTAATATCATATATTTGTATCCAATGAACGTTAAAACTTTTTACTAAGAATGAAAATGTGGTTATCTATTGTGCTGCGTGTATTAAAAATAATAGAATAAATAAAAATAGGTACCACGTGTTTTACCTATCCTGAAGATAATAAGAGCTAAGTAAATATTATTTCATTTTCTAGGAGATGTCTTGCTTTATTATACGAGAGTCCATGACCTAGTGAATAGACCCCTTGAGTCACACGCGTGATCGTGCAGGTTCGATGCCGGGTTGTGGTGTATACCAATTAGACTTTCTCAATAACCGTATACTGACGCTAGACTTTTTAATTTTGTTTAATTTACCCTCATATTCTGGCATTTCTAACTATATGGGATAGAAACTTGTAAGTTTCCATGTTGATGGATCATGCTAAAAACTCTTTAGAAAAATTATTTTTAGCGAAATTGGACAATAACTTTTATAGTAATTCAAAGAAAATGTAGTGCGCTTTGCTAGTTACGGAACCCTCAATAGACATGGTCTTGATTAGGTAAGCTTTTTATTTATTTAATTATTAATGAATATTCTATGAAGACACACAACACTTTACCAGCGGAAAACCATGCTAGCTTAAATATTTTATTCTACAATTACTGTTTATTTAAAATAAGTTACGTAGACATCCGTGTAATAATTTATCAAATGGGTGTCAAGTAAAACTAAAGAAGAAGGGACAAAACGTCCCCTCCCTTGTAGCACTACAAGATATATATCAAATGAAAGGCTTGAAATCCTGGTAATTTTAAATCTATGTCGAGAAATCCATGGGAAAAAAAGTTATCAAAGGTTCAAATTTAAGAAAAAAATTAGCTACGAGGGCGGGTCAATAAGTCCGTGACTTTTGGAATGATTTCTCTGAATCTGAAAAATCTGTGTTTTAACACAGATTTTTTGATAAATAAATCATTTTATTTTTCAACGGTCTACGTTGAAATCTTGAGCTCTATACACTTTGTCCAACGCTTCTCCAATTTTTTTATCCCTTCCAAAAAATATGATTTGTCGAGGTCCTCAAAATAGGCCTTTTTTGCGAGATGACTTCATCATTGGAGTCAAATCTTTTTCCACCGAGCCATTTTTTCAGGTTTGGGAACAAGAAGTAGTCACTCGGAGTAAAATCTGGAGAATAGGGTGGATGTGGGAGCAATTCATAGCCCAATTCATGGATTTTTGCCATGGCAACTGCACATGTGTGCACCCTTGCATTGTCTTGGTGATCCTCATTGAAGCGGTCCAATAAGTTGGCATAATATTCCCCATTAATTGTTCTTCCCTTTTGAAGATAGTCAATGTAGTAATCCACATTGGGATAATTCCCACGTGCATCCCAAAAAACAGTCGCCATAACTTTATTGGCTGACAAACCCACCTTGGCCTTCTTTGGCGCCGATTCACCCTTAGAAACACACTGTTTTGACTGTTGTTTGGTCTCTGGTGTGTTGTGATGGATCAATGTTTCGTCCACGGTTACAAAACGGCGCAAAAACTCCTCCATATTGTGATTAAACAACGCCAAACCTTCCTGTGAAGTTGTTACACGATTGCGTTTGTGGTCGACTTGCGGAAAGCTTTCTCATGCCCAAGTGATCATTCAAAATTGAAACCACTGAGCCATGCGAGCTGCCTATGGCTTCCACAATCTCTTGCACTTTCAATCTTCGGTCGGCCAACACCATATCGTGAATTTTTTCGATTGTTTCATGTGTAGAGACCTCAACTGGGCGTCCAGGACGTTCGGCATCTTCAGTGCTTGTACGGCCACAACGAAATTCAGTAAACCACTTTTTTACCATTGAAATCGATGGTGCAGAGTCCCCATAGTATTTATCAAGCTTAGCCTTGGTCTCGGTAATGGTTTTTTTTCGCAAAAAATAATGCTTAATAAGCACACGAAATTCACTTTTTTCCATTGTTTCCTTAAGTTACTGGATAGTCTGATAAAGATAGCTGTAAAACACAAACTAACTGACGCAGCAAGTTCAAATTTTGATAGGAGTCAACTGACAGATGCCTATTGACAGGAGTAGTGTTGCGTTTTCAGTAAGGAGGTTAGAAATTCAAAAAGTCACGGACTTATTGACCCGCTTTAGTACCTACAAGCACAAGACAAAAGTTCGAAGCGTTCGTTAATTGTTTTTAATTTAATTATCGGGTAAAAAAGGAAAAGTGGACAATATTAGTAGCGCCCGAAACTACTTTAATGCTTACAATTTTAATGTCACTTATTCACCGTGCACTAAAAAATAATTATTACAATAACACATTATGTACCTTATGTAGTGGCAGGTTAGAGAATAGTGAATTTATTACACCAGAATATATTATAAATAAAAAAATTGGCAAAATAATATAACACTGTACTGTACAATTACGAAGTATTTTTATTAGACTGGTGGCTTACCTTTTTGTACAATTGGATATCTTATAAATATATATATTTATATTCACTTTTATATATACACGCATAAAAAACGTATTCGTACGTAAATAATACCTATTACATTGTTGTTATTTAATTCTTAGTCTAAGCGCTTGGTGCTTTTTATTATTAAACAAAGCAAAATTACACGAAAATTATGAAATAAATATTATTGTCTAAATAATTCCCCTTTTGAATTCGGCTAAAACTTTTACAATTTTTCTAATCTTGAATCTAATAATGATTTATCAGGATATTGTTTGGGCTGGTGCCGACTTCAAAATTATTAAGATTTTGTAGAGAAATTGTTACAATTTTAGTCGAATTTAAAAGGGGAATTATTTAGACAATAAGATTTTTTTTTGTGTACTTTTGTTTGGGAAGTCGGTTTAATTTTTTGTTTTAAAATAATATTTTTTTCATTTTTATTCATATTTGTTATATTATTATTAACACATTTTAAGAACTTTAAAAATAATCTATCGAATGTGTAATTGAATACGCGCCAAGCTTCCATTAGGTATTGTATATAATATGACGATGATGATGATTACTGTAAGTTACATAATGGCATATGCTTGCAGTTCTTTAAACAATGTCGAAATTTGCGTATCTTTAAAGATCCTTCTTACGCTTGAGTGGTGATAATAATAATACAGCAACAATTGTGATATTCTCCTTTATTGGTGGATTTTGGTTTATATGAGAGAGATGCTTAACACAGATACGTCTACACTATATTGGCTAACTAAAATAAACTAACTATAGGCGGTGCTTGTAACATCTGTCACTAAGACATTGATATTTCTACTTTTTATTACTACTACACACACCGACATATTTAGCGGAATATAAAATAAAGGTTTAATATCAGTATCATATAAGGTTGCTGGCTGGTTTATACGTCATTTAATTTAAAAAGGAATATTTTCAAATTAAGAAAACAACTGAACATCACATTTTATGCAATTGTTTTAATTTTATTCAAATACACCTTATCTGGAGCGAGCTTCGAGTATTTCTTCCTTCTGAGTTTGATTTAAAATTTCATTAAAATACTGTTTTTTGTTAGTTTTTTTTAATCGCGTATCGTTTTGGAGTTGAGGACTGAATTATGCCTGACTTAGCCCCAACGGAGATTGCCAGGGCACTCGAAATGCGAAGAAATGATCAAACCTACAGAGTGATATCCAGAGATCTTCGTCGACCAGTTTCAACGATCCATCGCAGTATCCAACGGTTCAGGGAGACCGGTACTTATGTGAGAAGAGCAGGACAAGGCAGAAAAAGACGCACTTCGAGTAGGGATGATCGTTTCATCTATCATTCAGATAGAAGCAGTGCGGGGTGTAACCGTAAGTGAGCGTACGGTACGAAGAAGGTTCGAAGAAGCTGGTTTGGGTTCATTTGTCCCCGCCAAGGCTCCAAGGCTCGAGGTAAATCATCATAGAAACAGGTTAACTTTTGCTCAGGAACATCGACTTTGGAACGCGGACCAATAGAGTAAGGTATTGTTTAGTGATGAGTTCAGAATTCTCTTAAATCAAATTGACGGCAGGCAAAAAATATACAGACGCAAAGGAGAACGATACATTCAGATAAATTTTGAAACTACAGTTGCATACGGTGGTGGATCAATAATGGTTTGGGCGGGCATTTGTTTGGGAGCTCGCACAGACTTGGTAGTGATTGACAGAGGGAGTCTGACTGCAGACCGCTATATCAGAGAAGTTTTAGAAGAAAATGTCGTACCGTTTGCCCCATATATCGGTGACGATTTTGTTTTTATGCAGGATAATGCTCGGCCGCATACCGCTCGGGTAACTCAAGCTTATCTTAATGATATGAATATCACTGTTATGGAGTGGCCGGCGAGATCACCGAATATGAACCCAATAGAGCACGTTTGAGACTAGCTGAAAAGAAAATTTAAGTCCAGAATTCCAGCTCCTGCCAACGTGGGTGAACTGCGAATCGCCGTAGTTGAGGAATGGCGGAGACTATCCCAGGAGACCATCGATAACATCATTCTCAGTATGCCTAGACGGGTAGAAACTTTAATAAGAGCATGTGGAGGAAATACGCGATATTAATCACCATTTTTCTAATTTAATTAATTGTTATTTTAATATTAATTTTCACTTTTCCCGGTTACATGAAAAGTTCAAAAATGTACATTTTTTCACCAATAGCCTTTACTCACAAAATCTGTTCTTAATGTGATCTCATTTTAAGTAAAACAAATGAAACTTTAAATAACAAAAGAAGTGTAGTAAGTAGATTTTAAAACAAAACCATATTTTTTTAATTATGGACCTTTTTTTTGTGTTCCGCTAAATATGCCGGTGTGCTTATATTATGCAACAATAATGAATGCAAATAATTAAAGTATACTCCAACGGCAAACAGTTGTGAAAAATAAGACAAAACAAACATAGAAAGTCCACTTATGTACTACTTTGTGGGACACGCCTAGATTACCTACGTCTACAGGAAGGAATCGAAATTAAGGGAATTTTAATGTCAAGGGAATTAAAAGGATACTGGGAACGTCGGGGTAAAATAGTAGGGTGAATGCGGTCAGGCGCCGGGGTGTGGCAGTTGGACCCCAAAAAGATGTGATTCAGGGTCAGTGCCTCTTCGTCTTCTGGTCTCACGGCCACATGGGTGAGAGGCCACGAGTTCACGATGTTCTCGACCTCCACCAAGAGGGTGTGGATGGTCTTGTCGCTGGGTTGCTTCTCGTGCAGCGTGACTCGTAGGCCTTCTTTGACACTCCGCACCAGTTGTTCCCAGGCGCCGCCCATGAAAGGAGCGGCAGGGGAAATGAACCGCCAGTTTGCTACAATTAAGTCTTCAAGTGCGGAAGAGGAAATCAACAAATCGTTAATTGAGACTAAATCAGGATTATTTTATTTCTATTTCTTTTATTTCATTGTTTAAACCTTAATCGTCTTAACGTAAGATCACTTTCACTTGAAAAAATAAAAGGAAATAGCCTAAAATTTAAACTTGACAGCTAAGACGTAGTAACTTAGCTGGAATTTCCAATCTGATATTCTGAAATAATCTCGAAGAAGGCAAAATTATGATAAAAACCTATTTGAATACGTGAAAAATATCAATAATTATGATATGGTCTCTTCTTGTGTAGGAGTGATCTCAAATAGCTATGATAATTATGTCTTCTTGCATTATTTTCTTAAGTCTTCAAGAAATAACTTAGGAATTTTTGTCTAATTCAATCACAATTCCAAATTTGTCAAGTGAAACATAAAATAAAAAGAGATTACATGTCAAAATAAATTCATATTTAGTCAAATAAATACTTATTACTTAATGTCAAATTATAAAATAAATTTTCAATAAATTAATCTTTAGTCAAAACAATTACTCTTATAATATAATGTTCGTCCATCATTCAATTATTTTAAACATTATTTTCCAAGTCGCCATTCGAGTAAGTCCTATTTTTGTACTACTTGCGACGAACACTCGTGAGAGTCAGGTACAGTTATTGGTTGGACAGACTCATATGTAACGATAAAATATGACTCAAAAAAACACACTTGCAATGGATTTTTAAAATTTTTGAAAACGTGATACTAAAGGTATATATATATATATATATATATATATATATATATATATATATATATATAGTATATATAGCAGTAGTGCCATTTTGCAGTTACCATAATGTACGTAAGCGCCGTCGAGATATAATTAATTGAATTGAATTAAATTTGGTCCACTGGATGATGTTTTATTAATAAATTTTTAAGAGTAAAAATTCATTTTATCTATAATCGTCACATAAATGTATAATTAATGTGATATCAATTAGTAGCATTAATAATCGTCATCGCTTAGACTATGTTGTCAACCTTGTAATATTTAAATAAATTTGTATTGTTTATTTTAAGTATGCATGTACCTAGTAAAGTTTTTACCGTTCGCTAGTTTTGCATATCACAGAATAAAAACTGTACAGTTACATACATTAACAATTATTAGGTTACCTTACCTGCTAAGAGAAAACTAAAGCTGTTAACCAACTCACTAGAGTTGGTTAACAGCTTTAGTTTTCTCTATTAGTGTATTCATTTGTTAACTTAGTTTGTTAATATTACAAATCAAATGCAAAAGACTAAGGGCCTGTTTCACAATTGCCTAATAAGTGACGAATAGCTTATCCGGAACTTTTGTCTCTGTCGCTCAGTATAAGGTAAGCAGCGACAAAACTTCCGGATAAGTATTTCAACCTATTTTTGTGAAACATTCCATGTGATAGTTATGCTGACCAAATAATTAAGACCGCTAAAAGTTTTCATTATACCTATTTGTAATTTAAATCAATAAACCTTTTTGATTTAGAAATTTTCATGCCATTTAAATAAAGAAAATTATATAAGCATTAATACCACTGTTTTAAGAACTACGAGGGCGGGTCAATAAATCCGTGACTTTTCGAATAAAACTCAGATTTTTTGATAAATAAATCATTTTATTTTTCAACGTAGTCCCCCTTGAGCTCTATACACTTTGTCCAACGCTTCTCCAATTTTTTTATCCCTTCCAAAAAATATGATTTGTCGAGGTCCTCAAAATAGGCCTTTGTTTGCGAGATGACTTCATCATTGGAGTCAAATCTTTTTCCACCGAGCCATTTTTTCAGGTTTGGGAACAAGAAGTAGTCACTCGGAGCCAAATCTGGAGAATAGGGTGGATGTGGGAGCAATTCATAGCCCAATTCATGGATTTTTGCCATGGCAACTGCACATGTGTGCACCCTTGCATTGTCTTGGTGAAAAAGAACTTTTTTCTTGGCTAAATGAGGTCGGTTTTTTTTCAAATCCTCATTGAAGCGGTCCAATAAGTTGGCATAATATTCCCCATTAATTGTTCTTCCCTTTTGAAGATAGTCAATGTGGATTATCCCACGTGCATCCCAAAAAACAGTCGCCATAACTTTATTGGCTGACAAACCCACCTTGGCCTTCTTTGGCGCCGATTCACCTTTAGAAACCCACTGTTTTGACTGTTGTTTGGTCTCTGGTGTGTTGTGATGGATCCATGTTTCGTCCACGGTTACAAAACGGCGCAAAAACTTCTCCATATTGTGATTAAACAACGCCAAACCTTCCTGTGAAGTTGTTACACGATTGCGTTTGTGGTCGACTGTGAGCAAACGCGGCACCCATCTTGCGGAAAGCTTTCTCATGCCCAAGTGATCATTCAAAATTGAAACCACTGAGCCATGCGAGATGCCTATGGCTTCCACAATCTCTTGAACTTTCAATCTTCGGTCGGCCAACACCATATCGTGAATTTTTTCGATTCAAATTGTGAATTACTAGCGTCAAAAGACGCTAGTAATTCACAATCTTCTTCAGAAACCAATAAATTTGCTTTCAACTCTGAAAGAATATTTTGTAAATCTGCCACTTTTCTAGTTAATCGACGACTTTTATCTCGTAGCGCTTTTAACTTTTTCAGCCTCTGCTCAGATATTTTTTGTTGACTCTTGTATTTCATCTTTAATGTTCGCGGCGTGAAGTCAGGAGATGAACTCTATAAATGATACAGATTTATGTATTTGTGGAATCGAGGAATTAATTAAATGTATAAAAAGAGCTTAGAAATGAAACTTTTAAAAATTAAAAAAAAAAAAAATTTTTTTTTACACATTTAAATAATAGCATTTTACATATTTATTCACTAGTTTTTCCTCCCACAGGAATCGTACTTGTTTCCGAAATGAAAGGTTTGTATGACACCCTGACAATGTCTATGCAAAATTTCATGAAGATCGGTTCAGAAGTTATTGCGTGAAAGCGTAAAAAACAAACAAAATATATACAAACAAACTCACTTTCGCATTTATAATAATTCTAGTAAGGTGATTCCTTCCAAGAGACTTCCTTTTTAAGAAGAGACTTTTATTTATTTCTGAAAATCTCTGTACTATCTTACTTACTCTAAGCAAACAATAATTTATGAATACTTACATTTTTAACCTCTTCAGTAACATTTTGAATATTCATATATATATTTCCGTTGTCTGGTACCCGTAACACAAGTTCTTCGGATACTTACCACGGGACCAGACTGACGTGGTGTGAAGCGTCCATAGATATTATATTATTATATTATTCATAGCATTTGCCATAGATGTTAATGCAGTGTTTCTGGGGACTTTCAATGCTTCGATCTGAAATTCAAATTGTTTGTATGTACTGATTTTGGTCAATGTGCAACTTAATATTAGCTAACAATGCTTTTTGACTTTGCCACAGCGCGAGTTTTTTTTCGCCGCACGCGGCGTTTGAACGAGCGAGCGAACTTGTGCTCGCCACAAAAGAAATAGGCAGTATTTAAAAATTTTATAATGAATTTAAATAATACTTAGGTAATAGATAAATACTTTTCCAGTGTTGCTGATCTCTTTTGTGCATAATTAATTAATTTTAAATATTATTTATTGTCATGTGCAATTTTAATTATTATTGACTATTGACTAATCAATACTTTAAATTTATTTTTTAATTTAATTTGAATTATGTATTATTTAAATTGTAATGAGTTATTGTGATTCCTAAAATCAACTGTTGTCTATTTAAATTAATAAAAAAAATTTGGCTTAGCTATATCAATTATAAGTTTCCTCACCTGTATGTTTATTTATGATTTGCACACGCAATTTCATTCTTCGTTGTAATTTTGTAAAACCTCATGTATCCATGTTCTTGCAATAAATTATTTGATTTGATTTGATTTAAAAAAACTGCCAATCCGAATGAGATAATCGAGTCGAAACTATATATTGTTTCACGACGAAAAAAAGACAAATAAAGCTTAAAAATGCGCAGTTAGACCTAGCTTGATAGAATAATACATAGCTTGATAGATATTTTTTTCCCAAAACATGAAAGCATGCATACTAAATTTTTCTTCATCATTTCTTCATCTTGCAGACGTTTCCGATATTCCGATTATATACATACTAGTTTTGCTCGTTTAAAGTATAAGATAATTATGAGAGACTTCTATCATGTTTGACTTCAAAAAGGGCAAGTTTCACCAAAATATGCAACAGGTTTTAATAAAATTTCATAGAGATAGTTTCTAACCTATAAATAAAAACGTAAAAACATAGTGTCCTACGGTCTACCTATTAGCCACCTTTAAGTAGTAAAATACAGGGTAATTAAACAACTATTTGATTACAATATTTATTTTAATACCTTTTACACTCTACTTTAAATCCAAAGCAAATAGGCAAAAATATATTTTTTTACAAAGTAATATCAACAAAAGGTTTCAAAAATTATTTTATTGGCTCTAAATTAAGCATTTGCTATCCTCGTTGTTAACTATATTGATAGTTTAAACTTTATATAGTAAAGTTCTCAACGCGTGGGGAACTATCGCGACCCCGACCACGTACAGGAGCAGCAGCGCACACGCAGACCGCAGCAGCTGGTGTAGGTAGTACAGCCTGCGACAAAACCTACCTATTAATATTATATTATATCCCACAACTACCGAAATGAGTGCATTTGGTTTTCAGGTTTAAATTGTACTTAGATTAGTTAATTACACTTCTTTTACTACGAGGAAATAAAAACATTTTCAACGTTTTATTATGACCCAAACAGGTAAGGCCACTTCTAAAATAAAATACAAAATGGTGCATATCACAGAAACGGTCCAATATCGGCCTTTTAAAAGGGGGGTACAAATAATTTTACTTCACACCACAATCCACATTTCACGGATTTACTACATACCGGATATCCTGTATATTTGAACTAGTTTTAATTTATTTGTAACCAACAGACCTTTTAGTACATCCCCTTTTTCTTTTGTTATTACCTTTTAATCTTAATTTGCGCCTGTGCTATGGTTTCATCTTTCTCCTTTAGAAGGAACCTTCTTATTCCTAGAAGATAGTCTTTGAAATAGTCCTCCCAGTCCAGTTGGTTCATATCAAATGGAAATATCTGTAAATTTTATTTAGCTTAATAAGTGTTTTCATCTTTGTGTAAAAGTTATTTAAGGTACAAAATTCTCTTTAACGACACAACATGTGTTTCTTCCTCTTACATTAATAATAATAATATGTGCCTATAATGACTTGAAAATTTAAATTTATAACTCATTTCATCCAGTATAATCCCTTTAAAATAAATCTTTCAGGCTTAAGTCAATTAACGCCGTTGCATTGGATTCATTGTAATTTGCACGATTTGTTAGTATTTTAAGAATAATAGTCTAAAATATATTGAATAGAATGAAATCTTATCACACAAAAAGGTATTCTTATAAATCATAACCTTCTTGTCTAATGATGAGGTGTGTTCCCACAGCTGTTCGGTCCGCTCGTTACTAAAGGTAAATTCGTATGTCGAAAAATACGCGAGAACGGTAGAAAACTTGTGAATCTTTCGATATACTTTCAACATCCTGAAAGGAACAACAACAATCATGTAATGTTATTTCGAAAAAAAGGACAAGCTGTAAGGATTAGGTCAATATCATTATCATGGCTATATCAATAGCCGCCATTGTTCCAGTGCCAATGCACTGCAGGTAATATGAAATTATACCAACTTGGGTTTCTGCATGAGACAGACCGCCGCTCCATCCACCAGCAGAGCCGGCAGAATGTGCAGGAACACCACATAAATCAGATTTATGTAGTAGTTTTTGTTTAGATTCAAAGTTCTGTACCTACAAAAAAACATTTTTGTAAAAAAAATACATTGGAAGGATACGTATAGGACAAAAGCAAAGAGGAGTCAAAATTGTCTTACATATAAAATAAAACATAGTAACGACTAACGACATTGTAAATTAAAAACTTTATATACATACAGGCGTTATTTCAACTATGAGGTATTAAAAACCTAACCAAGATTAGGTTAAGACATGTAAGCAACAGACAAAAACTTTTCATCCCCACTTTACGTCTATTGGGAGGAACCCCTAAAATATAAAATTATAATTATTTTCATCAATATATATCTATACAAAACTCCCATTAATTATAATCATAATTACCGGAGTTAGCAAAGGAAGTCAGATGAACGGACAGACAGAGCGAAACTGTAAGGGTTCCTTCTAGTTACTACGAAATTCGGAACCCTAAAAAATATAGTAAAAACCATAACAAAAAAGTGAATAAAAGTCAAAGAACGTCATTACACACGTAAGCTTACAACATTTATCACTACCAGTAAAGTATTTTCTTAAAAATCATAGACTAATCATTGGTCGCTGGGCGCTCTGACGCAGCCTGACCAGACCGAGCTGACGTGCTTGTCAAATACTGCAAATACATTTTTTTCCAGCCATCTTTAAGGCGTTTTGTAAAGGAGGAACATAGAGTAAATTTTTTTAAACATAATATACTTATTTAACCAAAGTATCAAGTAGTACCATTGCTACGAGTATCTATACACTTCTGCCATCTCATAGGTAGTTCATTGATTCCTTTACTAAAAAAATCATTCGGACAGGAATCAATAAAATCTTTGAAGGCAAAGACTGCCCCATCGGAAATGATTTTTTTTCCTTGCAAAAAGTTATCCAAATTTCGAAAAAGATCATAATCTTTTGGAGCAAGGTCCGGGGACTACGGTGGATGTCTTAGACATTCCTCTCCATTATAGTCTCATACATCTCATGCTCATCTAGCAGCAGTGGCCTAGAGCGAATGACCAACCTCGGTTGTTTAGTAGCTAGCTTTGCCATCATGATTTGCAGTAATTGCTGGCAATAGACATCTGCCGTAATCGTCTGGCCAGATTTAAGATAGCTGTAGTGAACGATACCGGCACTAGTCCACCAAACGCTCACAAGTAACTTTTCTCGAGTCAATTTTCGCTTGGGGCCGGCTTTGGCTCGTTCGCCAGGGTTCAGCAATTGCGATGAGCGTTTCCAATTATCGTATAGGATCCACTTTTTATCACAGGTAATGATTCGATTTAAAATCCCTTCATTATTGTTCCGGTTGAGTAATGTAACGCAGCAGTCGACGCGCGTTTGTGGGTTTGCTGCACTCAATTCATGAGGTACCTTTCAAGCTTTTTCACCTACCCAATTTGCTTCAAGTGGATTAAAACAGTTTTAACTACACAACTGCAGCCTGCAGCTAACTCGGACGTGCTTTGCGATGGATCCGCTTCCACAATAGCCTTAAATTTTTTTCATTATCAACTTTGGTCTCAGGCCGTCCACAGGGTTTGTTCTGCATGTAAAAAATTCCAGAACGAAAACGTTGGTACCAAAAACGCACTAGTTTTCTTTTGCTACATCGCCGCAATACACATAATTAATCCTTCGAGCCGTTTATGCAGCACTGGTGCCACGGTGGAACTCTTACTCGAAAATAATACAATATTTCAAGTTTTCCATTTTGTAAACAGAGTGACGCAAAGAAAAAACCAAAAGAGGAAAAAAAATGAATTATGGTTTTCTAAACACAAATGCATGAGTAAATAGCGGTATAAATTTGAAATTGGAATTCATAACCAAAGAAGATATATTTGAGATCAAAGTAACGTATGAGAGTAAAGTACTGGCCGTACGACAAAACGCCAATTTCATATGTAAGGACCTAATACTCAGCTGAGGTCGGCTTACCCGAGCTAGTCATATTGATAGTTTTATGACAGGCGTACATCCCGAATATTTTGATAAAATTTAATATTAATCGGCAAAAACACCAAGATTGGTAGTGAAATTATGTAAAAATAATTTAACAAGAAATAAGGACACTTGGATTACATATAATCAGTAAATACCTATCGTATAACTTCGAAATTTGAACATATAATTATATGAACTCAAAACGCCATTCAGTGTTGCCGCGTATGCAAGAATCAAGTTCCCCGTGGTTGATATTTTTATGATATGAATCTATTGTTGTGTGTTTCTTAGTATAATTTATTATCCTATTTCATTCATCTAACCTAGTTATTGTGATTCTACCCATGGAACCAAGTAACTATTCCCCAGAGCATAGGTCGAAAAATATTAAAAAATATGAAAACGTTACAGGTAAATATAATAACAATAATCAAAAATGACAGTCTGTCAATGTAAGGATATAACGTATCCATCCTTATTTATCAAATTTGCTAGATATAGCAAAAAATTGGTAAAATAGTTTTGATGCAAATCACACAGAAATAGTAGAAATTTTAAATAAAGAAACAATAAAAACTCAGAATATTTCACGTTTAAATTCTAAAAAGAGGCCTGCTTAGATTACATATTACTTTTAAATAATGACTTAGTATCCTCTACTACTACTACTAAAGTACCCTCTACTTAAAGTTTAATAACGAGAGAATTTCCGAGTAGTTTCGAGGTAAAAAACGAGTTTGTGAAGGAAAAGTCGAATGCAACGAAATACATACGTACAACGTGAGTGTACATAATACATAGGCTGCACTTACTTTTTATCGGTAATGGAATATTGTCCACTGTTCCTGTCATATTAAAATCTTTTTAATTTAAAACTCCTTGATTTTAAACATCGAATACCGTTTATTTATTTAAAAAAAGATTCTCGGTCTTGTCACAAGGTCTTGTCAAACTTGTTTAGTCGTTGAGAAAATTGAATTGACTCGAGAAAATTATAGAGCGATGATTTATTATGACTTTCGAAGTGGTTTAACACAAAAACAGTGTGTTGACCCGATGATGCATCTGCATTTGGTTATGAAGCCCCATGCAAAACCACAATTTATCGCTGGTTTGCTGAATCTCAACGTGGACGTGTCAAGCTCAGTGATGATCCCCGTCAAGGTCGTCCAAAAACTGCAGTAACCCAAGAAAACGTTGATGTTGTGCGTAAGCTGATTGAGGAAGATCGACATGTGACATACCGCAAAATTCAGGCAACTTTAGACATTGGCATGAGTCAAATACAAATAATCTTGCATGAACAATTAGGTGTAAAAAAGTTGTTTTCCCGATGGATACCGCATTTGCTCTGTGAAGAGCAAAAAGCGGCTCGCGTTACTTGGTGCGTCAGAACTCTCGAAAGATTCCACGCAGGATCCTCAAATGCTGTATACAACATCGTATCAGGTGACGAATCCTGGATATATGCGTACGAACTCGAAACAAAAAACCAGTCACGAGTTTGGGTGTTCGAAAATGAGTTAAAGCCAACAAAAATTGTTCGTTCACGGAGTGTTGCAAAAAAAATGGTGGACACGTTTGTCTCCAAAACCGGCCATGTTGCGACTATTCCTCTTGAGGGACAAATAACGGTTAATGCAGAATGGTATGCTAACATTTGCTTGCCACAGGTCGTTTCTGAACTCCGTAAAGAGAACTGCAACCGCCGCATCATCCTCCATCACAACAATGCGAGTTCTCACACCGCGCACAGAACAAATGAGTTTTTAGAACAAGAAATCATAGAATTATTAGACTATCCGCCGTACAGCCCCGACCTAAGCCCTAATGATTTCTATACTTTCCCTAAAATAAAGAATAAATTGCGTGGTCAGAGATTTTCATCACCTGAAGAAGCTGTGGACGCCTACAAAACGGGCCATTTTGGAGACCCCAACTTCCGAATGGAATGGTTGCTTCAATGATTGATTCCATCGTATGGAAAAATGTGTCAAATTTTGCGGAGAATACTTCGAAAAGCAATAAATACATTTTTAAATAGTAATGTTGTGTCACTTCCTTGATTCCCGAAATTTTCAGTGCCGCCCTCGTATGACATTATTCTTAAAAAGTTTTGGAAAGTAAAGAGAGAGCTCGATAGTATTGAGAAGATGAAGGTTTAATTTTCTAGTAAGAAAATTACAAAAGGATATAAGATTGTAAAAAGAATATAATATTTTTGGTAATACAGTCAATTTTTGGTAAATCGAATACTTTGGTGTATGTCTATAAAAGTTCCATGATTTATACAACACACAATAAAATACTCACCAAATTGCTCTAGTAGTGGGATAATGGTCGATGTACTTAAAGTTCATGACGTGGTAGTCATTCCATGTGAGCTTATTACCCTTTGCTGTCACGAAGTTGTAGATCGGTGGTTCCAACGGTCGGCTGAAAAATAATAATTGAAAAAATCTTAAATCAATAGCTGACCACTAACCAGGGAAATGATGGATGGATGAAAAATTTAAAAGTCAGACGTATTTCTGATAAAAATAGATCCCAAAACCGTAGAAAGCTTTTGTTAATGTATAAATACAATTGATATTTTTTAAGCTAGTTGGAGTACCTGTTTTTGTACATGTTGGTGACGTGCAGCGAGGCCACCAGCAGGCAGTTGACCACGTAGTCCACGGGCACGATCTCCGCGCGCTTGTGCGGGTCGCACTGTATGGATCGCAGCACGCCTGTCACTAAAAATCCATTATGGTATTTTTCCTATCACGCGGATAATCGTCCGCATGCGGATCAGGTGCTTAAGCCAAGATATCTTCGCTAATTACGATGACGAAGTTAGAAATCAAAATGTATGGCAATGACGTATCGCGTGCTATGTCACTGATAACGTTATGTCAATCTCATACATTTTTAATTTCGAAGATCATCGTTATAATTAATGATGGCATGTTGGCTAAGCCCTTTAGTCCGTGTACAGATATAATTATATTATCATTTCAGACATGTCCCAAGTAACAATTTATCGTCATAGAATAGTTTTGTAAACGTTATTATATTACCACAGATAAGTCACACTAACGTTTTAATAACGTTTATTAAACGCGAAAAAAGTTATCATTTACACGACCAACGTTGATGTATAATCGTCATACAAAAGTCACAAGTGTCTTCGTTGAAGTCATTCAAAAGTCGTGTGACCGTTAAGAAATTACATTATTTGTAAAAATGGAAGACATGTTGCTTTTGTTGCATACTTACCTCTTTATGACGCTGTAAAGACAGTAAGTTGTTTTAAGGTTATTTCAAAACCACGAAATACCTATGCCGTCCGCCATTACTATTTGAGTTCCTCAAAAAATTAATAATCCTTTTTAATTTGTCAATATTCACACAATATCAATTATCATTAAATTTAAAGATACTTAATAACAAAATATCAATTATCTTTAAATTTGAAAAGTTATTTAATATTGGCGAATATTCACAAATTAAAAAGATTAATATTTTTTATATTTTTATTAATTTAAGGCAAAAGCTGATCGTAGTAAAAACGCAGTACAGATAACAAAGCATTTTATTATAATCATGTATATATAATTTATAGACATCCCATTAATATGGCGTTTAAAAGTAAAAATTTGACTCAAATACGACAACAAGGTTGGTTTAAGTCAGGGCATAACTTTTAATCGACGTAATATAAAAGATAATTTACCTATTTAAGTCGCAAATGAACAACCAAGTCACTGAAGTGTCTCAAATTGACTGCTGTAAAACAATATGGTGTTCGTTTTACCAACGTCATTATGAAAACGTGTATACAACTGCTTCATTATATAAACGTCATAATATATCGGTTTTTCATCACCCAATTTGGTCAGTTGAAATTGTTTAGTAGACTGCGACGTTTTAGCTCAAACTATAGGTAATATAATCGTCGTGCAGTTTAATCTTGCCGACCTGTTTATTATGATATATTAGTCGCACGACTAAAAAGTTAACATCGTGTAAAAGAACTATTAGTCACCTCATTACTATTATAAAACTATAATAATGGAAGCCTTGAGTTATATTTTTTTTGGTTTCGTTTGTTGGGGTTTTTCCAATTACGTACGCATGCGGACATCCACGTGCGGGCGGCTAACCGCGTGATAGGAATAGGCTATTGTTATAAAATGTATTTTTAAAATAAATATATTCGTTTAAGGCGTACTTCCTTTTATCTCAAGCAAAACATACTTAATATACTCAAAACTACAAATGCGAATTCACATACTGCAACCAACTGCGACTCCTGTGGCACCATACATGTTGTCAACCCAACTTCTTAAAGGGCCTTCTGCCGTTGAAGAGACTAGAAAAAACAAATAATGAACTTTTTTCTATTTTTCTATGAAATATTAACCGCTTCGACATAATATATAAACGTTATCTCGGCAACGCAACGGCTGCAAATATTAGGTCATTACATATGAAATTGGCGTTTTGTATAGGAGCAACAAAAAGTCGATTTTTTTTAAACATAATATATTTATTGAATCAAAGTATATACCATTGCTATCTATGCACCTTTGCCATCTCATAGGTTCCTTGATTCCTTTACTAAAAAAACCATTCGGACAGGAATCAATAAAATATTTGAAGGCGCTTTGGACTGCCCCATCGGAGTTGAATTTTTTCCCTTGCAAGAAGTTATCAAAATTTCGAAATAAATGGTAATCTGCTGGAGCAAGGCCCGGGGAGTACGGTGGATATCTTAAACATTTCAATTGAAGCTCCTCTAATTTAGTAGCCGTCTATTGTGCAGTATGTGGTCTAGCGTTGTCCTAAAGCAACAGTGGCCTAGAGCGAATGACCAACCTCGGTTGTGTAGCAGCTAGCTTTTCCATCAGAATTTACAGTTGCTAGCAATAGACATCTGCCGTAATCGTCTGGCCAAATTTAAGAAAGCAGTAGTGAACGACACCGGCACTAGTCCACCAAACGCTCACAAGTAACTTTTTTTGAGAGCGTTTCCGATTATCGTACAGGATCCACTTTTCATCACAGGTGATGTTCGATTTAAAATCCCTTCATTATTGTGACAGTTGAGTAATGTAACGCAGCAGTCAACGTGCGTTTGTCGGTTTGCTGCACGCAATTCATGAGGTACCCACCTTTCAAGCTTTTTCACCTTCCCAATTTTCTTCAAGTGGATTAATACAGTTTTATCACTAACACCGCGGACGTGGTTTGCGATGGATTCGCTTCCACAATAGCCTTCAATTCTTCATTATCAACTTCGGTCTCCGGCCGTCCACGGGGCTTGTTCTGCAGGTCGAAATTTCCAGAACGAAAACATTGGAACCAAACACGCACTGTATTTTCTTTTGCGACACCGCCGCCATACACATCAATAATCCTTCGAGCCGTTTCTGCAGCACTGGTGCCACGGTGGAACTCGTACTCGAAAATAATACGATATTTCAAGTTTTCCATTTTGTAAACAGAGTGACGCAAAGAAAATACCAAAAGAGGAAAAAACAAATGAATTACGGTTTTTGAAACACAAATGCACGTGTAAATAGCGGTATGAATTTGAAATTTGAATTCCTAACCAAAGAAGATAATATATTTGAGATCAAAGTGGCAAGTACGACAAAACGCCAATTTCGTATGTATGGACCTAATATTTAGATGAAATTTAGTATGCAGGGTGTTCTGAGGGCGAAAATTTGGTCTAGCTAGGTTTTATCCTTGAGAAACTGCTTATTTTTAAGTTATATACCTTTTTTTTTTCGTCGTGCAACAATAGATCAATAATTTGTTAAATATTTGTGTCGTTCGGAAATTCGGAATGTGGTGGGTTCGAACCCCGGAAAATATTTTTGTGATCATTTGATTTTTCAAAATGTACTAGAGATCCGAGCAAATCTCGGTTACTCGGGTACTTTAAATTAAACGAAATAAAATCTGTCTTTATACTGTAACACCAACATACCTATAGCTGGTCGAAATATACATAATGGAATATTCTTGTAGTTTTTCTTGAGTTCATTTTCTGCTAAGGCTTTGGTATAAGTGTAGGTGTTGGGCCATTTACCGTCTAATACCCTGAAAAAAAAGAGATTGCTAATCGTCTTAAGATTATTATCAAAATATTCATTGTGTTAGACTGACTAGGCGTGTAGTGAATGGGCCATAAAACAAGGTGAACCGACCACGGTGAGCTGAATGGCTTTAGGACATAGTACCTTACGTATATTGGTTGATGAATATGAAATTCATTTTGCTCTGATGTATCAGCATTATCGAGAAATGTACAGATTTTGTGAAAATCTCGAAATAATGATTTTTTTTAATTTTCCTTGTTCAACTCGATGTTACTTCTACACTCATTGCTCTTTTTTAATAAAATTTGTACAGTATATTCCTGGACTGTTTAAAAAAAAACAAGAAGTAATTTGTGTACAAAAATATTCAGAGCTACAGAGATGAGCTTTTAAACAATAATAATACGAATTACCGATTGACTTTAAATTGAAATGTTGAGTGATGAAATTTTAAAAATCGTATTTTAAACTATACAGCCCTAAAATATAAGCTACAAGTAAGTTTTTGGATAAGTTTCATGGTTAAATATTAATAAGGGAAAAAATGGAAAGAGTTTTAAGATTCACGTACCGAGCGCGCGCTCGCTGCGAGGACAATGAAATTAGGATTACACCGAGGAATCAAACAAAATAAGCTGATTTTTTAGACAAATCATTATTTTAGCATTACGAATGTTGTCTCAAAAGCCACACATGCTAACGTGTAAGATACCTAAAAAATTCAAGGGCGCAAAAATCCGTGTTTAAAGAGTGTCTCGTTTTTTGCCTCCTATCGCCTTAGCATCTTCATTAAATTTGTAGGAAATTAAATCTTCTACAAATATTGCATAGAGTTTATTCTTATACGCTCGCCTATACCACTTAGCAAATTTCAATCAAGTGCCTGTCTCAAAAGTTTTAGTTTTTAATTTAAATTTCTCTAACATTTGCTTTAGGCGCAAAATTAAGTACAACTTTTTAATGTTTCATTAGGTTAACCAATATAATATTATGTGTCTTAATAATTAAATTGTATGCATTTTAGTCATGAATAATATTCTACTACACTTTCGCGATGTAAAAATCTCTTTACAATAGAAAGAAATTGCAGTAAAATAAAGTTTTCCATATTTAAAAAAATAAATATTACGACTACATTTTCCTGCTTATAACGTACTTGTCCGTGCACTTGTCCACCTCGTCGTCTGTCATCTTGTCGATGAGCTTCTGCAGCTCGTCGTAGTCCATTTTACACGGGTAAAATCTCTCGTCTATGGGATTCAGAAAGGGATTACTGTAGGCTGTTGATATGTGCATGAAGGTCTGAAACGAACAAACACTAATAAACTACTATTTATGTTCATAGCCTTGTTTGTTTAGAAGATATATGATTATATATCAATTAAATATTATACTTTAAACGAATCTTGTATATAATATTATATACCTAATCGTAATCTCAGAAACGTATGCAAGTATTTCCATGAAATTTAATACTATGCAGAGAGTTTTGGGAGAGAAAAATCGATCTAGCTATGTAAGAGTAAAAATTTGTCAGTCGGAATGGTCGATTGATATGCGTTTGTGTAATTTTTCCGTTGTTCGGAAATTCGGAATGTAGGGAACCCCGGTTAAATATTATTGTGTTTTTTTTTTTTTTTTATCTACGAGGGTTTCGAGCTAGGCTTGGTCACTCAGGAACATCATAATCAAACATCACGGGTGTTTCCTATAATTAAATAATTGTACCATCTTGTTGCATTTAAAGATTTTCTATGACCTACTTGTAATGATAATATTTTGGCCACATCGGATAAAACGTTGAGCTTCTTTAGCTTGATTCAAATGTACTTTCAGTTTGTTTCTACAAATCTGCATTCACCATGTTCTCCTTACCGTGAGGTTGGTCATCTGCTGAGCGAGGTGCAGCAGGGTGCGCGTGGCGCGGACGTTGATAGCGAGCGCCAGGCGCAGGTGCTCGTCGAACTTAACCGTGGCAGCCGAGTGGAAGATCACCTGCACCTAGAAACAACACGTGAAGATGAAACCACACACAACACAGAAGAAATAAATTATGTGAATAATCGTGCATACTTTATTCAAAAGCAATTTGTCTTGTTTGGATTATCTGACTCATAAATCGTAAACATTTGGGTTCACCGCCTGACTTAAGACACTAACTTATTTGTTATTCGTGTTAACCAAGAAACTGTTTTTTTATTTAATATCTATGGACGCTTCTCACTACGTCAATCTGGTCCCGTGGTAAGTTCTCGAAAAACTTGTGTTACGGGTTCCAGACAACGAAAATATATATAATTCTTTTTATACTATACATATATTTAAGATTTGTATTATATTAGGTCATTACATATGAAATTGGCGTTTTGTAAAGGAGGAACATAAAGTAAATTTTTTTTAAACATATATTTATTTAATCAAAGTAAGATTTTATTGATTACTGTCCGAATGGTTTTTTTAGTAAATGAATCAAGGAAGGAATCAATGAACTACCTATGAGATGGCAAAAGTGTAAAGATAGCAATGATATACTTTGATTAAATAAATATATGATGTTTAAAAATAATCGACTTTGTTCCTCCTTAACAAAACGCCAATTTCATATGTAACGACCTAATATTTTTATAAGTAATTCTCACTTTGTCGAGCAGCATCTGTCTGTCTGTGATAGAGAGACCCAGGCCGGCGGCTTCGCAGTCTCCCTGCACGACCACGACTTTGTGCCTAAACTTCGGAACTTCTTCTTTCAAACGGTTGAAAAGCTGAAACAGATGTCGGTAAAGTGGTCACCAGTGTAATCGTCAATCCGAATAAAAATGCAGGGATTGCAGACTGCAGTCCAATAATATCAGGCAATAATGACTAATTAATTATTCCACTGACGTATATAGCCCCTACTTTTTGTAAAATAAATTATTGATTTTTTTCATAACCTACGTAAAAATATCGTGAAAATATGATGGGTGGGTTAGTTGTCACTGTGCTTGACAATATGTTTGGATAATATTATGTAAATAGACTGTGCCTTCAAAATTTTATTGATTCCTGTCCAAATGGTTTTTTTAGTAAAGAAATCAATGAACTACCTATGAGATGGCAAAAGTGCATAGATAGCAAAGGTATATACTTTGATTAAATATATGTTTAAAAAAATTCAACTTTATGTTCCTCCTTTACAAAACGCAAATTTCACATATGAAATTGGAAAAAGGAAAATGACCTATAATATCATAATCTGTGCATTGTGCGATCGGCCATGATATGACGTCATAGTAATAGTATACAAATAACGTCACTTGTCAACAGTGCACTGAGCTGTCAAGTGATTGTTTACTATTAATATGACGTTAGAGCAGATTATCTATCGACAAACATGGTGGGAGGCGTATTCGGCCGTTTTCTAAAAACGCGTATTATTTAAATTAAAGTTTTGTGGGTTTTTATGGTATTAAAATAATATTCTATTATTTTTTGGGGTAACGGAACAATTATTAATCGTTTAGGACAAAAATAAAATAACTTTACCAAGTGCATTTCAGGACATGTCTTAAGGAGGGGTCCGTAGCTATAACCGCGTAAAATTGTATTGCCTTTACGATAATCCACTTTATTTTTTATTATTGTCATTCATCTACTAGTAATTAAATAAAGGCGAGGTTTCATGCATGACATTTTAATAAAGTGACCCATTTTCGAGTAATCTTCATCCAAAGTGGTTTTTAGTTAGTTAACAAAATTTTGTCATTTATGGCAAGTTTAAATACCAACTATAGGCATGTAGGTATTTAAACTTGCCACAAAACAATAAAATTTTGGGTGTGCAAAAACCGAATATGGAATACTAAATTACCAAGTTGGCGCAAGAATGTAAGGAACAAAAACTTCCAAATCTAGCGACTAAATGATACCAGTTTTGTTCACTGAACATTCCAAACTGGCAGACAGATTTTATTTTGGCGAACAAATAACCATCTTGGCAACAGTTTGAGAGTACCTACACATTTAATTTAAAAATAGGCACGTATATTTTCCCCTGATGTAGGTAATTCAAAAAACATAATAAGCAGCAAAACGTTACAAAAAAAAAACGTAAAGGTACAAAATTCTCATTTTTAATTACGAAAAAATCATTCATTTTGAAATTTCAAAATGGCGGATATTTATTTTGCGGAAAAATATAAATGGCTTACCAGGTTTTTGGGGGTGCTGGATACAAAAATGACATTCATTTTGAAATTATTTTGAGATGGCGGATTCCAAGAAAAATTAATATACAGGTTGGTCAAAAAGTAGTGGATCAAACGAAACAGGGAGATAAATGAGGTAATTTCCAACAACAAGTATTCATACAGCATGGCCATAACTTCATTGCACGAAAAGTTATGAATATTTTTGTTTTTTTAATTAAACTGCCGAGTTTTTTACAATTTAATCAATAAAAAATTAAATTGATTAAAAACAATAAAACAAAAGGTGTTGTATAATGACTCGATAATGTATCAATACTACAAAAATTGTATTGCAGCTCTTGGTACCAAATTTAACGAGCAATTAATTTTTTTCTGTAAATTTTGATGCGTTACAAAAAATTATTTCTCACTTTGAGCACCCTGTGAAAAAAAATGTAGTACGGAAAAGTGACCCTGTATTGGCTAGATAAGCGAAAGATGTCTGCTGCGAGGAGAGCATACACCCAACTCCTGTATGCAGAAATACATTACCTCTATGGCTTTTGCGACGGCAATGCTCGGGCTGCTGCCAGAGAATATCAACAACGCTACCCTAACCGAGACCTTTTCCTGGACTACAGGGTTTTATGCGCGTGCATAATGCGTACATGGAGGGAACCTTACCCGGTGAGCATGCTGCGAGAGCAGATAGACCAGTAGTACGATTTGATAATAAAGAGCAAATACTGAGACAGTTAAGATTGGACCCTGGTATTAGCCAACGTCAAATATCACGAAATCTCGGGATTCCACGATCGACGGTGCAGCTTATCATTAAAAGAAATAAATATCACGTTTACCACGTGCAAATGGTGCAAGCTTTGCTGTCCACTGACTATGAACCTAGAGTGAGATTTTGCAGAGAGATGCTTAGACGAAACAGAGAGGATCCGCAGTTCATCAACAAAGTGTTATGGACTGATGAATCAAATTTTAGAAGAATGGGAATTTTCAACATTCACAATTTACACTTCTACTCCAGAGTGAACCCACATATCATCAGTAATGATTTATTCCAGCATCTGTTTGGTATAAACATGTGAGCTGGAATAATTGACCAGCTGCAGCTTGTGCTACATGAAATGCCACCAAGGCTGAATGGTGCTCTGTATTTTAATTTTTTACAAAATAATATGAACCAAATACTCAACGAAGCTAGTAAAATTTACGATTAACAGGCATTAACGGACACAAGTTTTGAGTTATCTGCTTTTTCCTTTCGTCATCAATTCCTCTTTCAATAATTCTGTGATCAGGATAAGGTTATTTCTTTTAATTTAAGGAATTTCACCTGTAAAAAGCTTAATAATCGGAATGTTTCGTCTTTATGGCTAATCTTGTAATGAATATCAAAACTCCGTCTGATAACTTGTAAAGCAACTATGTCTTTCAAGTATACCCTGGGCTGACAATTTCGGAGCTTCTGCTGAGATATTTTATCTTGAAACTGGAAGAAGTCGGTTACGTTCATTTTTTTAACAGTAAAATTTTTCGTACAAGTTGCGACACAATATTGACATAATCATTAAAATCATAAACCTTTGCTTTTGTAGAGACTTTTCAACCAAATGATGGAAACTATCGGCTGACATAAATGTGTGCCCAGGTTCTAGATATTTTATTAATATCTTCTCTGCAGTGATATCATTGCTATTTATCATTTGTACTAAAAATGTCATAAACGCCCAATTCTTGTTCTGTGAAGAACAGTTATCAGTCCAAATAACTATAGTCGCGTCGTTCCAAAAGAAAAACACGAAAAGCGGAGACAATATCTTCTTGTTTTCGTCCCGATACTACTTCATTCCACAAAACAGCTTCCGGTTTCTGTATATATGTGAATTTGCTTAAAGGCACAAAGACGTCGCGTACCTAGTAGCGCAGTAACAACCACTTACTGCTCAATTGATTTACAAAATTATTAAATTATTTCATCTTTTGCCATGTTATAAAAGCAGTAAGGGAAGATACTGTGTTTATATTAATATGTATTTATGAGACATTAATTATAATTACTATTTTAAAGTGCAGTACAGTTCCATACTATAGATTTAACTAGTAAAATTCATTTTGTACATTGGTTAATACTAACGTAAAGAGCAGTATGTCTAAAATTTACTGCTCTTTTGTTAAGAAATATGTGAATACTAATGAAAACGACAGTATGTCAATGAAATACTGCTCTTTTACGTAGTTAACTAACTTATTTTACTGTTCTTACTGCTCTTCATCAAAAAAGAAAATGCATTTCTTATATACGTAGATGTATGAAACCTAGAAAGCTCGTTTGACGTACATTCCAAATCAGTAATAAAAAAAAAATGGCCACCTTTGACTTACTAAACTTAACTTAACTTTAACTTACTTACTTACTATTTCTCGATTACCACGGCAGAATTTAATTACTACATAGTATGTATGAGCAAAATCAAAATTTTCCTTTAAATTGCCCATTTTATAAATTTGCACCTTAATATGACAAAACAGTAAAGTGGTGTACCTCAATTGAATCAGCATTAAATCAGCAAGTTTTTTTAATACAGGGTCACTTTTCCGTACTACATTTTTTTTCACAGGATGCTCTTAAAGTGAGAAGTAATTTTTTGTAACGCTTTAAAATGTAGGGAAAAAAATTCATTGCTCGTTAAATTTGGTACCAAGAGCTGCAATACAATTTTTGTAGTATTGATACATTATGAAGTCTTATTACAACACCTTTTGTTTTTAATCAATTAAATTTTTTATTGATTAAGTTGTAAAAAAAACTAGATAGTTTCATTGAAAAAAACAAAAATATTCATAACTTTTCGTGCAATGAAGTTATGGCCATGCTGTATAAATATTTGTTGTTGGACATAAAAAAAACGTAAAAGAGCGAACAAAATTATTATTTTTAATTACAAAAAAATTATTAATTTTGAAATTTAAAAATGGCAAATATTCATTTTTCTGTAAAAATGATGTGGTGCTGAATTCAAAAAAGATATCCATTTGAATTTCAAAGATAGCGGACATTAATTTTTAATAAAATTAATCTAGGTATCCTTTTCTAGAATTAATTGTGTATGATAAATGTTAATTTAAAAAAATCATTCATTTTGAAATTCGAAGATGTATTCATATTTCATTTCATAAAAATTTATATGAGTGTCCTTTTGTAGGTTTCTGGGGATGCTGATTATAAAAATTCATTCATTTTGAAATTTCAAAATGGCGAATATTTATTTTTCTGCAAAATTGATATGGGTGCCGTCTTCGAGGATTTTAGAGGTATAAGAGATAGAGATACAAAAATGATACTTATGGATTTTGAATTTCAAATTGAATCTAGGTGTCATTTTCTAGATCTTCTAGGTTAATTATAAATTTTTTTTATTTTTTTATTTCAAAATGGTGAATGTATTTTAAAACGTGAATGTACTCGGACGCAATGAAAAACGTCGGTTTCCTACTGAAAAAATAATGAAAATTTGGTCCCACTTATTATCCTTGCAACCACTAATGATAAGTCTTAAAGATATGAGTGCATGCTATAGGTAATTGTACATATTATTAATTGTTTAGTCCTTCAATGTTCATTGGTGACAGAAATGTGCTGTTAATAAAGCTATTAAATATTACTTAGGTATTCTATAATAACCAGGCGCTGCCCGCGACTTCACTCGCGCAAAAGTAAATGTATTCCGATGAAACCGTAAAATTTTTCGGAACAAAAAATTAGGCAGCATCCTATTTTCGGACCTACTAAATTGTGTACACATTCATTACCGTCACAACACGTCGTCACGTCACGTAGACAATCGCGTGAATGTGATCTACAGTCGACACAGCGCGAACAGGCGCGGGCGTGAATATAAGTGTGGACTGACCACTCCACACTTACTAACGTTGACTTCTTTTCGCGCTTCGCAAAACTTTGATGTGTAGAGCCGCGGCATATTTTACGCGTGAAAAATCGGTGATACCATAAAGCACGTTTTTTGAAATTCCTATTTTGGAAATCACAACTATTATTTATTAAAATGATGCTGTAAAACCGTAAATTGTACATTTATTTATTGCTAGAACACATTATGCTGAATTATTAGTGTCATCATGTTTTATTATGTAGCGGGTCATTGTTATTTTTTACCCGATTAGGTTATGTGTGTTTGTAAATTCCTTTATTCCCACGTATCTTCCAAAAGGCTGGATGGATGGTATCGTTATATTTGTCTTAAGGCACAGACGAGAGGCCAATTCGTTTCAAACAGAACTGACGTCAGTTCGTCCTGAACGGATTCGAGCACATACACGGAAATGACATCAGTTCGTTCTGGTTTACCGCGAGCTACGGTCGTGTTTTTAGGGTTCCGTAATAATTAAAGAACCTATGAATGAGACACCGTTTATGGATTATTATTTATTGGTGACTTAATACGCGTTACAGTTTTGGTGTCCGGGACCCGACTGACTTACTAGCTAACGGCAAACTGAAATACAATACCTTATATATATTCTTATAATCTAGGATGCATTACTTAAGGGTTGCCACAGATACTCCCCCTTTTACCAAAATTTTTTTTTTTTGACATACAAAATTTATCGCATAAAATAAATCACTGTTTAAAATGTACATTCATTCATTTGTTATGTTTGATTCTAAGTTCTCTAAGTAGTTAACTCTACCGCAGTGTTATTCTAAGAACTGTAATGTTATACTTACATTATGTTACAACAGCTTATTTTATTCACAACAGGAAACTGGTTACAAAAATAATTTTAACAAATAAATTTTAGCAATATTACATTATCCTTGTCTAGGAGCTAATACTACTTGCGGTTGAGATTGAGTCTGAGGCTAATGTATGGCAACCACAGGAACTTCCGAGTGTACAGTTTTTACCTGATTTTGCATCCACTTTGCACTTAATACTTTATACTTCTTAAGACAAAAGGACAGGAACATGAGTGTAAATAATATGAGGACAGCCAGCATAATGGATCCATATAATTTTATAGATACTTCAATATCACTGGTACTAGCACTGTTCGTTTCGTTCTGCGCGATAATTATTTCTTGAGGTTTGCTTACAGATTTACCCATTATAGAAGGTAAAGGTGGTACTGTTATGATCATTTAGATATGTTATAAAAACAAATTATAATTGATAATTCTATTTATAATTGTTCTTTTGAATAGTTCACAAAAATCTAACAGGTAATTTCGTAACTCGTCCGCTGCGTGTGGTGCGAGTCATAAGCTTTTCGCTTGTAGCGGATTCATTATGTTGACCAGTTTCATTATCATCGCTAACATTATCTTTAAAATCATTACTATAAGAGTTATTTTGCCCTTCGGTTTGTTCGTCTATATTTAATAAGTATGCGGGTTTAAGCCTGTCGATCGACACTGACGTCTGTTTGCCAAAAATATCTAATATAAATGATTTGTCTCCCCTCCTTATGACCTTATATGGCCCTTCGTAAGGATGTTGGATTGATTGTTTAATCATATCTTGTCTAACGAATACGTGTTGGCATGTTTTTAAATCTTTATGCACAAAAATTGCTCTCGAATTCTTTTGTAAAACCGACCTAGGCTTAAGCTCACTGATGGTGCGATGTAAATGATTCACGAATGTATCCGGATCATACATTTCTTTATTACTGCTATTATAGAAATCGCCAGGTAATCTTAATTTTGTACCATACGTTAACTCTGCCATGCTGACGTTTGTATCCGTACGAGGCATCGCACGAAGTCCAAACATTACTGTATGCAATTATTTGTACCAGTTCAAATCAAAATTCTCTTCGCCCGTGGCACTGTTTGCGAGCAGACGTGTAGTTGGTTTCAAATAAAAAAAATAATAAGAATGTATTTGCAATTATAATCGCTAATTGTTGTAGTTGAAAGTGCATTTTGCCGCGCTCAGATTTTTCCCCAAACAATGCTTTTCAAGAATTAAAGACGGAAATAATGCAAATGCTAGTTAAGTGGAAAGACGAACAGGACTCACGCTTTGCGAAATTCTGCAGTGAACAATCGACTACTATGGCAAAACTTATGGCTGAAATTACGGAAGTTAAACAACAAAATTTCGCTATACAAAAATCTAACACTGAAATAGAAAAAAATCTAAATTTCATAAACAAAAAATATGATGATCTATTACTCCAAGTCAATACTTTATCAAAGGAAAAACAAAAATACAAAGAGAGCATTTTGGCCTTAGAAACTAAAATCCAAGACATAAAAAATGTATCCCGTTCATCCTCTATTGAGATTCGCAACGTATTGCCTGTGAGAGAAAATGAGTCGTCCTTGGAACTGGTTGAGATAGTTAACAAAGTGGGATCAGCTGTGGATTTACCTGTTACCGCACAAAATATTCGAGATGTATACCGGCTCCCGGGGAAAAAGGGGGATACTAGGCCGATTGTTATGGAATTTATCAATGTCCAGATGAAAATGCAGTTTCTGCAAGCTGTTCGAAATTTCAATAAAAAACATCCGAAAGAACGCTTGAGCTCGCTAAACATTGGTGCCACTAACGAACGACGCCCAATCTATGTAGCAGAATTTCTACCAGCTGACTCTAGACAACTATTCTTCAAAGCAAGAGAATTTGCCAAGTTAAATCAGTACCAGTTCTGTTGGACCACTAATGGGAACGTATTTTTAAGGAAGACTGAAGGTGACAGGCATGTATTAGTTAAAACAGAGCAGATCCTGTATGATCTACAATTACAACAATGACTATTAATAGTGCTTACATATTTTGTTTTTTTTTGGTATGACTGTCTTTTTCTCTTTTTATAGACTTTATTTAGTTTTAGTTTGTTTGTTTTTAATTAAAATGCATGCTTTATACAACCACATTTGCACATACACAACATCATCAACATCACAACACACTCACAAATGTTATCTATCATACCCACACTATACAAATAAATATGTAAAAAACACTTATTTTGGTATTTATAGTAATATTATGTACAACGCAGCTGTAAAAAAATTAAGAACAGATTTTACAGTATGGTCTGGTAAACTAGTATTTCAGATTTCTATAAAGTTATATGGATTGACTTTGTTTTGTTTGGATGATTTAATAGTTGGTGTGCTCATCGATATTGTTATGCTAAAATGCTACACTCCTAGTAAATATATGTGGTATCTACGTGCTTCGGTAGGTTCTTTCTCTAGACTGTGTCCCAGCTTAATATATAAAATTCGATTTCTGTAATAATAATATAATAAACGAGGTTGACAATATTGAGCAATTAACCGAATGTGTTCTCTTGAGCGATACTAAACTATATTCCCGAATTATAAATTATATTGAAGATGAGATGGGATCGCTCTCTATCTTGACAATAAATATTAGAAGTATCCACTGCAATCTTGATTTATTTCTGGCATTCACATCAGCCTTAAGCATTTTTGTGGACATACTAGTACTTACGGAGTGTTGGACAAATGAGGATAATCCACCACCTACTATCGAAAAGTATAATATGTTTTGGACCAAAAATAGTATTAATCAAAATGATGGTTTGGTTGCTTATGCACGCCAGGATCTAAGAGTGTCCGCACTTGAACCCAAATTTTCAGAAGGCAACTGCTTAGTTCTAAATATTTACCCGGACTTCACAATTGTTTGTTCATATCGCCCACCTTGTTTTTGAAACACGTCCAATTACCTTAACTCTCTGGATCATGTACTATCAAATATACGTACATCTAATATTGTATTGACAGGCGACATTAATATTAATACACTTGATAACACGACCGCGACAGTACAGGACTATCTTAATCTAATAGCCATGCACGGACTTACATTAGGTATTACTCACCCTACTAGGTATGAAAATTGCTTGGATCATTTTATGATTAAAACTGCCCACCGATGGAAAACCGTGGTTTTTGAACAACAACTTACGGATCATTCTCCAATTCTTATCAACATCAAAAGTACCTTATCATGTAAAAAGAAACTCATAAATAAAAATGTGTCAATCAACTACGAAAAAATTAAGAATATACTTACAGATGAGTCATAGGAGGACCTCTACATATTAAACGATGCTGACCTGGCTGCTGAAATATTAACAAATAAATTATTAAGAATCACAGATGACAATAGTGAAACTAGACAAATACAGAGACGATACAAACCTATCAAACCATGGATCACCGTAGGAGTTGTTAAATGTATCACTAAGAGAGATAAACTACATAAAAGGCTCAAAATGCTGCCATTAGATGAATCTTTAAAAAATAAATATTTAAATTACAGAAACACATGCAGCAAAATCATTAAAGACCTTAAAAAACAATATTACCACAATCAATTGCAAAAAAATAATAAGAATATAAAGAATACTTGGAAAATAATTAAGGAAGTGTGCAACTTTGGCTCTAAAAAATTTAAATCACACGAATTATTAAACATTAATGACAATCCCATTAACTCACTTAATGTGGTAAATACTTGTTTAACAACTATTCGTGAAGGATTAGCAAAGAATATTCTGATGAAATTGGGCAAAAGTGAACATGAACTAGCAGCATCCGCCAAGTCAGCAACAACACCAGCTAATTCCATGGCCTTTTTGCCCACTGAACCCCAAGAGATATTGTCCATACTTCTCAGCCTGCAGTCGCATAGTGCGCCTGGATGGGACAAGATCTCTTCCAATTTACTGAAGCAAAATATTAATTCTGTGGTTTATCCTCTGACTTATTTATGCAACCTAAGTCTCCAAACTGGTGTCTTTCCTAGGATTTTTAAAAGGGCAGTAGTGTGTCCTATTTATAAGTCAGGAAATAAAGATAATCCCACCAATTACAGACCCATCTCTTTACTTACAACTTTAGCCAAAGTTCTTGAAAAAGTAGTTAATAAACGACTTGTCTCTTACCTGGAGAAGAATAATTACATTAATCCTAACCAGTTTGGGTTCAGGGCTGGGATTTCTACTGAGGATGCTGTTTTGAAGTTTACTACAGCTTTAGCGACTTCTATGGATAGTGGAGAAAGGTGTATTGGTGTTTTTCTAGATCTCCAGAAAGCGTTTGATACGGTTTCACCTAACATCCTTTTGACTAGACTGGAGAATCTTGGTATAAGGGGCACTGTTTTAGACTGGTTTCAGAATTACTTGTCTAATCGACTTCAGAGTGTGAGAGTCGGTGATATGGAAAGTGACAAGCTTCCTTGCACATTTGGTGTTCCACAGGGAAGTACTTTAGGATCTACACTGTTTCTAGTTTACATTAATGACATGTTCAATGTTGTACATGGCAATGTGGAACTCCAAATGTTTGCCGACGATACAGTCCTACTAGTGCACGAAAAAACGTGGACAGAAGCGCTACAGGTAGCCGAATCTAATATGGCTAGGATTACGTATTGGGCTCGAATCCAACCTTCTCACTCTTAACACTTCGAAAACTAAATACTTATGTTTTTATAAATCCCAAAGAAGCGGCCCAGATGACAGTATTAAATTAACATCTCACACATATCCATGTAACATTGCTTTAGATCATTATAAGTGTTCTTGTGCCGTTTTGTCGAGGAGTGAATCCATCAAATATTTAGGAATATATATAGACGAGCGACTAGATTGGCGTAACCATACTCATGCTATGGTCGCTAGAATTAGAAAAATGGTATACATCTTTAAGAATTTAAGACAAGTCGCAAATGAAAAGCTTCTAATACAAACTTATAAAGCATTATGCGAGTGTCTGATTAGATATTGCATATGTGCATGGGGAGGAGTATGCAAAACCCTTCTAATAAAAGTTGAAAGAGCCCAGCAAGCAATCTTAAAGGTCCTTCTTAAATTGCCCCTCAGACATTCAACGACTGACGTTTACGCCAAAGCGGATGTCCTGTCGGTGAGAAAAATATTCGTTCTGGAAATGCTTAGGAGATACCATAAAATAAGTGTACCATACCTACCTCCTTCATCAAAGAGACTTGATCGGTGTCCGGTTCCTTTTGCACGTACGACATTCGCGCGTCAACAATATAATGTCTTGGCACCATTTATATATAATAAAGTGCTAAAATTAAAATTAATAGATAAACACTATACAAAGTACACCTTTAAAAAAGTAATAATTAAATGGCTTAAAGAAAATACTTATGATGAAATAGAAAAATTGTTCTTGCCTGCTATTTGTTAATAAAATAACATAACATACCCAAGTTATACCTATTTACCTATACAAGATTTACACATAACCACACACAGTCACACACACACACACACACACAACCAACCACACACACACACACACACACACACACACACACACACACACACACACACACACACACACACACACACACACACACACACACACACACACACACACACACACACACACACACACACACATCACACACTAAAAGTATTATTTTGTTCATTGTGTAATTGTTGTTTGGTATCATTGTTTTTGCCTACATTCTAAATTAAGCGCACTTCTAAGACCTACATGTTGTTAGTCAAATAATTACATTTCATATGTCAATAATTGATGTCATTTGTCTTCTCTTTTCTATTTCTTTTAAATTATTTATATCTCTATTGGCATAACATGTATCTTCATGGGCGAGGACACTGACCTCTGCAATACAGTTTACACTAGTGCAGGGGTCAGGAACTTCAGATATGTAAAACTCCTCTGTGTCAATAAAGAATTTATTTATTATTATTTATTATATTATTTATTGTTAAGTCTAGCTTTTAATGCTGTTTTTAGGGTTCGGTGCCATCTTTCTATAATCCCGTTGCTTTGCGGGTGGTATGTATTAGTACGTAATTTTTGTATGCCTAGTAATTTAGTAAGATGTATAAACAAAGAACTTTCGAACTGTCGTCCTTGATCGGTTGTTACTCGACAAGGACAACCAAATCGTACGATCCAATTATTATAAAAATTTGGGCAACCGTTTCTGCAGTAATGTCTTGTAAAGGTATTGCCTCTGGCCACCCGGTGGCCCTATCTATCATAGTTAACAAATATTTATATCCTTTGGGCGTAGTAGGTAAGGGTCCGACGAGATCGAGATGCACGTGCTGAAATCTATCGCTTGGTGAAAATTGACCTAACTCTGACATAGTGTGACGATTTATTTTTGATTTTTGACAAGGAATGCAAGCTTTTGTCTACACTGAAATATCTTTATTCATTGACGGCCAATAATATTTTTCGGTTATATTTTTATTTGTAGTTCTGATGCCGGGATGACTGATATTATGGAGTGATTGAAAAATGATTTTACGATAATTATTTGGTAAATAAAGTCTACTATTTTTATCGGAAACATGACAAATTAATGATTGTTCGCAGTTCGGTAAATATATTTTCCTAAATTGCAAAGCCTCTTTTGTCTGTTGTAATAGTAATTGCAATTCGCCATCTTTATTCTGATCCTTAGCCAGTTCCTCGTAATTGACAGTTGTAGGGCAATCTATAGTCTGTACTCGCGATAAAGCGTCTGCTACTACGTTGTTTGTGCCCGATATGTGACGTATGTCTGTACTAAACTCGCTAATGTATGATATGTGCCTTGTGCGACGCGGAATCTCTTTATCACTATTATTCTTATTAAATGCATACGTTAAGGGTTTATGATCGGTAAAGATACGAGGGCGGGTCAATAAGTCCGTGACTTTTGGAATAAAACACAGATTTTTTGATAAATAAATCATTTTATTTTTCAACATAGTCCCCCTTGAGCTCTATACACTTTGTCCAATGCTTCTCCAATTTTTTTATCCCTTCCAAAAAATATGATTTGTCGAGGTCCTCAAAATAGGCCTTTGTTTGCGAAATGACTTCATCATTGGAGTCAAATCTTTTTCCACCGAGCCATTTTTTCAGGTTTGGGAACAAGAAGTAGTCACTCGGAGCCAAATCTTGAGAATAGGGTGGATGTGGGAGCAATTCATAGCCCAAGTCATGGATTTTTGCCATGGCAACTGCACATGTGTGCACCCTTGCATTGTCTTAGTGAAAAAGAACTTTTTTCTTGGCCAAATGAGGTCGGTTTTTTTTCAAATCCTCATTGAAGTGGTCCAATAAGTTGGCATAATATTCCCCATTAATTGTTCTTCCCTTTTGAAGATAGTCAATGTGGATTATCCCACGTGCATCCCAAAAAACAGTCGCCATAACTTTATTGGCTGACAAACCCACCTTGGCCTTCTTTGGCACCGATTCACCCTTAGAAACACACTGTTTTGACTGTTGTTTGGTCTCTGGTGTATTGTGATGGATCCATGTTTCGTCCACGGTTAAAAAACTCCTCCATATTGTGATTAAACAACGCCAAACCTTCCTGTGAAGTTGTTACACGATTGCGTTTGTGGTCGACTGTGAGCAAACGCGGCACCCATCTTGCGGAAAGCTTTCTCATGCCCAAGTGATCATTCAAAATTGAAACCACTGAGCCATGCGAGATGCCTATGGCTTCCACAATCTCTTGCACTTTCAATCTTCGGTCGGCCAGCACCATATCGTGAATTTTTTCGATTGTTTCGGGTGTAGAGACCTCAACTGGGCGTCCAGGACGTTCGGCATCTTCAGTGCTTGTAAGGCCACAACGAAATTCAGTAAACCACTTTTTTACCATTGAAATCGATGGTACAGAGTCCCCATAGTATTTATCAAGCTTAGCCTTGGTCTCGGTAATGGTTTTTTTTCGCAAAAAATAATGCTTAATAAGCACACGAAATTCACTTTTTTCCATTGTTTCCTTAAGTTACTGGATAGTCTGATAAAGATAGCTGTAAAACACAAACTAACTGACGCAGCAAGTTCAAATTTTGATAGGAGTCAACTGACAGATGCCTGTTGACAGGAGTAGTGTTGCTTTTTCAGTAAGGAGGTTAGAAATTCAAAAAGTCACGGACTTATTGACCCGCCTTAGTAGTTAATGGGCGTCCCTCTATCATTTTTCGGAAATATTGAATTGATAAATAAATAGCTAGTAATTCTCTGTCATATGTTGAATAATTTTGTTGCACGTCTGACATTTTTTTAGAATAATAACCTAAAGGTTCCCAATGTTGACCTAATTATTGTTGCAATACGGCCCCCACACACGAGCCTGAAGCGTCGGTCATGAGCGCTATCGGCGTATCGGGTTGCGGGTGCGATAACGTCACTGCATTTCTTAAGCTACTTTTACACTGTTCGAAATCGCGTTCTGCTTTTTCCGTCCAGTTAATTTTTGTCTTATCATTCCGTTTCGCATTATGTAAATATTTATTTAATTCTGAGTGAATTTCCGCGGCTTTTGGAATATGTGGCCTGTAGAAATTTATCATTCCTAGAAAACGACGTAGGTCTGCTATGGTATCCGGTTTTGGGTAATTCATAATAGCCTCGACTTTTTTCTGCAATGGACATACTCCTTTAGGTGAAACTTCGTGACCTAAGAATTCTATTTTTTTTTGACCGAACACGGGCTTAGAAATATTAATTGTTATTCCAAACTCGTCGAATTTTTTTAGAATTGCCTGTAATTGCTTTTTGTGAATCTCTAAATTTTCGCTCGCGATTATAATGTCATCGAGATAAGCAAAGCAGTAATTTGATCCTAATTTATTTATGAACTTTGGTGTATTTAACTCTGATAAAACACTTTGATCTATGAAACGCTGAAACGTTTGTGCAGCGTTTCGCAGACCAAAAGGCATGCGCTGAAATTCAAAAAGGCCAAAGTGCGTAATTATTGCAGTTTTCTCAATATCTGGTTCGTGTACCAGAATGACGTGGTAGGCTCTGTTTATATCTAGACGTGTAAATACATTTTTATTTGCTAAAATATATGTAAAATCATGCAAGCGTGGAATGGGATATCTATCGGGTAAAGTTACGGAATTTAACTGTCTGTAATCGCCACACGGGCGTAGTTGACCATTTTTCTTTAAAACGACGTGTAACGGGCTGGCCCAGGAACTTTTAGAAGGGCGACAAATACCTAATTCTTGCATTAGAGAAAATTCCTCCTTAATTTTTTTATAACGATCGGGCGGCAACCGTCGGGCTTTTGTATGCACCGGCGGTCCCGACGTCTCAATAAAGTGACATACTGAATGATTTGGTACTTGTTTAAAAGATACAGGTTTTAAAACGTCCGGAAATTCTTTCAAAATATCATACAATGGATGGTTATTATTTATTGTGTTGATTGTATTGTGAGTCGAACAAACCGAAATGGCAAGAATATTCAACTTTGTTACTTGATCAATAATTTTTTTGGTACTTAAATCAACAAGTAACTTATAGTTAACTAGAAAGTCTGCGCCTAGAGTAGGCTGAGACACATTTGCTACTACGAAGGTCCATCGGAAAGCACGTTTTAAGCCTAAATTTAAAACTAGTGATTTTACACCATATGTACGGATTTCGCTGCCATTTGCTGCAAATAAACGATATTTAATTGACTCACCGCACTTTTTGTCCTTAATTGAAGCAGGAATTACTGAGATGTTGGCTCCCGTGTCTACCAAAAATCGAAGATTGTTCTGGGTGTCTGTGATACATAGGCGGTTGTTGGTCGCGGGTACGTACTCGTCCGCCTCCGAGCGTACCATATTTAGTTTTCCTGCTGCTAAGCGCCCCAATTACAGGGTTTTTCATAGTAGCGCGCTGCGTTTCTAAACTTATAATGGTAGCGACACAACCACCTGGGATCCTCGGGGGTAATCCTCGCTGATGACCTCGACTTTGACCGATTGTATCGTCGAAAATAATTTCCTCTACCGCGACCACGGAAGTTTCTACGTCCTCTTTGTTCCATATTTGTTCGTAGGGAGGCGACTTCCACTGCTAATCTGTTCATTTGTGCCAATATTTCCGAGATCGGAAAACTAGAAGATGTACTCGGAGCGTTCATAGCAGCAACTTCGTTGACACTGATGTTTTCCATAATGCTAAATGCGATTTCAGTCAATTTGTCCAAATTCTTTTCCTGTGTCACCGCTAAACTCGCTCTGACCGTGGTAGGTAGTCTACTTAACCATAAATTCCTGAGTATTTCTTCGGAAATTTGCATATTTCGGCCTGCGTCTCTCATTCGTCTTAATAATTGCGAAGGTTTCTGTGACCCGAGCTCAAGCTCGCTAATTTCTTAAACTGCGCATTAATCGAATCTTCGTACACCTTCAGTAGTCTATCTTTCACAAGCTCGTATCTATTTTTCAGGGAGTCATTATATAGGATATCGCTGACTTGCTGTAAAGCATCCGGCGTTAGTTTAGAGACCACTATATGAAACTTCATATCGTTACTCGCTTTTTGTGGTATGAAAGTATGTTCGATCTGGGTAAACCATAACCTTGGCATATGGGGCCAAAATTCGGGAAGTCTTGAATTAATACTGATAGCGGCCATATCTTGAAAAACCGCTCCTGAGTCAGTCGGGTGAGTCGGGTCCGAACTGATGGATGCCGATGTTTGAGACAACACGTACACGGAATTTTGCACTGGATCTGTGTTAGAAAGTTCTGGAGCACTAGACGCTGTAGGCATCAAACCGGCCAGCGTCGGTATTGACATTTTTAAAGCTAGTCCAAAAAATTAGTCCAAATTGTTCACACGCGAATTTACAGTGTGCACTCCGATATTGAAATTTTGAATGTTAGTCCGAAAAAGTAGTCCAAATTGTTCACACACGAATTTACTGCTCACACTCGCGATCACGTCGGGGTCACCAATATGAATGAGACACTGTTTATAGATTATTATTTATTACGACTTAATACGCGTTACAGTTTTGGTGTCCGGGACCCGACTGACTTACTAGCTAACGGCATCGCTATCCTAGCTTCTGTATTTATGAATATAAATTGATAAAATTTGTTATAATTATAAAATATGTATAGAACTCGGGTTTGACTTCATAAAACAAAGATGTCAAAACTAAGGACGGGCTATGACATGCATTTGAAAGAATAAATCTTCATACAAGAAAAAGTTACGCAATCTTAGTTTCACCATACGTCAAATGTCAAAATGGCCCCAAAAAACCCAATTGGGGCCATTTATGTGGGGACAGTTTTTGCCTTGACATGCCTCGACTATAATATATCCGTCTATGTCATATTATAATAATAGTTTTATATTTTAGTGGTGGCTCTCCATACATGTGAAGTGGGGATGAAAATGATATGTTTTCATTCCACCCCATTGTGTGGGGTATCATTAAATATGTCTTTTAAAATAAGGGCAAGGTTTCATCACGACTTTTTTACAAAGTCACCTTTTTCCGAGTAATCATCGGCATCCAAAGTGGCTTATAAGTTGGTTTTTAAATATTGACTTAACCTTCACAATCTTCATATTTATTTTGTTTAAAGTTTCCAACTAAGTGTAGATAAACAGCATGAAATATTTATTTTAACATTTTCCTCTTTTATTTAATAGTTTTCTGATTTTAACGCGTACCTACTTGAATATGATAAATTTTATATAAATATAAATATAATTATGAATTATAAATATATAAATATAAATATAATATAGAAGATAAATAGCTCGGAGTGCTCTGAGTCAGATGTACGAGCTGAATCTGCTATAGAGTGAACTAAACTTATGGAGTATATATAAATTGCTCACTGGATCATCGAACACCGCCTCTACCCTGGAGTAGATGTCCTTCCCGCGCTTCTGTCGCACCAGGATATACAGGTTCTCCAAACCCTGACAGCAGCGCAGCAGCTTCTCCATCAGCACTTTTCCGAGGAAACCTATAGCAGTGATTGATGTTTAGAAATGTTGTGTTATTGATTATGAAACAATGATGATTCAAGAGTCTAGAGAGACTTGCGTTTATAACTCGGAAACACATGGACGATTTATGCAGACATAACAAAAGCTTAATTCAAAATCAATTACATTGTATACTTTAATATATTTATTTTTAAATACAATTGAATAGATATGACCACGAGAAGAAATACATTTTGTAAACATTGAACATTCTGAGGGTCGCAACCTTTGAAAAACCAGTTTATTCACGTCGCGTCGTCGTCCGTATAGCATTAACACACGTAAGGATTTGGTCCGGAGCAAACCACGGATTTGGTTGCCAACTTAGGAGTTTCTCCCTAAAATTTGGGAAAACATCCTCGAGACAAGCCTCTACAAATAACCCTAAAACATTCTCCTATTTTTGGGTTATTTTTAGAGGTTTGTATTTTTTAATTTTTTTTAATTAAATTAAGCTATTGAACTGTTATAATTATCAACAAGCCATTTGAAAAGTCAACCTGTAGAAAATAAACTTTTGGAAGTAGATATATTTTAATGTAAAAAGGACGAAATAATATTACAGAACTTTATTTTTTTATTATTTATTAATCAGTTTATTTATATTTTGGGAGAAATATTTTTGAGAGTTGTAAGGCTGCACAAAAATCGGAGTGCACTGTAAATAGTACTCTGTTCTAATACAATAAAGCTGAAAATCAAACACACGAGTGTTGTGCTGTCATAATGGTCCGCTCCAGACCAAAAATGTACGTGTGTAAACAAGCAACTTTATCTTGAATAGCAAATTTATCTAAATTTACCTAAAAATTGTTCGGGCCAAAAAGGTTTTCGATTTAGATAATAATCTGACCAAGTGATTGCTTATTCATTTCGATTGGCGCATATTATATTACGTATTGTGACAGACGAACCACGAGATGATTCATCTGTCACAATGGAATGAATTCTTCTCGTGTTTTCAACTATAGGCATGTGTATATAGAAAAATACCAGTTGCTCCTGTTATGAGAATGTTCTTCTTGTTGTAGAATTCCTGGACGTCGGACAGCCTTTCCATGGTCACTTGCTGGTCCACGTGTCGCTCTGTTCCAGCTGGTACTGCTTCTCCTGCTCTAACATCTTCATTAATTAAGTTCATAGTATTGTTTACTCTTGGACTGTCATGCCTACAATCAAAAAATGTTTTTATTTAAACAAGTCGCCGCTAGACCCGTCTGAAGTTTATTATTAAGGCTTCCGCCATTTGAAGCCTATATCAAAATAGCTTCGTAGTATATCCGTAAAATCAACAAACTTGCCAACAGTAGCATATTATGTACGTTTGTCTCATATTTTCGGGGACAAATATTTTGAATTCGATTATGAATTACGCATTTTATACCTACATCGTTAATGATTGTAAACTTTGAGTTTGAGCATCTTTGACTTGTGGGGTCAATTTAAAACAATATCGTTGGCTACACCTTTAACACTCTAAAATTTATTACGAGTTAAAAACCACTTGGCGTTCGCTACGAGTAATGGCACAAAACTGTATGAGAAAAAAATTTAAACGTACGTGGCACACTGGCACGAAACCGGTCGTGTAATATTAATATATTACTAAATTATGTAAAAATAAATTAATGTAAAATACTTATTAAAGTGGAAATAGTGCAAGAAGTCCTGTGTGTTATTACTGTGAAACATGAATTTCCACCAAGAACCTACCGTACAATCGATAACATATTTACTCAAATGTATTGATGATTCATTAATATTGTTTGCAAACAAATAACTAAATAAAAGTACACGAAATATATATATATATATATATATATATATATATATATATATAAATATATAATAGCATATCAGATAGATGCGTGCAAAAACACTGCAGGTAAGCAGATAATATAAAAGACAAAACATCCTATTAAGGAAGTCGTATTTTTTAATGTCTAGTTTTTATACAAATATTTCAAAACTCAAGATGACTATGACGTATATTTGTCATAGCAAAATATCTTCCTACAATAAAAATACGCCGTCTTGGTTTTCATCATACTTCAATGTTTTAACTTTCTTGTTTTAACCATAGTTCAAATGTCAAAATGGCCCCAAAAATCTCTTGGGACCTGTTTAACTGGAGACACTTTTTGCGTCTATAATATATACGTCTATGCGCTTGTACCAAGTAGTAGGTATTTGGTATTAGTTTTGTAGATAATTCAAATGAAGATTTGGAGCCTTAAATATTATAGATCACAAAGAAGTATTTTTAACACCTAAATACAGAACAAATAAAACCATTGTGAAGTTTCCTAAACGCAATCAAATCCATCGCTTAGCCTCTTTCATAAATACGAAGAATGAGAGAAACAACATGATATTTAACCCATGGTTAACTTTAACCCAGATCTGCGCAAGTGGTCTTAAATCAACTATTTTAAGAACAATGGGACTGTGGGACAGTAATATGGGGTACTTAATATAATAATACTAGCTTTTGCCCCCGGTTCCGCCCGCGTAAATATTATAGTATCGGGTATCACACGGGAATACTGTGTTTTCGGGATAAAAAGTAGCCTATGTTTTAATCCAGAGCCTAAATTACTACCATACAAAATTTCTTCGAAATCCGTTCAGTAGTTTTTGCGTGAAAGAGTAACAAACATCCATCCATATATCCATCCATCCATCCTCCCAAACTTTCACATTTATTTTAATAAGTAGTAGGATAATAATAATAATAATATCTATGGACGCTTTACACCACGCCAGTCTGACCCCGTACTTCCTAGTATCGAATCCGTAACCCGTAATCCGAACAACCGAGGGCCAGGCAACGGGAAGTATATTTTATACTTGTATATTATGCATATATTTAAGATTTTATTAAATTTTACACACATCCATGACCTACGGTAGAAGCCGTTACACCAAAACTTAAGTTACTGAGCATAATATCTCAAAGACTTTCAAGTTTCATAAACATAATATCTAGTATTAAAATAATCCGCCGTATAATAAAATTATATGGCGTAAATAACTAGGAACAGTAGTCACACGAATAGGTCGTAATATTGCAAAATGTAAGAAAAGGAAATCACCACACCTTGCATAACCAAAACGTGGGGTAAGAATAATTAAATTTGATAGATGTGGGCTTAATTTTAGTGTTTTTTTTTCTATAATAATCTTTTTTATTCTCAGCTTTTATTATATAACACCATCATTATTTTCTTTTTGACATGTCTACTTCTTTGTCCCTAAGCAATATATGCTTCGTATACTATCTTACCCCATTTTAAATTTAAATTAAAAAAAACAATGAATTTGATGTAACACAGTAATACACAAAAAGATCCTGATCTTATATAATTATATTTATTATACTGCTTCTTTTTTGACAAAAAATATGTAATTGTTTCAAACTTTCTTCTATTTTGAATCTTATATATCCCCTATTTTTTTTTTCTTCTCAAATATAATATAATCTGACCCACAACACACGTCCGTGTATTTTGATTTATTTTTAATTTATTGTAATATTCACTTACGCTTCACGTGTATCCTAAGCCAGTTTGTTATTATACTGAAGAAAAACCTTGCAAAGTTCACTAATATAGGTGATACATCTCTTATGTAATAATATATTTTTTACACCCACACTTTACGACGAGACGGATATATAGCGAGCTGGGAATACGTCTTACGACATATTATAATACGGCAATAATGTATAAAAATTTTACGATTCTTGCAGGATGGACAGGTGTTTTATAATTATTTCTTTGTAAGTCGCGGACAAAATAGAGTATAATATAATATAATCATCCCCACTACCGGCTTGTGAGCCCCGGCCCCAAGATAAAGCTATAAACAGTTTATTTCTCATAATGTACGCTCGCGAAACTTTGCATGGTTTCTTGCTTATGCCTACAAATGATTAGAATTTTCTGCTAGAGTTTTTGTTATTTATCTTCTATACATATAATAGAGGAGACTGAACATCGTGGGCCCAAATATTGTAATGGCTTGAGATATGTTTAAAAAAAATCGTCATTTTTTTGTCCTAAAATATAAAAATATCAGCTCAATTCTCAGTCTGGAAAAATAAGAAAGATGTTTAGTTTACGTGATCTCGTCGATTTATTAAATCGATTTCAGTATTACAGAGTGCTAAGTGTGAGTTTTTCTTTTCGCATTCGATCGTGAGCGCGTTTGGCGTTTACTAGGAATTTGCATGTGATTTGTACAGCACCACCTAGTTGTAAACGCGACAAGTAGGTCAAATATCACACAAATTCCTAGTAAACTTCAAACGCGCTCACGATCGAATGCGAAAAGAAAAACTCACATTTAGCAGTCAGTAAATACCTATTGCACAAGTCATTTAATTACAATGGATAACCACCAATATTATACTTACTTTTATGAGTAAAGCCTCCACTGACATTAATACTTACCCAACCATTTATCCATACAGAAAATTAGTGTGTGAGCTTTTTTGGCCTGTGCGTTGATATATCAGTCGATAAGCTTTGTCTTTTATATAATAGGTTTTTACCTATGAAATTGCCGTTCTGCAGTACTGGCAATTTCAAATCAAAATAATTTTTGTTTGGCTAAGAATTCTAATTTCAAATTAATTTTATTTTAAAAACATGGATTTTTTTTTCCAAAAGTAGTCATTAGTTTATTGATTAGTATTACATTTTCATCGCATTTCAATCTTTTTCGTCATAATGGATACGCTAAAAATTCGAGTAATTATGGAATATGAGTACCGTCGTGGCAGCACCGCGGCACAAGCGGCACGCAACATCAACGACGTTTACGGAGCTAACACTACAAACCAACGCACCACCTGTTATTGGTTTGCTCGCTTCCGTTCTGGAAATTTCGACCTGAAAAATGAACCTCACGGTCGTCCGAAGACTTTGTGGAAGGTAATTGTGGAAGCTGATGATACACAATGATAACAAAAATGATGGAGAGGCTGGCAAATCTCCAACCAGCATTGGTCAATCGCTCATCTCCGCTGCTCCTGCACGACAACGCGCGACCTCATACTGCACAGCAGACGGTCTCCAAGTTGCAAGAACTGGGGTTGGAAGCTCTCCGTCATCCGCCCTACTCACCAGACCTTGCACCTATAGACTACTACTTTTTCCAGAATTTGGATAACTTCTTGGCGGGAAAAAAATTCAATACCCGAGAGGCAGTACAAAATGCCTTTGAAGAATTTGTTGCCTCCCGTCCAGCTGATTTCTTTAAGAAGGGCATCAATGAGCTGCCACTGCGTTGGCAAAGATGCATTGATTGCATGGGTGATTACTTCGAATAATACAAATAAAAAATACATGAAAAAAATCGTTTAAATTTTTTCATACAAAACGGCAATTTCATAGGTAAAGACCTAATATGTCTCGTTTCTACCGGGTCTGGGTTACCGGGTGGTACCGGGTTTTTTCCTTTGGGGCGTGACCGTTCTTTTTTAAAAACAACACTTTCAAGTACAATAAGCTTTCCTTATGGCCTGCGCGTTAAATAAATAGGAAAGGCGTGTAGGACAAATGTGAGTCGGACTCGCCCGCCGTGACCTTAGAGAAATAGTTCAAGAATGGAAAGCTTTTTAATAATATTATGATATCCCATTTGAACTAGTAGCTTTAATTTGAAATTTCGACTCCCCATAAGACTTTAGACCCTCCAGTTTTTATGATTTTATAATGTGTAGTTTTCAGATTACCTGTAGGTACTTCATAACGGATGTTACCTACTTGCCAAATTTCATAGTTCTGTGTCAACAGGACCCCATGAATTTTTATTTCCATTAGAGTGTAGAAATGTGCGTTTTTTTGCGGCGTACCTTTTTTTAAGACAGCTTAGAAGCTTAGTTTTTTTCATATCCTCGAGGGACCGCAGACCCGATGAGTATACAGTTTTAATATCAACTCGATCTCCACGCGTTCCCGAAATAAATGTACACACCTAACACTGTACTTTTTCGGGATAAAAAGTACCCTATGTTTTAATCCAGAGCCTAAACTGCAGACTATGCTAAAGACAAATGTACACGGAGATCCTTGACCGGTTATGTATTTATGAAAAATGGAGCCGCTGTAACATGCGCAACACAAAATTAGCACAGTATTGCTTTATCTACTACAGAAACTGAGTTTATGGCTGCATGCTCTACCACAAAGGAGGCTATGTGGTTAATACAAGTACTAAAGGACATAAATGCTTTTCATCAAGATTCAGTGACTCTTCATATGGACAATAAAAGTGCTATGCGTTTAATAAAAATGTAGACTCATATAGATAGATCATAAATGTTGTAAACATATAGATGTTAGATATAATTTTATAAAAGAAAAATTTGCAAATAAATGTAAAGATTTAAAATATGTATGTACCAAACAGCAATATGCTGATATATTCAGAAAAGCTTTACTTAGAGATCAGTTTCAATATTTAAGAAATAAGATAGGAGTACTTAAACTTAACTAATTATTGTCTCTGTAGCTTTGTGTTAACATATATCATAAGAATTGGCAATATATAGAAGTAATAATAAAATATTGTTTGAATATATTGTGTAAGTTAACTTAAATATATTGTGAATATAATTGAATGATCTCATCTTGTTATTGATCTCAATTTTCAGTTATATTTGAAAGAAGAGTTATAATTTGGTAAGAGTGTTGTCATGTATAAATTCTTATCCCTTCTTTATCGATTGGCGCAACACTACATATTGTGTGTCACATCACTATTGACCGACTTGACTTTTGGTATCTATGGTAAATTCTCTCAAGCAATACAAGTTTCTCTAATAATTGATTTACCGTTTTTAATCACATCATTTATTAATCACATCAAAGCTTGTATTAAACTTTTTATGCCTTGGACTTATTTGCATGATATTTCGTATGAATTGAGTAGATACGGATAAAATAAAGAGTAACGTATTTCAGCGTTTTCTACAATTCAGCCCATAGGAGAGTAAAATAGGAGTTGAAAGTTTTAAATTATTATAAAGCTGTCGTTTAAAACCCAATTTCACGCGGGCGAAGCCGCCGGCAAATGCTAGTATTACTATGAAACAAAAAAACATACTAATATTACCGCGATTAACAAACATATGCTCATAATAATCCAAATACATTGTACTTAATATCTTTATGATTACATAATTTATATCTTTATTATTTATTATTAGGTCATGACATATGAAATTAACGTTTTGTAATGGAGAAATATAATGTCGATTTTTTAAAACAATATATTTATTTAATCAAAGTATATACCATTGCTATCTATGCACTTTTGCCATCTCATAGGTAGTTCATTGATTCCTTTACTTAAAAAAAACCGTTCGGACAGGAATCAATAAAATCTTTGAAGGCGCTTTGGACTGCCCCATCGGAGTTAAATTTTTTCCCTTGCAAGAAGTTATCCAAATTTCGAAAAAAAAATGGTAATCTGTTGGAGCAAAGTCCGAGGAGTACGGTGGATGTCTTAGACATTCCAATTGAAGCTCCTCTAATTTTGTAGCCGTCTGTTATGCAGTGTGTGGTCTAGCGTTGTCCTGAAGCAGCAGTGGCCTAGAGCGAATGACCAACCTCAGTTGTTTAGCAGCTAGCTTTTCTATCATGATTTGCAGTTGCTGGCAAAAGACATCTGCCGTAATCGTCTGGCCAGATTTAAGACAGCTGTAGTGAATGACACCGGCACTAGTCCATCAAACGCTCACAACTTGTAACTTTTTGCCTATTTTCGATTGGGGCAGGTTTTGGCTGGTTCGCTAAGGTTCAGCCATTGCGATGAGCGTTTCCGATTACCGAACAGGTTCCACTTTTCATCACAGGTAATGATTTGATTCAAAATCCCTTCATTATTGTGCCGGTTGAGTAATATAACGCAGCAGTCGACGTGCGTTTGTCACCTTTCAAGCTTTTTCACTTTCCCAATTTGCTTCAAGTGGATTAAAACAGTTTTATCACTAACACCGCAGCCTGCAGCTAACTCAGACGTTGTTTTGCGATGGATCCGCTCCTTCAAATCTTCATTATCAACTTTGGTCTCCGGCCGTCCACGGGGCTTGCTCTGCAGGTCGAAATTTCCAGAACGAAAACGTTGGAACCAAAAACGCACTGTGTTTTCGATCCCAAATCCTAAAAGTTAAGGTTCTCGAGTTTCCTCACCTAAGAATCACTTAGGCAGATCTGGGTTAATGTTAACCCTGGGTTAAAATATCATGCCTTCTCTTAAATAAATACGAACAACCATAGAGAGATAACATGATATTTAACCTAGGGTTAAGGACCTAAGTATATTATGCAAAACTTCAATTTATAATTATTGTATTCATCATAACATATTGAATTTTATTCTCGCATAATAACGTCCGGAGTGGAACCGGCGACCTATTTCATTAGCCTCATTCAAACGTTCCTGCCGCGCATACGAACGCCGCAAAGTGAGCGGATACGTCACACGGGCTGTAAAAAGACTTGAACATGTGCCTTCATATTTACGAGTTAGTAGTTTGTATAATCACGACCAGCAACTACTGAACATGCCATATTTTACAGAGGGCATGTAACTTGCGAGAAAACAATCAAATTTTGGGTGTGAAAAAACTGAATATTCAATACTAAATTACCAAGTTGGCGAAAGAATGTAAGGAACAAAAAATCTGGCGACTAAATAATATCAGTTTTGTTCACTGAATATTCCAAACTGGCAGACAGATATTATTTTAGCGAACAAATAACCATCTTGGCGACAATTTGAGAGTACGCATTTAATTTAAGAATAGGCACATCTATTTTCCCTGAAGTAGGTAGGTAATTTAGTCGCCAGAATTTTTGTCCCTTACATTCTTTTGCCGATTTTGATTTGGGATCGATAATGTCATAAGATTTATTGTAAAAGTTTTAACAACATGTTCATTGTTCAAGACAGAATTTGCGGCCTTTTTCTAGTAGGTAAACTATCTATGTAGCTACTGGCTACAAATAGTTACTAGTTATATTTCGGAGTTGGTTAACAATTTTAATAAAATGTACTAAAACGGTACTTTTACGGCGCATTTCATAGTCCATAAAAGTGTAAAATGCTTTCTTAAAATGTTATTTTAATACTAAAATTAAATTTTCTTACATAGGTATAATTATATAAACATAAATCAAAAATAACATTATCCAATTCAAGTTATGAGTGTTCAAAAATTTGACGAAACACTTCGAGAAAAGGAGGCTAGATAATTGCTCTTGCTCTTCGCTTGATTGGTCTTGGTAGCAGCAGGCAGGCCGGCAGGGCAGGGGGCACTGCCGTGCCGCCATCTTCTTGTTAATTATGAATGCACAAAACACAAAGGATAAAATATGTGAGTATATTTAAATAATATTAAGAATGTAAACAATTACAGTTTTAATTCTTAAAGATATGAAATATGAAATCATAAAGATATTACGTACAATGTATTTGAATTACTATGAGAATGTTTGTTAATCGCGGTAATTTTAGTAGGTATATTTTTTGTTTTATAGTAATACTAGTATTTTCACGCGGCTTCGCCCGCGTGAAATTGGGTTTTAAACGACAGCTTTATCATAATTTAAAACTTCCAACCTCTATTTTACTCTCCTAGGGGCTGAATTTTAGAAAACGCTGAAATACGTAACTCTTTATTTTATCCGTATCTACTCAATTCATAGGAAATATGTCATGCAAATAAGTCCAAGGCATAAAAAGTTTCATACAAGCTTTTACCCCCTTGGTGGTTGAATTTTGAAATATCCTTCTTTGTTGGATTTTTTGGACGCATACGTCATAGAGAAATACGTCTGAAAAATGTCAAATTTCTAGCCTTAGGGGTTTGGCCTATACGTTAGCTTAAAACCTTTCATCCCCTATTTTACTCGCCTAGGGGCTAAATTTTAGTAAGCGCTAAAATACGTAAGTAATTTATTATTTTTCCGTACTCAATTCATACGAAATATCATGCAAATATGACCAAGGAATAAAAAGTTTCATACAAGCTTTTATCCCCTATTTTACCCCCTTGGGGGTTGGATTTTGAAAAATCCTTCTTAGTGGATGCCTACGTCATATGACAAATAAGTGTGCAAAATTTCAAATTTCTTGCCTTTAGGGCCTTTTACGTTGACATTTGATACATCAGTCAATCAGCTTTGCCTTTTATATATATTTACATAGATTATGCCTTTAGATAAGACATGTACAAAGTTCAGAGGAAGGTGGCTTACGTATTTTGTTTTTATTTGAAAATGTTTACTATTTTCTATAAAACAACAACAAAACGATAGTATGAGTATCAAAAAACTTGAGAGGTGTCAAGGAACACCCGTATATAGTTGATAATGAAGAATTGAAGCCTTGATTGAATTGAGGTTTTTCTGTCCATCTGTCAGTCTGTGTGTTTGTTCTAATCCGGCTAATCTCTGTATATATATATATGTATATATATATATATATATATAGAATTCTTCATTATCAACTATATACGGGTGTTCCTTGACACCTCTCAAGTTTTTTGATACTCATACTATCGTTATATATATATATATATATATATATATATATATATATATATATATATATATATATATATATATACGGACAGAAAAATGTTATATTTAAGTATTGATCATACTTTTAATTGCTTTAATTGAAAATAAAAGCTGTTAATTTGAAATTACAAACAGACACTTCAATTTTGTTTATCTGTATAGATATAATATATTATATTATACAAAACAAATAGTTGAACTAAGTATATATAGTGCGCGCGGAACTAGCGCCTTAGGTAGGGACAGGGGTCAGGGGGCGGGTTGCTTGCTGCTCGCAGTGTTGCCGCCGCGAAGTCCGGCTCCGTACTGAGTAATAACATCAAGCGCTCGGCTAGCTAGTCACAATATGTAACAGTCATAACAGTCACAATGTGTGATTGCAAAATTCTACATTATTGTCAAGGTGATAAGGTCGTTTTTTGTATCATTCATTCAATAGTCGTTATTACATTGTGATTTCGAGTGACGAAAAGTGTCGTGCCAATATGATCCGCCTAGCCTCAATATCGCTACGCGCCATAAGGAACTTCGTTCCATTAGTTACGTTTTCGGAGTCACGACAAGGGTTTTTATCGTGAATCGCTATCTAGGTGAGTGTAAATTACGTGAGAGTGTATCGAATTCGTAAATCTCAGAGTCCCAGGCGGCTGCGCAGTGTGATGACATTATAACACGGCCCCAGTATCGTGCCAGTTCCGGCTAACCGCCAATTCACGTTAGTTCCTCCAACTGCACACATTACTTCTGTCGCATGTCGCGTTACACATGAGACGTGAGCTCAAATTAGAAATTGTCTTCTCGTGTACTTGAACGTACGACCTCGATCTTTCGGGAATCGTCGTTTGTAATACATCGTTTGACATTTCGATAAAATAATTATGATTGCCGAGAGACATTAGCAACGTTTTTTGCTATACATACCTAGAGTTTACGAGAATGTTATATTATATAACTTAGCTTTTCTAGGATGCCATGAATCTAGTGACTTATAAGTAATCTTATAGTTTATATCAATTATTAGCCAAATATAGAGCCAAATAATAAACTAAAAAAAACTACAATTAATACAAAAAAAAGAAGACTTATCTATAAATATGGCTATCTCTAAAAATATCTATAAATAGAAAATCTTCTCCAGGTCGTCCCCATACCTAGCAAGCTGATAGCATTGTGCTTATAAGCATAATATGAAAAGCATGAACTATTTTTGTCTTTATTAACGAAAACTTTGGTTTACTTTGTTTTCGTAATGTCATATTTTTATAATTAAGTGGAGACAGATTCTTTCCCTTTTCTACCTAGGGGTGAAAGAGCCCTGTTTTGACTAAAGTAAGTAAAAGTCAATTTTTAATTTTTTAATTCAAACTTTGCTAGAAGCTTACTGACTGAATTGTGCTCAATCTATCCTGCCTGATATCGGTAAAAGTGCAACGGTGCTACCAAGGTGTACTTCAAGAGTTTTGCTGGCCGGCCGGCAAATAGCCCCGACGCTGGTGATTCCCTTCTGCCCTGCCCTTTCCAAGTGAATTGCTTTTCTACCGTTGAGGGTATTGAAGTGCCAATCTTCAGGGAAATGCAGTTGCTTCTCCAGCGAAGATCAAACATTTCTATTGGTGCCTCCTGTGAGGTCTAATTTAATCACCAAGTAGAGACGATCAATTACCTCACATAATTTTAACTTTTTCCATTATATTTCATTATATTCTTATATTTCATTTGAACCTTAATACAATTTGTAACAAACAAAATTCCTTAAAGTAGTTCTTAAAATACAAAGTAGGTAAGTACTCCATTAACTTGAGGATTGTAGTGTAATATTGGTTGTGCTCAAAATTATGGGAATTTACCTATAACATTTATAAACCGTACTTGTGTTGAACTACGTCAATGTATTGAAGTATTGCCTAGGTATTGACATACACTGGCGAACACATAAACTGCATCAAACTACAAGAACATATTCAATCAAACTGTATTACGAAATAATGCAAACTTTTTACATTTATTGGTATTGGAAAATAAAGGTTGGTTTATAGACACAAAAACTAAATCAAATTTAAATACTGAACTCACAAAAGAAAAAAAATATTCTATAGAAGAAATCTTGTCAATTTACTAAAGATGTACTCGTTGTTACGTTAATGTTGTGATTGATGGTTATTTTTTTTGTTTTGTTACATGTTGAATTATCGTTACTAATTGTTTAATTGCTAGTCTCTTTTCATTTTAAACACATTTTCTCTCACGAATATGGACGTATCGTCCGAAAAAGCCGGACAAATTGTTGCTATAGTGCAGCAAGGTCTAGATCAACGAACAATTGCTGCAGATTTAAATGTAAACCAGTCTGCGGTTTCCCGAGTTTACAGAAGGTTTATGGAGACAGGTTCATTCAAAAGAAGATGTGGAACCGACAGAACTCCGGTGACAACTTCTCGTGCCGACAGGTTTATTGTGATAATTTCCTTGCAAATTCGGTTTTTAACGTCTATAAGCATTAAAAATGTGCTCCACCAGGTACGTGACGTAGCAGTTAGTGCACGAACCATCAGAAGAAGGCTAAAAGAGCGTGATATCACACCTTTCAGACCCGCAAATGGACCAAAATTGTCTGCAGCTCACAGGCAAGCTCGACTAAGATTTGCTCGTGAACACTTAAATTGGACTGAAGAGCAATGGGCTTCCGTATTATTCACGGATGAGTGTAAGACTTGTTTGTACGGTGCTGATGGTCGCAGACTAGTCTACCGTAGACCAGGAGAGCGATATGCTCAAAATTTCATTGAGGAGATCGGGTCTTTCACTAATTATATTTCATTGAAAGTTATCTTGCACTCTGATGCAGTTTATGTGTCCGCCAGTGTATTATCTACATTCCTAAGTTAAATAAAGTTATGGGCTTGTTTTTTCAATCTTTTCCATTTTACGTAACCAAAGCAAAATGGCGGAAGTTGATTTGCAATCGTTTATCAAAAGACGATAGATACGAAGATACGAATTTAAAAACGTGTAGATTATTTATTATAATATGATAAGTATTGCTCGAAAAGATTCTACTAAAATCGTATCCTTTATGGCGATGTACAAAAGTATCGAAAAAAAGCGTGCTCATTTTATCGAGTCACACGAAAACATAAATAAACTGCAATCAAGTGACAATCCAAAGTTAAAATATTGAAATAGCAATTTGTTTTCGTTTGACGAGTTGTATTACGCCGCTAACACTGTGCAGTGTTTAATTTGGCCCAATAATAGGACACCGTCTTTTTATCGGTTAATTCGAAAGAATACTTAATTACAAATGCCCGAGATACCCATGAATCTCGCTTGCATAGTTTTAAAACTATCTCAAAAAGAAAGTTCGAATCCCACTTTGATAAAAAATTGAAAAAAAAATAATTTAAAAATTCTTAGGGAATAGCTAAAAATATGCTAGATATTATGAAGAACATACAAAGATCTACATTATGAACCCTTTTCAAGTCTTATGGTCATATCTGATAGGCCATAAATAACAAGGCCATAAAAGTCATTTTAGTTTTTATTTTTATCTGACTAAGTTCCGCTGTATTAGTAACTGCAACTTACATTTATCGATCACCACTACCACTGCTAAAAAAATCAAATTTATAACCCGCGGAACATCGTGGTAAAATAGTTTTTAAAATATTCGGGATTTGCAGGATTCGTCTTGAAAGTCAAAAAGAAAATTATACACTTTTTCGAAACAACAACATTAATAAGACTGGTCACGACTTGAATAAGAATAACAAAAATGGATAAAATAGATAAAAAGTCACATTTTTAGCGTGTACATACAATCAATACAATAAAACCATATAATGTACTCGGGCATTTGTAATTAAGTAACCTTTCGAATAAAAAAAATTCGATAAAAAGACGATCTCCGATTTTTGGGCCAAATTTAACACTGTACGCTATCGAGTTTGCCGACTCGCTCGGTTTGAGTACAATCTCAACGTCTACGGAACCTGAGGTTTTAAGACATGTCGCTTGCGATGCCTTATGTCAAATTCCATATATTTTGTTTTCGAACTTCGCCGTCGAAGTTACCGAATGCATCTTGACTAAAGGCCCTGGACATCAGTCTTCTGCCATTACCCGAGTTACATTGCCGAAATTGCAAAATCACTAGTTCGATGGTCATATTGAAAACTGGCATTTAAAGATTTCAAGAAAGATTCGTTATATTCCACTAGTCGATAACAATACGTCTCTGTCGGTCTTTTAGATAGGTATGATAATAAACGCATCTTAGCTACGGTTTATTTAGAAAAATTATTCAAATTATCGCCGATACAAAAACCGTCTCTTACAAATTTATCTGAATTTACAAATACTTTATATGAAAATGTTAAAGCGTTGCGAGCCATAAATATTAACGATTTATACGAATTTATTTTATTTTACATTGCGTTTCGACCTCTTGACATCGAGACTAAAAAGCGGTTTGAGCTACAAAATTCTAACGAAATACCGACCTTTGATGACTCTACATACGAGGGCGGGTCAATAAATCCGTGACTTTTAGAATAAAACACAGATTTTTTGATAAATAAATCATTTTATTTTTCAACGTAGTCCCCCTTGAGCTCTATACACTTTGTCCAACGCTTCTCCAATTTTTTTATCCCTTCCAAAAAATATGATTTGTCGAGGTCCTCAAAATAGGCCTTTGTTTGCGAGATGACTTCATAATTGGAGTCAAATCTTTTTCCACCGAGCCATTTTTTCAGGTTTGGGAACAAGAAGTAGTCACTCGGAGCCAAATCTTGAGAATAGGGTGGATGTGGGAGCAATTCATAGCCCAATTCATGGATTTTTGCCATGGCAACTGCACTTGTGTGCACCCTTGCATTGTCTTAGTGAAAAAGAACTTTTTTCTTGGCCAAATGAGGTCGGTTTTTTTTCAAATCCTCATTGAAGCGGTCCAATAAGTTGGCAAAATATTCCCCATTAATTGTTCTTCCCTTTTGAAGATAGAAGATGTGGATTATCCCACGTGCATCCCAAAAAACAGTCGCCATAACTTTATTGGCTGACAAACCCACCTTGGCCTTCTTTGGCGCCGATTCACCCTTAGAAACCCACTGTTTTGACTGTTGTTTGGTCTCTGGTGTGTTGTGATGGATCCATGTTTCGTCCACGGTTACAAAGCGGCGCAAAAACTCCTCCATATTGTGATTAAACAACGCCAAACCTTCCTGTGAAGTTGTTACACGATTGCGTTTGTGGTCGACTTGCGGAAAGCTTTCTCATGCCCAAGTGATCATTCAAAATTGAAACCACTGAGCCATGCGAGATGCCTATGGCTTCCACAATCTCTTGCACTTTCAATCTTTGGTCGGCCAACACCATATCGTGAATTTTTTCGATTGTTTCGGGTGTAGAGACCTCAATTGGGCGTCCAGGACGTTCGGCATCTTCAGTGCTTGTACGGCCACAACGAAATTCAGTAAACCACTTTTTTACCATTGAAATCGATGGTGCAGAGTCCCCATAGTATTTATAAAGCTTAGCCTTGGTCTCGGTAATGGTTTTTTTTCGCAAAAAATAATGCTTAATAAGCACACGAAATTCACTTTTTTCCATTGTTTCCTTAAGTTACTGGATAGTCTGATAAAGATAGCTGTAAAACACAAACTAACTGACGCAGCAAGTTCAAATTTTGATAGGAGTCAACTGACAGATGCCTGTTGACAGGAGTAGTGTTGCTTTTTCAGTAAGGAGGTTAGAAATTCAAAAAGTCACGGACTTATTGACCCGCCTTAGTATTTACAAATGTATGATGAACTCAAAATCACGCGGCGCTACTAAGGTCGAAAGCCTAATCGTTTCCTGAGGTTATCGTTTGTAGCTTCAGATAAATCGACTAATAATAAAAATAAAAAGGCCGCTTTCGGCGATTCACTTTCAATTCTGCATATAAATTACTCCAAAAATCGTAAAACGGCCACTTGACCGCCAATCCATAATTTATTTTATTTATTTATTTTCTTTATTAGGGACAATGTTCACAATAAAGCTTAAAAACTAGTGCTTACATGGTATAACATATTATTTATTTTGGTAGTTTTCCAATTGCAGCACGAAAGCGCATTATGCGGCATAATGCTCAACGTTGAATGTTTCAACTACAGCAACGCTTCGCACAATCGAGCACTCAACCAAAGTACTGCTTTCGCATGATGCGTGCAATCGATACCAACTCAGTGGCAGAAAATTAACAAGTGTTTTTTCTTTATGTTGGCATTGATCGAAATTTTATTTATATATTATCGTTAGTAATATTGTTCATTGTTGAAACAAAATTAAAGCTTTCGTTTCGTCGTAGTTTTTTTGGAAAGAATAAAGTTAATTCAGACTGTGTTAGAATGAAAGAATAAATATAGGTATGGATTAAGGTACAAACATTGACTATTTTTTTATATATTCCACCATTGATAACTAATAATAGGTACATCTACGTATTCCACATTTTTTTTCAACACTGATCTTAGCGCACTCTGCTGGTGCATGTGAAAACTAATTCACGTTTCAATTACGCATCAGCACAATTCGGCATTGTGCGCCACTGAGTCGCATTATGCTCTATAATTGGAAAACTACCAGTGACACCAACACCGTTATCCACAGAATGAAACCAGTATGTAACTCGAAATTTGTGTATGAGTGTGTGTGCTTATGTATGTGTATTTGTGAAAGTATGTGTGGGTTGAGTAGCACCCTAGCCCTACGACCTAGGTCTTGGGATCAGTATATTGATTACCACTAGGGTGCATGTGTGAATATTAGTATGTTAAGTATGTGTGTTACCATAGATTAAACATAATATTATGTTTATACATTTATTCATAAGTTCTATCTCTGTATTATCGAATATAACATAATATTATTTACACCAACGCCTTTATCTACGATTAAAACCAGCATGTAACTCAAAGTATATATATGATTAAGTGTGCTTATGTATGTGTTTTTGTGGAAGTGTGTGTGGGTTGAGTAGCACCCTAGCCCTACGACCTAGGTCTTGGGATCAGTATATTGATTACCACTAGGGTGCATGTGTAAATATTAGTATGTATGAGTGTAAGTCTTACCCTAGATATAACATAATATGTTTATACATCGCCGAAAGCGGCCTTTTTAGACCTGCATAGTAGTGCGCTGGAATACTTTGAGCATTTATATGAATGATATTAAAATTTTTCGGTTTCTAATAAAAGTTAGAAGTAAATTTAGAAACCTAATGGAGTGGAAGAAGAACTATAGGTAGAAGCTTTCATCGCTGCTACTTGAATCAGAACTCGATATGGAGAAAAAACTATCATGAATGTCTAAATTTAAAGTATAAAATATAGTATAGTTATATAAATAAAAATGTATAGTAAAAATTTAAATTCTTACTTCTAAAATTATAAAACATAACATCCCTTAAACCTAGAAAAGGACACCTAGATTTATTTTATAGAAAATCCATCTTGGAATTTCAAAATGGATCTCATTTTCATATCCAGCACCAACCTGGTAAACGACACCCATATCAATTTTACGAAAAATAAATACCCGCCATTTTGAAAATTCAAAATGAATGATTTTTTTATACTATACCCCCCGAAACCGAGAAAAATGAAAAATAGGAATTTTGTACGCTTCTTTACGCTTTTTTATGTGCGCTTGTTTTGCTGCTTATTATGTTTTTGAATCACCCATATCAGGGAAAATATATGAGCCTATTCTTAAATTAAATGTGTACTCTCAAATTGTCACCAAGATGGTTATTTGTTCGCCAAAATAATAACTATCTGAGAGTTTGGAACATTCAGTGGACAAAACTGGTATTATTTAGTCGCCAGATTTGGAATTTTTCGTTCTTTACATTCTTTCGCCAACTTGGTAATTTAGTATTCAATATTTGGTTTTTTCGGACCCAAAATTTTATTGTTTTGTCGAAGAGATTTAGTACATGCTAAAAATAATATTTATACAGCCATTTATAACCTTATAATAATAAGCATTTAAATAAAGAAAGAAAGTAAGAAACAAAAAGAGAAATTGTAAATTAGACTTAGCGACATGACCACATTATTAATATAACTAATACTTACTTAGCTGAAATTTTAATTAATACATAGCTAATACTGTTTGTAGGCTAAATGGTTTATTGTGGACGGAAAAAACTATATTCAATAAAATTAACAATAAGAGACATTATCTCCCCTTTAGAACTCTTTTTGGCCACTTACTACCTCCGGTTACAGCAGTGGGCGCGTCATACGATGTTCTGATGTGTTGTGGCTGGCCACTTGTTTCTTTAGCATGAAGAATAGTTTGTAGCTCTTCTAGAGTTTGTGGTGTGAACCATCCGGGATGGATGTTCCAGTACCATTTCTGGTCCAACAGTTTGTGACACCGAAGGTTTTCCTTGCTGCAGTAAAAACTTTATGCCTACTTTTATTCAAGAATTCAGACATAGCAAGCCAGATACTTTATATTTCTTTACTTTTTTTCTTTTACTTTACATGTAAATAAACAAATACTCTTGATTGTATTTCGTGAAACTTAACCAAAATTGGCCTAAGTATACCTTCTTTTGCTCTGCCGACACTTTTGGACTTTTCATATGCTTTTAATACTGTTGACTACGATATTCTGTTGCAACTCATGACTTCTCATAAATTTTCGTCTAAAGTGATTGCATGGTTCCGCGGTTATTTATGTAATCGTCTTCAACGTGTTGTGGTGCAAGATGTCGTATCTGAGTGGTCTACAACCACTGCTGGTGCCCCTCAGAGCGGTATCCTATCGCCCTTACTGTTTAGCATTTTCATTAATACCATCACCAAAAACATCTTCTGCTCTCACATGTATGCTGATGACTTGCAGATTTATCTCCACGCATCACTTAATGACTTACCGTCGGCTGTTAAACGAACTAATGGAATCTAAAAAATATATGTGCTTGGAGTAAATCCCGTGGATTAGTCATCAATCCAACGAAATCCCAAGCGATTATCATCGGCAGGCCAAGGTTATTGACAAGGTTTCGATTACAGGATCTTGCACAGTAATGGTCGAAGGAATGATTATCCCATTCTCACAATCTGTTAAAAATCTTGGAATTCATCTTGATTCAACACTGTCTTGGTCTAAGCACATTGGTGAGATCAGTAGAAGAGTTTTTGGTGCATGGAGTTCTCTGAGGCGCTTGAAGCATTTTCTGCCGATTCCGACCAAAATTGTGCTTGCCGAATCGCTTATCCTTCCTATATTGGATTACGCTGACATATGTTTTACAAATATTTCAGAAGAGCAGCTTAATAAACTTGAGCATCTCCAAAACCTTTGTATCAGATTTTCGGTTTACGAAAATATGATTATGTAATATATCCGAGTTTCGTACCAAACTCAAGTGGATGCCAATCCGACTTCAGCGGAATGCTCATATTATACTGTCCCACCTGTATGACCTCAAAACTCCACCCTACATAAAATAAAGGTTTCCAATTTTTAAACGATAGTGAAACGACCCCCTACTGGAAACACATTTTTTTTTACTCTTCGTTCACAGCTCCTGCAGTCAGCCTGTGGAACCATATTACCAATCTCTTGAAGACGGGCCCAATCCTTGTACGTATTTAAAAATGGAGTCAAGGAACATCTTTTGCCACAGTTTATATTGTGATCTTTAACTTATAGTCCATAATTTATATGTATTATTTCTAATTTTATTATTATTACTAGCGGCCCATACCGGCTTTGCACGAGTGGACAAAGATTTTTTTTTATATTTTTACCATTAATTTATATTTTTTTGTTGTTTTATTTTATATATTTTTAAACGCAGTACCACATTATATACTTATACTTACAATCCGAATTTGTTCATCGTTTTTTTTATTTAAGTAACGTATTTAATCTTAAGTGAGAAAGATTACTCAGTATTTTTTTATTTACATTTTTACATAAAGATGTAATCTTTATGTGATCACATAAAAATGCAGGTATTATCATGATTGATTCAATGATATGATTAGGTATGTACCATATACCTAATGAAATTTCCTAAGTTTTTTATATATTTACATTTTTTATTGTTTTTTTCTATTTTTACGTTTTTTGTTGTTTTATGTGTGTGTATTTATTTTTAAGAGTATTTCTAAGTTATTTTAATATTTATATTTCTCTATTTACATTTTATTTTAAATCTTTAGTTAATTTTGGTTGTTACTTTTATTTTACAATTTTTTATTTTATTTTACTTTTATCTTAAAGCTTCACTGTACACTATGTTGGCAGTGGTATTTGTAAGTGATAACAAAACACATTGATTTTCAGGAGATCCTACTCGAGAAAGGGTAACATATAAGCCCATGAGAGAAGCACTCTTTTCTTAGGTCGATGCCAACAATCGAAAACGTTTATCCCTGTGATTTATTTATCGTAGGGGCAAACGATATCTTCAGAGGAAACTGTAACCTTTTAAAGGATATAGGCAAATCCATCGGAATCATGGGGATTCGCGGAAGTGAGCGAGCTGTCCGGCCGCGGGCCCAGTGATGATTGTTGCTACTATAACATTGTCTCGTAATTCCTTTATCAAAAACCTTGTGCCATTACACATACTGTGAGGGCTTAAATTTCTCAATAGCATAACGGGAGTACCTCCTTTTAATTTCAGTTCGTGGGGTGGCAAGCCGGCAGGATTGAGGGAATTCAAAAATTCTTCGATGTTGCACACGGTGTCAACAGATTTGTAATATTTAAAATTACCCGGTACATTTTCCGTAATCATTCTATTTATCTCATTTACTGAGTCGTCTTTCGGTGACGCTGTCGCCCTCGAACAGAGCCAATTAAAATTTCTTTTTGGGAGATTTTCGATGTCGGGATAAATTGTGTCCATAAGAATTTCTAGACTGTTAACAGTTTGAGCCAATTTATTGTCCAAAAATACTTGGGGGCTATTTGCAATATATGGTATGGTAATTTTCAATCTCCAAGTTGAAATATTTTTTGTGAGAAATTTCCATTGTATAAATTTTTCATTAAATGTGCTCTTATATTTGTGCGCAAATTAAAATGTGCTCTTATATTTGTGTGCAAATTTAGAGTTTCAATTGATTGCCATAAAGGTAATGACTTGAGGCACGCTTTAAGCCTTCAGCCAACACAAAGATTACGCCCCCCCCCCCATCAAATTGCCTGAGTTTCTGAAGTCTTTTTAAGGTCCACAGCTTCTATATGAGCTCTATGACTCATGTTGCACTCATCCCAAATAATCAGCGACGTGTCCTGTAAGATCTTTCCCAATGGACCATTTTTGCGGATTGAGTATACAGTTTGTTGTTCTAAAGACACAGCCAACGGTAATTTGAAGGTTGAGTGAGCAGTTTTCCCACCATTTATTAAAGTTGCAGCAATTCCGGAAGATGCAACCGCCAGTGCTTTTCTTCCAGACTATCGTACTTTGGGTAATAGTAAATTGGCAAGAAAGGTTTTACTTGTTCCGCCAAAAAAAAATAGGCCACCCTTGTTATTTTCCACACTTTTAATTATAGCATCGAACGCTATTTTTTTTTCTGCCACAATACACAACATGGGCAACAGAGCGTCTTTCTTAAGGTTAATCGCTAGGTAACTAGATACGGGTTTGATATTAATCATCATGTTATTTACTAAACGTGGTACGGCAATGATTTTATGAATTTCATAGGTATCTCGGTGAATTAGAGGTATTATAGTTTCAAATAATAAATATTCAGTTGATATTCTAGCCTTAACTTTTAGTAAATGATAAATATAGAAGTCTTAAGCTGACAGTATAATCTATTACATACTCTATCATCCTTTCCACCATACCTACTCCTTTTTAGTCCTAGAGACTCCAGACCAATACACAGTAAACGAATTATTCTTATTCATTTCACATTCTTTCCGTTTTGTTTCACTTACACATAATATCTGATCGTTATTTTCTTTCTTACACAATTCCTCTATTTTATTTTCCGTTTCTACCTGCACCTTCTCGCCCTCACAGAAACCTTACAGGAAAGGCAGAGAACCGTGTCGTGGTTGTTATTGGATTTGATACAATTTTTGTAAAATTTTGCAACGTCCCAGACGTCGACGATCAGCCCAGCATGCCGATCAAGGCCAATACTACATTGCTATCAAATGACTGGTGGAGGGCACTTGCAGCTAGACTTGCCCCAAAACTTTCATCCCTAGAGACGGTGGACATTGGATAGCCTGACTGAATTATTATAAGGATAATATATTATTAATAATTCAAATTATGGCATATACCTGTATATGGGATTTTCTCGTTCTTATTTTAACGGTTGCTTACATCACATAAGTCACATTTCTAACGAAGTTGGTGCGACTGAGGTTGGCGCGGCTGAACTTTATCCTTTATGTGCATTTTCTGTACATACCACATGTTTTCCTAAAGGTCACACTTGTGGAATTTCTTAACTTAATTTCCAGTGCGATTATCACAATAAGTGTTTTGTAAAATATGAAACGAACGAAATCATTTTTAGTGAAAAAAACATATGGAATTTGCAAGGCGCAGCGACAGTATATGGAGCTTATGAACCAGTACGAACACCTAGGACACGTCATGCAGCCTGCATGCAGAGTGAAGATGCTTCGTCTACTGATCGTTACGTAATTCCTCATCATCGTGTCGTGCGTCCGGAAAGCTCCACTATGGGACTTCGAGTAGTATTCGATGCTAGTAGTAAGACGACCAGCCATGTATGTCTCTTGTCTAGATCTTATTAACCATCCACTTTGGTGGAACGTTCGCTCTTTCTGCAATTACCTCTTCACTATTGGACATCCAAACGAGTCCTTCTCGCCAAGGAGGAGTTACTAGAATTAAAAAATCAAGTAACAGAGAGCTTTCACGTTGTTCAAACCGAAAACATACTTCTGACTTTAACTTTAAGGTTTTCCTCGCTTATAAAAGTTCAAAGAACATTAGCTTGGTGTTTACGTTTCATTTCAAATACTAGGAGCAATAATTCCGACCGTAATATCTTCGCGTTCACTAGTACCTCAGTACTATTACATATATATAATAAGTCTATGAAATATGTTAGTTATGATAAGTATATGTTATTCTGCATTATATTTAGCCGAGGACTGTCTTTTAAAAAATTGTTTTTTTTATTTAAATATTGATTTAAAAATATGCTATGCTAAGTCCATCCTTTTTTTTAAAAAGTTAAACCATTTTTCTCTTTTTCTGTAAGTCACACGAGTGTGAAAATTATTTTGTCTCTATCTAAGTATGTTTAAAAATGTATAGCGATTTTTTATCCGATTTCAATACTCCGGTCGGCGCGATACGCCCTTGTCGCCTACAAAATTAGTATAGGACTAGACGCTCAAGGTCACTCACATTATACAGAGGCTTAAATAGAGGTATAAAGCTTTAAAATAAGGTGTGTTTCATTTTTGTCCGCCCACGCCGCGGCCGTGGGGATTTTTTCCATAATTAAGTACCCAATGTCAATTATGCAAACTACAGTATCATTCATTTATTATTGCTACTCGCCACTGAGTCTAACGCTGATTATTATTTACCTTTGACTAAGGTTATATGAGCATTAGCAAATATTCTAACAGGAAAATAAGGAGGAAGAATCTCATCGACAACCGACGCACTAGATAAACACGGCGCGGACTAAAGTCAAAGCTGTAAGGACTTAGTACTACTTTAGTCGTTTTCAAGGTTGTTTCAAGGTGTAATGAATGCCGGCATAACATAACTAACATAAGCCTTATAATTCTTATTCTGGTGTATCGGCTGAATACTGGAACGATAGTTAAATAAAGTGACGCTCAAGTCACATGCTGTCCTTGTCATTTCGGCTAGCAGAGACGGCGACAGCCTGGGGTCTTCTTCATAATTTTTATTAGCGTTTCAGTATTCGGCCGTTGATCTTATACACTTACAGTTTTTTTCAGTCAGTGTCCAACATTTCAGGAGTGAATATACTCTTGAATATAAAACTGGACACTGACTGAAAAAATACTCTGTATATAAAATTCTCGTGTCAGTGTTTGTGGCAGAACTCGACCGAAATGGCTTAATCGATTTTAATGAAATTTTGCAGATGCATTTGGTAGGTATGAGAATAGGTTTTTTCTATTTTTGATGCCCCTAAGTGTTATATAAATTGCACAATATAATTAAGACTAATGTACCCACTAGGTTCTTCCGCACTTTTGGCCCATTTTATATTCCAACATATAGTAAAAATTATCGTCGAAATTCGTTTATTTGTAGATCGACTGCACAATTTAACGACTTTCTACGTGTTCATTATGACGCTGATCCTTTCTTAATCAAACCTTCTTCTATCAGGCGGCTTGCAACTACGGAATATTTCTCATCTGATAGTTAGGTAATACTTAATACTAATTGTGTGTATGGTTCTACGATTCAGCAGTTCTCTTCTTTTTTCTTTATTTTTATTTGCTTGTTACGTAATGGCTTATTATTATTATTGCTTTTTTCATCTCATTACTTCATGGTTACTGCTAAATTATAGCACTCACCTTAATTGTTACAAATGTGTAAAGACTTGTAAAGGTTTTTTGTTTCTATTTTATTATGATATTGTTATATGTATGTATAGCTGCAAGTTTTTCTCTACAAATAAAATAAAATAATATTCAATCCTCAGTGGTTGATAACTCTTTCACACATAGTGTCATGTAGGCAGTTGTAGATAGAGGTGTAGTTTGTAGGTGTATTTGTTGGTGTAGAAACTGTTATTCCAGTTCATAGTTAAGACAGAACAAAGTCTGTTGGGTCAGCACTTTAATAACAAGAATATTAGTATTTTTATGTTAGGCTGTGGATAATTTATTTTTTGTTGTGACAATATTATATCATGCACTTCTCATAGTCTTTTACACCGTTATGGATATCTTTAAACATTACTCCGCCGTTTGGGAACCAATCTTCAAAATCCTTTTTTTTTTGTAAAGAGTATAATCCGAAATTGGTACTCTCATTGTCACCAAAGTGGAGACCTGATGCTGGTGTCCATGAGAAATCGTAAGAACACCTTACAATTTATACGGACACAATATTAAAGTGATTACGACTTTTTTTTCAATAACCCAAGCATATGCTAACGTGAAAACCGACTTCCAAAGTAAAAATTCACAAAAAAGTACGAAATAAAACTTATTTTCTAAATAATTCCCCTTTTTAATTTGTCTTAACTTTTAACTATTTCTCTACTCAATCTTCATAATTTTGAAGTCGGCACCAGCCCGAACAACATTCTGATAAAACAATATTTTCTAGAACTCGCGTTCAAGTTGGCTGGTACTGACTTCAAAATGATGAAGATTGAGTAGAGAAATAGTTAAAATTTTAGACGAATTTAAAAGGGGAGTTATTTAGAAATTAAGTTTTATTTCGTACTTTTTTGTGAATGTTTACTTTGGAAGTCAGTTTTCATGTTAGCATAAGTTTTATTTAAGTTTTTTTGTGCATTTTTACTTTGGAAGTCGGGTTTCATTTTTTGATCGTGAATATAATTTTAGCAATAGCAAAATTTCAAAGACATTGATATCGGTGCACAAAAATTTGATGATTAGTACACCTATGTCATCATAGTAATATGTTGGTATTTCTTGTGAAGATGGTGATGATGATGATTACTGTAAGTGGTATGATGGCATATGCTCGCAGTTCCCTCGATTTATCATGAATCCCATCATCAGGTCACCGCTTTGATGAAAACGGGACCAACTTGGGACCAACTTCGGTATTCGGTTCCAAGACGTAAACTACGGAAAAATTCAATAGCGATAACTTAGAAAATAAATAAAAATCTTAAATAGCGTGAGATTTAGACATAAGTTTGTTTAGGTAAACTGTAGCACCTGACCTCACCGATCCCTCAGAATAATATGTAATCGTGCGTAAATTATACACAACCTGTATAATTGACGTACACATCTGTGTAAACGGGTGCATCAGAACTTGATAGTTCTCGTGATAATTAATTCGGGTCGAGATTTTATTGGTTTGTTCTATAAGATGTGACCACAGGGAATGCAAAATATGATATACATTCAAAACATGAGTTGTTTTAAAGTAGGTATATAAACCAGACAAAGTTTTATTCAAAGAAGTTAAGGTTAAGCTTATCTCTTGCATTCCAGCTACGCAATGTGTATGGATCAAAGGAGATTTTTTTACATATATTATTAAATTCAATTCCTTTGTTGCACGGTAACTGACATTTTAATTGGTTACATTATAGGGAGCTATTGTCTCTCTTTATGATATTAGGTTTAGATTAAATTGGATCTGATACTTTAATAAGTAAGGGAGACTGGGGAGACTTGATCCCTCCTTTTGTTTCTTTTAACATTTATTATAATAATAATAGTTTATTTTCTTCTAATAATTATTAAAATGTTATAGTAACATAAGTGCGATTTCGTCTCTAAAACTATGTTTAGGCTTTAGATATATCTTCTTAGGCAAGAATTTATTTATTTCGTGTAAAAATTAAAAACATAACAGTACCTGAAACTAAATGTTTTACCAGCAAGAAAATAGCTTGAAAAGTCCGATATTTTAGAATTGAAACACCGCGCGGTTTCACTGTGTCACTCAGTGTCGCGAAATCGTCTAACTGTCAAAATCTAACGGTAGCCGCCATAACGGCACTGCACCTTCGTACAGTCAGCCTCGTAAGCTGGAGCTGTTGTATAACTTCCGTTATAGAACAGTAGGGTTATATAAAATTATTAGTCCAGTCAAGGGATATGGATCAAAGTGTAGGGGAGACTGGGGAGACTTGATCCCTCCTTTTGTTTCTTTTAACTTTTATTATAATAATAATAGTTTATTTTCTTTTAATAATTGTTAAATTGGACAATATAGATTACAGTCTTTGCAGTCTTAAACTAAGCAGTTTCCCGCTTGTATTTCAAGACACCGGGCCAAAAATCTCCTTTATATTATGTCCCAATTCAAAAAATTGGCACTGGAATACGTGGAATTTATCTGCCGACAACCAACAGAATATCAGTAGAAAAAATACAAATTTACCTACCAAAACTAAATACGAGGAATTGTACTTAGAGTACCCTATATAAAAACTCTATCCCCCTAGACACCCCATGCTACTTAAATAAATAAAATAGCCTTTATTTGCATTAAATTAAATAACTAACAAAAATTACTATATCAAAATTAAGTCTCTTGATTAAGGCACCCAAAAATGAGTAAAGGCCTCCTCCATGTTGTGCCATATATGTGCCGTATTGCGTTCGCGTTCTGTCCAGGCGGCGCCCGCCACCTCTACGATGTCATGTCGTCGCTCCACTTGGCGCGTGGCCGGCCTCTGCCGCGCGCGCCATCTCGGGGGTGCCAGTGGAGGATGCGCTTACTCCACCGGCCATCTGTAGCTTTAGCGATGTGGCTTGCCCATTTGAATCCGTAGAGCATTGTTAAGATAAGACTTATATATTAAGACTTTCGTCTTATGTCTGATGTCGACGTTTTTTATTGGAGTTACTCCTTAAGAATCGATTTTCATATAAGGCCCCCGGCATGAAAAAAATATAAGGAGTAAAATCTACTGAACGAATGACTTCGTTACGTTTTTGTGCGCAACCTATTCTGCGCACCTTTCACTTTTTTCACATAGCGCGAATTTTCGAACTCAAATCGATCACTAGTCGCTTTGCATTGCACACAAAATTTTACTTCTTAGAGTAAGCTCCAGTCGTGCGTCGGAGCTGACACACACTTTTTTTTATCTATTAGTCTTACACCCAGCATAGAACTCTCTGCGGCTCTCTGAAAGGAAGAAATTTCATTTATTATATTTTTCGTTAGCGCCCATGTCTGGCAACCATAAAGAAGTGATGGGAGAATGGTATTGTCCATAAATTTTTTCTTAGGTGTACTGGGATCTTACATTTAAATACATCTTTGTTTGCCCAGTATTTTCTCCACGCAGTAGCGATTCTCCTCTTTGGACGTAGAATCTCCGAAGGTTATCTGCTGGCCTAGTTAGACTCGCTGACATATTCGATGATTGTGACTTCTAATGCAATAGGTCTGTGTTCGCCATTAGTCATTTTTTAGTTTTATTTAGATTCATATGCAGACCTAGTTTTTGGCTTTCAGTATTTAGAGAGTCTAGCATGTATTTTAGGTCTCTATGTGTTTCAGCTATATCTTTCACAATATCGTCAGCAAAACGTAGGTGTGTTAGCTGTTCTCCGTTGATGTTGAGCCCTCGTGACGACTACCTACTTTGGCTACGAAACATTGACTCTAGAATGGCTGTAAACATTTTTTGCTAATATGGGATCTCTTTGTTTTACACCTCGCTTTACCTTTAATGCTGGCCTAATTATTTAAGTCTTGATTTTAGCTTGACAGTTTTTGTACTTGACTCTTTTAGAATAGCTATGTACTAATCCCGAATTCCCTGCTCTTTTAAACTCTTCCATAGGTATTCACGAGAAATAGAGTCAAAGGCTTTTGTACTACATAAGCTAAGTAGATGGTTTTATTGTACTCTTTGCACTTTTCTATACACTGAGTCAACGTAAAAATGTGATCTATCGTAGAGCCTTTTCCGAATCCCGCTTGTTCTCTTGATTGTTGTTCGTCTAAAGCGTTTGTAATTCTATAGAGTATAACTCATGAAAAATATTGTAGAGCGTTGGAAGTAGGCTTATGGGCCTGTAATTGTCCATTAGATTCGGGTCTCTATCTAAAAATGTTTTGAATTCGACAATAAATTTTTTCAGGTATGAAGCGACAGTAAATCCGACCCCATCGCTTGCCATTTTGTCTCAAACGTTGATTTTTCTTACTATTTCTTTATTCTTGAAAAAGTTTCTTACATTGAGGGTTGGGGTCATGTACTCCCGCGGCGACCACCCGTATCGGGAATAAAGATGGAGATGGAGGGGCGCAACACAGATTTTTGGAAGTTCATCATGTTCACGACTGGTAGAGGCATTAATGTGTGGATTTAATAGTACGTAGAAAATTCTCATTGTTAAATTAATATTATTTTTTTCTTCAGGAGACAGTGACAAAAATATTTTGTTGCAGGTAGTAAATATCTCTTGAAGTGTGCGATTATAATTTTTTGGAATTTACTTTGGATCTGTAGTTACAGTGTATACTCAACTTACAGATCCAGAGTAAATACACAAAAAATAAAATAGGGGCTCCCTAACATTTTTGTAATAGCCATTAATTAATTCAAAATTCAAATGACCACGGCTGCTGAAAAGTAGCCGAAAAGTCGGGAAAAAGAAAAGTGCACCGCGACACAATCCGTAAGTGTTTAAAACAATGACCAATATTCGCGTAAACCTAAGAAATCAATATCAAAATTCAAATTCAAATTCATTTATTTGTCAAGAATATGGTACAGTAGGTTATTACATTTTCTATTGAGTTCGACACATTCTACTACATAAATACTAAGGCGGGTCAATAAGTCCGTGACTTTTTGAATTTCTAACCTCCTTACTGAAAAAGCAACACTACTCCTGATAACAGGCAACTGTCAGTTGACTCCTATCAAAATTTGAACTTGCTGCGTCAGTTAGTTTGTGTTTTACAGCTAACTTTATCAGACTATCCAGTAACTTAAGGAAACAATGGAAAAAAGTGAATTTCGTGTGCTTATTAAGCATTATTTTTTGCGAAAAAAAACCATTACCGAGACCAAGGCTAAGCTTGATAAATACTATGGGGACTCTGCACCATCGATTTCAATGGTAAAAAAGTGGTTTACTGAATTTCGTTGTGGCCGTACAAGCACTGAAGATGCCGAACGTCTTGGACGCCCAGTTGAGGTCTCTACAGCCGAAACAATCGAAAAAATTCACGATATGGTGTTGGCCGACCGAATATTAAAAGTGCAAGAGATTGTGGAAGCCATAGGCATCTCGCATGGCTCAGTGGTTTCAATTTTGAATGATCACTTGGGCATGAGAAAGCTTTCCGCAAGATGGGTGCCGCGTTTGCTCACAGTCGACCACAAACGCAATCGTGTAACAACTTCACAGGAAGGTTTGGCGTTGTTTAATCACAATATGGAGGAGTTTTTTAACCGTGGACGAAACATGGATCCATCACAATACACCAGAGACCAAACAACAGTCAAAACAGTGTGTTTCTAAGGGTGAATCGGCGCCAAAGAAGGCCAAGGTGGGTTTGTCAGCCAATAAAGTTATGGCGACTGTTTTTTGGGATGCACGTGGGATAATCCACATTGACTATCTTCAAAAGGGAAGAACAATTAATGGGGAATATTATGCCAACTTATTGGACCGCTTCAATGAGGATCACCAAGACAATGCAAGGGTGCACACATGTGCAGTTGCCATGGCAAAAATCCATGAATTGGGCTATGAATTGCTCCCACATCCACCCTATTCTCCAGATTTGGCTCCGAGTGACTACTTCTTGTTCCCAAACCTGAAAAAATGGCTCGGTGGAAAAAGATTTGACTCCAATGATGAAGTCATCTCGCAAACAAAGGCCTATTTTGAGGACCTCGACAAATCATATTTTTTGGAAGGGATAAAAAAATTGGAGAAGCGTTGGAGAAAGTGTATAGAGCTCAAGGGGGACTACGTTGAAAAATAAAATGATTTATTTATCAAAAAATCTTCGTTTATTCCAAAAGTCACGGACTTATTGACCCGCCCTCGTAGTGTGCAAATATTTTCAGTTTTTCATAGTTATTTAAAAGTTATTTTAGATTATAATATTTCATAGATTAGAAATGGTTGTAATAATTACATTAACGAATATTATAGTCAAAATTATAAAAACGTTAAAATAAAAGGTCTCAGATTTAACAATAAGATACAAATTAAATTAATAAAATATAATGTATTGTCATTTTTCTAACGTTTGAATGTTACATGGTATCTATTCGATCATTAAAATATTCAATGATTGTATAATATGTTTTGTTAAGAAGCCATCCATGTAACTCTCTTCTAAGTTTTCTCTCAGAAAGGTTTTTGAAGTAATCAGGCAGTTTATTGTATATCGACACTGCCATAGAGTAAGCATTTCTACTACAAATGCCTAGTCTTTGATTGGGCACAACTAATTTATATATTAATACTAATATCGCTATAATTTAAATAAATTATTTAAATTATAGAGCTCTTGGTGGCTACTTCTGTCTTCTTTATAAAATAATGATCTAGATTTTTGTTCACGAATAAATACATTTCATATATCGCACTGCTATTACAATAGTGTCGTAACTCGAAATGTATACTTTTTCAGAAATAGCAAAAAACCGATTTTAGAGTTCCTATTCAAGTTTTTCAGAAATTAAGGATATAATACCTATTCTTGTTTGATCCAAAGCACATTTATACTCACAAAATAATAAAAATAGGTCACTGTTAATAAGAAATTAGCGATTTTTTAGTTGATACAGTATTGATCTGAAAAGATATGCTAGAATACTGAATCATTTTTAGTTGAGTACTTATTGAAAAAAAATTTTTTGTTGCTACAATTTTAGATGATTTGTCCGATAAAATTTTTATGAAATTAATTGAAGTTGCGATATGGATTTAACTTAATTTGCTTGCATAAACAATTAAATTGAACACTAATGTACAGGTAGTTTCAAAATAAAACAAAATATGAAAGAGACACTATGTATCTGTTTTACATTTATTAAAAAAAATAAAAACTCAGCTTAAATGTATTATTTAGTTAGTTAACAGGAAATATCAGTCATTTTACACTACAAACAATAATATAAACCTGGATGGATCATCCACTTTGTTTTTACAGCTTTGGTTAACTAATATAAATCTTTTAAAACACAGTCTTCTTATAAAGGCGAAATTTAAACATGATTGTTAAAACAAATACCATGAAACACTCCTTGAGATCTAAACTTCTTAACCTTATCACATGGCACATACAAAATCAAGTCACAATCATTGATCAAAATCAAAATCTAAACAAAAATAAAAATATCAAAATAATCAAAATCAAAATAAACTTTACGAACTCTAACATTTATAATAATTTGTACTTCTAGAAACTTTAGTTCCCTGTAACAATAACTATATTATTTTTTTGGAACGAAGTTCTTTATCGCGCGTTGCGAAAGGGGGCTAGAGTCTAGACGGAAAAAAGAACAAGATGATGATAGAGGTGCCTCTTCACTCGCCATCTCGTTCTCCTTATCTGACTGCACAACAGATGCTGACTTCTTCGCCATCATTACTAATAATCGAGCTCGCTGCATGATTCATCTAAAAAGAAAAATTGGATTTTTGAGTAGAAAGTAAACTAAATAAAAAATCACCTAAAACGTATCAACTGAAAAAAAATCATTTATCAAGAAGTCGTTGATTATTTTGCTATTACTGTAAATTTATCTAACCATAATATGTAACTAAGTACGCTATGAACATGAAATACCTATATATTACAGATTATACACCAAAAACTTCATAAACGTTATAATCCACCAACAATGTATTATGTCAAAAACTACTAAATAAACCTACAAGAATGTTCTAATTTTAAATAATGATTTAAATTTAAGATAGTATGAATCAGTTATAGTGAAGTAACTGAAAATAACACGTGCGATTTGATTTATTCTTCAACATTCAATTCACCTATAATGTATTAACTCTTAATAGTAAAAAGCAAATTCACATATCTGAGTCAGCAATACCGCAACAAGTCGAATTAGTGCGGTCCAACGATAACTGCGACACGTCCGTGCTTGCCAAGTCAGGAATGCAACTAAAAATAGCGCGGTGTTGCAGGCGCTGATATCCCCCCCGGTCAACCATATATAGTGACTTACAACGCCATCTCGGAGTCGTTTCTTGCACTATTTTTACGACGACCTTATTGACGGATAGAGGAAGAAATTATGTATCTTTTAATGATCGAATATCAAATTCGACACATTTCGAGTTACGACACTATTGTAATAGCAGTGCGATATGTACAAACAGGGTTTTAACCCCTTTGAACAGACATGAGAACAGTATTGACATTGTTAATAATTAATTTATTTTTATATTTTAAAGTGGTCAAGAATACGAAAAAGAACCTATATGATAATTACAAATCACTAAGGAAAAATCTAATGTTTTGCTAACAAGTATGAAAAAGAATATTTGTAACATAAGCTAAAGCCTGTACCTACACATAAAAGGCGCATTGTAAGAACAGAAATAATAACTATAATTACAGTTGTATTGAGTTATATTGGTATAAAAAGAGCGATAAATATTTAGAATTTTAAGTAAGAATGTCACTTCAATTTGTCTAGATCTATGTAATATCTTTAGATTATTTTTATTTTTAAATATTTTCCATACATTTTTTTAAAGAATGTTACCGACTATAAAGTTTTTTTCACATAACATTAAACTCTTTTTCGAATGCTCTTTATTTAGATAGAAATCTTGTTTGCTTATGCTGCTTACACACGTACCGATTTAGTCTAGTCTCTAGAGCGGACCATTATGACAGCTCGACACTCGTGTGTTTGATTTTCAGTTCTATTGTATTAGAAGAGAGTACTATTTACTTGCATTCCGATTTTTGTGCAGTGTTCCAACTCTCAAAACTATTTCTCCCCTAACTTAAATAATCTTAAAAAATAATAATAATAAAAATGTGTTCTGTAATACATACAATAATGTCCTTTATACATCAAAATATAGTTCCAAAAGTTTATTTTCTACAGGTTAACTTTTCAAATCGCTTGTCGATATTGTGTCGATCAAAGGCTTAATTTAATTAAAAAGAAGAAAATACAAACTTCTAAAAATAACTCTAAAAAATCCTTTCCCCTAGAGGATTTTTTCCTTATTTTTAGGGAGAAAGTTGGTTAACAAATCCTAAGTTGGTCAAATCCAAATCCAAATCCGTACCTACGTGTGTTTATACTTTTAAAAAGTTATTGCAATTTAGTTTTTTTTAAATTAGTTTTGCGGACTAGTACATTTGTCTTAAGTTACGTGAAAAGAAGATTTTTGTTTAAAGTACGTTGATTTTTTGTGAGTTAATTGTGAAACACATTTTATAATATTAATAAATATGCAGGTCATATTAATGCATTATAATACTTGTATTTATGCTTTATTACTAATATTCGTATTATTCGAGTGTATTCTAATATTTTTAGCCACTATTCGAATTATTCGAATAGTAAAATTTGTCGAATTATAACATACCCTAGATGCCAGCTTGTAGCTGGCATCTAGGGTATGTACTTTTGCCCGATTTAATGGGAAAAATATATTATGCTGTGGGTCTATTAGTTAAGTTATTAGTTATAATGTAGCTAAGAAAATACTTAAAAACTAGCTTTTGCCCGCGACTCCGCCCGCGTAAATACAGTAACCCACACTGTACATTTAACTTTCACATTTATAATTATAGTAGTAAGATAGTAGGATAAAAAATTAATTAAAAGCAAATGTACACATCAATATTATATTACGAGTATTCTTAAGCGCTTCTTCTTCAGAAAAATTTTAGGTATGTATATAATATTTGGTAACATCAACTAGGGATATTTTGGGTCTATAATCTACTGCTCATGTAAAGACTTTTAGGTATGAAAATATTATTATTCATTTATTAGTTAAAAGCGTAAATATTGTACTTAAAATTGAGAGTCAAAACTTGGGATGATTTTTTACTATAGTTATCGTGGTTTTTTTATCAAATACAATAGTGAAACAGTCTGACGCTAAGAGTCACGTGAAAAGGAATGTAAAATTTAAAATTAAATCAAATTTCGAAGCAAAGAGAATGTAACTTTAAGTACTACGTAATAAGAGATGGCACTTCGGGTAATAATGTGTTCGAAATTAAAAATTATACCTTAGCTTTTTTACGTATTATCATAAAAATTGCAATAGATACAAGTCTTAATTAATGAAAAAAGTACAAAAAAACTATACGTAGGTTATTATTATCGATTTTTTTTATTTTAAGACCAATTATTGGGTTAAAAAGGTAAATTAAACAACGCAAATTCAATAATTTTATTGCTTTTTAAAGAAAATAAAATACAAAAGCAAGGCTATGCGACAGGAGCGTTTTTTGTGGTCGCGACAGAAAAAACTGCACTTAAAATATAACTCTGCGTTAATACAATACAGCTGAAAATCGTGTACAGCTGTCAAATCTGACATTTGACACTTGAGACTTCGACTTTCAGCTATAATGTACTAACGCATTGTTTTATTTACAGTTCAGTTTTATCTGTCGCCACCACAAAAAACCGCTCGTGGGAACGTAGCCTTAATGTCAGTTGTCAAATCAATAATATTCATAAAGTGGTCACCTAGTAGAAGTCAAGATGTCACGCGGCAATTAGTGGAACTATATTTGGTAAATTTGGTAAATTGTTATTCACAATAAAAAAAAAAATGTAAAACATGCTGCCCGAGAAATTATACTCAAGTTAAAGGAGTTTTGTGAAGCAGAACAGCAGAATGAAGGTATTTTATTACCCATAAAATATGCTGGCAATATTTTGTCGCGCAATCACAGCACCGCGTCTAGAGGACTTCTTTCACGAAAATGTATTTAACTATTTACATTTTAGAAGTTACAACCAAATTTGGTTGTATTAATACAACTAACTGATTCACAGCACTTTTATTCAGCCTCAATCTGTACGAAAATTCATAATCATTTAATTTCGACATATAATTCACACGTGGCTATTATTATTGGTATCTCTATCTTCATCGCAATCTTTGATTATTTGAATTAATTAAATATCACTATCATCACTAATACAGTACATATTCCATTATAGTATGTATTTAGAAAATAAAACCTAATGCTTGAATTTTCGAGATGTTCTACGTGTTTCTTTTTATATTTGGCGGAAGGTAATATACCATTGCCAGGGTCAAATTAAAAAGGTGGGAAAAATAATTTTCGTACTAAGCTTTCAACACGGGTTTTCAAAATCGAGTACATATCGACAAGTCCAAGGTCTAGTCAAAGTCCAAATAAATCATCAATGCAGTCAATGAGACAAGTCAGTCGAATCGGTAAAGTGGTAGGACGCTTTACTAAAACTTCCTAGGGAGTTTTGAAGAGATCACAAAATTGCACGCTTTTTGAAGTTGTACGTACCACTTGCCCACACTTGTGCACGTTAACGAATATAATAGTTAATATTCTACCAATATTACATATTATGAACCAAAATAACACAAAATAAGGAAAAAATACAAAAACAACGTCACACATTGATATCCTCGGCTAAACTAGGTTCTTCGTTTAGTTAACGGCCGACATTGACAGATAAGCAAATGACGTTATTAAAGTAGCTCCGCCTATCGGAGAGTAAGTTGAAACTTAAATTGAAATGTGTTATGTGTTAGCTAAGATTAATATGAGCGTCCCTATCTCTAGTAGGCTATCCATCCTCCCGCCGATAGATGAGCCGCTTCGGTAGGAAATGCCATCTGTCAGTAGGTTATTAGGTAAAGACAAAAGCAAAAATTTGACTAACTTTAGTAGCAAGGATTACGGATAGATAGGTTATTGAGAACGGACGATAAACACGCGCTTGAGTTGTGACGTCATCGCACATAATTATGTGACAGTTGACAGTTAAAATCATTGTTTGACTTTGACATACACCAGTTTGCTGTAAAATAACCCAAAAAATACACTTGACAAAGTTTATTTTCATTTTTCCGAAGGAACTAAAAGTTTTTCTGTGTTCCTGGGTCATGGATGTGTATTAAATATGTGTATAATATAATACAAATCTTATATAATATATGTATAGTATAAAAGTATTAAATATACTTCCCGTTTTCTGGTACCTGTAATACAAGTTCTTCGGATACTTAGCACGGGGCCAGATTGACGTGGTGTGAAGCGTCCATAGATATTATTATTATTATTATTATATGCCGAATGGTGCAAGTATTAGGAAAAAGTGGTGCAAGGCGATGATAAGAGACAGTGTATCGTTTTTAAGCACGTTATACTGTTGCAGTTGTGAAGATCAGTCAGTATATGAAATAGATTTCCTACGCATAGCTACTACGTCAATTATACTATCAACATATTGCTCATAAACCACATTCTTACATCGACACAGAAGTTATTACTTTTAGTATTATATACGTCGACTGAAAATCTACTGGCTAAGTTTTTTTTTTTTTTGAATAATATTAGTATTATTAAAAAAATAAAAAAAAGTAATAAAACTTAATAACAAAATTGTTTTAGTACTCATACACCTATACTCAATGGATCTTACATGCACACATAAACACACCCCTTACGGGCTTATAATAGCGCATGGCGATCCGAAGAAATAATTTTAAAGAAGAAATATTCTATCCAAAACAGTTCGTTGCAAAATAGTTCTTATTCCATAGTAACAAGGTCGTCAATAGAAGTCAACATTTCTAAATAGCCATATTTTTAAAATGGCTGCCGGCAAATGTTCTGTCAAAAATGATAAAATTTTCAAGTAAATGTCTGAATAAGTATTTGTCTTGGACCGCCATGATGTTGAGTAGTTGACATTATTGTAAGACTATTTGACATTGAAATTAGAAACCGTTTCTACTTTAGCTGTCAAAAGAGGCCATTTTATGATCTCATGCTAGAGAAAAAAAGAAATGTTGTTTCTAATAACAACGATGCATGACCTTGCTGCCTTACAATAATAACTATTCTCCGAATGGTATTATTTTTTCTTCAATCTGTCATTTTGTTGATTCTTTGGTGTTTCTGTGGTGCGCATGCTAAGCCTGCAGGTGTAACCGCTTTCTTCAGGAAACAGTTTTCATCCCAAGATAAAATATCGTAGGGCTAGGGTATTGCTCATACACACACGCCCTAGTGGAAATAACTGATTTTGACGAGAATCAGTTACCATCCCTAGATAACTCGGAGGGCTAGGGTCACTCTCATACACACACACAAACAGACACACATACGACGTACTGACAACCAAAATACTATTTTACCTACCTAATCAAATAGCTTAAGTTCCTATAAGAATAGGTTGCTTCGGTGACTGGTGACTTCGGTGACTTCGGTGAATTTAGGTTCATAAGTAACAACATATTATTTGTTTGCATTTAAGATAGTATTTAATTATTTGTACAATGTACTAATAATGTAGGTATTATGTACCAACCTGTTATTATCAATGAAGATTATTATTATTATTTTCTACTCTGTGATTTTAGCCCGAGAGCTACTTCCAATTTTCCAGCAGGTCTTCGCGGCACCTGCCAACTTGTCATATAACTCTCCTTATTATATCCCAACACGGAACCGCAGATCTGGCTGGGCAGTAGTGGTGCTAAGTCATATAATCAAATAAGTAATTTTTTTTTCTTTCAAAACTGTGTTTGAGGCAAATTGAAAATTTGTGTTGCACAAAATATGTTTATAGAGTTGGAAAAAAGCCAGACAATTTGGTCCGAAATGCATAGGATACCCAAAAAACAAAAACGTCATAAAAGTCAAGACTTGTATGTATTGCAGTTTTATAATACTAATGAGATGACTGATAGGTCCTTTAGACGACTTTTATTTAACTTTTAGTCGTGCGACAGATATCTCATAGCAAACAGGTCATAGCCTCGACGTCGGCTAGACTTAATCTACTACACGACGTTATGTTATAGTTTTAGCTTAAACGTTTGTACGACAATGCAATACACATACAACAGTCATACTAACGTCGCAGTCTAATAAACGTTTTCAACGGACCAAATTGGGTGATTGAAAACCCTATTAATGACGTTTATATAATGAAGCAGTTGTATACACGTTTTCATAATGACATTTGTAAAACGTTTTACAGCAGTCAATTTGAGACACTTGAGTGACTTGGCTGTTCATTTGCGACTTAAATAATATATACTCGTATTTTATATTACATGCTATCGACTAAAAATCATGCCCTGACTTTAACCAACCTTGTTGTCGCATTTGAGTCAAGTTTTTACTTTTGAACGCCATATTAATGGGAAGTTTAATGTTATTTAATTCTAAAATGATATATACTTGAATATAATAAAATATTTTGTAATCTGCGCTGCAGTTTTACTACGATCAGCTTTTGCTGTAAACAAAAAAGATAATTGATACTGTGTGAATATTGACAAAATAAAAAGGATTTTTTTTGAGGAACCCTACTAGTAATGGCTAATGGCGTATTACATGGTCTGGAAATAACCTTTTAACAACTTACTGTCTTTATAGCGTCATAAAGAGGTGAGTATGCGATAAAAATAAGATAAATATTAAAATGGTTCAAACACAAAACTACGAAGGAGCATGTGAATTTGAATAGTTTTTACATAGATATTTTATCATAAAACTTAAATTCCCAGTCGCACTAAATGGTATTAGTTACAGATACCAAGATATGAGAATTAAATAACATGATAACAATCATCTTAAAATTTTTTGGAAATACTTATTTTGCACTTAAATCTCTTGCCAAAAACCACAAGTAACCAAGTCTCTAAGAAAAACTAAAAAAAAAAACAGTCGTTCAGGTGTTGTTACTTGACTCAAACAAACCATTTTAGTCATTCAAATCACGAGTCGCTATAAAGTTATGATTAAACTACTGTGCGACGAAAGTGGTGATTTCATAACGTTCACACGACTTTTGAATGACTTCAACGAAGACACTTGTTTCTTTTGTATGACGATTATACAACAACGTTGGTCCTATAAATGAGGACTCTTTTCGCGTTTAATAAACGTTATTAAAACGTTAGTGTGACTTTGCTGTGGTAATATAATACATATTACCACAGCAAAGTCACACTAAACTATTGTACGACTATTGTTACTTGGGTACTTACTACTTAATACTTACTGTCGACACTAATTACTAGAGTTACTGGCATCGTACTTTATGTTAACAGTCTGTAAGTAATTTCAATCAAGTTTCTAATGCAAGGTGTTTGTGATCTGTTATATTTTTTGTTTGTTTTCCATTTCTCCGAAACACAATGTGAAGCAGAAGGGCGTGACGGTGGAAAGTGCGAATCACGACGTCGCAGTTTTCACTTCACTGGTGCTCCAGTCCTATTAGATGTTGTCCAAGCCATTAGATCTCTATCTAGCTTAAGGGTCAATTCACACCGAAAACAACACACGAAACGATACGTGGCATGGCGCTGCATTTTTAAGATAGCTATTCAAAATTGAACTTTATTAATTAGTTCATTGTTTTAAACACTTACGGATTGTGTCGTGGTATTCATTAGTCTTTACTCATTAGTAATTACACAAGAAGAAACACGTTTCATTGTAAGATTTGACATCTGACAGCTTTTTGACACGACAAGGACCGTCGTGCTACCAAGCACCGCCTGGGGACAGAAAAAGAATCGAAAATTCTTTCACCGTTTTTGATACCACTTACGCCACCAGATGACGCTTTGTGTGATTTGGGTCTGACCCCTAGCGGCAGAAAAAATATCAAAAACCCTCATTAGTTTCAATTTGTTTGAACATTTGTTTTAGATTTATTTAATAAGCACCCAGAGTAATTCAATAATTCCTAAAATCAGAAAAATGAGTACAAAGTCGCTATACGTGAACAAATTACCCTTCACGATACATTAATTCTCTGTGATACTTCCATCACTCTAAACCACATCATTTTGCTGGGATAACGAACTCGGGGTAACGCATTATTTTACTACCGTTTTTAAGGGGTTCGCTCGGACTTTATTAAAAGTTCATTGACATTATTACTAAGTATTACTACTACTCAATATTTTTAAACACTTGTTTAAGCCCTTACTATTTCAAATTGTATGTGCATTTCCAACACAATATGATGTTTGTATTTACTTGGTGTTTTCATCTCGATGATGTCAAACTGCAAAAAGGTAGAGTAAGGATATCGGGAATGAAAGTAACAAGACCCATAAATTCAACTTTATATTCATTTATTTTAATAAATATATGGAATAATAAATTAACCCTCCAATGTATATACCGACCTATCACCGAAACACGTTGGCTGCACACCGTCCCCGCCCGCACCCGGCGCTCCCGCCGCGCGCCGTCCCGGTCTAACGCAACTCTCGGGCTAAGAATGAAATTGTCTACAGGAATATCGGGAGGGAGAGACGAGGGGAGAGGCGGTGTGCGTGGCGGGGCGCGGGGGACACGTTCATTGAGCATTGTAACCGGCAGCCGATACACGCGCCGCCGCTGGAGCCGCCCCCGCGCTGACCTCAGCGAAATTATTACACTTGTCCACGCAGTTTCTGAACGAACTTTCAGACAATACCGTCTCGGAATAATGAAAATTCTATATATATTAATATTACGTATCATAGTAACGTTTGGCAGGCGAGTACCTACTCGCGCGTCTCGGAGTCTCCCCGGGGATTCGTTCAGAAACTTGTCACAAAATCTACAAGCGTGCGGCGAAAACTCACTATTAATAATAATTACTTCATTAACTAAACTATATACAAACAAAGTTATCGTTCGAACGAATCTTCCGTTATCATTTAAAAACAATTCGAATACCTACAAAAAGCGTTCCCGGACGATTTACGATCTACCGATACATTCAAAATTTACATATAACATAGTTACAAGCGAAAACAAATATCTATTCATTATAATAATTACTTCGCAAAAATACATCGCGGCTGCGGCTCCGGCGCTCGGCAAGGCGTGGGCGGGCTCGGATGGTGACCGCAGCACCGAGTCGAGCGAAAGTGGGTGTGTGTATGTGAAATGATATGCTGCCGGCAGCCCACATGTAGACTGTACCGCATGCGGGCGGCTGGCCGCGTGACCAACTGCTGCGACGACGCGTGGCCCACACGCTCGGCCTGTCCCACATGCTACCCACTCGGGAGCTCGTCCGAGGCCCTCAGCAAATGAACACGCTTAAAATAAAACAATATACAGTAACATCAATTCTTTAACTTCAATACAACTATCACGGCCCGCACTCGGCGCACTCTTTGGGGTCACAGCTGGAGTTCACGACTTAAAGTAGGTTTGGAAGAAATTGGAAATCGATCGACGAGTCGTATGTAATATCAATATGGCAGCTAATACTTTGAGTTACGTATAGTTAAAAAGCAGCGTCGTATTATGCGAAAGGCGAACTAGCCACGGGCCTGCAGTAATATTGCTTATTAATGCTCGACAGTTAACAAACCGACTTCAACGCGTATTGTCCATGTCTGTATCGCTTGTGCAATATGGAGCACACAGATATTCGGTAGTGTACAATGTACAAAACTATTGCAGACCTGTGGTACACTAAGACTTAATTATTAAAAATGCAAACAAACATGTGAGTTTATCACAAAATACGCTTTGTCAATTTTATTTTCGGATGAGGTAAGAACATTGCATTACTTAACATAATCTACGCTAACACTAGAGACAAAACGGGGAGTCCCCTTGAAAAGTACGGATTACTTCCTCCTACACACTCTCGACGTCCGCACTCCTCGCCCGCAGCGCACGCCAACTCAACACAAAGCTCGTCCCAAAGTACCCAATACAAAGCTGGGACCTTATTATGATCCGGAATCCGGAAGGCCGGAGAACATTCTGAGCTTAGAGCTATAGAACTCTGCGCTAATACAATAGACCTGAAAATCGAAGACACAGGTGTCGAGTCAAATGTCAATGTCATATATGACACTCGACACTTCCATTTTCAACTCTATTGTATAAGCGCAGAGTTCTATTTCCCGTGCTCGTGAATTTTCTCGACCGCCGGACTCCGGATCTTATAGTCCTAGCCTAATACGATATAATATTGACAAATCGTTTGGCGGTCAACGGGATACATATTTTGAAGGCTCCAACGCTACAATTTCCATCACACTCATGCGATTTTCAGTAAAAAATTGAAAGAAAACGCTACTTGCACGCGTTTACAAACACAAACATTACCTAACGTATGGACGCTTCTTCTATCTGATTATATGTAATATTTGGAAACCGGATGAGTGCAATTGAGGCGAAAATATAAGTCACACACTTTCCATTTCATGTTTACATTATAATGGTTCTTGTCACGCCACACAAACTTACGCTATCCTTGTCGATACAGAATTAAACATACAATCGCCTCGGACCAAATAAACTGAGGCCGTTTTTCGTGTATGTAGTGCGCGTGTGGCTACGCACTACATACACGGCGAGGCGTAGTTTAGACCGGCATCACTGTATAGTTCGCAGAGTTCAGTCTTCACTTTTTTATTTGGTCTGAGACAATCGCCTAAACTTTTAATGATAATTTTTAACAAAACGGTGCTTAGGTCTAGAATCTAGAGTAAAGTAAATATGTATCGAAATTGTGTTCTCCATCATATAATATCATAACAATAAAATAACACTTGTCAGCAGAACATTTTCTTAGTACTTTACAAACTGAAAAAATATGATAACACATTATATTGAACGGTTTGAACATTTGTTAAAATGCGTTGCTTGAGCGTCCAACGGGTGCTTATTAGCTTCAACATTCAACTCACACAATATTTGTTCATTATCGTTCAAATTTCTAACAAAATATTTAGACAACATTGTTAAAAATATGTTCTCCCAAACAAGCGCCTACTTGAACTACCTACAGGTAGAGAGCCGGGCAGACTTAGGCGACATTTTGATGTTCATGTTGTCTTGACGAAGACTTTAGAGCTTAGCAGTTGCTATTGAATTGTTCCACTACAATGTCATTAGTATAGTGTATTCGCCATTGGGTGGACGATGGTAGTTTGGACAGATTATAATTTTTCGTTTCACGCAACGTGCATGCCGCGGATGAAAAATCTTCATAAGAAAAACAATGTTACGTCATATTTGTTATTATAATTTTATATAAAAATTAATCTAACAATTAAAAAGAGAGAACAATAATAGGCCGGTTATTTTTATTTCCATAAAAATTACGCTAAATAAATTTTCAATAAAGTTCTTCGCGGCGAAACGGAAAGTTAAAACTCATAGGGATTGACACCAATTAATCGACCATAAATCGATATGGATTTGACAATTAAAATACTCGTTTGTGTGTGACGGCGACGACGACGGTTGATTCGAAAATCTTTTTAAAAAGAGCTTTCTTGATGCCACATAAATACCGATTAAACCTCCTAAGGGTTACACCACAAACTTCAAATACAATGTGTCCAAACTATCTTCGTTCACCGAATACAATATAGCGATTTATTTTAGTTTTTTATTAAAAGTAGAACTAAAAAATTATACATATAAATATTTCGTATTATAAACTGCACACGATATAACAATGCATCATGCATGTAATTAACAATAAGAATAATAATTGTTGTTTATCAATTCACAGTGTCTCTTCACTGTTGGTCCATGCTCTATTCGTTCGATTAAGAATTTTTAAATTTTGAATCAAACTATTTTCTGAGTGAAACATGTGTGTAAAATTCCATTGTGCTTAATCTCCAAATTTATGAAATTGTTAGATATTGAGTCTGATTAGAAATTAGCCCTGAATGAAAATTACAATACATTAATATACATTATTGGAGGGCGTACCTCCATCAAATTAAAATTGAAAATAAAATTAGTACCAATATAGGTACCATGGTAATTGCAGGTACTGAGGAAAAACCTTTTCGTTGGCTGTTTTCAGCATCAATACAGATATATTTGTTTCAATTTGAATAACATGGACATCGGTGGTTTCATATTTAAGTACTAATAATCCACAGTCAGACTGAAATAGATCCTAACACAGCAGCAGCAAGATTACGGGAATAGTGTATCGCCTCCTGCTAGGATCGTATTTCAAGCGAGAGACAATGTGTTGCCAAGACACTTTAAACAGCCCGAGTTAAGCGGTAGCGACTAGCGAGGTCCCATTAGGCCTCCCCCACATTAGGCGTGCGCGTTCCTCGGGCATGCCAGCGATGCGGGAGCTGCGTGCGCGCCGCGAGCACGCCGCGTATCAGCGATGCGGGCGCTGCTCACACGCCCGAGGAACGCGCACGCCTAATGTGGGGTCAGCCTTTTAACATCATGGACAGTGTCAGAAGACACAAAAATTTGGACCACCGCTGCTGTAACAGTATACTGGCCAATAAGATTTTTTTTATAAAAAGACCTTTGTACAAAATATTTTATTTTTAAGTAATGTTTGTTAACCTATTTATTTTGTGTACATAAATTGTAAAATAAATAAATAAATGAATAAGATTTGACGTCACGTCCGGTTGCCATCTTGTACTGGCATGCCACCGGAGAGTGGCCACTGGCCAGTACATGTAGGACTGACCTAACGTCGGCAGTAATTGAATAATATGTGCATAACACCCGATTGCAGGGAAACCCAACCGTTTTTTTCACGGAGCCCAACTTGGATTATCAATATGTTTATAGCAAAAACCCCCATTTTTATCGATGTATATTTATTTCCATAGAAAAAGAGTCGTGACTTGTCAAAAATGTATGGGATTCGACACAAGTTATAGCTAAGTGACATGTCGCTTGCGATGTCTTACGTCAAATACCATACATTTTGTTTTCGAACTTAGCCGTCGAAATTATGGAATGTATCTTAACGAAAGGCCCAGGGCCTTTAGTCAAGATGCATTCGATAATTTCGACGGCGAAGTTTGAAATCAAAAATGTATGACATTTGACCTAAGTCATCGCTAAGTGACATGTTGCTTGCGATGCCTTACGTCAAATACCATACATTTTGTTTTCGAACTTAGCCGTCGAAATATTCGAATGCGACTTGACTAAAGGTCCTGGTCTAATAGCGACTGAGGAGGCGTCGATTAATATTTGCGATAAGAAGATTCCCCCTGGGGAGACGCACCCCACCTGTGTGGAAACTCCTAACTTATTGAGTTATGGTTACAAATTATGGATATCTACTTATTTAGTTTTCATATTACTCGTGGTTTCCTTTTGTAACTCTTTAACAACTTGTAATCGATTAGACTTAATACTCTATTTTATGTTTTAATTACGGTTTAGGTTTCGAGTTTTGGTAATTACTTATTAAAATTGATATATCCTACTTATTTAAATTATAAAACAAAATTAAGTTTGTGTAGTTTACAAATGTCTTTTATGTAATTTTAGCTTTGCGTTTGTCACCCTCTGGATATAAGTATTAAATCAATGTCACGACATTTGATCTCACTTCACTTTGTCTGATTAAATTTCTATATTTAGTTAATTACTAAACGTCGCTTTGAAATAACGCAATTTCAAAGGCTCATTTTAAAGCTAAATAATTTAAAAAATCTTTAGTCCTAAATATCTTATCAAGTCTTTGCCACTAGCTTTAGGCTAACATTCAAAGAAACGTATATTTTTATAAAATACAAAATTTTCGCATGGAAGCATTAGAACGGGAAGTAGCGAGATTAAAACTAAATTCACTAGAGGAGGAAGGGGCCACGGTCGTTGACGCGGCTGGTATTATGTAAAATCGCGGCGACCGAGCGACTTCTCTCAGCACTTTAGTTCAGGCGTTGCCGGCCACGGCACCCGGTCTTTCGAGGCTGGGACTATATATTCCGGAATCCGGCGGGCCCGGAAAAAATCAGAGCACTGATAATAGAACTCTGCGCTAGTTTAATAGAGTTGAAAATCTAGAAAGTGTCGAGCTGTGTCATATATGAAATTGACATTCGACGCGACATTCGTGTGTTCGAATTTCAGCTCTATTGGAGATATAAGCGCAGAATTCTACTTTCAATACTTTGAATTTTAACCGGCCAACCGGATTCCGGACAGTCCCAGCCTAATAAGTTAATACTACAGAACAAGGTTAGCCCTCGTATCGAACCTACGGAAGCATGAGACAAATTAATATCTCCGACGGCAATCACGATATTAAATATAATACAATACGTTATACTGGTATAATACCTGAAAAATATTGTTCGATTGGTGTTGGTAATATTGTGAAAGACTAAACTTATGCTTAATTTAATTTAGATAGTGTTAGCGGTAAATATATTCAACGAAATCTAATTGAAATACGTTATAAGCAATTTAAATTAAGTAGTAAAGTAATTAAGCCTTCAATTTTGGTCCATGGACATAATATGTTTCGTTCCAACGATATCATAATATGATATGACAACATATTATGTAAAATGTCGACATCACGGTTATATTTAATCGATATGTTAGACCACGAACATTTTAACACACCTAATTCCACTACTCATAATATTAAAACTAAAGTTACAACTTGTAAAGCCAAAATAATAATTATTGTATCTAAAGGCTTAGTGAAAATTTTCGCAGTATTATCGAATGTCATTTAACAATATTACCAACATTAAGTTCCAACTTTACCAACGCCTGTTAAAGTTTAATCGTTGATTAAATATCATGTCTCTCGTTATTTGTATTATTAAATAAAAGAGAAAGCATGTTAATTGGACAAACGATTAACTCTAACAGGTGTTGGTGAAATTAGGACTAAAGATGTTAGGTTTAATATTATAATATTTTAATAGGGTTAATCAAAAAGCCCACATTTGACATTTAATCGTAAAGTCATATTGATTTTTATATCAAATAAGAATGTTTTTGCAATTTTCATATTAAAATTACTGGATTTAACTATTTATGGACGCATATGCCGCCTTCTCATGCTTAATTCAATGTAGCCCAGGTTTTCGTGAAAAGTATTATTTATTGATTTTGATGAAATGCCAAATGTGTCGGGTGTACAAAATTAGCCGCACCGGACTAAACTAGGGGCTCCACAGCGTGAGCTGATCGAGGCACGTGTAAAAATTTGTTCTTTGCAGCCTCAGGTTTCGGTCGCTGCAAATTTAAGACAACTCTAAAACAGTATGTGCCCAAAAAAAAGAATCTACTTTCCATACCAATTGAGTATGAAACGTAAATAACTATTGCATGTGGAGGATCACCCGCAGTGCACGCATCACGTCGTTGTTTATGATTTAATTTTACTCGATTATAATATAATTTAAGCCTATCGACGCAGGTTTCACCGAGCTGTACAAAAACGATACAAAACCGACGGTCAGCTGGCCGACGGCTCGTCAACATCTAGAGGAACCTCCGAAAAGCATTCAAAGTTGAATAACCTTAGGAAGCGAAACAATTGTAGTCTTGACGTATCTATTACAGTAAAATCTAAACATAATTAATTGCCGTTGTGTTCTTATGTCTATGGGTGCGGCGCGGCCGCTGTCGCCGGCGCGGCATTGCGACGTAACGAATAAACCTCAAACGAACATGGAAGCATCCCGCGCCGCCGCAAATTTACGAATGTGACTTTCGACAATTTATATTTGGAGAAGTTTGGAGGCAAGAAGTGTTGGAAAAATCAGTCTATAGAGGAAGAAATATTAAAAAAAAAAAAACTATTTTGAGGCTAGAGAAAAAAGAGCTTTCTCTATGTGGAAACAAACTTTTCGCGTGATAGAAGATCAGACCAGATAGACAAGATTGATCTCTTCCTTTACTTTGGCAATGCGTTCACAGCCTGAAGCTAACCACCCTGGACTTCGCCCGGCGCCCGCTGTGGTAGGAGACCTGTCATTTAAGTTTGGTCGACGATCACCACCGCACCTCCGATCATCCAATACTATGTTGCTACATTTTTACATAAGAGTCGAACACCAGCAAGGAATTTGAGAATCACCGATAGAAGCTTACCAATAATCACAACTCTGATCACTTGTACTACTACTGTGTTACTATTGTGCATCGGAGCTTATCGTTATGCACCTAATCCACGCATAGCGTCGGACTGCATCAAATACACCTACTAGCGTTAAAGCAATTTGAATCTCCGTGTACCGACACCATTAACTTAAACATATTGTCATCGAGCGTTTGTCGCGTTTACTCTAGAATGATCTTCGCCGAACTTCTCCAAAAGCCACATTCATAAATACGTGCTCAGAGCGGGGGGCACCGTTACGAGTGCAGCGGACATCAGACGACGGCCAGCAGCCGCGCCACACGCGCCAGCAGCTCCACCACGCGGTACCACGCAGCACGCAGTGTCGCCGAGCGGATGAACAGGAATCTCCACACCAGGAACACTGACATCACTTGGATTAGAATGTGGACTATGTGTAGCCTGAAAAATATTTAAAGGCCTGATAAGCTGATACTTTTGAAACATCAAACAACGCTTGACAGAAGAGCTAGCTAGATTAGGTAAACTTTTGAAGATTTTATGAATAGTATACTTGTCAAGCGGCCCTATAAAAAGTCAAGCAAAACGAGACGTGCCTAAATAAAAAAGGAAAAAATGAAAAGTACATTTTTAAACATAAAAAAGGAATAATATCACAACTTTTTTATACACTTTCCACTTTATTTAGGTTTTTACAATAATTTATATATAAACACGACCTGATGATGATGAAAAAGTGTATAAAAAAGTTGTGTGATATTATTATGAACATGTATTTCCACCAAGAACTAACAGTACACTCAATCAGTGATATAAAAAAGGAATCTTCAAGAGAAACGATTTGTAAAACTGACCTTCGAATAATTTTTCTGGACTTTGGCAACGTATTTGGATCCTCTTTGAACAGGAACCTCCTAATACCGAGCACGTATGCCTCGATATACGCCTCCCAATCTATATTCCTCACGTCGAAGTCGAATAGGTTGCGGTCCTCCGGCGACAGTGCCGCGCACAGCGCCTGCACATTGTTGTCCGCGAATGACCACTGACGAGTCGTGAAGTATGTCAAACACGCTGAAGCCTTTTCTAATTTGTTTTGAACTTTTATCATCCTGAAATAATCATACACAGCATTTACTAAAAAGTTTAAAAGAGAAAGAATGTTCACAAAAGATAAATTAATATACATTGCCCAAACTATCTAAATATAATATGTCCTACGGCAGAATGTTGACACTTACATAGGCTTTCGACCTGACAACCACGATATTAGATCCGCTATGACCGCCGGCGCCCGATGTTGTACGAAAGCCAAGAACTCATGCAGAGGACGACTGCTGGTGATGGAGCCCCCAGGGTACCATATTACTTCGCCTGTAAACACCATATGCTATTTGAGGTTATCTAAATTAGACATTCAATTGATACAATTGATGTATATAATTACGAATATACATATTATGATGATCTGTTTACTAGATAATATATTTTTGTACTAAGCAGAAAAACTCATATGAATAAACCAATGTGTTATAAAGTAGAGTGTGTCTTCATTGATGAAAGTTTCAATCCCACTTACTGAAAGGATGTTTCCTCATATACCGGAAACTAGTTTCAACGAACAGCTGCCATGTGATGGGATTCTGTTGTCCAGTACAGCAGTTGTACACAAGCACACCTTCATTTCTGTAATGAGAATATTTATGATTTTTTAGAAATTTTTGACGCTGTGGCAGTAAGAGACGCTAGATGCATCTCTGTGGTGTTCGGCTTCAGGATTAAAGGTAGGAAAGGAAAAATGTATGGTAATAAAAATCGACGCTTGGCGTCCTAAACAATTTAACAGATAAACACCTGAGGAGTGAAGTAGATTTATTAACGTAAGTCAATCTTCTGCAAGTCCTTTGGCTGTGTATATCTGAAATCTAAATAGTTTTTAGAAATAATTTTAGTTTTGAATTATGACGGTATCATATGACCTAGTTGACAATATATGTCACGAACCTCTTGAGCGAGGTCCTCCAGGCGCTGACTATCATAAGGTTGATGACGGTGTCGACGGGCACGAGGTCCGCGACCTTGGAACCGGTGCCCAGCATGGTGCGGAACACGCCCTTGCCTACCGCCGCGATGATGGCATTCGGCCCGTTCCAGTTGTCCACCCAGCCCTTCACCGGCTCCCGCAGGGACGACAGTACTGAAATGTACAGAAAACACGTTGCTCGTAATATAAAATCAAAACTTAAGTATTATCAAGCAGTAGCGTGCTGATAACTAAGAGCACTCTCGATTAAATCACTGCTTAAATATAAGAAACTAGATTCATCCATAATGAGCATGACGTAGATATTGTTATTTTTTCACATAAATGATGGATGCGTTTTCTACTTTAGTTCTCCTATCTGTAGAATATTATAGATTTTAAAGCCTTTAGAGTTTAGAGAGTAGTGAATACTATACAAATTGACGTCCTTCAGGTGCCATTTTTGGCTAATTGGTGTCTAGATCAATGTTGTTGTCCTTAGTTTGTTTATTTCCAAATTTCTATATTCAAATTAGTTTTGATTCTTAATGGGGCGTCCCACACAAGTAGAGTAAGGTCTATATTGAAAATATATATTGGGCAGAGCCATAATTATTTATTTGCTGTTTATTAGTATTGCAAAAATGTTTAGATATAGCATGATTTATAAATAATGCCATACTTATATTATAATATTACGAATATTCATGTTATCAGTTTGTTTTTGGTTATTCGGAATACCACCACCTTGTATAATGTATTAGGTACAGATAAATTCACTTTTCTTGGCACGTCTACACAAAGATAGTTAGTTACATGTGTATATGGATTAAACCTAAGATATTTGGCCTTTGGGCCCGTGCGTTTTAACGGTAATAGGTATATGCAAAATTCTTAAGTGGTTAAGTACTTTTCAAATGGAAAAACAGGTGGATGGCATTTCATCACAATCACAATGGCTCCAACGGTCAATCCGCTTCTACATGCTTGGTGTTTTCTGCAAATAGCGAACTCATCACACGTTTCCGTAGTACTACAAACAACCCTTACAGTTTTGCTCCGTCCGTCCCTCTATTCGTTCGTTCGTCTGTTTGTCAACTTCTGCTAACTTCAGCAATCATTTATATAAATGCATAGGTATAGTTAAAGATTGCTATATATACTAATTTTGCCTTCAAAGGAAATAGTAATAATATTAGGTCCTTACATATGAAATTGGCGTTTTGTTGTACTGGCCACTTTGATTTCAAATAATATATCTTCTTTGGTTAGGAATTCCAATTTCAAATTTGTACCGCTATTTACTCATGCATTTGTGTTTCTTAAACCGTAATTCATTTGTTTATTCCTCTTTTGGTTTTTTCTTTGCGTCACTCTGTTTACAAAATGGAAAACTTGAAATATCGTATTATGTATTTTCGAGTACGAGTTCCACCGTAGCACCAGTGCTGCATAAACGCCTCGAAGTATTAATAATGTGTATGGCGGCGGTGTCGCAAAATAAAACACAGTGCGTTTTTGGTTCCAACATTTTGGTTCTGGAAATTTCGACCTGCAGACAAACCCCGTGGACGGCCGGAGACCAAAGTTGATAATGAAGAATTGAAGGCTATTTGTGGAAATGGATCCATCGCAAACCATTCCGAATTAGCTGCAGGCTGCGGTGTTAGTGATAAAACTGTTTTAATCCACTTGAAGTAAATTGGGAAGGTGAAAAAACTTGAAAGGTAGGTACCTCATGAACTGAGTGTAGCAAACCGACAAACGCGCATCGACTGCTGCGTTACATTATTCAACCGGCACAATAATGAAGGGATTTTAAATCGAATCATTACCTGTGATGAAAAGTGGATCCTGTACGATAATCGGAAACGTTCATCGCAATGGCTGAACCCTGGCGAACCAGCCGAAGCCTGCCCCAAGCGAAAATTGACCCAAAAAAAGTTACTTGTGAGTGTTTGGTGGATTAGTGCCAGTGTCGTTCACTACAGTTTTCTTAAATCTGGCCAGATGATTACGGCAGATATCTATTGCCAGCAACTACAAATCATGATGGAAAAGCTAGTTGCTAAACAACCGAGGTTGGTCATTCGCTTTAGGCCACTCCTGCTTCAGGACAATGCTAGGCCACACACTGCACAACAGATGGCTACCAAATTAGAGGAGCTTCAATTGGAATTTCTAAGCCATCCACCGTACTCCCGGGACCTTGCTTCAACTTATTACCATTGTTTTCGAAATTTGGATATCTTCATACAAGGGAAAAAATTCAACTCGGTTGGGGCAGTCCAAAGCGCCTTTAAAGATTTACTTTGCTTAAATAAATATATTATGTTAAAAAAAATCGACTTCATGTTCCTCCTTTACAAATCGCCAATTTCATATAATGTAATTGCCTAATATCTACAGACGGTTTCACACAACGTCAATCTGGCCTTGTGTTAAGTTCTCGAGGAACTTGTGTTACGGGTACTAGACAACGGAAATGTACAATCAGTGGCGAAGGGTCTAAAGAACTCCATTCTTATCGGCTTCCATTTCAGATTACCTCATGAAGACCTCCAGACTCCAAAACTAGTACTTATATTGAAAACAATAATATCTTATACAAATCAGGTCAGACAAACGATAGCGCGATGTAGACTGACTCAAGCAATCTTCTATGAGCTGTACGTTGCAACTTTGAAACGAATATTGGAATCACAGATCTCTTTAAAACCCGTATATTAGGAGTAAGGTTGGGAGATCATAGGAAAGGTTCCTATCGTTCGAAATAAAGTTGAAATTCAAATTTGTTTTTAATAGCCGGCTGGCCAACTAAAGAACAATATTATTAATAGGATTTGTCCGATGACAGTTCGAAGTAATGAAGGGCTATTTTTCTGTAACATAAACCCGCAATTTTGTAGCTTTCACCAATGAGGAGCCGATTATTAGATAATATCACGTGCATCATGGGACGAATGGATTTTGAAAAGTAGCTCGGCGTTACCTCAATCGCCCGTCCTTGGATTTAAAATCATATAAGTACGTTAATAATAATCATTTTTGAAATTATATTGAGCAGTGACAAGTGATAAATATAATTCGTCTTAAAGTTTAAACTAATGTGTGTTTATTGCGTAAATGTGAATATTGAATGTCAGACTACTTGTGTTGTGTTTATTGTTGATGATAAATCGTTTAAATAAATCTACTTTTACGGTGAGCGGAAAGTTGGATACGTACCTACTATCAATTTTAATTTGTAGATATCATAATAATAGACAGTCATTATAGATAATATTATATATTATTATTATTTAATAGGCGGTAGTACCCTGGAAGTATTTTAATATTATGATTATCTTACAATAGTTATTTAATACACAGAAAAACGTTTTATTACATACATACTATTAGTACATACCTATATTGAAATATACCTTATTGTAGGTATATGAATACCGTATACATATATAACTATAGGAATAGGAACCGTAGATATAACTATAAGAATTACCTATGTATTATACGTTATACAATGTGAAAAACCTCTCTATTTACGGCGGATTCGCTATGGGTAACGAGTTTGCTCGGAGTTCTGATAAATAAAAAGTAAAAATAATTGCAAAAATATTTATCTCATTGGGATTCGAACCCACCATATTCCAAATTTTCGAACAAAGCAAAAGTTATACACATGCATGCCAAACTGCCAATCGTACTGACATAACAGAGTCGAAATTAATGCATCAGCATGACGATTTAAAAAATATTATATAGTTTAAAAATGCGCAATTTCGCAGGGCAGATATAGCTAGATCGATTTTTCTGCTCCAAAACTCCCTGCATACTCAATTCATGGTAATACTTGCGGCCATTTTTGAGAAACCGATTATATATACAGTAGAGCATCGCTAACCCGGACTCGCGTTACTTCGGTGCACGTTGTAATCCAGACAGACGGGAGGATCGCGGGAGGACGTTTGCGGGGGTAAGGGGTAGGTGCAGGTCACAACGTGTCAATATTATTACTCGACAGTATTTTATTTATCATCTTGCAGTGTTAGTTACTTGCTGACAAAATAAATGGCACCGCCGCGTAAATCAGGTATTTCAACGTTGTGTTTCATGCTTTTCAACCTCATTGCCAAGTAGTAAGGTTGATAAAATATTGTGTACTATAATCCGGGCGATTCGATGATTCGGAAGGGGCCTTGTTTTTTCCCTCGCCGGATAGAGCGGCCCTTCTGTATACAAGTATAAGATAAAACGTGTAAAAGTAGAAGTATTCTTCCTGAAGGCTACCGTATTCCATTTAAGTTGCTGTGTTAGTAATAAGTGGTTAACAAATAACTTAATTCAAGCAACTTTGTCCTAACATTATTATATTTTCGGGTGTCTCCCCAATATATCAGGGGCGTGCGCTCCATATAGGCAGAAATGCAGTGCTTTACTTGTTATTCACAGATATTTTAATAAAACGTTCGTACGTTTTAGATGACTTTAATTAATAGTAAATAAATTAATTAAAAAAATATAATAACTTAAAAACGCCTAATATTTTATAAATAGCAACTAATACCGGTGCATGCTGCAGGACAATTCATCGCATGTGTGTGTAATTTTCATACTTCGCAAACGCACACATTCAGGAATGATAATATTGCGCTAACTCCCGCGGCAGGCTATCCGAACGCTTCCGAAAACCGCCGAAGTGGCTTGTCGGAAATTATTCGTTGCCTATAATCCGACTAAAAACAATATGACTTGAATCTAATGAATTATCTATACACAAAATGCATTTTTGTTTAGTAAGGTTTTACTTGTTTAAATAGAAGAAATGTTTTGTGTTTGCGGGGGCCATATTGCATATTTCATGTGATAAGCATTGTTTACAATTTAATCGCTCCTGTTTATTTATAGTTTTCTTAAAAGATTTTTCATTTTAACATTTGAAAGTGTGTACATTTGATTGTGAGGTTTGAGTTGATAATGTGTGTTTATTAAAAATTAAAAATAACAAGTTCTAACAATTGTCATTCAGTGAAAATATTCAAATTATGTCTAAAGGTAGGTGTGTACCTGAGTTACAACAATTAAACCAGCAAAAAAAAAAATGTAACTCGAAAATTTCATGTTAAAAGTTATGTGGTTGTGTACACACGATTAAATTATATTGTTTTCCTTGCATATTATTTAGTAATTTACATCGGGATATAGTAATCTCAAGTAACCGGAACCTTGAATATGTGAAAATTGAAGCTGACTGACTGGTGAGTAGTTATAATATTTTAAAATATGCTTATTATTTTACTTATTAGAATTTCTTCCGCCGCGACGATCGATCGCTGTTTTGTCTGCGTTGCCGTAGAAGATGCACATGAATAGTAGTACATCTAAGACTTGCTCTGTTGGCATGGTTTCGACTTAGAGATCCGTCGCTTGGCTGTAGCTATGCTAAAAATCTATAAACGCAAAAGTTTTTGTGACCGAGCACTTCGCCGCATACCCAGTGCCATAATCCTGTGCACGCCACTGCAATATATTAAGGAGTTAATCTAGAGACAGGATATACAATCAACTAATAAACCATTATTACACCCTAGTACATTATATGTATACCAAGGAATAAAGATTACTTCGATATGTTGTCACCGACGATGAAACGGACCTTGGGCCTCGTCTTGCTTAAGCCGGCCCTGAGCACGCGCCGTGAACCGGCGTAAGAAACTCGCACGGGGCCATCTTGATGGCAAAAAGATGGAAAATTGTTTTGTTTGTGCTTCAGCTTAGAGTTCTGTTTACAAATACAGCGTGATACATACTTTTTTTATTTGTGAGTTAATGACGGTCACTTGTCAAATCGATACTTTTAAGTGAAGGTTTGCATATAAAATGTCTTATGAAAAATTGGTTTCGGCAAAATATTGAAAGGGCAAATCATTCATCATACTGTACAATAAAATTGATTATTTTTAGTGGTCGCGAAAGAAAAAGATGCATTCTGAATAGAACTCTGAATCAATGCGATAGATGTGAAAATCGTTATAGAGTTGTCAAATCTCGTGAGTGCGAAGGCGCCAAGATATTTCAATTTATCTATACCTACAGTTAATTGAGTCATAAAAAATGATAAGTAAGTGTGATGAAATATTCTCAAGAATTCAAAATATAGTCACAAAATTTGATCATATCTTTAAGAGATAACACAGTAAAAGGAATTATGAGCAGGTAAGTACACTGTTTCGATTAGTATTAGAAGAAATAAAAATACTCAATAAAGTATGAAATAAATCTTATTTTTTAAATAATTCCCCTTTTACATTCGGCTATAAAATTGTAACTATTTATCTACACAATTTTCATTATTTTGAAGTCGGTACCAGCCCAAAAAATATCCTGATAAATCATTATTTTATAGAGGTTATGTTTAAGTTAACTGGTACCGACTTCAAAATTATGAAGATTGTGTAGAGAAATAGGGTGAATTATTTATTTATTTTATAAAATAAATAAATAATTCTTACACTTTCACTTATTTCATAACTTTTTGAGTATTTTTACTTTGGAAGTCGGTTTAATTTTCCCTTTTTAGTCATATTTGTTATAATATTATTAACATATTTTAAGAACTTTTAAAATAAACTATCGAATGTATAATTGAATATACGCCAAGCATAGGTATTGTATATAAGATGATGATGATTACTGTAAGTTGTATAATGGCATATGGCATATGCTTGCAGTTCTTTAAACAATATCGAAATTTCTAAACGCGTATCTATAAAGACTGAGGAGTTCTGATCGGTGCTTTTGGTATCCAGGGTATATCTTGATGGAAAATCTTACTTTTTGGTAGCTTAAGCTTGGGTTACTTCAGAAAAAGTATTTCGAAGAGTCCCCTCGATTCCTCATGGATACCATCATCAGGTCACCACTATGATGTGGAAACGTAGTGTGAAAAGGACCAATATGGGATTATACTATATTCTTATATTATTATACATAAAAAAATAATTTTGAAAATGGGTCCACAGACGACGCAGTAAACGTTGATCATGATATATATATATATATATATATAACATAGCTATGCCGTAGCCCTTTTGTAGGAAACAGCAGATTTTTTCAAGAATTCAAGTAGAAAAAGATCCCATAGTAAAAGTTGCTTATATTCAAGAGTAATATTCACTCCTGAAAGCTTGGACACAGACTGGAAAAACATCCTGTATACAGCCGAACGTATACCACCTCCTTATTTCAGTCTATTTTTGGAAGTCGGTTAAAAATTAACGTTAACCAGGATACAAATAACTTTGCCTAGAGCACAGAAACACTTACCAATTGATGGTCTCACGATCGCTACTGGAAGGTTACCGCACTCCTTGATGAGCATGTCCTCGGCGAGAGCTTTCGTGAACGTGTATGTATTAGGCCTGTCTCCTGCAATACAATTAATGACATTTATATAATCGATTGGACCTGGTCCGTGATACGACACCGTCGAAAACACTAACTGCATATACTGTCAGGAACATGCCTCACCCACTAAATTGGGCGTAATTCTTTCGATTGCATCTTTTATAAGGAACGTGTCTCACCCACTAAGTCAGGCGTGATTCTGTCGACGAGGTCGTCGGGCAGGGTCTGCACCAGGGTGACCACATGCTCGGGCAGCGCGGGCGGCGCGTACACTGTCTCCTCTACGCGCTCCCGCTCGCAGTTGCAGTACGCCGTCGACACGTGGATTAGAGCCTGCAACATTATGATTTATGACGTCACATTTTTTCTTTAATTTTCAAATTCGTGCACATTGAAAACATAGCATAAAATGATGTCGCTTCCGCTGCCTGTTCGCCTAGATATTTTAAACTACTCAACGGATTTTAACTCTGTTTTCAGCTATGAGTTATTTATGAGGAAGGTTTATGTAATGTGTATAATAAATTGCACCCGTGCGATGCCGGGCTGCTAGTTGAAGATAAAGGTAACAGCACAAACGTATTATAATAGTAATAATAGCTCCCACACCGATTTCGGTGACGGTGGCCTGTTTCATTGAAACCAGGCCAGATACGCAGGAGTTATGTTATAGTGCCCAAGTGTGTGCGCAGTACACAAGAGCACTCTCTCCTCCTTTTACTCTCGTAACCCAGTGGGACAGATAACCGACACGACTGGCGAGAGATTAGGCGCAGGTCCGACTTTTTACATGCCCATCCGACGCATGGATCATCTTTCTTGTCAGACAATCAGGTGATCAGCCTGAATTGTCCTAACCAAACTTGGAAACAACATTTTTTTGTTCCAATGCGGGAATCGAACCCACGACCTCCGAGTCGAGAGCCAAGCTCTAACCACTAGACCACGGAGGCTGTTAACGTATTATATAGGCACCGGCTAAGATATTTTCAAAATTATGCACATTCTATTGGGGATGAAACGAAAGGCCAAAGTTATCCTGAGATTAATTTACCCCCGAAAGCGTCAACAAAACATTGTGTCATTGCAATCGTAATTAGAATTCAAGTTTTCTTATATGATTTCATCAAAGTCGTGTTCTGTATTGTTAGTTTGCATTACCTCCAGTCCCAGCATACGGTGGCACAACTGCACCAGCTGCTGCGTGCCCAACATGTTGATGGTGACGGACAGCTTCAGCTTCTCGTCGAACTTCACCGTGGCAGCCGAGTGGAACACCACTGACACCTATGGTGGACAGATAGCAAAGTAATAAAATATTTATAATGATATTATATGTTTTATTATATGATTACAATATAATGTTATGAAATTATTTAATTTTTTTACGAAACGGGGAGAGTGAAATCGTTATGCAGCTCCAAGACAAAATGCTACTGTAGATTGTTAGGAATATTTGCAATTAGAGTTATAAGTGAAAACCAAAAATATAACAGAGGGCTTAGCCGATATGCCATCGTTACAATGACGGCCTTCGAAATTGTAAAAAATACTTATATGGGATTGGCATAACGTTCGCGTTGTACTCTGCGCTTACGTTTTAATACGTACACGAAGCTATGACGCGTCACGCGTGATACGTAAATATCATATATTTTTGATGTACCGGTATTGATGAATGAATTTTGAAAAATAATTTCGTCACCGTAATTAGCGATGGCATCTTGGCTAAAGTACTTGTACCGTAAAATATGTAGGCCAAGTACCTTTTGACACAGCATTGTCTGGTCCGCCGCACTGATCCCCAGTTCCGGCTCTGTGATATCTCCGACGATCGGAACTATCTTGTTCAGCTCATGAGACCGCTCTTTCCTCAGTGTTTCAAACAGCTGTAACCATAATATATAAATGATGATCATCATGATTTTCATTACAAAGCATAACCAAAACATGAAACACGTATAGATGTCATAAAAAAACACTCTATAATGTTAATATAAATGGCGTGTATTTAAACTTGCGACAAAACAATAAAATTTTGAGTGTGAAAAAACCGAATATTTAATACTAAATTACCAAGTTGGCGAAAGAATATAAGGTACAAAAAATTTCAAATCTGGTGACTAATTAATCACAGTTTTTTTCACTGAATATTCGAAACTGGCAGACAAATATAATTTTAGCGAACAAATAACCATCTTGGCGACAATTTGAAAGTACACATTTAATTTAAGAATAGGCACATATATTTTCCTTGATGTAATATTCTCTGTTCCCTTTTCCCTGGTAATTCAAGAAACATAATAAGCAGCAAAACGAGCGCACAACAAAAAAAACGTAAAGGAGCGTACAAAATTCCCAATTTTAATTTTTGTCGGTTTCGGGGGGGGATATATATGGAAGTAATAGATATTGTGTAGATTCATTTTAAAATTTACAAAATGGGGTATATTTATTTTTCTGTAAAATTGATACGGGTGTCGTCTTCTAAGTTTTCAGGGGTGATGAATATAAAAATTATATCCATTTTAAATTTCAAAATGGCGGATTACTTCGCCATTACTTATTACTTCTTACATATTACTTCGCTATGGTACGCACCATACTGAAAAAATAATGAAAATTTTCTCCCCCTTAGTAACCCCGCAACCACATATTTTCTTCATATGTGAGAGATGAGAGATTTTTTTTTTGCAAATCCTGAATTTTCCAACATTTCTATAGCTTTATACATCGCTCGTATCTCAAAATAGGCATTGCCATATTTCTTTCTATAACCGCTTCTATCTCGGAAACGGTGCAATGCTACTGAATTAATCTAAAATAATATAAAGAAATTATCAAAAGTTTCCTCCCCCTTAGTAACCCCGCAACCACATATTTTCTTCATGATGGAAGAAAAAGAAATTTGAAGATCCTGCATTTTCCAATATTTCTATAGCTTTATACATCGCTCACATCTCAAAATAGGCATTGCCATATTTCTTTCTATAATCGCTTCTATCTCGAGAACAGGTAATCCTAATGAAAACATAATGAAAATTTCCTCATATTTTTTGTCATCTGATTGCTTTCGCCAGTTTAGTAATTTAGTCGCCAACATATTAATTCGCTGACAAATTCAGTAATACTGTATGCTCATGTGCAGTCGCCAACTTATTTTTTTGACTCTAGTACATCGTGTCAGTCATCATTGAGTAAGGATTATATCAATGTTCCAATTCTAAGCATTCCTAACAATAATCCGAGTGTTCGCGTCGCGCCAGTTTAATCAGCATCATCCTTCCGGCGAGGCTCAATAGCGTGTAGGCCAAAACTGTTACTCATTACTGTGAAGTCTGACATAATACCCACCGGCAGCTGCAGCAGCTCGTTGAGCCGTGACGTCACATCCTGCCCGCGTTTCGGCCGCATCAACAGATATATCTTCTTTATTTTGGGACAACTCCGCAACAACTTTTCCACCAGCACCTGAAAAATAGTCACCGATATGCGGTTTATTTCGTGTTCAACCCCTAGGTTTTCAACCCTCGCCCTTATAACGACATTGCGTAGGTCGTGGGGTTTTGTTTAACGGGCACTAGTCCACCACACACTTCCACCGCCGCAACTCCTGTGAGCTAGGATGGACAGCGGAAACCAACCACAAATATCCTTTGATATGATCTCAGGGGTGACCCTGACAGGGTGACAGGGTGGTCGGAGGGACTGGGTGACAGGACATGCTAAATCTGTCTCGGGACCCGCAACGAAATTAATCAGAAGATAGGAATTAATAAGAAAGAAGAAGAAAGGAAGGTAGGACGAAAATATAGAACGGAAAAAACCGATAAGGGCTAGCTTTCGAGTAGTTTAGTACGATGATTTACAATGTGTCAAGTTTGGGGTCATCGACTTGATGACGAGCACCTACTGTTACCGTTGACCTAGTAGCCGCTGTGCTAAAGAAACAAAACGTGCCGTTCCTCTCTTCGATTTCACGCTTTCCTATACACAATGGGCCTGTGTTCTTCGCCTACGAACTGAACATAATCGCTTCTACGAAGTTTTTGTGTACCTACTATTAACTATCTACAGCAATTTTTTAAATACATTTTCATTGTAGACTATGAAATCTATTTTAGAGATAAGCATACCTATGTACTGTTATCAGTTATCACCTTAATGTTTTAAGTCTAATTAGATTTAAAGTTTGGATTTGTACAATATGCATTAAGATTAATAAATCGTTTGTCCATCACAACGTTACGTAATTTTAGATGAGGAGTGATCTCCGCTCTATTGACTATTACTAATAGTCAATAGACCTATTACTTATATGTGTACTTTCATTGTTTGCTTCGGACACAAGAAAACGATCAAAAAATGATCGAAACTATGTTAAAAATGTAAACTACGTTAGCGCGTTGGCGCTCAAGCCGGAAGTTGCGGGTTCGAGTCCCTCCAGGGAACAAAAAAGTTTTCTGTGTTCCTGGTCATGTAATATATAATAAAAATCTTAAATATTAGTAGTATAAAAAGTATATCGTTGTCTGATACCCGTAACAGAAGTTCTTCGAGAACATCCAACAGGACCAGATTGACGTGGTGTGAAAATGTCCATAGATATTATTATTATTTACTATAAAATAGTCAATAACAAACCATGCTAAAGATTCGGTACGTTCGTCGATCGTGTGTCAGTCTTCAAGGAGTTTTAAATTAAAATCTTTTTAATTTAAAACTCCTTGGTTTTAAAAATCGAATACCGTTTATTTATTTAAAAAAAAGATTCTCGGTCTTGTCACAAGGTCTTGTCAAACTTGTTTAGTCGTTGATAAAATGGAATTGACTCGAGAAAATTCTACAGCGATGATTTATTATGACTTTCGAAGTGGTTTAACACAAAAACAGTGTGTTGACCGGATGATTTCTGCATTTGGTGATGAAGCCCCATCCAAAACCACAATTTATCGCTGGTTTGCTGAATTTCAACGTGGACGTGTCAAGCTCAGTGATGATCCCCGTCAAGGTCGTCCAAAAACTGCAGTCACCCAAGAAAACGTTGATGCTGTGCGTAAGCTGATTGACGAAGATCGACATATGACATACCGCGAAATTCAGGCAACTTTAGACATTGGCATGAGTCAAATACAAATAATCTTGCATGAACAATTAGGTGTAAAAAAGTTGTTTTCCCGATGGATACCGCATTTGCTCTGTGAAGAGCAAAATGCGGCTCGCGTTACTTGGTGCGTCAGAACTCTCGAAAGATTCCACGCAGGATCCTCAAATGCTGTATACAACATCCTATCAGGTGACGAATCCTGGATATACGCGTATGAACCCGAAACAAAAAACCAGTCACGAGTTTGGGTGTTCGAAAATGAGTTAAAGCCAACAAAAATTTTTCGTTCACGGAGTGTTGCAAAAAAAATGGTGGCCACGTTTGTCTCCAAAACCGGCCATGTTGCGACTATTCCTCTTGAGGGACAAAGAACGGTTAATGCAGAATGGTATGCTAACATTTGTTTGCCACAGGTCGTTTCTGAACTCCGTAAAGAGAACTGCAACCGCCGCATCATCCTCCATCACGACAATGCGAGTTCTCACACCGCGCACAGAACAAAAGAGTTTTTAGAGCAAGAAATCATAGAATTATTAGATCATCCGCCGTACAGCCCCGACATAAGCCCTAATGATTTCTATACTATCCCTAAAATAAAGAATAAATTGCGTGGTCAGAGATTTTCATCACCTGAAGAAGCTGTGGACGCCTACAAAACGGCCATTTTGGAGACCCCAACTTCCGAATGGAATGGTTGCTTCAATGATTGGTTCCATCGTATGGAAAAATGTGTCAAATTTCGTGGAGAATACTTCGAAAAGCAATAAATACATTTTTAAATAGTAATGTTGTGTCACTTCCTTGATTCCCGAAATTTTCAGTGCCGCCCTCGTAACACAATAATTATAATTAGTTTTATGACCAAATAGCACCGTGAATTCGTTCACTACACCTACATGAAGCTCCGGACAGGTCATTGCCCATGCACTTCCCAGAGCTTCACGATCATTCTACAGACGGATCCGGTATAACAGATCCAGATAAATGGCTATAGGCAACCTATCACACTTGGCACCAGCCAAAGAAATTATGAAAAGTGCTTTCTATGGACAAGAAGCTTAATTCTCGTAACTTAAAATTGTCAATCAACATTCAACAGAGTGGCTCCAGCGGCATCGCATACGATTCCATTCGCACACGCATCGAATGGCGAGAGTGCGATAGCATATCCTGTCGTCGGAGACAAACTGTAAATTAACAACTTTTAGTGACTAGAATTGGTCCCAAGAGCTACAGTATCAGACAGTGACGTACCTTGCCCATAAACCCGGTGCCGCCGGTGACGAACACAGACTTGTCGGCGTAGAAGTCTGCCACTGGAATGTACTCCTGGCCGAAGTGGCCGGCGAACGTGGACGCCATCGCGAACGCTTGCTACCGACCGAGTTACCGATACACCATGTGCGAGGCGCGTGCTCCTATTGGGGGGTCGTCGGTGCGCTATGAACTAGCTTGTCTTCTCGAACTCATCTGAAACAAAACGAAATTATGCTATGAGGCATACAAAATAAAATATTCAAATTAAATCAAATCGATGTTTTGATATAAATGAAATGAAGATTTTTATTAGTATCGGTAAATACACTAAGAGCCTGTTTCACAATCGCCTATTAAGTATCGAATAGCTTATCGGGCAGTTTTGTCGTTGCTTACTCTTACTTACTGCTGCTTATATCGAGCGACAAAGACAAAAGATGCAGTTAAGGGGTTGTGCGCTCGACAGAACTGAAAATTGGAGCTCTTTGAAACCTTTTTTCTCTTCTTCTATAAGTCACACGGGTGTGAAAATTATTTCAGTATTTTAAGTAAGACAAGACTCAGGGGAACGCCGTTTCATTTTTTGTAATTTTTGTCTCAATATTTATAGCGATTTTCTATCCGTTTTCAATACTCTCCGGTCGGCGTGATACGCCCTTGTCACCTACAAAATCAGTATGGGACTTGACGCTCACGGTCACTGGCGTTATACAGAAGCTTAAACTATCTGACACTTATTAGAAGATTGTGAAACAGGCTCTAATTGTGAATAAAACAGGCAAAACGATTCAGGTAAATAAATATATGTCTACCTAATTGTAAATATTATAGACAAGTTTTACTATTTAGTTGGCTCTGATTGTCAAATAGATATTATATAGGTTCCATTAGATACAAAAACTTTACTGAAGTAGAGTAAGAGCCAAATTTGTTTTTAGTTACACGATACATCATATTATAGCATGTATTAAAATTTAAAAAATAGTCGTATATTTTTTTATACATAACTTATAAAATATGATTAAACTTGATTATACTAAAATATGTCTTTGTTTTGAAATAAGGACAAACACCCCACTATCCCCCCCGGTGGTATACACGAAAATCGTTTTTGAACATACCAAAACTCTTACGTCATATCGGTATCGGTGTAAATTCAAAGAACACGATACAATATCTTATCATAATTATATACACTAACCAGTGTACAAAACGTTTATCGTTTAACTCGTGAATTTGGCGGTTTTCATATTTCGGTATCCGTTAATACCCGCCAAGTGCGAAAGGCGGTGCATTTGCAGCCTAAAACCGATTCGGTGCCTTACTTATGAATGTAAAAAATATGTCATACGGTTAACCGCATACTAACCTCAAAAAATATCCTACTTTATCATACTTCTATTATAAATGTGAAATTACCACTATTATGAATCTGAAAGTTTGTGAGGATGAACAGTTGGATGTTTGTTACTCTTTCACGCAAAAACTACGCAATTTGATTTTGATAAAATTTGGTATGGTAGTAGAAACTACTAGTAGTCGTTGGATTAACACATAAGCTACTTTTTATCCCGAAAAAATACAGTAGTTACTCCCGAGGGATACTTTATTTACGCAGGCTGGGACGCGGACAAGCCAGCAATAACATAAAACTTACAAATAAAAAGTACTTACAAATAACTAAACTCTACAGTACCTACAGGAATAAAAGTAAATAACCTAAGATACTTTATTTCAATTATAACACTTAAGAACTTTTTACAATCCTTTAGAAGACAAACATTTTTACAAAGCTTCATTAAAATTTGATGAGGTGGTAGATTGACCACAGATTGACCAATGCAAAGCGAGTGTCGACGCGGCTCGGTTGTGTCGAGTTGGGAGTTGCGAATCTATCTAAACTTCAGCATCGTATTAGCTTCAACTGTATTAGCTCAAGGAGCTCAATAAAAGGTTTAAGGTTACTCAGGACGAAAAGACACAAAGTAGGTATGTTTTCAATTTAAAAACAAAAATAAATTTAAGGGGTTGTTCGGCGGATAGAACTGAAAATTGGAGTTCGCTGAAACCTTTTTTGTCAGTCATGGTCGTATTTGAAAAACCCAAAAAAATATATGTTAATCTGTATTATATTTAACTGAAGATTGTCTTTTTATAAATTGTAATTTTAATTTGAGTATTGATTTAAAAATATTCTAAGTCCACCCTTTATTTAATGTTAAAACTTTTTTTCTCTTCTTCTATAAGTCACACGAGTGTGAAATTATTTCAGTATTTTAAGTAAAACAAGGCTCTGTGGAAGGTTATTTTAGTTTATGCAAATTTTGTCTCAAATATTTATAGCGATTTTTTATCCGATTTTAATACTCTCCGGGTCGACGCGATACGCCCTTTTCGCCCGCAAAATTAGTATGGGGCTTGACGCTCAAAGTCACTGGCGTTATACAGATTACAGAGCCTTAAAATACATCGGTATCCCGTATCGTAAATAAAATGTCGGGGCAAACTTCTATAAACACCGGATGATAAAATTAATATTATACTTTAAACGAGACAATCTTGTATACCTAATATATAATCGTACTCTGGAATACGACGGCAAGAACCATGAAATTTAGTATGCGAGGGAGTTTTGGGGGAGAAAAATCGATCTAGCTAGAGCTTATCCCTGCGAAACTGCGCATTTTTATGCTACATATGGTTTTTTTTTCGACGTGAAACAAAATATCAATAATTTTGCCACTCCTACGTCAGTCCGATGAGCAAACTGCTCGTTTTGTAACAAGCGTTTTTTTGCTTTGTTCGGAAATTCTAAATGTGGTGGGTTCGAATCTCGGTCGGATAAATATATATTTTTTAATTATCTTCTAACTCCGAGCAAAGCTCGATTACCCAGGTACTGATTAATAAATTAAAGTAGGTACGTTTAAATAAAAATATTAATTGATATTGCATAGTCAACCGACACTATGGGTATTTTTTTTTAAATAATTTTATAGTTTTAGCATCCCAAATAATTACCTAAGTCATTCTGAAAATTTAGCAACGTTGTTTTTAACATAAACTAACAATTAAATTGTGGTAATATCCCCCGTCTCCGACCAAATATTATTAAAGTTCAATGTTCTTGCACAATATATAATATTAGTTAAGGTTACCTACCTACCGTTATGACATAAAATGTCGTATAGCTTGATGACAATAAACATGATTCATAGACGTACTTATATACTAGGGACAGTGGAGAGGGACGGGTATGTCGAGGCAAAAACGTCCATAGGGGCCCATATAAGGTCCGGTTTTCACCTAATCAACTCGCCACCAGGCTAGCTGTTATAGTCCGAGGTTGCTACAGCGGTCTTAACCCGACCGTTAGCGTAGACCATTTCGAAAAAAAAAAGTCCGGTTTTCCTTCAGTTCGGCCTGAACGGATGCAAAATCGTATCGTCTGTGTGCAATTTCGTGATCCTACTAAGGAGGGAATAAAATACTTAATTTAGTGGTAAAAGTTTGTAAAAATATAACCAAGTCGGCAACATTAATTCTGGACTGAATGGACCCATGTGTGACAAATCGCTTCAGTTCTCGTCAGAGCCGCGGCCATGCGGGCGTGTATCGTGTACAAGCGTAGTGAGTTTACAATTAATAAACACGACCGTAGCTCTCGGCAAACCAGAACGACCTGATGCGATTTTTCCGTGTGTGTGCTCGAATCCGTTCAGGGCGAACTGACGTCAGTTCTAACTGAAACGATCGGCCTCTCGTCTGTGGGGGCCTATACTTCCTAAGTTCTTCATTGGTACACTCGAGTTTTACATTTGACAATATAGGGGTCAGTAAAACGCTGCAAAATTACGACAAATTAATATTATAGATTAAAGTATAGGCACAAGTAAAAAATTAAAGCCTATTATGGCGGCCATCGCGATAGTACGCATAAGAAGCGTAATTCGATTGTAGACATTGTAGTTCGATCGTTTTTTTTTTTGTATGAAGATTTTTTTTTGGCTAATGTTTGACATGTCCTTAGTATAATAAATCTAGGATGTGATACGAGTCACAGCTACGAGAGCAGCTATAAACGTCTGTATGTTCGTAGAGCTCTTACAGATTGTAAAATCGTAATCTCAAATGTAGACTTTTGTTTACTTACACAAATGGTGTAACCCCGGGCTACGAGTTAGACTGAAGTTCATGTAAATGAACTAGGAAATTAAAACTTTTGGCTGTAGCTCTTTGCTGAAGTTTCATAAGTTCCCTACAGAGTTCGAAGTCATTCAAATAAAGCGTTCAATTTTTAGAAGCTACAAAATATTTATTACTATTAGTATAACTATAGAAATACTGTAGTGCCTAGGACAGTCGGTTTTTAAATGTCATATGGTTGCCCAAGCACATACGGCATTCTTACTATACGAAGCATACCGACATTTACGGAACCCTCCATCGCACGTGTACCGGAAACGCGCGCGACATACTTTCGAAACCTGCTCATTATTAAATATTAATAACTAGGTTCCAGGTTTTAAGATTACCTAATAAGTGTCTAAGATAGTGTATCATTTACGTACCTGAAAATCGATAGTTTTACGTGACTACAGTTATTGGCACTGGCACCGTTGGACCTTCATAGAAAATTATTTACACAAAATCCACGCACAAACCGAACCCAAAATCCAGTGAACACTGCAGATTTACCTTATGTTGTCGCTGTGCTTTTATCACTCGATCGGGGATTGATAAAATGATAAATATTATCGATGAGCCGTCGCTGTGACTTGTATAATTTTTTTTTATTACCGGCCAGCATTTTTAATATCACACTGCGACTCACCGCGAATGTTTAACGTGTGAGTCCGAGATCGTTCGCAAATAACTACAATTAACTTGAAAATTACACAATCAGGTTTATAAAATAATTAAAAAGTAATTAAATTTGTCAATTCATAAAATAATTGTGGCATGATAAGGCCTCATAGAAAAAATTATTGAAGCTTTAAACCGTTTACGCACAGCTCCCAACAAGCAGCACAAAAATACATATTTGTAGGGTCCCGTATGTATCCACTATGTATTTATGGCAAAAATTGTAAATTCCAACACTTTAAGTGTGTACGAAACCATCAAGTGTCACCAGTTTGCTTAGACTAAAGTAAGGTTAAATACTCCTAAGCCACAAACATCAAGAAAAACATCCGGAAACAATAAACTAGTAAACACATTACACTGAACTTACCGTTTTTTCGGTACTTAGTTTTTACACGAGGAGGTTAATATTATAATTTAATAGTTGAACAGTCGCATTGGCTACCAACTTGGAATTTTCAAACTTCCAAAAGCTTTGACTGAAATTGTGAAGAAAAAATTGGAAAAATTACGTTTTGCTGATCGTACCAGCGTGTTAATATACTTGAATATACCGAGTATATTATTAGTATAAGTGCTGTTGCCGCAGCTTCGTTCGCGTAGAACTAAATGTTTGTAGTCGCGCCGCGAGGTAATATAGTCTAAAGCAGAGGCTCCCAACTTTTCTTCACAAAGACCACTTTCAAAATTTTGCTGGTTCCGTTTGTTTTCCATCCCCACCCCACAGGTGGGTAAGCTACTAAAATCATTTTGTCTATTTCACTGATTTAAATTTGTTAAAATCCTATCCGGATAGATCCGGGGGCTGAATACAAATCGCTTGAACCCTAAATACGGTCCAATGTCGGTCATAAAAAGTCCCCCCCCCCCCTTTTTATGACCATTTGTACGGCCGATATTGGACCGTTTTTAGGATTCCGTCGTACTCAAGGAACCCTTATAGTTTCCCTCTGTCCATCTGCCTGTCTGTCTGTCCGCGCTTCTAGCTTCTGTATTTATGGATATAAATTAATAAAATTTGGTAAAGTTATAGGTTTTGTATAGATCTCGGTTTTGATATCATAAAATAATATATTTTTTTTTTATTTTAGCAGTGGCTCTCCATACATATGAAGCGGGCATGAAAAATATTTTTTTATTCTACCCCATCGTGTGAGGTATCATTGAATAGGTATTTTAAAATAAAGGCAATGTTTTATACATAACTTTTTTATAAGGTCAACTATTTTCGAGTAATCGGCCTCCAAAGTAATTTAATTTAATAAGTTGGCCCCTCCCTGGCATTTCTAAACTATGAGACTTAGAAACTTAACTTAGCAATTTTTCATGCTAATAGATCATGCTAAATACTCTTTAGGAAAATTATTTTTAATGAAATCGGAAAGAAACTTGAAGTAATTTGAAAAAAACCTATTACGCATTTATTTTTACGGAACTCTCCTAAGACATGCTCTTGGTTAGGTTATTTATTACTTTGTACCATTATTTTCGAAGCCAGTGACCTGACCGGTTGACCATAATAAAATACTGAAAAAAAATTATTTCAATCGTCAATGTTTTAATTTCCTCCTCCTCGTAATAACAGAAGTATACCTAATTAACTAATGTAAGCAGAATTTTAGCCCCAAAATATATTTTACGAGTTTTATTTATCGCTTTATTTACAAAAGAACAGTATCGTCGCACTTTGAAGTCACCGCGACCAGAGAATGAAAAATGTTAACAAAAAAAATAGTCGCTCAAAAAAACGCGTTGTATGCTCTTTTTAAACCCCCGACAAATAGGGATGTTATAAGTGTGTCGTGTCTATCTGTCTGTGTGTCTGTCCGTGGCATCGTAGCTACTAAACGTCCGATTTACATGCGGTTTTTAGGATTCCGTAATACTCAAGGAACCCTTATAGTTTCACTCTGTCCGCCCGTTCGTCTGTCTGTCTATCCGCTCCTCTATCTTCTGTAATTATAAATATAAATTGGTGAAATTTTGTATACTTAAAGATATGTGTATAAGTGTATAAATCTCGGTTTTGGCATCATAAAATAATAATAACATACATACATACATTTACATATGCTGTGGCTCTCCATAATAATAATATATATAATAATAATAGCTCCCCAAACCGATTTCAATGACGGTGGCCGATTTCATTGAGACCGGCCCAGGAATTGTTTTATAGTGCCCAGGTGTGTGAGCAGTACACAAGAGCACTCTCTCTTTCATTACTCTCGAAGCCCAGTGGGATGGACCGACCGACACGACTGCCGAGATATCTGATATCAGATCAGACGCAGGACCGACATTTTACATGCCCATCCGACGCATGGATCATCTTTCTTGTCAGACAATTTGGTGATCAGCCTGCATTGTCCTAACCAAACTTGGAAACAATATTTTTTGTCGTTCCGATGCGGGAATCAAACCGACGACCTACAAGTCGAGAGCCAAGCTCTAAACCACTGGACCACGGAGGCTGGCTTGAAGTTGAAATGAAAAGAAATAAGTTGGGATGAAAAATATTTTCTCATACGAGGGCGGCACTGAAAATTTCGGGTATCAAGGAAGTGACACAACATTACTATTTAAAAATGTATTTATTGCTTTTCGAAGTATTCTCCGCGAAATTTGACACATTTTTCCATACGATGGAACCAATCATTGAAGCAACCATTCCATTCGGAAGTTGGGGTCTCCAAAATGGCCGTTTTGTAGGCGTCCACAGCTTCTTCAGGTGATGAAAATCTCTGACCACGCAATTTATTCTTTATTTTAGGGAAAGTATAGAAATCATTAGGGCTTAGGTCGGGGCTGTGCGGCGGATGGTCTAATAATTCTATGATTTCTTGCTCTAAAAACTCTTTTGTTCTGTGCGCGGTGTGAGAACTCGCATTGTCGTGATGGAGGATGATGCGGCGGTTGCAGTTCTCTTTACGGAGTTCAGAAACGACCTGTGGCAAACAAATGTTAGCATACCATTCTGCATTAACCGTTCTTTGTCCCTCAAGAGGAATAGTCGCAACATGGCCGGTTTTGGAGACAAACGTGGCCACCATTTTTTTTGCAACACTCCGTGAACGAAGAATTTTTGTTGGATTTAACTCATTTTCGAACACCCAAACTCGTGACTGGTTTTTTGTTTCGGGTTCTTACGCGTATATCCAGGATTCGACACCTGATACGATGTTGTATACAGCATTTGAGGATCCTGCGTGGAATCTTTCGAGAGTTCTGACGCACCAAGTAACGCGAGCCACTTTTTGCTCTTCACAGAGCAAATGCGGTATCCATCGGGAAAACAACTTTTTTACACCTAATTGTTCATGCAAGATTATTTGTATTTGACTCATGCCAATGTCTAAAGTTGCCTGAATTTCGCGGTATGTCACATGTCGATCTTCCTCAATCAGCTTACGCACAGCATCAACGTTTTCTTGGGTGACTGCAGTTTTTGGACGACCTTGACGGGGATCATCACTGAGCTTGACACGTCCACGTTGAAATTCAGCAAACCAGCGATAAATTGTGGTTTTGGATGGGGCTTCATCACCAAATGCAGAAATCATCCGGTCAACACACTGTTTTTGTGTTAAACCACTTCGAAAGTCATAATAAATCATCGCTCTAGAATTTTCTCGAGTCAATTCCATTTTATCAACGACTAAACAAGTTTGACAAGACCTTGTGACAAGACCGAGAATCTTTTTTTTAAATAAATAAACGGTATTCGATTTTTAAAACCAAGGAGTTTTAAATTAAAAAGATTTCAATATGACAGGAACAGTGGAAATATTCCATTCCCGATACTTTTAGTGCAGCCCTCGTACTACCCTATCGTGTGGGGTATCGTTGAATAGGTATTTTAAAATAAAGGCAAGGTTTCATACATGACTTTTTTTACAAAGTCAACGATTTTCGAGTAATCGCCGTCCAAAGTGGTCTACAAGTTGGTCCCCCCTCCTGGCATTCCTAAGCTATAGTAGATAGAAACTTGTAAGTTTGCATGCTGATAGATCATGCTAAAAACTATTTGGAAAAATTATTTTGAACGAAATCGGACAATAACTATTGAAGTAATTCAAAGAAATTGCGCGTTGATAGCTACGGAAACCTCCTTAGACATGTCCTGACATGCTCTTGGTTAGGTTATTTTTGTATGAAAGCTAACATGATTGAGAGTATTGTTAGCTACAATTCATCATCATCAGCTCGCTCACTGCCTGACAATACGGATGTTATCTAGTTGATGAAAGGTTGTAAGCAGTTTCCACTGGTCTGATCGGTTCAATTTTTCGTATCCTGGAACTTCAACAATATTGCCTACACTTGGTGACATTAAGCTGATGCTGCAGCATCACCTGAAATCTGTAGGATACCCATTTTTATTTTTAGAGGTTTGTATATTAAATAATGATAATTTTTTTATTATTTATTTATCAATTTATTTAATTTTGGGGATCACAAAAATCGGAATGCACTGTAAATAGTACTCTGTTCTAATACAACAGAGCTGAAAATCAAACACACGAGTGTCGTGCTGTCATAATGGTTCGCTGCAGACCGAATTGCACTCGCCACGATAACACATCAATACCACAGATGGGATAATGGATACACCTCTTATCTGATAACACGACCGATATAATAATTAATCGATGACGTATAAACGATTTAGTGTAGCCGGAAAATGTGACGCACGTTTCTGCATAAGTGCAACGCACAGTGCATTAGCGAAACGAGACGATACGCGACGCAGCGCTGCATTTTTTAAGATAGCGATTCAAAATTGAACTTTATTCCCTACATTACATATTTCGAAAATCAAACCAGACCACTCTGCAGTCTGCATAGAGCTGCACGGCTCTTGCAATGAAAAGTGTATCTTCTCGTGTACTGAATAAAGTTTTAATTTGAATCAAATGTTTTGATAAAACTGCAGCGCCGCGTTGTCGTTGTCGCCTCTCAGTGTGAGCTGACCTTTAGAGTTTAATCAAAAATCTCGCCAATTCATTACCTCGATTGTCTGTCCCACAAAAAGCAGTAGCAACAGCGAAAACCCTGAAGACACAGAGATTAGGCCGCGCGGCTCCGGGCGCGAGGCGCGACCAGCAAGTTTGCTAGTGTATTATGAAAACAAACACGTTAAGTCTCAGTGTATAACGAAAGTAGGTCTTAAAGTTAGGTCATGTAGTAATATAGGTTTAAATCTAGTGTTATGTGATACGAGCAGTCGTACGGTATCTTTGTTCACATGGTAACAATATGTTTTACATTTATATATTGTAGTTGTCGGCTTGAGAGATTAAAATTTTTTGGAATATTTGCGCAAAAACTTAACCGAGCCTATTGTTTGACTGTTAATTTCGGCACAATAATACCTAATAATCTTAAAAGCTTATAGCGCCCGCGTCGGTTCTTCACTATGTCCGTGAAGCTCCGTGATCAGGGCCATTAGTCAAGATGCATTCGATAATTTCGACGGTGAAGTTCGAAAACAAAATGTATGGGATTTGACACATGGCATCCCAAACTATAAGTCATATCAGATTTGACTCACTATGATTTGTAAATGCCGCTCATAGAGGTAGGAGAGCTCGACGTCGAAAAAAGAGGTCATCGAGAACCAGCATTGGACCACTGCAGATCGCTAGGGGCCCAAAAGTTTGATATAAAACGGCCGGTCTTAACATTGCAGATTTTTTTATTGACCAAAATGTGTGAAGATTTTTTGAGTAAAAAAAGGTAATAAGTAACATGAAAACTCTTTTGCTACACGGTTACGCACCAACTAGAAACCGATAAAAATGCACGTCTGGCAGTTCTACTCTTGGCCAGACCGCCCTGAACGTTTAAGAATTTGTAGTAAAAAAAGGTCTTAGGAAATAATATCAATTTATACGTCAATCTGTTCATCTCCTAATCCTCTTTCGAAAACCGTCGGTCTGGCATGTTCAAGCCAGCCCAAAACTCAGCCAGACCAGGATAAAGTTACCTTCTGTGATTGTGTGTGTGTGTTCCTAATAGGTAAAATATAATAAGTAATTTTACTACAATTAATGAAACGTGATTTTAATAGATTTATATGTTTAACGAATTTAAAATTTTCCACCTCATTTTGCTACCACTCGATCCGCCATCATGAAAAAATGGCGAAGTCTTTCAATATTTTGGCAATATCTCTTCAGTGACACATTTTACGATAAAAGTATGTTCTGCAAAATTTAATTAAAATACTATTTTCTACAATTTATGCTATGAACAGTTTTATGTCAAATTAATAATTTTAGCGCTGCAGAGTCTAAGAGGGAAATTTTATTTGTGTTGGTGATATTTTTATAATTAACTGTAATATCCTACTTTTTATGTCCTTTCAGATAATATCCTGATAGAGAAGTTTGTAAATAATTAAAAAGATTGCCAATTTATTTTGAATTCACAATTTGAATTCACAATCATGTTGAATATACCATATTTGAGTGTCAATAAAATCAAAAGTATATACTAAATATCCGATCAGACGATCAAAAATAAAGGCGTCAAATTTCTATTCGAATGTTGACTGCCTACAAAACTGGGAGTTATTTTCTTGTTTCGGCCTTTTTAGACCCCTTTTTTATTCCGTAGTCGGCTTATAGTTTTTAACTTATTTTTTTTTATTTTGTATTTTTCCATTTCCCAATCGAACATGTTCTTGGAATCTATATATATAAAAGAAAGTCGTGTTAGTTACCTACACTATTTATAACTCAAGAACGGCTGAACCGATTTGGCTGAAAATCGATGGGGAGGTAGGTAGGTACCTTAGAACTAGGAGATGGACATAGGATACTTTTTATCCCGTTCCCGTGGGACGTGTCACATTACATAAAACGTATACCACGTTACAAAACGCAACTTACAGCTAAACGTAATGTTGTCTATGGATAAGTATGGTTGAAAATTGGACTTTTCCAATTCCAATGTCTCGCTACAACTCGAGACCGGCTGAACCGATTTGGCTAATTTTGGTCATGAAATAATTGTGTAAGTTCAGGGAAGGTTTAAACGGTGAGAAATATTGGAAAAATTACGGAGAAAATACTTTAGATGTAGGTGTAGGTTGTAGGTGTATGTATAGTTATTTATATTTTATTCCAGTTCATAGTTGAGGCAGAACGACGTGTGTCGGGACAGCTAGTAATATTAATAAGTACCTAATCAAAACACTTGAAATTAAAAACAATATATTCTTCACAAGCGCGGAGCGAGCTAATTTTTTTTAGATTATAAGAACGATAGTAATATTATAATATTTATATAATAAAATATACTTTATGAAGGTAAAATAATATGTATAATACTATATATATACAGACAGACATACATACAGACAGACGGACAGAGCGAAACTATAAGGGTTCCTTGTGTATTATGGAACCCTAAAAATGATTTAGTACATGATGAATTATTCTTCAGGGCGTTGCAAGAGAAGTCTAAAACAAATTAGGAATAGCAATTTAGCCCAACGGAATGTTGGTTCCATTGAAAACTGAAACTGAATCATTAGAATTACTCAATTTTCCTAGCCAGGATGCGAATCCATGAATTGTGAAAAAACAATACATACATATTGCACCACTCGATAGTATCGCTAGTAAGAAACAATTTCCTGGAAAGTATTTGTTAGCAAATACTTGAGAATAGAGCTTATATTTAGCATTTTATTATTGTATGGTACTTTCTTACCCGACTACGGCGAAGCCAAAAGGAAGGGTAATGATTTTGGCAGTCGACGTATGTATGTATGTAGGTATCTAAGTTTGGTCATTTTGTTGTTGTTGTTGTTTGGTATGTAAACTATTTAAACTTACTAGATTCGTAATGATGCCGCGGGTAACATAGCTAGCTGATGATGTAATTTATTTTTAAATTTTGTATTTCGAAAATTGAACCTCAAATTCTAACATCTATAAAAAAATTGAACTTTGATAATCATCACGTGTATGGTATCAAAGGAAAAGTCTTGGCAAGCACACCACAAAAATGTATATAATACTAGCTGCTGCTCGCGGCTCCGCCCGCGTAAGTATAGTATCCCTCGGGAACACTACTTTTTTGGGATAAAAAGTAGTCTATTTTTTAATCCAGAGTCTAAACTGCTACCATACCGAACTTCATCGACATCCGTTCAGTAGTTTTTGCGTGAAACAAACATCCACGCTTTCACATTTATAATATTAGTAAGGATATTATACACATTTGTGGCGTGCTTACACAAATATGTAAAAATACACGTATAAAATGCGGTCGTACAAGCCCAGTTGTCCAATTTTCGACATTACGTTATATATATATATATATATATATATATATATATATATATATATATATATATATATCTACTGTAATTATGAATATAAATGAATGAAAGAAGAAGGGGGGAAAAGATATATTAAATCAGATGAAAGGACTTTAAAAGTGCATCATTTTATTGTATGCCAAAAAATATCTAAACCATGGGAGAAAAAAGTTAATGAGGGTTAGGGTTAAAAAAAAGTAAAAAAAATATCCTGCTACTAAGGCGGGTCAATAAGTCCGTGACTTTTTGAATTTCTAACCTCCTTACTGAAAAAGCAACACTACTCCTGTCAACAAGCATCTGTCAGTTGACTCCTATCAAAATTTGAACTTGCTGCGTCAGTTAGTTTGTGTTTTACAGCTATCTTTATCAGACTATCCAGTAACTTAAGGAAACAATGGAAAAAATTGAATTTCGTGTGCTTATTAAGCATTATTTTTTGCGAAAAAAATCCATCACCGAGACCAAGGCTAAGCTTGATAAATACTATGGGGACTCTGCACCATCGATTTCAATGGTAAAAAGTGGTTTACTGAATTTCGTTGTGGCCGTACAAGCACTGAAGATGCCGAACGTCCTGGACGCCCAGTTGAGGTCTCTACACCCGAAACAATCGAAAAAATTCACGATATGGTGTTGGCCGACCGAAGATTGAAAGTGCAAGAGATTGTGGAAGCCATAGGCATCTCGCATGGCTCAGTGGTTTCAATTTTGAATGATCACTTGGGCATGAGAAAGCTTTCCGCAAGATGGGTGCCGCGTTTGCTCACAGTCGATCACAAACGCAATCGTGTAACAACTTCACAGGAAGGTTTGGCGTTGTTTAATCACAATATGGAGGAGTTTTTTAACCGTGGACGAAACATGGATCCATCACAACACACCAGAGACCAAACAACAGTCAAAACAGTGTGTTTCTAAGGGTGAATCGGCGCCAAAGAAGGCCAAGGTGGGTTTGTCAGCCAATAAAGTTATGGAGACTGTTTTTTGGAATGCACGTGGGATAATCCACATTGACTATCTTCAAAAGGGAAGAACAATTAATGGGGAATATTATGCCAACTTATTGGACCGCTTCAATGAGGATTTGAAAAAAACCGACCTCATTTGGCCAAGAAAAAAGTTCTTTTTCACCAAGACAATGCAAGGGTGCACACATGTGCAGTTGCCATGGCAAAAATCCATGAATTGGGCTATGAATTGCTCCCACATCCACCCTATTCTCAAGATTTGGCTCCGAGTGACTACTTCTTGTTCCCAAACCTGAAAAAATGGCTCGGTGGAAAAAGATTTGACTCCAATGATGAAGTCATCTCGCAAACAAAGGCCTATTTTGAGGACCTCGACAAATCATATTTTTTGGAAGGGATAAAAAAATTGGAGAAGCGTTGGACAAAGTGTATAGAGCTCAAGGGGGACTACGTTGAAAAATAAAATGATTTATTTATCAAAAAATCTGTGTTTTATTCCAAAAGTCACGGACTTATTGACCCGCCCTCGTATATTTATATATAAGCTATATTCTCAAGTTTTCGCTCACAATTACTTTCCAGAAATTGTTTTTTACTAGCGATACTACGGAATGGTGCAATAATACAGAATATATTTTTTTAACAATTTATGGGTTCGAATCATGGCTAGGAAAATTGAGTTATCAAAAATCTAATGATGCAGTTTAAGTTTTCATCAAGTCGGACTCGACATTTCGTTGGGTTAATTTGCTCTTCCTAATTTGTTTTAGACTTCTCTTACAACGCCCAGAAGAATAATTCACCATGTACTAAATATCTTTTATCCTTTTTTTCTATACATAATCGTTTTAAAATTATGTTTGCTATTTATTTGTATATATTTTAATGTACTTGTTTTATCTGCATTATTATATTTCACAAAAACCAATTTTCCAGAACCCGCAGATGAGGAAATAAATACATTGTGTATTATTGCACCATTCGATAGCGTCGCTAGTAAGAAACAATTTCCAGAAAGTAATGATGTGCGAAAAATTTGAGAAAAGAGCTTATTTTTGGCATTTTATTATTCTTCCATACATTTCTTCAAAATATGAGGCAGTTTGTCAAAATATAACACTTTTCTGAAGTTTGCAGTATACCATTACTTTCCAAAAATTGTTCCTTGATAGCAACACTACGAAATGGTACAATGGTGTCCATGGTGCATAAAGGATTATTTTTTAAACTTTTTTTTAACCTTTAACCCTCATTAACTTTTTTCTCCCATGGTTTAAAGATTTTTCGTCATACAATTATAAAATGACACACTTTTTAAGCCTTTTCATTTGAGACATGTCTTGTAGTTCTACAACTCTACAGGGGTGGGGACGTTTTGCCCCTTTAAAATATGTAGGTACATTTGCTCTCATCCGGTACAACCGGTCGACACTGGCCAAGGCTAAACAATTATATAAATTTAACGACATGTAACTTTATACTTTTTATATAATATAAAAAAACCAACATAATTTAATAATTTAACAGAACAGCAGATTTTAAATATTTTAAAGTGACATATCAGTTATGACGCAAGTTTTTTCAAATGTATGTCGGACTTCTAATAATAGTTAAAATAAATAACGTAAACAAGAGCATGTCAGGACATGTCTAAGGGGAGTTCCGAAACTATCAACGCGCAATAGGTTTTCTTCGAATTACTTCAAAAGGTATTGTCCGATTTCGCTCAAAATAATTTTCCTAAAGAGTTATTAGCGTGATCTATCGGCATGGAAACTTAAAAATTTATATCTCTTATGGTTTAGAAATGCCAGGGCCCACCCCCAACCAACCAACTTGTAAACCACTTTGGAGACCGATTACTTGAAAATTGTTGACTTTGTAAAAAAGTCATGTATGAAATCTTACCTGTTTTTTAAAAGACCTATTCAAAGATACCCCACACAATGGGGTAGAATGAAAAAATATTTTTCATCCCCACTTCACATGTATGGAGAGTCACCCCTAAAATCTTTTTCATAGGTCTTTACCTATTAAATCATAGTATGTCGTTTTTCCTTATCTTCAATTTTCGATTAGAGTTTTGACGTTTATCGAAGTTTGCCGAAGTTCTGTAATTAGTTTTATTTTGTAGCAAATTTAATGCAAATTTGCTGGGTAAATTTTTTTGTTGCGGCATCAGTGCGCAAATTATGAAAATATGGCAAAATGTGAAGATATGTTTTTTCCCCTTAGAATGCAACTGAAGTCATTTGTTTATTATGCAATAATTTTTATAGTAATTTATGAGTGTTATGTCATTTTAAAAAGCTTGAAATGTTTTCTTTATTATAAATTAAATCAATATGTACATATATTTTGCAGTATGTTGTTTTTTCTTCGCTTCGATTTTCAAATACAGTTTCGACACTTACTGAAATTAGCCATAGTTCTATTAGTAGTCTACTTTATTGTAGTTAGTATATTGATAACATGTATGAAAATTTTCTTTCGATAAGATAACAAACGTCACAGCCACATATAGGTTTCGGGGTAGATAGTAATTTATGAAACCAAATTGCATACGATATGCACACGTCTCCAAACTATATTTTAGTACATATTCATGTTTTTTCATGAAATAAACAATATTATTTTATTATTTATTGTTGTGACTAGTTTCACTAATTATTTGTCTAACAATGACTGAATTTACCTGTACTAGACTCGATTTAAGTCTCGTATTACTGAATAATGATAGGGATTATGTTATTTCTATCACGGAATTCTTACGAAACAATTTTTCCAATGTCGCTGATGAAAATATTCCAAAAATTATCGTAAGTGTGCAAAAAGTTTTTATTGGTCAGTTTCGTCAACGCTATACTAAATCAGGCCGCAGGAAAGAACGGTTTTTAAGATAAAATAGCGAATGGTTGAAAAACAATTTAACTGTAAATCTTACAGAACCTAGTTGCGAGATTGAGCCTTCTATATCGACAGAGAAACGAGGACGGTCTTCTAAAGATAGTGCAGAGCTAACAAAAAAACGAAAAAACAAGGAATTACTGGAAATTTGTAGTCTTGAATTTCTACTGAATTCATACGTTCAAGGGTTGAGATCTCAAGGAGAAACAGAAGAAACCTTAAAAAAACCTTGCCTATAGAAGAAAAGAATGAAATACGCCGTAATCTTCTAAATGAACCTGGAGAAATAAAGGCTTTTTCAAAGGACGAAGCTCTCAACATTTTTATACAATTAGATCTTAGCACAGCACAGTATGAGAATATGCGGAATTGCTTGATAGCAAAGAATTGCTTATTATTTCCATATTATAAATCAATCCAGGAAGCTAAACAAGGTTGCTATCCCCCAGAATCTAGCATAGAAATAACTTACATTAGCAAAAATTAAGTTGCAAGATCTCTTAGATCACACGACAGCCAGGATTCTAAAAATAAATGGCGTTTATAAAACAGGATCATTTCATTTAAAGTTATTTTCTAAATGGGGTTGTGATGGATCAAGTGGACAAAGTGAGTATAAACAAGTATTACCTGAAAAGAGTGACATAATTTCCGACACAAATTTATTTATATCATCAATGGTGCCTCTCAAACTTGTTGATACCGATAGTAATGAAATACTGTGGGAAAGTCCTGCTCCATCATCAGTCAGATTTTGTTGTCCAATTTTAATAGAATTTTCGAAGAAGACTCCAGAAAAGACTCAAAGTGTAGTTGATGAAATAAATAATCAAATAACTACTCTTAATCCTACATTACTCAACGAAAGTGGGCAAGGTATTGAAATAAAACATATTTTATATTCAACAATGATTGATGGAAAAGTGGCTCAGGTTTTAACAGAGACTTCATCAGGTGCTGTATGTACTATTTGTGGCGCAAAACCTACAGAAATGAACGATTTGGAAAAAGTACAAAACAAACCTGTCGATGAAAGTGCTTACCAATATGGTCTTTCAACTTTGCATTGTTGGATAAGATTCATGGAACTTATTTTACATGTCTTACAATCTAGCCTTTGAAAAATAGTCTGTCACAACAACAGAAAACAAAGAATTAAAAAAACAAAAGATAGCTTACGTTCAAAGAAGGTTTAGAGAACAACTTGGTTTAAATATAGATAAAACTAAGCAAGTTAGCGGCAACTCCAATGATGGAAATACCGCACGAAGATTTTTCCAAAATTATCATTGCTCGTCAGAAATAACTGGTGTAGATGAAGAACTAATAAAAAGGTTTTATATTCTGCTCCAAGTTATGTGGAGTGGTAGAAATATAAATCCTACTAAATTTGGTCAGTACGCATTAGACACGGCACAACTTTATGTTAATAAATATATGTGGTATTACATGCAATCTTCGGTGCATAAAGTTTTAATTCACGGTGAAAGTGTTATCCGACATTTTTCTGTATTGGCTCTCGGGCAACTCTCCAAAGATGCCCAGGAATCACGAAATAAAGATTATAAAAAGTTCACACTTCACCACGCAAGAAAATGCTCCAGAATAGCCACTAATGAAGACGTTCTGCACACACTATTGTATACTTCGGACCCTTATATATCGAGTTTAAGGAAGCCTATTTATAGAAAAACTCAAGAACTTCTAGAAGAAGCTGTGGAACTTTTAGGCGAATTTTAGTAGGTTACTTTTTTGGTATTTATGTCTTTAAATATTAAATATCACATAAGAATCTTAATAATTATGATGTAATTATTATAAAATACAAATATTATGGGTATCAAGTTGTTTGCGTGTTGTTCCCATGGGAATACTATATTGTATTTACAAGGGCGGAGCCGCGAGCAAAAGCTAGTTTTAATATAAGTTATTAGTCATTTTATATTAACTATATTGTTTAATATATTCAATTTCGTTATTTTATGTAGAATAGTATAACATATAATATAAAGATTATCAAATATTCCCTTTTTTTTTAACCAATTAAAAATATATTTATGTAATCAAAATGTGTTTCATTTGAAAGTGTGTTTATTCAAGAGTATAATTTAAAAAATCATGGAGATATCTTGAAAAACAAAGAAGTTACAGATTTATGACACGAAAATGGCCTAAAGTCCACATAGTGCGGCGCTAGTCCACCAAACAGTGACCATCACTTTAATAGGGGTAAGTTTTCATTTTGGGCATTGTTTAGGTGCTGAACCAGGATCCAACCAACTTGCGCGCTTGAGCGCTTGCGGTTATCAAACAGAATCCATTTTTCATCGCAGGTACAAGTAGCGGCACGTAACTTTAGCGCTGAGCGAAATGTAGAGGGGATAGCTGCGCATGGGTACAGTCGCACACGCAATACAATTATAACTTTAATAAAATAATTTTAAGAACATATTTAAATGAACTCTTTGTACACTACCGAGTGATTAAGTTTATGGGGAGTAGAAAAAAATTTATTCATTGGTTTCTTTTTTAACAAAACAATGCACGTCATACACCATTTTTCGTGCCTGTCTTTTCAAAACAGTATTCCTTCTAGGCATGTTCACTGTTTAAAGTCACAAACAAATTTAATAATCAAAACCAACAATAACAATCGAACTCAAACTTAACAAAAAACAATAACAATGAACGGCAATAACAATAGATTTTAGAACGCGACTGTACAGTCAGAAGACCGCGGAGCGTCGTATCACGGCGGGAGACGGAGTACTGGCTAGCCAATCGGCGCTACGTACGAGCACCCTTCGTCCCTCTAGCCCCCCTGAGAGACCTAATTTTTGACTTCTGCGCAATAACGGTCAGCGCTAGAGTTTCGTGCCGCTACCTGTAACAATACGGTTCAAAATTCCTTCATTTGTGTGTCTTTTAAGCAGTGCAAGGCACGTCTCGACGCGTACATCGCGCTGGCGATCATTGAGTTCGTGGGGCACCCATTTGTCAAGCTTTTTTACCTTGCCAATTTGACGCAAATGGACCAATATTGTTTTGACGCTAACGTCGAAAGCTGCTGCTAATTCAGCCGTAGAATGTGTATCATCAGCTTCAACAATCGCCTTTAATTCGTCATTGTCGACCAAAGACTTCGGACGACCGCGAGGTTAATTTTTCCAATTTTAATTCGCGAAATTTCCAGAACGGTAGCGAACAAACCAATAACAGGTGGTGCGTTGGTTTGTAGTGTTAGCTCCGTAAACGTCGTTGATGTTGCGTGCCGCTTGTGGCGCGTTGCTACCACGACGGTACTCATATTCCATAATTACTCGAATTTTTAACGTATCCATGATGACGAAAAAGATTGAAATGCGATGAAAATGTAACACTAATCAATAAACAAATGACTACTTTTGGAAAAAGAATTCCATGATTTTAAAATAAAATTAATTTGAAATTAGAATTCTTAGCCAAACAAAAATTATTTTGATTTGAAATGGCCAGTACTGCAGAACGGCAATTTCATAGGTAAAAGACCTATTATAAAACTATTATTATTTTATGATACCTAAAGCGAGATCTATACACAGTTATACCAAATTTCATCCATTTATATTCATAATTACAGAAGCTAGAAGCATGAACAGACAGACAGACAGACAGACGGACGGACAGAGAGAAATTATAAGGGTGCCTTATGTATTACGGAACCTTAAAAAATTAACCTTAAAGAAAGAAGAAAGACACCCAAAAATCAAACTTCGGAAAAATCAAAGATTGGCTTAGGCATTCGAATTCAAAAGCTTATGTCTTATACCATACATTTTGTTTTAGAACTCCGCCGCCGAAACTATCGAATGCATCTTCTCTAAAGACCCAGGAATGCCTACAAAATGCCAATTGGCCAATTGTAAGCAACGATTATGATTAAAATAATAGGTGTCGCCAGTCAAGTAATTACAGAATACTGCACAAAACATTAAAATCACCTTCCATTAGTTACCTAAATAGCAAATAACGAAATATACATGCAAGTATTTGCGTACAGTCAGTGCAACCAGCTATTATATTTTTTCTTTTTCTTTATACATATATCTGTAGGATGTATCTATTTTCATACTAAATTGAGTATTTAAAAACAGTTTTTTTAGAAAAAGCAAAATGCGTTACATATACCTACTCTAATTGTGCCAGCACAGTTTTGCTATAATTTACACTTCTCTCTAGCGCTCTCAGGAGCGGAGTATCCTCCTACTTCTATTAATATAAATGTGAATGTTTGTGAGGATGGATGTATGGATGTTAATGACTTTCAGGCAAAGACTACTCAACGGATTTTGCGGAAATTTGGCATGGTAGTAGTAAGGCTCTGGGTAAAAATTATTATTGATTTTTTTACAGGAAAGAAAGAACATTTTAATAGAGGTACACGTGTATTTAATTTATTTTTAAATATGATAATGTTGAGTACAATATGAGTTACAAAGTTACAAACACTGTAATAATTGCATTGTTAAAATATAATTAGCATAAAACAGACGCGCCATTTTTTTTTTAAATTAGCTCCACGGTTTAGTACGAGTGCATTTGTCCACTCCAAAACACCAACATAAGTTAGTTAATATAATTTTAATTCTTATTCGAATATTATAAGTAGGTACTTCGTTTCGATTAATTGTAACCTAAATGTAAAAAACCCCAATACAGGCTATAATGCTACGAAATTAAATGTCACTTATTTACCCTGTAATAAAGAAATACTACGACACATTAATTTGATCGGATTTAATATTAATGTTTACATTAATACGGAACAGACTATACTGCCTAGAATATGCTTAAAATTGACTTAATTGGGACTATATCTAGGGACACCGCACTTGATAATAAAATGACAATGAAATGTGGAACACTGCTGACACACAGCATTACGAAGCTTATCTTAGATGGACATACAAAAAAAATAAAGAAATATTAGGTCGTTACATATGAAATTGGCGTTTTGTAAAGGAGGAACATAAAGTCGATTTATTTTAAACATAATATATTTATTTAATCAAAGTATATACCATTGCTATCTATGAAGTTTTGCCATCTCATAGATAGTTCATTGATTCCTTTATTAAAAAAACTATTCGGAGAGAAATCAATAAAATCTTTAAAGGCGCTTTGGACTGCCCCATCGGAGGTGAAATTTTTCCCTTACAAGAAGTTATCCAAATTTGAAAAAAAAGGGAAACTGTTGGAGCAAGGTCCGGGGAGTACGGTGGATGTCTTAGATATTCCAATTGAAGATCCTCTAATTTGGTACCCGTCTGTTGTGCAGTGTGTGGTCTAACGTTGTCCTGAAGCAGCAGTGGCTTAGAGCGAAAGACCAACCTCGGTTGTTTAGCAGCCAGCTTTTCCATCATGATTTTCAGTTGCTGGTACTAGACATCTGCCGTAAGCGTCTGGCTAGATTTAAGGAAGCTGTTAGTAAACGACACCGGCACTAGTCCATTAAACGCTCACAATAAACTATTTTGAGTCAATTTTCGCTTGGGACAGGCTTTAGCTGGTTCGCCAGGGTTCAGCCATTGCGATGAGCATTTCCGATTATCGTACAGCAGGTATGGGCAACCTATGACATGTTGAGGGCCAAACTTTAGTGTGCAAATACGTTCGCGGGCCGCGTTTAAAACCATTTAGTGCATTTTAAAGTAGTGATAATATTTTTTGTGATAGATATTAGACATGAAATAATACGACAATGTTATTATAGTACAATTTATTAAAATAACAAAATGAAATTTTAAAAAATAATACAATAAAATTAAATCGTTAAATTTGCAATTGTTACAAACTACGAAAGTTAAATACACCGAAATCAATGCTACACTTGAGCTTGAATTTGGGAAACTAATCCATGATATTTGGATTAATTCCACTAATACAGACGTAAAGAATTTTCCAAATTATCGTCAGTCAGTCTTGTACGATGTGTTGATTTATTAACTTTCATCAAAGAAAAGAACTGTTCGCATTTATAAATACTACCAAACGCACAAATTAATCATCTTGCAAATTTTCTAAGCTGCGGAAAATTGTCTTTTTCTAGGTATTTTTTGTAAAAATCGCACAATTCTTCGTCTTCAAATTTGGATTTTAGAAGTGAGTTTTCTTGAATCTCGATCAACTCCATTTGTAAGTGTATTGGGGCATTTTGTATATTACATTTTGTAGGAGTAGCTATAAACGTATAAAATAAACGTATAAAATAAACTGAAAGTCTTCCATGTTTTTGAAGTTGCTAAATCTGTTCGAAAATTGTTCCGACAGTAACTTTAGTTCTTCAGCATATTGAGCATAAGCAATATTTTCATATGCAGAGAGCGTGTTGAAATGATAACTGTTACCAGACAGCATCTGTGACTCCCACAAGCGTAGTTTGATCTGAAACGCTTTCAAATGGCTGTACAAATCATTTAAGTCCTTGTTTTTGAAGGTTATAAATTATCTTTTATTAGATTATGAAATGACAACTCATAATTTCCCTATTTTATTTATTATTTACAGGGAGTAATGTTAAAAGCTAAATTTAACTAAAATCTATTTAAAATATTTACAAACTATATAAGTAGGTAAGTACTAAAAAAGAAATGATAACTACTCCAAAACTTAAATGCTACAAAACAAAGAAATCTCCCAGGTCGTTCCCACCAGGCAGAGTACCTAGAAGGCTCAAAGAGTTTCCTCGCTGGATTGCAATACTTATTCTCTGGGCCAGGTAGGTGCCGGCTCTGGGGTCTCGGGTGGCCTCAATGAGTTATTTGGAGATTTCTCTGAAAAGTTTGTGCGCACCCAGACCCCATGTACCTAGGGTTTCAACCCCAAACGGTTCAAATATGAGATCCCCACTAAGTTTCTCATATTTGCGCCGCTTGAGGTTTTGTAGGTTTAAAAAATCATTCAAATAGCCTGTAAGATCGACCAGAACTGCTAAGTCACATACCCATTTTGGGTCACTTAATTCCGATAGTGTTTTATCTTTTATTTTCATAAAGTCTGCTATTTTATTTCTAAGCTCGTAAAACCGTTTCAACATTTTTCTTTTGCTCAGCCATCTGACTTCACAATAATATGTTACGTCGTTATATTCAGCTGATATTTCATCCAAAAATGCCTTGAACTGACGATGGTGAAGCCCTCGGGATCGAATAAAGTTGATGGTTCTTACTACCACATTCATAACATTCTGGAGTCGAATGGACTTAGAACACAAGTTCTGTAGGTGGATAATGCAATGAAGGACTATCAAATCATATTTTTGCACATTTAATTCTGTTGCTTTTTCATTCGAAATTCCGATGAAAACTTTACGTAAGCCGACCATAGAAGGTGCACCATCAATGCATACTCCAATTAATTTTGACCATGGCAAACCAAAACTTGTGAATACCTTTTGAACTTCAATAAAAATAACCTCTCCTGTAGTGGTTCCTTTCAGCGGCTATAGAGCAAGCAATTCCTCAGTAACAGTGAACTCCTTATCAACACCTCAAATAAATATAGCCAGTTGAGCTGTGTCAGAGAAATCGGTGCTCTCGTCTAATGCTATGGAAAATAATTCAAAACCAACCATACGGTCAGTCAATGTTATTTTTATATCATTAGCCATCATTTCTATACGTCGAACAACAGTTCGTCTTCACAAACTGTTTTTTTCAAATTCATTTTTCTTTACAGGACAGAAAATGCCGCTATAATAACTATAAAAACTTCTAACATACACTCCTTGATATATTCTCCTTCGGCAAATGGTTTAAAACCATGTGGTTTACAACAAAACCAAACCAACCATGGTTTACAACCAATTCCTTTGCCAATTTTGAGCTAACTATAAAACTAGCTTTCACAACATTATCAAGTTGTGTTCTTTGTTAATGAAACATTTGTTGCCGTTTTTCCAAATTTGCGGTATGCTTCTGGATTTTGTCTGTTCTTAATTGTCCTGTCAGTGAGTGCAGCGTAGCATGCTTAGTTGAGTAATGCCTCTTTATATTGAATTCTTTCATTACTGAAATGGATTCATTATACAGCAAACAAATAGGCTTACCATTGTGCAAGATAAAAAAGAATTCTTCGGTCCATTTTTCTTGAAACTGGCGACCCTCTGTATCTACTTTTCGTTCCTTTCCACCAGACATCGTTTTTGTTTACTTTTCGTTCAATAAACATAATAACAAACTATAGTTAGTAACCACTCAAGATGCACACAAAGTCACAAAGCAAGTTGACGGCTCGAGCAGTTCGCTAGGATATCGCTTGTCCAAGTTATCACCTCGGTAGCTCAAATAGAACTGAACTAACGTTCAAGCCATCCACCCGCTTATATAGGCAAAATGAAGGAATAATCTGGAATAAACTAGTTTAGAATAATTGAGAAGCGATAAATCTTTTGATGTATCGCCCGTGAGGCGGCAAAACTCAAAGAATTTGACCGAGCAAGCCGAGTGGCAGCGATAATCAAAGAGTGAGGCGACAAACATCAAAGAATTTGATGTTTGTCGCCTCACTGTCATTCCCGTGAGTATAAGTACCTAATGTAATATTTTTTTTAATGGATTTTTTCTAAATGTCTCGCGGGCTGGATCATATCTTACAGCGGGCCGGTTGTTGCCCATATATGTCGTACAGGATCCACTTTTCATCACAGGTAATGATTATAGTTAAAATACCTTCATTATTGTGCGTGGATGAGTAATGTAACGCAGCAGTCGACGTGCGTCTGTCGGTTTGCTGCACTCAATTCATGAGGTACCCACCTTTCAAGCTTTTTCACCTTTCCAATTTGATTCAAGTGGATTAAAACAGTTTTATCACTAACACCGCAGCCTGCAGCTTACTCGGACGTGGTTTCCGATTGATCCGCTTCCACAATAGCCTTCAATTCTTCATTATCAACTTTGGTCTCCGGCCGAGCACGGGGCTTGTTCTGCAGGTCGAAATTTCCAGAACGAAAACGTTGGAACCAAAAACGCACTATGTTTTCTTTTGCGACACCGCCGCCATACACATCATTAATCCTTCGAGCCGTTTTTGCAGCACTGGTGCCATGGGGGAACTCGTACTCGAAAATAATACGATATTTCAAGTTTTCCATTTTGTAAACAGAGTGACGCAAAGAGCAAACCAAAAGAGGTTACATTACGGTTTTCGAAACACAAATGCATGAAAAATAACGGTATATTTGAGAACCAAAGAATATATATTTGAGATCAAAGTAGCCAGTAAGACAAAACGCCAAATTCATATGTAAGGATCTAATATATACAGCCGAATATATAACTGTCTCCTTTTTTTGGTAGTCGGTTAAAAAGTGGAAATATTTTGCTGTTAAAGTAGCGTTGCCTTTGACGTTTAACGTTGACTTCATCGTCGGCGTAGAGAAACGGTGTAAATACATTTCATTGAGAAATTGGTTCAAATCTATAGTGCTCTTGACTACACAAAGAGGTTTTGTTCAGAACTAATATCTACTACTTACGTCCGTGACTAGTTCTTTGTTGTAAACAACGTTTTTTGTTTTCGACATGAAAGGTAGAATGCGGCTACTATGCAATTGACCTTTTTAATTATCTGCCCTGCTGTTGGTTATTAAATAATGTAATTGTTCACAAATGAACGTAAGCTATGGTTGAATTAACACTGTATGTACTTACATAAAATATTCAGAACTGTAAATGTAGAGTTGTAAGAAACCGTAGCAAGCTCGTAGCGGTGATAATTAAAACTATAATTTACTTGTATAATTAATATTATTGTTTCCAATAAAATCACTAATGCGAAAGCAGCTTCAACGTTCGACAATGTTAATCCTAATTGCTAGTTATAAGCAAACCGATTACTACAACTTCAAAGTAAATCGCGATAAAATTCGCGTAAGCTTATGCAAATATTACGATTTTGTTAATTTTTCACATATCAAAAGTATTTGATTATTGTTCGCACGTTGCTGTGGGCACTAAATCTGATCAAAATAATTCGGATATTCTAAGAGTATATCGACTGTTATAGTCTGGTACAGGGTACTCACCCGTTCAACTGCGCATTACTAAGTAGATGGTGATGGCTGAGCACTCTTAAATACAAAACTAATGTGGCGATTCGGTGTAGGTAATTTATGCACAACAACAAGCATCATCACGTTTTTGTGAAAAAATATTCAAAGAGTATAAGTACTCTTTGAATATTTTGTCTCTACTCTGTGTTATTTCTTAAACATTTTGTTTTGTTTTAATGGCACATAAATGTAACTAATAAATATCTACATTTGTATAAAATTCGTTGCTAGATATGTCTAGCTTTTTCCTGCGGCATCGCCCGCGTAAATTTAGTATCAGCTGACGGCTATCCCACGAAAATACTGTACTTTTTCGGGATACAAAGTATTAACTACTACCAAACCAAATTTAATCAAATCTGTGCAGTAGTTTTTTCGTGACAGTGTAACAAGCATCCATCCGTCCATCAATTTATCCATCCATACATCCTGACAAACTTTCAGATTTATAATAATAGGTCTTTACCTATGAAATTGCCGTTCGGAGGTACTGGCCATTTCAAATCTAAATAACTTTTGTTTGGCTAAGAATTCTAATTTCAAATTAATTTTATTTTAAAAACATGGAATTCTTTTTTCAAAAGTAGTCATTTGTTTATTGATTAGTGTTACATTTTCATCGCATTTCAGTCTTTTTCGTCATCATGGATACGTTAAAAATTCGAGATTATGAAATATCAGTACCGTCGTGGCAGCAACGCGGCACAAGCGGCACGCAACATCAACGACGTTTACGGAGCTAACACTACAAACCAACGCACCACCTGTTATTGGTTTGCTCGCTTCTGTTCTGGAAATTTCGACCTGAAAAATGAATGAGCGTTCATACGCGAGCTGAACCGGCGTAAGAAACTCGCGCGGGGCCCTCTTTTATTATTTAATTTATTTTATTCTTTATGTACAAAAGTAATAAAAACACATATTAAAGTTATATTAACACAATGGCGTACTAATCTCTTTGAGAGATCTCCTCCAGCAAACCATAATAATATGTGGATGTTGGTTGTGGAGATAGGGCTATGTACACTAAAGACACATTTAATAAGTACAATTTTATCAAAAAGATGGAAAATTATTCTTATAAAATAAAAAAGCCATATATAACAATGTTAAGACTAAAACTACATAACACGCGAGCACAATAATATATGTAATTTAGAAGTATTCTTCCAGAAGGCCAACTCATTCCCAAGGTGTGCTATCATTCATAAAATCATTTACTTTAGGCTTTAATATACGATTTCATATTCTATACGATTAACTACGTAATTCTTTACGCTTAGGATGGGACTATATGCTCCGGAATCCGGAACGCCGAAGAAAATTTAGAACACTGATAATAGAACTCTGCACTAATACGACAGAGTTGAAAATGGAAGTTTCGAGTGTCGAACTGTCAAATATGACATTGACATTTGACCTGACTCTCATGTGTTCGATTTTCAACTCTATTGTATTTATTTTTTTTAGAAATATTATTTATTTGTGAAATGCAGGTATATACAATGTTACAGATGTTAAAACTTAATAATAAATAGTTCGGAATTTTATTAAATATTCTGTGCCATGTGCCATTGCAAAAAAGCTACTATTTCATAGTTCCGTTTTGCTTGATATTGCACATATTCTATGTTCATTTCTGTACATTATTTTAGGGTTTCTTTTAGAAAAGGAAATAAATCGATGCTTATTTAGAAATACGTACAGTGCTACTTCGTAGATGTATAAACATGGCATGGTTAAGATATTCATTTGTTTGAAGATTGGCTTGCAACTATCAGTTGACTTAAGTCCTTTCATGGCTCTGATACATCTCTTCTGGGTTTTAAATACCAGTATCTTATTTGTTGAATTGCCCCAGAAGATAATTCCGTACCGCAATACAGACTCAACATAACCTCTATTAGCTGTTATCACAGTTTCTGTGCTGGCTACTTTAGACAGTCTACTTAAAGCAAAAATAAAACTGCTTATTCTACTACACAAATTTTCAGTATAAAGCTTCCAATTGAGTTGGTAGTCAATTAATAATCCTAGAGATTTTGTAACAGCAACAGATTCAATAATTTCTAACCATATTTTAAGACTAGTCATTGCTCTATTAATTTCATTTTCGTATGTCAATATATTATTACAGTTAATTAGTTATCTACGAATAATATTAAAGGATAGTCAATTGAACTTGGAAGGTCATAATGAATAGCAGAGGCCCGAGAATGCTTCCTTGCGGAACACCCGACTCTACGTCTCTCTCTACATGTCAATAGGTACTCTTTTTTAATTTTAGTTTTCTTACATATTTTTGAGATAGCCGTATGCTGTTTTCTATTGCTAAGATAGCTTTCCAGTAGTTTACAAGCCGCCCCTCTAATACCATATGCATAGAACTTCGACAGTAGTATTTTGTGAGTCACATGATCAAATGCGCTCATCATATCCATGAGTAATGCACATATGTGTTGTCTTTTATCAACCAAAATTAAAACCAAATTGTTATTTTGCTAAGATATCATACTTTTCAAAAAAACTGTAAATGTTCTCATACAATATCTTTTCGATTATTTTGGAAAATATAGGCAGTTGAGCAATAGGCCTGTAATTTGTTAATTTAGTTTTATCTTCTTTCTTATGAATGGGTTTTATGATAGAAATCTTCAAATCGTCTGGAAATATGCCCTTAGATATTGCTAAATTCTGATTCAATGCTAAACTGTGATTCAATGGAGAAGCAAAGAATTGTGCAAATTGTTTAATCATCTTAGTTGGTATACCATCTATTCCAACACTGTTTATATTTTTCAGAGATTGGATAGTTTTAAATATCTTTTCAGGTGTTGTTGGTGAAATAAACATAGAGTTCTCAATCTGAGTGGGCACTGAATACGTGACGTGGCCAGTGCCTTCTTTACATTTTTTTATAGAATCCAGAAAGTGGTTATTAAATAAGTTAGCTAAGTGTTGACCATCAGATATCAAAATTCCTTCATTCACAATGAGCTGTGCCGTTTCTGTCGGATATTGTTTTCTGTTTTTATTAATTACTTGCCACGTTGCCTTTGATTTGTTCGTCGCATTTTTTATAGAGCAATTATTTTGTATTCGTTTCGTCTGATTGATATTTTTTTTATATCTTAAAGAAAAATTCTTGAGTGCTGATTTATTTATTTCCGTAGGAGATAATCTATACGCCCATAAAAGTTGTCTTTTATTTTTGCTACATATGCGTATTCCTCTAGAAACCCATTTTGGTTTTCTTGTATTATTTACATTTATCAGTTTATAAGGAAAACACAGATTATGAAATAGTGATACAATGTGAATAAAAGAGCGATAAGCTAAGTTGACATCGTTCGTCACATACACATCAGAAAAGCTAATTTGTTCGATAGCTTCTTAAAATTTTAATATGTTTTCTTTTCAGTAGTCACGTTTTTTTATTCGCCATGAATTAATTAGACATGTTTTCTTCACAGAGCATTACCTTACATTACTACCTGAGCAGTATGATCAGATCAGCAAGTTCTGTTATATTACTTATGCAGCCGCAAAAATTTACAGTAAAGTTGTTCATACAAGAACCACTACTTAATCTAGTTGGTAGTCTAATTTGTAGTTTCAAATTATAGTTAGAAAGTAAATTCTCAAAATCTATAGTTAGTTTATTTTATTCAATATATTTATATTAAAATCACCACAGATTACAATTTTGTTTAGGTAATTTATGTAATAATAGGTCAAGCTTATTCATGAGTAATTCAATGTCAGTATTAGGCGGTCTATAAATGCATATGACAATAAGATTTTCGTTAGTCAGTTTAACAGCACACCATTCAAACACATTTATTACACAAAAAGACGATACATTAATTATTTCATGTTCATGACCATGGCATAGGAGGGATAGGAGGTTCATGTATATTAATACATGAACCTCCTCTACGAATGTCTCTCGAATAGCTAGTTACTATCCCATAGTTTAGAAGATTTAAATTGTTTTCATCCTCTTTGCACATAAAATGTTCAGAGATACAAATATGTTTAATAACATAAACATGTTTGTTATTCGATGTGAAGTTATATTTTTATGCATTATAGTCAAATAGTTAGTTTCGAAAAAATGTATTGTCATTACTGGTTACTACAGTTAATGCATTATCATTCATGTTATCGTTCATAAAGGTGTCTTTATTTACATTATCATTTACACAGTTCATAAAGTTATATTTATTAATGTCTCTGATCAGTGTATTCAGGTGATTAAAAATGTTTTTGAGTCCCACGTTGTTTAGTGTACCATTTTTAAAAGAAAAATGTTTTTTATTATAGTTGAGAGTGCGATTTGAGTCTAATAAATATGCATAATTGTATTGCATATTGTTCGAATACAGAAGATTATTGTATGTTTCAATCCTATGGTTAAACAGATTAGCTTTAGTATTAATTCTAAATGTCGGAACAAAAATTATTATATTCGTATGCTGTAATAGCATCAGTTTTTCTTGCATTATTTTTACAATACTAAAGTAGTTTTTTGTAATTTGAAAATCAATTTCCCCTATAAAAAGAACACAGTAGTCCTTACTAGTGAGATCGCTTACTTTACTTTCTATTCCAGCGAGCTGCTGCTCTATGCCAGCACCCGGTGAAGTGTAATGACAAATATCATAATTGCTGACTTTTCTAAAGCTTATTTGAAAAAGGTTTGAATATTGAACGTTCGAAGTCTATCCACATATCCCAAGCCTTTTATACAAAGTTTCAAAAATAATACCTCCTACTTTAATCCTTTAACTAGAATGGCTTGACAATACAACGAACTTTTAAAATGTGATAATAATGATATAGATATATTTATTTACAACATACATAAGTTTAAAAACAGTTTGATGCATATCCTCCATACCGCTCCTTTATAATATTTTCTATAGGTACTTTAATATTAGGTCTTTACCTATGAAATTGCCGTTTTGTATGAAAAAATTTAAACGAATTTTTTTCATGTATTTTTTATTTGTATTAATCGAAGTAATCACCCATGCAATCAAAGCATCTTTGCCAACGCAGTGGCAGTTTATTGATGCCCTTCTTAAAGAAATCAACTGGACGGGATGCAACAAATTCTTCAAAGGCATTTTGTACTGCCTCTCGGGTATTGAATTTTTTTCCCACCAGGAAGTTATCCAAATTCTGGAAAAAGTAGTATTCTGTACGCGCAAGGTCCTTCGCTCCCAACCCCAGTTCTTGCAACTTGGAGACCGTCTGCTGTGCAGTATGAGGTCGCGCGTTGTCGTGCAGGAGCAGCGGAGACGAGCGATTGACCAATGCTGGTTGGAGATGTGCCAGTTTCTCCATCATTGTATTCAGTTCTTCACAGTACACGTCTGCATTAATGCTCACCCCGTTTGGTAAGAAGCTGTGATGAATCACACCGGCGCTAGACCACCAAACAGTGACCATCACTTTTCTAGGGGTATGTTTTCGTTTAGGGCATTGTTTAGGTGCTGAACTAGGATCCAAACAACTTGCTGAGCGCTTGCGGTTATCAAACAGAATCCATTTTTCATCGCAGGTAACAATGCGGTTCCTTCATTCCTTCATTTGTGTGTCTGTTGAGCAGTGCAAGGCACGTCTCGATGCGTACTTCGCGCTGGCGATCATTAAGTTAGTGGGGCACCCATTTGTCAAGCTTTTTTACCTTGCCAATTTGACGCAAATGGACCAATATTGTTTTGACTATAACGTGAAAGCTGCTGCTAATTCAGCCGTAGATTGCGTATCATCAGCTTCCACAATCGCCTTTAATTCGTCATTGTCGACTAGTCTTCGGACGACCGCGAGGTTCATTTTTCAGGTTGAAATTAGCAGAACGGAAGCGAGCAAACCAATAACAGGTGGTGCGTTGGTTTGTAGTGTTAGCTCCGTAAACGTCGTTGATGTTACGTGCCGCTTGTGCCGCGTTGCTGCCACGACGGTACTCATATTCCATAATTACTCGAATTTTTAACGTATCCATGATGACGAAAAAGATTGAAATGCGGTGAAAATGTAACACTAATCAATAAACAAATGACTACTTTTGGAAAAATAATTCCGTATTTTTAAAATAAAATTAATTTGAAATTAGAATTCTTAGCCAAACAAAAATTATTTTTATATGAAATGGCCAGTACTGCAGAACGGCAATTTCATAGGTAAAGACCTATTATGTTACCTCTTTCTAATAAATAATAATAATTAATATCAGATTAAGTTTGTCTCAGATTAAGTTAGTATAAAATATATCGTAAAGTATTATTGTTGTGTATTATATTTAATTTTTTGTTGAACATGTTTTAAATATTATAGTATGTCACTCTACTTGTTATAATGTGTACGCCTGTAATTTGGTACACACATGAGGTCAAAATTATAAGTCTTAATATTATGTTATTTAAGTTGTGTGTACTGTTAGTGTACCGTAATAATTAAATAAATAAATAATAATTAATGTATACTTTTATTAAGAGGAAGGGATTGTTTGGGTCGAATAGACTTCGAAACTGCTGGACCAATTTTGATGAAAATTGGTGCAGTTATAGAGTAGACCACGGGGAAGGAAATAGGCTACTTTTTTATCGTGGGAAAATGTACGGTCCCCGCGTGATACTGTATTTACGCAGATAGAACCGCAGGCAAAAGCTAGTTTCATACAAACTAACACCTCAAAAATTATTTTTAATTGACAGGAGAGTAATATAATATTCTAAATAATTTTAGTAATATATTATTACTAGGTTTAAAGAATTTATTCTCAAAAAGACATACAATCCCCCGTCTTTTGAAAGGCTAATCAAAGTCGAAATTAACTAATCAGCGGTCAAATCTCTTGTAAAGTGTTAATTGAGTTGCAAAAAGCTTGATCAATCGTTTGATTTGATCAACGTGTTTGTTGACAAAAGTCATGTAAATCCACATGTCAAACGCTGTTTTCGGTTTCTGGAAAGCTACTTAAGGCGTAAATGTGAAATGTCAAGATAATCAATGGTTAGCAAAAATTTCACTAATTTGCGTTTCAGAAACGCAAATTGATTTAACAAGCCTGTTATGAAATGAAATGAAACGAAACGAAACGAAACGAAAAGAAATGATGGTTTATTTGATGAAAATATGGTTACATATAGGTGTTACATTTTTTACATTAGTGCGCATATTTTGTCGCAGTTGACGTCCAAATATTTTATTTATAATTAAGATGATTATAGTTTTATTATATAATATACCTATCGCTTTAAGATACATTTAATAACAGAATCAAATTGTCAATGATTAAGTATTAATTACAAACATCATTCATTATGTCAATATATAGAATGTCAAAATTTAATGTTGTTAATACAATTGTTAGATTACTATAAAAATGTCAAGAAAGAAAAAAATTAAAATGTGAAGAGATCCATAAAATGTCAATAGATATAAAAAAATATAATGTTAATAATGATAATTAAATTTCAGCTCATTAAAAATTCTTTCACGTCAAAATAAGATTTATTTATTAACATTTTTTTAAGTTCCCTAATAGAGTGTTTTTTAGATAATTGTTTCATATGTTTAGGCACCTTTTTATATATTTTTACACACATTGAATAAGCATTATTTATAAAAAGGGTTGTTTTTGGTTTTTATCTATGATCAGTCTATTTGAGTTTCTTAAATATTTTGTCGGGTACTTATCTATTAATTGTGTAAAATTGTCATTGTTGTGTATAACAAATTTTAAAATTTCTAACATGTATAAGCTAGGTAGTGTGATAATGTTAAATTGTTTAAAGAAAGGCTTACATGACTAATATGGTGTAATCTTAGCTATAGCAGGGATGCATTTCTTTTGGACAATGAATGCCTTATATGCCTAATGCCTTTCTAAATGCGTAGTATTTCCCCAAATTATCAATCCATAACGCAGGACTGATGAGACGTAGCCGTGATAGGCCATAATTGCCGTTTGTATACTAACTGTCCACGTTAGTCTACGTAAGACAAACACGAATCTGATCAGTGTTGAACAAACTTTTTCTATGTGTGCATGCCAATTACAGTATTTATCAATTTGAATGCCCAGAAGTTCTCATCAACTTCATCTATAATAATTTCATCACTATATGCTAGTTTTAGTCGTAACGGTATTTTATTATAAGTTCTAAATTGTATGTAACTAGTTTTATTATGCTAAATTTTTAGATTGTTAGATGTTAGCCATTCAATTAAATATCAAAGTGTTAAATTAATGTCATTAATATAAAATAAAAATAGCAGTGGACCTAATACAGAGCCTTGTGTTAACTAAACATACGCGTAAGTTCATCAACTATTTGATTAGCCTTTCAGAAACCGGGTGATAGTCACTTATATGAGAACAATGGATATTACAATTTAAACGAATGGTCATCACAATATTAATATGATACGAGGGCGGGTCATTAAGTCCGTGACTTTTGGAATAAAACACAGATTTTTTGATAAATAAATCATTTTATTTTTCAACGTAGTCCCCCTTGAGCTCTATACACTTTGTCCAACTCTTCTCCAATTTTTTTATCCCTTCCAAAAAATATGGTTTGTCGAGGTCCTCAAAATAGACCTTTGTTTGCGAGATGACTTCATCATTGGAGTCAAATCTTTTTCCACCGAGCCATTTTTTCAGGTTTGGGAACAAGAAGTAGTCACTCGGAGCCAAATCTTGAGAATAGGGTGGATGTGGGAGCAATTCATAGCCCAATTCATGGATTTTTGCCATGGCAACTGCACATGTGTGCACCCTTGCATTGTCTTGGTGAAAAAGAACTTTTTTCTTGGCCAAATGAGGTCGGTTTTTTTTCAAATCTTCATTGAAGCGGTCCAATAAGTTGGCATAATATTCCCCATTAATTGTTCTTCCCTTTTGAAGATAGTCAATGTGGATTATCCCACGCGCATCCCAAAAAACAGTCGCCATAACTTTATTGGCTGACAAACCCACCTTGGCCTTCTTTGGCTGCGATTCACCCTTAGAAACCCACTGTTTTGACTGTTGTTTGGTCTCTGGTGTGTTGTGATGGATTCATGTTTCGTCCACGGTTACAAAACGGCGCAAAAACTCCTCCATATTGTGATTAAACAACGCCAAACCTTCCTGTGAAGTTGTTACACGATTGCGTTTGTGGTCGACTGTGAGCAATGTGAGATGCCTATGGCTTCCACAATCTCTTGCACTTTCAATCTTCGGTCGGCCAACACCATATCGTGAATTTTTTCGATTGTTTCGGGTGTAGAGACCTCAACTGGGCGTCCAGGACGTTCGCCATCTTCAGTGCTTGTACGGCCACAACGAAATTCAGTAAACCACTTTTTTACCATTGAAATCGATGGTGCAGAGTCCCCATAGTATTTATCAAGCTTAGCCTTGGTCTCGGTAATGGTTTTTTTTCGCAAAAAATAATGCTTAATAAGCACACAAAATTCACTTTTTTCCATTGTTTCCTTAAGTTACTGGATAGTCTGATAAAGATAGCTGTAAAACACAAACTTACTGACGCAGCAAGTTCAAATTTTGATAGGAGTCAACTGACAGATGCCTGTTGCCAGGAGTAGTGTTGCTTTTTCAGTAAGGAGCTTATAAATTCAAAAAGTCACGGACTTATTGACCCGTCTTAGTAAGTGCATTATAGTGATCCTTTAACATAATATTTACTCTCCAAAATATAAATACACTACGTTGACGCTTTTATTTTATAAATAAGGTAGCAAGTTGTTAATTTTGTTTAATATAAGTACGTATTCTAATAATTTTCATTTGTAGGTATATGATAAAAGACCTTACATTTCTAATATCGGAAGGCAATTTCTTATATAATTGTGCTCCTTCAAAGCTTCGGGTTTTTTTGGCATGATCAGTACGAACCCTAGGTAATACAAGCAATCCTGGTCTGCGATTACTGCGACTAGTGATTTGATATCTCTTTCTAAAAGATAAGTTTATATTAGGTCCTTACATATGAAATTGGCGTTTTGTCGTACTGGTTACTTTGATCTCAAATATACAATTCAATTTGTACCGCTATTTACCCACGCATTTGTGTTTCGAGAACCGTAATTCTTTTGTTTTTTCCTCTTTTGGTTTTTTTCTTTGCGTCACTCTGTTTACAAAATGGAAAACTTGAAATATCGTATTATTTTCGAGTACCTCGTTCCACCGTGGCACCAGTGCTGCAGAAACGGTTTGAAGGATTAGTGATGTGTATGCGGGCGGTGTCGCAAAAGAAAACACAGTGCGTTTTTGGTTCCAACGTTTTCGCTCTGAAAATTTTGACCTACTAACAAGCCCCGTGGACGGCCGGAGACCAAAGTTGATAATGAAGAATTGAAGGCTATTGTGGAAGCGGATCCATCGCAAACCACGTTCGAGTTAGCTGCAGGCTGCAGTGTTAGTGCTAAAACTGTTTTAATCCACTTGAATCAAATTGGGAAGGTGAAAAAGCTTGAAAGGTAGCACCTCATGAATTGAGTACCGCAAACCGACAAACGCGCGTCGACTGCTGCGTTACATTACTCAACCGGCACAATAATGAAGGGATATTAAATCGAATCATTACCTGTGATGAAAAGTGGATCCTGTACGATAATCGGAAACGCTCATCGCAATGGCTGACCCTGGCGAACCAGCCAAAGCCTGCCCCAAGCGAAAATTGACTAAAAAAAAGTTACTTGTGAGCGTTTGGTGAACTAGTGCCGGTGTTAGTGGTGCTAGTTGACTACAGCTTTCTTAAATCTGGCCAGAGGATTACGGTAGATGTCTATTGCCAGTAACTGCAAATCATGATGGAAAATCTAGCTGCTAAACAACCGAGGTTGGTCATTCGCTCTAGGATACTGCTTCTTCGGGACAACGCTAGACCACATACTGCACAACAGACGGCTACCAAATTAGAGGAGCTTCAATTGGAATGTCTAAGACATCCACCGTACTCCTCGGACCTTGCTCCAACAGATTACCATTTTTTTTTCGAAATTTGGATAACTTCTTGCAAGGGAAAAAATTTAACTCCGATGGGGTAGTCCAAAGCGCCTTCAAAGATTTTATTGATTCCTTTCCGAATGGTTTTTTTAGTAAAGGAATCAATGAGCTACCTATGAGATGGCAAAAGTGTATAGATAGCAATGGTATATACTTTGATTAAACAAATATATTGTTTAAAAAAAATTGACTTTATGTTCCTTCCTTACAAAACCCCAATTTCATATGTAATGACCTAATATTTACGCTTTTGTCAGTAATTTTTCTAATCATTATGCATGTGTTATACACATATAGTTGATTAATATTAAGTATATTGGTTTCGCTATAAATCTTTTTTGCGGATGTCATGGATGGATAATGAAAAAGATTTTGGAAAATTTTACGTGGGAGAGCCACGCTTCGGCATGAATGGGCCGGCTCGAACAGGTAAATACCATGGTCTCTATATATCAAATATAAAAAAAAAAATCATGTAAAAAATTGTATATGGTTGTTTTTGTAATATTTTTTAGTATTTTAAAAAAAATATTTCGTAGAAATGCATTTGTTTATAACGAATTATTTGTTTAATAAACAAATGAAAAATTAATAAAAAAATTATTTTATTTTTATAATATGAAAGAACAATAAATAATGATTCTTTTTAATGGTTCCTTAATATTAATATTCAGTAACAAACAAAATTTTAATTAAAAAGTGCGTTTTTTGTTAATAAAAAAAAATTTAACAAACGATTTTTTTTTCTAAAAATCATTATTTTCATCAAGGATGATTTCCAAAAAAAAAGTTTTCAAAAATCTTATAAACAATGCATTTGTTTATAACAATTATTTAAATAATGTTAGTAAAAAATAAAAAAATATATTTATTTATATGGCTTTCATCAATAAGAAAACAAAATATTAACAATAATTGAAAAAAAAAATCCTAATGGCTTTATTTACATAAATAATTTTGTAATGCTTTTGATTGTTAGTAAAAAAGTGAAAAATCAAAATTTTTGAATTTTTTCAAAAAATTTAAAAATATAACAAAATGGTCTGAATAGACATTGGCGATTTATACGAAAATCAATAAATTGTTAAACACAGGCTTTAAAATCTAGGCGCGCAGGAATATTAACAATCAAAATATATAAAAAAAAAAATACCTAAATGTTTTTAAGAAGAGCTTAACCTTTATTAGAAGTATATTTGTCTGTAGATATAAAATTTATGCTACAAATTCTACTATTTTTTGAAGGCGTCCATCCGGCTTCACCTCTTTGTTCGCGGACTATTGCGATCCAGTCTTGTATTCGTACCTACTTCATTACTTGGAAACCTTAAAGAAAAATTTAAGATTCATAAATTTCAATCAAATAAAAGTAGCAGTTGTCCACAAAACACATTCAATAACTACAATAACTGTCCAGAAATAGGTAAATGTAAAAAGGTAGATAATTGTTAATTTTTGTTGAAAATATAAGTGGTATATTTAATGTGAATAATACAATAACAAATTCGTGTTTAGTGTTTACATATTGTAGAAAACCCGAGCATAGTAACAATATCTACATACGACTTTTTATAACTATTTGTTGACTTTGTTTTTTCAAAGACACATTGAGACCAACGAAGTCTTCATATGACACGTTAATATATATATAGATCATATTATGTAGACTTCATTTGTCTCAATCCCTGTCTTAAGTGAAAATATAAAACATGAATTAGCGGCCAAATGCGTAAATGTTTACACATAACGATGATATAATTTCAGTGAGTCGGATTCTTCATATAAGTAGTTAAATCTGAGACTCATACGTCAAATAAATCACTTCTAAGGCGATAATTGCATCGAAATTCCTCAGAATCCATATCCATTACTAATGTGTTGAAGTTGGTGAATTCTCGTAAACTTTTTGTTTCCCGAACGCGCATTCTATTAACTCTTTCAATAACATTAAATAATGCTGCGAAATTTAGCTCAAATACACTAAAACAAGCAAACTCGATACTGTAAATGAAACCTCTTTAGCTATCGTCTAATTTGATGTTTGTTTCGATCCTGCCATTCGATTCTCAGTCGATTGATTTCGTCGGGAGTACCAAAAGCTCGATCTAACGAACTTCTCGATCCAGGTTAGTTACAAATTGAGCTACCACACGATCGTGCGCTAGTGTAGGTGTCGGGAGTATCAAAAACTATTGAGATCGAACTGATTCGATTCTCGATTGTGTCGGGAGTAAGGGTCAGGTCTGATCATTTTCCACTATGTATACAATTTAACATAAATATTTTAAAACCAAAAATCATTAATGTTAATATGCATGATAATAAACTTGTATGGGGTGAACGTGACGCGGCTCGAATAGAAGTGTTCCATTATGTGTAACTCTACACTTCGTGAAATAGAGTTTCCTGTTGAATTTAGTAAATGTTGCAAAACCGATACAACCGAAAAAAGATAAGATGTATGATGACATTGTGCAAACACTCTCTGAGATGGCGGTGTGGGTATATAGCCGGTTGGAATAAGCATGTTCGTAGCGCTCACACTGAGGCTCGACAATGTTTCCAAAATTGGCTACTGCACGACAAGCCTCACGCCGGTGATGTTTACACGATGATGTGCGAGTCGAGATGCGCCTTTAAATCCAAACTAAAATGGTGTCAAAATAACCAGCAACAAATTAAAATGGGCATGATTGCTGAACACCATTCAAACAAAAAATTTGGCCAATTTTGGAAGGCAACTAATTAAATCCCAAGTTGAGTCTTCCCGTGAGTGTAGAAGGGGTGTGTGATCACACTACGGATATTGCTAATGTCTTTCAGACATCATTTCAGTGTGACATCTCCACTAGCATCGTCGCAACAGAGGTCCGATGCTGAGATTCTCATCTTAGAATGCAAAGTAAAATAGAATCCCTGCTCTAGTTTATAAGAAAGGAGACTTGGTAAAAATAACCGGAACTAATTTTTTATAATAAAGGCAACAGCACTAAACTTATGTCCAAATTCATAGGTCCATTTAGGATAGAAAAATTGAGGTTTTCTGCATACAAAATGTCAACGACAACCTCTGCAAGAGAGATGGAGGTACCCGGCCGATCGCTTTTGGCTCGACATACTGGCGCCTCACAGTCCAAATAGCCTGCAGGTCCATTAATTCACTAGCTTCTTACTTTCAACTGAAGCAGCTTGGTTTTGCCTGCAAAGGTTTGTGAGGCAACCGTTTGTGGCGGAACAATAAGCGCCACAATCCTGAATTGCGCTATCGAAGTTTTCTAAGATCGACGGTATATATCCAACACCTGAAATTACTACAAGTGGGCTTCGGCCTGACCGAGCATACTACCACGCTCGGTCGGATATCTTCCTTTGGGGCTTGCCACCATATTCCCACATGCTCACTCTTTTCGCACATTTATTAAAAACCAAAATGACAGTGTATTTTTAAAGGTCGCCATGTTGGCCCAAATAAAAGCCAAAGCACCTGCCATTTTGCCGTTTATGCTTCAATGCTATAAGGAGCCCATCAAAGTTATTTATAAAAATCATCTCAGAAGAAGTTGGATACCAACAGAGCGACCCTTTAAGTCCAGCAATTTTCAGTCTTTGCCATACTATATACGGCCATACTGCCGGGTGTATACCCGGCCATCAAAATTCTAAATTCAAAATTCAACGTTTGGTATTTGGATGATGGGTCCCTTGGAAGCAATGCATCTACTGTACTCTCTGACTTTCCTACACTAATCCATTCCAAAACATCGGCCTAGAGTTGAACTTTGGGAAATGTGAACTTTTGTCCTTGATAATTGTCAGGACAGAGAAGCCATTATACCCAGGTTCAAAGAAGCTTCTTCTCTTAGGTTCCTCTATTCTAGATAATTCCCTTCCGGATTTTATAAATGATAAATTGCAAACTTTTAGTGAAACTTTAAACCACCTTCTCCAAATTAACTGTCACATGGCTTTTAACTTAATTCGATATTGTTTATTTGTTTCAAAATTTACGTATCTCTTGCGGTGTTGCTAACTTTGGAAGTTACCGCAACTCCTCAAACGTTTAAACGACACCATAAAACATACGCTTTCTTCCATTCTTAATATAAATTTTGACTACCGCTCATGGACTCAAGCAACGCTTCCGGTAAGGTTCGGTGGCCTGGGCATTAGACAAACGTCTAACATAGCCTTACCGGCTTTCTTGTCCTCAGTCCACGCAAACCACGCAGTGATTTTGAAAATATTAGAGCGCTCATCCTGCCTCTTAATTTTTCCTTTTGTGGATGAGGCCAAGGACGCCTGGGACATTGCTAGTGCCGGCAACAATGCGCCCGAGAACACATTTTCCCAAAAGCTTTAGGACGAGCCCATCTGCAGACTGGTACGGAATAGACTTTTTAACACGTCTTCCAGTCCTGCAGAGCGGGCTCGTCTTTTGGCTGTAGAGAAGTGGGAGTCGGGCATTTGGCTGCAGGCACTACCATCAGCCGATACTGGAATTTCAGCTAGCTACTGCCCTGCGTCTTGGTTTTACTACGTCTTGCCATGTCGTCCATCAGTGTGTTTGCGGCGCGAACGTAGACAGAAGCGCTGGACGCATTTCCCGGCATCACAGCCTGAATGACCTCATTCGTCGAGCTCTTGTCACCGTCTGTGTGCCAGCCCTCCGGTCTGGCGCGCGACATTAGCGAGAGACCTGATGGAATGTCCCTGGTTCCTTGGAGTGTGGGACGGGCTCATGTGTGGGTCCCACACTATCTACTTGTGTCGATACTCTTGCTCCGTCCCATGCCCAAGACACCTTGAACTGTGCGGTCGCGGCTGCAAACTAAGCAGAGAACCTCAACCGGCGCAAGTCTGAGAACCTTAGCGAAGACCTAATATTTGAACCGTTTGGGGTGGAAACCCTAGGCGCATGGGATCCAGGCGCACATAAGCTTTTTAAAGAAATATCAAAAAAGCTTACTGAAGCCACCTGAGATCTCAGAGCCGGGAACTACCTGGCACAACGGATAGCCATTGCTATCCAACGAGGCAATGCTATCTGTTTGCTAGGTGCAGATTGGGACGACCTGGGGAAGTTTTTCTATTTATAGATATTTTTAGAGATAGTCATATTTGTAGATAAGTCTACTTTTTTTTAGTATTAATTTTTAATTTACTTTAGTCGAGAGTGTAGTCAAAGTTCAAATAAATAATATATTGTCAGAACTGTTTGTTTATTTAATTATGTTAATTCAATACAGATTCATTTATTATTTCGTTTCTGTTATTAAATGTGATACTAAAAAAAAAAAAAAAGTGCAATTTACGTGCGTCAAGAGATCGCACGTAGTAGGACGGCCGAATGTAATGATTTTGAAATATTTAAAATTATTTTATGCAATTATTTTAAATAACATTTACAGTAAGTGATGAGTTTTACTATTTATTATTTATTTTAATGAATTATACTTAGAAAATCAAATCTATGTCAGATTATTATATATAATTCGTTAAAATAAATATAAGGTCCTTACATATGAAATTGACGTTTTGTCGTACTGGCCAATTTGATCTCAAATATATATTCTTTGGTTAGGAATTCCAATTTCAAATATATACCGCTATTTACTCATGCATTTGCATTTCGAAAACCGTGATTTATTTGTTTTTTCCTCTTTTAGTTTTTTCTTCGCGTCTCTCTGTTTACAAAATGGAAAACGGCTTGAAGGATTAGTGATGTGTATGGCGATGGTGTCGCAAAAAAAAACTCGGTGCGTTTTTGGTTCCAACGTTTTCGTTCTGGAAATTTCGACCTGCAGAACAAGCCCCGTGGACGGCCGGAGATTAAAGTTGATAATGAATATTTGAAGGCTATTGTGGAAGCGGATCCAACGCAAACCACGTCCGAGTTAGCTGTAGGCTGCGGTGTTAGTGCTAAAACTGTTTTAATCCACTTGAAGCAAATTGGGAAGGTAAAAAAGCTTGAAAGGTGGGTACCTCATAAATTGAGTGCAGCAAACCGACAAACGCGCGTCGACTGCTGCGTTACATTATTCAACCGGCACAATAATGAAGGGAATTTAAATCAAATTATTACCTGTGATGAAAAGTGGATTCTGTACGATAATCGGAAACGCTCATCGCAATGGCTGAACCCTGGCGAACCAGCCGAAGCCTGCCCCAAGCAAAAATTGACCCAAAAATAGGTACTTGTGAGCGTTTGGTGGACTAATGCCGGTGTCGTTCACTACAGCATTATTAAATCTGGCCAGACTATTACGGCAGATGTCTATTGCCAGCAACTGCAAATTATGATGGAAAAGCTAGCTGCTAAACAACCGAGGTTGGTCATTCGCTCTAGGCTACTGCTGCTTCAGGACAACGCTAGACCACACTCTGCACAACAGACGGCTACCAAATTAGAGGAGCTACAATTGGTGGTCAAGACATCCACCGTACTCCCCGGCCCTTGCTCCAACAGATTACGATTTTTTTTTCGTAATTTGGATAACTTTTCAAGGTAGCAATGGCAAATGCAATGGTATATACTTTGATTAAATAAATATATTATCACAGTAATAACACACAGGACTTCTTGCACTATTTCCACTTTAATAAGTATTTTACATTAATTTTAATACATTACACGACCGGTTTGTTATGTGTCCTGTGTGTTTTTACTGTGAAACATGAATTTCCACCAAGAACCTACAGTACAATCAATAACATATCTAAATATATTATGTTTAAAAAAATCGACTTTATGTTCCTCCTTTACAAAACGCCAATTTCATATGTAATCACCTAATATTAATTATTAAAAATAACATTCACATTTTTACTTTATTGTTAAATGTCTTAATTCTAAATAAATCGACTAAGTAGAATGCCAATTTATAAGATATTTCCGGCCTGTCATAGGCTGAAATCGCGTTTTCTAAATTATTAAACTATCGTGTTTCCGGTCTGTGATCTACAAATGATTGATTTTAATTTTTGAAGGGGCATTCTTATTAGAACAGCAGTAAGGACCAGATGTATGTTTAGAAGAATTGTATCATAATATAAAAGTGTTTAAATAAAAGTGTAGTTAGTGAATTTAAGAAGTGCAAACAAAAATTAATGTACAACTGGCGGAGAGTTTGATTTTATCACATAAGTTGATTATCTTATAGTAAAGCGACATTAGAAGTATTAACTGTCACTGCATTATACTTCTAAAAGATTTTTTGTTTTATAATAACTACTTAAGTATCTGTAAAGTTTGCAACTTTTATTTAAGAATATTGTCTCCGTTTCAAAGTCGGGTCGAAAGGACCTCATGGCCCAAATTGCCGTACCAGGCACGGTGTGGTACTAGATAGCCTCTGCTATAAATATTCTGCTGATACTAAATCTATATTGAACCTCTAAGCTATGACCCACCTCGATACAACATGTCCGCAATATTATTACGTCAACTTACATCGTTCGCGCAAATTTACCATGAACACGCAAATTTTATTACGACCTTCGTGTAGTTGAAGCGATGAGCTCTGCATAATACTAAAACCTTAATTATCTTGCCTGTAATTATGGGATAAATTAATATAATAAACAGGTCATAGCAACGTGGGCAAGACTAAACTACACTATGTTATATTCTAGTTTTGGCTAAGACGTTTGTACGACAATGCAATAGTCATACTAACGTCGCAGTCTAATAAACGGTTTCAACGGACCAAATTGGGTGATTGTAAAACCTATATAATATGACTACCTACAAATGAAGCAGTTGTATACACGTTTTCATAATCACGTTTGTAAAACGAACCCCATCTTGTTATACAGCAGTCAATTTGAGACACTTGAGTGACTTGGTAGTTCATTTGCGACTTAAATATAGCTTTTATATTACATGTTGTCGATTAAAAGTCATGTCCTGACTTTAACCAACCTTACTGTCGCATTTGAGTCAAATTTTTACTTTTAAACGACATATTTGTAGTGTATTGACACTTATAAGAATAAATATATTCACGCACACTTGTGGGGCGTGGTATCGGTGTAGTGGTGGTGGTAAACCAGGAGTGGGGAGATCAAGCGCCCACTGGCCACTTCCATTCTAATACCGACCACTAACCGAGTGGGTCTGTGATACAGCAGTCTAGAAGTGTTTCTGTTTCCCATCCCAATCCTACAAAGTGGCGACCCTGCCAGTGACTGGAACAAAAAATAAAAAACGTACGTAAAAACAAGTAATTATACAAATAAATTAGAGGTACATCGATAAACGAGCCAGGTAACGAAATATTTTAATGAAATAGGGTAATAATTAATACGTAATTTCAAACTATAAATTCAGATTTCAACACTTTATCTATTTATGAGAAAAATGTACAGGGCACGGATAAGATAAATGAGGTTGGATTGGCAATGTGCGTGGGGCAGACGCGCCACAAGTATGATTGGACAATCATACTTCAACCGAAGCACGCGTTCATACTTTTTAGTCGCTTGTTGATTGCCTCGCAGTACGGAGCAGCGCCAAAATTCTTTGAAAATGCCGTGTTGTGCGATTGTTATGTGCAAATTAAAGAGTCAGACATAAAATATGAAACAAGGAGGAATTTCTTTTCATCGGTAAGCATAAAAACCTTAGTTTTTTAGTATTTTTCCCAAAAAACCAGTTCGAATTATGAAATTCTAAGTAGAAACGACAATTAAGCCAAGAATCACAGAAAATATACATTGCTGGTGAGGTACGGAAATATTTCACGAGAAGACACATCTGACGCGCAATGGGTTGCGAAGTAAGCCAAATTACCGCGCCTTTCGACTCGTTCGCGTCACGTCCGCTTCGGTCGCCTGGATAGTGCAGTCAGTGATCGATGATTTATCGACAAATTATTTTTCGTCAGAATGAGTTACTACTGTTCTCGGTAGTAAAATTTTGCTAGTCTTTTTTTGCTACATAATATTTATCGACCATCGACTTCTTTTTTTGCTTTGATTTTCTAATTATTTTTGATTACAAATAAAGGTAATACATGTTGATATTTTTTTTCATTTTCTATCCCAATACCAATTAAATTCGCCTTTGACACAATGTTTTAGTTAGTATAAAATAACTAGTGCTCCCGTTATTAAAATTTTTCATTAAATTACCAATAGCTACAGGACGGTTTACGATTTACGATGAGCCCTCGGCAAAAATAGTGGGGATGCACATATTGTACACGCGCAACTCGCCATACTTGCCCCGCTACTCCCCCCGCCGCATTCAAAAGTTAGGGCTCATAAATCGTAAATCTAACTGAAACTAAGATGATTTCAATATTCAAGTTTGACCATTTTCATTATCGAAAATTCCTATCGACCATAGCAAGCCCTAGCGTGCATGTGAATTTTGAGCATGTTGTTGTGTCGTAACGTTACCGACTCAACGTAGTGTGAGTACCAAATCGCAGCCCTCTGTTCTAGGTGTGATTTGTTAATTAGTGTGCGTAATTCGTGTATGTATTATTATTTCTTATGTACTGGAGTGCATTGGTGGGAGACAGGCGGCGACGCTGGTTTTCATGTAAAAGTATCACGGTTGCCAATCCAACCCTCATTTGTCTTATCCCTGGTACAGGGAATAGAATTGTAAAAGAAAAATGTTGTTTAAATATTTTGTCTAATTTTAAACTAGCCAATAATTACTACTAGAATGAACGGGGTTTTACTGTGTGTCATTTGTTAAGATTCCAATATTTCCGATTTAATATTGTAATGACTGTAAAATATTAAGAAATTATATTACCTAATAGCTTTTGTTCTGAGTCATCAAGATTGGAAAATAAGGCTCGTTTAGAAATAAAACCGGTTGCGTTGATTGGTACCTAAATTAGTTTCTTGCTTGCCACGTTAATAAATTACGATACTTTTGATTTACAAGGTAAGTATAGTCAAAAACAAAAAAAAATTATACACAAAGAGCGTAATCAATAGGCGATCCTCGTTCCAAAACATATATAACAATGGACCATAGTCCTTAAATTTTGAGGAGTTTATCCTAGAAAATAATAAAGTGCATGTCAATTCATTTTAAACGCGCGCGCGTTGCGCAGCGGTCACGTGACCTTCAAAGCTGGCAAGGTGTACTTCAGTGCGATTATGTCCATGCGAGTGTTAGAAAACGATAATCATGTTATTTTTCTGTAAATTAAAGAAAATTTTAGCAATGCATACTTACGTAATGTTTTGGTATATCGTTTGGTAAAATATTATTCGGTGATAATACACTCTGTATATATTTTGGAGTAGGTAACTAACACAAAGGCTAAGCAATCGTTAGTTACATTACTTATGTAAAATATTGTTGTTCCAATGTTTGTAGTTACAAGTGTGAGGCAAAGGCGTTTGATTGATTTAACTAAGTATTGGATTGAAATAAAATCTGATAAAAGTACTTATTATGACACACAAGAGTTGCCTTTATAAGGTTTATTATCATTGTTATGTTTGATAAAAAACTTTCGCACTTCTTGCAGTTTTAATTATATTTCTTACTATCACAAGAATGGCCAAGTCGTAGTATGTATCGTTACGTGGTTAAAAGCAAGTAGTTGCATCTTATCAAAAGAAATTAACTTCAGATCTAGTCGAAGTTAAAGCTAAAGCGGTAGTTTGAGTAACCAAGCAGCGCGTAGTTGATAGTAGTTTAAGTTGATTGAAACAATATTGATTCAGTCACAATATGTTGAAATAGGAAACTGGAGTTTTCAAAAGAGTCAAACCAATGATAAGCGCGTTTTGATTAGTCCAAAGTACAAAAATCCGTTTGTGATATCAAGAAGATTCATTGAATTCATTCGAAGTAAATTGAAAGTCTGATTTTAAAGCTGATTTCATCAATGGCGTTGGACGCGGTTAGTATGCAAAAAACTCGCTTTACGCATTTAAGCGAGTTTAAAAATCTAAATTGTATTTCATCAAAACATATTAAACGTTTCTAATAATTAAGTTTAGTGTAGGTGCTAAACTTCGAATTTCATAGGTTTAACTACGTTGAATGCGTTCGAGGGCTGTCACGTGCGAAGTGTCATGAGATGACGGTTTTGATTTTGTATTTACAAATTAATTATTAATTTGTTTAAAATCACATTAGGTAGCCTCACATAAATCGAAAATTTAAAAAAAATTGTAACGATATTTTACATAATATACAGAGTGTAGCGTAATTAATGGATAATCCTTCACCTGCAGCTGGAGAATATCATAACGGATCAGAAAAATACAATTCATGTTTAGTAAGAGTATCATGGTTTTTTAGCTATCGGCCATTTTTTAAAAATTATAAAAATGACACTTGCTCACTAATTTTGTTGTCACAGTCGCAAAAACATGAATTATCGCTATCAGATTTTTATTTATTATATTTGAACAGTTGTATTATCAAATGTATCATGTCACTTTTGTGCTGTTGCCTAATTTTTTTTACAAATGCAACCGAAAATATTTTTTTGTTTCAAATCATTTTTTTCTTGTTTGATCGCTCATATCGTAAGAAAAATGTATGGGGACTTGACTGACCAACTTACAAATAATTAGCCTATACAATTTAGATTGTAAAAAGGTATAACAGATGGAATTTAACCCTTAGATTTCAAAGTGTAATATTACCTAATGACTTTGATGAAGGCCTATTTTCCTAAAAACATACGTCTCAGAAAATATTTTAATTATTTCTTTTTTTTCTATTTATAATATCTTTTTCACTATCACATTATACATTTTATAATAAGGATAAAGCAAAGCTATTCAACTCGTAGAAAAATTCCCACCGAAAAAAATATGATTTGAAAGAAAAAAAATATTTTCGGTTGCATTTGTAAAAAAAAATTAGGCAACAACACAAAAGTGACATGATACATTTGATAATACAACTATTCAAGTATAATAAATAAAAATCTGATAGCGATAATTCATGTTTTTGCGACTGTGACAACAAAATTAGTGAGCAAGGGTGTCATTTTTATAATTTTTAAAAAATGGCCGATAACTAAAAAACCATGATACTTTTACTAAACATGAATTGTATTTTTCTGATCCGTTATGATATTCTCCAGCTGCAGGTGTAGGATTATCGATTAATTACGCAACATTCTGTATATTATGACTATCTTAAGTTAACTAACCTCGGTGTAGCCGCGTTTGCTCAACTACACAATATTATATGAGGTTTGCAAAAAATTGGACTTTACTTGGCAACTATAAAATGGTGCTTTTTGTGTAGATAAAATAAAACGTCTAGCCTCGGCGAAATCAAATTAGCGTATATTTTCAAAAATTTACAATTAATGTCAAGGACAAAAGAAATTTGTAAACAATAACCCAATCAGCGACCTTGACGTCACGTGCGCGAATTAACACGTCATATAGCGATCAGCTGATTGGCGTATGCGATGACGTATCCGTAGGTAGATACGGTCTATGCGTTTATAGTCTCTGGGTTCCGTTTAGAAATTGGATGACACTGAACATCACATTTTCGTTGTCACGACTAGCTTAAATATGGTGAAACCAGTGTGATGTAAATCGAGATTGATACTGTCGAATTAACGCGCATAGTGAGAACTAAGCTTTATGAAACGAAGTTTATTGTGAATGATGAAATCGCCCCTAATTTAAATACGAGAATTGGAGTTCTGACGGAAATTCAAATTATCATAATAACCAAAGAGATAGTTTTATTAAAGTCCAAACGGTACCTACTATTATCAAACAGATAGTTTTATTAAAATCCGATTGGTACCTAGTATGTTATGTGGACTTTTTAGGTAAAAGTCCCAATGGTACCTACTGATATCAAAGAAGTAGTAAGATTGTGATTACTTAATCTTATTATTTAAGTACCATTCGGACGTTAACCAAACATCCGAACGGTACTTAAAGAATAAGATTAAGTTATCACAATCTTACAAACAATTACCACAACTTTAATAAATTAAAATAATTTTGACATTAAAGCATTGATAGCGCACAGCTGCGAGCGCAGTGTTGTCTTTCAAGCACAAATGTGCAATACCTGTTAGTGCAGTTGTTGTTTACAAGCCAGAGCGTGCAGAGTTGCTTTTAATTAAGTTTATGTGTTGAAAAGCAAGCTAAAAGTTTAGATGATTTAAAATTGTCATAAAATTTCCTAAATATGAAATGAATTTCAACATACAACTAATAATATCTGAAATCGAAATAGTTGAAGTCCTAATTACAGTTTTCTAATACAATAAATTTAGACCATACGGTTCTAAATTTGAATGCCAAATAAAAGTAAGTTCCTAATGGCACATTGGTAATGTAGTAGTAATTGGGATGTCATTAACCTGGACATCACCACCGTAGATTTAGAGTGCAATCAGTCTCCCAAAGCCAAATTTTTGTGGGTATAACAAAAAACGGTAATTGAATCCAATAGGCCCATACATTTTGGTCGCAGCCATATGGAATAATGGGTAGTTGACGCCAATCATCTGATGAATATCTCATCTCAATAATAAAGTAATTTAGAATAGATATCACTTTCTGGTCCTTGAAATAAGTAGTAATATCTTGGACTGAATATTCCAAAAATAACGTAATTGCTAGCAGTGGGCAGGAAAAATAAAATTATATACGTTCACTCGTAATTCCTATGAATGGCAGCTAAATTTAAAAAAAAAGAATACAAACAGATAAACAAAACATGTACTTCAAAACAGAATATCGCAAGGTTTAACAGACGCAAATTATGAATCTGTTCTGACTGATTATTATATGTATAGTAATAGCGTTGGCATGTACCATTTAACGTTAAAGTTACTATAAAATCGCCTGGTGACAGTACTAAAAAGTCGTACATAACGCCTTGCTTTTTCGATAACCCGATGTGGAGACTACTTATGGATGTAACATAGCTTTATCAAACGCAACACCAAAGACTTCAGGAAGGCAGATAGCATTATAACCATATTCAACGCCTTAACTCGCAGCATCCTGGAATATGCATCTGCAGTCTGGAACCCACACTACAAAACACATATCCAAAGAATCGAGAGGGTATAACGTTCTTCAACCGTTACATCTCCTTAAATGATAAGTCATGCGTCGTCGTCATGCCCCTATAGGGTAGGCTACGAAAGACGCCTAAATCACTTCAATATCGAGTGGCGTAGGCTAGTTACTGAGCTGTGTACTCTACATAAAATAGTCAATAATAAATTTGACTCAACGAATCTGTTGAACTTGATTAATTTACACGTACCTAGATGCCTTCCCAGGTTCCCACTTAAATCTTTCTCAAGCAGTCCTGCTAAAACAAATCTAGGCAAATACTCCCCAATAAACCGAATAACGGACTCCTACAACAAATTTGTCCCCCCCAATGATATTGACATTTTTCACGACTCCTTAGAAAACTTTAAGAAAAAATTGTATAACATAGTTAAGCAAATCAACAATTGACTTATGCTTTTGATTGTACTCACTATGTTTGTGTTTAATTGTGTCGCCTATTTTAAATTTGACTATGATATTTGTATTGTATTGGATTTTTATTAATTTTTATATGAATGATATGCATATAAAAATGTTGATACCTATGTATGCACCTAATCTTAATTTTAATATTTATGTAATTTAATGTTGTAATTCACTTCTCATTGACATTTCTCATTTAATTACTTTATATCAATGACTTACTAAAAACTATTATGTTATTTTTTTTTTATTACATAACTTATAGTCATCATCATCATCATCATCTCATATACAATACCTAATGGAAGCTTGGCGCGTATTCAATTATACATTCGATCGTATATTTTAAACGTTCTTAAAATGTAGTAACAAATATCACTAAAAATATATATATATTTTTTTTAATTAAACCGAATTCCAAAGTGAATTGCACAAAAAAGTAAGAAATAAAACTTATTTTGTAAATATTAGGTCCTTACATACGAAATTGGCGTTTTGATCTCAAATATATCTTCTTTGGTTAGGAATTTCTATTTAAAATTCTTACCTCTACCTATTACTCATGCATTTGTGTTTCGAAAGCTGTAATTTATTTGTTTTTTCCTCTTTTGGTTTTTTCTTTGCGTCACTCTGTTTACAAAATAGAAAACTTGAAATATCGTATTATTTTCGGGTTCCACCATGGCACCAGTGCAGCAGAAACGGCTTGAAGGATTAAAGATATGTATGGTGGCGGTGTCGCAAAAGAAATAACTGCGTTTTTGGTTCCAACGTTTTCATTCTGGAAATTTCGACCTGCAGACCGAGCCCCGTGGACGGCTGGAGACCAAAGTTGATAATGAATAATTGAAGGCTATTGTATAAGCGGATTCATCGCAAACCACGTCTGAGTTAGCTGCAGGCTACGGTGTTAGTGATAATACTGTTTTAATCCACTTGAAGCAAATTGGGAAGGCGGAAAAGCTTGAAAGGTGGGTACCTCATGAATGGAGTGCAACATACCGACAAACGCGCGTCGACTGCTGCGTTACATTACTCAACCGGTAAAATAATGAAGGGATTTTAAATCGAATCATTGCCTGTGATGAAAAGTGGATTCTGTACGATAATCGGAAACGCTCATCGCAATGGCTGAATCCTGGTGAACCAGCCGAAGCCTGCCCCAAGCGAAAATTGACTAAAAAAAAGTTACTTGTGAGCGTTTGGTGAACTAGTGCCGGTGTTAGTGGCGCTAGTTCACTACAGCTTTCTTAAATCTGGCCAGACGATTACTGCAGATGTCTATTGCCAGCAACAGCAAATCATGATGGAAAAACTAGCTGCTAAAGAACCGAGGTTGGTCATTCGCTCTAGGCCACTGCTGCTTTAGGACAACGTTAGACCACACTCTGCACAACAGACGGCTACCAAATTACAGGAGCTTCAATTGGAATTTCTAAGACATCCACCGTACTCCTGGACCTTGCTCCAACAGATTACCATTTTTTTCGAAATTTGCATAACTTCTTGCAAGGGAAAAAATTCAACCCCGATGGGTCAAAGCGCCTTCAAAGATTTTATTGATTCCTTTACTAAAAAACCATTCGGATTCCTGTCCGAATGGTTTTTTTAGTAAAGGAATTAATGAACTACCTATGAGATGGCAAAAGAACATAGATAGCATTGGTATATACTTTGATTAAATAAATATATTATGTTTAAAAAAATCTACTTTATGTTCCTCCTTTTTCATTCCAAAACGCCAATTTCGTATGTAATGACCTAATAATTCCCCTTTTAAATTTGGCTGAAATGTTAACTGTTTCTCTACTCAAATATTCATAATTTGAAGTCGGGCTAATTTTTTGTTTAAAATAATAATATCGAATGAGGCTTAGTTAGGTTTCCAAAAATATTTAATAACAAAATATATCAAATCTTATCAAGTCTACAAATAGTAGGTAATACCTAGCATAAAATGAATGAAGTGAACCATTAATTGATTTTTGTTATCTTTTGATACCATCCTAAGTAGGTTATCTAGCATTTCTAAAGAGGTTTTACTAGATTAATTTAGTTTTAAATTTAAGACAAACAGTGGAACTTCAAAATTACCAAATGAATTTTGTTAAGCATAATGATAATATTTTTAATTTCTAACTCTTAAGAAGGCATGACAGTGGCTGAAATAGTTGAGTTGATTACTAATTAATAAATACAATAGAGAATTATCGTATTCATAAGTGAAAGCTAGACCTTAGTTAGAGCTACTGGAGAAAGCACCTAGACATAACAATTTTGAATTTTCAACTTAAAAGAATCAGGTAGGCGAAAATATGCGCATGCTTTTCACCTCATCAAGATAAGTAGAAGCGTCGCGCGGCCACGGGGAGTGGGGAAGGAGGTAAGACTCCTGAAGTTCTTGGAACCCCTCGCGCCCGGCCCATAGCCGCACGGCTCCCTACGTTATGTCATTGCCTCGTTCCAATTTCAAAAGTGACATAATTGAAAAAAAGGAAATTTAAATTAAAAAAGCGACCTCTCTACCGATTGACACAGAAATTAGAGGCGAGACACTAACCGTATTATGCATAGTATTTAGGTCACCGGATCAGTTTCAAACCGGTAGCGGCGAACGCTTACCTTTTCAGAGGACGACGGAGGCAGCTCTTACAGTAAATCACACATAACTCAACTGAAACAATTCTCACAGCGGAACACTCGGGGGTAGGTTATAAATTATGAAATGTGTATGCGCGTCGCGGGTTATATATAGATCGATTTATTTTCGAGTCGGACGAGCCGGGAGCGGCGGTACGCGACGGCTTATATGTTTCGAGGAATTTAATAAAAAAATCAATCGGAGACGCGGCGTACGGCCATCTTGTGTCCGGGACGGGCGGGCGGAGCGCGCGTGCGCGGGCTGACAGACTACACCCGCGGCCGCCGCAGACTGCACCACAATAGACACGGGACAGGGCGGCAGCCGTAGTGGGCGACGGCAGAGACAATAGGCTAGTCACGTACCGGCTTAATAGCGACCCAAACTCCGTAGAGGACTTCGGTGGCAGAGACATTGCCGCACGTACCGGCTCAATTGCTGACAAAAGTCGCGGCGCAAACAGCCCTCCATACTACACTACTGTCAATAATCTTCACTCGTAGTAAACGTATCATGATTAAACCATCGCCACTTGAACCACACTGGTTCGTAGTCTCACCGATTTAGTGCTGAATCTAACTACCGTCATCATATGCAATGTCGGTTTTAGTGCAGTCGTCACTGACGAGGGCTCAGCTTTGAAAAGATGGCGCTTTAGTGCAAAAAATATATGGACTTAATGTCAAAATCTGTACTATGTAGCTCCATAAGCAAACCATTAATAAATGATTGGTCTCGACGATTGACAAGATAAACCGCGCTATCTAATAACAACAGCTCTGTGAATGTGGCAACTCATTATTGTAGTGTGGATTTATAATAAATTGTGTGTAGACAATTTCTAGTGTGCGTGAATTCAGAACGTACATCTGACACGAAGATTTTAATGTGACGGGCTTGGGCATGCCGACTTCGGCATACCATTTGTTGCCGCATTTTCAAGTATGCCAGCGGTATCTAGTCGAGCGCCGAGACCAATTATAATATAGCTATGAAGTAAGCATTTAATGTCTCTGAGTGCGGCGTATTACTCCTCTTCTGTTAGTACCTAGGTAATTGCTGTTCGAGACATCAGTCTTGCCAGCGAAGCTATACGGCACGGCAGGTTTTCTAGCCCCTTTCTAAATGTATCCGAGTGCGGCCGTTAGTCGCTCATACATTAAACATACCTACTTCCTATAAATTTTTTAATAGAATAATTCCAAAAGGAATGCAATTTCCTACTCACCGTCTAAGAAAGCTCAAAGAACCGTAGGTATGTAGCGAGGTACTGACCACGACTCAGGGTAAAATAGTGGAATATTCTTTACCTATAACCATCAAATCACTTGAGAATCATATTATTTTCGAGCAATTTACAAGGCAAACAAAATTAAAGTAGACAGAGCAAATTTCAAGTGCCTACTACATGGGAAATTTGCTTTGTTTGTGAACATACAATTACTTAATTTATTTTGTTTCTTAATATTCTTACTTACCTACTTAGTTAAACTTAGCAAGGTACATGGGTAGGTACCATTTACACATTTACAATCAATAAGTTGGACGAGCGCTAGAATGTATACCGTTTTAAGGACATGTAAACGAATAAAGATACCATTATAATTAAATATAAATAACAATTAATAATAGTCCGGGAAATACCGGCTGAATATCATAACAATAATAGTTTTCCCCTAACACATACTAACAGTTCCGAACTTCAACTGATCCGATAGCGGTGGAGCTAAAGGAGACAGCTTGAAAAAGTCATTGTAAAAACATCTGCTCCTTTAATTCTTATACCGTGCAAAAATGTATTTAATTATTATACCTATCAATCACATTTTTTTTAAAAATCGTCTGCTGTGTTGAGGATTTTTTTTGTCAGTCACGTGCATGAACTCCATTGAAAATTTTACTCCATTGAAATAAATTTATTTTATACCGTATGAAATGTATACCTCTAAATTTTTATACTTTTCAAATAATTTTACTTAGTAGGACTTTTCCACAGGACCAAAGAGAATGTAGTTAATACCATAGATTACTAAAAACTTACTAGTTAGATAATTAACAATAATTATATAAAGTTAAATATTGTTATTATGTATTAAAAAATAAATAAGACTGATTTTTTAAAATTATCTTGAGTTTTTTTCATATGAATTACGCAAATGATAATTATATTAAGGCTTTGTAGCTGCCTACCAACTTTTAAGAAGCAATTAGGAAAAAAAATTGGCAATCTAGCAACTTTTTGTCACATGTCTCGCAAATTTCTAGTGGTGGCTGTTGGCAACACTGCTCTGCAGCGGAGGTAAGTATTTCTCTTTTAATCATATAAGTTGGTCTCACTCCATTAGGGTATACTTACTACTGTCAATTCTACCTGAAGGCCAGAATAATAATTTTTAGGCAAGGTATGTTACAGTAGTGAGACTTTTACTGCTCGAAATTCTTTGATGCTACAGACTACTACAGTACATAATAATATAATTTAAAACCGACACAAAATTAATAAATATAATGTGGTGTTAATTATATTAAATTGGTATTATACTTGTTGAATTCAAAGTATAAGATAATTTGAATGTTAAAAAAATCTTACATCCACAAATAATCAGCTGAAGACGATTATTATATACGATATTATTTTATATTTACACTGTAAAGATCGTCAGTTTGTCCTCAATAAATATATATAACCTATATAAGAAATATATATAACCCTTCCAAGGGTTTTTTTAGGAAACCCTTTTCCTTTAGCCACAGTAAGGGGTCAAAGTTTTTGGACTATGATCAATGTTTTTCTAATAATTTTGACGGTAAAAGGCATAAAATCTTATCATAAGAGGCTTCGTAGAAGGTGGGAGGGTGGAAGGGGTAAACCTCCCCCCCCCCAAGGAGAGGAAACCCCCCCCCCCCTTCGCCACATTAAAGGGTCAAATTTCGGAGTTTTTGGGCTATGTCATTTGGGCTATATGTATCCATTTGAATTTCGACTAACGTTACGTTAAGTTAGTACCCAAAACTACACAAACGTTATTTCACGCTGGGTTTTTGTGAGACCGTGCTACACTACTCTGAAGTCGTTTTAAACGTGATAAAAAGTTCTAACCTAACCTAACCCAAAACTACACAATCGTTATTTCACACCGGGTTTTTGTGAGGCCGTGTTATGTGCTATCAATCCAAAACACATATGAGCACATTCGCGTATACCGGGAAGCAACGGAATGAATTTTTGATTTTGACACATGACAAAATGGCGACGTGACGTTCCGTTTTACGGCAGTTTGACGTTTTGACATAATAAAATGTTAATGTCAATAACTATTTACTTTATAACACGTTCTATTTCACTCAATTTAAAAGCGTTTAAAAGTTTTACGTAATTATCTTAATTTAAAAGCATTTCCTAAAATAATAATCATTGGGGGGGTCTAATTTAAGACTCACGAAGCCCCCCCTTCAACATTAGTTTATTCAAATGAAGGCTACTTTTCTTAAGACGGTAGGATCGGCCTACCTGGGTAATGAAACTAGTGATGCATAAAAAATATGAATACTCAACAGGAAGCCATAATTAATACTGTCTGTCCTGTTTAGCGAACATTGTACCTACACTCCGCGCACATAGCGTTGCGCTGATGGTGTGACGATCAAATAATAAATAGCTATCATTTTTCTTAACGGTTGTACAGTCGCCAACACATCCGTTTTGACCTTAATACAATAGCTGTATGACTTAAAAGTAGTACATCGTGACTACTGACTACCTACTGTACATTGTATAATGCGCAACACGCGTGTCGCCATAAAGGGAGAACATTAGAATTTTGGGTTTCCTTTTTTTAACGGTAGGTAAGGTTTCACAATCTTCTAATAAGTGTCAGATAGCTTATTCGGAAGGTTAGTCGCTGATTTTTTTATGTAGAGCGATAGAGACAAAACATGCAAATAAGCTATTTGACACTTATCAATAGATTGTGATATAAGTAGGCCCTTAATTAATTAAGCGCATGCAAACTTTGCTTAGATAATATAATATATATGGACGCTTCACACTACGACAATCTGGCCCCGCGCTGAGTATCCGAAGTAGGCCGGGGTTCAAAGTTCCGGGGGTAAGTAGATCGGATCCCAATAGCTCCCCGAAGAAAAAAGCAATAGGAGTGAAGTGTGTCCCGAAACATCATACTTACTATCGCACTATTGCATCAGCCATTTTAGTGTCGCTGCGTCGGCGCGTGAGAGCGGTAATCGATTAGTGGCACATAAACATCACGTAGGCAAGTAAATTTTTTCGTCCTTAACTTTTTGGTCTATTTAGATTTCAAAAAATTTTTTATCTATTTATGAGTGACTTGTTATCAGTTGAGCAAACTATAGTGATTATCTTTTTAATATCATTGTTTGCTTTTTATAACCTACTCTCAACGATCTTATACGCTCGAAGTGTATCCCCTTTTAACAAGTGATAAAAACGCGTTAGCACTTGTGTCTCGCAGTCAAAGTCATTTTTTTTATTCAAAATAGGTATTTTTATACAGATTCTGAACGTCGCGTGGGTCTACATGATGCCTACCACCGGTTCGGGAGCTAGCCCGGCGAGAAGAACCGGTGTAAGAAACTCGCACGGGGCCATCTTTCATTAAAAAGATGGAAAATTGTTCTTTTGAAAATATAAAAAAGGCATATATAACAATGTTATGACTAAAACTACATAAAGAGAGTAGTTACAATAATATATGTTATTTTGAAGTAGCCTTGCAGGGGGCCACCTCATTCCCAAGGTGTGCTATCACTTTTCATAAAATCATTAACTTTATTTAATTAGCTTTAGCAAACAAACGTTCTTTAACTACTTTTTTAATTTTTTATTGCTTATGCTTATTTCGGGTATTGTGGTTGTCACTTTTCTTTTTGAATAGGTTTAATTATTTTTTAACATATAATACATTTTATAGAACATACTAAGAAGCTACAGTTAAGATTCCAGTTTCTTTAAACTTCTCTCTTAATGACGTGTTAGGGGCCAGCTTATAGATTGCTCGAACAGCTCGCTTCTACAGCACAAATATAGTATTTATATCGGTAGCATTTCCCCACAGTAGAATGCCATAGGACATTATACTGTGGAAGTAACTAAAATATACAAGCCTTGCTGTGTTTTCGTCTGAAAATTGTCTTATCTTACTTACTGCAAATGCTGCTGAACTGAGTCTGTCGGCCAACCCAACAATATGAGGGCCCCACTGTAGTTTAGCGTATAAGATATACCTAAAAAGACAGCTGTATCTACTAGTTCCATACCTTTTCTATTCAATAGTACATTGGTTTAAGTTTGCTTTACATTTGGAACGTGAACTTTATACATTTAGTTTTTTTGCTATTTAACAAAAGATTACTAACACTAAACCAATGTACTATTTTTGAGAGACCATTTTTTACTTCGTCATAGCCTGAGTTTTGGCGATTAATATCAAAAGTAAGCGACATATCATCGACAAATATGAGTATCCCGTTTTTTCCATTAATAAGGTATTCGTCAGGTCATTTATATAGACCAGAAAAAGAAAAGGTCCTTAAATGGATCCTTATGGGACCCCCATCTCAATTTTGGTAGCTGTGGATCTTTTTCCATTTTTCTCAACCCTCTGAGTTATGTTTGATTAATAAGATTTTAAGAGGATGAGTGCTGGTCTCCTTACTCCATAGTGGCATAGTTTCGATCAACGTTGTGTGCTGCACGCAATCAAATGCCTTAGAGCGATCACAAAAGACTCCTAAAGCATCCTGAGACCCCTCCCAAGCATCAAAAATATAATTAATCAGATCAACGCCTGAATCTGTTGTAGAGCGACCCATCGTAAAACTAAATTGTTTATTATGTAAAATGTTATTTATATCAAAGTGTGCTAGTAGCTGAGTAAGTATTATTTTTTCATATATTTTACTTAGTGTTGGTAAAATAGATAATGGTCGGAAGTTAGCTGGATCCCACTTAAACAGGGGTAAAACTTTACTGTTATATGTTTCATTAGATCAGGAAATACGCCACTTTTTATACAATCATTAAAAATAGTTCCTGAGTACGGTGCGATAATATCGATTATAGATTTAATAACTTTCATTGATAGGCTCTATAAATCTGCAGTATTCTTAATATTTAATAAATTAAAATTTTTATTGTCTTGCGGTCCTATTTCTTTAAATCTAAATTCGATTTCACACTCTTTTACATTATCTTTAAGAAGTAATTTAGCATCAGCAGGAGAGGTATACAAATTTTTGGTGGTTGAAACTGGAATGTCAGCGAAGAATTTCTCAAAAGCAGTTGTACCTTCACTGTCGGAATAATTATTTTATTATCTATATTCAATTTAAATATATGTGGTGCGGCTGGTGACTCTTCCAGTTTCATTTGCAATGATTTGCAAAGTTGTTTTAATCTTATTTTTCAAATTCTTAATTTTATTTCTAATGTAAGGAGATTTTGCTGCAGAGCAAACTTGCTTAAATGTTTTTGAATATAACCATACATAATTTTTAAATTCTTCACTTTGATTCGTTGTTCTTTAAGTTCATACAATTTGAATCTACTTTTTAAAAATACCTGCCGTTGCCCATTCACTGAATTTACTTTTATTGTTTGTTCTCACTGTCTTAGAGGTGAAAGTACTATCAAATTTATCTTTAATTATTTTAAACATTTGGTCGGATAGTTTGCTCGTCACACCAAGTGACGAGCAAACTATCCGACCGGCAACATTCCAAAGTGCTCGGTGAAAAAATGCAAAAACAATACATCAAATATCCTAAAAAAACATGGGATATCTTATTTTCGGTAAGTATTTATTCAATCTTTGATATTTTAATGTGTTTATAGCTAAATATGTCTTAAAACTTGATTAAAATGTTATTCAACGTAAATAATTAAATACATCGTATACTTCAAACGCGTGTCAACAAGGACGCAATTACTGTCTCTGTTCCTCGCGTGAGGTTCAATAGGGGGTGCAAATGATTACAAGATAACATGGTGTCTCCATGGTAACCGGCTCTTCGGAACAGAGTAACATTGTAAATGAATAGATATGCTTGGTGACTTTTATTAATGAAAATATACTTCTATACTAATATTATAAAGAGGTACAGTTTGTGAGGTTGTAGGGGGTAATCTCTTGATCTACTGAACCGATTTTGAAAATTATTTTACCAATAGAAGGCTACGTTATTTGTGAGTGACATAGGCTATATGGATGGACGGATGTTTGCTACTCTTTCAGGCAAAAACTACCGAACGGATTTAGATCCAATTTGATATAGTAGTAGTTTAATCCGGATTAAAACAAAGGATACTTTTTATCCCGAAAAAGTATATTATTCCCGTCGAATACTATATGTACGCGGGCGGAGCCGCGGGCAACAGCTAGTTATACCCACTACACCACGCCGGGTACTTGAATTGACCTTGAATTCAAACTTTTTAGAGAGCATAGCTAGGTGATTCATGTCGATAAAGTTTATTTAGTAACTAACATTTGCCCGAAGCTTGGCTCGTGTCAATTTGGGTTTTAAACGTTTATAATAATTTTAATTTAATTTTCATTCCCTATTTTACCCTCCTACGGGCTGAATTTTAGAAAACGCTGAAATTCGTAAGTCATTATTTTTTGTACTCAATTCATACGAAATATCATGCAAATGTGTCCAAGGAAAAAAAAGTTTCATACAAACTTTTATCCCCCTTGGGAGATGAATTTTGAAAAATCCTTCATTAGTGGATGCCGTAGGCACATATAAGAAAAACATGTGAAAAATTTAAAATTTCTAACCTGTGCATTGATACATCAGTCAATCAGCTTAGCTTTCAGGACTTATAATTATATACATGTAATTATAAGTCCTGAAAACCGGATCACAATCGGACTAGTAGTTTTGATTTTGCACAAACAGATGTTTACTGCAGCGCCCCCTGATAGGCTGTTAACGTAACACCTACCTATGAATATGTACCTATCAAAGCCGAACCCATCACTGAAAACCGCATCAAAATCGGACTAGTACTTTTGGATATAAAGCGACAAACAACTCACCCTAAACCGTTCCGTCGCGGGTAAAAACCTGATGACAGAACAAATAAATAAAATCGTATAACGACTCCACCAATACTCTGTTCTTCAAATATTTTTTTATTAGGTGTACATCATACATCAGTCAATATTTGGGAATATTGTCTAAGGAATAAAGTCTATAATTGTAAAGCAAAGCAAACGTCATGGAAAATTTAAAAAGTAACTTTGACATGTACTCTGAGCACACTTTTTCAGTAACTTTTTGTATGTGATAGTGAATCTACAGTATATTAAATCAATGCATACTCTATTAAAATTGGTGGTTACTTTTAAAATGGGATTTGGGGTTCAAAGTTCCTCTGGTACAAATTACAGTACAAACTAAACGTCTACATCAGCAATACTGACAGATACGCCTGAAAAGAAAGCAAAAGCAAAATAAATAAGAAGAAAATTGAAATAAGAGTCGGATAGAAAAAGGCAACCGGTAATAACAACTTAAGCTGTAAAGCGACACGTAAATCCGCAAATGGAAAGTCCTTCACGAAGATGATCATGAAAATTATAGTGAAGAAGATAGCCTGGAATGGTACCTTCTATTTAATTTGTTGCGACTCATATTCCAATTCACAACCAGGTGAACAATGGATTGAATGCGTTATAAGTATTATGCAAGAATTGGGCTCATTCAAAATGCCAGGAATCTACAGATGTTCATTCCTATGTTTGTCCGAATTGTAATTCTGTCATTGATTTATTAATTTATCAATTTTTTAAGTTTTCCGAGACTGAAATAAAAATATTACTAAAGTATTTCTAAAATAATCTAGGTAATTTAAAGTGAATTGTATAAGACGTAATAAAGAAACAATAGTTCCAAATGTTAAAATTAGTTGATTTAACTATATATTCCCCCGGTTTCTGAAAGGCTAATCAACGCCAAAATTAACTAATCAGCGGTCAAATCTCTTGTCAGCTGTCAGGTGAAAAATTGAGTTGCAAAAAGCTTGATCAGTTGTTTGATTTGATCTATGTGATGGTTAGCAAAACTAATTCCAAACCCACTCAGTTTCTGGAAAGATTTTTAGGGCGTAAATGTGTCATGTCAAGATGATCATCACTGATTAGTAAATTTTTCACTAATTAGCGTTTCAGAAACGCAAATTGATTTTACAATCCTGATAACTCAAAAACGTGTTAGTTCATCAACTATTTGATTAGCCTTTCAGAAACCGGGTGTTACACCGATAACAGGCTAGTTAAATCAATTTGCGTTTCTGATACGATAATTAGTGAAAAATTTACTAATCATTGCTCATCTTCACATGACACATTTACGCCATAAATAGCTTTTCAGAAACCGAAAACAACGTTTGACATGTCAAAGTCAAAGTCAAAAATTTTTATTCTAAATAGGTATTTTTATACACTTTCTGAACGTCGATTCGTCGATGTGGTTTGACCATGGGTTTGACATTAGTTAACATCAACTAACACGTTGATCAAATCAAACGACTGATCAAGCTTTTTGCAACTCAATTTACACCTGACAAGAGACTACCGCTAATTAGTTAATTTTGTTGTTGATTAGCCTTTCAGAAACCGGGGGTAGTGTTTTAATTAAAATAAATAATTTTGTTTTTTTGACAAGCAAACGTTTGTCAAAGTTGATTAATGTTATGTTTATTAGCCTTTATTACTATACTTTTTATAGGTACTTATTATACTTGTTACTTTTTTTGTAATTTTGTTTTCATTACATTGTTGTTTATTTTGTTGAAAATTTGTCAAAAGCATTAAGATTTTGTACTTTTTTATAAATAAAACATACATAAATGTTTGGTTACATGTAACTTATTAATTTTATACATACCTTTCCAACTAATATTAGGTACATTATTAATTATTGGAGTTGACCGCGGAAAAACTTACCTCAACTGAGGAACAACCAGCCCCTGCGTGGGGCGAGTTCCTTGTCGACTTGTTACAGAAACAGAATTATCCTGAACCAAATTGTATTATTAATTCAATGAATTTGACTATAGAATTAGAAACTAGGATAAATTCCGCATCCTATAACCTATTATATTATCTTATTCCTGTATCAATTAAAGGAATCATGGATTATAAATCTTTCTATTAGGTAGGTACATTAATATTGCATCCTATTCCAAAATCGGAACATCGAACCCCGGCCGGGGGTTGTTTTACAGGTACCAGACAACGGGAAGTATATTTAATAATTTTATACTATAAATATATTTAATATACATCCATGACCCAGGAACACAGAAAAATTATGTTTCCTCGGCGGGATTCGAACCCGCGACCTTGACGCGCGACCCCGACCCGCTCTTGAGCACCAACTCGCTAACCACTGAGCCACGGAGACAAGTCTATGAAAATGATAATGGATACTGATAATAATTAATGTTAAAAATATTATCAACATAACTCGATATTCGAATAAAATAGGTATTTACCTATGAAATTGCCGTTCTGCAGTACTGGCCATTTCATATCAAAATAATTTTTGTTTGGCTAAAAATTCTAATTTCAAATTAATTTTATTTTAAAAACATGGAATTCTTTTTCCAAAAGTAGTCATTTGTTTATTGATTAGTGTTACATTTTCATCGCATTACAATCTTTTTCGTCATCATGGATACGTTAAAAATTCGAGTAATTATGGAATATGAGTACCGTCGCGCGTCGTGGCAGCAACGCAGCACAAGCGGCACGCAACATCAACGACATTTACGGAGCTAACACTACAAACCAACGCACCACCTGTTATTGGTTTGCTCGCTTCCGTTCTGGAAATTTCGACCTGAAAAATGAACCTCGCGGTCGTCCGAAGACTTTGGTCGACAATGACGAATTAAAGGCGATTCTGGAAGCTGATGATACACAATCTACGGCTGAATTAGCAGCAGATTTCGACGTTAGCGTCAAAACAATATTGGTCCATTTGCGTCAAATTGGCAAGGTAAAAAAGCTTGACAAATGGGTGCCCCACGAACTCTATGATCGCCAGCGCGAAGTACGCGTCGAGACGTGCCTTGCACTGCTCAACAGACTCACAAATGAAGGAATTTTAAACCGCATTGTTACCTGCGATGAAAAATTGATTCTGTTTGATAGCCGCAAGCGCTCAGCAAGTTGGTTGGATCCTGGTTCAGCACCTAAACAATGCCCTAAACGAAATCTTACCCCTAGAAAAGTGATGGTCACTGTTTGGTGGTCTAGCGCCGATGTGATTCATCACAGCTTCTTACCAAACGAGGTGAGCATTACTGCATATGTGTATTGTGAAGAACCGAGCACAATGATGGAGAAGCTGGCACATCTCCAACCAGCATTGGTTAATCGCTCGTCTCCGCTGCTCCTGCACGACAACGCGCGACCTCATACTGCACAGCAGACGGTCTCCAAGTTGCAAGAACTGGGGTTGGAAGCTCTCCGTCATCCGCCCTACTCACCAGACCTTGCGCCTACAGACTACTACTTTTTCCAGAATTTGGCTAACTTCTTGGCGGGAAAAAAATTCAATACCCGAGAGGCAGTACAAAATGCCTTTGAAGAATTTGTTGCCTCCCGTCCAGCTAATTTCTTTAAGAAGGGCATCAATAAACTGCCACTGCGTTGGCAAAGATGCATTGATTGCATGGTGATTACTTCGATTAATACAAATAAAAAATGCATGAAAAAAATTCGTTTAAATTTATTCATACAAAACAGCAATTTCATAGACATAATTTCATAGATAAAGACCTAATATTATATTAAATTTTAACCCAAACATAAGAATAATATTTTATTTGAATCGGAAAACGAGCACACGAAATAAAGCAAACAAAAACAACTTTGAAATAAGTAAAAAACATATTGAGCGTTTTTTGTGTTCGCAACAGAAAGAACTCCGCGCGGTACGATGGCTTAGGTCTATTTTCGCCGTGTGACGGAAATCGCGCGGCTTTAGTCACCCGTGTAGGTAAATCCCACAGGTGCTACGATTCCCCAGACAAACCTAACATAAAAAGACTGTCATAAAACAAATAAAAATCAGCATTTTTTCCAAATAATTTATTTCTTATCGTCTTCAGTGAGTTCTATGACTTTGGTGTCTTTGATAATCTTGTCAATATTGTGCAGGTCCTTCAGGGAGACCTCTCCCGTGCCCCGCTCCATGGGCCTAGGCTGCGACGAGTCCGGCTTCCAGCCCAGGAAGTTGATGATCTGGTACGTCGCCGGCACCCCGCGGGTGTTCTGCTCCGGCACGTCCTGTCAATGAGACAATATAATGACCAATGTGATAACAATAATTATGATTAGGTGCTAAAAACCAATGCAATTAAGAATGCTTATTAAAACAGAGTGAATAATTAAGTTATTAAAGACGTAAACAATTGAAGAATAAAAATAGATACAATTTCCAAAAATTCCGTAAGTGACAAGAATAGTTTTACGCAGCTACTGGCGGGACTAGAAATGGCTGGGGACAGGAGACAAAAAATCAGAAATGTTACTAACAACTCTTTAAAGGCCAGAAGAGTTTTCTGACTCCTGTCATTAGCTCCTCCTGCCTCCTTCTGCCACCAGCTATTCATACTTCAGTACGGTTGCACGAGACAAGAATTGCCGATTACAGGGCTCGTCTTACCTTGCCGTACAACTCGTCGTATAAGGCGGCGGCGGCAAACTGCACCCGTCTATCGAGGCGCAGCGGGCGGTTAAGCGCGGCGTTGGCCTCGCCGAGCGCACGCACGTCGCGCATCACGTGCCACGCGCTCGGGTACCACACCGTAAGCGTGTCCACGTCCACCGTCTGCAGAGTGAAGCCCGCGCTGGGGAGAGGGCAGTACTAAGGTATCACGTCACAGCTCAGTATTTGCTTCGTGAGCCCCGAGTTGGGGATGAAAAGAATGGCAGTAATTATGAAAAGTATTTCGCTCCGGAATATTTAGGTGTAATAGTAATTGTGTGAAACCCTGAACCGTGGTGTGACCGTGAAGCTGGTCGACTGTAGCAATGTAGATGACTGTGCTAAGGCGTGACATTATATATCTCATAAATGTTGTGTCTATAATACTTCTCTCTCGCGCTTCTCTAATTACCTTTAAATGCCATAGCTGTCTCTAAGTACTGACAAATAAAGAAAGAGGTAAAATGAATAAGAATGTTATTTTACTCAATGAGACTTATCAATCAGTCTGCACTTAGTACTTACGCATTAAGCAATCCTCCTATATCCCTAATTCTAGTGAATGGTGATATATGCGGGTAGACTCCACCCAACCTCTCCGTCTCCGCTAACTGTATAGCTTGTCTTAGTTCCATTAATGTGTCCCCACCAAACACACAAGCCACGAATACCTAAAATAACAATCACTACCATTAGATAAGATCATTTAAAAGCAATAACATCAAAAACCTTTAATTCTAAAATAAAAGTTACTTGATAGTAGGTATTAATTAATTTATTGCTATTGATTTCTTAGGTTTACGCGACCACCACCACGGCTGCTGGAAAGTAGCCGAAACGTCGGGAAAAAGAAAAGTGCACCGCGACACAATCCGTAAGTGTTTAAAACAATTTATTGCTACCAAACTTTATGAGAAACTTACACCATCTGGCTTCAAACACTTCATAACTTTGTCAAAGCATCCCGGCAGGTCGTTGACCCAGTGTAGAGCCAATGATGATACAAACAAGTCTACACTGTTGTCTGGAAACTGAAGAAAAAAAACACAATGGCAATTAATAAATAATAATACATTTACAAAATCTTTGTGTTTTGTTTGAAATAAAATGAAAACAGGTAAAAATTGCATATAATTGTGCACAGTTACTACAAGACTGGCATAATACAATATGTCAATGGTTTTTGCACATGATTTATGAATTATTTATAGTTTTATTCCTAAACTTAACTGAAATTATATTTTGAGTAAAACTAAAACATTACCATTTTAAAATCATCAGGTAGAGCATTCATAGTATGTACTTACAACACTTACTTACATCGAATATCTCTTCATCAACTACCAGCTTCTCCACCTGAACCCCATCGCCTACAATTGCTTTGTCTAGATGTGTCTGGGACGAGTCGCATAGTGTTACTTTCTCTACGCTGTCTGGTAGAAAATGTCTCGAAACATAACCTCTTCCTGCTCCTGAAAAATTACAATGTTTCAAAAATAATTAGTAATTAATATTGGCTCATGCAAGATTTTTTAACTTTATATGTATTTTCTTTATAGGGAAACACTTCGTTTAGCTGAAAAGTGAAGTTCCAATTAAACCAACATCTGTTAGTGTTCTTCTAATCACCAATTAACTTAAACAGGTGTTGGTTAAATTGGCACTTAACCAGAGGAAGAAATTGAATATACTTATTGTTGGGCTGCCACAGAAACAGTTTTCAGCATATTATTTACATAATATAATTTAATTAATTAAAATTGTATAATAGTTTATAATATTATGCATAAATTAGTTACCACTATTACAAACAGCATACCTATAAGTGTAACTGAGATTTGCGACACAATTTTGGAGACCAACTACTTAAAGGAAGTGTACAAAGAGGTGAACTTATTAGCTCACCTAGTTCTACTGCATTCTTAAAAACTCTTTTTATGTCAAAAATTTTGTCTGCTGTTCTCCATCCAATCTCTTCTTTTACGTACTCGTATAAATTATAATCCTGTCGTTGGGCTGAACGTTCCTTTTGTAAAATTTTTGCTTTTCGATCAAAAATATTCATAGTACGATAGACAGAACTAGCGGTTTTCTTTTTTGTACTATCCGAGCTTTGTGCACGACAAACATTTTTCAGCAAAAGATAATTAAAATAATGATTATAAATACTAGACTTAAAATAGCAATTATTTATTTTCCTAACTGATTGAATCATAGCACAATACTAAAACATATAATAATTAGTTATTTCAGCTAAATATTTTTGGATAGGAAATAGGATTATTTTTTAAACTGAATGACATAATATGCGCTCTCAAAGTCAAAATCAGCTGTTTCTTTGTTTTTTTCTTTCTTCTCTATAGTCAATTGTCATTCCTTACCGTTAGTTACCTAGAGTCCTTTTCATGAAGTCCCCTAGATGCGGAACTGTAATCGCGCGACAAAATGTTATCAGCATGACTTATGGGTATCAGAAAACCTAGATTCTGCTGTTCTGCTTATGAAGTCTCTTTCACCTTGAGTATCATTTCTCGGGCAGCACTTTTTACAACCTCAGGCATTGTAATAACAATTTAACAAATTTAGTTCCACTAATTGCCGCGGGACTTCTTTTCTGAAAAGCACTCTACTCTACCACGAATTTCAAAATGTTTTTTTAAGCAAGGATTAAAATGTAAAATTATCAATTAAAGACTACTAAAGTACACTCATTAATCATTACTCATAAATGTTTTACAATTTAGTTGTCTTGCATTTATGAAGTTTTGGCAAAATTTCAAATTTTTACTGGACTGTTGATGTAACAAACATTTATAAAGGTGAAACTTCAAATTATTCCGAGTCTGGAGACACTGACTGAAATCTTAGTAAATACAAATAACAAATTATTATAACTGTAATATAGCTATTAGTTACTAATCCCTAAATGTTTGTATTTGTTTAAGGTTTTCTCAACAGACCTCGCTATTCAGCTTACCGTTCCCTTAATTTTTCATAAGACCTCTTCAATTAGCAGAGTTTCCGTCACTCACTCTGATATTGACGAAATAATACGGAGCCTAATATAAAAAGAAGAAGTAGAAGCAAGTAGTGAAATTTAAACCGAAAATCTGAGCCAAAAATGCATATAATTTTACACAATTTAACATAAGTTCATGCATTAATCGCTCGATATATATTGTTTTCACATTATAATAGGCTAATAATTACATTCTAGCTGAAGTTCAAGGTATTTTTTAAATAACCTAAAGTTGAAAAAAAAAACTAAACAGTGCAATGTTGTGGATTACTTACGTTATTTGTAATATGTATTTCAGATGTGGCCGATTATCCTGCAATTTTTAAGAACCAATGCTCCATATATCACTCTGCCTATAGCTGCTATTGTTGGAGTTGTAGGATATAATTTAGAAAGCCTCTTATCAGATAGATACACACCTTATAGCAGTAAGTAGTTCTGATTTTGTCAAAACAAATTTAAATTTGAAATCATAAATTCTACAAAACAGGCTTTTTTACAAAAGAATTAAGGAAATCATTTTATTTCGTTTAAATGCACCTATAATACCATTGTAAGTGTACCGTGTTTTTCTTTTTCAGAACCAGTTCAAGATCAAAGACTGGAAAGACAAGAAGAGGAACTATTGAAGGATCCATTAAATGTAGGAAAATTACAATATAAAGAAAATGTCCTAGGAAGAAATGTGTCGCCCTCATTAGAAAAAAAATCTTAATAGTAATAATTCTTCTCCATTTCAACATGTTTTCTAAATTGACAAATAGTAGGTAGGTAACTAAATAACTGATATCATCATCTAAATAAAAAAAAAAATATTGCTATCAATAATGTTTCCTTGATGTGCCGCAGGAGCCGCACACGCTGCAGTCATTGCATTTTATAAATCTTTATGTGAAATCGTATGCAACGCCACACACCTATCCGCGCCGCACTAAAACACAGTAAAATGCTGTAGGTATACTGATTTTTCATTATTTTCGACTGACAAACAATGCGTGCGGTGCGGACTGCACGGATGACCTAATCCGTATTCTGACAGTGTTACTGTCTGTGTTTTACAGAAATTAGAAACCATGTTTTTATTTTCGATTTATATTTGTTTAGTTCTCATGTGACTTCTTTTTTTGTAATAAGCTTTATGTTTTATTTAATTTATTTGCTACCGCAGCCATAGGTAGAGTTTTTCCTTAAAAACATGCCAATTTTCCCCGGCAGTAAGAATTTAGTCGCTCTGCTGGCGACACTGGTATTCTCTCCAATATCAAGAGTCTAGTAAACATATTTTGTAAGCTTAGCTTTACAGAACAAAGAAAACGGCAAGTCATTATACATTTACTGCCTGGTAATTAAAATACGTGGACACAAAAACATTTTATTGTAAACAATAAAATTAAAACCATATTATACATAAAACTCGGGGATAAAAGATAATTAATTGATAAAATTTATAACTACTCAGAGGGACAATCCCATAGGTTAATTTGACCCCACACTAAGTCGCGCGGCGCGGGCGCCCGTGGCGCGAGCTTGGTACTACAACGAGTTCTATGATTGTCAGTATAATGTTATTTACTAAGAAAACTTACTAGATGGCACTTTACGTCGAAATTATAAATGACACTATTTTCAGAGAACGAACATAACCAAACATTACTAAGTATATTATTATCTACGTACTAAGGTAGTATATTATTATCTCTGTGCTGTAAAGATAAATTGTTAAATTAACGCCCACGCCTGCGCGTTGCGTTGCGTCGTTTTAACTAGCCATCTATCGTGAATTGACGACATTTAATTTGAAGAGTCCCGTAGTGCCGATGTACTTTATCAATTCAATTTTCAAAAAAGAGGGCGTTGTATGAATTAAATATTGTTATAAATTCATATTTTATTCAGTAATTATTGAAAATTTTGAAGAATAAAACTAAATAAATCACTGACGTAAAACAAAACGAGTTACATGGCGGTTTAATTGTGCTTTTAACATGATTTACTTTTCCATGGTTCACCATTTCTTACACGTAGCGACATCATTACGTACTGAGCATGTACATCATTTTCCAATGTATGAAACTGACCAGACATGCCCCAAGTAACATTTTTTTTTTTATAAAACTAGTACTTAACTGTTGAACTATGGAAAAAGATAATAATTTTACACTCTAATTAAAAATAAATCTAAATTAAAATAGTAATGGGCCACTAGATGGAGCTTTTACGCCTCAAATTGTCAATTTATAGCACGATAACCATAGAGTATAGACTATACAGAATGTTGACAATAATAAATGAATTAATGAAATATATATAAAGTGTGGAAACGTGAACATGTATATTAGTCTGAAAGTCGAGTTCTCCACGAATCGGTTGAGAGCTTTAAAATTGAATATAGGAACGAAGCTTTCCGTCGGCTTCGGGTATCACAATCATAGGGGAGATAAAACTCCGTCCTAACGGTACCACAGTTAATACTTTTCCTGTTACCATTTTGTGAATTATTTGGTCCATTTCCAGAGAAGGAGGAGTAGATTGACCTTTGTTACCCAGAATCGGGGTATGTAGCGGCGGTCTTCGCATGAATGGAATCCGGTAACCTGAAATTATGGACAAAATGTATTTTGGTGCACCCATTTTCTGCCATCGGTCGTAAAAGCTTTTTAGCTGACCTGCACAAAACTATCCCGGTGAGATGAGGGAGAGCGTTTTCGTTGATAACCACTGAGATAGTTATTGGTTTCTCGGGCGTTTAACTGCTTGCCTCATCGCCCCCGAAAGGGCTAGCTGTTAACCCTATTGTGAGAATAAGTATTGTTGGATCTAGTAGATTGTCCCATAGGTTTATAAATGTTGTGGCTTGAAAGTAATAACCTTCGCTGAGGCAAAGAACTATTTGAATCAAACTGCGGTGCAGAAGCTCGATCTCTGTTATATTGCCACGTGGCCAGAATACTTTATTTACACCATTTTTCAGATTTGTCCAACGTGGAGCTAAATTTCTCCGTCTCAAATAAGTGGCAGGATGGAGCAAAAATTTTCTTAAAATACTTTTGTTAACGGTGTCCTTAACTGCCGATAAAATAGTTTCCCTTCTTTGCTGGCTGCATTCCGCCATTTGACCACAAACCATTTGCAATGCATCGCTAGATTTTTGCATGGTCACCATTAACAAAAATTTTTGGAATTTGTTTCTCTAGTCCAATTCAAAAAGGAGCGTAGCTCAGAATGTAATATTTCTTTCTGATATATAAGTGCAAAAGATATTGAGGCAAATGCCTTTTCAGTAATAGCTAACGATTGTGGTGCATCGTAACGTTTAACCTGTTCATTTACTTCTCAGTCAGTAACCGGAAGCATGCTTATATAATTTCTTAACATCAGCGTACCTAACATTTGTCCAATCAGCGTTGTTAGAGTTGTAGCCTATTAAGAATCTCTAAGTAAGCTGCAGGAGTGTTTTAAGATTTCAAGATCCATAATCTTAGTGCAAAGATAAAGGGAAAATTCAGGCTCCTGATTCTCGGGCTCACGGTTATTATACTCTTCTAAGGGATTATCAAAGTACCTACTTTGATAATCCCTTAATTAGCATTTTTTTCTAATATACGATTATGGTCTCGTTTGTGTTTAGAACGACGTGAACGCTTACGATTACATGAGCTTCGGAGTCACTGGATTGACAACTTGAAGACGAAGAACTTGAGTCCCATTTACGTTTCCTTTTTCTAGTAGGATTCTCCTGGGTTTGATTCAGTTAGCTGGTGCCAGCATGTAAGGTATTCTGATCACTCGTTATCAAACTCTAAATAAACTAACCTAACCAAGAGCATGTCAGGACATATCTAAGGAGGGTTCCGTAACTATCAAAGCGCAATAGGTTTTCTTTGAATTACTTCAAAAGTTATTGTCCGATTTTGTTCAAAATATTTTTCCTAAAGAGTTTTTAGCATGGTCTATCAGCATAGCATGCAAGCTAAGTCTCATAGTTATAAATGCCAAAATTATAAACCACTATGTGGGCCGATGAAAAATCATGTATGAAACCTTGCCTTTATCTTAAAAGACCTATTCAACGATGGGGATGAAAAAATATTTTTCATCCCCACTACACATGTATGGGGAGCCACCCCTAAAATAAAATAAAAAAATATTTTATGATGTAAAAGCTAGTGTTGCCAGGTGCGATTTTATTAAAATCGGGACAGAATTTCGGGAAAAATTGGGAAATCGGGATTTGAGTCTATAGATCGGGACTGCCTAAAAAACAGCACTACTTATCCTTTTTTAACTCAAAACGGAACAGACAGACAGACGGATGGACAGAGCGGAACTATAAGGGTTCATTATATATTACGGAACCCTCAGAAAGGGTCCATAGTTTATGAAAAATGTAAAATCGACGAATAATTTAAAATAAACATTTATAAGTAAGTACTTCAACATAATTTAGAACATAGTAACACCGTTAACATCCTAGTAATAAAATAACGTAAATACTAATCACATTAAACCTTTTTTATAATTAACAAATAAAATATATCTTTAACCAGATTGACGCGATATCGTAGGATTTATAAAAACATAGCGGATAACCATGCCATTTATACAATATCTTTTTTGCTATTTAAAATATTTAAATACTTGAAATAAAGCATTTAGGTACTTCACCTGGTCAATTACATTATAAAAAAATATAATTAATAGTAATGGAAATATAACTGATTAACATAATGCAACACGATTTAAAAACAGAACATTTTTCTAATAACGTGCAAGTGTAAAGCTTGAAATCACTACAAAATGAGTTACTTAAATTCTACAGAAATAGATAAAAGTACATACCAATTACTTATGCTTTTGGTTACACAATTATAAAACTTATTATTAAAAAAAATATATCATTTTCCTTGTGATAAGTTGACAGGACGGGAACAAGGACGTCAATGAGTCAAACGCCAGGCGCAAGCGATCTTGCAGCTGCCGGTGGTGGTGGATATAGAGAGATGGATGGGGAATCGACACGATTGGACGACGACGACGGAACAGTGGCCTCTCTCTCATATATAAATATTTTGAGACCTCTACAGACGAGAGGCCGATCGTTTCAGTTAAAACTGACGTCAGTTCGGCCTGAACGGATTCCAGCACATACACGAAGAAAATCGCATCCGACCGAACTGACGCCAGTTCGGCCCTTACATTAATAACGCCTAGATAGTCTTCAAACAAACGCATCGTACAAAGTGAAGCAAGCAACAGATAGATGTAGGCGTAAGCATTACATACCGACACGAACACAAACAAAACTTTAAAGTTGTGGAGTGTGTACTCTTAAAATTGGAATTATTGAATTTGTTTTTCTTAATATTGTGAGATGTAAAAATATAACTTGTATTTCATTTTAAACTATCTAAACACAATTTGTGAACTTATCTATATTAAACTGGTATTAAGGAAAATATTTATTAAGGATAATCTTAATACTGGCAATACTTTAAATTGATAGTTAAAAAATCTGAAAATATTATAAAACATTGTCTTAGTTGCAACTATTAGTTATCCATGAAAATTTTGAACTAAATTTATTTTTACTAGTAACACTCACAATTTTACAATAGGGCAGCAAGATGGCGACATAATATGATTTTATTTTAAAATGTTTTAAATATTTGACTTAATACAAGTCAAATTGTTCGGACATTTAATTCTTTTCCGATGTATTGTGACACCCAATAACGACACAAACCGTCACAATGTTTTTAATAGTCGGAGATGTATGCACTAGCGCTTGATCTTGACAACTGACGGGTCGTTCGAACAAACTGAGCCAATATGGCTCAGTATGATTTACTTCACTTTTCATGAGCCTACCCGGTTTCTAGGCGTTTTAATCTATTTTCGGCCTGAGCGGATTCCAGCACATACACGGAAAATTGCCGCGAGCTTCGGTCGTGTTTTTAGGGTTCCGTAATACTTAAGGAACCCTTATAATTTCACTCTGCCCGTCCGTCTGTCTGTCTGTCTGTCTGTCCACCGCTCTCCTAGCTTTGTAATAACTTTATGGCAATAACTTTTGTAGTAATTCAAAGAAAACCTATTGCGCGTTGATACTTACGGAACCCTCCATAGACATGTCGTGACATGTTCTTGGTCAGTTTAGGCTATTATTTTATTTATAAATTGTATTTTGCTGCAATTGTAATCACGCTATCGACGAAACCGAATTATTGTGTCATACATTTTTCCAGTAATATGTTATAGAAATAATTTCTCTTTGTTTTATAGTAATAGTCCTTAGATTTTATCAACCATAGTGGCTCTAAAGTTTTAAATACTTCAATGAACTTTAATAAATTTCTTTAGACCACGTGCCATTTTTAAGGTTCCGTACCCAAAAGGTAAAGGGTCTATTACTGAGACTTTGCTGTTCGTCCGTCTGTCGCCAGGCTGTATCTTAACCTTCTTATAGTGTCATAGCTCGATAGATAAAATTTTCACAAATGTATGATGTAGGTATTTCTATTGCCGTTATAACAACAAATACTAAAAACAGAATAATATAAAAATTTGAGGCTCACATACTACACACGTGATTTTTTCCGTTTTGTACGGAACTCATCTTACCGACTCGCACTTGACCGGTTTTATTTTACACTCGAATTTTATTACCGTTCAGTCCAATTTTATTGCCGCTCAGTCCATCCGTACAGGTCAGAATTAATGTTGCCAACATAGTTGTTTTACATAGTTTTACTACTAAATTTTGTATTTTATTATTAGTAGGAATTTAGTTGTTAGTAGTGGTTTTGTAGAAAATAGCTAGACAGTAATCATAATATGCAAAGTGGCCTGCTTCTATGTGTTATTATGACACCATAATATCATAATAGCACATAGTAGAACGCATCCGGAAGTCGCTTAAAACTACTGATTTAATTTCTAAGGTGGGTGGACCATGGAAGGCCACTCTAACGAGTAAACGCTTTTTATTCGTTTATTAACTGGATAAATGAAAAAAACAAATTATCAAATAATACTTTGTTTTATTGTGTACCATATAAATCACTTTTTTTTTAACCTAGCTTTAATCAGTATTCATTAAACTTAAGTTTTGTTAAGCTCTTCCAAATGGCCTTGCAAGGAACATGGCTCCAAACTAGGCGAATATTATACATCAGTCGTTCAACTTAAAAATAGAGTCGTAACAATTAATATCTTCGCTTTTACTAAAACTACATAATAAGCTCTTTCATTTAAGCAAAACATTAAATGCTCAATATATTTTTATCATTTATAAAAAACTCAACGAACATTACTTGAACACCATCGTATAACTAAGAATATATTAATGGAAATTATTTAAAAACAGTAGTAATGAGTATTATATTGACATCAAATAACTTGCCAACGCGTATGATAATGAAATTAAAAACTTTTTTTTTTACCTCAAATGGCCTTCTTAAGGGTCCGTTCTTTGTAAGGCCAAAATGTTCCTAAGAAGGCCAAACTAAAAATTATCAATGACTTTCTTAATATATTAATTATAATAAAATAATAGACACTACAGACTAAGTACTGTACTTATTACAAAGTTATTATGGTACATAGTCAGTCTTGAAGTCAGGAATGTTTAAAATCAACGATTCTTAAGATTAAAAAACGAAAATAATTGTAACAATAAAAATTAACTTCGGAAACAAACTTAGAAACTAAAAAGGATAATAATTTTGGATATTTAATCACAATCTGGGCATATAAATTTGAGATCTTTTTTAGTGACATTCGGTACATTGTCTCATGTCTTCCATTCTATTCTCGCCACATGCGTGACAGCACCATTCCTTTTCTTCACCTTCTGCACTTTTCTTCATCTCTATTTTCGATCTTTTACTGTTTTCATGTTGTACTGTTCTTTTTAGCCGTTTTACGGAATCATTTTTATTTTTGGTTTTCTTTTTTTGGTCCCGTTTAATTGTAGACTTTCCTTTTTTCTTACTCGTCGCTTGCTTCATCTCATTCTTTTTTTCTTCAGTTTTGAATAAATCTTTAACTATTCTTTGTCCCTTATAATTAATAGCTTTTTGCCGTGGACGTGAAGACTTTATTGTAGCGTAGTTTAGAGTAGGCAAAAAAGCATGAAACGATTTTTCTTTATCCTCTATTAGATTAATTAACGGCTCGTCATCATCCGAAGATCTAGTCTCATGACTCTTTAGTTGAGCTTTTGTTTTAATTGAGCTTTTGTTTTGTATTAATCGTTTTTTCGGAGTGATTTCTTTTTTCTGCTCTAGGTCATCATCAAATGACGAAGAAGAAGTGTATAAATCCGAGACTTGCAGTTTAGTCATGTAGTTATCTTTGATAAATGATTCACTAAGATTCAAATCAAGATCAGATTCAGAGCTAGAACAGACGATATTTTCTTGTAGGCCGGACGTACTCGGAAGAGGATAATCGTACAGAGATGGTTGAGGGTCATGTTTCGTATCTGCGACGTTGAAACGATGTACTGAACTTAGCAGCATGGGGCGGCACTGATCATTGACCGTAATATCTACTTCTAAGTCTGAAGCATCAGTTGAAGAACTGTAAGAAACAAGAACGGGTTTTCTTTTTGCTGTTGCAGCTGAAAATTTTGGCGATGTCGATACTATCTTCTCTTTGGAAGTTGATAGAAAAATTGGAGAGACGTTAGAAACATGAGCTGACCTCCTTTCATCTATTAGAGACTGAGACGACAATTCTGACACTTTTTTAAATTCAGACATAGGGGGCGAGACTTGAACAGATATAAGTGGTTGGTCGATCTGGTGTTGTAACGTTTCCGATAAAGATCTTTCAGTTACAATTGAAGGAGCATAAGCATCTTCGGGTATTACATCAGGATCAAGTGGGTATAAACCAGTGGCTTTGAATCCATTCGTTATATTGGTTTGAGTCATACACTTTGGCCATGTTCGGGAGAAAATTTTGTTAAATGCAGCTTTGTTTAAAGTTCTCTCTTGAGAATTGCACAGGTAGTTCAAAACTTCTTCATCCCAGTGATGTTCGAAGGACCGATTCACTGATTTATCTAGAGGTTGGAGTTCGTGCGTGGTGTTCGAAGGTAAGCAGTATAGTACTATATTAGTTTTATCTGCTTCTTCCAGAGACTCATATGATAAATGACACTTTGCGCCATCAAAGATAAGCAGACACTTACCGGGTACTTTATGTTGTGCTAATTGTTGTATGAACTCTACGAATAAGCTACTGGTCATGCTGCCTTTGGGTGCCATGCTTACCTTTGTTCCAGGTGGCAAATTTGATGCTAATTCTGATCTGTGCCTAATCCCCTTAAAAATAATCATGGGCGGTATAGCAATACCCACCGCATTTACGCACATCGCTATTGTAACGTTCTCGGCGTGTTCCGGAGCAACAAGATGTACTCTTGTATTCCCTTTTTCCGCCAAAAAAAGTTTGTTTGTGGACCGTAATGCGACACCCTTTTTCATCCATGTTATACAAGCGTTCTGGATGTGCAATAATGTCTAGCTCTACATAGAGTTTCTTCACTTCTTCAAAATGGTGTTTCACAATGGGCTTATTCATTTTTTGAGCTCTAGCTGGATTCATTAGCTGGGGTTTTCTTTTTGATATTGATGGGTTTCGAGCCAAAAACATTTTGAGCCATTTGCGTTCAGCCATTCTTGTTGACATATTGAACGAGTGCTTGATTTTAAACCTCTCACAAAATAAAAAGGCTTGTTTCCTGATAAATTTAGGCGTAAGTGGTACACCCAGTTTTGCAAAACGTTTGATTCGCTGCGATAAATCTTCTTCTAATTTTTTTGTAAGAATAGTTGTCTTCCCAATTATTTTAGTACTGTTACCGCTTACTAAATGGTTTCTAAGGGTGCGTCTTGGAATATTGAACTTCAACGCTGCAGCATTTGTATTAAGTTGATTATTTTGTACTGCTTCCATGGCATGTCTTAAACTGTCTTCATCCCATGTACTACCTCTTTTCCTGGGTTTTGACTCCGACATTCTTGAAATCTGAAATTATATGCATAAAATTTAGTCATCTATTCAATTACCGGCTTATTGTTATTATATAACTTATCACATACTTTATCGTTTTTAACATGTAAATATTTTTTATACTCGTTGCTTTTCATGTAAATTAGTTTAGTTTATTTTCAGACATAACCTTTCCATAAAAGAAATTTAAATATATACTGATAATAAAATAATTTTTAAAAAGATGTCTATTCAATATGAGTTAAAAAGTTTAATAACACTTATAAATAAAAATATTATAAATATAAAACATTGTTTTAACTGTAACGGTACGTATTTATAACTAAAAAGTAACTTCATATGTTCATGGTTTGTACATGTTCTTTGTAAGGCCCATGTACCCTAGCAAGGCCAACTGTCAAATTTTTGATTGGCCTTATAAGGAACCACCGGCTTTCCTGGGAACACTACCAATATTTTAACTTAAATCGAGGCAAAACAATTTTTTTTTCTTAAGTACCATAAACATATCCTTATACGACAATTCACAGTAAAAAAATATGAAAGAATAATAGGTTATCTAACTAAAAACTTACGTTTTGCTGTGCGCGCGAATAACAATTGTAACGTCGACGACCGAAGTCTACGAAGCGTGAGATCGCACTGCCACAATAGCGGCGCGAGCGACTCGCCACCGCATCTGTGGCCTTGAGTTTGATGGATCTTAGTGTATAGCCGAAGGAATATATGTTTACATGTCAATAACTACGACTTTTTGATAGTTGGCCTTCAAAGGAGCGTGGCCTTCCATGGTCCACCCACCTTATATACGTAATATTTCCTACTATATCTTTGTAATTTAACAGTTAAATATTAAAACTGAAAATGTATGTAGGTTTGTAAACACAAAATCCCTAAAAAACTTTTAGGGATTCCTAAGTTTAGTAGCTTTTTTATAGTTATCGGTATTCTTTTAGTAGTTTTTACTAGAAAACGACGCGAATTAAGTAGTTTCGCAAAAACAGAGTTGGCAACACTGGAACGAATCGCTTCAGTCCATACGGCCGACTGATGCGATCTCGAAATTGCACACAGACGATACGATTTCGCATCCGTTCAGTCCGAACTGAAGGAAAAACCGGACCGTGTATGGAGCCCCTTAGGCTTCAAATTTACGGTCAAGTTATTTAATGACACGTTTGAATGATTGATAGGATTATCAATAGGACAGAAAAAACACAATTTAAATTGGAAGTGTCTAGGGAATATTTATTTATAAATATTAAATATTATCGTGATTATAACATTATTAAAATATGAAAGTACATAATGTAAACAGAGACTTTAGAACAATAACAATAGCCTAATCTGTAATAACTCCTGTCATGGGGACCTCTTCTTTCTTTGATTTGTCAACATGGGGGTCGTCACAACTGCAAATAAAATAGTTTCGTAAATAGGTACCTAAAGAATTTTGTTTTCATGAGAAAATTGAATACATACTCGCAGCATGCATGCCACAAAGCTAGAAGTCTGTTTAACCTAGTTTTAACTATGTACTTATATTCTACTTAGTAGTAGAAGTCGTACATCTGTAGTGGAGGGCACATGAAGTGGCGTATGTTCCTCGGCATGAAGAGGTCAGCCTGCACCTTGCTCACATCTAGTGTGTACTCCTCAAACTCTTTTATGGTCTCTGTGTCAACGGGACCGCCGATACCAGGCACGGCATACACAACTGTCACCTGAGAACATTGTTTAAATACCAATTACCAGATAATCAACCTACGTACCTACCTCATATAAAAAATGTAAAAATGCACAAAAAAGTATGAAATAAACTCAATCTTCATAACTTTAGTCGGTACCAGGCCGAACAAAATCCTGATAAAACAATATTTAAAATAGAACACACGTTCAAGTTGGTTGGTACCGACTTCAAAATTTTGAAGATTGAGTAGATAAATAGTTAAAATTTCAGCCAAATTTAAAAGGGGAATTGTTTAGAAAATAAGTTTTATTTCATACTTTTTTGTGCATTTTTACTTTGGAAGTCGGATAAATTTTTTGTTTAAAAATTGATTTATTATTATTAACACATTTTAAGAAAGTAATTAATACAAAAAAAGGCTCCGGTATTCTCACTTCGGAAAAACAAACTCAAGCGATTTTATGCCGGTTTTCTGAGAGGCCGTGGTATTTCTCTTAATAAGCATTACCGATCTGTGGACCAAATAAACAATCACCAGTGATGATAATGATTAAACACTATATTATTAAATAATTATTATTATCTATTGTAGTAGTCGGCTGAAAAAATGTAGCAGTCAGCATTAAATATAATTACTTAAGTATAATATAATTTTGGCTATAGCAAAATTTCAAATACATTGATATCGGTGTACTAAACTATGGGGAGTGCCTATGATGTCACCATAATAATATGTTGGTGTATCGTAAGAAGATGGTGGTGATGAAGATGACAATGATTAATGTAAGTGGCATATGCTTGCAGTTCCTTAAACAATGCCGAAATTTCTAAACGTGTATCTTTAAGGACTGAGGAGTTCTGTTCAGAGCTTTTGGATCTAGGGTACACCTTGGCACAAAATTTTACTTACTATAAAAGTTGAAATTACTATCTATCATCAGACCTTGGTGACTAAGGGACCAATTTCGAATTATATTCTTTACAAAAACAAAATAATTTCGAAAATGCTTCGACAAACGGCAGAGTAATGTTCAAAGATATACGTGTCGGTGTAAAATAATATGAGAATTACATATTGTTATAATCATAATGTGATGGTGTATGGTGTGATGATGATGATTACTTTGATTGACATAGTGGCATATGCTTTCAGTTCTTTAAACAACGCCGAAATCCCCAAACATATATCTATAACGACTACTGAGTTCAGTTCAGTACTTTTGGATCCAGGTATACTTTGGTACAAAATCTTTATTTTTGGTAGCCTATGCCTGGACTTCTTTAGAAAAAGTCAAAATCACTGTATCTGTCCATACAAATTTATGCCCCTATATACCCCTCGATTCCTCATGGATACCAACATTAGGTCACCACTTTGTGACACACACACACACACACACAACTAATTCAAAAATACCAATTGGGGACTATACCCTTTACAGCAAAAAAAGATTTTTGAAAATAGGTCCACAAGCGGCGGAGTAATCTTTGAACATACATAAAAAATGTACCTATAACCGCCGCCTTTTTTGGAAGTCGGTTAATTAAATTTTTAGTGGAGAGGAGTAACCAAAACCCTCTATTCCCACCTGTTCTGTTGAGTAGTTCTGTCGGCAGAACTAATGGATTTTTTTTTACCATTAGTTCTGTTCACAGAACAAATGGGAATTGAATTCCCAGTAGTTCTTCTGTTCACGTCTCCATGCAGTTTGCTATCAATTATCAAGTACTGGCCACTTGAGGTAGGTAAGTATCTATTCTTTATTTGTTTCCTGATGACAACGTCATGAAATTTATGTTGCAAGGGTTTCAAGAGGGCAATAATATTAATTTTATATTGCAACTGGTTGTTGTTGTTTGTTCAATGATGGAGTTTAACATAATAAGACGCGGCCGCGGGCGCGTGATGCTCGAAAATGGCTTCAAATATTACCGGCTCTCTAAATATCAAAATTTACAAACATTATGGAGATGTGCCATGTATAAGAAAACCAAATGCAGGGGAACAGTTACCACTTCCGAAGTAATTACTTTTTAAATAAGTTGTGGTATGGGCCTAAGTTCACAAACAAGGTTTTGTTTTATATTTACTGTATTTTTATTTTGTATTCTAGGATGAAAAGAAAATAGTTAAACATGTCGACCATGACACTACCTGCATTCCTGACACAAACAAAGAAGCCATGTCCGTTATAATCCACAAAAGTGTTGATGAAATGATGATAGGCAGTGAAACCGTACCGGGAGTGTACAAGAAAACAGTGGCTGCTTTAAAAGACACGGGAATAGATCTCATTAAAGAGACCCAGCTTCAACCAAATTAAGTTGTCGATTTACAGAAGGAGAAATAAATTAAATGGAGTTCAGAAAATGAGCTACCTAAATGACACTAGAATATACATATGAATACACATAAATAACACACATGCAGTAGAAATACCTATGATGTTTTCTAAATTTTTGTTGGCAGATTACAACGACGAGGGCGAGGGCGTCCGTATTATAATTTTTGGCACTAAGGAAGCAAGGACTCTTACGCGAAAAAAAAATTTTCTTAGCAGACGGCACTTTCAAAATTTTTCCGGTAGGTACCTTTCAAAGAGGTTTATACTATTCATGCAGATCTCGAAAGCTCTGAAGATACTATTAATGTGATGCCTCTAATATATGTCACTTCTTAGTCACAAAACCAAAAAAGCCTATACCACACTTTTCAGTCTAATAAAAACACAGATTCCAGATTGGAAACCTTCCACTTTCATTACTGATTTCGAGGAAGCCGCCATTCAAGCCATTGCTGATGTTTTCCCAAATGCCGATTCATCAGGGATGTTACTATCATTTCAAAAATCAAAGCAATTGGGCATTAAAGACAAACGCAAGAGAAGAATCGTAAGTTTGTGCAGCGTTCTTCCACTATTGCCCGAAGAACGTGTTATGGAAGGATGGGAATATGTAAAAACCCAAGTTCTGGATTTAAGTGACAGGTAAACTTGGATAAGTTTATGAAAATATATGAGTTTCTGGAGGAAACCTAGGCGCATCAAGTCATGGACTGCCTTTGGTCGGCGCCATCGCACAACTAATGTTGTTGAGGGCTGGCATCGTGCCATTAACGGCACGTTCAAAACCAGGCCAGCGACTGTTTATCAGTTCCTGAAAAATATAGAAGAAAATGCATCGTTTTTTTCTGTTAAAGCCATCCAAATGGCAAATTTCAAGAAAAAAGCCAAACGAAGAACAAATCTGCAGGTCGAAAACGACGAGATGATCAGAGTGTACCAAATGCAATTACTTAACGGTGACATTGGGATACCTTTGTTTTTAGAGAAACTACGTTAATATTTTTTTAATCCTTTATGATATGTTTGTTATAAGAGAAACTACATTATTACATATTTGTGAAAGTAAATTGTTTACGTTCACTGTCTTATCTATCGACCGAACTACGTAACAGAACAGTTGGGAATATTTGAGATTGAAGCAGGGTGTAATGCATAGTCTTATAAATCACAGTACTAATGGTAAAAAAATCCCATTCGTTCTGCCGACAGAACTACTCAAGAGAACAGGTGGGAATAGAGGACCAAAACGCATTAGTGAAAACCATTATGTATAACTAGATCAAAATCTTAAATATTAGGATAGTATAAAAAGCATTAAATATATTTCCGTCGTCTGGTACCCCGTAACACAGGTTCTTTCAAAGTCAAAAATTTTATTCAAAATTGGTATTTTTGTACACTTTCTGAACGTTGATCTACATGATGCCTACCACCGGTTCGGGAGCTAGCCCGGCGAGAAGAACCGGAGTAAGAAACTCTCGCGGGCCATCTTTTATCAAAAAGATGGAAAATTGTTCTTTTAAAAATATAAAAAAACATATACAACAATATTATGACTAAAACTACATAACAAGAGTATAATATGTGTAATTTAGAAGTAGCCTTGCAGGGGGCCACCTCATTCCCAAGGTGTGCTATCATTCATAAAATCATTAACTTTAAAATAAAGGCTATAGGACACAAACGTTCTTTAACTACTTTTTTAAATTAATTGATTGAAAATTTTTGAACGCATTCTGGGATCTTATTGTATAGGCATATACATTGGCCTTTAAACAAATTCTTTACTTTACTAAGTCTAGTCACCGGTACCTACATCAAGCTTATGCTTATTTCGGGTATTTCTATTGTGGTTGTCACTTTTCTTTTTGAATATGCTTAATTTTTTTAACATATAATATATTTAATAGAACATACTGAGAAGCTACAGTTAATATTCCAGTTTCATGAAACTTCTCTCTTAAAACTTACCTCACTTACCTTAGCTACCTTACTTTCTTTGACAACTTCCCACGGGACCAGATTGACTTGACGTGAAAGTGTCTATAAATAATTTTATGTTATGCATGATGCATTGTGGCAATATTTTAAGCATAATATTATGTGATTTACCCACTACCCACTGTATAGATTTTCTTATACCTATTTACTATAGATTTTCTTGTACTATTATGTATTCTGTGCTTATACGCGAAAGAACACAGGCTAAGTAATAAAAACTTGGATGTTTGTAAACGAAGATGATTATAGCCCGAGAGCTACTAGGAAATTTAGAGCAGGTGATTGAGGCAAGCTGAAACCTTGTCCTATACCTACTTCTCCTATTGTAATTCAAAGAAAACCTATTGCGTGTTGATAGTTACGGAACCCTCCTTAGACATGTCGTGACATGCTCTTGGTTAGGTTTTTATCCTAGAGTATTATAACTACCCAGAGTTTAATGTTTTTTTAGTTTATATCATGTTTTTTATTTTTTAACCTTTTTCCAATTTACTTTTACACTGGTCTGGCAAGGTTAAAGCCCAGTTTTATTTTCCCCAACTCCTTAAACATTGAATTAACACTATATCAAAATTTCAAATATGCCTCAAACGTTTTTTGGGGATTAAAAATTCACTTTTCAAAAATTTGTATATTGACTTAGCCCCGCTTCTGACCAGCCAGACCTTGCAGTCTCGTGTCGGGGTACAATAGGAGAAGTATAGGACAAGGTTTCAGCTTGCCTCAAACATCTGCTCGGAGTTTCTTAGTAGTTCTCTATCTTTTAGTGTAAGTTGTAGTCCTACCTCTGGTAGTGGTATATCTTCTTCATTAAGCTGGTGGCGCACGACATCGCAGGTACAGCTTTCCTGAAATGACACTGTTAAAATGAAATAATTTTGAACCTGTAGTAACTTCTAGCTTAATTACCTAGACTTGTGTTACTAATGTCTTCGTACAAAACTTGCGCAGGCTGCAGCTTGTGCTCACCTAGCGTCATCTATAAGTACCGGATTGGCGATTTACCATACATAAACAAATAGTATCTATCATTTACCATAATATTATATATCTGATAAAAACGTAAATAATATTTTACCATGTCTTCCTCCTTAACAGAGTCGGATCTTCTCCTAGTCAAACCTGGGTATACAAATTCTGTGATTACATAATATTGAAAACCACCACTTTATATTTAATAATAAGAACTAAGTACGGATTACTTTGATTATTGATAAATGTACCAAAATTAAATATATAGGCCTACAGGCAGTACAGCCATTACAATTTTTGTGGATGATGAGTGTAATAAAGAAAAAACTTACCGCATGTACCGCTTGCGTGTTCCTATAATAAAACAATAAATATTTAGATTAAAGTCCATACAATTAAAACTTAAAATTAAAAGTCCTTTTCTTAAACTTTAATACAACTACGAGTAAATAATTAAATTTCACTTATAAATAGGTAAGTATATACCTATCTCGCCAATGTCAAAGTCATTTTTTTTTATTCAAAATAGGTATTTTTGTACACTTTCTGAACGTCGGTCTACATGATGCCTACCACCGGTTCGGGAGCTAGCCCGGCGAGAAGAAACGGCGTAAGAAACTCGCGCGGGCCATCTTTTATCAAAAAGATGGAAAATTGTACTGTTAAAAATATAAAAAAATATATACAACAATGTTATGACTATATGTGTAAATTAGAAGTAGCCTTGCAGGAAGCCACCTCATTCCCAAGGTGTGCAATCATTCATAAAATCATTAACTTTAAAATAAAGGCTTATGGCACACAAACGTTATTTAACTACTTTTTTAAATTTATTGATTGAAATTTTTTTAACGCATTCTGGGATCTTATTGTATAGGCGTATACATTGGCCTTTAAACGAATTCTTTACTTTACTAATGGCCGATTTCTTCATGAGATAAACTAGAGTTTGTTATTCGGCAGATATACCTACTTATTCCTGGGGTTAAAATTTCGATGGTTGTCTTCAACAGACCGACGGGTTAGTTATCCTATGGTCATGTGTGACTGAGCTATATACCTACTCTAGGGGTCCTCTAGACCCAAATTTAATGTATGTACATTTTTAAGTAGTAAAAAATATTTACTACCTACTTCTCCGTTCTAATAAAAGTTTGTTACTTATTATTTGATTACGCTAAATATTCTAAAGATTTTTTTAAAAAAAATAAAAAAAAAAAATCCGACAAAATTCATGGCAGATCGAAAAAAAAAATTGTCGGTTTTTTTGGGCCACCTTAATATATATATTCACCTCTATTTGTTTAAAACAATCAAAATTTTCACAAGTGGGAAGGAAATATTATTCAATTTATATTTGACATTCGAAGAATCGTTGTACAAGCATGTACAGTGCCGTGTAAACTCTACACTTTAGAGTTTTTACGCACACACTGACATCAGTAAGTTAACTGCCAGGTATAAAGTCAGCCCAATATTTATCCTTAGGACAAAAATATTCGGGGGTTATTTCTTAAACTGGTGTAAAGAAAACGAAATCTCCAGTTAACTCACGTTAACTAACGGATAACTAATCGTAGGATAACTACGAGTGAAGAAATCGGCCATAAGTCTAGTCACTGGTACATCAAGCTTATGCTTATTTCGGGTATTTCTATTGTGGTTGTCACTTTTCTTTTTGAATAGGTTTAATTTTTTTAACATATTTACATTTGATAGAACATACTGTAATATAATTTATTCTATTTACCTCTTTTTCTTGTTTCTCATCAGTAACTGTCACCGATCGTGTTGGAGGTTTTGCTTCTAGTAAAAAAATGAATAATAAGAACATGCATTTACTATCACACAATATTACCTAATCCCTAATAACCTATGGGCAAAAATTATTATATGCTGGTCTACCTACGATAATACGAACAAGCCATATGTCATTGAGAAGGGCGTTTCTTGTAAATTATTTCCTTCATTGACCACGTCATATTATGTGTATGAAATTGGGGTTATTGTGTATTCGTCAAAAACAAAAATAACAGATTTTCTTCTCCTTACTATAAACGAACATTATCTACTATATTTTTGGGCCGGAATACGCGGCTAAGAACACTCGATCATGTCAGCTTTCAAACAAAAAAATTAGATTAAAATCGGTTAATCGGTTCATCCGTTATTAATTAAAACATACAGATGAAATAAATTATTACTTATACTTTTATTACTTTGTTAGTACGTTCGATAGATGTCGCTATACGGGTCTTACATATTTCTGAATCGCAGTATCGTTGTGTTTGATGTGAGGATATTATATTCGACTACTTAATTTCACAAGGAGATTATCTAATAAATGATATGGTGTTGCCTGTTGAATAATGTCTATTACATTTCTTGATTATTACAATTTACATTACATTATTACCGTTCGTTAAATCAAAAAAAAAAAAATTGACGCTCGTTAGAAGATATTTTTAATTTCAAGTGTTTTGATTACTTACTTATTAATATTATAACAAGAATATTATGTTCGTTTGGAAACCGGAAAATTACGAAATAAAAAAAGGGAAGGGGAGTATTACTGAATTTGGCAGCGAATATTAATTGGCGACTAAATTACTAAACTGGCGAAACCATTCAGGTGACAAAAATACAAAAATCGGCAGGTAAAAAGTGGCGAAATTTAATCCAAATGGCACCGAAATTTATAAGTTGGCGACTTAATTTCCGAGTTGGTGACTATTATACGATCTAAGCAGCTATAAAACCAGATTGGGTTGATAAATTAATGGCTGCTAAAATGTGATTTTCATAATTTTTTAGTAGGATTCCCTATTCTCGAGATAGAAGCGATTATAGAAAAAAATATGGCAATGCTATACTTTGAGATACGAACGACGTATAAAGCTATAGAAATGTTGGAAAATTCAGGATTTTCAAATTTCTTTTTTTCCATCATGAAGAAAATATGTGGTTGCGGGGTTACTAAGGGGAAGGAAATTTTAATTATTTTTTAATGGAGAGAGTGATTTTCATTATTTTTTCAATAGGATGCACCGTTTCCGAGATAGAAGAGATTATAGGAAAAAATATGGCAATGCCTACTTTGAGATACGAGCGATGTATAAAGCTATAGAAAGTTTGGAAAATATTATAGAAATTAAAATATATACGCCATTTAGAAATTGCAAATTAAAAGATTTTTTTATTCATATCCCCTGAACCTGGAAAAGGACACCTAGATTCATTTAATGAAAAATAAATGTCCGCTATCTTTGAAATTCAAAATGGATATCATTTATATATTCAGCACTCCTACAAACCTCGAAGACGACACACTTTTACATAAAAATAAATATTCGTCATTTTGAAATTTCTAAATTAATAAAATTAATATAATCTACACAATATCTACATCCCCCCAAACCGAGAAAAATTAAAAATGGGGATTTGGTACGCTCCTTTACGTTTTTTTTTGTGGGCGCTCGTTTTGCTGCTTATAATGTTTTTTGAATTACCTACATCAGGGAAAATTGTGCCTATTCTTAAATTAAATATCTACTCTCAAATTGTCGCCAAGATGGTTATTTTTTCGCTAAAATAATATTTGTCTGCCAGTTTGGTATATTCAGTGAAAAAACTGGTATTAATTAGTCACCAGATTTGAAATTTTTTTGGTTGTTTTTATTCTTTCGCCAACTTGGTAATTTAGTATTCAATATTCGGTTTTTTTCACACCCAAAATTTGATTGTTTTGTCGCAAGTTTAAATACAGGCCATAAAAAAATAAGTTTAAAAAAATTATATCCCGAGTCGCGACTACGTAAAAAAGGGGGTCTTAAAACAAAATAATTCAGATAGAAATCCAGAAATGCATAGGTACAAAAATGGTCAAGGTAGAGCCGTAGTCGCACCTACTTTATAAGGTTTGGAACTGTCGATGTCAAATCGCAGCCGTCAGTATCTATCTTGGGGTATGCATGTGTATGACGAATATACGAATTTTCTAGAAACTCCTCTAGGCCTTAGGGTCAGCTCACTCCTAGACACGACGCATCTCGGTGTGAACTGACGCTTAGATGCCATTAGTAGGTGCGACCACGGCTCCAGCTTGACCATTTTTGTACCTATGCATTTCGGAATTTCTATCTGAATTATTTTCTCGTTTCGGCCTTTTTAGACCCCTTTTTACGTAGTCGGGTTATAGTTTTTTAACTTATTTTTTTTGTTTGATAATCTAGAATTGAAGTCAGTCTAAGATTTTAGATACGTTATTAATTTCGGCCGTAAAAGTTACTTTGAGTGACGCCAAGGCTTTGTCAGCTAATTGAATACTTTAGGTAAGTATGTTCTAAGTATTTACTATCAAATATCTCTTTAAAATATTAAGAATTAAATTTTTAAAAAAGTTGGCCATATTGTAAACTTTCCAAAATTAGTTCCTTGCGAGCAACACTATATCGGCTACGGTGTATTAATAAAACGGTGTTTTTTTTTTCAAAATTAGTCGGTTTTATCACGCCGGTTTTCTGTGAGGGCCTGTTATTTTTCGGTCGGGCTGGCCCATTCCTGCTGAAGCATGGCTTTTCTCATGATGATAAATAACTTTTCCACTTTTTATTTGTTTTTGGTGTCTACACAAAAATCCCCATTAGTTACACTTTTATGGTCATACAAAGACATAAAGTACAAAAAGAGGCTTTATAACGACATTTATAGCTTGTGAGTTGTGTGTATTGCCTGTCCTCCTTTACCCTCTCTTCGGCCGTTAATATATTTCACATCGCTGGAGGCGTCCATCTGCGCCAAGAACCTGTACATGGTGAGGAAGTCCTGCACGGGAATGGCCGCGGAGCCTCCGTCCGGCTCCTTCGTCAGCGCCTCGCACAGCAGGATCATCGTGTGCGTCAGGGTCTGGAGACAGTGAACACCTTTATGAGTACATCATAGGCTTAAAATATATCAGCATACATATACTCAGTGGGCAAGCCGTATACTATGGTGTATAACATAAGGTTGATTCTATCATATGGCTGGCCTTCTGAGTATATGCTAATACAATTTAAGTCTATGACGCATGGTCAAAGCAAGTAGGTACTTAAAGCGGTCCCGCCAGGCGGCAAATACAGGGAGTAAAAATACATAATGCCGACTGAAAAGTAATTTTGAAATAAATATGGATTGAACTTACGTGAATGAATAGGATCACAAAACTTTGCCTTTTTCTCAATGAGCTGAATTGGTACTCCTATGTCATCAACAACTTAAGGTAGCCTTCCGATGCACGCGACACGAGACCGCGACCCGAGACCGAATTGGGGTCACGGAGCCACTGCTTAGTATGAATTTATGGTATATTGCTGTGGGGCAACTCAGTAGAGATTGAAAAGGTGTTTGAAGTCAAAAAAAATGTATTAGAGCACATTTCTGGTGCCTCAACTACGGATAGTTGCAAACCGCTTTTAAAAAAATACAATATAGCATTAGTTTGCATGTACATTAAAGAACTATGTATTTTTGTTAGGTTATATCCACACTATTTTGAACTCAAATCGAACGTAGAACGTAAAAATCATAGATTTAAATATAGGTAAGCTTTATCGTCCAATATGTAACTTAGACATATCGCACATAAGATGCTACATCGACGTAACTAACATTTTGTAACTTTGCAGGAAATGCAATCTAAGAATTATTTTAGTCTCTTGACATCGTTGTGTGGAAAGGAAATGGGCTAGAATGTTCCGACAACTTGGTTTAAATAGCTCATATATTCTTCTATGAAGAAAAAAAAAATCACAATAAAAAAATCGGATCACGCCCACTAACAAGCTTTTTTTTAAATTATCCCCTCAGTTGCGTCTCTGTTTCTCCAAGGGGAAGTAGTACACTTGGAAATAATACATATTTTTAATTGAGTCTAAATAAATATATTGAAACCATTTAACTCTTTTATCGGCATTACCTTAAAGTACACGTCTTCAAAAGACAAAAGTATGAAAAAACACAATATAAAATTATCAAACTTGAGAGTTACCACAAGATGCGTCTTCGTAGTTCTTAAAATACGTTTTTTTGCACTTAATACGTATAACAATAGTAATTAAAAGTAATATAACCTAGAATGATCACTAGTTTAAAAAATAAATCCTTGACAAATTGCTTGTTATAAATACGTGAAACCAAAATCTATCCTATATTATAGGTAATATCAAAACAAATACAGTAAGCTGTCTGTTGTTTATCGAATAGGATTTGTCACTAACGTTAAAAGTATTCACTTCAATAATTCTCCATACAAAAGTGACGAATACACAGTTACAAATGATTAAATAAATAAGTAGGTCTTGTACCTATTTATTGGATCGCAATAAATTTAAATAAATCGGTGATGACACTAAGTATAAACGCCTTAGTAATTAGTAGGTTTTAAATGTTATTGAATCAGCATACTTATTCAAAATATCAAACAATCAAATAAATTAACATCAAGCAAAGAAGAGAAATGTTGTGCACTGTCAGTGTACTGTTATAAAAAGTCTTTCGTATTTAGAGTTTTGTTCAACAAAAACAGCTTAAACCCTACCTAATTGTCACCTATTGCGTTTGCTAATAATTAATGTGAATATTATTTATCAGGTACATTCAGAATGAAGTAACAAATGGGTTTGGCAAAATATCTTATTGCTTGACTTATTCTAAGCAGTCTTTTAGTTGACTAATAATAAGTGATTAAATCTCTTGTTAGGCACTAATTTGAAATATAACACTACTAATATAAATAATAATCAGTCTCCATATTGAGGAAGTTAAACAAAAATAGCATTTCACTCGTTATTAAGCATAATTAGTTATAATGGCACTAATCAATCACAGTAAAAATTTGTACTTAATACTTAAAATTTACCCTAACAAAGAATAATCTAGTCATCGTCACGTTTGAAAAGGTCCTCATAAAACCTTGCATAATAACTGGGAACTATATTGTTTCCAATAAGGTACTGTAAATCTGATTTAAGCCGCCCGTCGATACCAATTTTTGACATATAAGCCTGTTGCAGACTGATAGTTTTAACGTTTTCAGCCATATCCGTATTTCTCTGGGAACCTCTCGGTATCTTATGACATTTTACTTCAATCCAATCTTTCGCGTAATCTGTTTTGTAAGTGTAAATGTCAGAGTCCTTTGTAAAACGAATCATTTTTATCTCAGTAATCTTTATAAGGTCACCGTACATGCTTTTAGTCATATTCAATTTGACTTCATCATTTAAGGTCTTCAGCTCGTAAAAATCTTTAAAATCCATTTCTACTACTACGTATGGGTGGCCGGTCTTCTTAGCTGTGCGTATGATTTGTGCATACTGATCCGGAATATAAATAGGTCCAGACTTCTTTGCTCTTGAAAAATCAGAAAAAAAAAGGAGAAAAATCTCTTAAGCTATTGGAGTCATCAATTAGTATATTCTGCTGTTGTTTATTTGGAGACTTGATTAAAGTAGACTCATTCTCTTCATGTTCACTACTTGAACCTTTTGTAAAATCATTACAGTATTCTGAGCTTTGTGAAACATTTGATTCAAAAAATAAACCTTGGCCTGTGCTCTCAAACGAAGTTGTCTCATTGTCCAGTATTGAAGGGGATTCCAAATTCTTATGAGATCGATCAAGTTCATAGTTCATGTTTTCAGCACATAATGTTTCCGTTTGATTGACAGTAGCGCTTATGTTTTTATGACACGCCTTTGCTGTATCCGCATCAATATTTTCAGAACCAATACAGCTCCTAGGTTCCAAATTAACTAAAAGTGCCGTATTTGTAAACGTTTTCATTAAACCATCTATTTTAGGAGGTTCCTTTTTATGTAAATCATTTTTACCCATTTCCTCTTTTTTTAGGTGAGCTAGTTGTACCATTTTCCGACATCGACTATTCATTTTTAGTGTTGTTAGAGCCAAAGCCTGAAATAAATTAAACACTATAATAAGAAGATCTACGAAAATAAACCTCCTCAGGTTTTTTCGTAGATCAAACATCAGATTTAATTAATAAACATACTATATTTTTATTTTTTCATTATGTAGCGGGACGAGCAGATCGAGTACCTGATGGTAAGTATCACGTCTGCCCATGGACAGGTGCAATGCCAAACAGCACTGAAATGGATACTGTTTGACACTCCCCTTGCGCCCACTACATTGAGACGACAGTTATTAGGTCTCATATACCCAGTAATTACACTAGATTCAGTGCCCTTTCCCCGAAACACGGAAGTAAACTTTCATTTCACGAAGAAATAACTAGCACTGCGGTGGTACCTACCTAGACGGCCCAGTACAGGAACCTACCACCAAGTAAACTATATTCTTAGATATATAAACACATCCAAACACAGAACGGGGGAGTGGGGGGTTGAACCCACATACCCCGGCATATGAGGCACGAACACTATTAATATACATATAAACAGCAAATATTTAATTGAAAAAATATATTTTAATGTTATAAAATAAAATAAAAATATGCAAATGATAAGTTATTAATTCTTATATTTATTATTTTTGGTACTACCGCGTCATAACTGACAAATGTGTCTTTATCGTATTAGTTTTTTAGCGTAAAGCTGGTGCCACAATGACCTAACATACAGTTGCGGCACTGTTTCTCCAATAAACAATTACAACAAATGGCATAACTTACAGTTACGACGAACTATGACCAAACTGCGTCCTCACTCGACGGGCCCCCCCGCGCAACTGGCTAATCGGATGTTGTCGCACCAATTATAGTGAAATTTCACGGTAAAGCTACAAAGACAACTCACGCCATCTACCGAAAAACTAAGGAAATGATTATGTGTCTTTGTTTCCTCTTAAAATATCGCACTTTTTAAATAAGATGGCGCTCTTAAGTCATTTTCGTCATTTTTGTAGTTACGTCTATGTAGTATCTTGTGTGCGATATATAAAAACAATGTATTTAAACAGGCCATATACATATATAATAAGTTACCAGATAATTTCAAAAACAATTTATTTTTTAACACGTACAAAAAAAAGTTAACCACATGGCTTCTAGAAAATTGATTTTACAACATAAATGACTACATGTTACAATTCAGGTATGGGCAACCTTTGACATGTTGAGGGCCAAACTTTAGCGTGCAAATACGTTCGCGGGCCGCGATTAAAAGTACTTAGTGCATTTTAAGAAGTGATAATATTGTTTGCGATAGATATTAGACATAAAATAATACGACAATGTTATTAAGTATAGTACCTACCTACAATTTATTAAAATAACAAAATTAAATTTTAAAAAATGGTACATTATAATTAAATAGTTAAATTTTCAATTGTTACAAACTACGAATGTTAAATACACCGAAATCAATGAAACACTTGAGCTTGACTTTGGGAAACTAATCCATCGATATTTGGGTTAATTCGACTGATACAAAGACGTAAAGAATTTTCCAAATTATCGTCAGTCAGTCTTGTACGTTGGTTGATTATTATTACTAACTTTCATCAATGAAAAGAACTGTTCGCATTTATAAGTACTGCCAAATGCACAAATCAATCTTCTTGCGAATTTTCTAAGCTGCGGAAAATTGTCTTTTTCCAGGAATTTTTTGTAGAAATCGCACAACGTTACGTCTTCAAATTTGGATTTTAGGAGTGAGTTTTCTTGAATCACGATCAACTCCATTTGTAAGTGTATTGGAGCATTTTGTACATTACGTTTTGTATGAGTAGCAAATAAACTGAAACAGTCTTCCATGTTTTTGAAGTCGCTAAATCTGTTCGAAAATTCTTCCGACAGCAACTTGAGTTCTTCAGCATATTGAGCATAAGCAATATTTTCATACGCAGAGAGCGTGTTGAAATGGTAACTGTTACCAGACAACATCTGTGACTCCCACAAGCATAGTTTGATCTGAAACGCTTTCAAATAGCTGTACAAATCATTTACTAACTGTCCTTGTTTTTGAAGTTTCAAATTTAAATCATTCAAATAGCCTGTAAGATCGACCAGAAATGCTAAGTCACATATCCATTTTGGGTCACTTAATTCAGATAGTGATTTATGTTTTATTTTCATAAAGTCTGCTATCTCATTTCTAAGCTCGTAAAACTGTTTCAACATTTTTCTTTTTCTCAGCCATCTGACTTTACAATAATATGTTACGTCGTTATATTCAGCTGATATTTCATCTAAAAACGCCTTGAACTGACGATGGTTAAGCCTAGGGATCGAATAAAGTTAATGGTTTTTACTACCACATTCATAACATTCTGGAGTCGAGTGGACTTAGAACACAAGTTCTGTTGGTGGATAATGAAGGACTATCAAATCACCTTTTTGCACATTTAATTCTGTTGCTTTTTCATTCAAAATTCCGATGAAACCTTTACGTAAGCTGACCATAGAAGGTGCACCATCAATGCATACTCCAATTAATTTTGACCATGGCAAGCCAAAACTTGTGAATACCTTTTGAACTTCAATTAAAATATCATCTCCTGTAGTGGTTCCTTTTAACGACTGTAAAGCAAGCAATTCCTCAGTAACAGTGAACTCCTTATCAACACCTCGAATAAATATAGCCAGTTGAGCTGTGTCAGACAAATCGGTGCTCTCGTCTAATGCTATGAAAAATGATTCAAAACCAGCCATACGGTCAGTCAATTTTGTTTTTATATTATTAGCCATCATTTCTATATGTCGAACAAGAGTTCGTCTTGACAAACAAATTTTTTCAAATTCATTTTTCATTTCAGGATACAAAATACCGCAAACTTCTAACATACACCCCTTGATAAATTCTCCCTCGGCAAATGGTTTTAATGCCTTTGCCAATTTTGAGCTAACTATAAAACTAGCTTTCACAACATTATCAAGATGTGTTCTTTGTTTATGAAACAATTGTTGCTGTTTTTCCAAATTTGCGGTAAGCTGGATTTTGTCTGTTCTTAATTGTCCTGTCAGTGAGTGCAGCGTAGCATGCTTAGTTGAGTAATGCCTCTTTATATTGAATTCTTTCATTACTGAAATGGATTCATTAGACAGCAAACAAATAAGCTTACCATTGTGCAAGATAAACAAGAATTCTTCATTCCATTTTTCTTGAAACTGGCGACCCACTATATCTACTTTTCGTTTCTGTCCACCAGACATCATTTTTGTTTACTTTTCGTTCAATAACCGTGCGCTTTTCGCGTAACTTTCTGCCGCGCACTGTAAAACTCTGGAACGAACTGTCACCAGCAGTATTTCCGGACCTATACGACCTGCAAACCTTCAAGAAGAGAGCGTATTCCCTCTTAAAAGGCCGGCAACGCACCTGCAGCTCTTCTGATGTTGCGAGTGTCCATGGGCGACGGTAGTTGCTTACCATCAGGTGACCCGTTTGCTCGTTTGCCCCCTTATTTAATAAAAAAAAAAAAAAAAAACATAATAACAAACTATAGTTAGTAACCACTCAAGATGCACACAAAGTCATAAAGCAAGTTGACGGCTCGAGCAGTTCGCTAGGATATCACTTGTCCAAGTTATGACCTCGGTAACTCAAAAATAACTGAACTAACGTTCGGGCCATCCACCTGCTTATATAGGCAAAATGAAGGAATAATCTGGAATAAACTAACTAGAATAATTAAGAAGCAATAAATCTTTTGATGTGTCGCCCGTGAGGCGGCAAACATCAAATCCTTTGATGATCCTCACTGTCACTCCCGTGAGTATAAGTACCTAATGTAATATTTTTTTAATTGGTTTTTTTTTCAAAATGTCTCGCGGGCCGGATCATATCTTACAGCGGACCGGATCCGGCCCGCGGCCCGGTTGTTGCCCATATATGTGTTACATAATCAAAATTATTAGGTTATAAATATCTGACCGCTGACGTGACTGCTCATAATAATTCATTGTAATTTGATTCTGGAATTACTTGACATTGATTAAATTAAAATATTGCCTTATTATGTAATAGGTACTTAGGATCGTTGTTAAAATAAAAAGTTTGACATAAAGAATGTAGTTTTGACAGTGTAACAACATAACTAAAATAATACCTTGCTTATATGTTCACATAATTAATAATAAGTTTATGTTTTAGTTTCAATTACATATGTGATGAAAAATTAATGTTTAAATGTAATTTTATTTAATTGTACTTGTACTAATCGTTCTTTAAAACTTTAAACTTGACATTCACACACCATTGTTATGGTAGGATGTGTAAGAACTATTCATAATTATTGTAACCGCCATCACTACTGTGGTAGTCTTGTGAATAAATTATTGAAAAAAATTATTGAATAAATGATTAACAAATTGAAAATACCAAACAATCCCCGCGCCCCGCGACGCGCAACCAGTGAGCGTAGCCAGAGAACCTGATTGGCTGGTTTGCTGGTCGCGGTGGCAGGTCGCGGCGGTAGCATGGATCGGAAGGCTACGACTTACCTTCGTCAGCAATCCACCGGCGACAGCTATGAAGTGCAGGAACGGGACCTCCTCTTTCTTAAGGAAGACCTCGCACAGACACAAGATGCGGCTCAGCTCCTCAGGGTCCAGGCAAAATCCCTTCCACGCCGCCTTCACCTCCACAACGGTTAGGTGGCTGTAGTGCTGCAGCTGTAATTGGGTACTTCCTATAAGTAATAGCTTAAATGTTGAAAAGTGTTAAGTACTTACTTAGGTACATATAGTGCGTTAAAGTGTTATTTCCTTTTGACTAACTATATTAATGAAGATTTGCAGATTTTTGTGGTACTAAAGGTACTCTTCCGATCTACGCGACCGCGACCTGCGACCGCAACCAACAAACCAGTAAATCAGGGTCCTGGTCACGCCCACCTGTCGCGAGACGCGGTCGCGGAGATAAGGGCTTATTTAGTGCTATATATATATATATATATATATATGTATATATGTATATATGTATCTATATAATATAGTAGTTTGTAGGGGGTAGGTAATCTCTGGATCTACTGAACCGATTTTGAAAATTCCTTTACCTACTACTAGATGGATGTGTATTACTCTTTCACGCAAAAACTACCGACCGAATTTCGATGAACTTTGGTATGGTAGTAGTTTAAGCTGTGTTTAATCCAGAACACCTAGTATACTTTGTATCCTGAGTAGTTTAGTTAGTTAGTAGTTAGAGTAGTTTGTATCCAAAGTACAGTATTCCCGTGGGATACTATTATATGTACGCGGGCGGAGCCGCGGGCAACAGCTAGTATATTATAGACTAGAAAATCTACACTACAATACGACTTGCTTTAGTAAAAGTCAAACCGTCAACTCATTAGCTCCTCTGCTCACCTGGTTAACGAGCACCTTCAGACAGCCTCTGGTGAGTCCGCCCTCGGTGCTGTATATGGGGTACTCCAGCCGCAGCTTCACCGGCGGCGGGCGGTTCTCAGCCAGCGCCGAGAAGTACTCGTGTGACCACAGCAGCAGGTCGTAAGGTTGGGTTTTGATCGCCGCTGTGGAGTGTGAAGATTTGAATATGGGGAGGAAAAAGCAGATGCATGTCAGAACTTAGATGGTGAGAGATCAGCATACTGCCGATTTAGCAAGATGAAGGAATTATGAGATCCAGAAAGTGAGTAGATACATTCTAATGCAGGAGTTCCCCACCAGTGAGACGCGCCTCCTAGTGGGGGGCGTAGAGAGATAACATGGGTGACAAAACACAAATTAAACTATGGTATTGTTTTTACACAAAATATATTAAGTAGTTCGTTATATTATCGTTTATAGCCCTACAAAGAGATTTTTATGGAAATTAGTAAATATCGATAAGGACACTGGCAAATTCTGCCTGATTTTCCATCAAGAGCGGCCAAGTTTCGTACATATATTTTATCGGTTTTATAGTACTTAAAAAGTTATTAAATAAAAAAATAAACTTAACTTAAAAAGGACTTGGGAATAAAAAGTTATGAATCTCCGAATATCAGAGAATTATTGTTGTCATCATATCTATATAGTCTATGGTTATCATGCTGTAAATTCTCAATTTGAGGCGTAAAAGCGGCGCAAGCATCTAGTGGCCCAGTAGATAGATTTATTTTAATTTATTCAAGACAAATTATACTACAAATAAAAGGATGACAATAGTTATCCCTATAAAAAAAACCTTTTAGATTTAAAACCTTTTAGTTTCGTACTAGCACTTACTAGTTTTATGAAAAAAATGTTCCTTGGGGTATGAAATAGATGCCTCTATACTATTACTATAATAACTACTATAAGAAAAATAATAATTATATTTTTGGTTTTCATAACGTGAAAGCAACATCTATCATTTATCTTTTATTTAGCATTTGCGCTTCCAAACAAACTAGTTATAATTTCAATACGTAATTGACACCGCAAATAATAGATGTCGCTTTTCCGCAACCCGCCAATAGAGCAATGTATTGAACAAAATGATAGGTTCATTTAGTCATTTCAGTCAGGTTAATCCATTATCTTTTATCCTCCGAGTTTTATGTATAATATTATTGCTTTATTTGTTCCTATGTTCATAAAGTACAACATACAATAAATACTTTTTGTAGCCTCGTACCAGGCAGTAAATGTGCTATACATTTACTGCCTGGTAATTGCCGCTCTTCTTTAATCAAAATATCACAGGGGGCATAAAAGTATTATTTATAAATCAGATGGTACTATTCAATCAGAGGCTTTGTAAGAAAAAAATTGAAAAATCCTGTTCTATCGACAAAACATGTCTATTCAGTGTACACAACGTAACCCAGCCTTCGAGTAGACTTACTTACCTTTGCAATATTTCTTCAGGATGTACGGGAACTGTGGCGGCACTATGATCTGCTGCGAGCAGTACATCTGATCTATCAGCTCTGGCATCTTGACTGATTAATAGCACTAAAACATAAAAATATCATCAAAATAGCATTTAGTCTTCACAGTGCGCAGCAGTGGTATAACATCTAACCCAACGTAAATTTATTAATAGTGATATTATACTTAGTTTAAAAAAAGACATTATCATCGAAAGTTTCGCTATTTTATTATAATGTAGACTTACCAGCACAGATTTTTCTGTTCACAAGTTTGCTCTGAATTTCATGAGCTACGAGTTTGATGTAGGTTGTCATGGTAGCATCACAGCATAAAAAGGTTTTCTCTCTTCGCCAATAGATGGCGCAACTTGCTTGATTTATCAATATTTAAATAATATTTGCTTCATGTACATAATATTTTATCTTACTTAGTTATCATATTTATTAATTAATAACTTAATATATAAAATTATTCATCATATTAAAGCTTTTTATAATTATTTGTTTGAGCGTTAAGTGAATTGTTATAAAAACTTCTGTTCTGTTAATCGTTGTCTGATTGCCTTAACAGAAGTCTTAACTTAGCATCGGATTAGATTAACGTGGTGTATATTAAATGTATATTCTATTGTATATTATAATGTATGTCAAATGAATAATTTGAATCTTCTAATACCTACTTACGCAGGTTGTGAATAATATTTAATTATTAGGTATTTATTACTATACTTATAGGAATATAATATATTATGAACCTATATTGAGATATTAACATTTTCATAACAACAGCCACGTGTTCATCAGATTAATAAACATTAAACATTGGAAGTCGCTCAGGTTTTTTTACGATTCGTTTAACATAAGTACAACATGGTACAACCTTTCTATATTACTTTAGGTAATATTAGGTAATAAAATTAAAAATATTACTTACCTATATTATAGTAGGTATAAAATTAAATGTGGGGTATGTTTGATACTACCAAATACCTACTGACTGAATATAAAATATAGATTATTGTTGTATCAACTTAGGTATTTTATTCTATAAGACATACTTACCTACGTAGAGCGTTTTTTATCTGCACTGTTTAAATATGTAGCGACCACAATCCGAAATACTTTTGGATTGTAGGTACAATTTTCATTCACATTGCATTTCCCGTGTTTATTTTAATTCGGATCCATGGAGAAGTGGAGATAGTCAATAATTTTTTTAATCATATTTAATATAAATATTTGTTGAAATCAATTACAATATCACGGGATTTACTCTACCTCCTGCAAATCTTTAGAAGGTAGAGTCGCTTAAAGTATATTTAATGTTGTTGTAAATGTTATAAAATGTTGTATCCAGATGCAGTTGCACTTACATCCAAGTCTAATCTAATTCTTTGGTGGCCATGGTAAAAAAATGTCCTTTATTTTCAATGTTTCAAATTATTATCTACCATAGATATTATTTCATCTATACTTAATACAATAAAGAGCCATGGTTTGTTTGTTTGTTTGCATTGAATAGACTCCGAACCTCCTCTACCGATTTTGATGAAATTTGGTACATATATAGAATAGACCACGGGGAAGGACATAGGCTACTTTTTATTGCGGCAAAATGTACGGTTCCCCGAGATTTCCTTTTGCGCGCACGAAGTCGCGGGCAACATCTAGTACAAGATAAAAAAATATATTACACGCTGTTCGAACAGCGCCATTTATGCGTAATAGGTGAACTGTGTAAAAAAGTATTGAATTAAAATTAATTTACAATAATATCGATGGATTTAAAAAATAATATTTAATTCACGTAGGTACGTTTTAAATGATTAAAACCGTATGTATCCTAATTATTAAAATAACTTTATGAATATCTACATTGCAAATATTGGTGCCACTTTCTAATATTTTTTTATTAATTACCCCAAAAATAACAGAATTTAATTCCCTTATTATGTATTCATTACTAAGTAAAAATATAATTTATAGACTATATAAAGTAATTTTTATACAATATATGAAATACACTTTTAAGTCTTTGAAAATTATGTTACATGCAGAAAAGCATTTAAATCACATTATAAGACGTAGACTGTAGAGTTTCTTTAATAATGTCGCTTTAATTAACTAAACGCCATCTAGCGGAAACCCTCTGAACTCAGTAAGATAATTCGATCACATGGTGAATGGCGTGTAGAGAAAAAAAAAACAAAACCTGTTTGATGCGATGACGTTCGCTTGTGTTTTTGTGCCGTGAGCTTTTGGATTAAACACGATAGCATATATTTTGCTAACAAGAACCTATAATTACACGAAAAATCAAGTGAAATTTAATTGTATTCAGATTATAAAGTGTTGCAATAATGAGTGAACGTGAAATCAGCGGATAAAATAGGATAATAGTCCAGTTGGGACATTTTGTTAGACGAATGCGATTAGCACTTTGTATCAAATTGCATTTATGTGGTATCAATAGAAAACGTGTGATGACTTTATTTGATAACGATATACAAATAAGTGCAATGATTTAAAAACTAATTATGTGTGTGTTTTTAAATATTTACGAACGTGCTTCAAAATAGTGTGGAAATGGATGACAATACATACCATCCATGTAAAGTGAAAACTAAAACACTGGTGATTCTAGAAAAATGGATTTGATTACAGACCTATCACCGCTGAGTAAGTGTATTCGTTACGTCTAATTAATGTATTTAAAGGTTTTATACTTACGCATATAATAATAAACTACGAAGATCAGACTAAAGTATAAATAATATAAAGTAAAACAATTGTTTACTATTCGTGTTACTATTATATATATATATACTTTTGAGTTGTTACTTGTGTTACAAGTAACAACTCAAAAGTACGATGTTTCCTTTCGTAAAGGATATTATATATTTTGTCCTTTATGTAGGGAACAGAGCATTTAGCTAAGTTGCCATCGCTAATTACAAAACGATCATCGAAATTGAAAATATACAGGAATAGCTGTTGCCCGCGGCTCCGCCCGCGTAAATGAGTATCAAATGGGAACACTGTACTTTTTCGGTATAAAATGTAGCCTATGTTTTAGTTCAGAGCCTAAACTACTACCATACCAAATTACATAAAAATCCGTTCAGTAATTTATGCGTGAAAGAGTAACAAACATCCATCCATCCATCATCACAAACTTTCACATTTATAATAGTATGCTAGGAATTAGGATTGACATAAAACGTTCGATAATAATATTATGTGACATACCTACCTAGCGCGGATACTTCAATACCATACATTTTTGATTTCTATCTTCGTCATTGTTATAAGCGATGGCATATTGGCTAAAAGGCCAGAACTTTAGAACTAAATAGAGCCCCATGCTATTTGAAAGCAATCTCGCTTTTGAATCGCAAAAATATAAGAATGAATAAAGAGGAAGGAAATAAACATGTAATTTCTGAGATGCCTGACGTGTTAGATCTGTAATGCTTGCTCTAAAACGAAGTCTGCCTTACATTCACACAATAAATAATTATATCACCTGGCTGGATTAGTAAGTTGGCAATTGGCATGGGAGGATATCAAACCATAATTTCTTGCATCACCTAACCAGTTTTAAGGTCTCCTGTCTTGTTACGTGTGTAGTTAATTTTTTATTAGATGATATTAGTATTTCGTAATTGCTATTGTCCGCGGCTCCGCCCGCGTAAATATAGTATCCCTCGGGAACACTACTTTTTCGGGATAAAAAGTATCCTGTTTTAATCCAGAGCTTAAACTCCATACATTTCATCAAAATCCGTTCAGTAGTTTTTGCGTAAAAGAGTAACAAACATCCATCCATCAATCCATACATCGATTCATCCATCCACCCATCCTTAGAAACTTTCACAATTATAATATTAGTGGGATTATTGTAATTTGAAATGCCAATAATTGTTTATAATATTCATGGAAATTAACAAAAAGCAAGCCTTGATCAAGGATACGCGAACGCGCATGGAAAATGTTTGTTTCTAATTATCCTTTGAAGAATTCATAGTCTATTCCCGTTAAGAAGGCAGCGAATCACGCGTACAAATGTCAAAATTGACCATTGAATTGATGTGTGTTCACATCAATTGTAGTAAGCCATTTTGACATAATATTATGCACTGACTTCTTAACGTGAATAGTCTATTCACTTTACCTACTTAGTTTCTATCCGAAGTGAGATAATAGAGAATAAATAGATAATACAGACTGCATAATTAAGACTTTCTCCATCTATTCCTTGCTTGCTTATATGGTCTTTACATCAACAAATCCCACTAAACCATGGAAAAGATCTCATCGACTATGTCGTTTGTACTTTATTAAAGTACGACGCGCGACATTCATGTGTAGCTAACTGATAACGTAATTTTAAATTTACCTTTTAATAGCGGGTAAATATTTTCGCAGTCCTTCGCCTCTAGCGATTTGTATTCGAGTATCGTCGCGCATGTTATGTTCGGTCATGTGATTTTGTTAACAATATGAGCACCATGTTAATGTCTCTCGGCAATCTTCGTTTTTCTATGGAAGTGTCAAGTGATCGACGATGTTAGGAAAACGGTGATTCCCGAAATTCGGGAATCGTCGTGGTTTTATTGGCGAGGACGACGTTTCGATCTTCGTGACTCGTGAGTACTCGCAACGTAACCCTCCTAGCGAGGAAAGATTGCAGATAGGGCTATGGCCTAAATAAAACGGGATATAATTAATCTTGCGAACATAAAATTTAATGGCGACTGCACATGAGCATACTGCAGCGAATTAATATGTTGGCGACTAAATTACTAAACTGGCGAAAGCACTCAAGTGACAAAAAATATAATAATCGGCAGATAAAAAGTGGCGAAATTTAATCCTAATTGGCACCGAAATTTATAAGTTGGCGATTAAATTTCCGAGTTGATGATTATTATACGATGTAAGCAGCTATAAAACCAGATTGGGTTGAAAATTAATGGCTGCTAAAAATTCAATTTGCAGTCTACGGAAAATCGCATGTTTGGATACTGTTGGAGTTTGTTTTCCTTTGTTATGGGTGTCGCTTCCAAGGTTTTTGGGGTGCAAAATAATAAAATTAAAACCATTTTGAAATTAAAAAATGGTGTACATTTTTTTCATTAAAATTAATATGGGTGTCCTTTTCCAGGGGGAAAAAGAAATTTTTATTATTTTTTAAGTAGGATTACCTATTCTCGAGATAGAAGTGATTATAGACAAAAAATATGGCAATACACTACTTAGAGATACGAACGATGTAAGTATAAAACAATAGAAATGTTGAAAAATTTAGGATATTCAATTTATTTTTCTCCCATCATGAAGAAAATATGTGGTTATGTGGTATATGTGGTTTGTTACTAAGGGAGAGGAATTTTTCATTATTTTTTCAGTAGGATGCACCATTTTTGAGATTGAAGAATTCTACAAAAATTAAAATATATATCCGCCAAAATTTCAAAATAAATGTTTTTTTTATAATTAACATCCTGTAAACCTAGAAAAGGGCACCTTTTACACAATGGGTATCTTTTAGTACTTGGCTTAGGAAAACGTATTCTAGCGATATCATGAATTAAAAACTTAAGATTGATAATAAATAATTTCTACTGATAAAAACACCTCGAAGTAACTTCCGACAACGATGTGACGACACAAACACACTAAACACATAAATGTAGTAGTGAAACGGAACGTTTCTGTAAATAAATAGTTCATGACATCTTAAATAGATAATTATGTCAAAACGTCAAACAGAACGGCACACCGCCATTTTACTACTACGGACTATAGCACAGATTACAAATAGTACTAATATGACGTCACAGCACAGATAATCTATCAACCAACATGGCGAATAGAGTTATCGGCGGATTTTAAAGTGTATTTTTTAAATATTTTTTGTAGGTTTTTAGGTTTCAAAATAATGTTATATATTTTTTGTGTAATGAAACAATTTTGAAGCGTTTAAGACATAAATAAAAACAAGGTGATGTAGTCTATTGTCGCCAAGATGGTTATTTGTTCGCTATAATAATATCTGTCTGCCAGTTTGGAATATTCAGTGAAAAAAACTGGTATTAATTAGTCACCAGATTTGAAATTTTTTGTTCCTTATACTCCTTCGCCAACTTGGTAATTTAGTATTCAATATTCGGTTTAAACACACCCAAAACTTGATTGTTTTATCGCAAGTTTAAATACATGCCAAATAAAACTAATATTGAAAATTAGGTTGCTGTAAGCTGCTCTACATTTCTATTTGGTTAGCATTTGCATTTGGTCCAGTCCAGTTTTTTTTTCAGAAATGCTAAGAGCCTCAATATACGGTCCGGTCTACCTTCAGTTCGGCCTGAACGGGTGCAAAATCGTATCGTCTGTGTGCAATTTCGAGATCGCATCAGTCGACCGTATGTATGGTCTGAAGTGATTCGTTCCAGTGTTGCCAACTCTGTTCTTGCGAAACTACTAAACTCGCGTCGTTTTCTACTAAAAAGTACTAAAAGAGTACCGAAAACTACAAAAAAGCTTCTAAACTTAATTCACCCACAGGAATCCATAAAAAACACAAAAAACCACTGCATTTTCAGTTTTACTATATTGAAAATTTACCGTTAAATAAAAAAATATAGTAGGAAATATTACGTATATATATATATATATATATAGAATAATAATAGAAATTAAATGGGTAGTTTTAATTAACTTACTGACGCATGCTATTTTTGCTATTATGATAAGGTGACAATTTTTTTTGTATTATTTTATGTCTAACATAGCCCATTTTGCATATTATGATTACTGTCTGGCTATTTTGTACAACTACTACTACCAACTAAATTCCTACTAAGGAGGGAATGAAATACTAAATTTAGTAGTAAAACTTTGTAAAACAACTAAGTTGGCAACATTAGTTGTTAACGGACTAAAACAACTAAGTTGGCAACGGACCATGTGTGGCAAATCGCTTCAGTTCTCGCAAGAGCCGCGGCCAGGGGGGTGGAGACCAAGAAAATGTGAACCTTTTTGTCTCTACAGCACCCAATAATTGGTTGATGCCTGATACTTACCGAAAGTTGTGTTCCATTTGTATAGAAAGGCTGAAGGATTGTCACAATCCGTTCCCGAGACCAGCACGAAGTCGTGTGTTGCACAAGCACAATGCAACAAATCTGTATAATGTCACAGCCTTGATTGCAATTATGTACGTTCAAATACTCGAACTTTGCCCGTCTGAATCTCGTCCGGTCCCTAAACATTTTAGTATTTCTAGCGTTCCGCATTAAAAAGTACCTAGTTTTCAGTCACCTCCGTTGCTCCAAATGCAACGTTTTTTTCTATGCCCAAAACTTTTATCCCAAATGCTTTAACACGTTTAGTGCGTTAGGGGATCTAAAGGATCACTTACAAGACTTTCAGCCAGTGCGGTGCCAAAAATCGTGTTTTATCCCTCTGTGCGGTAGGTCGTAATTTCTTTATTTCTAAGCGTGTGACTGAGTCAAATATACATACATGCTACTTACTTCAATTTTGATTTAAAAGTACAGACAAAAAAGTTGGAGATCGAAGAGGACCCTAACGCACTAAGTTGTGATTATGTACACTCAGTGCGAAGAGAGATCTCTTATATCTCCGAAATCGGAAGCCGCACAAACGCAAGGAGTGAAGAGCGGGCGGCGCGGGCACCGCGCGCTGTTTTAGTGCTGTTCAAGTGTCGATAGCGTGAAGCCACGGATACTGAAAACTACACTAAATTACGTATTTATAATACCAAGTGATAAGCATATAAGCTAGTTGTATGTTAATTTTGTTAAATGTGCTTTGACCTAGTTGTCGCGTTTACAACTAGGTGGCGCTGTACAAATCACATACAAATTCCTAGTAAACGCCAAACGCGCTCACGATCGAATGCGAATAGAAAAACTCAATGAGGTGACAAAAAAAGGCGTTGCACAGGCTGCTACAACAAATAACGCCTTACACTGGATAGCGTACATGCATTCAAGAAAACTCAACGAATAATGACATATTACATGCAATGCAACCAATCAATGTGTTTAGTTTCCTTCAATTAAAAACACTTTTTTAAGTAAATACTTTACTTTACGTAAATTAATAGTTCTATTGTATCTACTTCAATAAAAGTTTGATTATCGATAGGAAATTTAATTTTAATTTCTTCTCACTAGTCACTACTTATTTTAATTTCCGATGCGCGATATAATAGATACAATTTTTTTTTCTGTATTTTCTCTTAATCCATCTGTCATATTTGCGTGCTAAGCAACCTATAGATAGAGTAATCGATGACCTATAACCCACAGAAATTTCATGCTCATATGTTATTCTTTGAACGAGAGATGCTCACTTTTAAAAAGGATTTTTTGGAGATATTTTAGGTATCATACGCACTACAGTTAAGCACGGTTACGAGTTCTTATATGTCTCAAACGCACCGTCTGCAAGTCATCTAACAAAGGCCTCACGATTAACGTGTTAAATATGACTTAATAAAATTAACAGAGTTGCTGAAATATAACAGTCAACACTAATGCTTAAGCTTGAGTTGAATAAAAATCCGTAAGTGTGAATTGATTTTTAACTTAACCATAGTTCATATTTTAAGAAAATCTAACAATGGTATAGAAATTTTTCCCACACGCTTGAGAATTGTTACACTTGCCGTCGTGTTTTGAGGTGGTTAAAGTAGGTCCCCGGTGCGTGGCTGATATATGGCCGCTGCCTTGGATTTCGCGAGGAGCAGGGCGGCGCGGCGGCAGGCAGTGACAGCTGCGACGACGGTGACTATGGCATCCGGCTGCGCGCCTCGCCGCCGCTGTCACTGAACTGGCAGCCGCCGCGCCGCTTACCGCAAAATTCGAGGCAGCGGTCTTAGTCCTAATAGCGAACCCTAGTTATGTTACAAGTCTTGTTAAACACTTATTATGATATGTTACTAAATGTCGTCGTTTAAGAAAGCCTTTACTTTAGAAGCAGGGTTTTAGGAATATAATATTATAAATATATGACGTCTAATACGTCTATGATTATAAAGGCCTTGTATAGGCGTGTTGCCTAATATTATTATTTTCCGTATATTCTATGTTAGACAACATGTTATTAACACTCTAAAACCCATTTTTGTGAATCTTCACAAATAATGAAGATATAAACAAATTAAATTTACAATAAGAAAGAGAGCCATATATCGACCTGTGACATCACGAGTTGGACCCGCCATACTTTTGTCATTAAAAAATGTATGACGGTAGCAGCTTGTGACGTAACAAATAGTTTTGCCAGAAAGAGATGGGCAAATTTTTTTGTTTGCTTGTACTTTTTAATATTCTTTTATTTTAGATTTATGTATCTCTATTCAACAATTTTAAAATTAAATTTGTAAAAATGTTATATTCGACACTGGGCAACATCCTTATGAGGGATTTTAATTCGTGACATCTGACAGTTTTTTGACACGACAAGGACCGTCCTGCTACCAAGCGCCGCCTGGTGACAGAAAAAGAATCGAAAGTACTTATTGACCATTTTTGATACCACTTACGCCACCAGATGTAGCTTTGTATGGGTTAGGTCTGCCCCCTAACGGCAGAAAAAATATCAAAAACCCTCATTGCGCCAGCTTTCTTAGTTAAGACTTGAAATAATGGTCGCGGGTTAAAATTCTGACTCGGAATATTTTTGTGTTACGAGTATGTTCATGTACTATGTCCTGGGTTATGACTTGTGTCATTTTCGGGATATTTAGCTCTGAATCAGATTGTAAAGGTGTAAAAAATTACAAAGTTCCCGCATTTCGTTATTGCTTATTACAAAACAGAATTTAAGACGGGAGCAACGGAATGTCAATCCTGCACCAGGCGCAGGTTTGCTCTATATCACGAGTATCGGTCCCGTGGCCGGTGGGAAAGATGTCAAGGAGGTGATTCGACCAACAGGCTCACAATGGCCGGTCTCGGTAATCGGCCATTATCTACTTGGCCACGTCAACGCCACCATTTGAATGTCATTATCTCGAATTGAACGGGTTTCAGCCGGTGATAAATCGCTAGCGTGTTATATTTCATCGAGTTTCTCGATTATTGCCCGCGACTTAGTGCGCGCAAAAGGAAATCCCGCGAAAACCGTACATTTTGCCTCAATAAAAAGTAGCCTATGTCCTTTCCCGTGGTCCTCTCTATATCTGTGTGGCACAGATATAGAGAGGATAATGCATAAAATCGGTCCAGAAGCTTCGGAGCCTATTCAATGTAAACAAACAAACATACAAACAAATCTTCTCTTTTTATTATATTAGTTTAATATATTAGTATATTATAAAAACTATAACCCGACTATGTAAAATATAGCCTATGTTACCCGAGCCATTATTACGAATCTATTGACACCTCATTCTTTAAAATCGGATCAGTAGTTTAGGCGATACGATGGAACAAACACACATAGACTGCCCAAATCATTACCCTTCCTTCTCGCTTCGCCGTATTCGGGTAAAAACATTTGGAAGTGCAAGTAGTGATTAACCTCGCGAATCGCGATTTAAGATGACATATTACGTAATACGTTACGTTTTATTTATTAATTTCAATGAAATTAGATAAAAACCCACTATAAGTTTTAATCGTCTATATTATTTATTGTCCTTGTCATAAAATTTAAAAAACTACCTACTTCAATGCTGCGCTACTGAAAACTTGAATAAATATTACTGATCAAAATTATATTAATACAAATAACATGCCGAAGGATAGTAACCATAGCTTACTCAACTGATCCGACAATTATTTATTCGCACTTATTATTTATACCTCACAGTTTACGAAGCGACAATTAACCTTACTGTAAAGCCATTTATTTATATTTAATTAAAATTATGGTATGTAAATTATTGTTCCTTGTGAAATAATCGTTCGAATTTACACTGAAAGCTAATATTGTGTGATACGAGGGCGGCACTGAAAATTTCGGGAATCAAGGAAGTGACACAACATTACTATTTAAAAATGTATTTATTGCTTTTCGAAGTATTCTCCGCGAAATTTGACACATTTTTCCATACGATGGAACCAATCATTGAAGCAACCATTCCATTCGGAAGTTGGGGTCTCCAAAATGGCCGTTTTGTAGGCGTCCACAGCTTCTTCAGGTGATGAAAATCTCGGACCACGCAATTTATTCTTTATTTAAGGGGAAAGTATAGAAATCATTAGGGCTTAGGTCGGGGCTGTACGGTGGATGGTCTAATAATTCTATGATTTCTTGCTCTAAAAACTCTTTTGTTCTGTGCGCGGTGTGAGAACTCCAATGCGTAATGGAGGATGATGCGGCGGTTGCAGTTCTCTTTACGGAGTTCAGAAACGACTTGTGGCAAACAAATGTTAGCATACCATTCTGCATTAACCGTTCTTTGCCCCTCAAGAGGAATAGTTGCAACATGGCCGGTTTTGGAGACAAACGTGGCCACCATTTTTTTTGCAACACTCCGTGAACGAACAATTTTTGTTGGCTTTAACTCATTTTCGAACACCCAAACTCGTGACTGGTTTTTTGTTTCGGGTTCGTACGCATATATCTAGGATTCGTCACCTGATACGATGTTGTATACAGCATTTGAGGATCCTGCGTGGAATCTTTCGAGAGTTCTGACGCACCGAGTAATGCGAGCCGCTTTTTGCTCTTCACAGAGCAAATGCGGTATCCATCGGGAAAACAACTTTTTTACACCTAATTGTTCATGCAAGATTATTTGTATTTGACTCATGCCAATGTCTAAAGTTGCCTGAATTTCGCGGTATGTCACATGTCGATCTTCCTCAATCAGCTTACGCACAGCATCAACGTTTTCTTGGGTGACTGCAGTTTTTGGACGTCCTTGACGGGGATCATCACTGAGCTTGACACGTCCACGTTGAAATTCAGCAAACCAGCGATAAATTGTGGTTTTGGATGGGGCTTCATAACCAAATGCAGAAATCATCCGGTCAACACACTGTTTTTGTGTTAAACCACTTCGAAAGTCATAATAAATCATCGCTCTAGAATTTTCTCGAGTCAATTCCATTTTATCAACGACTAAACAAGTTTGACAAGACCTTGTGACAAGACCGAGAGAATCTTTTTTTTAAATAAATAAACAGTATTCGATTTTTAAAACCAAAGAGTTTTAAATTAAAAAGATTTTAATATGACAGGAACAGTGGAAATATTCCATTCCCGATACTTTTAGTGCAGCCTATGTACTAGACGTTCGCGACTTCGCGCGCGCCCAAGGTAATCCCGCCGGAACCGTATATTTGCCACGATCAAGAGTAGCCTATTTCCTTTACCGTGGTGTACTGTATATCTGTGCCAAATTTCGTCAAAATCGGCCGAGTAGTTTCGGAGCCTATTCAATGCAAACAAACAAATCTCTTTATACTTATACTTCCTTACTAATAAAAAAGATTTACACAATGGATAAATTAAACAACGTTGCTGTCTTTGTCTGTCAAGTGACATTCCAACGCATCAGTCAAAGACAGCAACGTTGTTTATGTTGTCCGTTGTGTTAATGTTTTTATTAGTAAGGGGTCTTAAATATTATTAGTATAATATATTTGATATTGAACGGTGTACAATTTTATGCTATAAAATATGTTATACTTGTAATTACGCTTTGGTACTTAGGGAGGCAATAAGACGCGGATTTTACTTTTGACTTTTGTAAAAAGAAGGTAAACAACGTCATAACATAATAAAATTATATAAGTACTTGATGAAATTATTTATTCTACGCCAGACACCTATTATAACTGCATAATTAACTATAGTATAATATTAATTATTATTAAATTTACGATGAAAATAAAAATCAAATATGATCGTCTCGTTTCTGAACAGCAGTGCTCTTCCGACATCTAATTAAATACATTACGTATTGACAACAGCACCAGCCACCGCTATAGCACTGACCATGACCTTATGCTGTGTGATAGCGAATGTAGTGTGTTTATACCTATTAGCTAGTAATAGAATAGCAATAGCGGTGATGTCCAAGGGGTGTTTCCTCGTGGCTAAACTCTTACGCCAAACTGTTTAGGTTTTGAGGAATTATCTGTATTTCCTTTTCGTTGAAGTCGAGGGCTACTCGGTGTTTTTTATTTTTCATTTTCCTGTGTAGCACTATTGAGAAGAACTAGGCCCTTACGCCAAGACGTCATCGCTTATTACGATGACGAAGTTAGCGATGGCATCTTGGCTAAACGGCCTGATCCAAAAGTACCCATAAGACGGCGTTTACTGGTCAACAGCGTTTATGTCTCCTGGAATTTTGTGACTGTTTTTTACTACCTAATTCGAGGTTGATGGTCTCAAATCTGTGCTCAGTTTTATTCCTAACGGCTTTAGTTTTTGATGTTCTTAGATATAAAACCATGATCTGACGGAATCCTAGAAAAATGAACATATTCAGGCTGAATCGGAGCTGAATCAGGGTTACTGAACTCTGAAGTACCCACTACCCACATGATGTCAGAATACTGACTGGTGGCAGGTGTACTTAGCAAAGCTCCTGTAAACCAAATCGTGGAAAAAATAATAATATTCAAATGGTTGTGTTAAAATTCTCTAATTAAGACACAGCTTCTTCTAAGATTAATCACATTCTTCATAACTCAAAAACTAAAAAAGGTGCTAAGAAAAAAACTGAGCACAAGCAACAACAAAAACACGAGAAAAGCAGTCACTAAATTCCATGTCATAAAAAAGTTTTATTTTCTTCACCAGTGTTCTATCTAGGATCATAGCCTCGTTTTCCGCCCCCCGGGTACTCCGGCAATAGTGGGGAACAAGCATAAATTTATTGGCTTTTCGAAAAGTACATAATAAGCCAGAAAATATTGTACTTTGCAATGGCATGTTACGAGGGCGGGTCAATAAGTCCGTGACTTTTGGAATAAAACACAGATTTTTTGATAAATAAATCATTTTATTTTTCAACGTAGTCCCCCTTGAGCTCTATACACTTTGTCCAATGCTTCTCCAATTTTTTTATCCCTTCCAAAAAATATGATTTGTCGAGGTCCTCAAAATAGGCCTTTGTTTACGAGATGACTTCATCATTGGAGTCAAATCTTTTTCCACCGAGCCATTTTTTCAGGTTTGGGAACAAGAAGTAGTCACTCGGAGCCAAATCTGGAGAATAGGGTGGATGTGGGAGCAATTCATAGCCCAATTCATGGATTTTTGCCATGGCAACTGCACATGTGTGCACCCTTGCATTGTCTTGGTGATCCTCATTGAAGCGGTCCAATAAGTTGGCATAATATTCCCCATTAATTGTTCTTCCCTTTTGAAGATATTCAATGTGGATTATCCCACGTGCATCCCAAAAAACAGTCGCCATAACTTTATTGGCTGACAAACCCACCTTGGCCTTCTTTGGCGCCGATTCACCCTTAGAAACCCACTGTTTTGACTGTTGTTTGGTCTCTGGTGTGTTGTGATGGATCCATGTTTCGTCCACGGTTACAAAACTGCGCAAAAACTCCTCCATATTGTGATTAAACAACGCCAAACCTTCCTGTGAAGTTGTTACACGATTGCGTTTGTGGTCGACTTGCCGAAAGCTTTCTCATGCCCAAGTGATCATTCAAAATTGAAACCACTGAGCCATGCGAGATGCCTACGGCTTCCACAATCTCTTGCACTTTCAATCTTCGGTCGGCCAACACCATATCGTGAATTTTTTCGATTGTTTCGGGTGTAGAGACCTCAACTGGGCGTCCAGGACGTTCGGCATCTTCAGTGCTTGTACGGCCACAACGAAATTCAGTAAACCACTTTTTTACCATTGAAATCGATGGTGCAGAATCCCCATAGTATTTATCAAGCTTAGCCTTGGTCTCGGTAATGGTTTTTTTTCGCAAAAAATAATGCTTAATAAGCACACGAAATTCACTTTTTTCCATTGTTTCCTTAAGTTACTGGATAGTCTGATAAAGATAGCTGTAAAACACAAACTAACTGACGCAGCAAGTTCAAATTTTGATAGGAGTCAACTTACAGATGCCTGTTGACAGGAGTAGTGTTGCTTTTTCAGTAAGGAGGTTAGAAATTCAAAAAGTCACGGACTTATTGACCCGCCCTAGTTTCTACGGTCAAGCGTTGACGATAGACAGTCATCACAAGTGAGATCGTTAGAGGACATTACACAGCTAATGAAAATGTATGAAGAATAAAATATACAGAATTGATTTTATTGATTTAAATACTGCGTTCACTTATTTAACAAAAAAAAATACAAATAACATAAGGATTTGAACAGTAATTTTTGTTTTTCAATCATAACAAAAACACAATTGTCGATTTTTAGTCCTGTAAACTACAAATAACCATACTATGTAATATTTTAATTTAGCAATTGTTTAACTCCCCCACACCGATTTCGGTGACGGTGGCCGGTTTCATTGAAACCAGGCCAGTTACGCAGGAGTAATTTTATAGTGCCCAAGTGTGTGTGCAGTACACAAGAGCACTCTCTCTTCCTTTACTCATAACCCAGTGGGACGGATAACCGACACGACTGGCGAGAGATCAGGCGCTGGTCCGACTTTAACATGCCCATCCGACGCGTGGATCACCTTTCTTCTCAGACAATCAGGTGATCAGCCTGCATTGTCCTAACCAAACTTGGAAACAACATTTTTTGTTGTTCCAATGCGGGAGTTGACACGACCTCCGAGTCTAGTGGTTAGAGCTTGGCTCTCGACTTGTGTGGTTCAAGTTGTATGGGGCGGCGGAATTAATTATTTATTGGTGTTTAAATGAAAGTATACGTATGTTTATTGTACTTATTGTTTTATTATCATGAAATAATGAACGTTAAATAAAAATAAAAAATATATTAAAGGCAAAATCGACAACAAAAAAATATTTATAAACAGAAAATTTTGTGCTTAAATAATTATCTCCTATAGGTATAATAGCAATAAATTAGAAAAAATGTGTTAATGAGTATAAATAGTAGGTATACATTGTCAAATAACGGTAAGTCTTTTTTGAGGATTTCCGTTTTCCGTAAAACCATTAATATAGGGATCTGAAGAAGTAAAGATCATATTCATCACCTCCTCATTTGTAAATTTACGCGAACACTTCCTGGAATGATACAACCTGTACTGACCTTTGTCACAAAATAAATTATAATACTGACTCCACAGTGTAATAAAATCCCATATTCTTTGCATTAGGATTTTGCAGACCAGTACAATTTTATTTTTTAAAAGAAATCACAAGTAATTGAAGTACTAATAGCGATATTAGTACCTACTTCAACAATCAGTTTACGATAACTATTTACCTCATCACCTGAAGGTTGTATGGGTAGGCGTAGGTAGTGGTGGTGTGAGTGGTAGGTGTAGGTCTAGGGTGTAGAACGATGAGCATGTTGAAATATTTATTTCTAAAAAAAATATATTTAAGTACTTATTGAGTATTATTTAAAAGTTTCCATATATGCAGCTAAAATAAAAATTAATTAATAATTTCAGATAGTTAACCTATTTTTAATACTATATCAGAACCCGAGGGGTCCTTGAGGCAGAAAATGTATAGTCGACTGAAAGTTAAATTTGGCCGAAAAAATTATCAATTGCGCAAAACTTTTTAGGTAACTTAATAGAAATGAACAAATATTATTTCATTTACAATAACAATATATATTATGCTCCTTTCAAACTGTAAAAATAAATTTCTGAAAAAGTGGATACTTTTTGAGGGGGTACCCTCTGCAAGGCACGAGTAGATTGAACGCTTATTATGTACGCGTTATGTTGTATGACTTTAGTGATCTAATTTTTTATTAAAAAAAATATCCTAGAAGTCTGTAAGACTAGGGTTATATCTAGTGTTTTTTATACATATAAAATAAAGTTTTGCCTTCAATCAGCCACCTCAAAATTGAATTAATTCAGCTCTATCAGGCTAGCAAGGCGAATTCAGCAAAATTGCAATAAAAAACCTGAATTTGTAGCTAAATAGTTGCTAATTAGTTGCTAAAACGGCGATTTTGTTGCTCAAGCCGATCGCGAAAAATCGCGAATAATGCTACCTTGATATCAAGGTAGCAAAGTAACTCTACAAATTACACATGTTTCCTTTGACCATTACAGAAGATTAAGTTGCTATTTTGTTGCTATAAGTGCGATATGACGAAACCTATGAAAATAATTTTTTTTTCCATTATTCGTTCCAAACATTTTGTTGCTGGCTCTTTATGTGTATTCGAGTACTCTCCTGTGGAGTAACAAATTGGGAACGCTTTTTATTACAAGAAAAACCAGTTTCAAGAGAGCAGAAATACATAAAAATCAAAAAAAATTAAAAATCTTTTCCAACTATTTTGTTGCTGGTTTTTTGAGCATTTTTAAGCCCCCTCCTGTTGAGCAACAAATTAGGAGAGCTTTTTATTACAAGAAAAACCAGTCTCAAGATAAGAGAAATGCAAAAAATTTCAAAAGTCGGCCGATCGGTTCCAAACATTTTGTTGCTGGCTCTTTATGTGTATTCGAGTACTCTCCTGTGGAGCAACAAATTGGGAACGCTTTTTATTACAAGAAAAACCAGTTTCAAGAGAGCAGAAATACAGAAAAATAAAAAAAAAATCAAAAATCTGCCGATCGGTTCCAACTATTTTGTTGCTGGTTTTTTGATCATTTTTAAGCCCCCTCCTGTTGAGCAACAAATTAGGAGAGCTTTTTATTACAAGAAAAACCAGTCTCAAGATAGCAGAAATGCAAAAAATTTCAAAAGTCGGCCGGTCGGTTCCAAACATTTTGTTGCTGGTTTCTTGAGCATTTTTAAGCATCCTCCTGTCGAGCAACAAATTAGGAGATCTTTTTGTTACAAGAAAAACTAGTCTCAAGATAGCAGAAATAAAGAAAAATTAAAAAAAAATCAAAAATCGGCCGATCGGTTTCAACTATTTTGTTGCTTGTTTCTTGAGCATTTTTTAGCACCCTCCTGTGAGCAACAAATTAGGAGATCTTTTTGTTACAAGAAAAACCAGTCTCAAGATAGCAGAAATACAGAAAAATCACATAATTCGAAAATCTGCCGATCGGTTCCAACTATTTTGTTGCTGGTTTTTTGAGCATTTTTAAGCCCCCTCCTGTTGAGTAACAAATTGGGAACGCTTTTTATTACAAGAAAAACCAGTTTCAAGAGAGCAGAAATACAGAAAAATAAAAAAAAAATCAAAAATCTGTTCCAATTATTTTGTTGCTTGTTTTTTGAGCATTTTTTAGCACCCTCCTGTTGAGCAACAAATTAGGAGAGCTTTTTGTTACAAGAAAAACCAGTCTCAAGATAGCAGAAATACAGAAAAATTAAAAAAAAAAAACAAAAATCGGCCGATCGGTTTCAACTATTTTGTTGCTTGTTTCTTGAGCATTTTTTAGCACCCTCCTGTTGAGCAACAAATTAGGAGATCTTTTTGTTACAAGAAAACCAGTCTCAAGATAGCAGAAATACAGAAAAATAAAAAAAAAATAAAAATCTGCCGATCGGTTCCAACTATTTTGTTGCTGGTTTTTTGAGCATTTTTAAGCCCCCTCCTGTTGAGCAACAAATTAGGAGAGCTTTTTATTACAAGAAAAACCAGTCTCAAGATAGCAGAAATGCAAAAAAATTCTAAAGTTGGCCGATCGGTTCCAAACATTTTGTTGCTGGCTCTTTATGTGTATTCGAGTACTCTCCTATGGAGCAACAAATTGGGAACGCTTTTTATTACAAGAAAAACCAGTTTCAAGAGAACAGAAATACAGAAAAATAAAAAAAAATCAAAAATCTGTTCCAACTATTTTGTTGCTGGTTTTTTGAGCATTTTTAAGCCCCCTCCTGTTGAGCAACAAATTAGGAGAGCTTTTTATTACAAGAAAAACCAGTCTCAAGATAGCAGAAATGCAAAAAATTTCAAAAGTTGGCCGATCGGTTCCAAACATTTTGTTGCTGGTTTCTTGAGCATTTTTAAGCATCCTCCTGTCGAGCATCTTTTTGTCACGAGAAAAACCAGTCTCAAGATAGCAGAAATGCAAAAAATTTCAAAAGTTGGCCGATCGGTTCCAAACATTTTGTTGCTGGTTTCTTGAGCATTTTTAAGCATCCTCCTGTCGAGCAACAAATTAGGAGATCTTTTTGTTACAAGAAAAACTAGTCTCAAGATAGCAGAAATAAAGAAAAATTAAAAAAAAATCAAAAATCGGCCGATCGGTTTCAACTATTTTGTTGCTTGTTTCTTGAGCATTTTTTAGCACCCTCCTGTGAGCAACAAATTAGGAGATCTTTTTGTTACAAGAAAAACCAGTCTCAAGATAGCAGAAATACAGAAAAATCACATAATTCGAAAATCTGCCGATCGGTTCCAACTATTTTGTTGCTGGTTTTTTGAGCATTTTTAAGCCCCCTCCTGTTGAGTAACAAATTGGGAACGCTTTTTATTACAAGAAAAACCAGTTTCAAGAGAGCAGAAATACAGAAAAATAAAAAAAAAATCAAAAATCTGTTCCAATTATTTTGTTGCTTGTTTTTTGAGCATTTTTTAGCACCCTCCTGTTGAGCAACAAATTAGGAGAGCTTTTTGTTACAAGAAAAACCAGTCTCAAGATAGCAGAAATACAGAAAAATTAAAAAAAAAAATCAAAAATCGGCCGATCGGTTTCAACTATTTTGTTGCTTGTTTCTTGAGCATTTTTTAGCACCCTCCTGTTGAGCAACAAATTAGGAGATCTTTTTGTTACAAGAAAACCAGTCTCAAGATAGCAGAAATACAGAAAAATAAAAAAAAAATAAAAAATCTGCCGATCGGTTCCAACTATTTTGTTGCTGGTTTTTTGAGCATTTTTAAGCCCCCTCCTGTTGAGCAACAAATTAGGAGAGCTTTTTATTACAAGAAAAACCAGTCTCAAGATAGCAGAAATGCAAAAAAATTCTAAAGTTGGCCGATCGGTTCCAAACATTTTGTTGCTGGCTCTTTATGTGTATTCGAGTACTCTCCTATGGAGCAACAAATTGGGAACGCTTTTTATTACAAGAAAAACCAGTTTCAAGAGAACAGAAATACAGAAAAATAAAAAAAAATCAAAAATCTGTTCCAACTATTTTGTTGCTGGTTTTTTGAGCATTTTTAAGCCCCCTCCTGTTGAGCAACAAATTAGAAGAGCTTTTTATTACAAGAAAAACCAGTCTCAAGATAGCAGAAATGCAAAAAATTTCAAAAGTCGGCCGATCGGTTGCAAACATTTTGTTGCTGGCTCGTTATGTGTATTCGAGTACTCTTCTGTGGAGCAACAAATTGGGAACGCTTTTTATTACAAGAAAAACCAGTTTCAAGAGAGCAGAAATACAGAAAAATCAAAAAAAAAAATCAAAAATCTGCCGATCGGTTCCAACTGTTTTGTTGCTGGTTTTTTGAGCATTTTTAAGCCCCCTCCTGTTGAGCAACAAATTAGGAGAGCTTTTTATTACAAGAAAAACCAGTCTCAAGATAGCAGAAATTCAAAAAATTTCAAAAAGTCGGCCGATTGGTTCCAAACATTTTGTTGCTGGTTTCTTGAGCATTTTTAAGCATCCTCCTGTCGAGCAACAAATTAGGAGATCTTTTTGTTACAAGAAAAACCAGTCTCAAGATAGCAGAAATACAGAAAAATTAAAAAAAAAAAACAAAAATCGGCCGATCGGTTCCAACTATTTTGTTGCTTCTTTCTTGAGCATTTTTAGCATCCTCCTGTTGAGCAACAAATTAGGAGATCTTTTTATTACAAGAAAAACCAGATTCAAGATAGCAAAAACACGAATAATGAAAAAAATAATTATTTTCATAGGTTTCGTCATATCGCACTTATAGCAACAAAATAGCAACTAAATCTTCTGTAATGGTCAAAGAAAACATGTGTAATTTGTAGAGTTACTTTGCTACCTTGATATCAAGGTAGCATTATTCGCGATTTTTCGCGATCGGCTTGAGCAACAAAATCGCCGTATTGGCAACTAATTAGCAACTATTTAGCTACAAATTCAGTTTTTTTTTTTTGCAATTTCGATTAATTCGCCTTGCTAGCCTGATAGAGCTAATTAATTCCGCGCTTGTACCACTGTGCGGCGGCGGCAATTGTTTACTAACATACACAAAGTATTTTTGCATTTTTCAGTCCATATTTGTGTTGCCTTTCGGAAAATGTTAGAAATTTTGCCGATTGCTTGCAATCGTCAACAAATCAGCTACTTCGTCGACGTTAAGCTTTGTAATAGGCACGGTATTTTTCTGTATTTTTTATTCTATAAATGAATAGTGCTCTGAAAAATAAGACAGATTACTTTAAATAATCAATATTTTCAAAGAAACTGCGGATTGTTTGAAGCACTTTTGTGAGTCTTGTGAAAACGCCCCATACAAAAGTCGAACAAGCAGGTGACGCCACACGCCAACAGCTAGTTGCTACAAAATATATGGGGTCCTATGCACAAAATTTGTGATATCTCCGAAGTTTGCGCGTTTATGTTCTAGTAAATATTTTTGTATTTGATGTAAGTAAACTATTTATAATGTAGGTTTTTTATTAAGACTAATGTTGTAAAATAATATTCCAACCTTTTGTAACTTTGAAATGCATCTAATCCAATTACACAATATAAAATCTTAATTCTTTTTACTTTTATCAAGTTTGAATACCTACTAATTATGTATGATTTGTTTTAAAAAAACTTAATAGGCTACTTGACCTTGTTTTTATTTATGTCCTAAACGCTTCATAATTGTTTCATTACATACAAAAAATAATACTTATAACATTATTTTGAAACCTAAAAACATACAAAAAATATATTTTAAAATTACACTTTTTAGAAACCGCCGAAAACACTATTCGCCATGTTGGTTGATAGATTATCTGTGCTGTGACGTCATATTAGTACTATTTGTAATCTGTGCTATAGATTGTAGTAGTAAAATGGCGGTGTTACGTTCCGTTTGACGTTTTGACATAAATAACTTTTTAAACTATTTATTTACAGAAACGTTCCGTGCGTGCTACTACATGATATGTGTTTAGTGTATTTGTGTCGTCACATCCTTGCCGGAAGTTACTTCGAGGTGTTTTCATCAGTAGAAATTAAAAAACAAAAATATTTTTAAATCAACTTTATTTATAAATCTTAAGTTTTTAATGTATGATATCGCTAGAATACGTTTTCCTAAGCCAAGTACGTAAGAAATACCCCTTCAATGTATGAAATTAAATATGAGTCAAGCCTATCATTATATTATAAAGGAAAACATCAATAAAACAACTGCTTATCTTTCAACAACATTGCAGTTTTGCCGTACAGATAGACAAGTTTGCGGGAGCGAGAAAAGACTTTTTAAAAAAAGATGAAATTTTATTATTAAGTTACATTTAATACTTAATTAAAACTTAACTATAATTAACGGGCAGAGCTTTTACAAGAAAGCTAGGGTCTGTCCGGAGACTACCTAGCAGAAGCTCATGCTATGGTCGACTGACTTCCTATCCCGTCTCAAGACGGTGGTCAAGCCAGATTACAATGTAATGCTTCCATGAATTAAATCTTAAATAAACAAAACCTTAACTAGAACTATTGTTGATAACTATGTAATGCTTCCATGAATTAAATCTTAAATAAACAAAACCTTAACTAGAACTATTGTTGATAAGCAGTTAATCTGTCATCGCTGCATTATATAATGATGACAGGGTGCTGAGGGGTTGATATAACTCCTCCCTCCCTAAGTTCGGAACCCTCAGGAATTTCAACTTCTTGAGGGTTGCGACCTTTAAAACACAAGAATCTAAAAATAGAATTTCTATATTTTAAAATACTTAATATTAAGGTTACACAAAAGATTACATACAAAATTATGGTCGCTACACTTATACTTTTCACTTTAATGACTTTAATATTTTCACTTTCACTGAGTTCACTCATAGACTCCTGCATCTTCACTAAATTTGTCAAATACTTTGTGTCATCTAAGTTTATTCCCTGCATGTCTATAGGGGTTGCTTCTGTATCTTCAATCTTAATTTTATTTAATTTAATGCGGGGGGTGCTTTTATAGGTTATTTCTCCAAATGAATTTTGTAAGTGCCTTAGGTATAAATTTCCCAAGTTAACTTCACAACCTGGGTCCGTCTTTAGAATATACGTCCCCTTAATAGGTGTTTTATTTATTTCCTTTCCGCATTTATCTGTCATAATTATGTTATCCTTTGAATATATTATCCATTCTGATGTTGAAAGGCGTTGGACCTTAATATCCTCCATATAGACAGCATAAGGGATGCACAGCGACGTATCTTCATGATATTCCATCAGCTGTTCTACACAGGTGGGTAGTTTATATGACACAATTTCTTTATCGGTGCACAGGAATTCCCCATTTGATATTTCTTCACAAGGTGATGCTACAGATGAGTATGACGAACCTTTCACCATAAGGAAGGGATATTCAGGGATTATAATAAAGGTCTTGTTCTTAATCTCGTTATAGACTGGTAAAGAATAAATTTGGTAAAAGTCGTAAGTATTATTATCTATCAATGGGACCTCTATTATAAACGTTATCTGGTTTCCTTTTACATAGGCCTTAACTAATAACATACGTTCTATTTTAACTAGATTACTTTCTATTACAGAATATAGCAAATGATTATTTGATTTTTGTACATTAATCAAAATTTCAATTAATTCAGTTGAATTTACAATTGACTGGTGTAAAACAGAAACCTTGCTTAAGGCAAGAGCATTTTCAATTTCATTTAAAATAATATATATTGTTCTGAAACTATTTATAAAAGTTGTAAACATACTTAATATATAAGTAGAGTAAATTGACTTATTTTCTTTATTGTTTAAATCTTTAAACATTGATTCAATTCGCTTTAAACGTTCGTTTTGAATAATAGAATTATTATAAATAATTTCAGTATTTTTGCTTTGATAATCCAATACTTTGGTAATTAAGGTAATTTTGTTTTGTAATAAATTTTGATTCTTATTTATATCCTGAATTAGGCTATCATATCTGAGTGCATCTTCATTGTCTAGGTTTCCAGTGATGAATTTAATCACTGTACCTAATGGATTTAGTAAACCTCTTTTGAATCTTTGCGTGGAGGACGTTTAATATTTTTTAATGGGACCTTGCTATTTCTAGCTCCTATATTTATTGGTACTGTGTTACGATTCTCTGGACCAATGACTTGGGCCTTTTGATATAAGGGTTTATCTTTACTTTGACGCTTATTTACTGCTTTAGCAAAAATAGTGCTTCCTTCATTTAATTCGGGACTAGTTTCTCCACCTTTCCTTTTAATTTCTCTTTCTTTCAACTCTATCATTCTATTAGTAATAAAATTATAATAATAAATTATATAAATATTCCGTTCTTTTTGCATGATCCTTTAATAACTGTTGCATATATGTTTTTTCGAAGCTAATATTAAATGTACTGTTAGAATCTGTGTGTCCAAAGACTACTTCAAATGGTGTAAGTTGTGTTACACTATGAATCGTATTATTGTATGCCATAATTGAATATGTCATTACTGATGCTGCATCTGTAAACTTTTGTTCATATTTTGAAATCTTTCTCTTTTACCTGTAGAATTTGGGTTATTTGGTGTGGTAATATGTAATTCAATTTTATACATTCCTGTTAATTCCTTCATTAACAGGTTATTAAATTTAGTCCCAGGGTAGCATGATATTTTTCTAGGGATTCCATAAAATGAAAAATATTTAATTAATGCTCGGACTACTTCCGGCGTTGAACGATTACTTATATTAATTGCTTGACCTAAATTACTAAAAGCATCAACTAAAGTTAAATAATATCTACCCTCTATGCTAAATAAATCTATAAATATTTCCTGAAAAGGCGCATTTTGCGTCTGTGTAAGTTGTTGAAAGGGTTTTATAGGTTTTTTTTCATATTTCATTTTCCTACATAATTCACACGCATTTATTATAGCTGAAACCGTTTCCTGTTAATTTTCCCAATAATAATTTCTTTTAATTCTAGCCATTGTTTCTTTAATTCCACGATGGTATGTTTTTCCTTCGTGATATTTTAATACTATCGCTTTTTGTTCCTTTTCGTCCTCTATACACACTACTCTTTCGGTGCATTCTATCATTTTTATTGTATCCTTTTTAAACAATGTTATAATAGTTTTTGCAAAATCAACCCTGTGTTCCTTTTCTTCAAAATAGATAAAATATTTAATTTTTGGTCTTACATATTCCTTTAAAAAGTTTTTAACTAGTTCTATATTATTTAAGGGTAAAAATACCTCTAAAATTCTTTGCTTGGGTCTAGATAATTTTTTTACATGTAATTCGTTTTTAAACCATGAAAAAACTAAAATTTGATTTGGCTTAGTATCAATTGCTTCCTTTAATATTGGTATACCTGAGGTGTCATAATTTACATTAGAATGTACTGTTTCATTACTGCTCGATACTGAAGGTATCGGGTATTGTTCCGTAAATTCTAAATCATCTGGGCTTACTGAAATGGTAGCAGATGAATCTGAAATGGTTATTGTTTTGGACTCCTCTGATACTCTTTGATTTTCGGCTAATCTAGCTATTTTACCTGTAACATTTGTTAAATATTTTTGTAAATTCTTTTCCTTCTCATCCACGTTAACTACTAATGAATTTTTATCATTGTCTATTATATTTAATTTTACGCGAGATAATGCATCTGCGTTTGTATTTTGTTGTTGAACCTGTGGTTTGTAACCTAAGTTTTGCGGCGGTCTATAGCCGAATTGAGGTCTATAGCCGAATTGAGACTGTGGCATCTGGCCATGTAATTGGTTAAATGGTTTATTTGAGAAATGGTTCTGAAACTTATTATTTTGACCAAACTGTTGCGGTTTCATTCGCTGAAAATTATTATTAAAATTTGGTCTATAACCAAACTGATGTTTGTTATTAAAATTAGGCTTATATCCGAACTGTTGATTATTATTATTGTTATAATTATTAAATTTAAATTTTTGTAACATTGGTTTTTGATAATTAAATTGCGCCTGTTGCGGGATTCCGAACTTAAATGTATTTGGCTTTTGCATAAAATTGTTTTTATAATTAAAATTATTGGTCTGAAAATTTTTATTTTGGGAATATATTTTATTTTTCGCGTTATATTGTTCATGAAAATTCACTTCCTCTAATACAATGCTAAGTGCATTTTCCAAATTATGCGGTACTTTTAGTCTCACTATTCTTACCATATGCTCAGGTAAGTTGTATAAAAATACATTCAATGCCATATTATTATAAATTATAATTTTACTTTTCTTAATCTCCTCGTTGTCTATTCTATTGACTTTAGAAATTAAATTTGATCTGACAGATTGTATCCTATTGCAAAAATCCAAATAGGTTTCGTGAGTTTTAATTTTTAAATTTTCTAGCTCAATGGCTATGCACTCTTCGTTACGTTGATCACCAAAATGTTTGATTAACAAATCCTTAAAATCTGTCCAAGATACTACATCCTCTCTTTCACTAATAAGAGCAGCAGCATTGTCTATTAACCTGCTCATTAAACAATGCATAATATAAGTATTTTGGGCTTGGCTACCCTTAAACTTTTCAATTATATATTCACATTTTCTTAAATATAAGTTTAATTGTCTTTTATCACCATTAAATAATGGGATTAGTTTTATAAATTCACTCGGAATTAGTGTAATTTGCTCCATTTTTGCAAATTTTAATGCTTATTTTGTTCAATATAATTTTTACTTTAATATATTTATTTATTCAATAATTCTCTTTATAATTCAATAATATTTAATTTATTTTTTATTCACTTTTAATTTTCACTTTTAATTTACTTCATATAGTATTTTAATAATAATTAGGTATTTAATTCATTTATACTTTACTTATCTTTTTATTAATTTATTCATATAATATTCATTTAATTTTTTAACACATATAACACACTTAAAAATACTAACTGGGAAACCAGATTACGGAAGATTTATTCCTGGATTAACAGTGGGCAAGGGAGGTGAAAAAGTTCGACTCACCAACACGCCGTATTCATCTTTCTTCCAGCTGCCTTGTCGAATTTGTTTGTAGGCTCCGGATCTCTCCTTCACTGTGCCAGGCTCGTTCACGATTTATCAGATCGATGATTTAAACGCGAAGATTGACGTAAATGATTTTTCGGAAAAATCCGCGCCGGCTGCGCCAGACAAGTTTGCGGGAGCGAGAAAAGACTTTTTAAAAAAAGATGAAATTTTATTATTAAGTTACATTTAATACTTAATTAAAACTTAACTCTAATTAACGGGCAGAGCTTTTACAAGAAAGCTAGGGTCTGTCCGGAGACTACCTAGCAGAAGCTCATGCTATGGTCGACTGACTTCCTATCCCGTCTCAAGACGGTGGTCAAGCCAGATTACAATGTAATGCTTCCATGAATTAAATCTTAAATAAACAAAACCTTAACTAGAACTATTGTTGATAACTATGTAATGCTTCCATGAATTAAATCTTAAATAAACAAAACCTTAACTAGAACTATTGTTGATAAGCAGTTAATCTGTCATCGCTGCATTATATAATGATGACAGGGTGCTGAGGGGTTGATATAACTAGCTTGTATCAAAGTTGTCAAACGTGTTAAGCTTCATAAGTTACCTATCTACTACCTGCTGGACATGAATCAGGAGGTATGTACAATGTCCATATTATTATATCGCTGTTCTCTATGTATTTAGCTCCAAAATTCTTTCGTTTCTGCCGTTTAACAATAACTATAGACTATTTTTGTATTTTCCCACGAGTGAACAGACAATGCTATGGACGCAATAGCTTAAATAAAGGAAATTGTGCTCTATTATATCGCCATAAAGTAAGTTTTCTTATGATATGTATTCGGAGCTTATGACGTTTTTGGTTTTACAACCGTTTACATTCTTAAGAAACACCTGTATGCGCATAACATGAGATTAGCGCAAATAGCAGATTTTTCCGCGCCTATCGTTCAATTGAAATATGTAATATAATCGGTTGTACTGACTGTGTGCAGTACAAACATAATGTAGGTACAGGCAAACAATTATATTACTCATGGAGAGTCTATCTACAGTAGTCTTACGTCTAACGGCCGCATTCAGAGACATTTAATGCTTGCAATGAACTACTTAGTAGAGATTTTGACAGAAAATATAATTATGGATTTTATGTCAAAAGACGAAATCTCTACTAATACTAAATAGCTAATTAAGTAAGCATTAAATATCTCTGAGTGCGGCCGTATGACCTTTACTCAGAAGTCGGACGAAATAATGAGACTGCAGTGGCGTGGGTTCCTATAAAGTATAACTCCATTCCTATCGGCTTCACTTACCACTCCCCTCTTGAAGACCCTCATCAAAATCTCTACCTATTATATAGGAGAGGGCTTCCCTATGTAGGAGAACCAGCCATCGCCACTGTGAGACTGTGAAGTTTCAGGTAAATTATGCGGTCAAATATTTTCCTATCTTCGGACTACGCGTATCTTCGTAGAGACTATACATTTAAAAGCAAATTAAAAAAAAAAGTTTCAAGTTGTGGTTATCGAAATTAATGTCCTGCGAGACAAAATAATACATTTCATATTATTTATGTTAAAATAAATATAATAAATATAAATTTCGTATAAATTCGTGATGAGAATTCCTAGCGTGCTAAACGCTACTGGTTGTGTTTTGACTTCAATATTGTACAGGGTGTTGCAGGCTTTGCAGCGATTAAAAAATAAGTCTGGACTATCATTCATAAATCATATATCTGGATCATTGGATGGCATATGTAGTGTATGTGAATAGCTAGTAGATTGTCTCGAGCACTAACGTCACAGATGACAGTTGACGTGACAGTAGACGTCAGTCAGTCATCATGTAGCCATTCTATTGGCGTAGCGGAGAGCGTAGCGGAATATTGGCGCGCCAAGCGCCAATATTACGCTAACACGTACGATTAGCTAAATCGTACAGCAAAGACTGTTAAGGGTAATTTCAATGAAACCAGGAATTACTTACCAACGTGACAAATATATTATATATTTAAAACGTGGACGTGGTAAAACGGGGACGTGGGCAGAAGGCCGAGAAATCTGGTTTAACCTCTTGGTGTCTGTGGGAATCGGAGGGGCTTTAACTATACGGGCACTTAGCTGGATCCGGGAATGTAGACAGCACGTGGCGCGAGGAGCCCAACTTCCGGTAGCGTCTCTGTCTCTCTCTCGTTCAGGCCGGTATCCTCGCCGCGACGTAGATCGTCCTAGGGGCGGTGCATACTGGGTAAGAAGCCAGTTATGTTCAGCCCGGAACATAGCTAGCGGCACTCAGAAATCAGGATGTGTGGAACTAGCAATAAGTCCATGCGAAACGGCGCGTTGAACCCGGAGTGTAGGTCCCTGGAAATTCCATACAAGCATGTGGAGTTGGAGTCCCACAGCCGTCATGATCTTAACCCCAAACGATCAAAATCACGGGCTGTGTGACCATTACAAAATAAAAAGGGTAAGCAAAATAAAAGATGATATGAAGAACAATTAAAGTATGCATACGTAATAAATCAATGCAAAAAAGGATGAGAAAGAATGAGCACGTGTTCGGCTAACCAAATTTTGACAACTAATTTTACAAGGTGATAATTTACATGAAAAATAATGTGTTTTAATACAAACGTGATTTACCAAATAAAACTTCACAACACAAATATAAAAAACTCACCGTAAAAACGGGATTAAGAAATATGAACAACTACATCTTGAGTCTATAAAATTATTTTAGGTAAAATATTAATTATAATATTTTATTCCGAAAAAGAAACGTCATTCGACGAAGTGCGTTATATACCCTTCTTAGTCTTCTTTTTTTAAACATTTGACAACAAAAAAACTAAGTCGTAAAGAGAAAAACTCCACAAATTTACTTTATTTGCATTAATAATCAACATATTATGTTATAAAATAATGCAATTCTACTGTATTTTATTTAGTATTCAAGGTTACCAAGATTTAATTATTAATTTTAAGATTTAAGACGGAAGTAAAATCGATGATGGAATGAAAATTAAATATTAAAGCAAGGCTAACGCCGTTTTAGTAAAGGCGTGCGCCTATAGATGGCGCTAAAGCCTCCGAATGACTAAAATAATTATAGCATACAAATCATAGATGACGCAAGTAGCGCCGAAATAATTGATTTTACGGAGAGGAAATGTAACAACGTTACAAGACTAGTAAACTAGTCCGTCTACTATCCACATAGTTGAAGTAAGCTTTCGCACCGAAGCTTTAGGTTATGGATTTTGAGCATTATTAGTATCAACGGGTAAAGTAGAGCAGGGATTTCTAAAGTGGATTCTGCGGAACCTAGGGTTTCCGTGAGTTACTCATCAGGCTCCCCCCAAAATTATTTATTATTACCTTCTAAATAATACCATGATGGTTACTAATATAATTTTGAATAGGTACTCATTATTTTTATGTAAGTCGATAGGTAGTGACTAGTAGGTAGCAATAAAAAGCAATAAAATAGCAAGAATTTAGTTGTTCAATGTTCTTTCAAGTCTGTTTGCGACAATGCAGTCTGATCACCTGATTCATGATTGTCTTACTAGAAAGATGAATTATTTAAAAAGTCGATCCTGCGCCTGATCTCTCACCAGTCATGACCATCAGTCGTCCAGCTGGGTTATGAGTGTAAAGATAGAGTGCTCTTGTGTATTGCGCACCCACTTGGGCCCTGTAACATAACTCCGCCGTAGCCGGACTGGTTTCAACGAAACTAGCGGTGACGACACCGAAATCAGTGTGGGAGCTATTATTATAATTAGAAGCATCAGATAGAGAATATAGCTTCGCTTAACTATTATCCTTTCTCTTACACTTGTCATATATTCAGGTGTTTATAGTATCAACCTGTATATAGTTGTTTTTATTTCGACCATACGTCAGTTTTGACATTTCACAAAAGTAACGCATCGGCACGCGTTCCTAATTCGAAATAGGCTCCCGTGATTGGCCAGTCCACCCCTTGTGGTGATTTGGCCCCGCCCATATTTATGTAAAGCTTGATTTGTTTGGTCGATATTTCCACGAATTCATACGAAAAGCCTTGAGATTTTGTTTCTTTTCTGTGTTTAAGTAAACTTAGTTCATGGTTAATGAGAACATCTAACGCTGTACTTACTTTGATTAGGATTTAGGTATATAGCGTGAGAATTCATGGAATATTGATTTTTAGCCTTTAGGTATAGAAAATCTTAGATTTAAGTTTTAACAACCACCCTGAGTTTTAATGTTGTAATGTTACTAACCTCCCGTTGCAGTGATTCACGTGAAAAGCTGCGAATAAAGTTCTGTATTATGGCGTCCTACTATGTCATAACTACAAAGCTCCATAAAGCGATTAAGAAGCTTAATGCGCATAGTGCATTGGTACACAGAATTATCTTATCACATGTGGATTGTGGGTTCTATATCCTGTGAGCCCATCCATCAAGCGAAAGCATAACCGTCACGACTTTGTTTACTCCACTTGGGTGTACTATACAGTAGATGCTTGTTTGACGTTGTCTCAGTGACTCATGACCTGATTCTGATTCATTTCTTCCAACACACCTACTAACGGACTATCCCAAAAGATACACAGAAGGCCATAATATAAGGACAATATCTTAACTGTCTAGTTAGGTTTATTGGAACGTAGTTCCTTATGGCGCGTTGCGAATTGTATGGAAGCTAGGCGGATTATAGGCACGACACTTTTTGCCACTCGAAATCACAATGTAATAACGACTATTAAGAATAATACAAAAAACGACCTTATCACCTTGACATTAATGTAAAATTTTGCAATTACACATTGTGACTGTTATCACTGTTACATATTGTGACTAGCTAGCCGAGCGCTTGATGTTATTACTCAGTACGGAGCCGGACTTCGCGGCGGCGATTCATATAAATATATATATATATAAATTGTTAACATTTTTCTGTCCGTCTGTCAGTCTGTGTGTTTGTTCCGGCTAATCTCTGTATATATATATTATAACTTCGTTTCATCCGGATGTCCCTTGACACCTCTCAAGTTTTTTTATTGTGAAAAGTATTGTTAGCGAAAAATTTATATCCGTTGGAAATATTATATTTGTAGTACAATGTCCATTCAATCTAATTTAAAAACGAAACTTTAAAGATCCAGTGGTTCCAGTTCCTTTTTTCTTGGTTCGGTAGGTATGTTTGCTATTAAATTATTTTCAGAGTATATGAGTTAATGACACTTTATTTCTATCTGAAGATATACCCGAAATCGGCCGAGTAGCAATCTTAATAATATTTTGATAAGTTGCAAATGCCATGCCCATACAAAAATATAATATATACAGTATAATATATAATACAGTATATCATAGTTTGGTATGAGCATGCAAATGCCTCAATCAATAGCATCGGGGGTATTTTGAGCAACGTCACGAGATGGTCACCCCGGCTACCGGCTGTTTGTTCGATGATGAACAAAAGTTCAAGTTAATTGCATGGTTCAAGTTAGCCACATTGAACTGCGTCTGATTTCTGTATCGATTAGATTCACCCTATACTAGGTATACCTATATGGAAAGACAAAATGGTAGTGCAGAAATACAAATGCATATCAAGATAATGAACCTTGATTCTGACACATGATTACCCTAATAAAGGTATTAAAGAAGGTACAGCGTTAGATGTTCTCACTAACCAATACTTTTATTCCCCCATTAATACCTTAAAAACTCATTAATGCTTAGCCAGCATTACCTTAGATGCATAATATGTACCTAGCAGAAAGGGGTTGTTGAAATTGCCTCACTTCTCTTCTTGCACGTCAAACAAATTTCACGGGGCCGGGGTATAGCCATTCGTCCTGCATGTGTTCCCAAACAATCACCATGAATTAATCGAAATCGATCGGCATAATATTGGTAATACCGTTAATTCCAGCGGCCAGCTGCTGTCACACGCCATTGGCCACCGGCCGATGGCGCACCGAATTTGTCGCATCATTGCGTACGCTGGCTGGTGCTGGCGCAGACACGCTATATAACGGTTTCGTTTTCATTAAACCATAAACTTTTCTTAACGAAATAAAAGGAATGTCGTCAATTTTAGGGTCAGGTTGTGTTATTTTTCAAGGCAAAATCCTGGACAAATTTTGGCCAAGGAGAAAAAATATTTTTTGGAACACACGCCGCGCCGATTTTCTTTTCTAAATCCTATCATAGAGATGGGTGGTTAGTCGATAGGTCTGTTGTAGTGCAATCTGAATTTTAGAGAATCGATGGGCTAAAATTAATGCTATAAAACCGGCCAGGTACGAGTCGGACAGGAAGGATTCCTTACCATTATCCCCCTAAACATTTATTATAATGTGTTTTTTTGTATTAATTGTTATAGCGGCAACAGAAATACATCATCTGTGAAAATTTAAACTGTATGTATATCTATCACAGTTCATGAGATACAGTACAGACACACGGACGGACAGCGGTGTCGCAGTAATAATAATAATAATAATAATCCCCTTTGGATACGGAACCGTACAAAATGATATCAGCAATTGGAGAGCAATCAGTGACAGGTTCACAGTCACACGGCCACGACCGACCGTAATGGGGGTGAGCAGTGATCATCGACGACCTACGGCCCCCCATAATCGACCGTTTAGACCCCGGCGCAATTATGGAATAAACTCATTAATGGTACCGACTGGGAATTCGGGGTTATTGCTGTTATTTGGGACAAAGCTTTTATTGAATTAGGCAAATGAAATAGGTAATTTTGTTTTAAAGTTATGTATGTAGGTAGCTTTCTGTGAATTGGGTAGATAGTTATCTGCTATTTTTAACCGACTTCGAATAAGCAGGAGGAGGTTCTCAATACGACTGTTTTTTTTTTATGTTTGTCTTCGACTGGGTGACGAACCGATTTTCTTATTTTAAAAGCTGGTGCTTCCCGTGTGGGCCCATTTCGATTTGGTCCAGTTATGACAATGGCATCCATGAGTAACCCATATATATATATATGTCTTAAATTTTTACTTTAGAAGTAGGTTTTAATTTTTTGTTTTAGAAATAAGGTATAAAAGCTTTATTTCCTTCACTTTAGGTACATAAACGGGGCACATAAAGAAGTTTCTACTTACATCAGCTGGTTACCGTGTTATTTAAAGACTGTAATAATAAGATAATTGTGGATCTGATTATCATTAGTTGACAAAATCTAAGTTGAATTGCAGATTACGCACTATCCAGTGTACGTAAACCTAATATGTAATACTTAGATCTTAATATCTTCGTATAGGAAACTTTTTACGGGAAAATATCAATGTTTTGCAATATAATGTCTAGAACTGAGTAGGTGCCTACCTATTAATTTAATGCAAGCGTGAAAAGCAGTTATATGTATTGTGTTATATTATAGGTAGGTGAATAGATTTAAAAAATCCAAACAGTAAAGTTGGAAAATTCCTACCTGTCATGTAAAAAATAAATCTATGTAACCACAAGAACGAAAAGGTATTCGTGAAAACGAAACCACCCCAACCATTTGAAAATCAACATGAAACAACCCCATTGGTCAATATTTAGCTCCAAACTGCTTATGTTTACGTGATAACCATAAAACGATAAACATATTCATCCCTTTCTATCGCAAGAAAATGTTGGTGCTGTCCTTTTCCTGCAGGGGTTGAAACGCCAACGTTAACGTCAGTAACCTTCTAGTGTAAATTGTTAGCGGACGCTTATCAATTTTGGTTTCAATTTCGACGAAAATATTAATTGGCATTATACACTTTTAATTCTGTGCTCACAACAAATAAATTAAAAGAGCAAACTAGCAGTGGTTCTAATTTTAAACTTTTCCGCGATGTGTGATTTTGAATATGCTTTGGATGCGACGTGATTTATTTTATAATGCCTTTATGAACTGAAAATGGAATACACTTGGCAAATTGAGGAGTCGCGTCAGGAAAACGGACGAAGACTGTCTGCTCGGAATCAAGGTACCTATCTTTAAATTGCTATTCTGATGCAATTCGTTGTGGGAATTAAATAATCTTCTTATTAAATATAAAAATGGGTTACTAAAAATGTCGCGCTAAAACTAGAGAACGGCTGGACCGATTTCGCTAAATTTGGTTTTGAAATGATTGTGGTAGATCAGAAAGGGTTTTAAGAGTTAAGAGATATTGGAACAATTGTGGGGAAAAAACTAAAAATGACGAATGAATTTTCCCATACTTAACACCCTCTTTCTGAAAGGCTGATCAAAATATAGTTGATGAAGTAACACGTTGTGAAGTTAACAGGCTTGTTAAATCAATTTCCGTTTCTGAAACGCCGATTAGCGAAAAATTTACTAATCATTGATCATCTTGACATGACACATTTACGCCTTAAATAGCCTACCAGAAACCTAAAACAGCGTTTGACATGTGGTTTGACCATGAGTTTGACATTAGTTTTGTTAACTAACACTTCGATCAAATCAAACGACTGATCAAGCTTTTTGCAACTCAATTTACACTTGACAAGAAATTGACCGCTGATTAGTTAATTTTGTCGTTCATTAGCCTTTCAGAAACTGGGGGTAACTGTTCAGTGTGTTCAATATTTGTAGGTGCATTCAGAATTTTACCCGTTTGGTTATTTATTTATTCCAGTTCAAAATTATGACAGAACGAAGTGTGTCGGTACAGCTAGTTTAAAATAAATATAGCCCGATTATGATGGTTAGAGTATATGAATTTGGATTAATATAATGTTTTAACGTGTTTATAATAAAAACGCAGCGCGTGTCTGATTATGTTTATTTTGCACCATTACGCTGAGTGACGTCGTGCGTCGAATCTGGAAAATCCACAGGTATATTATATTAACTTATGGAAGTTTCTTTACCACTGCACGCTCCGTTACTACGAATAACTCGTTATTAAATACTAATATATAATATTTGTAAGTGGTTAATACTAATACTTATAATAACAGAAAATAAGAGGGCAGAAAAAAGGCAAGCAATGCCTCGGAAAATATGCGGAAAATATTTAATAATGTTTATACACATATTGCATAAAGTAATTAAAAATACAATCAGCTCGCACTTCACAATTCACATGTGTCTAATTATGAGCATTTTTATCGTTTAGTAATTTATTTCGTCATAAAAAACAACTAACGATTAAGAATCGTGACAGGCATCGCGAACCACAAAAAATGTGTTATAATTTGCCACAAGTTTTTGCGTTGAACACGTAAACGAATCTGTAATAATAAGCGACTATGTAACCACACTCAATATTACATTAACCATAATGTTAAAGTTGGCTATACATGTTGGTCCAGTGTAGGCCAATGCAACCGTCGCGTCGGCAAAAAGGTACAAGGCAAGTGCAATGCTAAAACGTTAGACAAGATCCTTGAATGCCAACGCAGGCGGCCAATGTAGACGAGAGTTTTGTCGAGCTGCCCACACATTGGCCGAGCGCAGCCTTCGATTTGTGCACAAAAACCGACACCGCGCCCGCGCCGGTCCGAAGTAAGGCAAGGCAAGTGGAGCTGGGCTTCACTCGGCCAACTCGGTGAGCGACAACGAGCGATGACAAGGCAAGGCAAATCGGCTATCTACGCGTTGACGCTGGCCATCATAAGAAAATAGCTCGTTGGCTTTGCTCTGAGAAAAGAAATCGCTTGTATTTTTTCATTATTTTCTTACTTTTTACTTTCCCGCAGACAACCAAGAAAACTAAGGACTTTAAGGATAAAAGTTTTATGGTAATATTATCCTATACAAAAAACCGTAATTTCCACGACTCATATATCGGTAATTAAAGTTATATTGCTATGACGCGACGCTTCTATTATCTGTGGAATCGAATTTCATATTTAAAATGTTATTTATAAAACTATAAATGATAGCGCGTAATTCATCGATAACACCTATATACCTAGTAGAATGAAAAGTACATGACCAGCAAAGTCTCAGTAAAAGTACTGAAAGTGTTTTCTATTTAATTGCCAAAGATAGAGATCTATCTTCGTGTATCCTTGGCCATTAAACATAGGGGACCTGAAAGCGACGCCACGTGTCATTTTGTTCGCAAATTTCCTTTTTGTTAGCTGTCCACATGCTATCCTTCTAGTCTATAGTCTGTAAAGTCATGATACTAATGTCCACATGACGAGTGTCAGTGTTCTCTTGTACACTGGGTCCAACACTGGATTAAGACATCCGATCGGTTATCATTCAGATTTATAAGATGCATCAGGTTAATATTATAAATTGATAAAATCCGCATTCCTAAAGCCAAAGAGGACATTATGAATTATGATAATTATAATCACTGCATTTTAAGAAAGGTTTTAGCATATTATATTATATCTAGCTGACCCGGCAAACGTTGTTTTGCCATTGTATGTCTTTTTTAATGCCACACCATCTAATAAAACAATAAAAATAATTTTAAATTGTCGAACAAATAAAAAAATATATTTAGGGATGGGTCACCCTTATCATTTAGGGGTTGAAAAAATAGATTACGACCGATTCTCTGAGAATCGGTACCGAATATGCAAATAAATTTTCAAAAAAATCGCTCAAGCCATTTCGAAGGTCCCCGAAGTGAACACGAGAATTTTATATATATTAACCCTAACTAATAAAACTATTTACACAATGGATAACATAACAACGTTGCTGTTTTTGTCTGATACGTTAGAAATGTCACATGATAGAAAAATCGAACGTGTTATAATTTTTGCGAGCGATCGAAAAAAATAATTGTTCGGTTCGTTGGACTGGACCCTTTTGAGAATTGTTTTGAGAATTAAAATGACCCATAAATTGTCTAATTGGGAAAACCCGCTAAAGCCGGATTACTCTTTACGCAGGTTTAACATTACCTAAAATCAGAAGGTAATATCTTAAAAGGATGTATCAGATATCTTTTTAAAACAACGATATTATTAGAAAACAGAAATAAATAAAAAAATTGTGTGGTGTCGTGGGACACCGGATAGGAACGAAATTCCTTATTATAAAAATATTAATTTTAAGTTCTATTCGAGGTATAAAGAAAATAATAAACACTTATACATAAAAATATTACGTTACGGACGTTTTTTACCACTCCGCCCCACAAGGAACTTCGTTCCAAAAAAAGGATTTAAATATCGTTGCATTTTGTAATTAATACTACAAATGATTTTTCCGTACGAGAGTCATGCTTTGTCGTGAATAAAATGACTTGTCTGTCACGACGTCATAGAAAACTGGTGTGAAACAATGCCTTCGTAGTGCTTCGTCGAACCCTAGAAATAAAAATCAGGCGCTCTAATGTTGTGGGTGCATGTCGGTAGCAATCGCTTAGCATCGGGCGATCCGTTTGCCTCCTAACATCATAATGGCGCAAGCAAATCATTTCACCTTAGGCAAGATTCAGAGTCAAGATTTTCCGACGATATACTCCCCTTCCCCTAACTAAATTAGTAACTGGTAAATCACCTGTCCCCGTCAGGTTATGGATACACAATCCCCGCGGTTGACTGAGCAAGCGCGTGTCCAAACACCCTCGCGATATTTCTAATTTGTTAACATAATCGTGCGAAAGGGCCCCGACTAGTGAACCGTTAAAACACCTGCACCCCATCGGACGTGATCGCGGACCGTGAGATCTTATCGGGAACGTTTAGCGTTGTTTAACAATTTAGGTAGTAATAATCATCATCAAGAGCTAGTCGACACTACGGCACGGGTAATATTCATGACAACTGTAACTCCTCTGGTGTTGCCAGTGTCCATGAGCGGCGGTAATAGCTTACTATCAAACGATCTGTCGTTTCGTGTCCTGGTCCATTTCATTAAAAAAATCTTTATCTGCAGCAGTACTTAGAGGTTCTATAGTGACTGCGCTTGCGCAATACTTATCCGATCATTCGATTGCAACAAGTTTGTCTCTATCCATTTTATATATCTACGTACTATTAAGTAGTGATTGTATTCTCTCTCAGGGGCCCCGTATACGGTCCGGTTTTCCTTCAGTTCGGCCTGAACGGATGCAAAATCGTATCGTCTGTGTTCAATTTCGAGATTGAATCAGTCAGCCGGATGGACTGAAGCGATTCGTTCCAGTGTTGCCAGCTCTGTTTTTGCGAAACTACTGTGTAATTTTTTTTTGTGCCTAACCTAAGCCATTTTGCATATGATTACTGTCTGGCTCTTTCCTAATCAAACACTACTAACAACTTAATTCTTACTTAGGAGGGAATAAAATACTTAATTTAGTAGTAAAACTTTGTAAAATAACGTAAAGTAAAGTTTGCAACATTAATTCTGGACTGAACGGACCAGGTGTGGTAAATCGCTTCAGTTCTCAAAAGAGTATTGTGTATAAGCGTAGTGAGTTTACAATTAATAAACACGACCGTACCTCGCGGCAAACCAGAACGAACTGATGCGATTTTTCCATGCGTGTCCTCGAATCCGTTCAGGCCGAAATGAAATCAGTTGGGTCGGATGCGATTTTTTTCCGTGTATGTGCTCAAATCCGTTCAGGCCAAAGTGATGTCAGTTCTAACTGAAACGATCGGCCTCTCGTCTGCCTCGTTGATCGTAGTCAACAACGTAACCAACGTAGTTAACAATATTTCCTACACTTGTTAACGTTAAGCTGATGCTGTAGCATCACCTGGAATCTGTAGGATTCCCCCAACTCCTCACAAACTTATAGCATATAGGAATCGTGTTTAGTCTCATTTTAGTGATCTCAATGAATAGGAAATAGAGAAATAGTAATCATTTGCACCTGATGGTGCAGAATTACTTGGAATCTGCAGAAATCCCAAGTGTTCACTAACGTACAGCAGACGTATCGTTATTGGGCTCATTGAAAAGACTCCAATGAATAGGATAGGTATATAGTAGGTAGATGGTGATAGTCTACACCTGATGCTTCAGCATGATACTAGAACTTCGCTTATTACATTAAAAAACGTATGCATAATTGCATATTTTATAAGTGTTGGTAAAACATAATATGTATCTATAGTGCAAGGAGCCTTTCACTTATGGCCAATTGGTCAAGTACATCAGTAGCATGGGTATAATCAGAATTTCAAATGGACTGGACTTCGCATAGACCAGTTATAATAATATCTATGGACGCTTAAATTAATTTTAATATGTAGTATGAAATAAAAACAAAATTAAAAATTTTATATCCCCGACACAAAATTCTATAAAAATTAAATAAATAAATTTATTTTTTATCCTTTAGATATTTTTAACCGACTTCCAAAAAAGGAGGCGGTTATACGTTCGGCTGTAATATATACTCCTCCTTTTTTGGAAGTCGGTTAAAAATATCTAAAGGATAAAAAATAAATTTATTTATCTAATTTTTATAGTTTTTTAATATGTGCGTCGCCGAGTCGGGAGACCGCAGTGTGAAGATGTTTCTCGTATAGCTACAACTATCATGGCTATAATTTTTTAATCTAAGTATATAAAAAATTTAAAACTGGTACCTCCATATTCTCTATTAGCTTATACGTAGCTAAATAAGAAACTTCCTTTAACCGCGGTCCTCCGACTCGGCGAGGCACATACTATACCTTTATATATAGATATATTAAAAAGATCCTTTAAAAATATTGAAAGGCGAAAATAGAAATTTATTTATTCACTTTTTATAGTTTTTTTTATGTCGGGGGTTGCTTTATTATTCATTTTAAATCAGTCAAAACATTGACATCTTATATACTTTAACTGTGCCAAATATCATACTCCTCCGTTCGCACAATTTTAACTGTACTGAATGTTTTTGCTTTACGTATTAATATATTAATGGATTGTATTAGTGGATAGTGACAGCACAATTCAGTTTCTTCTCCCACCTCTATGTACTGGGTAATCCAGCTCGTTTCAGCCATTCACCCACCTTTCACTTTTGTTCTTCAGCTCTGTAATGTTACGTGTAAAGTGTGGAATCTGGAGTTCAAAAAACTTCTGTATCCTATTTATATTATTGTATAATTATTGTAGATCATCTAAGAAATTCTTTATACATTATAATTATAATTTAGCTGCTCGATGTCATCCCATCCGTGTTTCGGTTCAAAATTAACAATGCATCTATTGTAATCAATGGTTTCAAAACTAAAGATAGGCTATGGCGTACATTTGACAGAACAAATCTTCATACAAGAAAAAATTACGCCATCTTGGTTTTCACCATACTTCAAATGTCAGCCATCTTGATTTCACCATACCTCACATGTCATAATGGCCCTAAAATCTCCGAAAGCGAGGTCATTTAAGTGGGGACAGTTTTCACCTAAACATGCCTCGTCTATAACATATACATATAGACTTATATGTTATAGACGAGGTGTATGTAACGTATGATTGTGATGGTTTTTATGGGTTCCGTACCTACTTACCCAAAGGTGAAAAACGGTACCCTATTACCAAGACTCCACTGTCCGTCCGTCTGTCACTCAACAGGCTGTATCGTGATAGCTAGACAGTTGAAGAGTTGAGTTGTGACCTACCGTAATGGCGATCTCCATCACCGATAAAGTGCGGTCGCGAAGCACGTAGAATTTCGTGCTATCGCGTTTACACGGGTACGCGTTGTCAATATATTCGCGCCCGAGTGAAAGAGACAAGTAGCGATGAGTCAATATACTAAATTGTACGTACTCCGCGATCGCACTTTACACGATGAATTTTGGTAACGTCGCGTCGCAGTGCGGCGGTTAGTGACACGTCACAACTTAAACTTTACGGCGACACAAAAGGTATCTTTATTACTGGGGCGCCAACATTTTATCAATGACTGAACTTAACAATCGGTTCGCACTTCCTTCCAATACATCATTCTTTACCGATGAGTACGAAGTGGGTGCTATATTTCCTACATGACAAGTAAAGCGTAGAACCGCGCAGAACTTCGCATCCTAGTAAGTAGTAGGTAGGTAATGCGGGCAAGTTCTGAAAATCCTGAAATCCAGCGAGTGTCCAGCAACATTTTCTCAATAATCACGTGCACATTTAAAACGATGAAAAATGGCAGCTAGTTATTTTCTAACTTTTCGACGTGTAACACGCCAACCGACGCCAACAGTGAAAACGATTACCTACGTGATGTGATGATCGCTCGATTGGTTTCTGTGATGTGATAGATAGATTCGATAGTTATCTCTGTGATGATAGAACAAGATTCGATAGTTGTTTCTGTGATGTGATAGCCAAACATATTATCGCTACTTGTGATTATTATTCCGGTATGTAGATTATGTAGAACCCTTGTGCAGCCCATAGCCTAGGTAGGTATATAAAATGAATAAGTCTGAAGTCTGCTCTGCTCTCATTTTTTATTGCGTAAATAAATAGTACTCTAAATATGGGTAAGTTTTCAGAAGTAACAGAATACTGAATATTACTATTTTCAAAGGCACAGACAGCGATTTTATTTACAGAATTTCGCAAGTCTCATGAAAACGCTCAATACAAAAGTCGCCGTAGATATGACGTCACGCGTTCCTAAAATCATAATATTGATGTATCCTGTTACCATGTATGAATTAATATAGAGTCTCAGGAACATAATTGCTAATATCTCCAAAGTTTGTGCGTTTAAGTTCGTACTTACAATAATCAATATTTTTGTTTAAAATGTAAGTAAACTAATGTAGGTTTTTTACTAATATAAATATAGCAAAAAATATTGTTTTTTACCGACTTCAAAAAAGGAGGTTCTCAGTTTGACCTGTATATTTATCTGTATTTTTGTCCGCGATTTTCTCAAAAACTACTGATGCTATTTGGACGTGGTTTCAATTTGGCTTTCAGTAGACTTGCGTACACTTATTAGTTACTAGCTTTTGCCTGCAGCTTCGCCCACGTGGGAGAGTGTTCGTGGCAAAAAACTTCTTTAGCAAATGTACCTGCAATATTACTATATATTATAGCAAAGGGTAAAAAAACATACTGTATAATAAATTTTCACACGTATCTTTTAATATTTTAAGATGTTTCCTAGATATAATCTCCTAGATAATGATAATTAAATTGCATCCGTCTAATAACTTCTGACAATACCACATTATTTCTGATAATTTTTTTAAACTTAGAATTATTGGTATAGTAACTTATCCTTAAATGACATACGAGGGCGGGTCAATAAGTCCGTGACTTTTGGAATAAAACACAGATTTTTTGATAAATAAATCATTTTATTTTTCAACGTAGTCCCCCTTGAGCTCTATACACTTTGTCCAACGCTTCTCCAATTTTTTTATCTCTTCCAAAAAATATGATTTGTCGAGGTCCTCAAAATAGGCCTTTGTTTGCGAGATGACTTCATCATTGGAGTCAAATCTTTTTCCACCGAGCCATTTTTTCAGGTTTGGAAACAAGAAGTAGTCACTCGGAGCCAAGGAAGCCTCTGGAGAATAGGGTGGATGTGGGAGCAATTCATAGCCCAATTCATGGATTTTTGCCATGGCAACTGCACATGTGTGCACCCTTGCATTGTCTTGGTGAAAAAGAACTTTTTTCTTGGACAAATGAGGTCGGTTTTTTTTCAAATCCTCATTGAAGCGGTCCAATAAGTTGGCAAAATATTCCCCATTAATTGTTCTTCCCTTTTGAAGATAGTCAATGTGGATTATCCCACGTGCATCCCAAAAAACAGTCGCCATAACTTTATTGGCTGACAAACCCACCTTGGCCTTCTTTGGCGCGGATTCACCCTTAGAAACCCACTGTTTTGACTGTTGTTTGGTCTCTGGTTTGTTGTGATGGATCCATGTTTCGTCCACGGTTACAAAACGGCGCAAAAACTCCTCCATATTGTCATTAAACAACGACAAACCTTCCTGTGAAGTTGTTACACGATTGCGTTTGTGGTCGACTTGCGGAAAGCTTTCTCATGCCCAAGTGATCATTCAAAATTGAAACCACTGAGCCATGCGAGATGCCTATGGCTTCCACAATCTCTTGCACTTTCAATCTTCGGTCGGCCAACACCATATCGTGAATTTTTTCGATTGTTTCGGGTGTAGAGACCTCAACTGGGCGTCCAGGACGTTCGGCATCTTCAGTGCTTGTACGGCCACAACGAAATTCAGTAAACCACTTTTTTACCATTGAAATCGATGGTGCAGAGTCCCCATAGTATTTATCAAGCTTAGCCTTGGTCTCGGTAATGGTTTTTTTTCGCAAAAAATAATGCTTAATAAGCACACGAAATTCACTTTTTTCCATTGTTTCCTTAAGTTACTGGATAGTCTGATAAAGATAGCTGTAAAACACAAACTAACTGACGCAGCAAGTTAAAATTTTGATAGGAGTCAACTGACAGATGCCTGTTGACAGGAGTAGTGTTGCTTTTTCAGTAAGGAGGTTAGAAATTCAAAAAGTCACGGACTTATTGCCCCGCCTTAGTATCTATGCCATCGCGGACTTTTTTGTAGAGCTATAAAAGAGAAACAATCCCACTGTGGGGACATATTGTATACATCCGTGTGAAACTATGTATCCATATCTATTGTGTGACATTAGGTATCCACGTTCGATGCATGTAGCATCGGATATCATATTGCACTTATTTCCCCAGTGTTCTTGGCGCAGTGACTCCGGTCGCTAGCGTAGGTAATAAACGTGATCCAGCAAAAAGGATTTTTATTATGAACACTCATTCTTAGTTACCTACTCAATCGCAGATACAACATTGGGTGTAACACCACCATACATTGTTGTTTGTTATTTATCTCCACCGGGTTAGCTTAGGCAGCGTTTTCGTTAAAAGTATCGAGACGGTTTGATTTTTTCCGCTACCTTTAATAATAATTATCGTCATAAATCAAACAATTTCCACAAAACCTTAACAAATTATTATCGACCTAAACCTTCCTAAGGAACCGCTCTGTCGGTAAATGTAAATGGCATGAAAATCCTTTTAGTAGTATTTGAGATTATCGCGAACATACAGATATACCGTCTCGGCGGGGCACTTAAGTATCTTATGTCCGTCTCCTGGTTCTAAGCTACCTCCCCACCAATTTTCCGCCAAATCGGTTCAGTCGTTCTCTCTATCTATGATCTCTCGGATCTATGTTAAGTGTACCATGAAAATAATAGATACGCGTTTTTACGATAAATATTATTTGGAGACTTGGCAAATCTTAGTAAACTCACAAGTAGTGCGAAAATATTAAGAAAATAAAATAATTAATCTGGATTGTAGATCCAGTTTCTAGTATTGAATGTTCTTCTTTTAGAGAGATATAAGATATTGCTTAGTTGCCCATTGCAGTACATAGTATTAAGTAGGTAATTATTGAAATGACTGACAGAAATCAACCGAATCAAGGTGTAATTTACATCATTAAAGTGGCGCACGGCAAAGTTGCGATCGTATGCAATTTTCCGCGTAAAGACACGTATGTTAATACGTATTACGATAGTTATACAGGCGCCATATACGGACGGCCCAGCAGCGAAGCTGAACACACGCGTGCTCGATTATCATCATTGTCTTCCGAACTGATTTAGGCTTAAGGCCTCCACAGACGAAAGGCCGATCGTTTCAGTTAGAACTGACGTCATTTCGGCCTGAACGGATTCGAGCACATACACGGAAATATCGCATCAGTTCGTTCTGATTTGCCGCGAGCGACGGTCGTGTTTATTAATTGTAAACTCGCTACGCTTGTACACGATACACGCCCGCACGGCCGCGGCTCTGGCGAGAACTTAAGCGATATGTCATTAGAGCTGTAGCAAAATGTATGTATTCGGTACCTACTGAGTAACGTGTGCGCCATCTAGTATCGAGTAACGAAACGTTACACATGAATACATTTCGTTACAAGCATTTTTATTTATCGTTAGAATGTTATTTAAATATTATTGTCAATAAATTATTTTCGACACCTATTTGTTACTTTTTTAGTATAATTGATGCATAATGGATTGCTATGTTACTGTGATATAACATTAGTTTACGGTTAAAAATTTCAAAATAGTAAATTCATGGCAAATTCAGTAGATTCCGTCAACAGTTCACTTGTAGTTCTACACTTTACCTATTTAATCAAACTATATTTAGAATAACTTAAACACAAGTCTCGTCCAAAATACGGAAAAGTAAAAAAATACACCTTACGCAGCTTGGTATGTAATGTATAATTTATAAGTAGGTTTTCTAGAAATTACGAATGTTGCGACACCGCGACATCATACTATGGTACGCGTATGCAATACGACTTGATTCGTTGCTCTAACATAACATAGCATGTTATGAGGTATCAGAAGTAACGAGTAACGTAACGATACTATAGTAACGAGTATTAATTGGTATAGTAACGAATATATACGAGTACGCTTTTACTCCTCGAGTATTTTCGTTACTTTTACTCCTTTGTTTGTCACACATAGTCCGTTCAGTCCAGAATTAATGTTGCCAACTTAGTTATTTTACAAAGTTTTACTACTAAATTAAATATTTTACTCACTCATTAGTAGCAATTTAGTTGTTAGTATTGTTTTAGTAGGAAATAGCCAGACAGTAATCATAATATGCATAATGGCCTAGGTTAGGCACAAAAAGAACAATAAAAAAATTGACACTATCATAATAATACATCGTAGCATTCGTCTGTAATTTGCTTAAAACTACCCGTTTAATTACTATATACGTAATATTATGTTCTAGTATATTTAAATTTAACGGGACAATTTATACTAAAATTCAATAAAAAATAAAATTTTAATATAACAAAACCTAAAATGCAGTGGTTTTTTGGGGGCTTTAGGAATTCCTAAGTTTAGTAGCATTTTTGATATTTTTCAGTATTCTTTTAATAGTTTTTAGTAGAAATCGACGCGAGTTTAGTAGTTTCGCAAAAACAGAGGAACTGGAACGAATCGCTTAGTCCATCTGGCCTGATGACTGATGCGATCTCGAAATTGCACACAGACGATACGATTTTGTATCCGTTCAGGACGAACTGAAGGTAAACCGGAATGGGAGCCCTTATGCTGGGACTATATTATGTTCCGGAATCCGGAACGCCGGTGAATATTTAGAACAGTAAAATCAGAACTCTGGACCATGGAGAATAGAGGTAAGGGGGACCATCTCTCTAAGGCAGAAAAGCTAAAAAGTGTCCGACAAAAGTAATTAAATAATAGTTCCAAAACTGGCCATAATGGCGCTAGAGTGGAAAGGGTGTGTGATATGAAGTTAGCAATAAGAGATGGAGTGAAGTTAGTTGAGTTTAGTCATTTTTTTTTTGATGACTATGAGTAGTTTTTAGTAGTTAATTCAGTCAATTAATATTTTTATATAAAAAACCGAAGAAGATCCTAAGATTTAATTATCCGTTTAAATTTTGCCGCTTTTTGTGTCTGTACCGCCCGTATGTATTTAACGCTATTTTACGGACACTTTTCATGTATGGAGATGGTTCTCCTTACTCTATTCTCCATGCTCTGGACTAATACAATTGAGTTGAAAATCGAACACATGAGTGTCGAGTCAAATGTCAATGTCATATTATATGACAGCTCGACACTCGACACCCGATTTTCAACTCTATTGTATTTAGCGTTCTATTTACCGGGCCCGCCGGATTTCGGATCATACAGTGCCAGCCTTAGGTTTCCGTTTCCGCCTTCCCGACACTGCAGTCTGCACCGCGGCTGGCGGCACTGCACCGTATAGAACTCTAGAAGCTCAATCTTTTGCTCGCGGCTCGGCCCGCCTAAACATAGTATCCCAGTTAATCCCACAGGAACACTACCAAAACCATAAAGAAAAACACAAATTATAAAAATTCCTAAGTCTAAATTAACACTAAAGCCTTGGATTACCCTGGGAATTTTACGTTGTATTAAACATCGTAATAAATTACAACTGACAGTACGAAAAGAGTCATAACGAAGTTTTAAGAGTAACATACTTACGCTACAGGAACCATTCCAATAATCTAATTAAAAAACTCAAACGCAACTATGAAGGAGAATTGCTGAGTAAATCTGTTGGAAATAACAAATTACTTTGGAATAACATAAAAAATATAACATATAGCAGGAAATCCCATAATGATAATAACGAACTATTAAATATTAAACAAAACCCGCATGAATCTATTAATTTTATAAATACTTACTTTTCTAATGTAGGAGCAGATCTTGCTCATAAAGTATTATCCAATTCTGAACACTACGATACAACAACAAGAAATAATTTTTCCTCTGTTAATTCCCTCGCATTGCTGAAGACCGATGTAGGTGAAGTAAAGAATATACTTATGAACTTGAGATCAAATAGTGCACCTGGCTGGGATGACGTTCCTACTAGCTTCTTGAAACTTGCCGCTGGTGAACTCGTATCGGTAATTGTATATCTTGCAAATCTTTGCTTTGAAACGGAATATTTCCAGACCTTTTAAAAAAATCTATAATTACACCAGTTTTCAAGAGTGGTGATAGAGACAGTGTGGGCAATTATAGACCAATCTCTGTTCTTCCAGCGATCTCTAAAATATTGGAAAAGCTACTAAATAACAGACTTATAAATTACCTAGACAAATATAAGTTGTTATCTACGTCACTATTTGGGTTTAGGCGAGGCAAATCAACAGAAGATGCAGTTGTAGCTCTCAGTGAACTAATAACGGAGCAAATTGATAAGGGTCACAAATTTTTACCAGTGTTTCTAGATTTAAAAAAGGCCTTTGACACTGTCTCTATACCCATTCTTGTAGAAAAATTAAAAAATATTGAAATCAGAGGTACTGAACTCTCCCTTTTCGAAAGCTATCTATCTGATAGGATGTAGAGAGTAAGAGTCAACCAGTATACCAGCCAAGACACTGCAGTAACATACGGTGTTCCCCAGGGAAGTGTGTTAGGACCTACACTCTTTCTAGTATATATTAATGACCTCTATGTACTTATGTAATTTAAATGTCGTAAATGCCAAAATTATTTCATATGCCGATGACACGGCAATTGTATTTAGAGGAAAAAATTGGTCGGAACTGAAACATCTTGTTGAACATGGTATGAGACAGGTCGCACACTGGTTAGCAAGTAATCTTTTATCCCTAAATACTGCTAAAACACATTATATGTGTTTTAGCATCCTCAATTGTCGCAACCTGGACCGGAATACACTATTAAAATACATACCTGCCAACCTAGTATATTATCTCTATCCCGCTGTAACTGCCCCCATATAGAAAAAGTAGACAAAACAAAATATCTAGGAGTAATAGTTGACCAGAGGCTATCTTGGCATCCGCATCTGGAACATGTGGCTTCTAGAATTAGGAAACTGACCTGGATATTCAAAACTTTACGACACGTAGTGCCCAATCCAAATATCCAGTCAAATGAGCGTAACTCCTCTCGTAATGTTTTAAAAGAAACATATACGGCTTTAGCTGAGTCTATCATGGTCTACTGCATACTTGTCTCAACGCTCGTTATTAAAAATCATATATTTTAAAACAAGAAGAACGCCGACAGGTGGTGATAGAGCTATGCTGGTACTAAATGTTTAATATATATATAATTTTTACCATACTCTTGTAAATAAGTTTCATAATGTATAATATTTTGTATATAGGTCTTTATATTAATATTAGCTGTGGAAGAGCCTAGTCACCTGATACAGGCGTAAGCTTACTAGCTGGTGACTACGAGTTCTACTTAATAATTTGTAAACTGTTTTTGGAAATAAATATTTTATTTATTTATTTATTTATTATTTACTGTTAGTAGCCTATGTCTTAATCCAAAGCTCAAATTACTAGTTACTACCAAACCATTTTTCATCAAAATCCGTTCTGTAGTTTTTGCGAGAAAGAGTAACAAACATCCGTCCATCCATCCGTACATCTATCCGTCCACAAATTTTAACATTTATAATAGTTGTAAGATTTAATATACTTGAAATAAATAAAAAAACAATAAATATTATCACTACATAGTATAAAACAAAGTCGCTTTGCTGTCTGTCACTATGTATGCTATGTATTAGAATGTCTATGTATTATGCACTGTATTAGATCTTTAAAACAACGCAACGCATTTTGATTAGAAGATATCGTAAAATTTGTATTCAAGCGCGAAAAATATATATCTAGCCGTCCCGCACGTCGCGTCGAGGTGATGGGGTCCCGTTTTTACCCATTGAGTACGAAACCCTAAAAATATTTTCAATATTGTATACAGAAGTATATTGCTGTGAGTAGAGTTATTTGCTGAAGAAGTTTTTTCTCCAAGAACATTATTCCACGCGGGCGGGCAATAGCTAGTTTATATGAGAATGTAGGCCTTAAAAGGCCAATGCTACGTTATAAGTATTCGTGTTAGGTAAACAGTATACAAATACCCATCTATTTAGATTATATTAATTAAATTACTTTGTGTTGTTGTCGCCCAGGTCCGGGACTGATAGACGAGTTGGAAGCTTTCATGGCCCCCGTCGGTGAGGGATGTTATCCGCCCCAGCCTCTAGACGCGCGCCGCATTGGGTGAGTACATAACAAGGGCTTATATTATAATATACAAAATCAATTATGGATATTTTGGCATATAATGTACTGATTAATTGTGTAAAAACAATTACACAAATGAAAAATATATATTTATCATATCTACTTACTGAATAAAAGTACATTGCGCCCTCTCAGGCGTTGAGGTAATTAACCCCACAGAAACAGCTGATTTAAAGGGGAAGCAAAGACTTTGCCTAAATAACATCAATACAATCAGATGTGTGAGGTCAATGCCCTTAACAGCGCCGTAAAGAGCTTACTGTAATTATATTTAGTATATTTTAAACAACCTTATATGGTGTACTTGTCTCAATAAGACTTAATTAATACATAGATGATACGTACAATTTTTGTTGGTTATGATAAAGCATTGACCACATGACTATGCAATCTACTAGTAGGTACAAGAACCTCTCTTTAGTATGTTATATTAGTAGTTTCTCCATCAGATACAGCTTGGAGCCACACATTTATTATTTGCTTTCCAGGGGCCATCAATTACCAGAAAGTCCACCGGATTCTGGCTCAGAGAATCCATACAGTCCAGAAACGCAGGTGTCGCACACAATAGCCGTCTCTCAGACGGTACTAGGTGCAGACTACATGCTGGTGCCCGAGCACATCGACCACGAGATACTCAACCAGAACGACTACATCTACGAGGAGCTCAAGGCTGACAACCTCAACGATGTAGTGGTGTTACCCCAGGATAATATAGAACTGGGTCTAAGGACGGTGAGACATGACCTAGGTCTGGAGCAGTACAGGTATAACCCCATGCGGGTCGACATGCCGGAGCTGGACCAGGGCATGCTGAACCCTCAGCTGGTGACGCTGGAACACGAGCCCATTACGCCGGTCTACACCAGCCTCCAGGAGCCCAACGGGAAGAAGAGGAAGTTGACTGAGAGCTCCCAAGTGAAGTGCGAACCAGGTGAGTGAAGCTAGGCACAGGTTTGATACATAATATGTATATTTTATTATGTCTATTTAATTATAATATTTGGTGCAAGAAATTGTAATTACTGCCAAGTTCCAACGATGAACAATAATAATTAATGTGCGCGCAAAAGGAAATCACGTTGGAACCGCACATTTTTTAGAGAGTAAAAGTAGCCTATGTTTGTTTGTGTGCTTGTTGTTGTAATAGTCTCCGAAACTACTGAATGAAATTTGGCACAGATATACATTAGACTACGGGGAAGGTCATACGCTACTTTTTATCGCGCAAAATGTACGGTTCCTGCTCAATTTATTTATGCGCGGACGATTTCGCGGGCGGCATCCAGTTTGTAATAGGATCGTATCGTAAGCGTAGCAATAAAATGAACATTAATAAAATATTTGTTGCGGTCATATTAGCATATGAAAATGCATAATGTTTAAGATTACAAATCTATACATAGGTATAATAAATTCGTAACTGGTCGCTGTCTGTACATAGAAGATATATAAGAAAAACTATTACAGGGCGGCTTTATGAACGACATAGAACCCAAAACAAAGGTTTTTAGAATTTGTCTGTTTGTCTGTATGTCTGTTTGTCTGTACGTTTGTACGCGCTAATATCAGAATCTACTTGGTATGGAAGTAGTTTAGACTCTGGAATAACACATAGGCTACTTTTTATTGCGGAAAAATGTACGGTTCCCGCAATATTTGTTTTTGCGCTACGAAGTTAACGGCTTAACCGATTGGAATGCGGTTTTCACTAATGCGTTTTGGTTTGCTCCACTTAAAATTTAATGTTTGTATCATTTCAATCGGATCATAAATATAAAAGTTATGTCAGTCTAAAGAATATCTTTATATATATAATTCTACTGTACGTGTGTATGTCACTGAACTCCTAAACGGCTGGACCGATTTGAATAAATTTTATTGTATACGTTTGGGTGGCGCCCTGGATGGTTTAGATTCATAAATCAGCCCGGCAGGACAACGTCTGTCGGGTCCGCTAGTAACATATAAAATGCTATAGAATAACTGACCAATTGAATGTATATTAATACCAGGAGTAATAAGTGAGAAGTTCTATTATGAGCGTAGCGATAACCCAACATGGGTTAGCAACGCCGGTCGTGGATTCAACTAGGATGGGTGACCATAATGCCAAATATTTTTAATGTCAAAATCTATACGCCCAATACCAGTAAGCACCTAGTAGGTAATTCCTACTACGTTACGTTTTCCTACTCAAAAGTAATCAGAAGTAATTAAATACGACAGCGAAGATATCCTTACTTATAATATTATAAACGCGAAAGTTTTATGTGTGGATGTATGGATGTTCGTTACTCTTTCATGTAATAACAACTGAACGGATTTTGATGAAATTTGATATGGTAGTACTTTAGTCTCTGGATTAACACACAGGCTACTTTTATTCGCGGCAACAAGTACGGTCTCCGGGAATTCTTTTTCCCGTACGAAGTCGCGGCTAATATCTGGACTATACTAATATTATAAAGAGGTAAAGATCGTTTCTTTGTGAGTTTGTGAGTTACCGAGATTGTAAGGGGTCATCTATGGATATACGAGTATATCAACCGATTTTTTAAATTCTTTTACGAATAGAAAGCCACATTATTTGTGTGTCATGGGCCCTTTAACCCGGAAAATGATAAACTGTCCTTTCCGTGGTAGTCGGATTTGCATAATAAATCTAAAAAATGAAATCCGACTGCCAAAGTAAAATAGCACAAGAAAGTATGAAATAAATCTTATTTTCTAAATAATTCCCCTTTTAAATTCGGCTAAAATTTTAACTATTTCTCTACTCTATCTTCCCAATTTTGAAGTGGGTACCAGCCCAAACAATATCCTGATAAAACAATATTTTATAGAACTCACGTTTAAGTTGGCTGGTAGAGCCTGCAAAAAAGTCAGCGTAAGATTTAAGTCACAAAAAGATGATTTTTATTAAAAAAAAAATTTAAATTGGTGATGTTTATTGGTCATATTATCAACAAGTATGATTTTTTATCAAAATAAGACAATTTATCGTCTCAAGTGTTTAAAACATGAGATCTTTTCCTTATACTGCACATAATTTGTATTAATTGTTAAAGAGATAAGGCTGGGACTATACCTATCATCCGGAATCCGTAAGCTCCAGCTCTATTGTATTAGCGCAGAGTTCTATTTTCATTGCTCTGAATTTTCTCCGGCGTTCCGGATGCCGGAGCATATAGTCCCAGCCAAAGGTCGTGTTAACTAGCGTGGCAGGTCCGGGCAAGCAGCGGACTTTGGAAGAATTAAAATTTTCGAAACGCAATATTCGACTTTTCTCTAAAATTTATTATAAATTCAAGTCCCCCGCCGAGTCTGTCTGTCTGTATGTTCACTTTTGCCCGCAGCATCGCCCGCGTGGGAGTATTCGTGGCAAAAAACTTCTTAAGCCATTATACCTACTGCAATATAAAAGTAGCACGGAGTAAAAATATATGATACTTACGTAATAGTTTTTTATTATAAATTTAATACAAAGTATATATTTTTACTCTGTGCTATTACTATATTGCAGTAGGCATATGCATATTTGCCAAAAGAGTTTTTTGCCACGAACACTCCCACGCGGGCGATGCTGCGGGCAAAAGTTAGTAATGAATAATTATGCTGATATAAATGTCACCTGGTTATATAAATTTATGTTCAGATTTTAAATTCAAATGTAGCTAATAGCTATAGATAGATTATCAGTCATTATATGACCTCCGAATCCTTATCTTTAGAAGCAAATCTGTGTCTGTCTGTAATTTAACATTTAGCCACGATAAGCGTGATACAGAGCATTTAGCCAAGTATCCATTACTAATTACGGCGATGAAATGACTTAAGCATCGCTATGCCACTTAGCGATATGCTTATGTCAAATCCCATACATTTTTGTTTTCGAACTTTGTCTTCGTAATTAATAGCGATGGCAACTTGTCTAAAGGCTAATTTTTTTTTAGAAGTATCAATCATGTCGCTTTTAACACTTTTTGAACAGTCGCGCTTATCGCGAAGTATTTGCTAGGTCCTTCTATCAAATACATCGCGGCGCGCGTCGTCTGCCTTGGTCTCTCGAAAGTGTTAAGCGCAGTTACAGATGCAGGCAAATATCAACTACATTCCGATATCTTTGTACGTGATTAATGATGCTATTGGGCCCACTTGCGCAGGTCTGGGTTAAAGTTAACCCTGGGTTAAAAGATATTGGCCTCTCTTTCATAAATACGAAGAACGAAAGAGATAACATGATTTTTAACCCAGGGTTAACGTTAACACAGATCTGCGCATGTGGACCTAGTAGCATCACCTGATTATTATATCAATTGTTTTACTCTACCAGCGGCGCTGTCGCCGGAGATCTCAGCGCGGCCGCCGCCGTCGGTGGACGGGTCGGAGGCGGGCGATGACTCGCCGCTGCAGTGCATACGGTTCGCTCACTTCCAGCAGAACACCTGGCACGCGCTTTACGACTGCAACCTTAAGATACTGTGAGTGAATTATTGTACTATGTACATCCATCGTCATCATCAGCCTAAACTACTGTTGTACGTAATCTAGCAAACACGACTGAATGAACATTGAAATTAGGTTGCTTTTAAATTTAAGCGGCAGTCCGCGCAAATGCCATTAATTGGCGTATGGTACACGCCCTATTATAAGGTTGCTCAAAATCTACTCCGGATATTTTGGGCATATGATCTACTGCTCATGTCAAGACGTTTAGGCAGAAAATAAATGAATTATTCGAAAATAAAAATTATACTTACTAAAAAAAATTACATTGCACTCTCTAAGGTGCTGAGGTCATCAACCTCACAGAAATAGGTGATTTAAAGAGGAAGCAAAGACGGTATAAATAACATCAATAAAACAGCTTTGGGAAAAAATGTTTTTGAAATTTTTAATTACTTTTCTGCCTAAACGTCTTGACATAAACAGTAGATCATACGCTCAAAATATCCGTAATTAATTTGGAGCAACCTTATAATATAACGTCTTCTAAAATCAATTACGGATACCTCGGGCACACGATTCTCTGCTTGTGTCAAGACTATATTTGTCATACTCAAAGTAAAATCTCATGTATGGGTGACTCTCCGCTAAACGCAAACTCGCCCATATAAAGAAATAAAATTATTTTCTAGCAGGACAATAATTATTTTACAGCCTAAACGTAAACGTCTTCACATAAGCAGTAAATCATTTGTGCGCAAAATATCCGTGATTGATTTTTCTAGACCTTATAATATATCGCCACGATATTTGCATCGTGACATCCAGGATTACGATATTTATGACTTATCGCGTGTGAATTATAGCGTAACACGAATCGTGATATGTTGTATGTATCGTTGGAAAAAATCGGGCGTTCGTAAGTGATATATGAGATAAGTGAAACATTATACGGAAACAGCTTCATCCATCTTAGTTCGTAGGCGTCCTTAGTCCGCAACCATTATAGCATGTTGGTTCTGAATTGTTAATATATCACTCGTCATCATCATCTCTTACAGCCCCCCGCCGTCGTACATAGTCGGCGCCGACAAGGGCTTCAACTTCTCGCAGATAGACGAGGCGTTCGTCTGCCAGAAGAAGAACCACTTCCAGGTGACCTGCCAGATTCAGCTGCAGGGAGAAGCTCATTATGTCAAGACGGCAGACGGCTTCAAGAAGATCAACAACTTCTGCTTACACTTCTACGGGGTTAAAGTGAGTAGGATAGTACAGATTGCTATTTTCAACGTACGGTCGCCGACATATCCGGTGTACCACTTTTGGACTATGACTTGTGGCGGACCAATTAGTGCCACAATCCTGAATCGCGCTATCGAAGTTTTCTAAGATCAGCGGTATATATACAACACCTGAAATTACTACAAGTGGGCTTCGGCCTGACCGAGCATAGCACCTCGCTCGGTCGGAGATCTCCCTTTGGGGCATCCACTCTTCCCACACTGTTTGGAATAAGGTTTAAAAGTGGTTTAATACTATATAAATATTTAACGGCCGCACTCAAAGATATTTAATGCTTACTTAAGGAGTCACTCAGTAGAGATTTTGACAGAAGCTGTATAGACTTTCTGTCAAAGTCGGCACTAAGTAGCTCCTTGAGTAAGCATTAAATGTCTCTGAGTGCGGCCGATAGACGTGTACATAATATATTGTATAAGGTGCAAAATGTCTAACACAATTTTGTTATTATGAAGTTTTTATTTTATTGTCCAAATCCCTTTTTGATTAAAAAATTAATTTCATATTTTAGGCCGAAGATCCGAATCAAGAGGTCCGGATAGAGCAGAGCCAGTCGGACAGAACCAAGAAGCCATTCCATCCAGTGCCGTAAGTACCTTATTAAATTTAATAATTCATATTATTCAACCTCACGACAGTCAGGTATTTATACAGGACATTTTCCTTTGAACCACGATCCGTACATTATTCTTCATGGGTCATGCTCTTATATTACATAAGTACAATAAGATGAAATATTTATGACTAACGTGAACTCCTACCTCCAGTATAGAGCTGCGTCGCGAGGGCGCCAAGGTGACGGTTGGGCGGCTGCACTTCGCGGAGACCACCAACAACAACATGCGCAAGAAGGGCCGGCCCAACCCCGACCAGCGCCACTTCCAGCTGGTGGTCTCGCTGCGGGCGCACACCGCCCACGCCGACTACATGCTCGCCGCCCACGCCAGCGACAGGATCATCGTCAGGGTGAGTTTGCATGAAATGGTCGTTGACCTCCACAGCTGATTCAATTCGATGTAAAAAATTTAATAAGTATTAATTATAAGACAAATACTTTTCTTCAGTTTTTAAATCAGCTGTGTGAGGTCAATGGCCTTCTCAGCATCGTAGAGCGCGCAATGTAATGTTATTTAGTATATTACATACTTTTCTTCGAGTTTCATAATTATTTATTCCGTCTAAGGGGGTCAATTCACACCGTAACGAAACAATACATACGCGACGATTTTAAGATAGCTATTCAAAATTGAACTTTATTTAATACACAAGAAGATACACATTTCATTGTAATAGATGGAATGTCAAGTGCACAGCGCATGTATGACTGATGTCATATGAAACCTGTATATTTTTGTGTAGTGAATAAAGTTCTAATTTTTTTATATTAAAAATGCAGCGCCGCGTAGCGTCGCGTATCGTCGTAAGATGTAAATCATAATATTATGTCATTATTTACCCGAATTTGATTTGCCTACCATGCCTAGTTGATAATTTCACTCTGTAAATTTTTGTATTAAGTATTATTATTGTAATTAGTTATTTTTTCCCCAGGCGTCAAACCCCGGTCAGTTCGAGTCGGACTGCGGCGAGGGGTGGTGGCAGCGCGGCGCGGCCGAGAACAGCGTGCACTACAGCGGCCGCGTTGGCATCAACACCGACCGCCCCGACGAGGCCTGCGTCATACACGGTTAGTTTTGTGGCAGACCAATTAGGTTTGCTGGCAGAGATCTCTTAAAGAGATAAGTACGCCAATGTATTGTTATAACTTTCAAATGTGTCTTTGTTAATGTCTACATGAAGAATAAAATAAATAAATAAATAAATTAGCGCCACGATCCTGTATCGCGCTATCGAAGTTATCGTTCTCAAAGTTCGGCGCTATATACTGCCGGCCCGAAATGCAGACAAGTGTGCTTCGGCCTAAACGAGCATATACCATCACAGTATAAGAACAGTAGTTCGTTCATCTTTATACAAATCCGCCGCGATCGGTTTGAATGTGTGTGTGCGCGCCGGGCGCCTGTCCGCACGCACGCACACACTTCGTATAAGGAATGATAAGGCGCTCTCAGTGCGGGCTGTACGGTGATTGATCGGCGATCGCGTAAGTGCCGTGGTCACGCGCATTGAAGTACGACCGCTCGCGCTCGTCTGAATTAATTTAGCACTAATTTTGATCATGATTTCGAACAGAAGCAAATAATATTGTAGTATATAACTAAACGCTTATTACTAAATGACTACGTTTACATATGGATGAGAATTTACTTAAATTCATCTGCTAACCATAAAGCGTTTCGAATATGCAGAAACGATGGGAATTTTTACATTTTTTTTTAAATAAGTGCAATTTCTCTATTCCAAAAGTCTTTTATTTGTAGGTCATTAATGACTTGGTAAAACATTTCATTATATTATAGTAAAATAAACCGAGTGTTGTTTCATGATAGTGAAATAAAAATATATAACTAACAATATGAAGTAACGACTGACAGCCCTTGCGCTAACACAAGAGTAGGCAAATAACTCGCCAGGCGGCCTTAGATGTCCTACTGTTCTCTGTTTACCGTGATACCACCTCGCCCGGTCGGAGATCTTCCTTTGGGGCTTCCACTATTCCCACAGTTAGTTCTACAGGGTCCAATTTAGGAATTCGAAACGATAACGTAGTTCGAAAATAATAAAATGTATGTGAGCAAACACTTGACTTAGCAATGGAATATGTCAATCTCATACATTATATACATCGACGTTATCACTTTCATATTGCTTCTTTGCCTAAATTCTCTGGTTACAAGCTTAAATGATATAACCACTAGCATACGAGACGTGTAATATACTTAGTATAATATAGAGGCAAGTTTCAATCTGGCTCTTAAAGACCAAAAAAATAGTAACAATCGACGCATAAAGACGGGTGTTATTATGTCTTTCCGTTTAAAAGCGAACATAATTATTGAGATGGTTATTAGCTATAGCTCATCATCATCGAGCTGATGATGATGCAATGTCGGGCGTTACCTAAAATGTCCTTGCCATGTCGTTATTGATGCAGGGAACCTGAAAGTGATGGGCCACATAGTGCACCCGTCGGACGCGCGCGCCAAACACAATATCGAGGAGCTCGACACCGCGCAGCAGCTCAAGAACGTGCAGAACATCAGGGTCGTCAAGTGAGTGTGTTGTGTAGTGTATACGCTATGACGTAGCAAAGGGCGAGGGGGACACTGTTACACAGCTGATTTCTAAATGTAAGTTGGTAGTAAAAAAAGTCGTTTTGAAATCAGCTGTGTGACAGCGTGAGATCATTGACCTTCTCAGTATTGTAGTTTTTTTTTTTTTTTTTTTTATTCTACACGTCCTACTACTATTATTATAAATGTGAAAGTTTGTGAGGATGGATGGATGTTTGTTACTCTTTCACGCAATAACTAGTGAACGGATTTTGATGAAATTCGGTATGGTATTAGTTTAAACTCTGGACTATAGGCTACTTTTTTATCCCGAAAAAGTACAGTATTTACGCGGGCGGAGTGGGCAAAAGCTAGTATTTATATAAGTAACAAATCATGTGCCCGAAGTTTCTAAAATTAATTTCGCGAACATGCTTTTATCTTAAAAAATCTACATTTTACTAAACGTTTTGTATATATTGTCGTGTGTTAAGATTCAAGTACGACTCGATGTTCGCGGCGCACTCGGGGCTGGTAGGGTGGGACGCTCGCGGCGGCGGCGCGGCGGACACGGGCGTCCTGGCGCAGGAGCTGCGCGCAGTGCTGCCGGACGCGGTGCGCGAGGCCGGCGACGTCACGCTGCCAAACGGAGACACCATACCCCAGTTCCTCGTGGTCAACAAGGTAGCTAGTGTGTTAGAAAATGCAGTGAAAGGTTTATGGAGCAAAAGTCCAATTTACAAGACAAAACAACAATATAAATAAAAATTTAGAGATTCGCAACCTTTGTATCGAATTGGGAAAGTAACAGTTTCGTTACTGCGGTATAAACTTGGATAACAAATCTGTAAATTTAAAGTGTATATAAATTTAATTTTCTCTCGTAGTTTTAATTTTTTTTTAATGATTAAATCTGCGATCAGTCTCTTGACTATTCTCCTTACTAAAATAATTTCAGCACTCGTGATAAACCATGGTGCATTTGCTATACTTTTGAAAATGGTATTCTGTAGTCTTTATAGGATGGCAATGCTGGAGTTGCATGCACTCCCCCAGAGCTGTAGTCCGTAGGTCCATACAGGTTTTAATATGGCCTTATATATCAATAGCTTGTTCTCGATAGATAGTTTGGAGTTCCGTGCTAGGAGCCAGTGTATTGACTTATATCTATAGTTTAGCTCATCTCGTTTTGTTTTGATGTGTTATTTCCAGGTGAGCCTTCTGTCTAGATGTAGGCCAAGATATCGGACAGAGTCACGTTGTGGGAGGGTGTAATTTCCCATTTTCACAGGATAGCAGTTACCTTTCCTCAATGTAAAAGTCATATGTACAGATTTTGATACACTGGCTTTGATGAGCCATTTTCAATTACCAAGAAACTTATACGTGCTCCTTATACCCTATAATTAATGTATGTGTAGGATCGCATCTTCATGGAGAATCTGGGTGCCGTGAAAGAGCTGTGCAAGGTGACAGGGCACCTGGAGTCGCGCATCGACCAGCTGGAGCGCATCAACAGGCTGCTGTGCAAGCGCGGCGTGCAGCGGCGCGACAGCCAGCGGTCCAGCGGCAGCGAAGGTTTGATATAGCTTCTGATAGAGTAATATCTATGGACTCTTCCACACAACGTCAATCTGGTCCCGTGGTAAGTTCTGGAAGTACTGTGTGTACCAGACAATGGAAATATATTTAATACTTTTATTCTATATGTATACATATTTAAGATTTTTATGATATTATACACATATTTAATACACATTAATGACCCTGGAACACAGAAAACTTTTTTGTACCTTTGGCTGACTTCGCAGCAGCAAAAAACGCCGAGCCACAGCGGTCGTTAATATTGTATTATAATATATAATATTATGCTATCTCTAGCGTGGCGGAATCACATAATATTAAATATTTTTTCCGTTGATAGGTAGATGTAACATATGATAAAATGAATAGTACTTATAAAATATTTTTGTTTCAGATTCTCGGTTCTCCGGAATCTCAAATATTTCAAAATCATTTTACAGTGACGGCAATATCACGATAGATCAAATACGTGACATAGCTAGAAGTATTCGCAAGCAGGAGTGTTGCCATAAACTCAGTCATAACTCCCCAAAATTTACCCGGAAACAGTGCAAACATTGCCAAGGGAATAGCTCTAAATATGGCAAATATTACAACTATAACAAAACAAGCGCCAAGTGTTCGAATAAATCGGACAAGATTGAGACGGAAAGCAATTACCCCACTTACGTCAGTACCATGGATTCGAATATAGATAAGTTGCCAGACGAAAACTTCAGCACGATATCAAGGAAGAAGGACTCTTGTCTATGGCTAAGAGATGACAGTTTATATGGCAACTCCAGGTTACCGTTTTGTTGCCGAAAATACAAATACGGAGAGCACAGTGGAGAATTAATATCAAACAAGTATCTACAAATTATAATCACAATCCTAATTTTCGTTATGGCTGTGTGGTAAGTTGTAGCGGTTTTTCAATCTTGACTTAAAAGTGTGACAAATTGTCCATCCTTAGTAATATTTTAAAAAATGAGAACTTCTGTATTATCATAAATATTGACAAAGGAATAGAGCATACCTCAGAGACGACGACCTTGACGACCTTGAAACTGTCTGGTTTCGTACAACAGGCTAGTTCGAACTCGACAAATTATATTAATACTATTACCATGAAGGTAAAATTTTTAATTGTACAAGTATTTGGCATTAGCTACTTCTAATTCTCACTGTTTGTCTATAGCCTGGTGGTGATGTCGGCGCTGTACTTCCGCGAGCACCAGCAGCTGGTGAGCCTGCGCGAGGGCCGGCCGGACAAGACGCCGCGTGCGCCGCCTTACAAGCAGCGCCCCACTGACCTCAATCGCATACAGGTACAGTCGCGGTCTCGTATGTGTACACCTGTACTAGACACGGGTACAGTCGCGAGCACCACCGAGGATCCATTTAATACAAACTTAAACAAAGAGAATAATTTAACACATATTGCTACCAACTTGAATATCCCTTATTTACCGTGCAAATTTAAAAAAGAAATACAACATGTGAATTTTGTCGAATTTAAAATTTTTGTTTACGTTTGGATTAAATTAGCTCTGAACTGAGTATAACTTAAGTTTTTTCTTTCTTTTCAAACCCCTCTATGTTTGTTTACATTATTTTAGGGTATCTTGCACAATCTACTTTAGGTATATTCACGTACACAACATTTGTGTAATCACACAAAAAGTCAAAAGTCAACATTTTTTATTCAAAATTGGTATTTTTACACACTTTCTGTCCGTCGGTCTACAATCATGTAGGCATCAGCCTACCACCGGTTCGGAAACTTTTCGAAAGTTTGCCTGAGGGTTATTTTCACAATCAATATTAAATGAAGCAAACTGTCCACAGTGATCAGAGCTAAGCGCATTAATTATTTCTTTTTTATAAGGGGTAATATTGGTGAAAATATTATCAATACAAGTAGCTGTTGTATCACATACTCTTGTCGGTTCATAAAATAAATTATTGAGGTTATAGGGTAAGTTAGGTTAGAGAGTTCCCATTTAGGTTAGAGAGTTTTGTCACAAGAGATTAGTTACCATTGTTTGCCACTAGGGGGGTTGTTTCGATGCCATACAAATTGTAGTTTACTTCTTCACGGCGAGTAGTGACAAAAACTCGCAATCAGTGTGCAGAATAATCCATACATTCTGTGCCATTTAAGGCCTAAACACAACAATAACAAAACAGTGTACCTGTATCTAGTACAGATGGCTGTTCTGTATAAATAAGGAAAAAGGCACTACAATAAACTGCCTAATTTTTTTTTTCGTCTATTTGATGTTAGACAACATCTCAATATACAATCTAGAACCCATATTCGATATCTTAAAAAATAACGCAGTTACAAACAATTTAAATTTACAGTATGAAAGAGAGCGGTATATCGGCCTGTGACGTCACGAGTTGCACCCGCCATACATTTGTCATTACAAAATGTATGGCGGTAGCAACTTGTGACGTAACAAATCGTTTTGCGAGAAAGAGATGGGCAATATTTTTTATTTGCTTTTATTTTTTAATTGCATCAATCTAAATACCTATTTCTTTTAGATTCATGTATCTTTAATCGACAATTTTAAAATTTAATTTTTAAAAATGTGATATTCCACACTAGGGAACATCCCTATACCACGTTATAAAAAATTGTGATTTTTTTTCAGAATTTAAAACCTTCCCAACATTTGCCATTGAAGAAAACTGCAAAAGGTAATTTTATTTGATTTATGCATGTTATAGGGTAGTTATGGCGAACCTATGGCAAGCGACACAATATTTTCGACACGTGACTGCTCAAAAAGGTTTGTAATTATGTACTACTAAAAAAGTGAGAAGTAGGTATTACCAAACCTAATATAATAATTATGTTATGTCATATATTTTGCAACATCGCAAATTACACTTTTTTTACTTTAATTTAAAATAAAAATGATCCTATTTTCACAATCTTTTAGGGTTTAAAGTTTGAACAGATTTAATCTGTTAAAATAGCAAAACAGGATTGCTCGCTTGTATCGCTCGCTCTCGTAAAGAACATAAATTATTATGTATATTAGGTCTCTACCTATGAAATTGCCGTTTTGTATGAAAAAATTTAAACGAATTTTTTTCTTGAATTTTTTATTTGTATTAATCGAAGTAATCACCCATGCAATCAATGCATCTTTGCCAACGCAGTGGCAGTTTATTAATGCCCTTCTTAAAGAAATCAGCTGAACGGGAGAAAACAAATTCTTCAAAGGCATTTTGTACTGCCTCTCGGGTATTGATTTTTTTTCCCGCCAAGAAGTTATCCAAATTCAGGAGCAGCGGAGACGAGCGATTGACCAATGCTGGTTGGAGATGTGCCAGCTTCTCCATCATTGTGTTCAGTTCTTCACAGTACACATCTGCAGTAATGCTCACCTCGTTTGGTAAGAAACTGTGATGAATCACACCGGCGCTAGACCACCAAACAGTGACCATCACTTTTCTAGGGGTAAGTTTTCGTTTAGGGCATTGCACATAGCGCACCAACTTGCTGAGCGCTTGCGGTTATCAAACAGAATCCATTTTTCATCGCAGGTAACAATGCGGTTCAAAATTCCGTAATTTGTGTGTCTGTTGAGCAGTGGAAGACACGTCTCGACACGTACTTCGCGCTAGCGATCATTGAGTTCGTGGGGCACCCATTTGTCAAGCTTTTTTACCTTGCCAATTTGACGCAAATGGACCAATATTGTTTTAACGCTAACGTCGAAAGCTGCTGCTAATTCAGCCGTAGATTGTGTATCATCAGCTTCAACAATCGCCTTTAATTCGTCATTGTCGACCAAAGTCTTCGGACGACCGCGAGGTTCATTTTTCAGGTTCATTTTCAGGTTTCCAGAACGGAAGTGAGCAAACCAATAACAGGTGGTGCGTTGGTTTTTAGTGTTAGCTCCGTAAACGTCGTTGATGTTGCGTGCCGCTTGTGCCGCGTTGCTACCACGACGGTACTCATATTCCATAATTACTCGCATTTTTAACGTATCCATGATGACGAAAAACATTGAAATGCGATGAAAATGTAACACTAATCAATAAACAAATGACTACTTTTGGAAAAAGAATTCCATGTTTTTAAAATAAAATAAATTTTAAATTAGAATTCGTAGCCAAACAAAAAATTTTGATTTGAAATGACCAGTACTGCAGAACGGCAATTTCATAGGTAAAGACCTATTATTATAAAATAATTTTAGTACCGATGTTATGTTTTAGCCGGTTGATTTTTCGGAAGTATTTTTTCGAAGTTCGCTGATTTTTAGTATTTTAGTTTGAACATATTTCAACCTGTAAAATGCAAAAATTTTTTTGCTCGCTTGCTCCTTTTACTTGTATTTGGCATTAAGAATATATTATAATATTTAGTACTGACGTTCAGTTTTAGGCTACTGATACAGTACAGTACTCTGTTTAAACATTAAACCTTGAGAGATACAGTCTCTCAGGGTTTAATGTTTAAACAGGTTAAATAGAAAAAAAAAATTTAAAAAATCTAAAGTATTTTTTCAAAACATACAGTCTTTCAGATAAGATTTAGAGAGCAAATATATTTTAACCCGTAAATAAACAATTTTTTTGTTAATTAAAAATTAATCAGTCGTCACTGCATACTGTGCGGCTTAATATTGGCCCGGGGCGCCAAATCTTTAAATACGCCTCTAAATCACAAAGAAAAATGAAATGAAAAATTTTGATGGTACGTTTATGTCCTCATTAAGCATTTCTTTATAAAAATGGCACATTAATACATAAAGGTTCGCCATCCCTGTTATAGGGTATAATTTTTAATGAATACCGAATTGAGACTTATGTCTATTTAGGAACAAAATTTACATCGCCTATTTGTGCAGTGAAAAATACGTGAATGTATGTAGCATTCACTTATTTATAAGGAATGAACCAGATTAGTAATATATTATATTAATTTATGCAAAACAGCTAACAGTTTGGTTGTAAATTGTAATTGTAAGTACAATGACTTACGTTAACTGTTTGTTAGGTCAACTTTTGCTTCAATTTGTGTATGTTGACCTAACGAAAACACTATTCATTGCTTCGTAACGCATGCACTTGATACATTAAAAATAGACTATATTCTAGAACAGTAAGTTCAATGAGATTGATTGCATGACCACTTGCTAATAGCAAGCAAGTAAGTTGATATGGCTCTTCGAGTAAGTTTTCCTACGTAACTAAATGTAAAAGACAACACACAACCCGCCGTCTTGTGGCAGATAAGGGACTAAAATTTCCATTGACTGTTTTAGATCTCCCAATGGATCCTCCATAACCCCAATTCTCGTATTAAACATAGACTTTGAATTTACTTTCAACTGATTCAACTGATGTTTGGAGTTCGGAACAATCAAAACGCGTTAAATGTTGGTTTGACGTTAATGAATATACCATTTTCCTGTTTTTAAACATATCGAGACTGCATCGTAACTGTATTACTTATTATAATACTTAATTAGCAGAATCGACCTACAGATCACACGCGTCAGTTGAAAGATGCCACGACTCCACATTGGGATGTTATTAACGTAATGCATATGTTTGTTAAAGAGAAAGGCACGCACAAGACGACGCCGGAATACATAACGCCGACGCCAGACGCGTACTCCATGGCCGCCCTGCACGCCACCAGAAACTACGTCAGGAGTGTGCTGCGTAAGTTATCCTTATGCATGATTACAGTATTTTTCAATAGAAGCCAAAGACATTGTAAGCTTAATTTTCTAATTGAGCTTTTTTCTAAAATAAGTTATATTTTTAACCGACATCCAAAAAAAGGAGGGGGTTATACGGTCGGCTGTTAAACATCATCACATAATGATGATACAATAGGTACTTCTCATACTGTTTTACACCGACACGGTTATCTTTGAATATTAATTACTCTGCCGTTTACTGACCGATTTTCAAAATTCTTTTTTTGATGTAAAAGGTATAATCCCAAATTGGTCCTTAGGTCACCAAAGTGGTAATCTAATGATAAGATCCATGACAAATCGAGGGAACTCTTCAAAATTTATATAGACACATATAGTGATTTCGACTTTGTCTGAAGCAGTCCAACCATATCCTACCAAAAAGTAAGATTTTGCACCAAGGTATACTGGATCCAGAAGTACTGGACAGAACTCCCGAGTCCTTATAGATACACGTGTAGGGATTCCGGCGTTGTTAAAAGAACTGCAAGCTTTCACACGAAACACCAGAAGTATTGAGTACTGAATGACTGCTAGTAGGTAGTAGGTACTAAGTTTACTCCTAGTACTAAGTTCACGGAATCCATCGACCATCAGATGACCGCGGCAAGGTGTCACGTTAAAAGTTAAAACTTAAAGTTCAACATATTATGATGACATAGGTACTAACTACTCATCAGAGTTTTGTGCACCGTAATCAATGTCTTTGAATTTTTGCTATTGCCAAAATTATATTCATGATCAACATCATCACCATAGTATTAAATTAGTATTAAAATTTAATGCTTACTGCTACATTTTTGCCGCCGACTATAACAATAGATAATAATAATTATTTAATAATATAGTATCTAATAATTATCATCACTGGTGGTTGTTTAGTAGGTCCGCAGATGTTTAATGATCGGTTTATTTAGGGAAATATCACGGCCTCTCCGAAAACTGGCATGAAGTAACGCTTGAGTTTGTTTTGCTGAGAGAGTGAGAATAGCGGATGTTTTTTTGTATTTATAACTTTCTTAAAATGTGTTCATAATAATATACTTAGATAGTAAATTTAACTAAAAAGAGAAAAAATATTATTTTTAAACAAAAAATTAAAACCGACTTCCAAAGTAAAAATACACACACTTTGAAGTCGGTACCAGCCCAAACAATATCGTACAGTATTTTATAGAACTCACGTTCAAATTTGCTGGTACCGACTTCAAAATTATGAAGGTTAAGTAGAAAATTATTTAACATTTTTGCCGAATTTAAAAGAGGAATTATTTAGAAAATAAGTTTTATTTCATATTTTTTTGGGCTGTTTTACTTTGGAAGTCGGTTTTAAATGTTTTTTATGTCATATAAAGATAAATAGCGTTTTCATCACTAGGGCGAATGAAATAATATTACAACACGCTCGACATATTTTGTAATATTTTTTCCTCCGTGATACGCTATATATCTTAATCTTGGATCACGTTCGCGATAAATATCCAGCATGTTCGCAGATATGGAGGCGAGTTCCCCGCGTCCGCCGGAGGTGGTTTCGGCGTCGCGGCGCGCTGACGTCATCGGCCGCTGCGACGCGCTGCGCAGCGACAACGAGCTCGACGCCGACTGCCAGGTCTGTTGCCCACAATGTTTCTGAGCGTACACTCAACCAGGAATCTTACGCTAAGCTAATCTTAGACGGCGTCATCGAACTATTACGTAAACAGTATTAGCGCGGTAACATTCCTTAAGTCGGATTAAGGCTCTGGATAACGCCAGTGACCTTCGGAGCATCTCGTCCCATACTAATTTTATAGGCGACAAGGGCGCATCACGCCGACCGGAGAGTATTGAAATCGGATAAAAAATCGTTATAAATATTTGAGACTTTGCGAAAACTAAAACGACCTTCCCCTGAAAATACTGAAATAATTTTCACACTGAAAAAAATGAAAAAAAACTATAACTGAAATTAAAAATAATAACAATGTGTAAATTTCTTTTTGGTACTTAATTAAAATGCACACGACATTATTATTAGTATTGGGTACATAAGTGGCTTATAAAAATGACACAAGGATCAAGATTATAATCATGCTAATCACAGGAAAAGTTTATGTAATAACGGCGATTGAGCAAAGGTGACAATGACATTCATAGAATAATTAAATATAATTACTATGATTTATATATTAAAGTAAAAATATATATTTAAGAATAGGTATCGGAACTTCAGACGTTGTAGGAGCGGCAATAATTGAATAGCCTAGTGGAGGCAAATTTGTAAATCCGCCACTGCCATTCATTTAATAACAAAGTTTAATAAATATTTTTTTATAAATATTTTCTACAAAAAGAAACGTTTTTCTTATCTTATCTAATGGTGGTCCCACACTGTCGTTAAAAAACGTTTACAACAATTTTCTATTCTAACACAAACATTTACTAACAAAATTAATTAATGTTAATAATTCTTACATTTTGTTAGGAACTGTAAGGTATTTCGCAACTTTAGCGCCTTGTACCTAAAAATTGGCCCACGGATCATGAATATAAGGGGAAACTGGCGGAGCTGGGATCTCAGTCCATTACTAACATTACCTAACATGTAAACATTATTTTAACATTGTGATCAAATGTTTGTAAACAAATGTTCGCTAACGTTAGTAAACATTTTCTAACAGCAGTGTGGGCCCCATTATTTTCTAAAAAAAATATATTATTTTGATGCACAGACAAAAAGTATTTTGGTGTCAACGTATTTGAAGTTTTTTACGTTGTACTTCGGTGGCGCCTGTTTACCTTTAGTATTACTTTAACTGGTCGACTAAGGCCCGTATTAATAAACCGTTCCTATCGCTAAGACAATTTATTCTCAAGAAAGTACGTACTTAAGATGTTGTTTTAATGAATATATCGTACTTAAGTACAGCTGTAGGTACGGCGTATCAAGTGAGTGCGAACGTATTAATAAATAAACGAGACTCGTTACTCAAGTACGCTATCATTGCTGTCAAACTGTTACTTGAGACGTGGTTTTCTTGAGTACAGTTGAGTACCTTGACTTGGTATACAGTACAATATTATTTGTAGTGTTTTTGGTTGTATACTTACAAACTCAGAATTTACACTACATACTCAACACAAAATAAAGTTATAAAAAAAGACGCTATTTGATACTTCTTCTTCTTTTTGACAATCGCGGTTGCAAAGGTTTTGCACCATTCTGCCAGTGTCGAGTATTTATAGAAATATTTCCGATTTTAATCCTCATTATATGATCCCTCCCTCCTACAATTCCTCGCCCTATCGACCTTAAATCTGTTCTGTGTTAATTAACACTAAGTGTTCAAAAGAGCTAAAATCGAACACACAAGTGTCGAGTCAAATGTGAATGTCATATATGACAGCTTGACACTTCGATTCACAACTCTATTGTATTAGAGCGGAGTTCTATTTTCAATGCTTTTTCTTTAAAAAAAAAAAAGAAAACTATCATTTCCTGCCCTACCGGATTCCGGATCAAATTTATAGTCCCAGACTTACTTGATAAGTTATAAAAACATAAATATTATTTCTATTTATACATTAACTATGTAACTTAATGGTGTCTATTACCTTACTCATATACTATTTCTTAATTTTTTCACGCTTCAAAGGATTATGAGATAATGAAATGGATATTGAACACTCTTGTAAGTTTATGTCTTAATCTAACAATCAAGTGTTAACAATCATTGAGAAATATTAGTAAGATAGATTATTTATTTGAGTAGGAAGTACCTTAAATATGAATGAATAAATTTCTCCACAGTCCTCCTGCGGACTCGATACACCACAGAGCTACGACAACCAGGAGCCGTTCGAACAGGCCAACTCGGATAAAGATGCGAACGAAACGTTCCCGAGGCCTCTAGAACATTCCAAAGATAAGATACCGCTAACACCAGTCATTCCCGAGAAAAACAACTCGGATCCCGAGAACGCGCTCAAATTGGAGAAAGAATCTTTTAAACTAAGGGAGGAAAACATAGCGGAGTCGAATTACGTGATACCGAACAGAAATATCACGGAATTGAGATTAAAGAGGGAGGCGAGGGACGCCGGCGAGGCGCTCAGAAGCAGCTCAGAGGATATGACCATTCTAGAACAATCGGAGGAACTTAGCCCACTAGGTACGTGAGAGTCATACTCATAAAAAAACGCAGATCAAAAATATAAATGCTAGTCGAGTAGATATAATTTTAATTCATACACAAGTAAAATAACAATTTACTATTTTGGTTTGAGTGTTACTGCGTCTTTTAACTAGCTACATTTTTGTATGATTTTACCTTCTTAACTTCTTCACTACATAGTATAAAACAAAATCGCTATATAGCTACATTATCTATCGCTTCAATATATAGTAAATTTTCATAAAAATACCCCATGGAGTAAGTCACCACCCAATTATCGACACCACACATTACTCCCATTTTTAATAAAGATATACAAAGTATAAGCTATACAATGTTTTGTCTTTGTCTGTCAAGCGACATTTCCAACGTATCAGACAAGGACAAAATATTCTATAGATTATCCTGTGTAAATATTTTTACTAGTAAGGGGGTGGCATATAACATATTATGTAGAGAGTAAGTTACCCCGTTGTTGACAGTATTGACACTTGCAGAGTGCGAGCGGGTGTGGGTGGGCGCGGCGCACAACCGCACGCTGTGGGGCGAGACGGTGTGCGCGCACGCCCGCTACAACTACACGTACGCGCTGCCGCTCGCGCCCTGCCTGCACGCACCGCACCTCGATATACACTTCAGGTAGGTTTCTTCATGCTTTACTTTGCGTAAAGATTGTCTGGACCTTTGTAAAGCCTGACCAGGAATATTAGAAAACTCACCATGTTAGGAAAAATTATCGAAACTGAATACAAATGAGATAAGTGCCAAATGTTTAAAAAAATAACATAAATAACAATAAAAAAAATGAAGCGCCCTAAGTGCGGATTTTTTTTAGTTTTAATACCACTGGTCAAACTTTAAGCTGTAACGCCTTTTATACATCTAGACATTCTTTTTATTTTTCTAATGTGACCGTTATGCCCATAGAACATCGAAGCTAAAGGACGTGCGGCTCTGCGAGCTTCAGTGCAAGTTTGAGGCGGGTTGCGACCGCGAGAGCGCCAAGCCCGCGCCCGCCGGCGACGCGTGGACGTCCAAGATGGCTGTCGACTGCAATACCGACCGCCGCATGAAGATCCGCGCCAGCTTTGTCCCGCTGAAGGTACATTTTTTTTTTACTTCAACACATCTCTCTGCTAACTTACAAAAAATGAAAGTGAAGTGAAGACATTATTATTAATCGTACTATAATAGATGGTAACATTTTCAACAATTCTTGTATAAAGGTAGCTGTAATACAAACCTACATAACTACAAAGTTTTTTAAACAAATTGCCTTATGACCTGAAATAGAAACTACGAGAAACAAATCAGCGGGCCTAGCATGAGCACCCTAAAAATGAGTCTTATTCTCTGGAAAAATAGACAAAATAACAGATTGTAAAAACATTAATACGGTTCTTCGTCAAGTGAAGACATCATTTATTTTCTTCCATCGACGATCAAGCACGAATGACAGCCATATTTAGTATAATTATTATGGTTCCGTTTGACGTCCAAAGTCCAGTATAAGAGTACATCGTCGTCTTTACGCATTACAGCCGCTAGATGTCGTTTACCGTTACAGATCCCTGCGCCCTCTTCTGGTAAGTCTCTGAACTAGATGAAAGGCCACCATCCGCCATATTTCATTGCTGATCATTGTTGCGTCGTTTTAACATGCAGTCGCTAAAAACAGACTTAAATTTCTTTTTGAGTCTTATAAAGTCGTAACACCGTTAGATTTCGTCATTAGAGTTTATTTATGAAATGAAGATTTTTTTATTTCCAAATGAAACAACAACATTTTTTCGGAAAGTCAATAGAAACAGCTACCACCGGTTCAACCCTAACCCGCCGAGAAGATCCGGCGTAAGAAACTCGCACGGGGCCATCTTTTAGCGAAAAGATGGAAAATTGTTATTTTAAAAGAAATATATATTTTACACTGTAACTTAAATCTATGTTAAATATAACAAAAGTACACAAGTAGGTACATAGAGACAGCCTTGCAGGGGTGCATCTTATTCCCAAGGTGTGCAATCGTTAACGAAATCATTGACTTTATAATAAGCTTTAGCACACAAACGTTCTTTGACTACTTTTTAAAATTTATTAATAGAAAGGTTTTGAACGTTGTCTGGGATCCTATTGTATAGGCGTATACATTGACCCTTAAAAGATTTACTTACTTTGCTAAGTCTTATCACTGGTACATCTAGCTTATGTTTATTTCTAGTGTTTATACAATGATTTTCACTTTCCTTCTTGAAATTGCTCAAGTTTTTTCTAAAATCTAAAACTTTTATTCAAAATTAGTATTTTTATACACTTTCTGAACGTCGGTATACATGATGCCTACCACCGGTTCGAAAACTAGCTCGGCGAGAAGAACCGGCGTAAGAAACTCACACGGAGCCACCTTTTAACAAAAAGGTGGAAAATTGATCTTTTCAAATAATATATTTTTACAATGTAGTAACTTAATCTATATAACAGAAGTCATAAGTACATAGAACATACTTAAGTACATAGAAGCAGCCTTGCAGGTGGCCAACTTATTCCCAAGGTGTGCAATCGTTAATGAAATCACTAACCTTCTATTGAAATTCATACCTTACATATGAAATTGGCGTTTTGTCGTACTAACTGGCCACTTTGATCTTAAATATATCTTCTTTGATTAGTAATCCCAATTTAAAATCTATATCGCTATTTACTCATGCATTTGTGTTTCGAAAAGCGTAATTCATTTGTTTTTCCTCTTTTGGTCTTTTCTTTGCGCCCCTCTGTTTACAAAATGGAAAACTTGAAATATCGTATTATTTTCGAGTACGAGTTCCACCGTGGCACCAGTGTTGCAGAAACGGCTCGAAGGATTAATGATGTGTATGGCGGCGGTGTCGAAAAAGAAAACACAATGCGTTTTGGGTTTCAACGTTTTCGTTCTGGAAATTTCGACCTTCGGCAGAACAAGCCCCACTCTCCCGGCCGGAAACCAAAGTTGATAATGAAGAATTGAAGGCTATTGTGGAAGCGGATCCATCGCAAACCACGTCCGAGCTAGCTGCAGGCTGCGGTTTAGTGATAAAACTGTTTTAATCCACTTGAAGCAAATTGGGAAGGTAAAAAGGCGCGCGTCGACTCCTCAACCGGCACAATAATGAAGGGATTTTAAAGCGAATCATTAAATGTGATGAAAAGTGAATCTTGTACGATAATCAGAAACGCTCATCGCAATGGCTGAACCCTGGCGAACCAGCCAAAGCCTGCCCCAAGCGAAAATTGACTCAAAAAAATCTTGGAAGACAGCTTTGGTGCATCTGTTCCCTAAAAAAGGTGATCGCTCCAATCCTTCTAACTACAGACCAATTGCTATAACCTCCCTCTTCTCGAAGATAATGTAGTCCATTATCAATTGCCAGCTCGTCCGATACTTAGAGGTTCAGAGGTTCTAAGTGACAAACAGTACGGGTTCCGTAAAGGTCGCTCGGCTGATGATCTATTGGTGTACCTGACTCATCGTTGGGCACAGGCGATCGAGTCTAAGGAAGAGGCATTGGCTGTAAATTTGGACATAGGTAAAGCCTTTGATCGGGTTTGGCACAAAGCACTTCTTTTGCTTGTGCTTCCTTCCTATGGGCTCCCTGAGAAATTATGCAAGTGGGTCACGAGTTTCTTAGCAGACAGAAGCATAAGGGTCGTAGTCGACGGTGAATGCTCTGATATTGTCTGTTGATGCTGGTGTCCCACAAGGCCTAGTGGTATCGCCTACACTGTTCATACTGCATATCAATGATATGTTACAAACCAATATCATTAATTGCTATGCAGATGATAATACGGCGGGCTTATTGCGTATCTTGCAAAAGCTAAGCAATCGCAAAAATTGCGTAATTTTTGCACCAAAATCGCAAATTCGTATTACGTATCTGCAAAAACCTTGCAGAAGCAACCTAGCGACAGTACTACCTCTACCGAACAATCGAGGAACTATAGATTGCATTCAATCGTTCGATCTCTTCCCTGCTGTCAAATTTTTCATATTACGTACGACTTTTGACAGCAAAGCGAAAGCAATCATTGTGCAATATCAAAAAAGGTGATTTTTTTCTTGATTGCTTGTCTATTGCGTAGTGCTTCGTGGTATTTATAGTGTATTTTTATAAGTTTATAGTGTATTTTTAAAACAATTGCGCGCGCAGTACTCATTTTGGAAGGTTTATGTGAAGAAGAATTGAAAGATGCAGCCAGAAATACAGCGCGATTGAGACGTCGCATTCACGACCAAGCTCAGGGACTGGAACTGTCTGACTCTTGAATTTATGGGCAAGATCATTCCACTGTTTTTCAACAGCTTCTTTTGACTTTGATCCAAGGCCCACTCCTCTGGCTATTGCAGGATGTTCGACAAGGAAATCCAGTGACGCCTCCAATTGTCATTTGATACTCTGTTCGACATTGCTGAAATACCGAAGATTTATTTGAGAAAATAAAATTTATTTTCTTTGGGAGATGTAAAGTTATTTTGTTCTCGAAACAAGCACAACTAACGCGAACTGCGAACACAGAGTATTTTAGTATGCATGAAAAACGCGAATGTGATAGAATATTTTAAAACCAAATGTTTCCACTTGAAATTCGGCCCCAAACCATTTTTTCTATCATTTCTTATAAGTTTTTTCATGAACTAAAACAATATGGCACTTGTAAACATATGACCGAAGTTTGCTTGACTTGACATTCCATTAATAGTTCCTATGATTGCTACTGAGTTTATTTTGGCGCAAGTGTCATAGCAAAAATGAAGCTAATGTGCATTCAAACAACAGCGAGCGATTAGCAATCGATCGCACGATTTTTTTTGACGTTCAGCAATCGATTGCGCGTCTATCGCACGATGACTGCAAGATTTTTGCTAATCGCTATTTTTACATAATACGGCGGCGAGAGATGCCTTATATACCGACGTCTGAACATTTTTCGTCAACACGTCATCGAGAGTCGAAAAGAACTTGTTTCTGAAATTGAGATTTCGTTGGAGAAAGTCTCTGAATGGGGTAGACTTAACTTCGTCCAATTTGAATTGGACGAAGACACAAGTATCCGCGTTCACCGCTAAAAAGTTACCGATGGTCGTATGTCCTCTTTTTGAAAGCACCCCCATAACTGTCTCTTCCAACATGAGAAAACTTGGTGTTAATATATCGAGCGTGGTCCAGTTCCGATATCATCTGGAGGGTAAGGCCAAGATAGCCTCCAAGAAGCTTGATGTTCTAAACAGGTCGAAGCAGTTTTTCAGTCCGTTCCAACGCCTACAACTCTATAAAGCGCAGGTTCGGCCTCACATGGAATACTGTTCTCTGGGCAGGGGCGCCAAAGTACCAGCTTCTCCCTCTGGATCGTATCCAATGAAGCTCGAATTGTCGACTGCCATAGCGTTTCAAACAGGCTTGACCCCTTAGAACTACGTAGAGATGTAGTATCGCTCTGCATCCTCTATTGGTTATATTACGGGGAGTGCTCCGAGGAATTGTTTGGATTTATACCTGCTGCAACTTTTTACCACCGTTCCAAGCGATAAAATATTTATCATCCTCATCATCATTGATAATTGGTAGTCCACCACCGTGCGCTTTACCCGAAGCTTTCTGCCGAGCACAGTAAAACTCTGGATGATCTGTCGCCAGCGATATTTCTAGACCATTACGACCTGCAAACCTTCAAGAAGGGAGCGTATTTCCTCCTAAAAGGCCGGCAACGCACTTGCAACTCCTCTGATGTTGCGGGTCTCCATGGGCGACGGTAATCGCTTTCCATCAAGTGATCCGTTTGCTCGTTTGCCCCTAGTTTTATAAAAAAATCACCTTTGCAACCCTTATCACACTCCTGGAAAGGTACCAATGCGATACGGTCGGTAATTTATCTATGAAATTTTTTCTCTCTTTAGTTCTCAGGAGTTGGCCTAAAGTTGCTGAGGTTTGACTATTTACCCTAGTACAAAGTGCACAGTACCTGTATTATCGAACCATCGTTTGTTCATAGAATCGAACGTGGCACACGATCGCAACGAATCGTAAGTAACTCTTTTACTCTGCAAGGCGATTCGAAAGTTGTATTCAGCCCGTAGCGTCGGTATTGTAGACGCCCGGCTCGTAATGCCGATGGTCTTCTTTCATGATAGTGGCAGGCACATATTATATAGCCACTATGTCAATTAAAGTAATCATCATCATCATCACCATCATCACACCATACATCATCACATAATGATGATAAAATAAGTACTTCTCATAGTATTTTACACCAATACGGATATCTTTGAACATTACTCTGCCGTTTATGGACTAATTTTCAAAATTATTTTTTTGATGTAAAGGGTATAATCCGAAGTTATTCCCGTTGTCGCCAAAGTGGTGACCTGATGATGGCATCCATGAAGAATCGAGGGAACTCCTCGAAATTTATATGGACACATATAGTGATATTGACTTTTTCTGAAGTAACCCAAGCCTATGCTGCCAAAAAGTAAGATTCTGCACCAAGGTATACCCTGGATCCAAAAGCACTGAACAGAACTCCTCAATCTTTAAAGATACGCGTTTGGAAATTTCGGCATTGTTTAAGAACTGCAAGCATATTATGCCAGTATGTATCTTACAGTAATCATCATCATCATCTTATTTACAATACCTAATGGAAGCTTGGCGCGTATTTAATACGCATATTGCCTAAAAAAAATTTTTTTTCCTCTATTCAATGTTAGACAACATGTTAATAAACAATCTAGAACCCATTTTCGTATATCTTATAAAATAACGAAGATACAAACAATTTAAATTTCCAATATGAAAGTGAGCGATATATATCGGCGTGTGTCATAACAAACAGGTATCATAAAGGACTTTAGACGTCAAACGGAACCATAATATAGAATTTTACCTTCCAATAAAATTAATATTATGTTCCAAGACGTCCAAAGTCCTGGTAAGGGCTTCCTGGTATTCAGCCTCATCATTATGAGACACTAACACTGATCAGTTATATTAAATATAGGCTTATGGCCGTTCACCTAGTTCACAGACTTACCAGAAGAGGGCGCAGGGAGCTGATCTGTAACGGTAAACGACATTTAGCGGCTGTAGACTGTGTAAGAAGACGATGTACTCTCATAAGGGTCTTTGGAAATCTTGTAACATAATACTAATTTTATTGGAAGGTAAAATTCTAGATTCTACTTTTGACAGCTAAGAGTAGAAACATTTCTTCTTTAAAAATGTCAAATAGTCTTATCATGGCGGTCCAAGAAAACAGTTTCTATTCAGCGGGGCTATTCACAAGGCCTGTTCGACACAGATTCGAAAATTTTTCCGCGCGATGATTGATCGCTGTCGCTAAACGCAGCAAGCGTTTATTGGTACTCATGCGGTAAAGTTATCGAATAGTAAATTGTGAATAGTCCCGCTCTAAAAATATGTCAAAATTTGTTCGTTTTTGTCAAAGTATACAATAAAATATGTCTGCCAAGAAATACAGCGTGGGCCAATAACTTTGGCGGATTTAAAATATCATGGAAAAAAACTACAAGTTGTACAGAAACAAATTTTTATTTATATTATAGTAGACAGTCGGGAATTTTATTTTTTGAAAATAACATCCATGAGATGCGAACCATCTAGACGTACCTACACACTCTTCGAGTCTGGACCTTAAATTCAAGAAAACTCGCTGGCACATTGCTCGTGGGATGCAGGACTTTTCCTCGTTAATGTTACTCTTGAGCTGGACAATCGTGGTTGGTTTATTAGCGTAAACACGGCTCTTGGGGTAACCCGAGAGAAAAAAAATCCAGTGGAGTGAGGTCTGGACTCCTGGGAGGCCACGGAATATCCCCTCGGCGCGATATGTTGGTTGGTTGGTTGGTTTAAATTCTTGCACTAATTGAAGTTTATAAGGGTGCAATTTTAGATCTTTAACCAAAATTCGCCGCAAAGATGATCTCGATATAGCGAGCTCAGCTTATCTCATCCGGGATCACGTTGTACGGATGCCCCAACTTCGCATACAGTTTCTTCCACTCGTTTTGACCTTGACCGTCCCGCAGGGTTCTGATTGAGCGTCGAACCTGTAGCCTCGAACTTTCTGATCCAAGATCTTATTACACTTTCACTGGGACATTGTTTTAGATCATGTAAATTAAACTCAGAGCGAAATAAACGCCGCGAACGCACGTGCACGAATCGCCATTTATGTAATACGCCTTAACACAGAACGCGCGCTGTTCTCCGGTGAAACGCTCCATCGTGACTCAATTTCCGAGAATCGGGCTACTAATCCCCGCTACCCGCGCCCCTGTCCCGCTGTCCGTTCGGAAACAGCGGTATTTTCAAAGTCGTACGTCTTTCTGGCCCACCCTGTATTTGTTACTTGTGTGTTCTCTTGACGACCTTAATGCTACCTTGTAATTATTAAGAACTTTTTGCTACTATATTGAACTATATTTCTCTAGAAAGAACAAATTTCCATAGTACGCGGTGGTAATGGGCCCGCAGGTCAACTTAAGTTAACCGTGTCAACCTCAAAGTTCTATGCCCCTATAAATAATGCATAGTAAATTACTTGGTACAACTACATGAATACATGTCGTCTATATTCATATAAAATTTTAATGTGATTCACAAAGATACTTCGACATGCGATTCGTGTTACTTAATCTTCTAGTAACTAGTAGATATTTAAGTAACACACTAGGACCTAGTTCATTATAAGGGCTATATTTTTTGTCTGTATTTTGCCACTTGCGTATGAATATAAATATCTGAGTAATCGAGCTTTGCTCCGAGTTCGGGTGTACATACCTACCACATTCTGAATTTCCGAACGGCGCAAAGATTATACACACGCATACCAAACTGCCAATTGATAATTTTAAAAATATTGATATTATTGCACGACGAAAGAAAAAAACATATAACTTAAAAATGCGCAGTTCCTAGGGATAATAATACCTAACTAGATCGATTTTTATCCGCCAAAAATCCCTACATACCTACTTAATTACATGGAAATGCTTGCAGCCGTTACCGACATTTCGATTATTTATAGATTATAGGATTTGCTCGTTTATAGTATATAATGCCATCATTTATCGGGTGATATTTTTTCAGGAACTGTGTCTCATCAGCCCCGACAGCAAAACACCCTTCATTGAATTCAACATACACCTATACAGAGACTGCCGAAATTAGTTTGTAGAAAAAACGTCAACATCTAGAAATCTCTACTTTTTTATTAAAAATACTAGCAACATACTAACGTAAAACATTTTTTGTATTATACGTTTACTATACTCGGTGCGGCGAACCTTGATCCCTATGACACTGACATTACGTCGTGTGACATTTCGTGTGGCATGTAAGTTTTGCAGGACGTAAACGTAAATTCAGATTGAGATAATTTCTTGTAAATGTTAGGAATTGTTAAAAATTCCTACGGAATATCATTCTAATGGCATAAAGCTACGTAAAATTTAAGAATGGCATTTTTAGACGCCTCCAATATGATCCTAATTTAATGGTGACGCCACTACAATGTTATGTCGTGAGATTAACTTTCAGTGTCATAGGGATCAAGGTTTGCCGCGCCGAGTATAGGTTAAAATAATGTCTTCATAATTATTTCAATTTGACAGCCAATCTCATTACATTATATATAATTTGTCGTATCCAAATCATGATTTAATTTAAAATAGAATAAACGTCTCCGTCTTCACCAATTACGATTTACGAAGCCTTTTGTCGTATGATCTCCTGCTAATGTAAAGTATACTTTAAAAAATAGCTATACGAATACAAAGCTAGTTTGCTTTAATCGGATTTTGCTTATGCAAAAGTAAGTAGGTAGTTAATCAAGTGCAGGAAGGCTTTGTAATTACTTTTGGGAAACGTTACAAAATTCGGAGTCGCTTGTAAAAATTTGCTGTAATAAATTAAGTATAGGATAAAAGAAAACATTCCAAAAGTGCAATTATATGAATATCTCCGTCCTTAATTAACCTTTACAGGGTGTTCAAAGTAAATTCTTAGCGCCCTCTACAAATTGTTTATTTATATTTTGAAACAATGTTATGCAGAAAATTTAGAAATCTAGAGATAAGGAGTACTTTATCTAAGCAAATTATATAAAGTAAGTCAGTAATAATGCATAAAATATGATAAGGTACTTAGTAGATATGAAAAAAAGGTTGATTTTTTTATGTTTCTTCTTATCTTTAGTCTTTAAAATCGAAAGATCTATAAGCATAATAATAGTTATAGTATTTTTATTAGGTAATATGCCTCGTTAAATAACGTTATTAAATAAGCTTAAGAATCTTTGACACTTATTTAAAATTAATCATAAATAATTCATATTTTCGTTATTTTCACTGTTTATTATATTACTTATTATTAGATAGGTAGGTTTTCGTTTTTAATTTTAAGTCTTTAACATAATTTCGAATACATGGTTTGTTTTCCAATCTGTATAGCCTGTGTGCAATAAAACTTTTTTCAATAAAAAGTTTGTTTTGACAGTCCTTAAATTAGCTTTAAATGTATTATGAAATGAAATTACTAGTTTTGTACAATATGATTATTTTGTACCTGTTTTTTTTTTTTTATTTTACATTTAGTTTTATTTTTTTACTAAAAGCAATGATTTGCGATGGTAGCTATAAGTACAGCCTATATTATAGGCGATTATTTTTATTCTCGATTATCTGTATATTTTGAAATATTAAGTATGTATTTCATAAGATAATAAAAGTATTATAAACAATCATAGACGTATATTATATTACGTACGAAAACAAGATGGCTGACATTTTAAGTATAGTGAAAACCAAGATTGCGTAGCTTTTTATTGTAGGAAGATTTGTTATGTCAAAATATGTATGTCATAGCCTATCTTGAGTTTTGAAATCTTTGTTATCAATAGTTAATTTCAGTTATGTATTTTATATTTTTATGTTTGTGTTTTATTAGTCTTGTTCAATAATAATTATTATTGTAATCTGTCTTTCCTATGAAATAGGCAATTATTTACTTTTATAAACAATACATTTCAACGCATTTCAACGGTGGTTCGACTAAGCGTGCAGGTTTGACACAAAAATAAGTTCCCAAAATCGACATTCCAGTTAGTACTTATTATATACCTAGCTAGTTTTAGACTGTAATGAAATTTTAATTATTTACATTTATAAATAATATAGATAATAATAATGTATTAACCATATCATCTTGATAATATATATTCACTTCTGTACTAAATCACAATTATTATTTATCGAAATACGACTGTTTAGTTACAAATGTAGAATATTATAATATTTTAGTGGAGACATAGTGTAGCTGTAACCGTTTGAAACTTCTGTCTTCTTTTTGATCTCTATTAAAGCTTGTCTAAACCTACATAAATAAGGAGATTGTTTATAGGCAACATATCATCACAGTGGCTAATATATTTTACGGGAAGAAAATTATGAGTCTTATTAAGTAGGCACCGAACCTTGCCATATTTTAATAATGCTACAAGAAAAACATTTTGCTATATGTAACAAAACACTTGCAAGTCTCATGTTGCATGAAATTATATATTCACTAAGTTTTTCTTTCATCCACGAGTTATTTTTAAAAATTCCTTTGTATTCTAATTTATTCCTCTTTCTGTTTTTTTTTTTTTTTTTTTAATATTAAAAGTGTATCTTTTACGTCTACTTTAACGCTACGTAAAAAGGTTAATGTTTTAGTAATTTAAGTAGACTGTACTAAATAGTTATGTAATTACATGTTTAAATAAAAGAATGCATTTTATGAATATAAGATATGAATGTAGATTTTAAATGTGGTTTTTGTAATAAACCTAATTTTTTACCCAAAACATTAGGAGTGAACTCGTATTATTAACCGACTTCCAAAAAAAGGAGGCGGTTATACGTTCGGCTATATAATTATATATATTATATATATGGACACGTATAGTCATATAAATTTCGAAATCACAATATAATCACAAGTGATTTCGACTTTTTCTGAAGTAACCCGAGCATATAGTACCTACAGAACCGAATGTCGTTAGTTGTACAGAATTACAGACCGTTCTCTTATTTTATTTTATATCTAGCTATATTAGATATTATTTTGATAAGATTGACGAAAAGAATTTATTGTTTTAAACACTTACGGATTGTGCCCCGGTGCACTTTTCTTTTTCCCGACGTTTCGGTTACTTTTTTTTTGTATGTTGAACGATAACTCCGCCGTCTGTTGACCGATTTTGAAAATTTTATTTTTTTGATGTAAAGGGTATACTTTGAAGTTGGTCGCTTTTTCACAAAAGTGGTGACCTGATCATGGGATCCATGAGAAATCGAGGGAACTCTTCAAAATGTATATGGACACATATAGTGATTTCGACTTTTTCTGTAGTAACCCAAGCATATGCTACCAAAAAGTAAAATTTTGCATCAAGGTATATCTCGGATCCAAAAGTACTGAACAGAACTGACTCCTTATAGATCATGTTTGGGGATTTCGGCGTTGCTTAAAGAACTGCAAGCATTAGCCACTATGTCAATTAAAGTAATCATCATCATCATCATAACCACCATCATCACACCATACCTCATCAAATAATGATGATATAATAGATACTTATTGATTGTACTGTAGGTTCTTGGTGGAAATTCATGTTTCACAGTAATAACACACAGGACTTCTTGCACTATTTCCACTTTAATAAGTGTTTTTCATTAATTTTTATATATTACACGACCGGTTTCGACAAAGTCATCATCAGGTGTGGCTTTGAACCACAAGAAGTCCTGTGTGTTATTACTGTAATAGATACTTCTCATAGTATTTTATACCGACACGGATATCTTTGAATATTACTCTGTCGTTTATGGACCGATTTTGAAAATTTAATTTTTTTGGTGTAAAGGGTATAATCCGAAGTTAGTCCCGTTGTCACCAACGTGGTGATCTGATGATGGCATCCATGAGGAATCGAGGGAACTCCTCGAAATTTATATGGACACAAGGTGGGTGGACCATAGAAGGCCAACTATGTATTAAAAAGTCGTAGTAATTGACACGTAAGGAAATATTCCATCTATTACATACTAAGATCCATCGAACCCAAGGCCACAACCGCGGCGGCAAGTCGCTCGCGCCGCTATTTTGGCAGTGCGATCCCACGTTACGTAGACTTCGGTCGTCGACGTTACAATAAAATTGTTAGTCGCGCGCCAGGAAAACGTTAGTTTTTAGTTAAATAACCTATTATTTTCTTATATTTTTTACTATGAATTGTCATATGGTCTAAGGATGTTTATGGTACTAAATAAAAAAGTAATATTATTTCCTCGATTTATGTCACAATATTGCTAGTATTCTTAGGAAAGTCGGTAGTTCCTTATAAGGCCAATCAAAAATTTGACGGTTGGCCTTACTAGGATACATGGGACTTGCGAGGAACATCTATAAATCATGAACATGTAAACACTTAGTTTTTAGTTTTAAATGCGTGTCGTTAAAGTTTAAAAATGTTTTTATATTAATATTTCTATGTCTTATAAGATTTAGGGTAGGTTAGGGGTAGCTTTGGAAAATTTTGGCCTTACAAAGAACGGACCCACCCCACAGTACAGCCATTTTAGGAAAAAAAAGTTTTTGGTTTCATTATAAAACGCATTAGCAAGTTATTTGATATCAAAATAATACTCATTACTACTATTTTTAAATAATTTCCATTCATATATTCTTAGATAAACTATAGTGTTCACGTAATGTTCGTTAATTTTTATGCATGATAAAAATATAATAAGCATTTTGTTTAAATGAAAGTGCATATTATGCAGTTTTATTAACAGTGCTTCAATTAATTATTGCAACTTTAATTTTAAGTTGAACGACTGATCTATAATAGTGGCCTTGTCTGGAGCCCTGTTTCTTAAAGCTGGGTTAAAAAAAATGGTACACAATGAAACAAAGTATTACTCAATATGTTTTTTCTTTCGTTTATCCAGTAAATAAACAAATAAAAAGCGTTTACTCGTTAGTGTGGCTTTCCACCGACCTTATTATAGTAATTTTGACATTTTCTGAAGTGACGTAACCCAAGCATATGCTTGGGTTACGTCACCAAAAAGTAAGATTTCGGACCAAGGTATCCTGGATCCAAAAGCACTCAACAGAACTCCTCAGTCTTTAAATATACGTGTTTGGAAATTTCGACATTGTTTAAAGAACCACAAGCATGTGTCATTATGTAACTTACAGTAATCATCATCATCTTATATACCTACAATACCTAATGGAATGGAAATACATTCGATCGTTTAAAAAGGGAAAAAATATTATTTTTAAACAAAAATTAAACCGACTTCCAAAGTAAAAAATAAACAAAGAAGTATGAAATAAATCTTATTTTCTAAATATTTATTTCTCTACACAATCTTCATTATTTAGAAGCCGAATCTAAAAGGGGAATTATTAAGAAAATAAGATTTATTTCATACTTTTTTTTCATAATTAATTTATTGTCAGAAGGAAGTTACAATAATGTCTTATTCTATAAATATAATTTGATCTTTCATTCTACCACTTGGTTGAGTGCAACATAAAGAATAAGGGGCATTTTTGTATTATGGAGTCCGTCCCCACTACTGTAGCACTACAAGACATACCTATATCATATGAACGGGCTTAAAAAGTCTGACATTTTATTTTATGTCAAAAAAATCTCTAGAGCATGGGAGAAAAAAGTTAAGGGCTAAAAAAAATTAAAAAATAAGGTCAATAAAATGAAGTGTTTCGCTCACAATTACTTCCCGGAACTTGTTTCTTACTAGCGATACTATCGAATGGTGCAATACAGAGTGTATTTTTTTCCCACTCTATGGGTTCAAATCATGGCTAGGCAAACTCGACATTCCGTTAGGCTAAATTGCTCTTCCTAATTTGTTTTATACTTCTCTTACAACGCCCTGAAGTATTATTATTTATTATATATTCAACATGTACTAAATTATATTTTTTTTGTATACATAATCGTTTAAAAATATTTTTGCTATTTTAATATAAATATTTTATCTGCATCATTAGATTTTACATTAACCAATTTTCCAGGCCAGGATTCGAACCCAATAAGGAAATAAATACATTCTGTATTATTGGACCATTCGATAGCGTCGCTAGTAAGAAACAATTTCCAGAAAGTAATGATTTATTCTTCCATACATTTCTTTAAAATATGAGGCAGTTTATCGAAATATAACACTTTTCTGAAGTTTGTAGTATACCATTACTTCCCAAGAATTATTTCCTACTAGCCGTTACCCGAGGCTCCGCCCACGTAAATACAGATCCCACGAGAACACTACTTTTTCGGGATGAAAATTATCCTGTTTTAATCCAGATCTCTAGCTGCTTCCATACCAAATTTCATCAAAATCCGTTCAGTAGTTTTTGCGTGAAAGAGTAACAAACATCCATCCATCCTCACAAACTTTCACATTTATAATATTAGTAGGATTAGCAACACCATGAAATGGCGCCTGTACTATTGATTTTTTTTAACCTTTAGGCTTTAACCCTCATTAACTTTTTCCTCCCATGGTTTAGATATTTTTAGTCATACAATAAAATGACACTTTTTTATTTGATGTACGCCTACGTATGAAAGAAGAAGGGCAAAACAAGACATAATATTATTATATTATGTCTTGTTTTGCCCTTCTTCTTTAAATCTAATTTAAAGAAGACCTTTTATTTGACGATTATTTTTAACAGTAGGTATAATTTTAAACATTCGAAAATTACATTAATAATAATGATTACATTAATATTAATGCATATATAATTACATTAATAATAATGCACAATAATAATTATATAATAATATTTTACAATAAATTATCCAGATATTATCACGTCATAATATTTTCCCTAAACCTTCCCTAAACTAACAATTATTATTGACTGACGACAAACTGACGTCAGTTTGGTCCTTAGATTAATAACGCCTAGCTGATAGTCATCAAACAAACGCATCGTACAAAGTGAGGCAAGCAACAGATAGATGTAGGTGTAAGCATTACATACCGACATACAAAACTTTAATGTTGTGAAGTGTGTACAGTTTTAAGAGACATTTTTTTACGGAAAATGTTGCTCTTAAAATTGGAATTATTGTCTATCGTGAGATGTAAAAATATAACTTATATTTCATTTTAAACCATCTAAACACGATTTGTAAACATTATCTTAATACTGAAAATACTTTAAATTGACAGTTAAAAAAACAGAAAATATTAAAAAACTTTGACGGCCGCACTCAGAGACATTTAATGCCTAATTATGACGTCACTTAGTACAGATTTTGACAGAAACTGTATGGAATTTCTGTCAAAACCTCTACTAAGTAGCTCTTTAAGAAAGCATTAAATGTCTCTGAATACGGCCGTTAGTTACAGTTATTAGTTAGCCATGAAAATTTTGAAATAAATGTCTTTTTACTAGTAACATTTTCATAATTCACAACAGGGCAGCAAGATGGCGACAAAATGTGATTTTATTTTAAAATGATTTAAATATTTGGCTTAATACAAGTCAAGTTGTAGTACTTACATATGAAATGTTATGTCACAAGCTTTTTTAATTCTTTTCCGATGCACAGAGAGAGAGTTAAGAGTGCACCTGTGTTCGCGCGCACACTGTCATTATAATGTTTCGTGCCGTAAAAAATATCTCCTGTGCAAACGACTTGGCTTTTAATCGGAATCGGATTTGTACGCATATCCTGTGGCGACTGGCAAAGGGACGAACTTCAGAAGGCGACTGCTTCCCCCAATCCGGTGAGGGGACTAGATAAGTCGCGTTTATTGTTATTTGTTAATTACGCGTTTGGAAATTTCGACATTGTTTAAAGAACTGCAAGCATATGCCATTATGTAACTTACTTTCTTATTATCTTATATAAAATACCTAATGGAAGCTTGTCGCGTAATCAATTATACAATCGATCGTTTATTAATGTATTTTAAAAGTTCTTCTAAATAAAATAAAAAAAATTATCATCACTATAAGATATTTATTTAATGCTTACTGCTCCATTTTTTCCGTCGACTATTACAATATATAATAATAATTTAAAAATCACTGGCGATTGTTTAGTAGGTCCACTCATCGGTAATGCTTATTTGGGGTATACCACGATCTCTCAGAAAACTGGCATAAAATAACGCTTGAGTTTGTTTGGCCGAGAGAGTGAGAATAGCGGAGGCTTGTTTGTATTTAAATCTTTCTTAAAATGTGGTAATGATAATATAACAATATAACTAAAAAGAGAAAAAATATTATTTTGTAACAAAAAATGAAAACCGACTTCCAAAGTAAAAATGCACAAAAAATATGAAATAAAACTTATTTTCTAAATAATTCCTCCTTTAAATTCCTCTACAAATTTTAACTACCTTTTTCTCTACTCATCTTAATAATTTTGAAGTCTGTAGCAGCCAACTTGAACGCGAGTTCTATAAAATATTGTTTTATCAGGATGTTGTTCGGGCTGGCTGGTTCGGACCGACTTCAAAATTACGAAGATTGAGTAGAGAAATAGTTAAAAATTTAGACGAATTTAAAAGGGGAATTATTTAGAAAATAAGTTTTATTTCTGAATACCTTTTTTGCATTTTTATTTTAGAAGTTTGTTTTTATTTTTTGTTTAAAAATAGTAAACACAAAAGAAGTTTAGTTAACTTATGTTAAGTAGTGGAACTAAATTTGTTAAATTGTTATTTACAATGCCTGAGGTTCTAAAAAGTGCTGACACTCAAGGTAAAGGAGGTAGGTATTCTGATACCCATAAATAATGCTGGCCAATTTTGTCGCACGATCAAATCGCTGCGTAATCTTATGATGTATGGCCTTTATAAAATAAAAGAATAAAAAAATCGCTGCGTCTAGGTGGACTTCTTTCATGAAAAGGAATTTACTTTGCAACATCCTGGTTATATGCGGTCCCATGGGTGTCGCCTTGTCTCTTTATCAAACCCAAAAGAACTACATTAGTTTTGCCCTAATCCCTATAAATTATATCCGGAATAAGTAGTCGACCAGTAGAGTAGCCAATAAAATTTTTTCGATGAATATTTTCATTTTTGATGATGATTGCTCAAACAGGTTTTTTCCAACGTCATTCCACATCGTCGTCCAGTGCCGTGCGAGTGAGGTGCTGGTTCGGTTGTGGGTTCGGTTAGTACACACTTGCTTAACGTTCTGTCGTAACGCGGCGTGAAAGTTTGTTCTGGTAAGTAATTATAGTAAATATATACACGGCATTCAGAGCCTGGTAATCAGGGAGGGTGTGGCCCCTTGCAAGGGCGACTATTATTAGACTACACTGAACACCGGCCCCCTTTCTTTTCTTAACTTCAAGTATTGCTTAATTTCAAGCAATACTTGAAATGAAGAAAGCACTCCAATGTGCGGATACTCAGTGCTCTGGAAACAGTGGATTTTAAAAATTATTTAAAAATGGTAGAGGAGGAATTTGAATAAGAACTTATTAAATTTAGTAGCTCCGTATGTAAAAAAGAAGACACAATTTTAAGACAGAGTGTAAGTGCTAGACAAAGATTGGTTGTCACATTATGATTTCTATCTACAGGAAGCTCCCTAACCCTCCTAAGTGTTATTACACTACTTGATCGTAAGGGCGATTAGGGAGCAAGGCTTGCCGGGACCGTCCGGTCCCTAATTAGGGACACTTACTCCAGGAATTCTATTACACTGCCCTAAATAAGGGTAAGGGTTCCTGAATACCGTGTAGTGTAATAGGCCTCTATATATTTTAGTAAACGTTTAATTGGACAAAATAATCTTCGTAATCAGTTATTATCTAGCTATGTATGATGTAGCCTTGTAATTATTTATTTCAATATGCAAAAAACTATAAACGGATGTTAGGATTTGTTCTGTTTTCATTTTAACCGACTTCCAAAAAAGGGGGTTTTTATTTGATGAAAGAAATAGCTAAGTATCTAGATGCATAAACCTACTTCATATACAACATTGTTTTAATAAATATTCCTAACTTCAGATATATAATATAAGTCTGTTTACCCGCATGGCACCCGCACGTCACTTGTAATCTCAAATAAATACGGAACCCTTAAAACGATTAATGAACACTTAATAACGGTACGGTACTAACTTAATAACATACTGTCACTGATAATACTACGGGGATAACTTTAATAAAATCTGCATAAATAAGTAATTAGGTACCTACCATGCACAAATAGTAGATTTTCAGTGTATTTATATTTAAATATTTTCTTAGAAATTTATTACATTTCGTACATAGTCGCAGTTAGGTACCGTGTTTAAAGTTTTCTTAGACGTATAGTTTTGAAATCTTTGCTTAGATCCCAAATCACAACATATTTGAAGTCATTGACCCTTTATAAGCACGCTACGACTGTTTGCACGGTACTTGAAAGCACATAAATTTGAATGTTTGTGAATTGTGGCATTTTATGGAGGCTTAGAATTACCTAATTAGCCATTATAATATGGTATTAATAGGGAATAGTTATGCACGTATTTTTATTATTTATTTAAATAAATATAGGTACTTACTTATCTTGATGACATGTAAGCGTTTAGGCCGTTTGTATGATAAGTTTTTTGATATCATTGAAATTAACAAAGATATGAATGTTCAGAGTAGACAATTAAAACATGACCGGAAAAATAAAAAATCTCGCCATGTTACGGGAAATCACGGCACTAAAACGAAATGTCAAATGTTTGAGATTTAACCAATCACATCCCAGCCATTCTTAGTGTTGTTGCAATTAAAAAATGAAGCGCCTCTAGTGCAGGTTTTTTATTTTTCTGGTCAGGCTTTACATAGAGAGATCCTGTTAAAAATAACGTAACGTTACTTACACGATGTGTATGTCGCAGGCATACCTATTGTATGTTATCTATGCCGTAATTCGTAAATGCTATCTATGCCGTAGCCCTTTTGTATGAAACAGGTGATTTTTTTTTTCAAGTAGGAAAGTTGATCCCATAGTAAAAGTTGCTTATATTCAAGAGTATATTCACTCCTGAAAGTTTGGATACTGACTGGTAAAACACCCGGTATATCAATAGAAAGGTTTTTTACGTACCTACCTTAACTTTTGTTATGGTGGGAAGTCCTTTCCGAAGGAAGAATAACTTTTTCCACACAGCGATTCACTGTGGAAAAAGTTATTGTACAATAAAGCCAGACATGAGTAAAAAAAATTTTTCGGCATTTTTGCATAAAATGATATACCAACAAGCACTACGTCATTTTATGTAGGTACTTTCCAGCAGCCGTGGTCACTAGTCTCCCGTGATCACGGCGGCGACGAAACGTCGGGAAAAAGAAAAGTGCACCGCGACACAATCCGTAAGTGTTTAAAACAATCGCACTTAACAGTTAATTTAATTTTTTGGTACTTCTCTATGTTAGTTTTACAAAAAAAATATCTTAATATTGATGATAAACATAAAAATAAACAATTATTTATTGTTTGTGAATGAAGCCTGACTTTATTTCGCCATAAGTTTTTTCCCACAGCGATTTGGGACTTCCTGCCATAACGATGTAAAGTACTTTAAAAACCTTTCTAATCGTGTATCGCATGTTGTTATTGGTTCCTAGGCTGGGGCCTTACTCCCGAAAATGTAGATTTTGCTTCAGTTTCGATCCTACCCCCTTACTCCCGTCACAATCGAGAATTAAATCAGTTTGATCTCAATAGCTTTTGATACTCCCGACACCTACACTAGCGGACGATTCCTGTTTATAATCTTTGACAATCTGTCAAATGTCAAAGTCATATTTTGATTTCTTCTTTTTTAATATATGGCATTGGCTTATAATCATTTGCCAGTGTCAAGTTAAAAAGGCGGGAAATAGAACTTTCGTTTCAATTTTTAACACCGTATTCCTATATCGTCAAGTCTTAAGTCTAGTCAAAGTCCAAATAAATGGTCAGTACAGTCCATGAGTCATGTCAGTCGATTCAGTAAAGTGGTAGAAGCTTTACTGAAAATTCCTAGGGAGTTTTGGCGGTGCACAAAATAGCACGTTTTTAGTAGTTGTACCACTTGCCCACACTTGTGCACGTTAACGAATATTTTAGGAAAACAATACAAAAACCACAACGTCACCCATTGAACTCCCCGGCAAAACTCCAACTCAAGTGTTGTGCACAAAACACATTCAATAACTACAATAACTGGCCATAAATAGGTAATAAAGAATACGCATGTATATATTTTTTTTTACGTTTCTACTGGTTATAACATTACAAAATATATATTTATCACATCCAAAATATTCATTTAGGCTGGAAAAAATGTTAAAATTACAATAATTGTAGGGCGATTTAAAAACGCCATTTTCGCGCGTTTCTGTTGTGTGTGTTACAATTTAATTATCCTAAAAGCGACTGTCCTAATCGAAGTGGGATTAAAAAGTATTATAATAATATGTTAAATTAATAACTGGGAATAAAACAATGGACACCTAAAAGAATAACCTATTGTAAGGGATTCGGCGAACTCGCTGGCCACCGTCGATGGGAAACTTAGAGGTTGCGGAGTCAGCTGCTTCTATACTTTAGGGTTCTGTAATTCCTCCACCCCTAGAAAACTATTTGAGAATGCGGAGTGAAAATGTTGCTGGTATATTTTTACTTTCCGGGCTTTCGTCGCTATTGCCATCTTCTATTTTATCTTCTTTATGCGGCTTTTCTGACTTTTTGTTCATCTTGTAGAAGTATAATACGATGATAAGTACACCTGTACTTAATAACAGCAAATATAATGGTATAGTGGTATGGTATATAGCTGTATTCTTTCCATGATCTATTCTTAGTGGTTGTTGCATTATAACTTTTTCTTGAATTCTATGCAGCCCTTGAAGATTTATTGAAGATATGTTTAAAGTTGTATCTAGGTGAGCGATGTTATCTGGAATCTTCATTAGTTTCAGGGGTTGTCATTTTAATTCATTATTCTCATTGACTATGGTGAAATCTTCACTTATTATTTTACATTTAACTGGGATGTATAATAGGTAACTTCCTTTCTGCTTGGTGAACTCCTAGTTTTGATTGAAATCTGTACTTTTTCTTCGAGAATGATACTAGATAATGCATGTCGTCCAATTTTTCCATAGAGTCGTAGAAGATTTATGGTAGTTAAGTGGCATGATTTCTTTAGAACTTGGTTGATAATAAGGTCGTGGATACAATCTGTTTTTGTTCGAAGACGATGATTAAATTCTATTTTACAGAGATAACAGTTACTATACTTCGGGCATCCAGCATCTATGTACACGAATGACATCTCGTTAGTTGCAATGAAAGGAGAGGGCGGAATGAGAGCCTGAGCCTTCCTATTTGGCATCACTGCTAATCTATATAAAGTAAAACTATCCTTAGAAATAATAGGAAATCTAAATACAAAAACTACTTGTCTATTAGAATAATAGGAACCAGGTTTTATAACGTCATAGTAGTTTCTTAATTCTAAATTTAAAATTTTATCTTTCCCGAAAATTAATTTTTCTTTATTAACCATTAAATCTAAAACATCTATACTAATCATCGAATGATGCATGCTCGATGCATAAACATACGCTAAACTATTTTCTATTCTTAATAACTTTTTTAATAAATCATCTATATTTTCTGTTAAAATTACTAAAAGTTGAGCAAACTTTGTATATTTAATTAAACTTAAATCATTAATCATGTTACTCTCTAGAATTGAGATTAAAGTACTGAATAGTACTTTGATTATCTACTAATTGCGTTAATATATTACTATATTTCGTAATCCATTACTTACTTATACTTAATTGATTATTCATTTTATCTTGATTTTCCTCCAAAAGTTTTATAGCTTCATTATATTTTAAAGCATCAGTATGGTCAAAATTTCCCGTATTACTTTTAATAACTGTTCCAACATACTGAATAAATGTATGGTAATGTGAAGTAATCTTCATTTGTCCAAGTCTGTACGGTAGTAGTCCAGGTCCATCATCAAGACTTTCAATTTTGATTTCTTGAAGATGTGCAATGGGTATTAACATTAGCATCAACGTGAGTATCCTGCCAAAAATTCACTGCTTTAGGAATCCGTTTTAAACGAGGTTTTGCAACGGGGCCTCGTTTCTTTTTGTGTATATGTGTAAGTCTGCAAGAACTGTATCCTGTGTGTAACGTCGGGCTGTTTCTGTTCTTTATGAATTTGTAAGTATTGTTGTAAATTTTTTTGAGTTATGTCTATGTCTAAGCAATCTCTCGGGTCAAAATGTCCATTCAAAAGTTCAAAAGGTCTGCATCTTGTAAAAATAAGTATAGAACTATTGTAAGCTATTAATGCATAAGGCATGAGGTTGGCTACTGGACTATCTTTATGTTGTAATTTTAGAAGTCTAATGTATTGTGTTCTAGAAGGGTTGAGTGAAATATTTCTATATTTCCACTATTGTTTGGTGAGTGTGCTAAAGTTTTATGGTGTTTCATTTTGTAAAGTCGGTAAAATTCCTTAAATAACTGATTTGTAAATTCTGTAACTATCTGTAACTATGGTGAGTGGTACACCTACACCGTGGTGTGTGCAATATTTTAAAAGAGGTTGTAATATACTAGTTGCTGTTTCATCACGTAGGTAATATACTTGTCCGTATTTAGTGAAAACGTCAATGAATGTAACATATTTTACATTGTCTATAGTCAGTAAGTCTATATGAATAATTTCGAAGGGTTTTATAGCTGGTTACGATCATATTTTCCTTGTCCACATATTACACATTCTGATATAAATTTAGTTATTTCGGTTTTCATTTTTGGCCAAAAGTAATTGCTAGATAAAGCTAAATAAGTTTCATTAATTCTGCGGTGATTTATTTTTCCGTCATGATTATGCTTCATTATTTCTAGCAGCCTAAGGTATTTCTTTAACATTTTCTATTTCTTTTTTAACTAAAACAAGATTCATTGAAGAACTTTTAAACTTATTCTGTAAAATTGGTATAATAGTATATATTTCCGAAAGAGGGTTAACTAATATCGCTGTTTTAATTTTAGGCCGAATATATTCTTTAACTGCATCAATTAAGTCTAATTCTAAATTTGTTCTATCTAACTGAATACTAACTCTTGTATGATTTTCGAATGGCTTAGTTACTACTGGTTTTCTTTTTACTCCGTCTACTAATGTAAATATTATTTGTCTAATGAACTTATTAAGAGGATCGTCAGTTATGGGTATGCTAAGGATGGGATTTTCATTACTACTATGTGCCGTCATAGTTGAAGAATTCGACCTTTCTATTGCGGTTACTGTTGAAGAATTTGATTTGTCACTAGCAGTTATTGTAGAATAATTTAATGGCCTACATATTGTATTAGATGGATTTCCTAAAAATAAATTTAATTCGTCTATTTCTTGCATTAGTGAATAAGTTTCTTCTGCATGTATTTCTATTCTAGAAAGGGCGTCTGCGTTTGTATTATTTTTTCCTTTCTTATAAACAACGGTATAGTCGTATTTGCTTAAACGTAACCTCCATCGTGTAAGACGTGAATTTGGTACTTTTAAATTCATCATCCACTGCAAGGGTTTATGGTCTGTAATAGTTTTAAATTTCCTGCCGTATAAATATGGTCTTTAGTATTTTGTAGCCCAGACTATTGCCAAAAGCTCTTTCTCTATAGTACTATAATTTTTCTCACTGTCATTAAGAGTCCTAGATGTATAGCAAATTGGTCTATCAGATCCTATTGGGCCTTGAGATAAAATAGCGCCTATGGCTACGTTAGAAGCGTCTGTAGTTAAGTTAAAATCTTTACTAAAATCGGGATACTGCAATACTGGATCATTTGTTAACAATATTTTACATTTTTCGGAATAAATTACGTATTCGTCATTTAAAATAGTTTTTCTATCTTTATTTTAAGCACTGTGTTAAGGATTTTGTTAATTTTAGAAAATCTGGAATAAATTTACTATAGTAACCAATTAAGCCATATTGGCCATTTTAGGTACTTATAGGATAATTTTTAATTGCACAAATTTTTCTGGATCAGGTTTTACATCATATGAACTAATTATGCGACCTAGAAAAGCTGTTTTTTTTTATTTGGATTAGTCCATTTGGATTTTAAAATTAGATTCGCGGAGTCTCTGAAATACTTTTTGGAAATTATGTGTTCTTGAAGTGAAGTACTAAAAACGATAATGCCATGGATATATACCAAGCAAATACAGTTTTGAAGACCTTTCAGTACGTCGTCCATTACGCACTGAAAAGTGGCTGGAGAATTTTTTAATCCCATGGGCATTCGAAGAAATTCGTGATGCCCGTGTTTCTTCATTGATTGATTCATTTCTACATTGAAAGCTGTTTTATGAATGTCTGTAGGGTTCATTTCTACTTGGTAAAAGCCACTGGCTAAATCTAAAGTTGTAAAATAATGACATTTGCCTAACTTATCTAATACGTCGTTTATATTAGGGATCGGATATTTGTCGTCTATTGTTTTTTCATTAAGCTTCACGGAAATCAACTACTATTCGCCATTTTTTGTTACCTGAAGCGTCTACCTTTTTTGGCACTACCCAAATAGGCGAGCTCCATGCCGAATTCGAAGGTCTTATTATTCCTTGCTGTAACATTTTGTTTATTTGTCCTTGTACTTCTTTTCTTTTCTTTTCTTTTCAGCAAGTCCCAAACGTGCTCTATTGGGTTCATATCCAGTGATCTTGCCGGCCACTCCATAACAGTGATATTCATATCATTAAGATAAGCTTGAGTTACCCGAGCGGTTTTGCCGAGCATTATCCTGCATAAAAACAAAATCGTCACCAAACGGGCAAACGGTACGACGTTTTCTTCTAAAACTTCTCTGATATAGCGGTCTGCAGCCAGACTCCCTCTGTCAATCACTACCAAGTCTGTGCGAGCTCCCAAACAAATGCCCGCCCAAACCATTATTGATCCACCACCGTATGCAACTGTAGTTTAAAAATTTGTCTGAATGTATCGTTCTCCTTTGCGTCTGTATATTCTTTGCCTGCCGTCAATTCGATTCAAGAGAATTCTGCACTCATCACTAAACAATACCTTACTCCATTGGTCCGCGTTCCACAGTCGATGTTCCTGACCAAAAGTTAACCTGTTTCTAGGATGATTTACCTCAAGCCTTGGAGCCTTGGCGGGCACAAATGAACCCAAACCAGCTTCTTCGAACCTTCTTCGTACCGTACGCTCACTTACGGTTACACTCCGCACTGCTTCTAACTCATGTCGGGCTTGGACGGCCGTCAAACGGGGGTTCCTACGTACACGAAGCCGAATGAAACGATCATCCCTACTCGAAGTGCGTCTTTTTCTGCTTTCCTGCTCTTCTCACATAAGTACCGGTCTCCCTGAACCGTTGGATACTGCGATGGATCGTTGAAACTGATCGAGAAAGATCTCTGGATATCACTCTGTAGGTTTGACCATTTCGTCGCATTTCGAGTGCCCTGGCAATCTCCGTTGGGGCTAAGTCAGGTCAGGCGATTAAAAAAAAACTAACAAAAAACAGTATTTCAATGAAATTTTAAATCAAACTCAGAAGGAAGAAATACTCGAAGTTCGCTTCAGATAAGGTATTTTTGAATAAAATTAAAACAATTGCATAAAATGTGATGTTCAGTTGTTTTCTTAATTTGAAAATATTTCTTTTTAAATTAAATGACGTATAAACCAGCCACCAACCTTATATGATACTGATATCAAACCTTTATTTTATGTTCCGCTAAATATGCCGGTGTGTGTATTTGTAAAAGTAAGGGGTTCTCTCTCTAAGTAAAATACGTCGGCATATTGTGAACAAAGTAACTCAAAATGTTTTATTTCCTCATAATTAAGGTGTTCTGTACGCAAACACGCTAAAACTTCTTTGACTCTTTTTGGCTGATCGGATAATATTTTAGTTTCAAAATTATTTAATTCTGCTGAGGTTGCTCTATCCATTGAGAATATAATATAATTTTTACTAGGGTTAATTGTTTCAACTATACACCTACCATTTTCACAGTAGTGTGGCATTCTCTAATTATACAACCTGAATTTTTTTGTCCCTCAATGTATGCTTCTCCATCATGAAAATTAATAGGAATTTTTAATAATTTTGACGTACCTATATCTTCATATTATAAGTTCGCGTTACAATAATCGTAAACGTGATTGGGGTTCGAAGCAGTTTTAGTAATTAGGGTTTTTTTTATAATCTATAATCGCATCCCATTAATTATCTAATAAATCTGTACGTCCATCGAAAAAGTCGTGAAATTTATATACATAAAACGTTATATAACAAGTATTATTAAATTCTTTAAAACTGGGTGTTGATATAGAATTGTTGGATCTAGATTTGGCATGTTCGTTAACTACTTCAAAGGGATCATAATTTAAAGGGTAATTATAAAAATAATGTTCAACAGCTGAGGGACTTATAAATTATTGGTAGATCTATTAATTAATAGTTTTAGTGGTGGTGATAAAATATGTATAAGGAAGTTGACGTTGTGTGTACAAATTAATTTCTATTTTAAGGTGTCGGATTTCGATATTTTCTGAAAATCCTGATCACATGTATTTTCAGTATTATTTTGTAAGGGTGACGTAGTGAAAGGTTGAACATGATTCAATTCATATTCATTCATATTCAGGTTCACACGGATATTCTACGATATATTAATTATTAAAATAACTAGGATAATTACTCGTATATCTCTAAATCTATCTGCTAATCTCGTCCGACGCGCCTGCCTAGATTCAGGCTCTCGGGAACTAAACGCTCTAGGGTGATAAATTTTGAAAACTTAGGAAATAGGCTTAGGGCTAGAAAGGAGCAACACGAGAATTATTCTAGTGTACTAACATATTATACTGCATTTTCTGGTCTCTGGTTGAATCGATTGCTGGATTCTCTTCCTTTGACTGCCACACGAACTGGTGCTTGATAGCCACTCGGGCGGCATGCGCCGTGATGATAATTACGATAATTACTCAAGCGAGATGAGCAAGCGAGAGAGAGCAAGAATACTCGCGGGCCGGTTGCCCGCGAGTATTCTACCCCCAAAAACGTTTGCGACAGTCGGAGGCCTTAAAAAAAACATTTTTTTAAAATTATTTATTAAATTTAAACTATTTTAATTACAATTTAATTATCCTAAAAGCGACTACCTAATCGAAGTAATATTTATATTAGTAAGAAGATATAAGTATATAGTAAGAAATAATATTTTAAATAAAAAAGCACAGCAATCCATTGAGTTATAATGTACTACGTACTAGAGAAGCTATCTCAAACAAAAGATAGGGCGCGCACTTGATGACGGCGGGGTATGCGCGGGACAAGCGGGGGGTGTTATGTTCTCACGTAAACATGGCCGCCGCCGCGGTGACGCGTTGCAATTGAAAAATTATAATTAAATTAAGCGTGTTTTAAAGATAATAAATGAACTTACTGGTGAAAAGTCACTCCTTGACTTTTACTTATGTTTCTTGAGTTGTTTGAACAGTATCTCAATGCACACGAAGGCATAATTTAAAAAACAAAACTTCACTCAAACGTGTCACGTTGCAGCAAGCGCTCGGCACAGACTAAGTGAGTTGGAGTGCGCGCGCTCTAACTTGTGTTACAAACACTCGAGTTGAGGCGTCTTCTCTAGTACGTAGTACATTATAACTCAATGCAGCAATCCATGTTATAAATATTGTGTCGTCCCTATGTGCGAAAATAACACAAAAACTGCACCTGACAAAGTTTATTTTTAGCTATCGTGTAATTAGTTACGTAAAATAAATTTTACGCGTCCTCCTTTCGTTTTGCTATACAAGCTATATTAAAAACTTTAAACACTCATAACTTGTTGATTTTTCAACACTATATTGGCTATTTTGCCACCTCTTTTATTTTTAAGTCTAGCAATTAATATATTAATATGTTAAGTATATGTAAACTTTCTGTTCTATACATACTTACGATTTCCCTATTAAAATTACCTACTTATTCACTGCCATTTATCCAGGACTTAATATTAACTATTATGTATTGAGTAGTTAGGTACATACGTAATAATTAATATTACATATGTACCTAACTACTTCATAATATTATAATAAGTATTCCTAAAATGTCGAACGATTGACGAAAGTAATGACTGCTGAAGTACTTGCTCGTGAGACGTGCACTACCTACTGAATGCTGATCGAATTACAGAACCAACAATTTATGCCCGTGAATATTTAAGTAGGTTTTACACGTACCGTTTTAATTGATAACCCAACAAGAGACACGAGCGATTCCAATAAATAAAGGGTTATTTAATAGTCTATTAATCATCTTATTACTAATTAAATTAAATTAAATTACTATAAACTAGCTTTTGCCCGCGGCTCCGCTCGCGTAAATACCTACCTATTTGTGTTAATAATAATAGCTCGCCACACCGATTTCGGTGACGGTGGCCGGTTTCATTGAAACCAGGCCAGCTACGCAGGAATTATTTTACAGTGCCCAAAGGTGTGCGCAGTACACAAGAGCACTCTCTCTTCCTTTACTCTCGAAACCCAGTGGGACGGACAGACCGACACGACTGGCGAGAGATCAGGTGCAGGTCCGACTTTTTACATGCCCATCCGACGCATGGATCATATTTCTTGTCAGACAATCAGGTGGTCAGCCTGCATTGTCCTAACCAAACTTAGAAACAACATTTTTTTGTTGTTCCAATGCGGGAATCGAACCCACGACCTCCGAGTCGAGAGCCAAGCTTTAAACCACTGGACCACGGAGGCTGTTTCATCAAAATCCGTTCAGTAGTTTTTGCGTGAAACAGTATCAAACATCCATACATCCATCCTCAGAAGTCACAAACCTTCACATTTATAATAGTAGTAGGCTGTAGGATACAAGAAATGATTACCTATTAAAATTCTTGCGTGTGTATCCGAAACGGCACCACCGATTTTTATGAAATTTAAAAGAATGTAGGTATATGGTAGGTATGAGCCGTATGAGAATAGGTTGTAAGTAAGCTATTTTTATACCCCTAAGTGATACAAAAAAAAAATTTAAGTATCCAAATTTTTTAATTTTCTTTTTAGATTGGGAATTGGGTAACTTTGGGTAAATTTTGGGTATTGGGTAAATACTCAACCTCAATTTGTCGAAAACTCTGTCACATTAGGTACTTCAAAGAGTACCTTGATTGAAGTACTTACCTACCTGTTATTTGTCTAGCACGAGAGAACTCTTTGTTTTGTACACCACCTTCAAAGGTGACGACCTCCAAGGCTGCAGGTAACTAGGTATAAACGACGTAGGTACGTAGGGTACAGAGTAGGTACATAGTACAAGCAATGACTACATTGTTTATTCTGTTTGTTTGTGTTTGAATATTGTTGAATCGTTTAACACGATTTTGAAACTTGTATTTCCGGTAATATGTACAACATCGAAAATGTTCCTGCTCGACCAGTTTTTGAACATTTTCCTTTGCGCACTAGGACGCCTCAAAGTATATATACTCGTATTAGGTCATTACATATGAAATTGGCGTTTTTTAAAGGAAGAACATGAAGTCGATTTTTTTGAAACATAATATAATATTTATTTAATCAAACAAACCATTGCTATCTATGCACTTTTGCCATCTCATAGGAAGTTCATTGATTTTTTTACTAAAAAAACCTTTCGCACTGGAATCAATAAAATCTTTGTAGGCACTTTGGACTGCCCCATCGGAGTTGAATTTTTCCCTGCATGAAGTTATCCAAATTTCGAAAAAAAATGCTAATCTGTTAGAGCAAGGTCCGGGGAGTACGGTGGATGTCTTAGACATTTCAATTGAAGCTCCTCTAATTTGGTAGCCGTCTGTTTCTGTCTGTGTTCATTTGATTAGCGTAGCGTTGTCCTGAAGCAGCAGTGGCCTAGAGCGAACGCTCACAAGTAACTTTTTTTGAGTCAATTTTCGCTTGGGGCAGGCTTTGGCTGGTTCTCCAGGGTTCAGTCATTGCAATGAGCGTTTCCGATTATCGTAAGGATCCAATTTTCATCACAGGTAATGATTTGATTTAAAATCCCTTCATTATTGTGCCGGTTGAGTAATGTAACGCAGCAGTCGACGCGCATTAGTCGGTTTGCTGCACTCAATTCATGAGGTACCCACCTTTCAAGCTTTTTCACCTTCCCAATTTGCTTCAAGTGGATTAAAACAGTTTTATCATTAAGACTGCAGCATATAGCTAACTCGGACGTGGTTTGCGATGGATCCGCTTCCACAATAGCCTTCAATTCTTCATTATCAACTTTGGTCTGCGGCCGTCCTCGGGGCTTGTTCTGCAGGACGAAATTTCTAGAACGAAAACGTGGAACCAAAAAAGCACTGTGTTTTATTTTGCGACGACCGCCGCCATGCTTATCATTAATCCTGTGAGCTGTTTCTGCGGCACTGGTGCCACGGTGGAACTCATACTCGAAAATAATACGATATTTCAAGTTTTCCATTTTGTAAACAAAGAAAAAACCAAGAGAGGAAAAAATAAATGAATTAAGGTTTTCGAAAGACAAATGCATGAGTAAATAGCGGTATAAATTTGAAATTGGAATTCCTAACCAGAGAAAATATATTTGAGATCAAAGTGGGCAGTACGACAAAACGCCAATTTCATATGTAAGGACCTAATATTATTAAAATACAAAGGAAGTGACCGCAACGAGGCGAAGGGTGCGAGGTCGAACTTCGGGGTACGACGGGGTTGAACTACGTATTTACATAATATGTGCGCACGCACACATATGGAGATTGGAGAATATGTGAGCGTGCGCACGATTCAACGGAGACGATTTTCATCATAAGCCGTCGAGGGAATATGCATGTGACACCAAAATGTGACACCATCGTTCAGACGAACGTGCATCAACTTTCAAAACTCTTTTTTTTATATATTTAAGGTAGAAGGTATTAAACCATTGCCAGTGTCAATTTTCATTGTGTCAAGTGAAACAGAATTTTCGTATAAGGCTGGGACTAGGGTTACCATATCTCAGGATTTGTCCTGAGATTTCAGGATTATTCGACTCTTCTCAGGATTCCGGCCGGATTTAGCAAATCTAGTGATAGCTCAGGATTTTTAATAAAAAACAGGTTACATTATAAAGATCTCTCTTATTAAACTACTAAAAATAATCTTCTTTTGGTAACAATTGCAGTAAAAATCAATACTTATGTATTAATTTAAAACAAACTTAAAATAATCTTCTTTTGGTAACAATTGCAGTTAAAATCAATACTTATGTATTAATTTAAAACAAACTTAAAATAATCTTCTTTTGGTAACAATTGCAGTTAAAATCAATACTTATGTATTAATTTAAAACAAACTTAAAATAATCTTCTTTTGGTAACAATTGCAGTTAAAATCAATACTTATGTATTAATTTAAAACAAACTTAAAATAATCTTCTTTTGGTAACAATTGCAGTTAAAATCAATACTTATTTATCGAAGTAAAACGAACTAAAAACAATCTTCTTTTGGTAACAATTGCAGTTGCAGTTAAAATCAATCCTTATTTATCAAAGTAAAACAAACTAAAAATAATCATCTTCAATAATCATCTTTAAAAATAATGTTACCAACATTTGCAGGTAAAATCAATACTTATTTATCCAAATAGGTACTTAATTAGTTTTGTCGTATTTAATATTTGAAGAAACCTTTTTAAGTAAATTCTTTTCTTTGATTATTGATTTATAAAATGCCTCACAAGTTAAACTCTTCAAGTTATATTGAACTAAAAGTAGAGCTCAAACTGAAGACACGTTTAGTCGGTTTCTTTCTTTCGACCATTGAGCTCCCATGATAGAAAAAACTCTTTCTACGTTTGCATTTTGAGCTGTTATTGCAAATATATATTGACAAATACGCAGTATCTCTGGCAATCGTGAAATACCTATTGTCTTGAAAATGTTTGCCCACAACGCATGAAGCATTACGTCAAAAAATGCTTCTTCCTGTTTTGTCAAAAAACTATTCAGAGATGCAATTTCATCGAATAACTTCACATCATCTATGTGTATTCCTTTTCCATTTAGATAATGAATTGATAAAGCAATCTGATAAAAGTCGATCATTTGGCCCTTTTTCAGCATCAACCAATTAAAGACTTTGAAATCATCTAAAGGCGTCATCCACTTGATCAGATATTCTACGCAAGTCTTATACATATTTTTAAGGTCGTGCTTGAAAACTTCTTGGTTTTCCGCAGTGCACTTAGCCAGCAACTCTCGCACTTTAAGTGGCATGAAGTTTGCGTTCGCTCGTGCAACTAAAATTTCATGTGTGGATTCGAGGATTCTTTTAATATCTAAAACAGAATTGTTTTCTTTTTCGATGTCTTCAATTTTCGTCTGAAATATTGACATTAATGAGTGAGCAAGAAATAAATAAACTTCGCTGAGTTCATTTTCAAAAAAATTCTTCAAAGTAATTGGTACACCAGGAGTAGATAAAAAGTACTGCTTCAACGGTTCATACATCTTCAATATTCTTTCGATCGCTGGAAACAGACTAAGCCATCGGGTCTTGCTATGAAACAATAGTTTCTGATAATTGACGTCTATATATTCGCTGATATCCTTCAACGCCTCCGTGCGTACGGTGTATACGGAAAAATAATTAAACAGCTTCATTACTACAGATTCTATATCAATATGCAGATTATCAGTGCCATGTTGAATACAATTGTGTAGTATGTGCGCTGGGCAACTCCTACGATATCTTTGTCCAGAAAGTTTTTTAAATTAGTCCAAACATTTTGTCCCGGTTGCCGATTTACTCCGCCAAAATTAACATTAGCGTTGTCTGCTGTAAATGATACACATTTCATCAACAAGTCGTACTTTTGCAAGCTTGTTTTAATTATCTCTGTTATAGTGTCAGCATTTTCATTGGGTGTGCTCAGCACATCCAGCAGTTTTGTTTTAATTCCTTCTTGCCAGTCGAAGAATTGTATCATAATAGGAAATATTTTTTCAGCACCGTGATTACTTGCATCTGTGGAAACGCCCAAGAAGTTGACATTGAGACTTGTACCTGTTCAATTACCCACGGAGATATCACGCCCGTTACAATGGCCTCAGTCTTCGTTCGTGCACAAGAAATACTCTCTTCGCAGTGTTGGAATCGGCAAATATAGCCTTAACCAGTTGGCTGGTGCAATCCATAGATTTAAATGACTGGTGATGTTTCACTGTGTGGAAAGCTAAAGTGGCTTCAGCGGCGGATATTTGGTCTGTCAGTCCAGAACTTTGTGGTTGAAATAAAGAGTCGATTTTGGTGTTACTTGAAACAGTCAGACTATTTTTTTTATGTTTTTCCGTTAGGATATGTTTTTCAATATCAGCAGCTCCCTTGAACTTAATTGAAAAATTATTGTTACATATTGAACAAAACACTTCGGTAGGTTCTCTTCCATCTTTCATAATCGGAAATCTTTGTTTTAAAGTATCTGTGAATGTACACACGTATCGTGGTCGTTTGGTACTTGAAGACATTTAAACTCGTATCCATCCAACAGATGGAGCGTAGTCCAACCCTCGCAATGGCGCAAGACGAACTGACTGAGTGAGCGAGCGAGCGGCAACCGCGCTGCGGGGCGACGGGCGCATCCCTCCTCCCTCCACCCCGCTGTTTTGAGTGCGATGTACATACAAGCTTGCAACGCGTCGCGTAAAACGCGTGCGCAAGATCCGCAGTGTATACAACGATAACAATACGTTTTTGAGAGAAAATTCTCATCTGTAGAAAATCTCAGGACTTTTCCATGGAAATCAGGACTTTTCTCCGGACTTTTGATTTTTTCATCTGGTAGCCCTAGCTGGGACTATATTATGATCCGGAATCTGGAAGGCCGAAGAAAATTCTGAGCATTGGAAACAGAACTCTGCGCTAATACAAGAGTTGCAAATCGAACACATGAGTGTTAAGACAAATGTCAATGTCATATATGAGAGCTCAACACTCGTAACTTCCATTTTCAACTCTATTGTTAAAAGCATGTTGCCTAAAAAACTTTTGCAACCGCGATTGCCATAAATAAAAGATGCAGATGATAATTTTATGCAAATGCAAAATATGAATTATATTTTCTATGGTTTGTTGTATTCAAATTAATATGAATATTTATTTAGTAGATTTGTTTAGTACTTATCACTAGGATATTACATTAAAATGAATGAATTAAATATGTTTATGAACTTTTCGTTACCTAGGTTGTTTTCGTCGAGGTTTTTAAATAAAACAAATAGGTATGACTCATCTTCACAACAGTTTATAGTGCTCAAACAAGATACCTACACTGTACCTTTCGACATACGAAAATAAACTTTGTCGGGTGCAGTTTTTGTGTTATTTTCGCACATAGGGGCGACACAATATTTATAACATGGGTTGCTGTGCTTTCCATGACTTATTTTTGTAACTTTGTGAACTAATCACTTCGTTATTTGTTTACATCGAACTTGTGTATGACATTATGTCTTCTTCTTTATAATGTCCTCCCTTGAGGGAGGTGACATTATGTCAAAGTCAAATAATGATTTTATCTGTCAACTGTATAATTTAGGGACGTCATCGCACACAACTCAAGCGCACGAAAACGGCAAGTTTAAATTGCCCAAAAATTATTGTGATTCTAAAACATTTTTTCCAGCCTAGCGGCCTGCCCAGTGCCCACTGCCAATTGCCTCAAGTGCTGAATAATTTCAGCAGATTTCTAAACCATACGCTATGTAAAATAAAAAAAAATTAATTATAACAAATTCCGATCTTTGCGACACGAAGCGCGACCGCGACCGGGGCGCGGCTTCACAGGCCTCGGTTCGGCCTGAACGGATTCGATCACATACACGGCAAAATCGCATCAGTTTGTTCTGGTTTGCTAAGGTCGTGTTTAATAATTGTGTAATAATTAAACACCGCGAAAACTCACTACGCTTGTACACGATACACGCCCGCACGGTCGCAGCTCTGGTGAGAACTGAAGCGATTTGTCCACACATGGTCCGTCAGTCAGTCCATCCGTACAATCCATAATTAATGTTGCCAACTTAGTTATTTTACAAAGTTTTACTACTATAATTTAGTAGTAAAACTTATATAGTATATATATAGTATTTTATTCTCTCCTTAGGAATTTGGTTGTTAGTAGTGTTTTTGTAGGAAAGAGCCAGACAGTAATCATATGCAAAATGGTCTAGGTTAGGCACAAAAAAAATACACTTTATCATAATAATACATTCGACCGTAATTTGCTTATACTACCCGTTTAATTACTATATACGTAATATTTCCTAGTTTATTTTAATTTAACGGTAAAATTTATAATAAAATTCTATTTAACATTTTTTTAATACAACAAAACCTAAAATGCCTTGGTTTTTGGGGGCTCTACGGATTCCTAAGTTTAGTAGCATTTTTATAGTTTTCAGTATTATTTTAATAGAAATCGACGCGAGTTTAGTAGTTTCGCAAAAACAGAGCTGGCAACACTAGAACGAATCGCTTCAGCTCATCCGGCCGACTGATGCGATGTCGAAATTGCACATACACGATTTTGGATCCGTTCAGGCCGAACTTAAGGAAAACCGGACTGTTTATGGGGCCCCTAACATTCATACTCACGGAGCGCGACCCACTGCTTGGTAGTTGGTATGAATTTATAATGAGCTCTAAACAAATCCCGCGACCGCATCGCGCGATGGGTAGGCGTGGCCAGAGAACATGATGGTCGCGGGTTGTTTGTCATGGTCGCTGAGTCATGAGTTTACCTATAATGGTTATAACTAAATAAAGACGCTTATACCCGGGATTGAGCCTGTACCCTCTCGAGTGTAGTTTTTTATTTTATATTGATATTTAGACAACTTACCATACCTATTTTGACGCTCTAGTGCAGATAAGATCTATTAATATATAATAATAGGTAGATAATAAAAGTAAATAATGCCTAACAACTAACAATAGAAATTGAACAACGTCCATGTTAGTAATACCGTAGGTAAACAAATAGAAGGTCAACTATAATAATAATAATTACCGTTTATAGAATGGAATCTTGTGATTTCAATGAGATTTTAAATTATAAGTAGGCACTTATCTACATTACTACTTATAATATTACTACTAATTAGGCAAACTTAGTTCTTATCTTTATGTAGGTACAAATAATTACCTACATAAAGCTTTAACAAAAAAACACATAATGAAAAGGAAGTTTACATACTTAAGTTAAAACTAAATTACTTCCTAATATTTCATACTTAAGTTAAAAACTAAATTAAGTTAAAAACTAATTAGCTTCCAAGACGACAAGCAAGGTACCTATTATGTACCTGCTTGGCGTCTTGAAAGTGAAAAATAAATCGCGGCGACATTGCCTGCTCATGAGCATAATTACTTATATATTATTATAACAAAGTCAATTAACTGTCAAAAATATGTCAAAATTCATGCGAATACGATGGACCCCGCGAACTATAGTGGTAGCCAAATTGTATTTAATTTCTAAGCCATTAGACAGTTAAACTTTCAGAGCGTTTAGGTTTTGACCTTTCAGAAGCTAACCTTGACCTCTCAGTTTGTGCCTGGACGTGCTACTTGGTACTGTTGCTAGTGTCAGTTTGACGTTCTCTGGTTTATGTAGTTTGTATTTATGTTTTGAATTTGTATTTGGTAGGTACTTCGATATTTTAACTTAAATTTCCATGGAGATATTCCTTACAGGCTACAGCATAAACAAATATTTTCATATATTAACTATTTGTATTGTTATAGGTTAAATTATCGTGTAAGCCCAGAATCAAAGAAGAATGTCTGAAGAATCAAAGGTTCGTGCGTTTTATTCCGGAAAAAACTTCTTTATAACTGGCGGAACAGGCTTCGTAGGATTGTGTTTGATCGAGAAAATACTACGATGTATACCTGATGTCGGCAAAGTATACTTACTTCTGAGACCAAAGAAAGGAAAGGAAATCAACGAAAGACTCGAAGAATTTCGCACAAACCCGGTGCGTAACTTATTCAATATTTTTAACTGTTACTGGTCAGCGTCAAAATAGGAGCAAAACAATGTAACATAATATTCTGTCAATGTGGAATTGTATCATATGAACGGGTTTAATGACCTTATTGTGCCAACGGTGGCCGGCTTCATTGAAACCAGGCCGCCTACGCAGGAGTTATTTTATAGTGCCCAAGTGGGTGCGCAGTTCACAAGAGCACTCTCTCTTCCTTTACTCTTGAAATCAAGTGGGATGGACAGACCAACATGACTGGCGAGAGATCAGGCGCAGGTCCGACTTTACATGCCCATCAGCATGGATCATCTTTTTTGTCAGACAATCAGGTGATCAGCTTGCATTGTCCTAACAAAACTTTGAAACAACATTTTTTGTTGTTCCAATGCGGGAATCGAACCCACGACCTCTGAGTCGAGAGCCAAGCTCTAAACCATAGAGGCGGCACCTTATATGAGCATCATAAATGGTGTAATGTTATTTTATTTAGTTTTTTTTTTTTATTATTCTGCCTAAATGTCTTGATATAAGCAGTAGATCATATGCCCGAAATATCCATGATTGATTTCAAACAATCTTATATTGTAAGTACACCTACAGTTCCTACACCAATGAATACATCTACACTTACATCTCCACCTATCAAGAAAAACCCTTTAACTTGATATTTAAATAAACACAACTGCCTTAGACAGGTTTTAATTTTTAAGCAATAAATTATTTTGTTTACTGTAGGTTTTTGAGAAGCTTCTAGAGAGAGAAACAGTAGATATATTTAACAAACTTGTGCCAATTGCTGGAGATGTCGGATCTGAGGATTTAGCTATCAGTCCTGCAGACAGACAGGTTCTTATTGACAATGTTAATATTGTCATACACTCGGCCGCCACACTGGACTTTGAGGAGAACCTGAGACCCACCGTCAACATCAATATAATAGGAACCCGAAGGATTACAGAGCTGTGCCAGCAAATCAAGAACTTAAAGGTAATATTATTTTTGTAGTCATATATTATGTATAAGTATGGTCTTTCTTACAATTTAATTCAAATTATATCTAGCAATATCCTGTGGAAAAATACCCACAACCTACAAGCAAATGTGTGAGTGCACACATAAGCATGCATAAAGCACCTCCTACACTATACGTATGTACATTCAGAAACAAGATTGTGTAAACACCACCACCACACAAGCAACAATGTCAGTAAGATTGTGCAAGGCTCCACACCACCATGCAGGTTGCAAAACTTGATAAATGTTTCGCCCCGAACCCGGAGCATCCTCAGGAAGTGGACCTGCGAACAAAGTTTGTTAAGAACTCTCACTTAACAAACTTTTGCAACCTGCATGGTGGTGTGGGGCCTTGCACGATCTTGCAGACATTGTTGCTTGTGTGGTGGTTGTGTTTGGACGATCTTGTTTCTGAGTGTATGCATGCATAAGCAGTGTGGGAGGAGGGAGGTTCTTTACACATGCTTATGTGTGCACTCACATATTTGCATGCAGGTTGTGGGTATTTTTTTGCGGGATATTTCTAGATATAATATTAATTAAATTGTATGCTATGGATTTCCGCAAAGTACATAACACCTGATTCTATTAACTATGTTCTTTCTTGCTCTTTTCATGGCTTCAATCTTAATTTCGATGATTTCAACACAGCTACAACTGTAACAATAGGGATAATGACTACATTTAAACTATTTATTTCATTACTGTACTCATGTATACTGAGGCATTACTTAAATATTGACTTTTGATATACTGTTTCTTCTGAGAAGTTACTCATATTTATGAGTACTATTCATTTATGCAATAAAAAAATGTGGTCATCTAGCCTATTATGCCCTTTCTATTTGCATAGACAATTACGTAATTAAAACAAGCTAAGTGACCTGTTTACTATTGTTTTTATTGAAAAAATTTTAATGACTACAAAATATTTTTTTTATAACTATATTATTGGTATGTTTTCAGGTCTTGGTGCATGTGTCTTCTGCATATGTCAACTCATACCTAACAGAAACTACCGAGAAGCTGTACGATGCTCCTGCAGATGTTGAGAAGGTCATTAAACTGGCCAAAACAATGTCAGATCAAGCTTTACTTGATATAGAAAAGGAGTAAGTTACATATAAATCGTAATATATACACACATAAAACGTGTGGCATGTCGGTCACATGTATGTGACCGACATGCCCTTAACCGTAGACTTAACTTTAACTTGAACTTTACATAAATTGGTAGAATAAAATCAATATCTTGCATTAGTTACACATTCATAAAATAATATATATCCTGTTTTGATAGCAATGTCTTGTCAATTGATGTCTTGTTGACATTGAACTAGTCATTATGAATTTCTCTTTGCAGGCATGTATGATACATATCCATTGATATGTCCATGTAATCACTCATTATCTTTGTTTACAGAAGATCTTGTGAAGCTCGTCTCTTTAGTCTTTTAAATGTTTGGTTTGGTTGGGTATTCATCAATTGTTTTGCCAATAAGTTGGGATGTGATTTTATCCATTTACAATAGTTCAGTTGTGAGCTTTTAATTTCTTCTTTTACAAAGTTGATTTTTAGGTCTTTGTGGAGTTGACTATTTGTAACATTGAATGGCGCTCCATGTAGGATTTACTTCAGATGGGACTTTTCCTGGTTTTTGGTTCAAAATAATATCTGCAACCTTCCACTGCAGAGGTACGAAGTGATCCCCTTTTCTGGTAGTTCTCTTAATATTTTTGGTGTAATGAGATCATAGCCTGCCCTCTTGTGAACATTTAGTTTTTTAATACCATCTCGCACTTCGTTTTATGTAAATTTTTTTGGTGGCATATCCATGAGTTTGACCAAGTATGGAGGCAACTTCTTCAGTTTTTGTGGATCCATGGTCATCATTTGCAGTAAATACCTCTGTCAAGTGCTGAGAAAAGGTTTTGGCCTTCTCACCATCACTTTTTGCCCATGTTTCATCTGGTTTTTTAATAGGTGGACAGTGTGTTATTGGTCTCTTAAGTTTGCTTGTAGCCTATCACAAGGAGTAGCCGGTAGCCAACGTGACATCTAGGCTTATAAAATAGTTTTCTAATTGTTAGTTTCTATAGAGAGCTAGTTTTTTCTTTAGCGTTCTCGCCATTTCATTGTAGGTAGTCTATGTCCTGGATACTGTGTAGTTTGTAATAATTTTCGCCTTTCTTTTCGCGTCCACTAGATTTAGTATTTCTTTTGGAAAGTATGAGTCTGATTTGTATATTGTTTTGTCTGGTGTAGCATTCCAAGCGCCTTGTTGTATAGTCACATTAAAATGTTCTACTGCCACAATTATGTCTTCATCTGATTTTAGAGGTATTTGGCATTCCAAAGAATCTGCTATTAGGTCTCGAAAACATACCCAGTTTGTAGTTTTTGAGTGCAGCTTACATTTTTTATTGGTTATCTTAGCATTGCAGCAAATTCGTAGTATAACTGGTGAATGATCTGGGGTCAATTCGAAGCAGGACTGAGCAGGAGTAAGCTGCGAGTCAGGCCCTTACCGATGGCAAAATCTACGAGATATGGTCTTTTATTACTATCCGTAGGCCAGTACGTTGGATCCCCGGAAGAGTACCTATGTTAAGTTGTTGGCTTTTAACAGATTTTAGAAGTTCACGTCCCTTTACCGTAGTGACTCTCGATCCCTATTAAATGTGCTTGGAATTGGATACTCCTCCCGCAATGAAGCGTGGGCCAAATGTCTTAAGAAAGTTTGTGTAGTCCTCAGTTTTCATGTTATGTTTTGGAGGCATGTATACTGCTGAAATTACCAAAGCACCAATATTATCTTCTATAACTATGTTAGTGGCTTGTATTTTTTCTGTGCAGTAAGGTTCGCTAACATAATGTCTAAACTTTTCTTTGATCAGTATGGCTGAACCACTGTACTGTACTATCTAGATGCATTGTATGGTAGATTTTTGGTTGTAAAGTGGGTTTCTGAGACTAATATACATCAACGTCATTTATTGTAAGAAACATTTTTACTTCTAGGAAGTGTTTTGTCAAGTCAAGTAAGTAGATTTGACATTATGTGCATTTGGTTCATCATTTGTTTGAACATTTCTAACAGTTCTTTCATTTCGCTGGACTTTATACTTTGGACATCATATTTGTTTATTGTTGCTTTTAATTCGACAATAAACATCTACATATGTTTATTGTCGAATTAACTCCAAAAAGCAACAATAAACAAATATGATGTCCAAAGTATCCTTATCTGTCGGATAAAAGATGAACCACCAAGACCGGTCCGCACCATACCCCAACGTGCAAACTGTCAGCAATATGGACATACCAAAACTTATTGCCGTCGAACACCAAAGTGCATTAAATGAGCCGGAAATCATACAACTGCAAATTGTACACGAAAAGAAAGATCTTCATCTGTGAAATGTGTATCTGCGATGGTAACCACCCGGCAAATTATAAGGGCAAAGATGGTACAGGCTTTTTTGTCATTCTTTGTTTGAAATTCCATATATTTAAGGTGTCGTGTCCAATTTCTTTTAGAGCTGTATGAATGTCTTCTGTATTATATCAGTTGATGGGTGTATATTTTTCAGGACCACTTTGTACGTGTAAAATTCACGCTTTAGCTTCTAGTTGTTTTACTATCTCTGTAAAGGTAAAAGGCGTTTTTGTTTAAAGTTTTACTCTATCACAATTTAATACTTTAATTTCGTAGTTTCCGGGGGCATGTTCATTAAGTAATATTTGTAAGGGTTTTAGGTTTTCTACTTTGTCCACGAATATTGGAGGGGGTTTTGGATCGTTTGCTGTGTTATTTGTCTTGTTTTCTTTGATTTGCATTGCAAATTAAATGGAAATTCATAAACGTATTCAAAACTAGACATTGGCCACGACTTCGTGCATGCAAAAGGAAATCCCGAGGAACCGTACATATCATCGCAACAAAAGTAGATCCTATGTCCTTCTGAATGGTCTATACAGTGCACTCTACTCTATATCTGTGCTAAATTTCATAAAAATCGGTTGATATAATATCAGTGTAGATTAACATAATAGAAATAGGACCAAGGAGTAACATTAGAGCCATAAAAAGCCTAATTAATTAGTATTATTGGGTACATCATTCCTTGCTCATGGCCAATTGACCCCCGGACCTTTGAAAGGGATGTGCGGGACCGAAGCCCAGAGGCACCGTTACACAATTTCAATCAAAATGAAATGTGACGCTACACTAACTCTCCCTGTATGCACTATGAGAGTGCACCCAAGGAGAGACACCGCTTAGTGTTATAGGACTATTGTAGTAAATGGAGAGCAGAAATAATACTAGGCTATTGGGGTGAGGTGCTACCATGCTACTGGACCGGCTAATTATTATTATTATTATTAATGTTTTTGTTTCAGGGTACTAAAGGACCATCCAAACACATACACATTCACCAAGCACCTGGGAGAGCATGAGGTCAACAGATGTGCAGACAAGTTTCCCTGCGCTATTGTTAGACCTTCAATGAGTAAGTATAATTGACCTATTGATCATTTAAGAAATATTGACATTTCAAAAAACAATACAATCATAGACACTTAAACATAGATAAACCTTAAACTTTAAAGCTATGTCAAAGACGACATTGTGTAGTTAATATGTAAATTATTAATTAATGTTTTGTTAAAAAAATAATACCCTGGATTAGAGCTTTTAACTACGTACTATTGACCGCCATGTGGTTAATATTCGCCCATTATAGTTCATATAATTTTTATTTGAACTTTATAGGGGTTTTTTGTTGAAACTTGAACATGTAAGAAAATTGTATCTATCAAACATATAGTAGTGTGTGTTAATAATCTGAGGTAGTGTGTGTTGTTGTTATTTTAATGTGTTTCTAAGCATTATTAAAAAAAATGCATCTCAGCACACCTTCCTCCACATAAACTTTAACTGTGCCAGATATCATACTCCTCTGTTCGCACAATTCTGATAGAACAGTACTGAAAGTTTTGATTAATTTATTTCAATAATGAAATAAATTGAAATAAAAATTATTATGATTAATTTTTATTTAAACTTTTAAGAGTAGTATAAACGGATTAAGCAAGAACAATCTGTTAATGTGTTTCAGTTGTCGCGTCGTGGAAGGAGCCTGTCCCCGGCTGGACCTGCTCCAAAGTCGGTCCCCAAGGCTTCCTGATGGGAGCTTCCAAAGGTAACCTACTATAACCGATATGCGGACTTCTGCACAAAAAATGTTGCGGCAACATCTAGTATGTGTTTTGCTGGTAACAAAGATTTTGGCATACTTGCTTTGTAATACTTTGAGTTGTCTACTTATGCTCAAGCGGTGTGAAGCGATATATTTGTTGTTATTTGTCAGGCGTGGTACGACGGCTGCCGATGTGCGAGACCAACATAGCAGACTACATCCCCGTCGACGTGGTCGTCAACGTGCTGCTTGTTGCTGGCTGGAAGGTGGCGTCGACCAAGTGAGTGAACGAGCCTGATAACAAGCGTTTACATTCATAATTTTATTGGTATTTAATGGAATAAGATTGGCAAACGAACGAATCGACAGATGATAATATTTAGATTTTTAACTAGGTATTTAATTCAAAGACCCTTAACTCTTCAAGTTCTAACCTAGCCTAACGTTTCTCTTCAGGTCGGGTCTGTCGATCTACCACTGCACGTCGTCGACGCAGAAGCCGTTCCGCTGGGGCTCGATCAACGAGATAATCAACAACTTCATGCACGAGAGCCCGCTGAAAAGCGCCGTATGGTACAGTTCTTTTTATTCATTCGCTAAGTTATCTTCTACAGCAGAGGTTCCTTAACTGTTTTATTAAACTTTTTTTTCTCATGGCCCACTTTCAAAATTTTGCTTATTCCTTGTAGTAAATATATTATATAATATATTTATAATATAATATATTATGATATATTTTCCCTGCAGCTTTGGCATCTAACAACGCTATCAATCTATTTTGACGTACTTTATTTTTTAATATATAGTATAGAGTACAAATATAACCAAAACGTAACAAAACGTACAATACTTCAACAAGTCCGTGTTGGGGCAACCCTATAATGATAGCTGACGTCAAGCCAACAGCGACATTATAGTTCTTCACTATCGAAACCACAAAAATTTTCGTGGCCCCGGGGGCCAGCTCACGACTTGTGGCTTCCCTTTTTTTTGTCACGCCTTCGAGGCCGCCGTCAAGTCTCCCGTGGCCCAATGGGCCATGGTCATGGCATTATTAAATCTACAGGAATGTATACCAAAATATTTTTAGATGCTAATGCTTTTTATGCCTAACTGAGCAATTGAAGTCTTCCGAGCTACAGTTCACAAAAAACGCTGTCTTATGCTATCTATTGGTCTTAAACACATCTTTTAAACGCAGATATACAAATATGTAATAAATCATTATTTATTTCGACCGATTATTACTATGTTTTTATCACCATATTAAAATAATTTCAGTATAGGAATCATTGAACATGCTCATAATTAAAATTGTTCGTAAAACACGTTATTAATGTAATACGTTTAATGCTAACCATGACAAAGATATTAATAATTATAATTTTTTCTAAGTACGCTAACTTACATAGATAAATCATAAGAAAATAGTTGCCTTCATTATTAGGTTGGTTGTGGTTTACGTCGCTGTAGCCCGTAACGCAACGCTCGATCGCGCGTTAAGCGGCGCGGCGGCGCGGCGGCGCGGCGGCGCGGCGGCGCGGCGTCGCGGCGTCGCGTTTTGATGTTTTGATGTTTGAGGTTTCGGACGCGTTGTTTTATTTGAAAATTTACACGTATGGAATAGGCTAGACGACTTAATTTTTTAATTGCATAAATGAATAGTACTCTTAAATATGAATAACTTCTCAGAGGAAACAGTAAATAAAAAATACATATTTTCGAAGGTAACAGCGATTAAAATAAAAAAATAAATAAAAACGTTTATTTGACTAATTAGGACATCATTTTACTTCACATAATGTCGAGAAGTCTAGTGAAAACTTTCCATACAAAAGTCGTACCTAACTGTGACGTCACGATTAGGTAAAAGTGTATGAATTATTAAGGCCGCTGGAACATATTTGTAAATATCTCCGAAATTTCTGCGTTTACTTAATGCGTTTAATCATACTTACTATAATTAATGTTTCTGTGTATGATGCATGACGTAAACTAAAAATGTAGGTTTTTTTACAAATTTAGCTAAAATATTGAAACATTTTTGTACTTTTAGATGTATCTAATTAATTATTAAACTACGCATAAAATATTATATTTTTTTACGTTTAGCAAGTAGTAATACCTCAATATTTCTGAGTATATAATCTATATATTTTACATGTAGTCGTCTCCCGTATTGCACATTACTACATTATTTTATTCGTGTAATATGTGTCCCAGGTACCCGCACCTGTCGTTCGTGTCCTCGCTGCTGATGTTCCGGATCTCCGCCATCTTCGTCCACTTCCTGCCCGCCATCTTGTTAGACACAGTTCTGAGGTTGACCGGTGGAAAACCTATGTAAGTATCTTACCACTTTCGTTTCGAAGACCCTCAATCCAAATCCCTACCTATTATATGGCTTCTCTTTGAAGGAGAACCAGCCTTCGCCACTGATATGGATAGTTATTACTATATTACAGACGAGATGCGAAATAAATACTATTAGTCTAATAGTACGCTTAGATACACTTTACGCAACATATTTGATAGTTTTTATTAAGTCAAGTCAATGATTCAATTGGTTGCATGTAATAAACTAGCTTTAAAATTTAAAATGCATAATATACACAGAACAGCAGATAAGCTATATTATAATAGCTGTATAATAGGCTAATTAAATTTTTTTTATTGATAAATAAATAGTACTCTAAAATAAATATTTTCTAAGATAAAGACAGCTATTTGTTTATAGAGTCTCGTGAAAACGCTCAATACAAAAGTCGATCTAGATATGACGTCACGTGTTCATAAAGCTGTATGAAATATAATAAAGACCGCAGGAACATACGAGGGCGGGTCAATAAGTCCGTGACTTTTGGAGTAAAACACAGATTTTTTGATAAATAAATCATTTTATTTTTCAACGTAGTCCCCCTTGAGCTCTATACACTTTGTCCAACGCTTCTCCAATTTTTTTATCCCTTCCAAAAAATATGATTTGTCGAGGTCCTCAAAATAGGCCTTCGTTTGCGAGATGACTTCATCATTGGAGTTAAATCTTTTTCCACCGAGCCATTTTTTCAGGTTTGGGAACAAGAAGTAGTCACTCGGAGCCAAATCTGGAGAATAGGGTGGATGTGGGAGCAATTCATAGCCCAATTCATGGATTTTTGCCATGGCAACTGCACATGTGTGCACCCTTGCATCTTGGTGAAAAAGAACTTTTTTCTTGGCCAAATGAGGTCGGTTTTTTTTCAAATCCTCATTGAAGCGGTCCAATAAGTTGGCAACATATTCCCCATTAATTGTTCTTCCCTTTTGAAGATAGTCAATGTGGATTATCCCACGTGCATCCCAAAAAACAGTCGCCATAACTTTATTGGCTGACAAACCCACCTTGGCCTTCTTTGGCGCCGATTCACCCTTAGAAACCCACTGTTTTGACTGTTGTTTGGTCTCTGGTGTGTTGTGATGGATCCATGTTTCGTCCACGGTTACAAAACGGCGCAAAAACTCCTCCATATTGTGATTAAACAACGCCAAACCTTCCTGTGAAGTTGTTACACGATTGCGTTTGTGGTCGACTGTGAGCAAACGCGGCACCCATCTTGCGGAAAGCTTTCTCATGCCCAAGTGATCATTCAAAATTGAAACCACTGAGCCATGCGAGATGCCTATGGCTTCCACAATCTCTTGCACTTTCAATCTTCGGTCGGCCAACACCATATCGTGAATTTTTTCGATTGTTTCGGGTGTTTTTTTCGAAACGAAATTCAGTAAACCACTTTTTTACCATTGAAATCGATGGTGCAGAGTCCCCATAGTATTTATCAAGCTTAGCCTTGGTCTCGGTAATGGTTTTTTTTCGCAAAAAATAATGCTTAATAAGCACACGAAATTCACTTTTTTCCATTGTTTCCTTAAGTTACTGGATAGTCTGATAAAGATAGCTGTAAAACACAAACTAACTGACGCAACAAGTTCAAATTTTGATAGGAGTCAACTGACAGATGCCTGTTGACAGGAGTAGTGTTGCTTTTTCAGTAAGGAGGTTAGAAATTCAAAAAGTCACGGACTTATTGACCCGCCTTAGTAACTAACTCCCCCACACCGATTTCGGTGACGGTGGCCGGTTTCATTGAAACAAGGGCTTATTACGCAGGAGTAATAATATAGTGTCCTAGTGAGTGCGCAGTACACAAGAGCACTCTCTTCCTTTTCTCTCATAACCCAGTGGGACGGATAACCGACACGACTGGCGAGAGATCAGGCGCAGGACCGACTTTTTACAAGCGATGTATCATCTTTCTTGTCAGACAATCAGGTGATCAGTCTGCATTGTCCTACCCAATCTTGGAACTAACCTTTTTTATTGTTCCAATGCGGGAATCGAACCCACGACCGTCGAGAGCCAAGCTCTAACCACTAGACCACGGAGGCTGCAGGAACATAACTGCTAATATCTCCGAAATTTGTATCTTTAAGTCCGTATTTACTATATGAATGTTTTTGTATATGATGTAAATAAACCATGGAGCTGATAATATATGTAGGAGAATTTAGGAGACGGCATAAGCAACTGTGTACTGTGATTTCTACTCGGCCCCAACGTCATCTCAATGGGCGTGGCCTTAATCAATGTACTGTCAAAGAGCGTTCGTACTGTGCACAAACGTGTGCACGTACTGTGTACTGATTTTGATAACTTTTTGGACTTATCGAGTTTCTAAGAAGAAAATGATGAATAATGTTGTGTCTTATCATGTAAAAATACTCAAATAGGCGTTCAGATTATTGAGGTCATTACATTTCATGTCTAAGTAATTAAAAACTAAATTTATTATAATTGTTCTAGAAAAGTCTTTTAGCGTCGGTTAAATTAGAAATTATTCTACTTGCCAATAGATGGCGGTTTTAAGCTTTGATCACGGGGATAAAAAGTATATTCTAGATACGTACTAACTCAATAGTAATAAACACATCGGCATATTTAGCGGAACACAATAAAAAGGTTCATAATTAAAAAAATATAGTTTTATTTTAAAATCTACTTACTACACTTCTTTTGTTATTTAAAGTTTCATTTGTTTTACTTAAAATGAGATCACATTAAGAACAGATTTTGCGATTAAAGGCTATTTGTGAAAAATGGTACATTTTTAAACTTTCCATGTAACCGGGAAAAGTGAAAATTAATATTAAAATAACAATTAATTAAATTAGAAAAATGGTGATTAATATCGCGTATTTCCTCCACGTGCTCTTATTAAAGTTTCTACCCGTCTAGGCATACTGAGAATGATGTTATCGATGGTCTCCTGGGATAGTCTCCTGGGATAGTCTCCGCCATTCCTCAATTACGGCGATTCGCAGTTCACCCACGTTGGCAGGAGCTGGAATTCTGGACTATTGTGCGTGCTCTATTGGGTTCATATCCGGTGATCTCGCCGGCCACTCCATAACAGTGATATTCTTATCATTTAGATAAGCTTGAGTTACATTATCCTGCATAAAAACAAAATCGTCACCGATATATGGGGCAAACGGTACGACATTTTCTTCTAAAACTTCTCTGATATAGCGGTCTGCAGTCAGACTCCCTCTGTCAATTACTACCAAATCTGTGCGAGCTCCCAAACCCCGCCCGCCCAAACCATTATTGATCCACGACCGTATGCAACTGTAGTTACAAAATTTGTCTGAATGTATCGTTCTCCTTTGCGTCTGTATATTCTTTGTCTGCCGTCAATTTGATTTAAGAGAATTTACTCCATTGGTCCGCGTTCCAAAGTCGAATGTTCCTGAGCAAAAGTTAACCTGTTTCTACGATGATTTACCTCGAGCCTTGGAGCCTTGGCGGGCACAAATGAACCCAAACCAGCTTCTTCGAACCTTCTTCGTAACGTACGCTCACTTACGGTTACACCCCGCACTGTTTCTAACTCATGTCGGGCTTGGACGGCCGTCAAACGGAGGTTCCTACGTACACGAAGCCGAATGAAACGATCATCCCTACTCGAAGTGCGTCTTTTTCTGGCTTGTCCTGTTCTTCTCACATAAGTACCCTATTATTTTAAGATGGATGTATTTTCCAGCCTGTTCCGCCTGCACAAGAACGTGTGGAACTCTCTTGGCCGCCTGGAGAAGTTCATCTTCACGGAGTGGCGCTTCCACAACGACCAGACGCAGAGCCTGGCTTTGGAGCTCTCGCCCGCCGACCAGAAGCTGTTCTATATTGATATCACCGAGCTACAGGTGAGTGGCATTCTTTGTTCTGTTCATTAGATCATATATATTAATACGTGAAGGAAAAACTTCAAGAGCCAAAGAACTCTAAAAAAGTTGAAACTTAAAATTTTTAAATGTGAATTATGGTCGTATTTAGCTATATTATATTATTACCACTAACCGACCTCTAGTATTAATTGCCTTTCAATACACGCAAAATCAGAGGAGTTATAAGTGCATTTTCAACCTTTTCATCTTCACACGCCTATGCCACAGGGGTGCCACTCTGGTGTCAAATTATAGTGTCAATTATGTCAAAGCATGAAACGACCAGCGGCCAGCCCCGTGAACGAAAGTTCTACCTTGAAAAATCCTACGTCCCGTTCACCGCGCGCACCCCCCACATACTTCTAGCCACGCACACATAGCCGCTGCTGTCATTAGTGTAAATTATAGAATGGCGGTTCTTTTCGTTAGAAAATATATTTTATTCTTTGCCTATGGGCCTTCCGTAACCGATTGACACTTACTGATCGCAATCCACTGCGAATGATATTTTCTGTGAATCGGCTGAGCCTCCCCTGGCGTGTTGTTGCAAGGCATTCTTGTGTTACTCTTTCGTAATGATATATTTTTATGTTTAAATTATTGATTAAAATATGGTTTACAGTGGGATGCGTACTTCAAGAATTTGTATCTGGGTGTGCGGAAATACCTGAACCGAGAGAGTGAGAAGACCATCCCCGCCGCCAGGAGCAAAGACAAGATGTAAGTCACACATTCATTACGCCATAATGTTAAATGTAATATAATATTGCAAAGCCGACGTAATTTTAATTCGGGTGTCGTTTATATCCAAAGATGTTGTAATATACCGTTTATACTTATATTTGGGAATATTCGTAGAAAAACTTTTAGGCCACTGCTTCCAATTTCGCGGTGAGTTGTAGGTAGTAGGATATTATAAATGTGAAAGTTTGTGAGGATGGATTGATGGCTGGATGGATGGATGGATGTTTGTTACTCTTTCAAAAACTACTGTTCGGATTTCGATGAAATTTGGTATAGTAGTAGTAGTTTTGGCTCTGGATTAAAATATAGGCTATTTTTTATCCCAAAAAAAGTACAGTATTCCCGTCAGGGTTGGCATGAATAAAATATCATTTAAATCATGATTTAAATCACCCTTTTAATCAAATGATGTTTTCAATAAAAATCAATGATATATTTCCCCAACTCCTTAAACATTAAACTAACACTATATCAACATTTCAAATTGCCTCAAACATTCGTTTCCCGCTTCTGACCAGCCAGTCCTGCAGTCTCGTGTCGCGGTACAATAGGAGAAGTATAGGACAAGGTTTCAGCTTGCCTCAAACACCTGCTCTAAATTTCCTAGTAGCTCTTCGTCTAAAATTCCCGCGCTGTGTCAGCGCAATCCCTTGATCGCGTTCCGTTTTGCGCAAAAAGATAGTTAAATTTAATAATAAAATGAAAAATTAAAAAAAAGCTATTAATTAGGATTTTTATAAAAAAAAACGGGCTTTATTCGATGTTTTTAAAATATAATGTTTTTTTCCAACAATGATTCCCGTAGGATACTATACTTTCGCTGTTTGTCCACCGCCACCGGCAACGGCACGTCACCGAGAACGAGATTAAGTTGACGTGGCGAACGATCGCCGTCACGCGACAACGTTTGTTCAGTTTGTTCCTACTGTGTAATATGTAATTTTCTGGTCCATCTCCTTAATGTTCGGCTCCAGAAAGACATTTGTGTAATGCATTTCTTTCCAAAATTTTATCTTTGGATGCATCCTTAGTTTTATCCCACAAACATTATATTAACGTTCGACAAGTTCTATTAATGAATAAATTTCTATCTTGTTGTTATGTTCTCGGTGACGTCCCGGTGACGGTGGCGGTGGACACGTTTATATACGTGTTATATGCGTGTGTTATGTATTGCCGCCACTTCGGCCCGTCACAATCTCGGGCCGATGTCTAGCGGTGGCTCCGAACTAAGCGATATTTCGGCGGACGGGATGACGGCGCTCGGGTGACGGGCGTGCGGTGGACATACGGCGATAGTAAATGTATGTGTCGCTAAATCGACGGCGTCATCTCGTTCTCGTTGACGTAACGTTGACGGTGGCGGTGGACAAACAGCCTTACGCGGGCGGGAGAAAGTTAGGATTTTTTTTGACCGTATACACTTATCCCAGGTTATACTACGCGCACGTAGTGTGGCAGGTGCTGGTCATCTGGCTGCTGTGGCTGTTGGTGGCGAGCGTGCTGCGCGCGACGCTGCTCACCACGCCCTGGGCGCCGGTACTTATATACTTCCTGTATAGCTTCTTGTAAGTAGTCAGTGGCATTGGAGTATCAGAACAGGATGTCGCATATCTTCTTAGGTAGACACATGTGTACATCATGCTAGAAGCGTCATTCCACTGTCGATTCTGTATGGGCCTTTCCACGTTACGATGTCGTCAGGTGGAATGTCGCGGCGTGCTAGTTAACTGTACGACAACGTCGCTGCAAAACGGCGCAGAATGTATTGGAATTTTACAAGGCACGGCGATCCGACATCGCGACGTGACTTTGCGCGTTATGTCGACGCACCGTGACACGGCACCGCATCGTTGACGACATCGTGACGTGGACATGGGTACAGGCCATAAGGCATGCGATATCCCTAGATATCATTTGTCGAATGTGTAGGCACAATCTCTAGATTGTTGACTATGGATATTGTGTTTTAATATTCACTTTTTTTTTGTAAAATTAACTACTCCACTTGAATATTTTTCATCTAAACTTTTAACGAAACGTTTTGAGAGAACAAAAAATTGAGGGCATTTGTTGATAAAGCAGTTGCTTTTTAGCAGTTAACTCGCGTAAGTTTTGGGAATAATTTATTTACTCACAAAATTTTTCATTGTGATCTGAGATACTTTGGGTATTCTTGAAGTATTACTTGTATACTTGATACTGTGTTGTCTTTTAGACCTTTTGGTGGTAGCAGAATCTCGATATAATAGTATAACATGTAATGAACTCTTAGGTATAATGTGCCTTTTAACACAGGGATTTTAGATTTCAGACAGAGACAGACAAAAGTCACATCGTTATTTTCACATCGTTATTTTCACAAAAACGTTATAATTGTTTGTCACGAGTCACTAAGTTTATGGGAAGCATTTTAAGTATTTTGTTATCATTCGTATTATTTACATTATGTTTAAGTGGTTATATTTGTACTTTATTGATTGGTAAACGGATTGTAGAAACGCATATTAAGTTTAAGTGGCGGGCGGCAGAGTCACCGATTGACACCTGCACACTGCTGTCTAGCGGTGACTCTGGGGCCGGCCTGCGCGCGCCGCCGCTCGCCGCTTGGTTCGAGGCGGAGGCCGCAGAGGTGTAGCAAAATTAATCTGCTGTCTCAATTTCGTGAATCTGCATGACTGTTTTAGAATAAATCGTTTCTGTAAACTACTGAATGAAATGTATTTATTGTAATTCGAAGGTTCAGCACAGACAGTATGCATTTATATTGTTACGAGAGTGAAAAGGAATAAATATTTTAATATTATCTCGTTTTTCATTAGTTAATAATTAAGTTTCCAAATTAATATTATAATTATCCAGAGCAAATAACTTTGACAAAGGTATTTTTACTGTTCATTTTATTTTTAAGTATGATTAGTTTCACTCTGTTCATTTCTTGGCCATTTTGATTTTCTTAATTTTGTCGGTCAACCTGTAAAACGAAAAACAAAATATAATCAAAATCCAATCACTTTGCGAAGGCTTTAGATACATTTATGAGCTCTCTATTTAGGTATTTGTATGTATGTGACAACTGGCACCGTACGCCTAAACGAATATAATCCGGGTTTTTATATTTTTACATCTATACAGTCTATCGTCCAATCGACTTGATCAGTTCCATATTGATATAAACAGTGTAGACCGTCAAGCCTTTCCACGCCCGTACACGGTCTTTCTAAGTGATCCATTCAGTGTCAGACTGTACAGTATAGTTTTTTCTAAGAATCAGTAATTATATACCTAAAGGTCAGTTTGCACCGAAACGCGACGCGGCGCTGCATAGTGATTCAAAATTGAACTTTATCCACTACAAGAGGGCGCTGCGCGGCGCTGTGCAGCTCGAGATTAGAACTCCTTCAATGAAATATTGAATCGCTACCATAGCTGGGCATTAACATGTTAATCCGTTCATCGTTATTAACGAAGTTAACATTTTGATTAACGGATTAACTTTTAAGTTAACTTTTAAAAATGTTAACGGACATGTTAACTTCCGTTAATATGAAGTTTGTTAATCGTTAATCCAATGCCTAATAGTTACCGCACGGCACCGACAAGTGCCGGGCGGCGCGTGGCAGCGAGTGAAACAAAAACAAAACTAGATATATTTTGCCGGTGCGTGCGAGTGAGAAAGAAAACTGCGAAGATATTTGTTTCGTTTGATCATTTCATTACTTAGCGCCGGTGCTTAGAGTGACGAGTGTTTTGTTTGTTGTTATTATAAATTACTGTCAGTGATAATTTGCGTGTTGATAATTGATGAATGAATTAGAACCTAAACCAACAGGTTTTATAAGTTCACTAACGCAACGATATAAAGATGCAAGTTTACACATATTAACGGATTAACGATTAACGTTAACTTGCGTTAATTCTTCCGAAATGTAACGCTTTAACGTTTAACGAAGCTAACATTTTTGTAGCGGATTAACGATTAAAGAAGTTAACTATTTGATTAACGGTGCCCGGCTATGATAGCTACCTTAAAAAAATGCAGCGCCGCGTCGCGTCTCGGTGTGAACTAAAGCTAACATGTTACGTTAATCATTTGCAGTAATATTATTATCCTACCGCCTCGCATCAGCTCTCTTCAGTGCCTGCAACTCAAGGGCGGGGTTGACGTCCATTTTGGAGTTGCTTTCGAAGCCCGGTAGCATGTCCGATACCCCGCCATCAACATCTTTTGGATCTACAAAAAATATAATAATTCAACTTTTTTTACAGTTTGACGAATATGTAGAGAGTTTCAAACTTAATGAAAAGGGATATCATAATTTTATAAATAATTTTGTTAGTGTTAGTCAATCTTTAGTGTGGGTGAAAAGCGATCGTTTTGAAGAAAATAATCACTTTTCAGCCGCACTGACTTGTCATGACAATGAAAATTTAATTAATAAACTTAAAATTACCAATATCACTGATGTGTAAACTTCTATCGTAATAGACGTTGCCTTCTGTGTCGGGTTTCAGCTCTAAAAAGTAAATTTCAAATATTTTACTCTACTAACTAAAAGTTAAAATAATTTAATTTTTTTATTCGTTAAATTAATATAGATTATCTTACCATACTCTTTTAATTTTTCTTCTAGCTCGTCATTATCTGCAAGTATTCGAATAAATGGATTATTTTGTGTATATATTTTTCAAGTTTATTTGTTAGCCGGTAAATAAATAATATTATTATATAAACCTCAAGTATCTCTCATACCTGAGAAATATTTTGCAAGTATTGATGCCTCATCCTTCCCTTTCTTTGTTAGTGTCCGTGTAGAGCTTGCGGGTGCTTTAAAAATTAAGCCATTTATGATATTATTAATTTTATATTACTCATACTATATCTGGTTTGGTTAAATGTCATAGGTAATGTTATTTAACTAAACCAAAAAAATATTTTGTGTCTTATGTATTTTTTTTACCTGGAGTTGTGGTCGTTGTAGTTAATATTGTACTTTGTTTGGGGTTTGGAGTGATTTTCGAATCTGAAAGTTATTACATAATAATTGTTTTATTTCACAAATTTTCCTTGAAGTATGATTACTTATTTATTTTTAATTAATTAAATAATTTATGATTACCAATAACTTTGAGCCTGCGTAAAGTTTTCTCTACACACCAATTGAAAGCTTGAACATTATTGGTCTGACCCAGCTCCGTACAAAACGTCATCGCCATTTTAATAAATGGATCTGAGTTATCGGCTTTCTTATTCTTCGCGTTCATCATTTTAGCTTTTATAGACATGACTGTGGTCGTTTCGTTCCTTCGTGACTTCGTTTTCGGATGCTTTATCCACCTACGTTGTCTGAGTTTTCCTTCAACGGTCTTGGGTGCAGGCATAAGGACGGTCGATTCTACCTCGTCACGTGGTTTCCTTATTTTCAAGTCACGCTTTTCCGGACGGTTAATAATATTAGCCAACAATTGATTTTGTATAAAATCGTCGATGAATGTGTTGTTGAAATAAAATTTGTATATCAAATCATCTATCGATTGCGCGTCTTTATCTTTTAAGATATCTGGGTCGAGGGTTTTAAGTTCCTTGTCTGGTTTTACTGAAAATAAATCTATTTTTACTGAATTTGCAGCTGAGGCATTTGAATTATCATTTTGATTTTTGGTTGTTGTAATAATGTTGACTTTTTCTGGTGCATTTAATTTATCAGTAGTTGCAAACATCTGATGAGCTTCCTTTAATATCCTCGCTACATTGCTCTGTCTGTGTGATATAATGGTTTGCCGGTTAGCTATCTGCGCTTGTTTGTAAGTAATCTTCTCATTTTGTGACAATATTTGTTTTTGAATATTAAAAAATAGATTTTGCTGTAGTAAAAATTGCTTTCTTTGCTTCTCGAACTCCAGCACTTGTTTTGTTAATGTTTCTTCTTTGTTTTTCAGGTTCAGCTGCTGGTCTTTGACAGTTTTTAGCTTTTCATTTAACTTTTCATTAATTTTTATAACAATATTGTACTTGCTATCGAAATGTTGAAACTTTTCTATCAATTGTTCAGAATTTCTCATAAAATTATTATTTAAATTCTGCAGTCTACTGTGAATAAGCTTTATGTCGTTGTGTTGTTTTATAATCCTTTTAAATGTTTTAGTGAGCATTCCTATGACTTTGAATAGTTCTCTTTCTGATATTTTGTTAGGTGTAGAAATGCTTGTCGATACTTGTTCACTTTTTGCAGTATCATTTTGGTTGTTTGACGGCATTAGAGCATTTCGAAGCGAAATCAATTGATTTTTATCTAAAACGGTCTTGTTGAAGATATTTTTTTGATAAATTGATTCTTTCTTTAAATTGAATTGATTATTTATTGTTTTGGAAAAGTTTTGTGTATTATCGCTTAAGGGCTTCATTATATTTTCAAAATTTTCAGACATGTTTGCGAAATATTTTGGTTTAGGTTGGATTACGAACGTATAGGGGTGCGGTGGAATATTGTGTATGATATTGTAGTGGTCTGTCTGCGGCAGTAAACCAGCATCTTTGTAAGAATCGTCTACTATATTTGTTTGCTTCATTGTTGGTACGTCCCTTTTATTCTCATTTAGCACTTCTGTAAATTATTATGTATTATCTATTTACAATCTTGTTGGTCTTACGTACTTAAAATAGGTATATTTACCTGGTGGAGCGAAAATATCTATAAAATATACATTGAAACATAAGTTTGGAAGTACTTACCTAAAGTGTCTCTCTTGTCTCTTTCATTAAATGAGGAGAAAAACATAGTTGGCTGGCCATTTGCGCCTTTTAAATTATTGTTATTATCGAGTATTTCATCGACGTCAAATGAATTTAGTCTGAATACTGAAAGACCTGGATTCTTTTCTGCATTTCTCTTCACCCACAACGCTTTGTTTAGAACATTATTTCTATCCAATTTTGATATGGAATTCGACTTTACATGAGATAAATGAATAACGCCTAGTATTTTTAGAAATATCGACATCCTTACCATGGAATACATCACTACCGCGTCTTACCGATACAATGGTTTAGTTTGGTATATAATTGCGATTGTAAAACGAGTGGATTTTTGCTGTTTGTAAATATTCGAGCTGATTGAGTGCTGGGATTTAAAGAACAAAGTTGACTGTCGATGTATATAGATATAGTCTGATTACGTGTCACGGCTTTACAATACTGACTTACCTACACCTACCTACTAGTAGATAATACTACTTATATACCTATACTCTATACCCCTTACTAATAAAAATCTTTACACAACGGATAACTTAATCAACGTTGCTGTCTTTGTCTGTCATGTGACTTTTCCAACGCATTAGTAAGGGGGTATAGGTATTGCTGTAATAGAAATTAGCGATTGATACAAAAGAGCGTTACGTTGCTTTAACAAATTTACTAATAATTAATATTGTTGCTGTACTTTGTCAGACTAACCTATGAAAAGAGACGAGAAGTGTTAGGACAGAGTCCTCCATAGCTTGTAGTCCAGCAAATATCGAGCACCCAGTTAGACGAGGTGCTCTAAGGCCGAGCACGTTTTCATTCATAGCAAACTGAGTTTTATCGACTAGGCCAGAACGTAACAAATAATAATCAAGGTTGGGTGAGCGTCGTGACTAAAGTCAATAAAGCTCAATTTGCTTTTAATGAAAGTTGTAATTCTTGTGGTCATATAAACCCAGGAAAATGTTGTTATAAGAAAAATGTCTTTGGAGCAGACATCGGAAAATTTTATAGAGAGCCGTATTAAGTACAACACTACTAGAAAATATTTACCTTCACACATGTTTCTGTTATGTTTGCCTGCGGATTTTACATTTTTACTCCATTTTCATTGATAAGAGAACAATATTTTATTAAGGCTTGATTAATATTGTTTCAGGTTTCATAAATGAATATTTGTAAGTAATAACTTTGTAAAAATGCATTATTAAAATGGTTAAACGGATAATAATAATAAGTCAAATTCAGAAAATAGGTCTTATATTTTTTGATAAAAAATTGTTGCCTAAAATTATTTATTGAAATCAGATTTCTAAGTACATAATACTTATATTACTACAGAGGCAATGTGTAAGAAATTAGGAAACTGCATATTATCCTGGAAGAATAGTTTTATTGGTCCATGATATTATGTTAAGTACTTAGTTTAACCCCTATTTTCTAGAAGTACTCGTATCAGCCACTATTACAATTTGGAACTGTGCTGTTTGTCCAAAGTTTTCCTGGAACAAGAAAATATTTATTAAGATTCAAATAATTATTATTTCTATAAATCTAATCTAATGAATATAAATCTTAAATAACGTTAGAGACGTTATTTAAGCTCCTCGACAATTTTCTTTAAAATTATCTACAAACGACGTTGCCCACGACTTCGTGCGCGCAAAAGGAAAACCTGCAGGATAATATGTACGGTACATATTACCGGGATAAAATTCCTCGTGGTCTGCTCCTTATCTGTGCCCAGTTTAATCATAATCGGTCCAGTAATTTCGGAGCCTATTAGAAATAGATACAAATATAAATAATAATAATATAATAGAAACAAACATAAAAACAATCAAATCCTTGCTCTTTATAATATTAGTATAGACGTGTAGAAATAAAGCCTTGATATCGAAGGTTGTGGCTTCAAGCCTCTGGGCTGGGGTACAGTCGCTTAGTGTTCTTTAGCAGTGGATTGAGGGACCTACCTGAATTTCCCCAAAAAAAGTATAGCCAATTTTAATAGAAGTATTAAAAAAATTGCAGAACAAATCTGGGAATTTATTGAAAGATAGTTTATGAACTACATAACAGCCCTCGAAGTGTGGTCCCTCAGTCCACACACCGCTATTATCGAGATCTCGAAAAGTATGTGGAAAATTATGGTCTTTTCATTACAAAATTTTAGTAGAGCTTTTGTTAAAAGTTTTTACAAATTTATAGACTACATAGCATCAGAGATAAAAAATCTAAAACCAAGGTGTGTGGTCCCTCAGTTCACACAAAAGTGTATACCAAAGAATACATAATATTATGACAGTAAGTATCTAAAATTATCATATTTTTAATATTACCTACAGTCTTGTACTATTACGTTTTCTGTGCTACAGTAAGTAATTACAAATTGCTCACATTTATATTAATAATTATTAATATTATCTATTACAATTATTAAATAAATAAATATAATAAATAAATAAATAAAATATTAAATATATAATTAGCTACGTACATTGCATGTCTCCCAATAGGTACTGTATATCTATATGTAATGTAAATGTAGTACTTTTCTTCTTATTAGGTACTTACTACTCAATATTTTATATTTTATGTTACATACATAAAATATAAAATATTGAGTTCATAGAGACAGATAGTCCATAATTATTTTATGTTATTTTATACACTGATTATATAATATTTTAACATAGGCCTTTTCATCCGTTATTGGATGATTTATAGGTATATTTACGAAGTAACCACTCTTGAAATACTGTAGTGCCTGGGACAGTCGGTTTTAAAATGTCGTCGTATAGTTGCCCAAGCACATACGGCATTCTCACAACACAGTCAGCCTAGTCCAGAGGAATAACTGGTCAATACGTCTGGGGCCAACCATGTGCGGTTTTCCTCACGATGTTTTCCTTCACCGTTAGAGCGTCCGTATAATGTACTTGAGATCTGAAAAAGTGTCATTGATACACGCCTACATGATGGAGCCGGCTGTACGCACGAAAAAACATGACTCATGCGTTACCTGTTACCAGCGTTACCTCGCTAAATATGACGCATTGCCGTTATCTCAGCTAGCCGCGCCTTAGCTATGTGAGCGGTGGGACGGAGAGGCGGGGCCGCTTGATGTTATTACTCAGTTCGGCGCCGGACTTCGCGGCGGCAACACGCCTACCTAAGGCGCGGCCAATTAGTTCCGCGCGCACTATAAACATGACGTTGTCACGTTCAACTATCGTCAATAAACCGACTTTACAGACAACTGATTTTTTTTATATAGATCCACAGTAATACAGGGATTGGGGATCACGGAAGACCAGGGTTACCTCAGCCTGTCATAACCTGAGGGATCCCCTTTTCATTTTTTTTTGGCATTGCACTGCTATATTATGCAGAATATTTTTTGTTTAATTAACCCTATTTTGTTTTATATTTTACTTTTGTTTTTTTTATTGTATATATTTTATTCATGGTTGAGTAATTGTTTCAGAGTCGAAGAATAAATGATTCTTATTATTAATATCCTGCACATGAAGTCGAGTTACACAAAAAAAAAAGTTGGTAAGTAACTCAAAACGGTTGGACAGATTTTGAAGAGTACTTTGTTGAATTGGGTGTCTCGGTCTTAATTAAAACAATTTTGTAAATAAAATAGCTAATCTATAAATTATTCGACCATTGAGACACTGACTCAGTGGTTTTTTAAAAATTTATTCTAAGACTACTTGACATTGAAATAAGAAAACGTTTCTACTTTAGCTGTCAAAAGAGGCCATTTTATGAGCTCATGCTCGGGAAGAAAAGAAATGTTGTTTATGATAACGACGATGCATCGACCTTGCTGCCTTACAATAAGTAAGACCTATTTTGCTCCGAGTGGTGTTAAAGTTTCTTCAATCTGCCATTATGTCGATTCTGAAGTGTTTCTAGGGTGCGCATGCTAAGCCTGCTGGTAATTAAAATACGTGGCTACAAAAAATATTTATTGTAATTTGTACTTTATAAACAGAGGAACAAAAAAAGCAATAATATTATACATGAAACTCGGGGGATAAAATTTTATTGATTAAATACGAGGGCTGCACTAAAAGTATCGGGAATGGAATATTTCCATTGTTCCTGTCATATTAAAATCTTTTTAATTTAAAACTCCTTGGTTTTAAAAATCGAATACCGTTTATTTATTTAAAAAAAGATTCTCGGTCTTGTCACAAGGTCTTGTCAAACTTGTTTAGTCGTTGAGAAAATGGAATTGACTCGAGAAAATTCTAGAGCAATGATTTATTATGACTTTCGAAGTGGTTTAACACAAAAACAGTGTGTTGACCGGATGATTTCTGCATTTGGTGATGAACCCCCATCCAAAACCACAATTTATCGCTGGTTTGCTGAATTTCAACGTGGACGTATCAAGCTCAGAGATGATCCCCGTCAAGGTCGTCCAAAAACTGTAGTCACCCAAGAAAATGCTGTGCGTAAGCTGATTGAGGAAGATCGACATGTGACATACCGCGAAATTCAGGCAACTTTAGACATTGGCATGAGTCAAATACAAATAATCTTGCATGAACAATTAGGTGTAAAAAAGTTGTTTTCCCGATGGATACCGCATTTGCTCTGTGAAGAGCAAAAAGCGGCTCGCGTTACTTGGTGCGTCAGAACTCTCGAAATATTCCACGCAGGATCCTCAAATGCTGTATACAACATCGTATCAGGTGACGAATCCTGGATATACGCGTACGAACCCGAAACAAAAAACCAGTCACGAGTTTGGGTGTTCGAAAATGAGTTAAAGCCAACAAAAATTGTTCGTTCACGGAGTGTTGCAAAAAAAATGGTGGCCACGTTTGTCTCCAAAACCGGCCATGTTGCGACTATTCATCTTGAGGGACAAAGAACGGTTAATGCAGAATGGTATGCTAACATTTGTTTGCCACAGGTCGTTTCTGAACTCCGTAAAGAGAACTGCAACCGCCGCATCATCCTCCATCACGACAATGCGAGTTCTCACACCGCGCAAAGAACAAAAGAGTTTTTAGAGCAAGAAATCATAGAATTATTAGACCATCCGCCGTACAGCCCCGACATAAGCCCTAATGATTTCTATACTTTCCCTAAAATAAAGAATAAATTGCGTGGTCAGAGATTTTCATCACCTGAAGAAGCTGTGGACGCCTACAAAACGGCCATTTTGGAGACCCCAACTTCCGAATGGAATGGTTGCTTCAATGATTGGTTCCATCGTATGGAAAAATGTGTCAAATTTCGCGGAGAATACTTCGAAAAGCAATAAATACATTTTTAAATAGTAATGTTGTGTCACTTCCTTGATTCCCGAAATTTTCAGTGCCGCCCTCGTATAACCTAACCTATTGTTCAATAAATTGCCCTATTAGTGGTGATGTCAATTACGTAATGAAGTTAATAACTAGCTTGTTTGGAAACGCAATATGCTAACAGATAAATGATGGATGTCGCTTTCACGTTACGAAAACAAAAAACTAAATAATTATTTTTATTGGTAGCATTTTTTTTTTCATAAAACTAAGTACTAAACTGTTGAACTATAGAAAAAGAAAATTACTTTATACACCAATAAAAAATAATTATATTTAAAGAGCTACTATATGGAACGTTTAGGTCTCAAATTGACAATTTACAGCATGATAACCATAGACTATATAGATATTGATGACAACGATTACCACAGATAGTACGTATTTTGCACATGAATTCTGAATTTCATTTGGAGATTCATAACTTTTATTCCCAAGTCCTAAAAATATAATATTTTTTTACATAATAACTTTTTAAGTACTATAAAACCACATATGTTCGATGGAACTTGATGGAAATCAGGTTGGATTCGCCAGTGTCCTCTAATAACGTTTAATATACCTATTAGATACTGTCCTTTACCGGTTGCTCTTGTGTGGTAACCCTACTCCATATTTTCATAAAATCAAAAAATTAACATAATCTCAGCTAGGAAGCAACAAATCAAATATTTTATGTGCTAATCCAAGAGAAAAGAACTTTTACAACAATTACAAAAAACAAATAGTAGACTTTCTGATATTTCTCTCGTTTAATAGATAATTAAGTTTTTCTTATATACTAGAGTGTGAACTGAACCCAACATAATAGTTGATATCTTTAAATTGGGCCGATAGATTTTTTTGAAATTTTTTCTACAAATTTTACAATTTTTTTACAAAAAATCTGCATAAAAAAATAATACTAAAAGTCAGTAATATATCGCGAAATGAACATGTCACTTTGGTGTGAACTGAGGGACCACACTTCGGTGGTTATAGATTTTTATCTCTGATACTATGTAGCCTATAAAGTAAAAACTTTTACAAAAGTTCTACTAAAATTCTGTAGTGAAAAAACCATAATTTTCCACATACTTTTCGAGATCTGGAAAATAGCGTTGTGTGAACTGAGGGACTTTGAGGGCTGTTGTAGTTCTTAAACTATCTTTTTACAAATTCCCAGATTGGTTCTGCAATTTCTTTTAGAAGTCTACTAAAATTTGCTATACTTACTTTGGGAAAATTCAGATAGGACCCTCAGTCCACGCGCATACTTTAAGACCTCTAGCTCGTTAAGACCCTGTTAATCACAGAGTATTTCTTATATATTAGATACTGTCTTTTTACCGATGTTATTTAAGAACTTAGTCCTGTCGTTTCAAGGAATTTCAGTCAGTTATTGTCAGTGAATTACTTCATAGACTGTAAGGACAATGTACCTGGAGCAACAGGGCATGTTCCAGAATTTCTGGTCGCGGCCGTAGCCCTCGCCGTCCTGTATGGTCTGCGGCATGTCCTTGCCCAGCGACTCTGGCAGGAACAGGCAGCAGCAGCCACCCAAGATGCCTAGCACGCCTAGGATGATCAGCGGGATCTCGATGGCTATGGTGGCCTGGATGAACAGATTTCTTTTTTAAGAGGTGAGAATAGCTGTTATAGTATAACAAATGTCTGTGATTTCGTTCGCGTAGGGGTCTAAAAATTTGCCGGAATATAAGTGAGTTCTCTAATGGATCAGTTACATAATATCCAATATCCATCCATCACTCATCATCCATAAAATGTAACATACAATTGAAAAAAACAGAAAGGCGGCGGGGCCATCCTTTACATACCAAAAAGATGGTAAATTATTATTTTAGAATAAAAAAAGGTATATAACAATGTTATGACTAAAACTACATAACAAGAGTACAATAGTACATAGAAGTAGCCTTGCAGGTGGCCATCCAAAGATTTATTAACTTTACTTAGTCTGATCACCGGTATATCTAGTTTGTATTTATTTCTAGTATTCATACAGCTTTTCGTATTGAACATACTTAAATTTTTTCTAACATACAACATATTGTCCAAAATGTATTGAGAAGGGACGGTCAGAATTTCTATTTCTTTAAACTTTTCTCTCAGAGATACATTAGAGAAGCAGGACATTTTGTAAATCGAACATATTGCTCGCTTCTGCAGCACAAATATTGTATTAATGTCGGCGGAATTTCCCCATAAAAGAATACCGTAAGACATTCTACTATGAAAATAACTGAAATAAACTAGTCGCGCCGTATCTTCGTCAGAAATTTCCCTAATTTTTCTGACTGCATATGCTGCAGAACTGAGTCTATCTGCAAGACAGCAATATGAGGACCCCACTGTTATTTACTATCTAGTGTTATACCTAGAAACACAGTGGTGTCCACTAAGTTCATTTTCTCATCATTTTATAGTATATTGGTTTGCTTAACATTGGACAAAGTAAACTTTAACATTTTGTTTTATTTGAATGTAAAGTAAATTATTAACATTAAACCAAAGTACTATATTCGAGAGAGCACTATTTACCTCGTCGTTATTTGACTGTTGTCGCTTCACATTAAAAATTAGCGAAGTGTCATCGGCAAAAAGTACTATCTCATTATGATTATCTTCAACTAGATGAGGTATATATACTATATAGGATAACTATATAGGATATAATATAACTAGATAGGATAACTAGATAATCATTTATATAGATGAGAAAAAGGAATGGGCCTAAAATGGATCCCTGTGGCACTAATTATATTATAGCTAATTCTATTTTGGCCCGAGTGGACCTTTTACTATTTATCTCTACCCTTTGAGTTCTATTTTTAAGGTAAGAACTCAAAAGGTCGAGTAAAGAGTCCCGTATACCATAGTGGTGCAATTTTCTGATCAATGTAGCATGCTCAACACAATAAAATGCCTTGGAAAGGTCGCAAAATACACCTAATGCATCCTGCACCCCCTTCCAAGCTTCAAAGATTCTACAAAGAAACCGATACCAGCATCCGTTGTGGATCGACCCTTAGTAAAACCGTATTGATTATTGTGTAATAAATTATTTGAATTAAAATGTACTAATAACTGCCTTAAAATTATTGTTTAAAAAATTTTACTAAAAGTCGGTAGAATCGATACAGGCCTGTAATTTGTCGGATTAGATTTATTTCAAGCTTTGAATAAAGGTACCTTGCTATGCTTCATTAAGTCAGGGAAAACACCACTTTTTCTACAATCATTGAACATCATCGCTAGAAAAGAAGCTACGATGTCAATTATAGATTTAATCATTTTAGTAGACATGCCCCAGAGATCAGCAGTATTTTTAATATTCAACAATTTAAATGTGTTAATGTTGTCTCTGGAGTCAATTTCTTTAAACTTAAAATTGACATCACATTCCTTTACACGTGTCTCTGAGTAGTTTTTCAGCAGCTGCAGGTGAGGAATTTAATTTTTTTGTAGTTGAGACCGAAATGGCAGCAAAAATATTTTCAAAGACCGTCGCTACTTCTAGGTCAGTAGTAATCTTAATATTATCAAAATAAAGTTCAAAATCGGAGCTACGACAGGTATCGTCTCCAGTCTCACTTGCTATCACCTTCCATGTAGCTTTAATTTTATAGTTAGATTTTTTAATCTTAATCATTATATAAAGAGTCTTAGCAACTTTACATATTCTTTTGAAAGTTTTTGAATAATTTTTAACATATGTTTTAAAGTTTTCACTATTATTAATACATTTTTCATCACATAATTCATTTAATCCTTGCCTGTTTATTTTAATTCCTGCAGTTGCCCATTCAATAAAATATCTACTTTTTCTATTATGAAGTCTAACCGTTTTAGAATTTTAGAATTAAATACTGAATTAAATTGGGTTCTTATTATGTTAAATAATTTGTTAAAAGCTTCATCTGAGCTATTTGACCCATCTAACAATTGAATATTTGAATTGAAATTACTTCTAAATTTCTCAATACGTTTTGTATTCACAGGAACAAACACATGCTTGTCCTTGACGTTACTGTCACAAATGACATTAAAAGAAGCTAACTATCCTCGATGATCAGAGCTGAGCTTAATAATTATTTCCTTTTTACTTGGACTAATATATTATCAATACAAGTGGCCGTTGTATCACACACCCTTGTCGGTTCGTGAAACAGATTAAAAATATTATATGATTTATCAAAAATGTGAATCTATGTGTGGTGGAGTTCAACTCTAATAAATTAATGTTAAAATCACCACAAATCACCGATTTCGGTGACGGTTGCCTATTTCATTGAAACCAGGCCAGCTAAGCAGGAGTTATTTTATAATGCCCAAGTGTTTGCGCAGTACACAAGAGCACTCTATTATTTTTCTCTCGTAGGTCAGTGGGACGGATGACCGACGCGACTGGCGAGAGATCAGGCACAGGTTCGACTTTTTACATGCCCATCCAATGATCTTATATATTTTTTGTTGTTCCAACGCTGGAATCGAACCCACGACCTCCGAGTCGAGAGCCAAGCTCTAAGCTACTGGACCACGGAGGATGTTCTGTTTACCACGTACCATATAAACGATGTAAGGGACAAGTATAGTAGCTATGTAGCCGACAATGTGTATGAGGGCTAGGCCCTGGGCCCTCACTACTGTCGGCAGCAGCTCCGCCGCATACTGTATGCCGATGTTGTATGATATGTTCACCGCGAACCGACCCACAATGGCCAGCGTTGCTGACGGTACACCTGGAAGAAGCAAGGTAAAAATTTAGATAGGAATAGCAAGTGAAGGAAAACAAAAAAATAATAATTTGGAAGTGGTTAAAAATACATTTACCAGGTCTGCCTAGTAGGTATTTCACTTATCCAAACATAAAGTTGAAACAAAAGGTGACAATACTCTCGATGATTGTGAAAAAATAAGTACCATATGACACAGTTGTAGCCAGAAGACTGAAGAGACCGCTGATGACCATCGAACCAAACGCCAGCCAGCGACGACCAATTCTGAAGAAAAGAAAGACGATTTATTAAAATAATATATCTATATCAAAATAATAGCTAAAGTACAAATAACATGAATTTGCTTTAATAATATTATGGCTAGGGTTTCTCGATTCTCACAGGTTGGATAATCTGTTCATATTTTTTAATGTGCAACGGTAATCAGATACCATCAACTAAGTCAATTCGTTTGCTTTCTATAATAGTAGGTATAAAAAGAAAATGCGTCCTTACACGTCCAAAGTCAGTATTAGCAGAATATCAGCGGGGAACTCAGAAGCCGTGGCTACTGTGAAAGTCAGGAACATGTCTAGACCCAGAGAACCAACGTTCCTTACGTGACCATCGAACACCATTGCTATTGCCGCCCATATCACCAGCAGAAGTATACTGTTCTTTCTCAAACGAGGAGTCTTGAACAGATCTAGAATGGAGTAGTTCTTATTCTCTTGTTCTTTTTTCGCGATTATTGTTGCAGTTTTCTGAAAATAGAAAATGTGTTTAAATAATATTTTCAAGAAAAAAAAAATTTTCATGTAAAAGTTTCCCAAGGAGTAATTTGTCTATTGTTCAATAATTTACCTTAAATTCTGCAATAATTTCGTTAGGTATTTTATTGCCGTTTATCCTTTCACATCTTTTCAGAATTTTCAAAGCTTCCTCGATACGTCCTTGAGATATTAGCCATCTGTGAAAAATAAGAATCTGTTAGAGTTTTGTAATATTAAATATTACAAAACTCTAAAAAACCCTTTTTTACTTTTATCTATTTGATCTAGTCTTTGGAATATTATAATATTTTATATATCTTTGGATGGACATCAATATGAACTTTTATGAACTTTTTAATACCTTGCACTCTCAGGAACTATACACGGCGTAATAACGGACATCACCAAAGGTACGCTGATGATGAGTGTGTAGATCTTCCAATTGGCTACGCCAATCGCGATCCAGGGTAAAATGCAGCCGGCAAACGTGAAATACACCGCTATGGAAAAGTTCGCAACAAACGTTCGCCATTTTGGGCCCACGTACTCTATCACTGGAAAACGAAAAACATGGTCCTATACAGCCAACGATCTTATATAATATACAGATACAGCATAGAAAAGAATAACGTAAAAATAAACAATTGTATTAGGTCGCTTTTCTATGCACAAATATTGGACAAACGATTATTGTTTATAGATCTGGCAGATAGACATTAGACACTGTTTGGTCTTGTACACTACAAGTTGGAGCGAGGCACGAGGATGCGTTGTGCTACGCTGTGTTACATGACGTTGTCGCTGCGTCCTTTTTCATTGACTTTTTATGACATGTCCCATTGTTATATTAATACATATGTTTCAGCGGGAGGACGGACAGGAGACGAAGAGAGAGTGTGGATGATCCGTCGACGCAACGCAGGGTAGCGTACAATGCGTTAATCCGTTGAGACGACGCAATGCACTAATGGGGCCTTAGAATTAGAAGCACTTACCAACTATATACATGATGACAAAACAGTTGTCATACGACAAGCCAACTAGAAACCTGCAGAGGCAGAACGACCAGAAACTGTTCGCGAACGCTGTGCCGACTCCCGCGACGAATCCTATCAAGTTGGTTCCTGAAGCGTAACAAAGAGAATATTAGGTATATATAATAGGGTTGCCAACCCCAAATTTATAAAACAAGGATTTGAAGTTGGAAAAACCAGGACGATCAGTTTAAAAACAGGACGCAGTAATAGAGTTGCAAACGTTAAATTAATATGTAGCTAAAATAGGATAAATAAAATACACGTAATGCTAATAATAATATTGTGTCATAAAAGTATTTGAATAAAATCTTTTATGAAATAACGATCATTCGAATGAAATAACCTCTAAATTTAATAATCTGGCCTCAAACATCAATATTCTCAGTAAAGAGTCCCTCCGGTTACTGGGTGTCCCCATATTCAGTGAAGGTTTCAATATCTTTATTTCGGAACAAAATCGCAAATTCTCAGAACCTTCCGGAAAACTTATTTCGATAAATTCTCACATGGCATACTAAATCATTCGGTTCTGTCTGTTTGTGCCCAAATTGACGTACGTTTTAAGATGCTGTCCACTATGGAGACAGATTTCCGACCTTCTCTCACTTTTAGATCTCACTTTGTAAGACACTGGTCAATCTTCTGAACTGCCACATCTCCGACACCTCATGGGTGCAAGTCGCACTCCTCTTTCGGTTCGGAGGGTTGGGTATCAGGAAGGTCCATATGTCTCTTCATGCTTTTTTGTCATAAGCTCATAGCATCCATCCACTTTTCACCAAAATCATTTCCAATTCATTAGGCTACGTGGGTATAGACTCAGTACCGGAAGCCGTTAATACTGGGCGTGGAGTCTGCCCAGACGAAATTCCAGTCCAACCCATCATTCAAAAGAATTGGCATGAACCCCTTTTCAATCTGGCACATTCAGATCTGCTAAATAGCTCCTCTCTCCTCTGATCACGCCCGCCTCTTAGTGTCCGCGTAGCCGGAATCGGGATACTGGCTCCAGGCACTCCCGTCATCCAATGTCGAAACTCTGTTGGATAACCACTACCTTCACACTATCAGTCAATCTGCGTTTAGGAATCGCTACTAACGAACCTCATCGCTGCCATTGTGGTCCCACGGTGGACCGCCAAGGACACCATGGACTGTCCTGCCGCCGCAGTGCCGGCCGCCATGCCTCCATAAATGACGTCTTCCGCAGGGCTCTTGCCACTGTCAACGTGCCGGCCACACTCGAGCCGAACGGTATCGCAGGTGATGACGGCAGGAGACTTGATGGTATGGCCCTCATTCCGTGGATCCGTGGGAGACCGCTAGTGTGGGACGCTACCTGCGTGGACACGCTGGCGGCCTCGTACGTGACTTCACACTTCAAGACGGTTGGCAACCTACTAGGGTTGCCAACCGTCAACGAACTTATAAGAACATGGAAACAGGAAATAATATTAACAGCCCGGAAACTAGGATACGAGAGGAAAATATGAAAATAACAGGACGAAAATCTATAAATGGCAAATATAATAAGTTAAATACCAACGATGGCTGGAATTCTGCCATATTTATCAGCAATCCATCCAAATATTAGTCCCCCAGCGATGGCGCCACAGAAGAATATAGATTGGGCAGTGGCCCCGTAGTTGTCTTTATCGCATACCCAACCCAACTGAAAAGAAAAATTAAATGAATTTATTTAAAAAAATACGGATAAAGAAAACCGGCGAAGTGTTAGCCGGACTCGCGCGGAACGGTTCCGTACCATTAGATATATCAATATTGTACATGTTTACTTGTTATTTTGTTATTTTTGTACGAAGTTTTCCAAGTAAGCGCAAGTTAGGCCTCTATAACTCCTGAAGTAACAAAGGTATATAAGCTGTTATAGTTTTTCTTCAAAGTTCATCCATGTGAAGAAAAACTTCAAAATATCATCATGTTTTTAAAAAGATTTATCGAACCAGCCGTTTTACTTTAGTAAAAAATTGCGCTTTAAAGTTGAATATCTTGTAAACTAAATAATAAAATCGGCTTAGCAACCTTTCAATGTTTTTAAAACGCCTATCTTATGATACTCCACACTACGGGATAGGATAGACTCGAAAATAAAAATCATCACACACTACGTGTAGGATAGGTACTTATCCTAAAAAATATTGTTCATGATTTTATTTTAGCACTTTGGCGGCGTGGTAAATACACATATCCATGCATAGTTTCATCATTCTTGCACTAGCCGTTTGGAAGGTAAGCCAAAGACAGACGGACGGACGGACATGGCTGTAAAGCATAAGGGTTCCAAGACGGAACCCTAAAAAGCTGAAAACGCTGGGCGATCTTTTGGAGAATTTAAAGAATCTCCAAAAGATCGCCCAGCGTTTCTGCCTAAGTTAGAGGTCGGCAACCTGCGGCCCGCAAGCCACATGCGGCTCTTTGAATGTAGAGCTGCGGCTCTTTACTACCATACGCAAAAGATACCTATTTTATATAAAAAATATTTAAAATCGTTCTGAATCAATGAACGACTTTGCCACTTGAAATCGCTTTCCCCGCAGACAGAGGCGGCGTTAGGCGTGGGCGACGTGGGCCACAATCGGATATTTCTATGTAGGTTTAAATGCGCTTCCGACGCAAGACAGCTTGGCCTATTCATCAGTTCTTATGAATAAATAGATTAGTTTTTTATCAAAAACTTTTTTCATGCTAGTACCTACTATTTATTGTTGGAAAGAAAAAAAATGTGACTCTTCAAAAACTTAGAAATTTAAGGCCTAAGTGCATTAAGTATGAAGAATAAATATTATACTTCCGAAGCTATAGTTTTGTATGGCACATCGGTATAGTTGAACTCCCATTGGTCAACACATTTCTTAATCGGCCACGTCGTGTCCGCTGTCAGATTCCCAGCTTCCAGAATTTTCTTCCAATCGACATCGTACACGGAACACTTCTCATAGCTTCCATTGTTTAAGGGAACTGATAAACGACGCCTGGAAAATATTACGTTAGTATTTAAGTAAATACCTAAAGTAACCCTAGTTCTCACTATGTTAGTATTTTAGTCTATAAGTGAGTACCTGAAATGCTTGCTTCTATGCATACATATTCGACGAACTTTTAGGGTTTTTAGCTGAACAAAAATACTAGCCTAGTGCCAGCTAGGCATAAGATGTAGAGAATCTATACTAATATTATAAATAGGAAAGATTTGTTTATTTGTTTGTTTGCATCAAATTGGCTCCGAAACTGCCGGACCGATTTTGATGTAATTTGACACAGATATAGAGTTGACCAAGGGGAAGGACATAGCGTCGCTGCGAGTAATGGGGATTCGTGCGTTCTGGCCCACGAATCTGGCCCAACCCCTCCCATTTTCGCTGTCCATCGGCGGTCCGAAGTAAAAAAAAAAGTTTGGTGTCAAAATGGGGGAATTCGGCAATGCCCGATCGATTGCGCTAATCCGTTTTTCAATATCTCTAACGGCCACAAAGATAGACTTTTTACAACTTATTTTTATAACTTATTATAAGTTAGTCATTTTACTGATAAAATAACACTCAAATAAACCACATAATTTCAAATCGTTGCTATCCGCCTGTCTGTCGGTATGTCTGTTTGTTCCGACTAATATCTGAAACGGTTGGACCAATTTTTTACGGGACTTTCTCTGACAGATAGCTGAGACTATTTTCAAAATTGGCCAACGCGTTTGGTCTTAATAGTGCCCTAGGTGCAAACACACAAACATAGGCTGATAAACACATTAATTACCACTCCTTTTTGTCGCACAGTAGTGTAAAAATAACTCGATACTATGTTCTTAGAAAATTAATCACTTAATATATATAAATTACTAATATATATAAATCACTTAATATACATAAATTTGACTAAATTTGATTTAATAACTGATTAAAATTGAATTTTTTTCACCCATAGATACAAGTAGGTAAAGCGGGTTATTTAAGTAAGATGATTTTTGTTACCCAAGTTTCTAGTGAGGTATGTATTATTAGTATTCGACGACCCTCTCGTAGCTCGCTCGCTCGCTTAACCCTCAAGTAGTTAAGATAATACACACAGCAGTAATTGAACCCACTATTTTGTATGCATCAGCAGCGTGGGCACCCACCGTGGAAAAGATGGGGGTCCAAAAAGGCTCAACACCGTCCAGCGGGGTTTTGCCCAAAAGATCTGCAGAGCATATCGGACCGTCTCCCTGAACTCTGCGATGCGATGTTGGCTGGGATACTCCCTCTTGATCTCAGAATCCTCGAAGCTTCGAGGCTTTATGAGATCAAGAAGGGGGTATCACACCCGGTGTTGAAAGACAGGGAGATGGAGAGAATGGCTCCTTCGATTGAGGACCCACATCCGGCAGAGCTTTCAATTTTGATTGACATCTTTATTTGCCATACTGTAACTGTAATTTAAACAGTAAACAGATTATATATTATGCTGTAAGTAATCGGAAACTAAAAATTTAAGCAATATATTTGTAAGGAAATTTTGCGTTGGAAAAAAAAATGTAACATTGTATAATGTAAAAAGAAAAAAATAGAAATGTAATATATAAAAATATAAGAAATTAAAATGTAAAAGCCAAAAACAAAAGAAAGAAAGAAAATAAAAAGGCAAAAGAAAAAAGCAAAAAACAAGCCCTGTTTATGATAGGAAAATAATATTTATGACAGAATAAAAAAAAAAGTATTCGACGACCTCTGTGGCTCAGTGGTTCGGCGCGTTGGTGCTCAAGCCGGGGGTCACGGGTTCGAATCCCGCCGAAGGAACAAAATAGTTTTTCTGTGTGTAAGTTTAGTGTAGTTTTTTATGTGGGTCATGGATGTATATTAAATATGTTTATAATATAATAAAAATCTTAAATATATGTATAATATAAAAGTATTAAATATACTTCCCGTTGTCTGGTACTTGTAACACAAGTTCTTTGGATACTTAGCAGACTTGGGGCCAGACTGACGTGGTGTGAAGCGTCCATAGATGTTATTATTATTATAGTTTAAACTCATTGTAGTTACGACTCCACACGTTCAAAAGGTACATTCTAAGCTAAGATTTTACGACTTTCTTAATTTTTGATCGTGGTCTATAAGCCCAATAACAACAACCTACTTCTAGTTACGACTCATCACAATGAAACACCTAAAAGAAATATGAGGTGTATAAACCATTTTTACAAAAAACTTTGGTCGTAAATCCAAGCTAACTTCTAAACTAAGATACTGACAATAAATTAAGGTTTTCCATTACAAAGAACATAAAAAATAACATATATCACTTAAAATATTTAATATACATACAAGAAAAATAAGTTTTTTAGTCGATTTAATTTTTTCAATTTTGTTTTTTGCTTCTGCTGTAAAGTAGGGTTTTGGCTTTTACGCCCTTTCTACACCAAGGTATCGAATTATATGTGTATGTATTTTTATGTATAAAATAGCGCCACATTTTTGACTTGAGTGTTCTTTGAAATCTCTCCACAATAATAGCCTTAATATCAGGATTATTTGTTGTTTAATAATTAATATTTTTTCTCTTAAAATATTGACGAACATCTTGGAAACAAACTCAATAACCTTATCAGAATGTATGTGAGTTGGAACTGTATGAGCTTCCTCAAAAATACTTTTAAAACATTTCTTGGTTGTTAAAGATTAAAAAAAAAGCATTCTTACTAAATACATCAATAACACACAATAGTTATAACCATCATTATATTTACAATATGTTCGCATGTCACTGAAATCTGCTTGCCACAGTTTATTAAGATCAGATAAGATATATTTGTTTCGAGGAAACTTTTTGTAAACCGGTTTATGAAGTGTGTACTGTTAGATCCTTCCAATGTTCCCTATATTCCTTACCTAAGTCATATCTATATTCCTTCCACTGTAGTCATCAATCCCCTTATATAAGCATTCTCCACCGTCCCTCATCAGTCTCTTTCCATTCAAAATCCATGACGGTTTTCCAAATTCAAATCGTGTTTTAATTTGTAACTTCTATTTCTAGTGTTTAAATAAAATCCTTTTTTAAAAAGGTGGCCAGAAAAGGCCTTATAATAGTACATTTCTTGTGACTGCAACCATCGCTTGACTTCATTTTTCTTCATTTTGCCTTCCATAGCTTTTGCAAGTTTGTCAATACTGCTGTAATCAGTAGGGTGTGATGCATCAAAATAAATATTGTGAATTTCTAGTAGTCCACTTTTCTCAATTCATTTCATCAATTCTCTTTTTTATTTTTTTAATATACTTGTTTTCAGATGCAGGTGTAAAATATTCCTCGCTATTTTCCAAAATTTCAAAAAGATATTTCTCCAAAATCTTTCAACTGAAGTTGGTTAATACGAGTATACTCACTTCTCTTCGGATTACCAATATAAGTGAGTGGGAGTTTTAGATCCTTCAAAGTTTTAGAAAATTTTTCCCATCCTATTGGATCACTTTTTTTCAATGGTCATAATGAATCATTGACTAAATCTACAATATTGCTCCCGTTTATTTTGTTACTATCCACTAGTACTGTACCATCATCATTCCAGTGTACTTTGTTTTGATTTGTTAATAGGAAGTTTAATAATGACTCACCTTTATTAATGTAAGATTTAGGTATTAAACCTAAATCTTACATTAATAAACATGTTCCACTAGTAACTAATAAATACATCATCTTTTTGAACAATTACATTTTTTCTAATTTTGGTCGTAGCTTTACGAACAAGCTTTCGGAGTAATCTAATCTAAAAACTCATAGGTAGTTCAGTGATTCCTTTTCTAAAAAAACCATTCGGATAGCAATCAATAAAATCTTTGAAGGCGCTTTGGACTGCCCCATCGGAGTTGAATTTTTTCCCTTGCAAGAAGTGATCCAAATTTCGAAAAAATTCTAATCTGTTGGAGCAAGGTCCGGGGAGTACGGAGGATGTCTTAAACATTCCAATTGAAGCTCCTCTAATTTGATAGCCGTCTGTTGTGCAGTGTGTGATCTAGCGTTGTCCTGAATCAGCAGTGGCCTAGAGCGAATGACCAACCTCGGTTGTTTAGCAGCTAGCTTTTCCATCATGATTTGCAGTTGCTGGCAATGGACATCTGCCGTAATCATCTGTCCAGATTTAAGAAAGCTGTAGTGAACGACACCGGCACAAGTCCACCAATCGCTCACAATTAACTTTTTTTGAGTCCATTTTAGCTAAAGCCATAATCAGGTTTTTAAAACTGGACTGTATTGATACAAAGATAGTATCGAAATAGAATTCTGTATGTTGATATTTAACACTGCCGATTTTCTACGATTTACTATGAATTTACAATATCATAATCTTCTGATATATTAGGCGATAAGTGCAAAATAATAAGAGTTCTTTCTATACACCTCTTCGAAGCTTCAATATGACACTTATATCCTTCGTAGCTTCATCATAAAGATAAAATTTGGCAAACGACTTTTTACTGGTTAGTCGAATTTCAATTGTAACGACTTAGGTCTTATGTGCATTTTAGAAAAAAAAGAATAAATGTTACCAAGCGTTTGTAATCAACAGGAAGTAATTCCATAATTACTAAGTAATTAGTAAAAAGGATAAGTCTTATCCTCGCTTGGTTGAAAAACGTCGGGCCTGTTTCATGATCTACTGACAAGCGTTAGATACCTCATTGGGATGTTTTGTCTCTGTCGCTCGATGTAAAGTAAGCAGCGACAAAACTTCCGAATAGGCTGTCCGACATTTACAGTGACAGTCGATGCGACACCGCATCGCAGGAACTAACGATGCTAATTGCTGCGATACGATTCGTGCGGTAAGCGTACCTTTAACAGTAGTCAGCTATATTGGACGTGTTTTTAAGAATAGTGATGGATCGCAAAAAGATTGTTGCATTGCTGTTATTGTTAAATAGATATAGAAGTTTTACATTAACGCTTTTTTCAATGTTTTTCATAGTTTTGCCAAAAACTGAATTATTCATAAGTTTGTAAACATCTTTTTCAAAATCTGATGTTGCCTTTGTTCTCAGTTAAGTATTTAAATCCATGTATTTTTTAAGGCAAGGACTTTGATTGAATTTTAAAACTCTGTGAACCTTTTGTAGTTTAATACCTAACTTAAGACATTGTTTCAAATTTCTGTAATTAATTTTTTATATTTTTTTTATTATTTAAATTTGGAACTAATTCAATATTTTTCGTATTACCTACACAAATATTTTCAGGACAAAGAGGTAAATCAGAGTGCAAATCGTGAAGTACACCGGAATACTCTAAATCAACTCCAAAAATGAAACCATATTCAGACGTAGCAGGAATATCAAAAGTCGGCGTCAGGATCTACCCACTGAAATCCCCAAATCCACTCAATACAGGAAGGTATTGTGATATTGCCCAACCATAAAGATTATTTGCGTGTAAATACGCAAGACAAGATTTAGATTTTGTTTTATCATAACTTGTCACACACACACATACACACACAATCATATCCCACTGCTGATTAATATCTTCCTTCTGCTGATTAATTTATTTCTAAGTTGTAAGCTTTGCATGATTTGTGTAATACAATATGTTTTCTTTGCCCAATGTAAGAGTGTGTTGAGGAAGAGTGGCCCAGGTTTTATGGCACAGGTGCTCCTTGCACTTAATAGGAAAAACCCTTGTATTGTCATGTATTGTAAAAGTTTTGATGAAATAAATTATTTTTATTATTAATGTCAAATACTGATTATTTGCCTTGGCATATCTATTGCTACATTGTGATACACCACCATGAATACCTGCCCTGATAAACGTCGAAAAGCCCTACTTTAACATAAAACTTAAACCGGGTGCAGTATAATAATATGGATCTAAATTGTAAGTGCTAATACAAATATCTCAAAAATTTTCAAATATGTCTCTTAAAAGTAATACGTCAGTTTTTTGGTACCTACAAATTAGATCTAGCATGTGTGTAGCACAAACATCATTCCAAATTTAAACATTTTATTGTTAATAAACAAGGTAAAAGAAATGTATTTTTCCTTGTTTTGCGGTGATATTTTTCCTTGTTCTTCGATGAAGTTAAGCGGATAAACTATAAAATGTAAATCATAATGACTTAAATTATTAAGAAATACTGGAACGAAATTCGGAGCTCTAAACTTTTTTGTGCATAATTAATGTGCTACACCTCTAAAAGGGGAATGCCAGTTTTAGGCCCAGAAGTGCACACATAATTGGCTATATTCAAAAATAGTATTAATTTTTATGGTAGTCCGTCCTTGTATTCATTAATCTGTACAACTCGGCAACTTTATAGAAAAAATATTAAACAAGTAAACGAACAGGAACCTAGAGAAGTACTTTTTATGACTTTCTCACATAAAATGTTGCCCTTACTAAAAATATTATTTTGTCAGGTAATCGAAATAATACAATTTTTAATAAAATAATATAATGATATAACATTTAAACCTAATGTTAGTTTTTCAAATGATTTCGATTATATAAAATAAAAGTAATTACATATATATTTTAAAGATTGAACTGAAAGATGTTTAATACCGTCATCGCTACGTGTGAGTTTACTTTGCGACTACAATTATTATGTGCCTTCAGATTGGAGGATCTGTTCTTATCACTTGAGCAGTAACTCATGGGAATTACTTTTAGAATCTATATATAATCCTATTAAAACATTTAGCTCAGAACAAATGGAAGAAGTACTTTCTCTATTAAAAGAAAATATACTTTTGCATTTGGATTTTGAAAACATACATATTGTTCATATTGTTCACTATTATCTAGGGTTTTCAAAGCAGCAATTTCAAGAAATCCTTTTAGAAGTCCCAAGATTATACAGGAGATAGTGATGAGCGCATTGCATCTTTGTTACGAGTGCCTAGAAGCACATTAGAATCTTTCATGAATACAGCTCGTGAAATATTAGACCAGGACTTTTTCCCGAGAAATCTTGGATTAAACCATATTTCGAGAGAAGATATATCTCAAAGAAATCTTTTAATTCCGAATGGCCTTTTTGGGGGTGAAGACAGAAAACCTATTGTAATTGCTGATGGCACTTATGTTTATATAGAGAAAAGCTCAAATTATCTCTACCAAAAAATTACTTACTCTCTTCACAAGTACCGCAATTTAGTAAAACCATTTTTGCTAGTATGCAGCGATGGTTATATCATCAATGTCTTTGGCCCCTACCCTGCGACAACAAGTGATGCAGAAATCATTAAACAAGAATACTCAAATGAAAACAGCTCTTGTCGACGCTTTTTCTAACCATATGTCTTCATATTTGATAGAGGCTTTAGGGACTCATTGCCATTATTACGTAGTTGTGGTTATAGTGCACATGTCCCTTTGTTTCTAGAAGAAGGTAAAACCCAGCTTTCAACTCAGGATGCTAACGAGACAAGAGCTGTAACATTATGTCGCTGGGTAGTGGAGGTTGTAAATGGCATCTTTAAGATAAAATTCAAAATATTCGGACAAACATTTTTCAACAGGGCTTCTAAGCACATCATGATTGATTTTTCCGTGGCTGCTGCTCTTATTAATAAATATCATTTAAGAGTTCAAGATAGAGAGGATGCTGCTCAAATATTGGATATAGTGAACCGTAACATGAGTAGAAACAATGATCTGTGTGATTATTTAAGAGATTACAATCTGAATAGAGTAAGAGCAGATCTTCAAAATATTTCTGTGAGCAATGAAAATGTTAGTAGTTAGGGTATTCACCCTAGATTAAATATAAATGAATTAACATTGATTGCCTGTGGGACTTACCAATTAAAACAAGCTCGCTTCTACTATGGTGAGCATAGGAGGTTTAATGGATGCTATCATATTGAAATATGCACTAATATTAGAAACAGGATGATGGAGGATAATATATTTGGACCTAATTCTTTTCTGTTAAGGGAAGAATCACTAGTCGGCACGTTAGTCGCAAAGTATACTTTGTGTATATTTTATACAGTACAATTAATACAGGCCGCGAAGCAATAAAACAGTATTGCTGTAATTGTATTGTAGGCCATCGAACGGTAGGATGCTGTGTCCACGTCAAGACTGTGTTGTGGTATTTAGGATGGGCACGGCATCAAAACAATATTTTAGCACCGGCTCAATTTTTAGATGAAGTATTAGTAGTATACAATGATGATGAATAAATGTATAAAACTGAAATATAATATTGTTTTATTACATTATACTCCCAAATAAATTAAAATAATTTATAAAATGACATTGCACATATGTCATATAACTTGTGTTAATAACATATAAAAATAATTGATAACTTAAAAATGCCAAGTTTTTTATAAACCACTTCTTTTAGGAATTAGTTGCTGCCATCGCCTACTATAATTATCAGTACATAGCACAGGTGTGCACTGTGGGCCGAAATTACTATGGAGACTTGGCATGCCCCTTTCTTGTATGCCAAAGTCCAAAATTTTATCTTTGTCTAAAATAGTTTCACAAATATGACAAATGGAACAATTATCAATTTTGTTTTTATCTTTATCAGTCAGAGGATTAGAAGCTTTCTAAAAGTTGTTTTTACTACAAATTGATTTTATATCATTATATAATCTACTCATAAAGACTTGCGCGCAATTGGGTCCGCTGTAAGATTCATATTTTGATAAATTATCATCATTAGAAGACTTAACATAATATCCAAAACTATAGGGTTCATGTTTTTGAATGTTATTGGTATAAGACCATGGATATGGTTATGGATATGGATCATTAGCACATGAATTTTCTTTCAAAATGATCAAACATGACTTTCTCGTTGGATGTTGATTCTGCAAACCAATTTTTAAATTTTTTGTCACTACTTGGCAATACGACAGTAACATGAGAGCAGACATTTTGTTGGTGATAAGATAATCTGTCATTTGTAGGAAATTATAACAAACATCCATCACAAATGTAAACCGTATGATGTTGATTTCAAAGTTGTTTGCTTACCAAACGCGATAAATTCTTAATATAACAATAGTGACTATTTGTACCATTTTTTAAGTATAATAAATGAATATGTATGCTTTTGCGATTTTTGGTAAAATACAAGGGGCCTACGCCATTATTTTGTTTAATTATTTTGTTAAATTCTAATCCAAAAACGTTGATATAACTTATGTTATTTAAATTTTCAACTTTGTGGATATCGGTTAATTTCATTGGGAAAGATATACCATCAAAATAATTTTATTCGTGTGCATGCTGTATGGAGATACCCGTCCAGCATGTTTATTGACTGGGTATAATGCAGAGAGTAATGCCCACTTAAAACACATACAGTCAGCATTTTGAACATTAATAACGGCCTTCTTTGCTCTAATATCCTGAGATAAATCGATATAAGAAGTGCCACGAAGGGGATTAAATTTATTAACATTCATATCCAAACTCATAATTTGTTGAGACTCCATCCACTGTCTTTTTTCTCAAAGCTACTTACTTTATTCGTTAATGTATTACTCAGTGAGGCAAAACAGTTATCTAAGTCATCTCCGCGAAAAATTATAAAATTACTAGTTTGATAATCAAAAGTTTTATGGGTATCATTTTTGCTCTGTTGTATGAATTCAGCATGTAAAATAAAATTTACTTTAAAAATGTTAAAACTTTCAATTATTGATAGTTTGATTAATAGAAATAATAAATAATAATAAATAATTATTAATCTTTGATAGAACTCATGAATATTTCTGGCGTTTGGAAAGTTGTTTCAAGAGTTTGCTTAGATTTATTACTAATAAGTAAAAAGTAATAGTTCTATGACCGAATGCAGTATTTTAGAGAAACATCCATTTTAAGAACATTGTTTTTTTGGACATATTACTTTTTAAATGATTTGTGTAATACCGTCTGTCTACGTATTTCTTTTTGACAAGCGCTACAATACACGTTATCTGATTTGGTACCTGCGTGGGGTTCTGTGGGTATGTTATCCGGATTTAAGTTGATGTTGTTATAGCTGAAGTTGAAGCTGCTGCTTCCAGAATTTCATCTGTTTGTGAATTAAAGAATATGCTCGTGCATGTATCCATCTTTTTAGGAAAGAAAAATAGTCTGAACTTAATATATCCTTTAAAAGATCGTAGTCCAATTGATAAGATGTATGCAATTTCTGGAGTATTTGTAGGGAAAACACAGGCACAAATACATCAACAAACCCTTACTAGCTAATGATCATTTACAATGAACTATTACAACTAAAACAATCACAAATTATTTTAGTGAGAAATATTTAAACACAAAATTATACACAATAGAATTTATGATAAGTAAAATTAGCTAATTGTTGTGAAATATATATTTTTTGCAAATAGTAATGTTATTAGATCATTACATATGAAATTTGTGTTTTGTAAAGGAGTTCCTATAAAGTAGATTTTATTAAACATAATATATTTATTTAACCAAAGTATATACCATTGCTATCTATGCACTTTTGCTATCTCATGGGGAGTTCATTGATTCCTGTACTAAAAAAACCATTCGGACAGGAATCAATAAAATCTTTGAAAGCGCTTTGGACTGCTCCATCGGAGTTGAATTTTTTACCTTGCAAGAAGTTATCCAAATTTCGAAAAAAAATGGTAATCTGTTTGAGCAAGGACCGGGGAGTACGGTGGATGTTTTAGACATTCCAATTGAAGCTCCTCTAATTTGGTGGCCGTCTGTTGTGCACATAGCCGGGCACCGTTAATCAAATAGTTAACTTCGTTAATCGTTAATCCGCTACAAAAAAAGTTAGCTTCGTTAAACGTTAAAGCGTTACATTTCGGAAGAATTAACGCAAGTTAACGTTAATCGTTAATCCGTTAATATGTGTAAAAAAAACTTGAGAGGTGTCAAGGGACACCCGGATGGACCGAAGTTCCTTTCGATTAATTAGTGAAGGAATTGTAATAAAACTTATTTTTTTAAAGTTATAATAATATTTTTTTATTATTATTAACAAATATAATTATAATTTAACCTTCATCAGTAGGCTCAATTTTAGTAATAATTGAGAGAGAGAGAGAGAGACAGACAGAGAAAACGCGTACGCCGCACGGCTTACAACTATAGCAAAAAGTGTCGTTACAACTTTTAGTCTTAGTTTTTTCCGTCTAGCCCCCTTTCGCAACGCGCGTTTTGGAACTTCGTTCCAAAATTGTATCTTTATATCGTTGCGTTAGTGAACTTATAAAACCTGTTGGTTTAGGTTCAAATTCATTCATCAATTATCAACACGCAAATGATCACTGTCAGTAATTTATAATAACAACAAACAAACAAACAAAACACTCGTCACTCTAAGCACCTAAGTAATGAAATGATCAAACGAAACAAATCTCTTCGCAGTTTTCTTTCTCACTCGCACGCGCCGGCAAAATATATCTAGTTTTGTTTTTGTTTCACTCGCTGCCACGCGCCGCCCGGCACTTGTCGGTGCCGTGCGGAAACTATTAGGCATTGGATTAACGATTAACGGACTTCTGCATATTAACGGAAGTTAACGTGTCCGTTAACATTTTTAAAAGTTAACTTAAAAGTTAATCCGTTAATCAAAATGTTAACTTCGTTAATTAACGATTAACGGATTTACATAACGAGTTAATGCCCAGCTATGGTTGTGCAGTGTGTGGTCTAGCGTTGTCCTGAAGCAGCAGTGGCCTAGAGCGAATGATTAATTTCGGTTGTTTAGCAGATAGCTTTTCCATCATGATTTACAGTTACTAGCAATAGATATCTGCCGTAATCGTCTGGCCAGATTTAAGAAAGCTGTAGTGAACGACACTGGCACTAGTCCACTAAACGCTCACAAGTATCTTTTTTTGAGTCAATTTTAGCGTGGGGCAGGCTTTGGCTGGTTCGCCAGGGTTCACCCATTGCGATGAGCGTTTCCGATGATCGTACAGGATCCACTTTTCATCACAGGTAATGATTCAATTTAAAATCCCTTAATTATTGTGCCGGTTGAGTAATGTAACTAGCAGTCGACGCGCGTTTGTCGGTTTGCTGCACTCAATGCATGAGGTACCTTTCAAGCTTTTTCACCTTCCCAATTTGATTCAAGGGGATTAAAACAGTTTTATCGCTAACACCGCAGCCTGCAGCTAACTGGGACGTGGTTCCCGATGGATCCGCTTCCACAATAGCCTTCAATTCTTCATTATCAACTTTCGTCTCCGGCCGTCCACGGAGCTTGTTCTGCAGGTCAAAGGTTCTGCATTTCCTGAACGAGAACGTTGGAACAAAAAACGCACAACCATACACATCATTAATCCTTCGAGCCGTTTCTGCAGCACTGGTGCCACGGTGGAACTCGTACTCGAAAATAATACGATATTTCAAGTTTTCCATTTTGTAAACAGAGTGACGCAAAAAAAAAACCAAAAGAGGAAAAAACAAATGAATTACGGTTTTCGAAACACAAATGCATGAGTAAATAGCGGTATAAGTTTGAACTTGGAATTCCTAACCAAAGAAGATATATTTGAGATCAAAAGCCAATTTCATATGTACGACCTCGGTGAATATTTTGATATTTTGATATTCACCGATGCCATGAATGTCTATGTGGATGGCTACCCAGTGAGAACCAGCTGGTATTGAGTCTGGGTCCAAATTGCTTATAATGTATGCGGGAACCGTACCATACATTGGTAATCGGTTCGGTACGTACGGTCGCTTTCCTGCGGGGATGCATAAAATGTTTTTGAATAGGAAAGTGCAAGGAAATGGCGTTTTAATAATAGTAGGCTACAATGTGATTGGACTTCAGTGTGTGGAGAGTATTGTCTAATGTACTTACTATATAAATTTAATAACAAGTCATTGACCTTTGTCTCTGTCTGTTACTATCAAATTCATTTTGAAACTATTTTCAAAATGAATTTGGTAGTTATACACTTAAAATGTATGTGTTTTTGGATATGATATGATGAAACTTGTTTTATGAAGGATTAAAAATGTTACTAAAAGGTTCGAAATAAAGGATTTCTTTGAAATTAGACCAAAGTGTTATTTTAAACCCCCGCTTAGTTGTTGAAAACATGACAAAGGAATGTCGTAGTTTGTGACGACGCGCACTGAAATGCCATTAGCAAAGTAGCTGGTGGCTGCAACTTCGTTTGCGTAGAAGTAACGGAACCCTAAGAAAAGGAGCCTAAGTTACTCATTATAATGTCAGCTATCTGAAAAACGATTTGAAATTATGTAGTTTATTTTAGTGTTATTTTATCAATAAAATGACTAACTTATAATACTGTCGCTGCACTTACCCACTAATGACCCCTCGGCTCCAGCTCGGCATCTGTCATTAACAGTGGTATGACGTAATTAGTAATGAACAGAGCCTAATGAGCCTGGTAACTGCAAAAGTCTGTCTTTGTAACCGTTAGAGATATGAAAAAACGGGTTAGCCCCATTTTGAATTTTTTTTTTATATTTTTTATAAGTCGACGAACCCGCTCGGACCGCCGTTGCAAATTCCGTATGTGCATTTTTTTATTTTTGTTTTTTTCACTAAAATTGATCCACGTTTGATTCATCATGTGCCCATAAAACTCTTTTTGTGATGATAGCACTGAAAACGAAGTTAAGAAATTCCACAAGTGTTTTGACCGTTAGGTAAAGATGCAGCAGAAAATGCACATAAAGGATTAAGTTCAGCCCTCAGTCGCACCAACTACGTTAGACATGTGAGTTATGTGATGTAAACAACCGTTAAAAAAAAGTAAAGAACGAGAAAATCCCATGTATATACCGTCATTTTAATTATTAATAATATATTATCACTTTACGTATACTTAGTTTCTTTATGACGATATCAGTAATACTATGGCAGGTCATTATATGCTGATTGTAATATATATTTTTTAATTCAGTCAAGCTATCCAATGTCCACCGTCCCTAGCAAGTCCCTAGGCAAGCCTAGCTGCAAGTGCCTCCCACCAGTCATTTGGTAGCTCTGAGTATGTATTGGCCTTGATCTGGCATGCTGGGCTGGGCTGATCCCAGACGTTGCATTTCCCTGCTGGTCCTGGGAGCTAAATGGATGTTCAAAAATTTTATCATCTCCATTAACAACCACGAAGCGGTTCTCTGCCTTTCACGTAAAGTTTCCGTGCGGGCGAGAAGGTGCAGGGAGAAACGGAAAATAAAATAGAGGAATTGTATAAGATGGTATAAGAAAGTAGATCAGATATACCTATTATGTCTCAGTGAAACAAAACGGCAGGATGTAAAATGAGTAAGAACAATTCATTTACTGTGCATTGGTCTGGAATCTCTAGGACTGAAAGGAGCAGTAAAGGAGTAGGTAGGCCTAATGGTATGGTGGTGGAAGGGGATAGAGTATGTAATAGATTATACTGTGAGCCCAAGTCTTCTATGGATTAGCCTAATAAAGTAGAGTTGACACACCTATTTGTCGTTGGCGTTTACATAGGTGTAGCTCAGTCGAATTGTTGGGAGTTTTGGGAAGTTGTTAGAGACGTACGAGAGTAAGTATAATGAACACTTGTACTGTAATACTTTGTAATTTTAATGAACGTAAAGGAAGTAAAGAAACAGTGAAAAAAGAAGAAAGCATTCATAGACATGATGTCTTCTGAACAAATATAATAGTGTAAGTTTTAGAAGGTAGGGAGAATTTGAAAATAAAAAAAGAGTACACATTTTTGTAGTTGAAACACAGTATAGTTTTGGAAAAAGGGAAAAGAGCGAAAGACTAAAGCAATCAATGTCTGAAGATTTTTAATTTTGAAAATGTTTTGGAAAGAGATAAAAAAGACTTGAAAGTACGAGACAAGGTAACAAAATAAGTATCAAATAAATCTTGGATGCGATAAAAATTCGTATGAAGTCAAGTAAGGTTTCGTGCTATGACAGGGTTTCAGTCCCATATATTGATGAGGCAAGGGTCTTGTATTTGTCCTTGCTTTTAAAATGCCTGTTGACGATGTGGTTATATACCAGATTTCAGGAGCAGAGCTATCATTGAACCTTTGTGTAAAGGTCGCAGCAATACTGCAAGAACAACCGAGGTATCAGTCTCCTTAGCATTGTCGGGAAGTTGCATGTGATACCTACTTATTGAGGGGGTCGTACAAAAGACAAATGATTAGAAGATTGTGAGACGTAAAAGGGGTAATTCAGAAAGGGAATGGCCCAAAACTTCCTTCTAAAACATGTGCGAGAAGAATCTAGCGATGTTTTGTGCTTTTGCAGATCTAAAAAAGGTTTCTATCTTTCTATCTATATACTCGTAGCCTTATTATCCTGAGCTTATCTTTATTGTACAATACTTTACTATTATACTCTTGTAAATAAGTTTCATAATGTATAATATTTTGATAGGTCTTTGTATTAATATTAGCTGTGGAAGAGCCTAGTCACCTGATACAGGCGTAAGCTTACTAGGTGACTACGAGTTCTACTTAATAATTTGTAAACTGTTTTGCGAAATAAATATTTATTTATTTATTTATTGTGAGGGTTGTTACAGGATGCCTCTAAGCTCAGTGAGTCGCATGACATAGGACTTCTCTAATGATTTTCATTGACTTCTATCAATTGAAACTCGATACAGACGATACTTCGTCTTCCTAGCTAGTGTATTGCCTTCCTATGTTCCTTTTGTCATCTGTGGGATACAATTTAATTAATTTGATATCTAGCAATATCCTGAAAAAAAATACCCACAACCTGCAAGCAAATGTGTGAGTGCATGCTTAACCATGCGTAAACTAAAACGGAATAATATGAATAACATATTTTTTCGCAGGATATTGCTAGATATTATGATTTTAATTTAATTGTATGCTATGGATTTCCGTATAGTAACGCCTGGTTCTATCAACTATCAAATGTTTCTGTCTCTCTGGAAACATTATACTTATGACCTATCTCCGTTTTAGTTGGTCTATTTTATAGAGGATATGTACTAGTTTTTTTTAGATATAAAAATGTATTTCGATTTCTATCTAGGCATCTTATTATATGCTTTTCTCCATTACCCACCATAGGTTGCCCACGTAGGGAATTAGGGAAGATCTTTATGGATCCAAAGAAGTTTGCTATCTGAAAGGGTGTCAGACAGAGATGTGTATGTGCATCTCAAAGTTTGTATAACCTAGAAAGCCCGCTCTTTAAATTATTTGAGAGAGAAAGTATAAAAATGTGATAAATTGTGACAAACGTTAAATTTACAAATTTGTACTGACAAATACTGTGAGTGTCAATATCAAATACATACTGATTTTTTTTGGACTGTGACAAACCAGTTATGTATTTTTCTTCACGAAAAAAAAAAATTGATGGTATAATTATTATATTAATAATAATTTGGAGGGTATAATACTTATATCTTAAATAAATGTCTCTAAATCGGCATTCGTAGTTTTGTGTATTTTTTTAATTTTACGTAAAAAGACGTATTATTGGCCTAAAGCCAATAATATGTTTTTTGTCGTTTCCCAAAACCATGTAAAAATCACATATGGAACTTGGCGGGCGCAGCGACGACAGACTACTTTTTATCGCGGCAAAATGCAAGGATCCCGCAGGATTTCCTTTTGCGCACTCGAAGTCGCGAGTAACATCTAGACCTACATAAGCAGGTAATACACGCATCATTCAATGTGAAAGTCGTGTCATCATACTGACCTATCATCCGACGTCAAATTCCCCAACTCCTGCACAAAACACCAATGCTCAGATGGAACCACAGTCATGAAGATCTGCCCAAAGTACACAAACGCGAAGAAGAAGGAGAAGGGTATCATCAGAATGAACAGGATGCGCTGGTACCAGCCGAAGTCGCCGATGTACGGGAACAGATCATCTATGTCTTTGATTTTTCTTGCAGCTGCCGTGCTATTTCCTAAAAACAAATTGTATTCATATCAATAAGTAGGAAGAATACAATTCTAGGTATTGCCGTACGCCTTCCCCAGTTTACTTCCAGGTATCTCTGTTTCTCGCTTTCCTTCTTAAAGTTAAGTAGGTTATTAAAGTTAGGAGTGAGTCATGTGAATTGAGAGTCTCTTATTAATAAGCGTTTGAGATTTAGGCGTATTACATAATATATAAATTCTGAAGATAATATATCAAGCATGTATTGCTCAATATTTTCATTCATCAATGAAATTCGTTGATATTCAATATTTGCCATGAATACAATCCCATCATACACGCTTTACTAGTTATCTGTAGTAGGAATCGACAACATTATTATTGTGTTTAACATTGCGCAAATATAACGTTACTCAATTATTGCAATTTTATATTCGTTAAAAAATTTAAAAAAAACAAGCAATCTAACTCGATTGCTTTTAAATTCAATTAATTAAAAATGTGAGCCGATAGCTTTACCTACTAGGAATTTGAAATTTGATAAATAATTTAGACTTTGTTTAAATGATTCTAATTCTGAACTGAAAGGTCAATCTTATGAAGTGTTAACTTCTTTATACATTGGCCTTCAGAGTTTCTAATTTTGTTAGCGATTCCAAATGAGGTAGGAAATAACTTACCATTACTTGCGCCCATTTCAATGTTTTCAGGTCTCAGGTCTGTGTGACCTGAGGAAAAGTTTTTTTCATGTGATTCCATCTTCGAATTGTTTTTTGCCCTTAAAAGACACTTTTCCTGGCGTATTTCTGGTTACAGAAGACTCAAGCTCAACGCTGGTCTAAAAAAAGTTAAAATGAGAATGAAAAATATGTTTCTAAATAATTACATAAAACTCCACGAAAGTGGAATGAGGATAAATAATGAAAATTAGGCGTAATTATATGTTTACAATATCATCTACTATTTTGAAGACAAATTAGATACGGCAACGGCTTTAATTGTAACGCATCGCTATTTCTTATCTACTGTCTAAAATCTAAATGATGTTGTCATGAGAGGTACAATTAACCGTTGCAATAATTATCAATTAAGACAATAATATCCACTGTGGGATCAAGTTCTGACTAGATCTGCACAAGTTAATCGTTAACAATATCGGAGCAATAACAATCAATTCATAAAGATATTGCCGCAATACTTAGCCACTTTTATGTGGCAATTAAAAACAATCTATATGAGTTAACCCTACTTGTTAACATCTCACTTCAGAGAGCAAGCGGTCCGGTGCGCCCGCGTCCAGTTACAGCGTGCAGGTTGCCACACGCAACTCTATCTAACAATATTTATTGGTATATCTATGATATCTCAAGCTCTGTGGCTCAGTGGTTGCGAGCGTCGGTGCATGCTCAAGCCGGAGGTCGCGGGTTCGAATTATGTGTCCCTGGGTCATGGATGTGTATTAAAATATACAGATCCGTTAAGGGCGTGTAGTTTGCATCGTTTCTAACTGATTTGGCTAGGAAACACCCTATCCTAAACCTAACCGTTTTAGAGATATTCGACTTTAATTTTTTTTCATAAATTTGCCGAATTTTTTGATATTTTATTGTATAATACAATAAATGAAATTTAGTTGTCAAAATCGCATCATTTTTTGCTTTTTACAACAAGGACAAGATGCCTTATGACTTCAATAACCAAAATTATAAGTAAATTAACTTAACAGGTCGTACTAAGACATTGAAAGTTAAAAAAAGTAATATTTATTTATTAAGTTTATTTTTCTTTAATTGATATCCAAAAAAATATTATGGAAGATGGAATTGAGATATTAAGGAATTTCAGTAATGAAACGATGCTAACTACACGCCCTTAACGGATCTACGTCGACTTTTCCTGTAACCCTGTATGTGTATGACATAATGAAAATCTTAATGAAAATAATATTTACAGTATAAAATAAATGTATATTATATTTTCGTTGTCTGGATTCCGACTCGTAACACAAGTTATTCAAAAAGTACCACGGGACCAGATCTCTATAACTGCTCCATGGACCAGACTGACATGAAATGAAGATATTATTATACTAGCTTTTGCCCGCGGCTTCGCCCGCGTAATTTGTGTTCTTGTTGACAAACTTCTTTAGCAAATAACTCTATTCACCGCAATATATTTCTGTTTACAATATTGAGAATGTTTTTTAGGGTTTCGTACCCAATGGGTAAAAACTGCACCCTATCACCTCGACGCGACGTGCGAGGCCGCTTGATATATATTTTTCGCGATAGAATATAAATTTTACGATATCTTCTAAATATAAGATATCAATTTAAACTGTATTGTTTAAAGGGCTACTATTGTGTGTAATATGCTTAAAATGAGTAACGTATTTAATTTGATAAGGATCAAACTGTATTCGTCTAAATAGCTTCTGAAAATACCATACATAATAATAAGTATGACCTGGGCACGGGCAGCAAGGCATTGTTATTTTGCTCGCTAGAAAGCTCCGATAAACGAGTGCGGTCGTTGCTAATCTTAGACTTATTTAGATATTACTATTTCTATGCATTTCTCTGCTAAATAAAGAAGAGGCGACTAAATATTACTATAGTGAATGATTACATTTTTAAAACCTAATCATCATTTTTCAAACAAGAATTTCCACCAAGAACCGACACACAGTTAGTTATCTATAACATAATGTTTGCTTCTACTTAGATCAAGCAATTACCTAATATCTAAATTACTACCTAAGTGTAAGTACACTTAGGTACTATTTTAGATATTATTGTTCATTGCTTACTACTTGTACTGAGTACTTACTACGGTACACCTGGCTACTGCCCAGCTGTTTTATTAATTATTACAAAAAAAAACAATGTATCAATTTAATATTTATTTCTAAAAGTTTTTGTTCAATTATCTTATAATTTTGAAGTTGTATTTAGAGTAAAACACGCGACTACTTAGCTAGACGTCTGAAATTATGAAACTTATTTATTTCTGTCGACTACCTCATACAAATTCAGGCAATACAATTGATTGACGCCCCCAGCACTTCAGCAACAACACGACAATAAGAGTCAAGAACTAGCTAATCATTAAATGACGTAAGTGCTTTGTGTAGACAAGATATGAGCATTACTTGGTTTTAACTGGCTTTATTGTTTTAATGTTTATTGTTTGTTTTTATATACCTAGTTATCTAAAAACTGAAAACATACATGTGTTGTTTTTTCGTATTTGGGTAGTGTTTACCGTCGCAACATCTTGTTTATATAGGCTATTTATTTGATAGCATCTTCCCACTTATTAAATTCTAGCTTTTGCCCGCGGGTCCGCCCGCGTAAAGATGATATCCCTCTCGGGGAAGCACTGTACTTTTCGGGATAAAAAGTAGCCTATGTTTTAATTTAGAGCCTGTAGTACCATAATAAATTTCATGGAAATCAGTTCAGTAATTTTTGCGTGAAGGAGTAACAAACATCCATCCATCCATACACCTATCCATCCACAAACTTTCACATTTATAACAGTAGGTAGTAGGATTTTATATTTTATTAAAAAAGGATAAACTGGCGCAGTGTTTACTGGCTTCGATGGTCAAATAGACAAATCTATGAGTACCTAGTCTCCTATTACATACTTATACTTATCTTCTGTAATGTACCTAATCACTAACGGATATCGTAATAGCACACTGAAACTTGACAATTAGGTAATGTGAACTAGGTAGGTAGTAAGTATATAGAAATAACCAAAATTAAAAAAATTAAGTAACCCCCGAATTGTCAAGCAGTGAGCGTGCTGATGACGATAGATTATATTAGATCATTACATATGAAATTGGCGTTTTGTAAAGGAGGAACATAAAGTCAATTCTTTTTAAACATAATATATTTATTTAATCAAAGTATATAACATTTGCTATCTATGCACTTTTGCCATCTCATAGGTAAGTTCATTGATTCCTTTACTAAAAAACCATTCGGACGGGAATCAATAAAATCTTTGAAGGCTCTTTGGACTGCCCATCGGAGTTTAATTTTTTCCCTTGCAAGAAGTTATCCAAATTTCGAAAAAAATGGTCATCTGTTGGATCAAGGTCCGGGGAGTACGGTGGATGTCTTAGACATTTCAATTGAAGCTCCTTTAATTTGGTAGCCGTCTGTTGTGCAGTGTGTGGTCTAGAGTTGTCCTGAAGCAGCAGTGGCCTAGTGCGAATGACCAACCTCGGTTGTTTAGCAGCTAGCTTTTCCATCATGATTTGCAGTTGCTGGTAATATACATCTGCCGTAATCGTCTGGCTAGATTTAAGAACACTGTAATGAACGACACCGGCACTAGTCCACCAAACGCTCACAAGTTTCTTTTTTTGAGTAAATTTTCGCGTGGGGCAGGCTTTGGCTGGTTCGCCAGGGTTCAGCCATTTTAATGAGCGTTTTCGATTATCGTACAGGATCCATCTTTTCATCACAGGTAATGATTAAATTTAAAATCCCTTCATTATTGTGCCGGTTGAGTCCACTGCTGTGTTACATACACAGCAGTGGACGCGCGTTTGTCGGTTTGCTGCACTCAATTCATGAGGTACCCACCTTTCAAGCCTTTCACCTTCCCAATTTGTTTCAAGTGGTTTAAAACAGGTTTATCTCTAACACCACAGCATTTTCTAAACAGAGTGACGCAAAGAAAAAACCAAAAGAGGAAAAAAACAAATAAATGATGATTTTCGAAACACAAACGCATGAGTAAATAGTGGTATAAATTTGAAATTGGAATTTCTAACCAAAGAAGATATATTTGAGATCAAAGTGGCCTGTACGACAAAACGTCAATATCATATGAAGGGTCCACTGCAATAATGATGAATGTCCTTGGTCTTTTGTTTTAAGATAATTGGGTTTTAAATTTATATACAGTGTAAAAACACAGACCTGAAGACAATAAAATGTTATATACAGTTAAAGTATATGTATCATATATTATTTCTTTGGAAATCTAAAAATAATCAAATCTTAAGTAAGACTTTAAAAATCAGGACTATAATGAGCACTGTCCACACTGCGTTGACAGTCAATATCCTACTCCACCTATCATAGGTGTCCAAATGACTGTTTTAATTAACTTCTGATTCTTTAATATTTGCAGCACGAGGAAGTTCATCGTAATAACGTCTCGTTTCAGGCCTACATAACTTTTTCAAGAACTGCTAGTCGTTATATTTTGCTGTTGATATAGGCAGCTTCTCTTTATAAGCCAAACCAGGTAATTTGAATTCGCCCTCATTAACTGCCTTCATAGACCGAAAAGAAACTGGTGCGTTGACCACACTTGATTCCCATGGACGATTATTAAAGTTTCTGTGAAACATGAGCCGTGGGTGTTCTTTCCGGACTTCAAATTCACGCACAGGTCTTATGGGAAAAGGACAAGTTTTTTTGTAAAACGGTTTCAGAAATGCAGTTCAGCCCTTGAATGCACCTTGTGAGCATTCGATAAAATTGAAAGGTTTCGGTCTCTGTCGAGCTTCACGCACATTTTTGGCCCATTCTTCTGGAAGTTCAATCCTAGCCTTTTGATTTAAGTAGGTCATGTTACGATCGCACTCCATGTAGGAGTGCCCTCTCATCGAGAATATAACTGTGACAGATTCTAAGCGATTGCAGCAGTGAACTATGTAGTGTAACATTCTAAAGATAGTATAATTTTTATTTTGACCACCACACGAGTCACAGAAAATTGAAGAAATGAAACAGATGAGAGGCCACATCGTCTGATCCTTTTTTTCCAATACTCTCATCGTAAGCGAAAAAATCAGCAAGCACATAAATATTAAACATAAAATAACTCGGCTGTCTTTTATAATATAAATCGTTTGTAGTTATGTTCGGTACACGAAGATTTTTTGAGAATTTGCAATTGCCATTGCAATCGCTATTGTTGTGACATCTTGGCTAGCCCTTAAACGAGCTTTTCTTTTTTTATCATAAAAAACTTCAGCTCTCTTTTTGTGTGCTAAGTTTTCAATTTCGAGCCTTCGAAGTTGATACAAAATCTAAGATTTTTCATGGCCATCAGGAAGAGAAGCAATCTTAATTTCAAAATGTTTTTTCTCAGCTTGAAATTCATCGCAAGTCGAACATGTATCTATCCTAGGATAACCGAATGATACGTTGAAATTTTTGTTGAAATAGTTGCGATATGTTTCGTATGATACTTTGTTATTTGGATTGTTTTCATTATACATTTTGTGAATCTTAAACAAGTTCAACTCATCCGACAGATATATTTTTTGACTCTCCCGTAAATTATAGTGGCCTTTTTTACCATTAACTGTTTTTAGAGTGTCAATTTGCTTGTACATCAAATAAGTAGTTTGTTTGGAAAGCTTTATTTGCAGCAACGCCATGCTCATGATTTCTGAAGAAATTGAAGTCTTCTTCCAGTGATACCATGTAAGGATATAAAAGCTTTTCTACACACCGGTAACTTGTACTTATTATATAATTTTGCATTTTCTTCACCTACTCGTGGACGACGACGTTGTATACGATAATTAGATATCATTTAAAAACATTTAAAACGTTGCAGTCGTCGCCAATTTCATATCCTCGGAGTCGAAGTTTCTTCAAAACATCACTCATTCTTCCTGTCTGTTTTCTTTTTTTCGTATTTCTGATCATTTCGTTGTTCTCAGTCTTATATTAAGAAAGAAAACACTAAAATCCGTACAACATAACCTTACAGAACGCCAGACTCACAAAGACTGACAAAACAATTGGCTGGCTGATTTGACAGCAGGATGGCGGAAAGTGGGAGGAGCCCGCGCTGGACATTTATTGTTATTGCCGTGAACACCTGTGACGTTGAGCGTTGTAGCCGTGTAGCAAAAATATTGAAAAAATGTTTATCTCGGGACTGCAAGCGATATAGCTAAGTCTATAAACAAGATTTCTAAGTACATAGTCAAGTGACCGAATGGCATTACTGGTTAAGAATTAAATGTTTTTGGACATTCATCATTATTGCAGTGGACCCTTCATATGTAAGGACCTAATGTGAAACAAAAAAAAACTATATTACACGTCCTGTCACGTCAAACTTTGAACATCTCTCTGTGTTCGTCGAGGCTTATAAAAGGATTTAATAAAATTCAAAGCCTAGAAAATAGGGTTGAAGTCGCTTTCTGTAGATGTTAAGTACAAATTTTTTATTTAGAAAGCGACTTCAACGCGAGCGATGCTAAGGGCCAATTCACATTTCAAACCGAAACGGCAGCGGAGCGGCCAGCAGCATATAACTGTCATATAGTTTTAAACTTTTTCTTCATTACTATAATACCCAGTTTATCTTGAGACAACCACCGCTGTATACGGCCGCTGATGGTCGCTAGCGGTCGCGGGATGTTTCCATTATAATAAGCGTTAAATAGCGATAATATTAAGTAGTATAGTAATGAAGATAAAGTCTAAATTATATGACAGAGCTGCTGCTGGCCGCTCCGTTGCTGTTTCGGTGTGAATTGACCCTAATAGGGAACATGGATTTGTTTTTAATCAGCAAAATTCTTATATTTTTCTAAAGGCAAATATGGACCTAAAAATGCAAGAGTAAATCAGTTGCTAAATTAAAAAGTTACAGGACTAAAGAAGGCTAAAATAAACGCTGATTTTTTTGCTATTGAAAATTTATTGACAAATGAAAATTACTGTTCAAATCCTTATGTTATTTGTGTTTCTTTTTGTTAAAAATAATGATATACATAAATATACATATATATTGAAGTGAATAAAATCAATTTTGTATTTATTTTATCTTCATACATTTTTAACTGCTGTGACGTCGATTTTCTGTGTAGGTATTAGGTAGAGCATTTTTAATGCTCTCCAACGATTTCACTTTTGTGATAACAGTATTTATATACAACGGTTAATCGTAGACGTTCCCTATTGCAATTACTATCCCCATTAGTACAAAAAAATATTTAAACAACTGATTAGCTTATCAATTTTCTTGTCTTTTTGACCTATTTTTGATAAGTAATATGCATAAGGGAAGCCGGTTTGTATGCACGCCTCGCCTGTGATAGTCTAAAGTTATTGTAAATTTAACTATTCCAGGGATTTTATCGCGGTTAATTTTTATTTCAGTCTTTCCTAATGTTATGGCTACTTTACAGTAACCATGGTCACGCGAAGACTGTTGTCTCCCCGGGCAGGCGTTCGTCACTCGCTCAAAGACACGCGTTATTTGCCTACCGCTTGGCGTATCTCTTACGATAATGTCAACAAAGGGCCGCCGCACGCCCGCCAGAGCACTCGCACCGCATGTTCCGGCGCTTACGCGTCGAAATGCCAGCAGTCGATGGCTGCATGACCTCTATAGTAGGCCTTTAGTTCTTAGTAGTTTTTTTGTAGGAAATAGTCCCCAGCCAGAAAAATTAGAAAGAGCGTTCGTAAATTTGTATTACAAAATTTAAAATACCTACTTGTTTAGGAATTGATTGATTTTCTTCCCCTTTTTTCATTATTATAATATACGGACCTATTAAAATTATTTACGCGATTTAGGATATTTTCAACTATAAAATTTAATAATCGAGAATTTAATTAAGGTATAATAATGTATAAGTCATTTTATAACATATTTGATTGACAAATAAATTACAATAATCCTCATAGGTACAACCCTGGCGCATTCGTGCGATGGCGCGCGTGACTCACGTGTAACGTGAGTCGCACGGCCGGCAACATAATCTCGACTCTTTGTGGGCGTACTTATGGTACACTACCTGTTGCCCGCGTAAATACAGTATCCCAAAGGAACACTGTACTTTTTGGGGATAAAAAGTCACCTATGTTTTAATCCAGGGCCTAAACTTTTACCATACTAAATTTCGTCGAAATCCGTTCAGTAGTTTTTGGCGTGAAAGAGTAACAAACATCGATCCATCATAAATATTCACATTTATAATATTAGTAGGATTTTTCTCGCTGCGAAAAGCAGATATTATTATTAAGATTTGTAGGCTATATTAGCGTAGGTATTTTCGCTTTTGTATGGGAGCGATGTATCTGTTACGTAGTAACTATTTATTAATCTGTCTCCCGGGGCTTTATGATGAAGATAACCCGCAATAAAATCAGAAAAATAATTTTATTTCATTAGGTCATATAAAAACACGTAGCCGTAAACATAACACATAAACTATATGAACCTACACCTACTTAGTAAATGAACTTCCTGAAACAGCTTAGTAGTTTAAACTATATGGAACTGCATTTAATTAACTGTCACTATAAATGAGGGGATTTGATTAATGATTGTAGAGTAACACATTAATGATGGTCATCGATAATTAATATCGCGTCAAATGTTCCTTTTGTACGGTTATCAAAATAGAGTGAATGTTATGAAAAAATTATTGAAATACTTAGAATAAATTTATCTATACTTCGGATACCTAAAACGGGGCTAGATCGACGTGATTACGAAGTTGCATAAGTATTGTCTAAATTATCGTTATTTTTTTTAATACATACAAAGGCAGCTTACTTTTGGGTTAGCGTTGATAGCAACGTTAGGGCTACTTATCTCCAGTCTCGTATAATTTATGATTAACCATTTAGGTATTATAAATAATATTATAATCGATAACTCTGTTAAAAGTATGTGTCATCTAGTTATCAGAGAGGTGAAGGTCGATCTTCCGTTTCCTCTACATGTGATCTGTCTAGATACTTTGTAGTTTATTATCGTCATAGACGTTTAACTAAACTGGTAAAAAACTATAGGTACTTTTAATTCTTAGAAACTCTGTGATGGTTCATTTGATGGTTCATGTCATTCGCCAGGTAACTAAAGATAATACGAGCAATTATAGACCAGTCACATTAATTCCAGTGATATCAAAAATATTTGAGAAAATATTGATAAAAAGACTATACGCATTTGTCACCACAAGCAATATACTTAGGCCAGAACAATTCGGTTTCTGTAAAAATAGCAACACAACTTTAGCTTGTTTTTATCTGATAAAATATATAACAGAAGCTATAAACGATAACAAACCTGTAGACGCCATATTCCTAGATATGAGCAAAGCTTTTGACTTCGTAGATCATAAGCTTATACTACATAAGCTCGAAAAATATGGCATACGTGGTAAAGCTTTGGATTGGATTAAAAGTTACCTATCTGGACGACAACAATGTGTACAAATATCAAAAATACTATTTAAATACTAATTACTAGCAGGGCGGACTTTTTGTGCAATGATTTCGGAGTCCCACAAGGCAGTAGTACTAGGTCCATTACTGTTTTTGCTTTAAATAAACGATCTCCCTAACGTGACGGACCAAAAAATCATTTTATTTGCAGACGACGCAACGTCTATAATTAAATGTGAGAATGTAAATTCGTTCCAAAATGAGATTTTTATTACAATTAATAAAATTATGACATGGCTTAATTACAATAATTTAAAAATTAATCTAACTAAAACTAAAATAATTCAATTTAGAGATTATAGGACACGACCAATTGACTTAAATATTACCATTGGCGGAATCAAAATGGTAGAAGTGAACTCCGTAAAATTTTTAGGAATTATTGTTGATAGGCAATGTAACTGTAAGGATCACATAAACCACGTGTGTGAGAATCTCGACAAGTTTGTATACGCAATTAAAGTGTTACGCTAAAAGTCTCAACCGAAGCCGCACTATGCGCATACCACGGATATGTGTCGTTTGTGCTCTCGTATGGGCTATTGCTGTGGGGGAACTCTGTTGAAATTGATAAGGCATTTAAGGTTCAGAAGAAGTGTGTAAGAGCTATTTGCGGAGCATGGCCTTTGGATAGTTGCAAATCATTGTTTCTGAAATTGCGGATTCTACCTTTGATACGCTTATATATTAGAGATATTTGTGTTTTTGTAAAGCAACATCCGCACTACTTTCCAAAAAATGCTGATGTTAATAATAGAAGTGCTAAACCAAGAAATTTGTATAAATTGTATCTTCCACATGCCGCTTTGATGTCTATAAGAAAAATGTGTACATCAACGCCATTATCATTTTTAATAAGTTACCCGACCATTTTAAAACTTTAAATGGAAATAATTTTAAAAGAGAAATAACAAATTGGCTCTTAAATATTATTGATTTTACACATTAAATGAATATATGACATTTAAATAATTAATTATAATGTAATGAATTTGATTTATATTAAAAAATCTGACATGACATTACGACAATAAATACCAATTTAATAACACAAATTATCATTCTCTTCAATTATTATTAAAAATTCTCTGACATTAATAACGTTGATAATCTATTATACTATATTGTAAAAAATTTAAAATAATTCATCATTGCTTGAGTTTAAATTTCATATTTAGTTTTATTTTGTAGTAATATTGCATATTGCACCCCATTGTGATGGCAGAATGTTAGAACAATAAGTAATTATGTAAGACCACTGTACCTACAACATTCTTGCAATAAAAGGATTTGTTTTGATTTGATTTGAAAGTCACCACATTACTCAAAGAATTAACACGCTGAAGTGGAAGTGGGCCGGCCATGTCTGCAGGCGGACAGACGGTCTATGGAGCAGACAAGTGTTAGAGTGGAGACCACGTTTAGGCAAACGTAGTGTAGGACGTCCTGCGGAATGATGGACCGACCATTTGAAGAAGGTGGCTGGCAGCGGATGGATGAAGGTTGCCCAAGATCTGGATGGCTGGCGCTCATTGGGGGAGGCCTACGTTCAGCAGTGGACGGCGATAGGCTGATGATGAATGAATGAATGATGGTTCACGGTTGTCTTGTGTGTGACTAATCCTGTCTTGTAACAAATGCGAGAGTCTATATTAAGTATTTTCAGTTAAGTAAAGCCAAAGTTCAGTTTCAGTTAAGTAAAATTAAGCTTTTATAATATTTGTTTCCATTCAGACGAAGCCACGGTAAATCGTCGATAGTCAATTAATTGTAAACTATTGTTATTACATTATAAGTTATCAATTTATTATCACATTTTGCCATTTTATTGACTATTTAGTAGCCATAGCAATTAATACTTATAACTTACTACGTTGATAAAGTATATTACTTGAGAAAGACGATTTTGACAAAAAGAAAATTATCCCTTGGTCACATCCAATTGTTTAAGTAACATAAGTAGTTAACCTTTCTGCTTATGCGGTACAGGGGGAAAGACGCGGCCGCTGAGATACTTTACAGAAGTACACTTTAAATATATAAGACAAATCTTACCTCGTTTGTATTTCAACTGGGTTGTAATAAGACTTCAGAATGTTTTCAAGCGGGATCGTTCAGCAGACGACGTCCTTCCGTCTATAGCGGCGCGTGCGCAGGGTCTGACTGTAACTGTCTCGTGAGTTCGCGCACGCTTAAATTCATCTGCTGTACAGTCGCTGACAAAACATCGCAGTTTTTACTTTGAGGAATCGGAAGTCCAATTCACGTATGTATTTTTTACATAGAGGACATTGGCTACTTTTTCGCGATAAAATGTCCTTCCCCGTGTTATACTCTATGCTGTGGCAAATTTCATCAACATTGGTCTCGTAGTTTTGGAGCCTATTCAATGCAAACAAACAAACAAAACTTTATCTTTATAATATTAAATTAATTTTATCAAAAATAATTACTTTCTTGAATTGGTCTCAGCGATACCTTAGTCGATAGTATAAAGACATAAGTCATCGCTAAGCGATTTATTATATACATTTTTGATTTCGAACTTCGCCGTCGAAATTATCGAATGCATCTTGACTAAAGGCCCTGAAACTATACCCGTACAGAATAGCCTCGAAAAGACTTTAATTATAGATTTCTAATTTTGAACACTCCCCCACTCGCGCAAACACGTCCACGCCCGCGCAGACGCGAATATGCGAATAGAGAAAATCAGCTGATCGTTTTCTAGCAGCTGTACCGTATGTAGTAAATAAACCACGAAAATTGCATAGATTAATCTTATTTAAAGTTCTAATAACATTCAAGTATAGGTACTTTCTATGGTAAAATTACTTACGGACATTTTGGTCATTTGATCTACTGCATAAGTCAAGACGTTTGGGCAAAAAATAATTTTAAAATTTCGATGAAAAAATAGAAATTAATTCAGTTGTTTACAGTCTTTCAGGTTTTAAAGTTGAACAGATTTTAATCTGGAAACTAATAAAAAATGTTTGCTCGCTCGCGTTTAACATAAAGAACATATTATATTATTTAGTATCGACGGTCAGTTTTAGGCTATTGATTTACTTGTATTTTCTAAAGTACACAGTCTTTCAGGGTGTAAAGTTTAGTTCAGGTAGTAAAAGATAAAAAAAATTTGCTCGCTCGCTTTTCACTCGGGGGCCCCGCGGCAGAATTTGCTACGGGCCCCGCGCTGGCTTAATCCGGCACTGGTTTCAATAGTTATTGTACTCTAATATAAACACATATCGTTCAGTACATCCTCACCAATGTTTTCTAATGTGGATATTTGTAGAAGCATTATAGCCGCCAGAGAATAAACAAGCTGTAACTTGTAAGTATCTACCTTTATAGCGACTAATAACATATTTAGCACCTGCCCACTCAGGTGCAAAATTATTGATTACACATTCTTTTATAGTAATATCCTTCAGTAAAATCAATATTTTATTTTGCAAGATGGAAATTTACCTGGTTCGCGGTAGCACAATATGTTTTAAATATTGTGTTGTAAAGTATTATCAGGAAATCTCATTCATAAGCATATTGATCGTTGTCATAATTTGATCGTATTAATTATAATTAGGATATCATTTTATTGTGACTGCATGTGGCCATTGTGATTTGTATACGAATAAATTATGAGTGCACTCTACTGCTTATGAATTAGATTCCCTGATAGTAGGTACATAACGTGCCTCCGAGTCGTGATTTTTTTATTAAGATCTAGAGTAGCTAAGTATTAAGTATGAATTCATTTATAGTTACTAATAGTCTTATTTTGTACGAATATAAATGGGAGAGCCATATGCGGTATCGCATGGAAAATAGTATAGAGTGCAGAGCTATATTTGTTTGGATGTAAAACTCTCACTCAGACGCCCATCAAGGAAGGAGGATGTACTTAGTTCATAGTTGGAGTGCTTATGTTGCATTTCGACGAATACATAAGGGATTGTAAACCAGAAATGGTCAGCAGACCGACAACACATATCTTGATAATCGCTTACCATCAGGCGATTCATTTGCTCCTTTTTAATACATTTGTGCTGACTACCTAGTAGCAAATAAAAAATATCAAATATCTTTCTATCTCGACTGTACTAAATGCAGAGATTGAAATATGATTGTAAATTGTAATACATTGACAAACATACTGATGTCTATTTTTAGAAGTTTTTTAATAACTATAAACTTATGCCTGATGATGGGTTGCAAATTAAAAATGCGTGCTATAAAAGCTATTTCGTAGTAGTGATTAGGTAGGACAGCGTAATTAACTAAGAGATACAAGTTACAACCTACTTTCCATAAAGGAAGGTAAGGCAGTATAAAATAGTTATAACAATATTAAAACAAGGAAAAATTAACTTGCAATTTTTTTTGATAAATTGCTATTTTATTTATACAGGCACTTGTGAAGAAATTTGTACAAAACCTTTTCTTACATACTACTAGGATATCACTTAGTCTACGCTTCTTCCTTAGACGTGTTCTTTCTAGATCTCATTGAGAGTCGTATGGATGCCCTGACTGACGCCCTAGATCCGATCGCGGAAGACCGTATGAAGTGTTCATCGTGGGGTACTATGGAAGTCCGTTTTGTGTATTTGTCCGTATCACTATGGACCGATTTTCTGAAAATTGCGGAAAGGTTTTTATTAGGTAAAGGGTGCTTGTGCTCTTGCATAAACTTTTTATTTATTTATTTAATAAAAACAAACAACAGACTTAATGCCCTTACCCTTTTTAGCCAAATATTACAAGTATTATGCGCAGGCCATTTATAAATTACCTACAATTATTTTATATCTATAATTGCTTACGAAGTCCATCGCGGTTTATCCACTAACTTAGATACTTATGAACCTCTTGTAAGCGTACTCGACAGTCGACACACGCACACTACACAGGTACAAGTAATAACTTGATGTTTAGATTTTTTTTAAATAGTTGAAGTTATTATTATATTGGCCAAGAACTGCAGCTGTCAATTCATCAAATGCGTAGAATTTACAATAATTTGATGTTACTTACCCAGGGAAGCATGGCATATCCCAGAACCTCTGGTCCTTCCCGAACTCCTCCCCGTCCTCCAGGGTCTGCGGCATCGCCGTGTCCATCGTCTCTGGCAGTAGAAGGCACAGTACCCCGCCTACTATTCCTAAAGCTCCTAGGATTAGGAGCGGTAGATCTTGTGAGATGTTGGCCTGTAATTTTAAAAGAAAATTGATTTTTGTAGGATCGTATCTAAGCAAATATTATTATAATATAGGATCTTTATATGTAGATAAAACACGAATATTATGGACGACATAATCCATCACAAACACTCTAATACTGAATGGATTGCACTGGCCACGTATAAATATACTTAGTCGTTATGATTTAGGTGTCCACAAGAAACGCTTAACCAACATAGTGGTGGGAGATGTCTCATTCTTAAGACCTGTTTCACAATCTTAAAAAAAGTGTCGGATAGCTTATTCGGAAGTTTTGTCGATTCTTACTTCATACTTATCGTATGACAGAGACAAAATACGGAAATAAGCTATCTGATACTTATCAGTAGATTGACATGCCATAAAGTCCTAATATAAGTCCATAAAGAGAATTTAGGTAACTTACCAGATACACCACAAACGGTGCGACTATAGAGGCGACGTAGCCCATGATGTGTATCAGCGCGATGCCCTGGGCCCTCACCACGGTGGGCAGTAGCTCCGCCGCATACTGCAGCCCGATGTTATACGATATATTCACCGCGAACCTGCCCATGATAGCTAGAGACGCCGACGGACCCCCTGAATGAAGAGAAGATGATGGTGAAAATAATAATAAAAAATACTCTGTACCTGGTTACATAGGTACTAGAGTTGTATTTCTATAATGTGATAGTTAACAATAAAATTTCTTATCATTGTAACGAATTAGCGCAGATTAGTTTCAAATGTGCAAACAAACTTCAAACTACTATTATTTGATGACCTCTGTGGCTTGCGTTGAGCGCATTAGTGCTGAAGCCGGAGATCACAGGTTCGAATCCCGCTAATGGAACAAAAAAGGTTTTCTATGTTCTTGGGTCATTGATGTGTATTAAATATTTGTATAATATAATAAAAATCATAATTATGTGTACCTACAGTATAAAACTGTTAAACATATTTCCGTTGTCTGGTACCATACACCAGATTGACGTGGTGTGGAAGCGTCCATCGATATTAAGTATTATAATAAATAATAATGATATTATTATTTTAGCAAACGTTAACTACTCATGTTTACAAAAATATTTTAAACTACATAATATTAGGTCCACATATGAAATTGGCGTTTTGTCGTACTGGCCACTTTGATCTCAAATATATCTTCTTTGGTAAGGAATTCCAATTTCAAATTTATACCGCTATTTACTCATGCATTTGTGATTCGAAAACCGTCATTCATTTGTTTTTTCCTCTTTTGGTTTTTTCTTTGCGTGTCTGTTTACAAAATGGACAACTTGAAATATCGTATTATTTTCGAGTACGAGTTCCACCGTGGCACCAGTGCTGCAGAAACGGCTCGAAGGATTAATGATGTGTATGGCGGCGGTCTCGCAAAAGAAAACATAGTGCCTTTTTGGTTCCAACTGCAGGCTGCGATGTTAGTGATGAACCTGTTTTAATCATGAAAAAGAGGTAAAAAAATCGAAGGTGAAATAGCTTGTAAAGATGGGTACCTAATGAATTGAGTGCAGCAAACCGACAAACGCGCGTCGACTGCTGCGTTACATTATACAACCGGCACGAAAATATAGGGATTTTAAATAGAATCATTGATGGAAAAGCTAGCTGCTAAACAACCGAGGTTGGTCATTCGCTCTAAGCCACTGCTGCTTCAGGACAACGCTAGACCACACACTGCACAACAGACGGCTACCAAATTAGAGGAGCTTCAATTGGAAAGTCTAAAACATCCACCGTACTCCCATGCTCCATGACCATGCTCCAACAGATTACCATTATTTTCGAAATTTGCATAACTTCTTGCAAGGAAAAAAAATTCAACTCAGATGGGGCAGTCCAAAGAGCCTTCAAAGATTTTGTTGATTCCCGTCCGAATAGTTTTTTTAGTAAAGGAATCAATGAACTACCTATGAGACGGCAAAAATGCATAGATAACTATGGTATAATACTTTGATTAAATCAATATATTATGTTTAAAAAAAATCGACTTTATATTCCTCCTTTACAAAACGCCAGTTTCATATGTATTGATGTAATAATATTATAATTTAAAGTGGTAAATTGTGCAAGTTTATAAAAGAGAGCACAAAATAAACGTTAGTCTTATAGAATAATGTGGATAAACATCATCTATCGTTCGTAAGTTAAGCCGGTGCCCCACTTGTGAACCTTATTACCACAACAATAAGGTCGAGAAGTGGTAGGTACATTGGTTGGTCGGCGATAGAACATGTAACACGTTGACACGACCATACAAAAAGACTGAACTTTATCCTATGATCAGTTTTATACTAACCTATGGGAACAGCAGTGGCCGCCAAACTGAAGATTCCACTGATGACCATAGAGCCACACGCCAGCCACCGGCGACCCCACCTAATAATCATCATCATTATCCCCGTCTTCGTCACCTTATATACACAGTCCCGTCAGCATCAAAACCAATATTCATCGCACTGAAAATTCTTTCACAACAAAGCAGATTTTTGACTGAATAACTAATTACAAATATAAAATAGAAAAGATATCTGTATATTGTATAAATTATAATCAAAATTATTATTTTCAGGCACAGGCACATAAATGATTGGTTTCGCTGGCGGTAGAGCGAACCATAGGTTCATTTTCAATACATACTTAAATAAAGACAATCAACTTTTTAGAGGTATTAATATAATAACAATTATAAACTTTACCTGTCCAAGACTAAAGTTAAGAACGTATCTGCTGGGAACTCGGTGGCAGTTGCTATGGTGAAAGTCAGGAAGATGTCCAGTCCTAAAGACCCGACGTTCCGAACGTGGCCGTCGAAGACAAGGGAGATGGCCATCCAGATTACGATGAGCAGCAGAGCGTTCCTCCGCAGTCGTGGGGTCCGGAAGATGTCCAGCACGGAATAAGTACGCGTTTCAGCTTCCGATTCCTTGAATTTTGTTTGACTAGCTTCCTGAAAAGAACATAAGTGATTACCTGAAGTAAATAATTTTACAGAATTAGGATGTCATGTTGTAGCTCGTGATAAATAGAAAGTATAAAGATTTTACTTCATCACTTTGTTTACAGGCAAATAATACCTTCGGCTGTTTCTTGAATTAATATAAAATCAGAATGATATAAGGTGGACTTACCGTAAATTCGTTCAGGACCTTCTCAGGTATTTGGGTACCATTGATCCTCTCGAACTTTTTCATTATAACAAGAGCTTTGTCAAGCTTCCCTTGTGAAAGAAGCCATCTGAAATTGATATTTTTTATGTAATTCTATTTTATCAAACCTGTTGTTTATAATTAATTATAATATGGCACAATGAATTCACTCCTAGAAATGGATTAGCATGGTAAATAATTACCATAATAATTGCAATTTTGGTACCTATATTTCATCGAGTTTTCACCGTCTTTCGCTTTTCTTGTCTATTGTTCTATTATTATTCTAATATGAAATAGAATCGATTAAAATTCTGCAATTATATTTTTGCACATGTTCTATTATTATTCTAATATGAAATAGAATCGATTAAAATTCTGCAATTATATTTTTGCACATATTTTAAGGTTAAAGGTCATAAGGTTTTATTAAAATACCTAGCACTCTCCGGCACCAGCCAAGGCGTGGCTGCCGCGAAGATGAACGGAGCGCTGATGCCGAAAGCATACCGTCTCCAGTCACCAGCCCAGAGCGCGATCCACGGCAGCAGAGTCGCGCCCAGCGTGAAGAATATAGCTATGGACATGTTGGCTACGAACGTCCGCCATTTAGGACCCACGTATTCCAGGACTGGAAGAAAAATAATAGGAATGAATATGTGCTTCAGAACTAATAATTCGTTAGTAGGAACAAGATGGAACAACACAGTTGTTGTTCCATCTTTTTGGAAGAGGAACCAGAATGTATAGCTCAGTAGCTATACATTTTGTTTCCACTTCCTACTCTACATCCGGATAACCTAAAGAAACTCCTTGCGGTGATGCCTATTAGGGTATATTATAGGGTAGGGTACCAAATGTAGCTAAAGCAGAGATTTTGGCAAATAGCAAACTTACCTAGAATATACATCATGGTGAAGCAGTTGTCGAAGGCGAGCCCCACGAGGAAGCGGCACAGCGCGAACGACCAGAAACTGTCGCAGAACGCCGTCGCGATCCCCGCAGCGAAACCCATCAGGTTTGTTCCTGGAAAACGGATTTGTTACCTACATTTGGTTTCGTAAATGTCCTAATCTGTAATATTAATTATTGGCTAAAAGAATAATACGGTCCTATAAGTTTCTTATTTATTTCACTGAAAATTGATGTTTCCGCTATTTATTCATTTATTCTGCTCTAAGACAGTGAGAACAAGCAATAAAAGTAAATTAAGTGAATGGGCAACGGCAGGTATTTCAAAAAGTAGATTCAAATTGTATGAACTTTATAATGAAAGAACAACGAATCAAAGTGAAGAATTTAAAAATTATGTAAGGTTATATTCAAAAACATTAAAGCAAGTTTGTTCTGCAGCAAAATCTATTCACATTAGAAATAAAATTAACAATTCGAAAAATAAGATTATAACAACTTAGCAAATCTTGCAAATGAAACTGGAAGAGTCACCAGCCGCAACTAGATAATAAAAGAATTAATTCCGACAGTGAAGTTGCAACTGCTTTTAAGAAATTTGTATGCCAAAAATTTGTATGCCTCTCCTGCTGATGCTGAATTAAAGATAATGTAAAAGAGTGTGAAATCGAATTTAGATTTTAAGAAATAGCAATAAGCAAGACATTATTAAAAATTTTAATTTATTAAATATTAAGAATACTGCAGATTTATGGGGCCTATCAATGAAAGTTATTAAATCTATAATCAATATTATCGCACCTTACTAAGCAACTATTTTTAATGATTGTATAAAAAGTGGCGTATTTCCTGATCTAATGAAACATAGTAAAGTTTTACCCCTGTTTAAGTCTGGTTGTAAATCAGATCCATCTAACTTCCGACCTATATCTATTTTAACAACACTAAGTAAAATATATGAAAAAATAATACTTACTCAGCTACTAGCACACTTTAATATAAATAACATTTTACATAATAAACAATTTGGTTTTACGAAGGGTCGCTCTACAACAGATGCAGGCGTTGATTTGATTAGTTATATTTTTGATGCTTGGGAGGGGGTCTCAGGATACTCTAGGAGTCTTTTGTGATCTCTCTAAGGCATTTGATTGCGTGAAGCTCACAACGTTGATCAGGAAACTATGTCACTATGGAGTAAGCACTCGTCCTCTTAAAATCTTATTTATCAAATAGGACTCAGATGGTTGAGATAAATGGAAAAAGATCCACAGGTACCAAAATTGAGATGGGGGTCCCACAAGAATCCATTTTAGGACCTGGTCTATATAAATGACCTACCATACCTTATTAATGGAAAAAACGGTATAGTCTTATTTGGCGTAGACACGTCGCTTACTTTTAATATTAATCGCCAAAACTCAGGCTATGACGAAGTAAATAAGGCTCTCTCAAAAATAGTACACTGGTTTAGTGTTAATAATCTTTTGTCAAATAGCAAAAAAACTAAATGTATAATGTTCACGTTGCCTAATGTAATCTAGTAGATACAGCTGTCTGTTTAGGTATAACTTTAGACGCAAAACTACAGTGGGGCCCCCATATTGTTGTGTTGGCCGACAGACTCAGTTCAGCAGCATTTGCAGTAAGTAAGATAAGACAATTTTCAGCAAGGCTTATATATTTTAGTTACTTCCACAGTATAATGTCCTATGGCATTCTACTGTGGGGAAATGCTGCCGATATAAATACTATATTTGTGCTGCAGAAGCGAGCTGTTCGGGCAATCTATAAGCTAGCCCCCAACACGTCATTAAGAGAGAAGTGTAAAGAAACTGGAATCTTAACTGTAGTTTCTCAGTATGTTCTATCAAATTTATTATGTTAAAAAAAATTTAAACCTATTCAAAAAGAAAAGTGACAACCACAATATAAATACCCGAAATAAGCATAACCTTGATGTACCAGTGACTAGACTTAGTAAAGTAAAGAATTCGATTAAAGGCCAATGTATACGCCTATACAATAAGATCCCAGAAAGCGTTCAAAATTTTTCAATCAATAAATTTAAAAAAGTAGTTAATAAACGTTTGTGTGCTAAAGCCTATATTAAAGTTAATGATTTTATGAATGATAGCACACCTTGGGAATGAGGTTAGGTCACCCTGCAAGGCTACTTCAAAATTACATATATTATTGTACTCTTGTTATGTAGTTTTAGTCATAACATTGTAATATATGCCTTTTTTATATTTTAAAAGAACAATTTTCCATCTTTTTGATAAAAGATGGCCCCGCGCGAGTTTCTTTCGCCGGTTCTTCTCGTCAGGGTAGTTCCCGAACCGGTGGTAGGTATAATGTAGAGTGTAGACCGACGTTCAGAAAGTGTATAAAAATACCTATTTTGAATTAAAAAAATGACTTTGACTTTATTTGCAATTTGGTTTTTTGAAGCCTTAATAAAAGTTTTCTTACCAACAAGAGCTGGAATCCTTCCATATTTGTCGGCCACCCAACCAAAGACTAGGCCACCGACGATTGCCCCGCAGAAGAAGATCGCCTGCGCCGTCGCCGCCAGGTTGTCCTTGTCGCACACCCAGTCTAGCTGGAAACACATCGTATTGAATATTTGACATTTTGTGGAAAAAAAAGCCAAAAAATTCGTTTATTTTTGGTTCATAATAATTAATTCCCAAAGAGATTCCAAAAATTGATGTTGTATTGACGGATAAAAATAAGCACCTACTTAGCAATAACAATGAGATCTGCATCGGGATTTTTATATGAACGGTTAAAAATACTTAGCATTAGCATAGACCTTGGACATACTACTATTCAGACAAAGAGAAAAGACTTTTTTACTATTCAAACAAAAGAGATATTTACAGAAGGACATAAGACCGTACCTGTGACGCTATAGTTTCATATGGCACATCGCTCCTATTGTACTCCCAGCCGCTGGTGCACGGTACTACAGGCCACTCATCATCAGGCGTGGTCCGTCCCGCCGTCAGCGCCGCCGGCCAGTCCGCTGAGTACATGTGGCAGCGGTCGTGAGAAAACGGACCTGAAGATTTTGGCGGGATAGCCAGCGCTCTCCTGAAAGTTATGATAGGTTGGCTTGAGAATATTCCAAGGGATTTTGATAGTAGATATGACTTAGAATGCAGCTGTAAAAGACATCTCTCTATCTCTCTCTCTCTCTCTCTTGGAAACCGCGTCATTTGGTTTGTCACTACAACGCAACGTTGTAGTGACGTCATTGACCGCTGTGTTACGATGAAAGCGCTATCTTAAAAGAACCAGTGCATATTCACATAATATAACATTCTACGTCTAATCTTACTACAATTTTAAATGTGAAAGTTTGTGAGGAAGGATGGAGGAGGATATTTGTGACTTTTTCACGAACGAAACTGCTGAACGGATTTTTATGAAATTTTGTATGGCAGTAGTTTAGGCTCTGGATTAAAAAATAGATTACTTTTTATCGCGAAAAAGTACAGTGTTCCCGTGGGATACTGTATTTACGCCGGCGGAGCCGCGGGCAAAAACTGGTAGTACCCAAGTATGCGATGAGAAGTCTTATGGAAAATGTTAATATTACGTAATGTGTGTTAATGGGATCCGCTTTGTAGCTGGTTGGAGATGGATCTCATAATTAATTAATTGATAATGGGACCGCTTTCAACCTGCTTGATGAGTCAGTATTCGCTGGATAACAATTAACATGCTGACGTGAGAACATAATATTATTACTTAAACTTATCATTAGTTATATACCTCAACTAATACCATCTTCTATCGTCGTTAAATTGGATTAACAGTTATCTTCGATATTCCAAATAAACCTTGATTCAGTCAATGCAAAGCATTCTAAATCTAGACACGTTTGTCTGCTACTCTACCTAGGTCACCAGTGAACGGACGATTGGATCCGGGCCATTCGTATTGCCTGTTTGAATTCTTATAAATTAATAAACTAATTTACGCAATGAATTCCATATTGTTAGTTTTGCTAAATTAAGTTAATAAAGTTTTCGTTATATACATTTTATTAGTTATTTGTCCATTCTGCATAGATAAATATCAAAGTTTTCATCATGTTTAATGTTCACATTTTATACAGCATTAGATATTATTATTCTGGATTATTCCGTCAACACCTTCATTTTTCTGCCCTAGTCCTTAAAACGACGTTACGTAGGGGTTGAACATCTATGGGCTGAACTCGCCACACGGAATACTCTGACATACTTATATGTTATGTAAAACTAGCTTTTACCCGTGGCTCCGTCCGCGTAAATACAGTATCCTACGGGAAAACTGCACTTTTTCGGGATAAAATGTATCCTATTTTTAAATACAGAGTCTAAATACCTATTATACTAAATTTCATCAAAATCCGTTCAGTAGCTTTTGCGTGAAAGAGTAACAAACATCCATCCATCCTTCCTTACAAACTTTCACATTTATATTAGTAGTGAGAAGTAGGACTGATAATAACCACATTGACACGGTCCGAGTATTTTGCCCAATTAGATCGCGGCTCGACGATTTCTTGATTTAGGTTTAGGTAACCGTTTGCGAGATATACAACTTTATAAAGACCCCCACAGACGAGAGGCTGATCGTTTCAGTTAGAACTGACGTCAGTTCGGCCTGGACGGATTCGAGCATATACACGGAAAAAAACAAAAACAAAAAAAAAATTGACATCTTATCATAATAATACATCGTAGCATTCGTCTGTAATTTTCGTAGAACTACCCATTTAATTACTATATATAGTACGTCTATTTCCTAGTATATTTTAATTTAACAATAAAATTTATAATATGATTCAATAAATAATAAAAAATTAATATAACAAATCCTAAAATGCAGTAGTTTCTTGAGGGCTTTAGGGATTCCTATGTTGAGTACCTTTTTTGATAGTTTTCAGTATTCTTTTAGTAGTTTTTAGTACGTACTGAAGGAAAACCGGAGCGTATATGGGGCACCTAAAGCGCATTTTTTGGTAAAATGAGGCGCTCCTAATACAAAAGTAAACCTAGCTCGAAAAATCTGTGAAATATCATGATGGTAGTCCATGTGATGAACTTTAAAGGAAAACTATAACGGCTTATCTGACTTTCTTAGTTCAAGAGTTATAGATGCTAAACTTGAAAAATGCGTTGGAAAACTTCGTACAAAAATAACGAAATCGTAAGTAGGATTCATTATACGTATCCAATGTTATGTATGTCATATGTGTATGTCACTCATGAGTATATAAATTTAGAATTAGGTATGTACAGTAAAACCACGTTTCTAATGGCTTTTGGGTATCGTCGTCTTTCACACATCATCTGTCAGTGCCAATTGCCATAAAAACTGTTATTGCTTATGGTCATTAGCAACGTGGAAGACCACGTAAGAACGTGTACCTACAATATCCTACAATATTTTATAGAACTCACGTTCAAATTTGCTGGTGCCGACTTTAAGCACCAAGCTTCTATTAGGTATTTTAAATAAGCTGATGATGATATTTACTGTAATGGATACATGGAATTGTTTAAACAATGCCGTAATTTCCAAACGCGTATCTTTAAAGACTGAGGAGTTCTGTTCAGTGCTTTTCTATCCAGTATATATCTTGGTGCAAAATTGTATTTTTTGGTAGCTTATGCTTGTGTTACTTCAGAAAAAGTTAAAATCACCATATGTGTCGATATAAATATCTAGGAGTTCCTTCGATTCCTCATGGATCCCATCGTCAAGTCACCATTTTGATGTCAAAAGGATCAATTTGGGATTATACCCTTTACAACAACAATAGAATTTTGAAAATAGGTCCATAAACGGCAGAATAATGTTCAAAGATATCAGTGTCAGTGTAATATACTATGAGAGGTACCTTTTATATCATCATAATGTTTGTTGATGATTGTTATTCATCATTGTGTGATGATATTGGTGATGATGATAATGATTACTCTTATTGACATAGTGGCATATACTTCCAGTTCCTTAAATAACGCCTAAATCCCCAAACATGTATCTATAAGGAGTCAAGAGTTCTGTTCTGTAATTTTGGATCCAGGGTATATCTTGGAGCAAAATCTTTCTTTTTGGTAGCATATACTTGAATTACTTCAGAAAAAGTTAAAATCACCATATGTGTCGATATAAATATCGAGGAGTTCCGTTGATTCCTTATGGATCCCATAATCAGGTCACCACTTTGATGTCAAAAGGACCAATTTGGGATTATACCCTATACATCAAAAACAGAATTTTGAAAATAGGTCCACAGACGGCGGAGTAAATGTTGAACATACAAAAAAATATATAAAAATATATACAGGTGTCCGGTAATTAATGGATAACCTTAAATGTCTTATAGTAGAACTTATGGGCGTTCAAAAAAAATACAAAAAAAATAATCTATTATAAGTACCTAAGATAAGGTTTTTAGAGAAAAGTAGATTTTTTTAGTATTTTTAACACTATGACCAGAAATGAATGAATTACATCGGTTTTTTAAAAATAGTTACTTTATAATAAAGTAATGTATGAAACCTTGCCTAAATTAAAAAATACGATACGATACCCTCTACACGATGGGGTTAAATAAAAAAAAATCATCCCCAGTCCGCACTTCACATAATATATGGAGCTAAAATATAAAATTAATAATATTTAATGATGCCAAAGATCAAAACTATACGAAATCTATAACAATACTAAAGTTTAACAATACAGCAAGTATTTATGAATATAATTTATGACGATAAATGAATTAAAAGGGCCGACAGACAGACATATACTCATAGACATAAGGGACCCCGTATACGGTCCGGTTTTCCTTCAGTTCAGCCTGGACAGATGCAAAATCCTATTGTCTGTGTGCAATTCGAGATCGGATCAGTCGGCCGGATGGACTGAAGCGATTCGTTCCAGTTTTGCTCTGTTCTTGCGAAACTACTAAACTCGCGTAGATTTCTACTGAAAACTACTAAAAGAATACTGAAGATTATCAAAAAAACTACTTAACTTAGGAATCCTATTAGTAAAATATTACGTGTATAGTTACTAAACGGGTAGTTTTAAGAAAATTACGGATGAATGATACGATGTATTATGATAAGGTGTCAATATATTTTTGTTTTGTTTTGTGTTTTGTTTCATTATATTAACTGTTATCTTACGTCAGTGCGTGGACATTGTCATTTTCTCTGTTACTACAGTTACCTACTGTCTATTACGTGTTTTCGAGTTCATTGGCTCTGGGCGCCAATTCACGCCTGTCCAAAAGGTCGCCGTATTGTGTCAAGGTGGCGACGTGCTTTGTCTGTTACAATAGACCTGCATCAACCTCGTGAGATAGTTTCATGGTATCGATTGTTTTTTCGGAAGGACTAAGATTGCAAGAGTCCTATTGACTTTAATTGTGATTCGTCATCCATTGCTTAGCTGGACGAAAGAATACGAGCGCAAATGCTATGTCATAAAGTGGTTTTGGATTAATCGGATAAGCCTAGACACCACGAATTCGCTTTTTCTTCTCACAAACGTTACACTACCGTACCCGAAATTAATACTAAATAATGAAAATCTTAAAATAGTCAGCAAATTACATTTCACGTCAAGCGGACAACCAAAAAAAATGAGGTCGTGAATTTTGTTTATACTCTGGTCAGTTATGCTTCTAGTAAACGTGGATGTGTACACTTTTAAAAATTTACTAAGAGTGAAGACCGTTATTTTTGGATGCTTATTAATTGTATCAATTAATTTGTAACAAAAACTAAAAAGTATCGCTTCTTATAGTTAAAGTTGAAATTTTTATTTTTTTTTTATCGAATTCTAAATTCGATTTTTCTTGCGTAGGTAATAGTAAACCGGAAGTAAAAATTTCAAATCGATATTTGGGTCACTTCGACCTTTTTATTTTTAAATGTTTTAATTTTGAATTAAAGCTTTAAATATACTAATTCTTCACAAAAAATTAAAAAGTGATCGCTAATAGTTTAAGACTTAGAGAACAAAGAGTACATACACATAGTTAAGAGCACTTTCTAAGCAATCGGGTTTATGCGATAACATGCTTAAATACTACGCTACTAACATTTTATTCGTTCATTCTAACATGAACAAATACAAAAATAAACGATTGTTTTAAATAAAATATAATTAAAATTATAAATATACGCAAATGCGTATGCAAATGCGTTACAATAAATAATAACAAATTCATACAAAAAAGTAATTTCAAAAACCATGATACGACTGTGAAACACACCAGTAGGTAAATATTGTAGCTATAATAAACCGGCCAAGTGCGAGTCGGACTCGCTCACGTAGGGTTCCGTACCATTATACCAATATTTTACTTCCTATTTCGTTATTTTTGTACGAAGTTTTCCAAGTAAGCACATTTTACATGTTAAGTATCTATAACTCCTGAACTAACAAAGTTATATGAGCTATTATGGTTTTCCTCCATAAGTTCAGCACACGGACTACATGAATTTTTTCAGATTTTTCGAGCCATCCGTTTAGCTTAGAGAGACTATTTTAACAAAAAAAGCGCTTTAAGGTTAAATATCTCGCAAATGGGTACCCAAATCAAAAAATCGTCGCAGAAACCTCTCAATGTTTATAAAAGACCTATCTTATGATACCCCACACTATGGGGTAGACGCGAGAAAAAAAAATCACCCCCACTTTACATGTAGGGGAAGTACCCAAAAAAAATGTTTTTCGTGACTTTATTTTAGCACTTTATCGACGTAGCAAATAAACATAATATCCATGCAAAGTTTCATCTTTCTAGTTCTAACCGTTTGGACGGTAGTCCGAAGACGGACGGACACGACAAAACTTATGATTTTAGGGTTCCGAGACATGAACTACAGAACCCTAAAAAGTGTCAATAAGAAATACAATACTACTCGTCGTTACTTGCTAGATAGAAACAGCTATTATCTTTAAAAATAAAGGAATCTTTTTTTTAAAAAGATAATTTCTTAAAACAAGATTCCTTTATTTTAAAGATAATAGCTGTCTCTTTCTATCGGCAACAGTCGTAAAGACCGATTTTCAAAATTCTTTTTTTGATGTAAAGATTATATTCCGAAATTGGTCCCGTTTTCCTAAAAGTAGTGACCTGATGATGGGATTCATGAGGAATCGAAGGAACTCCTCAAAATTTATATGGACACATAGTGATTTTGACTTTTTCTGAAGTATCCCAAGCATATGCTACCAAAAGTAAGATTTTGGACCAAGGTATACCCTGTATAAGTACAAAAGTACTGAACAGAAAGAACTCCTGACTCCTTATACGATACATGATATATATGATACATGTTTGGGGATTTCGGCGTTGCTTAAAGAACTGAAAGCATAAGCCACTATGTTAATTAAAGTAATCATTATTATCACACCATAAATCATGACATAATGTTGATATAATAGGTACTTCTCATAGTATTTTGCACCGACATGGATATCTTTGAACATTACTCTGCCGTTTATGGACCGATTTTCAAAATTATTTTTTTGATGTATACCCAATAATATAATCCGAAATTGGTCTCGTTGTCACCAAAGCGGTGACCTGATGATGTCATCCATGAGGAATCGAGGGAACTCTGTGAAATTTATATGGACACATATTATAGTGATTTTGACTTTTTCAGAAGTAACCCATGCATGTGCTACCAAAAAGTATGATTCTGCACCAAGGTATATCTTGTATCCAGAAGCACTGTACAGAACTCAGTCCTTAAAGATACGTGTTTGGAAATTTCGACATTGTTTAAAGAACTGCAAGTACCTAATACAAATACCTAATGGGAGTTTGGCGCGTATTCAATTATACATTCGAACGTTTATTTTAAACGTTCTTAAAATGTATTCATAATACATAATTTAACAAATATCACTAAAAAGGGAAAAATTATTATTTTTTTTAAGCAAAAAATTAAACCGACTTCCAAAGTAAAAATGCGTAAAAATGTATGAAATAAAACTTATTTTATAAATAATTCCCCTTTTAAATTTGGCTAAAATTGTAACTATTTCTCTACTCAATCTTCAAAATATTGAAGTCGGTACCAGCCAACTTAAACGTGAGTTCTATTATAAATATTGTTTTATCAGGATGTTGTTAGGGCTGGTACGGACATAAAAATTTTTATGAGTGAGTAGAGAAATAGTTAAAATTTTAACCAAACTTAAAAAAGGAATTATTTAGAAAATAAGTTTTATTTCATACTTTTTTGTGCATTTTTACTTTGGAATTCGGTTTAATTTTTGGTTTAAAATAATTTGAAATTAGCTGAATTTTTAAACCGTTCATCAACTAGACGTGTTACTATTTCAGTAAGTCTCCACTCTAAGTTTTAAATTATTAGCGATCACTTTATTTTTGTGAAGATTTAGTACATATAATTTAGGCTTTAATTCAATATTAAAATATTTAAAAATAAAAAGGTCGAAGTTGCTCAAATATCGATTTGATATTTTCACTTCCGGTTTACTATACGCAAAAAAACGAATTTAGAATTCGATAAAAAAAATAAAAATTTTAATTTTTTAACTAGGTATAACATACAATACTTTTTGGATTTTGTTATAAAATAATTGATGAAAATATTAGAATAATATTAAAGTGCTCATAGCTATGCGTATGTACTCTATATGCTCTAAGTCTTAAACTATTAGCGATCACTTTTTAATTTTTTTTTGTGAAGAATTAGTACATTTAAAACTTTAATTCAAGGTTAAAATATTTAAAAATCAAAAAGGTCGAAGTTAGTCAAATATCGATTTGAAATTTTCACTTTCGGTTTACTATACGTATTATATTATTACGTATATTTTTCTTTATACAAACCTGATCTCCTGACCACACTAACACGGCCTTAGGCTGAGACTATATTGTCCGGAATACGGTAGGCCGGGAAAAATTTAGAGCATTGAAAATAGAACTCTGCGCTAATACAATAGAGCTGAAAATAAAAGTGTCGAATGTCGACCTGTCTTAATATATAACATTGACATTTGACTCGACACTTGTGTGTTAGATTTTCAGCTCAAAATTTTCTCCAGCCTTCCGGATTCCGGATCATTATTTTTATAAAATTCATAATTAATTGTTGATAATACGAGTATGACCAATAAATATCACTTCTTGTTGAATTTTTTTATATAATAATCGTCGTTTTGGGACTTAAATAGGCTTATCTATCTTCTATCTATATATATAAAAGGCAATGCTGATGGACTGATGTATCCACGCATAGGCCGACCCCTTAAGGCTAGTTTAAAATTGTGCACACGTATTTCTTATAATATGACGTAGGTATCGATTAAAGAAGGATTTTTCAAAATTCAAGCTCCAACTGAAATCGCTGAAACTTTTTATTCCTTGGACATATTTGCGTGAAATTTCGTATGAACTGAGTACGGGAAATAATAAGGCACATACTTTAGCGTTTGTCAATATTCAACCCCTAAAATAGGGGATAAAAGTTTCAAATTATTATGAAGATATTCTTTAAAACCCAATTTCACGCGGGCGAAGCCGGGGGCAAATACTAAGTATTTATCTAAAATCGATTCAGTTGTTAAATACGTGAAAGAGTAACGAACATTCATACATAAAACTTTCGCGTTTATAACATGCATGGATATGTTCTTCGTCGTGTTATAATGATTTCGAAAATCTCTTGAATAGGTAAGCCACTATAGGTATTAGGCGTATAGACATTGACTTGAAAAATATTTGTCGTAAAAATGTTTGTTTGGTGTCACCCATCCTAGTCGAATCCATAACTGGCGTTGCTTAACATGAGTTTTCACTTTTCACTTATTCCTCCTGGTATTATTATACATCAATGTATACTCATAGGTAATACCTACGTAAAGTTTCAGCCAGTTCTACTGGTCAGTTATTCTATAGCATTTTATATGTTATATTCTTTAGACTGACATATCTTTTATATATATGAAAAACTAAAACAAAAATTTTGTACAGCAAACCAAAACGCGTGAGTGAAAACCGCATTCAAATCGGTTAATCGGTTAAGCCGTTGACTCGTATGCGCAAAAATAAATATCACGGGAGTCGTACACTTTTTCGCAATAAAAGTAGCCTATGTGTTAATCCAAAGTCTCAACTACTACCTTTCATTATTCACCTTACCCTTCATTTACCTTCATAATTTTGAAGTCGGTACCAGCCCGAACACAATCCTGATAAAACAAAATTTAAAATAGAACACACGTTCAAGTTGGCTGGTACCGACTTCAAAATTTTAGAGTCAAAGTAGAGAAATAGTTAAAATTTCAGCCAAATTTAAAAGGGGAATTATTAAGAAAATAAGTTTTATTTCACACATTTTTGTGAATTTTTACATGGGAAGTCGGTTTAATTTTTTGTTTAAAAATAGTAAGCATTTTTCCCTTTTTAGTGATATTTGCATAATTATTATTAACACATTTTAGGAACGTTTAAAATAAACGATCGAATGTATAATCGAATACGCGCCAAGCTTCCATTAGGTATTGTATATAAGATAATGATTGCTGTAAGTTAAATAATGGCATATGCTTGCAGTTCTTTAAGCAATGTCGAAATTTCTAAACGCGTATCTTTAAAGACTGAGGAGTTCTGTTCAGTGCTTTTGGATCCAGGGTATACCTTGGTGCAGAATCTTACTTTTTGGTAGCATATGCTTGGGTTACTTCTAAAAAAGTCAAAATCGCTATATATGTCCATATAAATTTCGAGGAGTTCCCTCGATTCCTCGTGGATGCCATCATCAGGTCACCGCTGGTGACAACGAGACCAATTTCGGATTATAACCAATACATCAAAAAAAGAATTTTGAAAATAGGTCAACAGACGGCGGAGTATTCGTTGAACATACAAAAAAACATACGGTGGCACGTATAACCGCCTACTTTTTTTGGAAGTCGGTTAAAAAATAAAAAGCCTTCCTATTCACAGGCTGTCGCTGTCTTTGCTAGCCGAAATGACAAGGACAGCATGTGCCTTGAGCGTCACTTATTTAAGTATCGTTTCAGTATTCAGCCGTTAGTTTACCTCATAGATGAGGTATGAGGCATCTATGAGGTAAACTAACGGCTAATCGACGCACTGTTTGGCGACAGAGCCTTAAGTAGGGAAAACTGGAGACAGTCGATTATTTATCGATTACGGATATTGTACCATGTCAGTCCTCAAAATTTCATCGCAATATCCGGTTGGTCATTATCAATATCGTGTTGTCGTTATAAACTGTTAAACAGTATTACTATTATTTAAATCTATTCTATGTAATGAATCAAGAATTGTATGATGTAATAAATCAATAATAATAATAATTAAAACTATTTTAGGGAGGATCTAGGGGCGATCAAGTCTCCCCAAATGAAGTGTACCATGTGTAGTTACCGGGGAGAAGTTTTATGCTATAAACAAATTTATCATACATAATAAGCTGGGAAATATTGTTCTTGCAGTGACACATCTACGATTAACCGTTGACGAAATATAGTCTTCGCGAAAGTGTGATCGTTGGAGGACATTAATAAAAACCGGCCAAGTGCGACAACCCTCGCACTATGACATAGACGAAAATGGTTGTAGTGCTGCTTAAAAATAATATACCTAAAACAATGATGCAGCTGAATGTGGTTTTAGTTCCTGCTGTCACCGCATCATACTCTTTTTTGTCAAACTGGGCAGCTTTCGAAATAATAACAAGTATTTATCAACACGAGAAACCAGAATGGCAAAGAAAAGTATTTGTAATGAACTATGAAAACAATGAGTCCAATGAAATTTCGAAGACGGTGATGTTTCCTTAAGGCTCCCACAGACGAGTGGCCGATTGTTTCAGTTAGAACTGACGTCATTTCGGCCTGATCGGATTCAAGCACATACATGGAATATTTTTTGTTTATCAATTGTAAACTCACTACGCTTATACACGATACACACCCGCACGGCCGCGGCTCTGGCGAGAACTGAAGCGATTTGTCACACATGGTCCGCTCAGTCCATCCGTTCAGTCCAGAGTTAAAGTTGCCAACTTAGTTATTTTACAAAGTTTTACTACTAAATTAAGTATTTTATCCCCTCCCTCCTTAGTAGGAATTTAGTTGTTAGTAGTGTTTTATTAGGAAATAGCCAGATAGTAATCATATGCAAAATGGCTTAAGTTCGACACAAAAAAAATTGACACTTTATCATAATAATACATCGTAGCTCGTAATTTGCTTAAAACTATGCGTTTAATTACCATATACGTAATATTTCCTAGTATATTTTAATTTAACGGTAAAACTTATAATAAAATTTTAATAAAACAAAACCTAAAATGTAGTGGTTTTTGGGGGCTTTAGGGAATCCTAAGTTAAATAGCTTTTTTATAGTTTTTACAATTCTTTTAGTACTTTTTATTAGAAGTCGACGTGAGTTTAGTAGTTTCGCAAAAACAAAGTTAAGTTGGCAACACTGGAACGAATAGCTTCAGTCCATCCGGCCGACTGAAGTGATCTCTTTTTGCACAATTGCACACCGAAGATACGATTTTGCATCCGTACAGGCCGAACTGAAGGTAAACCGGGCCGTATATGGTAAACTGGTAACTCATAATAAAAATTCGTAATTTGTAACAATTTTTTTGTAATGTAATAAGTTTATATCAAGGTCCGATACGAAGGTTTTTCCTATCTTCCATTGAATTAAGTCGCATAAAGCAGAATTATACGGTACTCGCTCGTAACCGACTTCCGGTAACTTGATGTAACTTATTCGCAATTACAATACTACCTATGCAACAATTAAGTAATTGGGAAGGCCAAAATTAAAACAATAATTTATACCTTTTTACTTTATTGTTTTAATCTATTCTGGAGCTCCGTGGCCTAGTTGGTATACCGTTTGATTCGCACTCGAGAGAGTGCACGTTCGATTCCCAGGTTGTGGCGTGTACCAATGAGACCAGTGGGAAGGAAAACATCGTGAGGAAACCCGCACCTGATTGGCCCCAGACGTATTGACCAGTCATTCCTCTGGACTAGGTTGGCTATGTTGTGAAAATGCCGTATGTGCTTGGGCAACCATACGACATTTAAAAACCAACTGTCCCAGGCACTTCAGTATTTCAAGAGTGGTTACTTGGCTCGGAGAATACTGTTTAAATCATCCAATAATGGATGAAAAGTCTAAGTTTTTAATCTATTCTATATAGCTATATATTAGGTATATAGAATAGATAACCTTACATATGAAATTGGCGTTTTGTCGTACTGGCCACTTTGATCTCAAATATATCTTCTTTGGTTAGGAATTCCAATTTCAAATTTATACCGCTATTTACTCATGCATTTGTGTTTCGAAAACCGTTTATTTCTTTTAATTTTTCCTCTTTTGGTTTTTTCTTTGCGTCACACTGTTTACAAAATGGAAAACTTGAAATGTCGTATTATTTTTGAGAACGAGTTCCACCGTGGCACCAGTGCTGCAGAAACGGCTTGAAGGATTAATGATGTGTATGGCGGCGGTGTCGCAAAAGAAAACACAGTGCGTTTTTGGTTCCAACGCTTTCGTTTTTTCGACTTCGACTTTCGAAAATGTCGACCAGCAGAACAAGCCCCGTGGACGGCCGGAGACCAAAGTTGATAATGAAGAATTGAAGGCTATTGTGGATACGGATCCATCGCAAACCACGTCCGAGTTAGCTGCAGGCTGCGGTGCTTGTGATAAAACTATTTTAATCCACTTGAAGCAAATTGGGAAGGTGAAAAAGCTTGAAAGATGGGTGCCTCACGAATTGTTTGTAGCAAACCGACAAACGCGCGTCGACTGCTGCGTTAAATGTAACGCAGCATTTGTATCACAGTAATGACTCAATCGGCACAATAATGAAGGGATTTTAAATCGAATCATTACCTGTGATAATAAGTTGATCCTGTGAGATAATCGGAAACGCTCATCACAATGGCTGAAGCCTGGCGAACTAGCCAAAGCCTGCCCCAAGCGAAAATTGACTCAAAAAAGTTACTTGTGAGCGTTTGGTGGACTAGTGCCGGTGTCGTTCACTACAGCTTTCTTAAATCGGCCAGACGATTACGGCAAATGTCTACTGCCAGTAACTGCAAATCATGATGGAAAAGTTAGCTGCTAAAAAAACGAGGTTGGTCATTCGCTCTAGGCCACTGCTGCTTCAGGACAACGCTAGACCACACACTGTACAACAGACGGCTAGCAAATTAGAGGAGCTTCAATTGGAATGTCTAAGACATATTATATATATTATGTTTAAAAAAATCGACTTTATGTTCCTCCTTTACAAAATGCCAATTTCATATTATGTTACCTAATATTTTGTTCCATACAAAAATCGTGAAATGGTAAAATGGCTACATGATTTATCTGATTTCATCATAATAATATTAGAAAACATCCATTTTGGCAGTTTTCAATAGAGATGCGTAAAATGGCGCACATAATATGAGTTGAAAAAAATATATGAAACATAATATGAAACACCTTTTAAGACCCCCCGGTCGGATTAAGTTGAATTTTCTCATGCAATAAGTAATTATGTTGTGGAAATCCTTTAAAAACGGTGTTTCGGAATACATACCCCACCCCATCATGATGACATAGGTACTCACTACTCATCAGAGTTCTGTGCACCGATATCAATGTGTTCATAATAACATACATATAATAAATTTAACTGAAAAGAGAAAAAATAGTTTTTTTAAACAAATAAAATGCGCTTCTTGTGTCTTCGCGTGAACTACATAACGAGTTAAATGCGGTCTTTATCAATATACAGACTGTTTATGCGTTAGATTTTAAGTTAATTTTCTTAATGATCTTTGGTTCTCATATGGCATACTAGATGGCGCTGATTTGCCGCTAGATCACGCTATAGGTAAAGCGAACCTATTTGCATAAGATGTTTATGAGGGCCTTACTAATGTGAAGTATCTTTGGGTTGTAAACCAATCAAGAAAAGGATTATGTGGTTTTATGAAACCACGGTAAAAGTGAAACTTAATAAAAAAATAGCGTGGAGGACTGGCACAAATGAGTACTAGTCTATACATTACACGGTCAGCTGATGCGAACTATAGGCGCCGCCATGTTGGCCTCGGCTGCTCTGACGAGCGCCTTTCACTTTATCCCTACTTCCGCGGCCGACCGTCACGCGACATGCAACACACAGACGACAAAGTTTGAGACGATGAAATAAAAGTTTCACTTTAAAAATTAAAACCGACTTCCATAATAAAAATGCACAAAAAGGTATGTTAAAACTTATTTTCTAAATAGTTCCCCCTTGAAATTCGTCTTAAATTGTAACTATATCTCTACTCAATTTTCATATTTTGAAGTCGGTACCAGCCCAAACAACATCCTGATAAAACAATATTTTATAGAACTCACGTTCGAATTTGCTGGGACCACTTCAAAATTGAGACCTTTACAACAACAAAACAATTTAGCAAATAGGTTCACACTTCACATTTGGCTAAGTGATGACTAATGTTTAAAGATATCCGTGTCGGTGTAAAATACTATGAGAAGTACCTATTGGAACGAAGTTCCTTATCGCGCGTTGCGAAAGGGGGCTAGACGGAAAAAATAAAGACTAAAAGTTGTAACGATACTTTTTGCTATACGAGGGCGGCACTGAAAATTTCGGGAATCAAGGAAGTGACACAACATTACTATTTAAAAATGTATTTATTGCTTTTCGAAGTATTCTCCGCGAAATTTGACACATTTTTCCATACGATGGAACCAATCATTGAAGCAACCATTCCATTCGGAAGTTGGGGTCTCCAAAATGGCCGTTTTGTAGGCGTCCACAGCTTCTTCAGGTGATGAAAATCTCTGACCACGCAATTTATTCTTTATTTTAGGGAAAGTATAGAAATCATTAGGGCTTAGGTCGGGACTGTACGGCGGATGGTCTAATAATTCTATGATTTCTTGCTCTAAAAACTCTTTTGTTCTGTGCGCGGTGTGAGAACTCGCATTGTCGTGATGGAGGATGATGCGGCGGTTGCAGTTCTCTTTACGGAGTTCAGAAACGACCTGTGGCAAACAAATGTTAGCATACCATTCTGCATTAACCGTTTTTTGTTCCTCAAGAGGAATAGTCGCAACATGGCCGGTTTTGGAGACAAACGTGGCCACCATTTTTTTTGCAACACTCCGTGAACGAACAATTTTTGTTGGCTTTAGCTCATTTTCGAACACCCAAACTCGTGACTGGTTTTTTGTTTCGGGTTCGTACGCGTATATCCAGGATTCATCACCTGATACGATGTTGTATACAGCATTTGAGGATCCTGCGTGGAATCTTTCGAGAGTTCTGACGCACCAAGTAACGCGAGCCGCTTTTTGCTCTTCACAGAGCAAATGCGGTATCCATCGGGAAAACAACTTTTTTACACCTAATTGTTCATGCAAGATTATTTGTATTTGACTCATGCCAATGTCTAAAGTTGCCTGAATTTCGCGGTATGTCACATGTCGATCTTCCTCAATCAGCTTACGCACAGCATCAACGTTTTCTTGGGTGACTGTAGTTTTTGGACGACCTTGACGGGGATCATCACTGAGCTTGACACGTCCACGTTGAAATTCATCAAACCAGCGATAAATTGTGGTTTTGGATGGAGCTTCATCACATGCAACAACAAACAAGTTTGACAAGACCTTGTGACAAGACCGATAATCTTTTTTTCAATAAATAAACGGTATTCGATTTTTTAAACCAAGGAGTTTTAAATTAAAAAGATTTTAATATGACAGGAACAGTGGAAATATTCCATTCCCGATACTTTTAGTGCAGCCCTCATAGTTGTAAGCCGTGCGGCGTGGAATAAATTATATAATTATATACATGTAATTGACATGATGGCATATGCTTGAAGTTCTTTAAACAGTGCTAAAATCCCCAAACATGTATCGATACCTCCTACGTAAGTTCATGTAACCCACAAAAATGCAATTATATGTAAAACATATAAAGTGATAAACTAATATAAACCTACTTGTACTTTGAGCAAATAAAGAATTATTATTATTATTATTATTATTATTAAACATATATTTGTCTCGGCTTAACCGGTATAATGAAGCAGGTACGGGCGATTGCTAAGTATCCTGTTCATGTAACGTAAGAGAACTTTAATTGGTGTGAGTTGTAGGGAAGGATGAAGATGAATTAAGGAAGCGGCGGACTACTGTTTACATTTTAGTAGTTCGCAGTTGAACCACGAACAAAAACTTATTATTGTAACGTACTAATATACTAATATACTAATATAACGTACTAATAACTCGTATCTATAACTATTGACTTTTGTAACTGTATATATGTGTTTTTGTGAAGGTTAAGGGATTTAAGTGCAACGGCAAGCGTTTTTGGAATAACGCCCGTTGAGGAGATGACTATCGGGATTATTTTTACTGTGTTTTGATGCCACATTTGTTTGATCTCATCTGCAAGCGTTATGTATTTTTGGATTTTTTCTGTGTGTTTCTGTTTCAGGTTGTTGGTGTTTGGAACGGCGATGTCTATAAGGTAAGTGGTTTTTTCAGATTTAATTGTGAGGGTTATGTCTGGTCTATTGCTTAGGATGGTACGGTCTGTGACGATATCGCGATCCTAGTAGAGTTTACGGTGTTAGTTTACGGAGTCATTTTCTAGAACGTTAAATGGTTTGTATTTGTAGTTTCTTATTATTATTATTATTATTATTATTATTATTTAACATATATTTGTCTCGGCTTAACCGGTAGAATGAAGCAGGTACGGGCGATTGCCAAGTATCCTGTTCATGTAGCGTGGAAGAAGTTTAATTGGTGTGAGTTGTAGGGAAGGATGAAGATGAATTAAGGAAGCGGCGGACTATAGAGCAGGTATCTATAACGATTGACTTTTGTAACTGTATATACGTGTTTTTGTGAAGGTTAAGGGATTTAAGTGCAACTGCAAGCGTTTTTGGAATAACGCCCGTTGAGGAGATGACTATCGGGATTATTTTTACTGTGTTTTGATGCCACATTTGTTTGATCTCATCTGCAAGCGGTATTTTTGGATTTTTTCTGTGTGTTTCTGTTTCAGGTTGTTGGTGTTTGGAACGGCGATGTCTATAAGGTAAGTGGTTTTTTCAGATTTAATTGTGAGGGTTATGTCTGGTCTATTGCTTAGGATGGTACGATCTGTGACGATATCGCGATCCCAGTAGAGTTTTACGGAGTCATTTTCTAGAACGTTAGATGGTTTGTATTTGTAGTACGGTGTATGTGTATCTATAAGGTTAAACTTGATTGCTATTAATTGATGTATATGTTTGGCTACGTTATCGTGACGGTGAGTATATTCTTTATTTGCTAGTGCACTGCATCCTCCGGTAATATGGTCTATTGTCTCAGTGGTTTGGTGGCATAATCTACACTTATCAGTTTCTATGGCTTCTTTGAGGATAAATTTTGAGTAATTGCGAGTTTTGATAATTTGGTCCTGTATAGCTATTAAGAACCCTTCTGTTTCACTATAAATGTTGCCCTTAGTTAACCAACTGAATGACGCGGCTTGATCGATATGGTCCTGACTTAACTGGTACGGAAATTTACCATGTAGAGCCTTACTTTTCCATTTTTCTATTTTGTTTTCATCATTAATTATTTTATTTTTAGGGTTAAATTTGTCATTATTTAACTGTAGCGGTGTTCCAGAATGAGGTAAATTTACAATGGCTTTATGAAGTGGGCTTGTGTTAGCTTTTGTCTTAAAATAATTTCGGAGGTTATCTATTTGGGTGTAATGTAGATTTTTTATGTCTATAAAACCACGCCCTCCCTGCTTCCTCTTTATTGTAAATCTTTCAACTGCTGAATGAATGTGGTGAATATTGTGTTTGTAACAAGCGGTTCTGGTTGCGGTGTTGAGGGTTTCCAAATCAGTGTCAGACCACCTGATAATTCCAAATGAATACGTTAATATAGGGATCGCATAGGTATTTACAGCTTTAATTTTGTTTTGGCCTGACAATTGCGTTTTTAAAATTTTATTTAGTCTCTGTTTGTATTTATTTTTTAATGTATTTTTTATTTCTTTATGATCTATAGCTGTATTTTGTATATAACCTAGGTACTTATATGTGTCTTTCGCTTGCATGCTGTCTATTGTCCCTTCTTGTAGTTCTAAGTTGAGTGGTTCTGTATGTGTATGTTTGCCCCTAAGAATGCAATTAATTTTACATTTATCAGTTCCGAATGTCATGTAAATATCAGCGCTAAATTTTTCCGTTAATTTTAATAGTTGTTCCAGTTGTTGCCTGTCAGGTGCGAAGAGTTTTATGTCGTCCATGTAAAGAAGGTGAGTGATTTTGATTTTATTGACTTTATCTATAATATATCCTAAGTTTGACCTATTAAGAGTTTTAGATAGAGGGTTTAAAGCTAAGCAAAACCATAAGGGGCTAAGTGAGTCGCCTTGGAAAATGCCACGCTTAATTTTGATTGGTGAGGTACTGACGGTGGTACTGACTGTTCTTAGATTGAGTTTAGTAGACCAGTTATGCATTATATATTGTAGAAAGTGAGTTAAAGTATTATGAATCTTATATATTTTTAGTACATGTATCAACCAAGAATGCGGGACACTATCAAAGGCTTTTTGGTAATCTATGTATGCGTAATAAAGGTTCTTATGATCTTTTTTAGTTTGATTATGTATTTGGGCGTCGATGATGAGTTGTTCTTTACAGCCCATTGATCCTTTAGCGCAGCCTTTTTGTTCTTCAGGGATTATTTTATTATCAGTAATGTGAGTATTTAGTTTTTGTGTGATTATTGACGTAAGTAGTTTGTAAAGAGTTGGAAGGCAGGTGATTGGACGGTATTTAGTCGGATTTTTAGTATCGTTTTTATCTTTAGGCTTTAGATATGTTATTCCTTGCATCATAAATAGCGGCACTAATTTGGGATCCTTAAGGGCTGAATTGAATGCTTTGGCGATGTAGTGATGTGTTGAAGTAAAATATTTTATCCAATAATTTTGAATTTTATCTGGCCCTGGTGCCTTCCAGTTCAAAGTCTTCTTTATGGCGTATGTGACATCGTTATCATCTATTATAACTTCAGGCATTGGATTAATATTGTGACATTCACTTATTTCGGTATTATTACTACTATTATTATTATTATTATTATTATTTATTATTATTATATATTATTATTATTATTATTATTATTATTATTATTATTATTATTATTATTATTATTATTATTATTATTATTATTATTATTATTATTATTATTATTATTATTATTATATAAAATATAATAAAACTAAATGTTGTATGTAGTACGATTTACTTCGGAGTTTGATATCAAATCACTGTTGTATATCAAATGTTTTGTATTTTAAAGAGATTGTAAAATGCTGTGTTCTGACTGATTGACTAAGTATTCGTTACAATACCTAAAACGCAAGGTACTATTGTTTGACATAATAATAATTATAATGTAAGATATGACTCTGACTCTCACTCTTGGTTATTGAATGTTCTAAAAATATATAAAAATTATAAGCTTGTATAAAACCACTTGTTATAGAAAACCAAACTTAAACTCAAAACATCCACTAACCCGATAGAGACCCAACCAATACAAATACAGAGAGCGATCTTTCAAGGCGACTGTCCACTCTGGTTCTGCTTATCGTTAAATCCACTTTTCAACATCTTAAACTCTACAGCGTCAGGATATCGCCTACATGTTAACGACAGATACAGACTGCAGACTGAGACTATAAACTATTTACTTTACAGGAATGACATAAAACTCTATGCTGAGAATGAGTTTGACCTATATCAACTGACTGAACTGACGGAACAATTTACAAGTGATATTAAAATGAACTTGGGGTGGTGAAAACTAAAATAAATTCTATAAAAGTAGGCCGTACATTTCAACATGGTTACACACTATAATCCGGTGAGCGCATAGAGCCTCTTGATGAGGGAGACTATAAATATCTAGGTTTTATTCAATTACACCAAATACAGTACAAGGACACAAAATACTAATTAAGACATATTCCAGCAGCGGCACAACGCGATTATGAAATCAAAACCTATGCATTTCTGGATTTCTATCTGAATTATTTAACATAGTCGGGTTATAGTTTTCTTTGACTTATTTTCATTTTTGCACAAGTTTAATACTTAAGTAATTAATAATAACAAACAACAATTTTACATACAAAAATTAAAGTATTTTCGCGATTTATCAAGGTTTAAATAAATTTTAATGTTATGAAATAACTAGTAATACCTAACAACTAACAAGCTATTTTAAATATATATTACTAACCGACTACCAAAAAAAGGAGGCGATATAATATATAGGTACGTCCGCCGTCTGTACACCGATTTTCAAAATTCTTTTTTTGATATATAGGGTATAATCCCAAGCTGGTCCCGGTTTCACCAAAATGGTGACCTGATGATGGGATCCTTGAGGAATCGAGGGAACTCCTCGAAATTTATATTGACACATATGGCGAAGCATAAGCCACTATGTTAATTAAAGTAATCATTATTATTACCACCATAAATCATGACATAATGTAATAAGCACTTCTCATAGTTTGATTGTGTTTGTGGTGTTGCAGAGTAGGATCCTCCTCATCTGTTTGTAAAAACTTTCTTATTATTCGGCAGGTATTTAAAATTACTACCTTTTGCATTAAATATTCTAAAATTGGGGGTACCTGGATGGTATTTCGGGATTTATGTAATCGTTTCGGAATTGTCCCTTTTTAATTAGGTTGATAAGACTATAAGTACTATGGTTACCTTTTGTCGATGCCACAGTGAACAGTGGACAGTGGACAGTCGCCTTGGAAGATCCGTCTCTGTATTTGTATTGGTTGGGTCTCTATCGGGTTAGTGGATGTTTTGAGTTTAAGTTTGGTTTTCTATAACAAGTGGTTTTTAACATGTTTATAATTTTTATTATGTTTAGAACATTCAATAACCAAGAGTGAGGGTCAGAATCGTATCTTGCATTATTATTATGTCAAACAATAGTGCCTTGTATTTTAGGTATTGTAGCGAATACTTATTCAATCAGTCAGGACAAATCATTTCAAATTCTCTTTAATATACAAAACTTTTGATATACAACAGTGATTTGAATATCAAACACCGAAGTAAATCGTTGAATTTACTACATACAACATTTAGTTTTATTTTATTGTCAACGTAAAGTATTATATAATAATAATAATAATTCTTTATTTGCTCATAGTACAAGTAGGTTCATATTAGTTTATCACTTTTGTTGTTTTACATACAATATTTTTATATAATAATAATAATGAAGTAAAATGTTGTAGGTATGTATTACATACAACATAAGAAATACAACATTTTGAAAAAATTATATAGACTATGTTACCTGCGGCATCATTACGAATCTATTGACACCTCGTTTTTTCAACAACGACGAATCAATCGACAACAGATTCCCGAAATTCCGGGTAGAAGCCGAGATCTCGTCCTCTGATCCCTAACACCCCTCTTACCTTACTATGCAAACTTTTACCCCACTAAACATCTCCTCACGAAACCTCCCCCCCCCCCCCCCTCCCCCCAAAGAAAAACCCCCTCGACCCATATCTCCCGACCCCTTGCTCCTAGACCCCCCGAGTGAGGGCTCATTGGAACCGGGAGAACGAGCTCTACAATTTGGCTCCGATAGTTTCCCCAAATTCCAGTTGACCCCAAAAACCAATCCCCATTCTCACACCCTCACCCCAAACCCTATACCCTCGTGCAACAGATCAGATACCCCAAACAAAACAACAAATATGTCATCCAAATCAAGCAAAACCTTCCGAATCAAAAAATCAGAAATCAAAAAAAAACTGGGCCGAGTGGAAACTCGGCCCAGTCGTCGAAATCCAATCCAGCAGAAACGACGGCGCCCGGGTGCATCATCAACATCACAAGTGGCTAAAACCTACAGCAGGTCCCTGAGAGAGTACTTATTAAATCTTATTAAAATCGGACCCGTAGCTACGAGGGAACAAACATACATAGATACATAGCCTGCCAAAAACAGTACCCTTCCTTTCGGTTTCGCCGTAGTCGCGTATAAAATACAAAGTTCGTTATCGTGACACGCCACATTACTTACTATGATAAAATATTATTAAAAAATAAATTACGCCGAAGGTTATAAGAGAACAAGTGTATTTGGTGTTGAAACATTGGTACGGAGGTACCTACGATTTTCGAAGGAGGAGGATTTCGATCCTTGCGGAAGTTCCGCAATACGACATTTTCCTGTATTTTTTTTATTACATAAATGAATAGCGCTCTGAAAAATAAGACAGTTTACAAGAGGAACACTATACTAAAGATCAATATTTCCAAGGATATTGTGGATTGTTTGAAGAATTTTTGCGAGTCTCGTGAAAACGCCTCATATAAAAGTCGTACAAGTAGGTGACGTCACACGCTACAAAATGTATGGCCATATGCGCAAAATTTCTGATATCTCCGAAGTTTGCGCGTTTATTACATACAATACATACGATAGTAAATTTTTACTACTACTGTAGGAAAATACCCAATTGTGAAACAAAGTTCCTTTACAACTTTAATTTATACCTACACCTACCCACCTAGAACACCAACCTAACTACATACTCCTATAGCTCCTACACCAACATATACCTACATACATTTTTGTTCCTGCACATAACTTCTATACCCGGCGTATTTCAGAGTTGCCACATTGATGACATCTTACATGATTTATTCATTTTGAAGCCACATTTTACAGGGTTGCCACATTATTTTGCTGTCGATTCCGGGTCCATTTTTGACCATCACACGTACTAAAAACTGAAAATAAGTAGTTCAAATACTTTAGACCTAGAGACTGTCATTGCTACCAGGTCTGTAAGAAAGTTAAAATACTTATTTTTTGGTCTATGGATGACAGCCGACAAGGCATGGGCTGCAAGCCTGCAACTATCTTTGAGTTCTTTTTTTACAAAAAGTGTCCAAAAATCACAAGACAATCTGACAATCTGACATACCAAACTTAATTAAGGCTATAATTATAGCAACAGTGGATATCGACCTACCCCAAACATATTTTATTGGCTTTAGTTTAAGACGAAGAAAAATAAAAAGTGTTCGTCTTTCATTTTTAATTAACGCACTGGTAAAGCTGAAGCTTTTTGAACTTTACCATTATTTTTCAATAATTTACTATCAATCTTCATAATTAATTTGAAGTCGGTACCAGCACAAACAATATCCTGACTGGTACCGACTTCAAAATTATGAAAATTGTGTAGAGAAATAGTTACAATTTAAGCCACTTTTTAGCACAATTATTTAGAAAATGAAATTTATTTCATACTTTTTGTGTATTTTTACTTTGGAAGTCGGTTTACATTTTTCTATATTAGTCATATTTGTTATATTATTATAATGTTATAACACATTTTAAGGACTTTTAAAATAAACTATCGAATGTATAATTGAATAAGCGCCAAGCTTCCATTAGGTATTGTGTGATGATGTGATGATGAAAGGATGATGATGATTACTGTAAGTTACTTAATTGCATATGCTTGCAGTTATTTAAGCAATGTCGAAATTACCAAACGCGTATCTTTAAAGTCTAAAGAACTGTTCAGTGCTTTTGGATCCAGGGTACACCTTGGTGGAAAATTTTACTTTTTGGTAGCTTAAGCTTAACCTAAGCTTAAGCTACACAAAAAGTCAGAAAAAGTATAAAATTACTATATGTCAATATAAATTTCGAGGAGTTCCCTCGATTCCTCATGGATCCCATCAACAGGTCACCACTTTAGTGACAACGGGACCAACTTGGGTTTATACCCTTTATATCAAAAAAGAATTTTGAAAATCGGTGTACAGGTGGCGGAGTTATTGTTGAACATACAAAAAAATATATATCTTTGGTGTTTTTTCAATCAGTGACAGAACTTTCAGGAGTGAATATACTGTTGAATATAAGCAACTTTAACTACGGTATCAACTTTCCTACTTCTACTAAAAATTCAACTGTTTCCTACAATATATGGTATTTATCCCATAACCCAGTAGGAAATAGCAGATTTTTTTTCAAGTTGGAAAGTTGATACCATAGTAAAAGTTGCTTATATTCAAGAGTAGGTATATTCACTCCCGATAGTTTGGTCACTGACTAGAAACACACTTTATATATAATATATATATATAGGTACCTACAGCCGAACGGTTAAAAATCGAATTCAACTATTCCTTCCTAATCAATTTATAAGGTTCAGAAGATCAAAATATGACCCTTATCAAATGAGGGTTTTTAAATTCGTGACATCTGACAGATTTTCGACACGACAAGGACCGTCGGGTTACCAAGCGCCGCCTATTGACAGAAAAAGAATCGAAAATTCTTATTGATACCACTTACGCTTACTTACTATGACGCTTTGTGTGCGTTGGGTCTGCCCCCTAGCGACAGAAAAAAATATCAAACACCCTCATTTTTATGCTAAAGACTGTAAGAATTTTATTTAACAAGAAAATTAATATCTCAGATTTGCTGTGACGGTAGACAAGTTCCCCAGTACATGAGGAAGTTATAGACTTATAGTTAGTACTAGCTGTTTCCCGTGGCTCCGCCCGCGTAAATATACTATCGGGAATCCCGCGGGAATACTGTACTTTTCCGGGATAAAAGCCTATGTTTTAATCCAGAGTCTAAACTACTACCATACCAAATTTCATAAAAATCCGTTCAGTAGTTTTTGCGTGAAAGCGTAACAAACAAACTCACATTCACATTAAATTTATAAATTGGTAGGGATAGTATGTATTTTTTAATGGAATAAGACCGGCAAAACGAGCAGACGCATACCAGAGGAAGAAGGATCTAGTGCGTTGCCGGTCTTTAAAAAGTTTACTAAATAATTCTTTAGTTTTGGGTTTTGATACACAGAGACGGACCATATTATTAATATAGATCGAAATATGCAAGGCGCAACTTAAATCTCTAACTGCTAATAGGAAAAATCTCATTCAATTTAAAGTTCTTAAACTTTTCGCATCGCTGGGCAACTGGGCAGTATTAATGGATTTGTCGCATATAACAATTGTAATTATTTATAACAAATGTGTTATATTTGCGTATCGCATTGTTATCGTACTGCTTGGTTATTGCCTTGCTGAAATTTTAACATAATGTATCTTAAAAATTATTTCTTATCTTATACTTTAAATGAGACGATCTTGTAAATATCTATATAATAGGTATCTCGAAAATAGCTTCAACTATTGCCATGAAATTTAGTATTATTAGTATTCAGGGAGTTTTGGAGGAGAAAAGTCGATCTAGATAGGTCTTATCCCTTAGAAATTGCGCATTTTTAAGCAATATGTTTTTTTATTTCATCGTGCAACAATATATCAATAATTTCGACACTCTTACTTCAGTCTGATTAGCAGCTTGGTATGCGTACCTACGTATAACTTTTACATTGTTTGGAAATTCGGAATGTGGTGGGTTCGAATCCCGGTAAGATAAATATTTTTGTGATACTTATTATTTCTTTTTATTTTATATTTTTTTATTTATTTTTAATTATTTTATCGTTCAACTAAAACATCGAGGTCAAGCTCACACAAGCTCGGTCCCCCAGGTACATAAATATATTTAATATGACATGACATAGTGGAGGAAAGGAATACCTAAGACGAGGAAACCAACAGATATTGTAAAGAGCTCAATATTTCACAATGTCATTTTAAGTTATCAAAAAATGCAACTACCTGCAGTAGTATAGATGCATACCCAGAAAAAATATTAGCTAACATTACCGAGGTCATTTAAAGAAAATTTATTCCCATGTGAAATTTTTCAAATAACATTAGAATAGAGACTAAAATTATTAATCAACTTGTATATTTTAGTTCTTGAAAATTTACTGCAATGTAGGGACAATGACTATATTGTCAACATTATTTTCCAGCAAGTTAATAAAATAAATGCATATTATTGTGTATATCCCTTCTAGACAATTTGCTGTATGCACTGTCCAATGTCCATGGACTGCTCAAGTGTTAAGAGGGCGCACAACGCTAGAAAAAAATCTGATTTCACCCGCGCGCCTTCACTGCGCCATCCAACGCATCGAAAACGTCTCCGCGGGCCGCGCCGTCGTGCTTTGTACGAACTACGAACATAGTATACGCAAAAAGGTCAGATAAAACTTGACTAAGTGCGAGTCGGATTATGCGTCTGTACTTTTACTAGTGAAAAATAAAATTAGCAGTACAATAAATAAAGCTATTATTATACTGATCATTTTATTTTACGACTAGAAAATGGCTAACCTCAAATCATTAATTAAAACAGTACCTTTTGCTTATCTTACGAGGGCGGGTCAATAAGTCCGTGACTTTTGGAATAAAACACAGATTTTTTGATATATAAATCATTTTATTTTTCAACGTAGTCCCACTTGAGCTATATACACTTTGTCCAACGCTTCTCCAATTTTTTTATCCCTTCCAAAAAATATGATTTGTCGAGGTCCTCAAAATAGGCCTTTGTTTGCGAGATGACTTCATCATTGGAGTCAAATCTTTTTCCACCGAGCCATTTTTTCAGGTTTGGGGACAAGAAGTAGTCACTCGGAGCCAAATCTGGAGAATAGGGTGGATGTGGGAGCAATTCATAGCCCAATTTATGGATTTTTGCCATGGCAACTGCACATGTGTGCACCCTTGCATTGTCTTGGTGAAAAAGAACTTTTTTCTTGGCCAAATGAGGTCGGTTGTTTTTCAAATCCTCATTGAAGCGGTCCAATAAGTTGGCATAATATTCCCCATTAATTGTTCTTCCCTTTTGAAGATAGAAGTTGTGGATTATCCCACGTGCATCCCAAATAACAGTCGCCATAACTTTATTGGCTGACAAACCCACCTTGGCCTTCTTTGGCACCGATTCACCCTTAGAAACCCACTGTTTTGACTGTTGTTTGGTCTCTGGTGTGTTGTGATGGATCCATGTTTCGTCCACGGTTACAAAACGGCGCAAAAACTCCTCCATATTGTGATTAAACAACGCCACCCTTCCTGTGAAGTTGTTACACGATTGCGTTTGTGGTCGACTTGCGGAAAGCTTTCTCATGCCCAAGTGATCATTCAAAATTGAAACCACTGAGCCATGCGAGATGCCTATGGCTTCCAAAATCTCTTGCACTTTCAATCTTCTTTCGGCCAACACCATATCGTGAATTTTTTCGATTGTTTCGGGTGTAGAGACCTCAACTGGGCGTCCAGGACGTTCGGCATCTTCAGTGCTTGTACGGCCACAACGAAATTCAGTAAACCACTTTTTTACCATTGAAATCGATGGTGCAGAGTCCCCATAGTATTTATCAAGCTTAGCCTTGGTCTCGGTAATGGTTTTTTTTCGCAAAAAATAATGCTTAATAAGCACACGAAATTCACTTTTTTCCATTGTTTCCTTAAGTTACTGGATAGTCTGATAAAGATAGCTGTAAAACACAAAATAACTGACGCAGCAAGTTCAAATTTTGATAGGAGTCAACTGACAGATGCCTGTTGACAGGAGTAGTGTTGCTTTTTCAGTAAGGAGGTTAGAAATTCAAAAAGTCACGGACTTATTGACCCGCCTTAGTATTTACTTATAATAAAATAAGTTTCTGCGTTTAAATTTTGCAGCCTTATAGGACCACCCTCTATTTAACGCTTTTTTACGGACACTTTTTATCCGACTTCCAGAAAAGGAGGTGGTTATACGTTCGGCTGTATATTATTATAATATAAATATTTTTTTTTTGTATGTTCATTTATTTGTTTTTCCAAAAGTCGTCATCGCGTAAGATTCTTACAGCTGTCAACTTTTGGTTTCCACCGGACCACACTGTAAAAATACATACATAGGTCTTGTACTTGATAATTCCAAGAATAAATTTTATTGACGACCATGAAAATTACGGTTATGTCCCAAAAATTTTCTTTCTTTCTTCTTATTGCTTCTTCAATAGGCATTTTAAACGCAGATAGTGGGTTTGTTTTGACAAGTAACAAGTGCAAAAATTGGATTTTTAAATACCAGATGATACTTGCCATGAACTTTACTACATATTAGGTAAGGCACATTTTACATTTGACGAGTTACCTATAAAAGTGCGAAGTAGAAACACAGTAATTTATTCCCTGGCGAGATTCGAACCATTTTACCAATGCGCTAACCACTGAGCCACAGAGGTCGTCTAAAATAATATACATATTCACACATTGGATACGCTATACAATGTTTTGTCCTTTTCTGATACGTTGGAAAAGTCGCACGATAGACAAGGACAAAAAATAGCTTTTTAATTGTAAATACTTTTATTAGTAAGGGGGTGATTTTGATTTGTTAATAATAATATAATAAATATAACTAAAAAGAGAAAATCATTATTAAAAAAAAGTTAAACTGATTTCCAAAGTAAAAGTGCACAAAAAAGTATGAAGTAAAACTCATTTTCTAAATAATTCCAATTTTAAATTTGGCTAAAATTTTAACTATTTCTCTGCTCAATCTTCATAATTTTGAAGAGAAATAGTTAAAATTTTAGCCGAATCTAAAAGGTTCCCTCGATTAATCATGGATCCCATCATCAGGTCACCCTTTTGATGTCAAAAGGACCAATTTGGGATTATACAATAAAGGGGTTATACATCAAACGATGTAAACATAAAAAAAAATAGTTTTGAAAATCGGTCCAAAGACGGCGAAGTAATCCTTGAACATACAAAAAAATATATATTTATATTATAATAATATACAGCCGAACGTATAACCACCTCCTTTTTTGGAAGTCGGTTAAAAAGTGTCCGTAAAAAAGCGTTAAATAGAGGGTGGTGCTATAAGGCTGCAAAATCAGTTCTTTGGTAGAAAATTAGTGACTGCATTTTCTTCAGTTCCGGTGTTTTATATTCTTGAATTCTTTAAAAAATAAAAGTCAGTGACCCTATTCTGAACAGAAAAAATAAAACAATTATAAATGAAAGTAAATAATAACGAATATAATATATTATAAAAAAATTAATTTACATATTTAATACTATAAAAATGATTATATTACTTACTTTTTCGTATTCATTATGTTTGAAATAGTTACATATACTAATAATAATAATAATATTTATGGACGCTTTCACCTCACGTCAACATGGTTCCGTGGTAAGTTCTCAAAGAACTTGTATTACAGGTACCAGACAACGGAAATATAATATGTAATACGTTTTATACTATACTTAATATAAGTATATTATATATAAAATTTTTATTATATTATACACATCCATGAACCAGGAACACAGTAATTTATTCCCTGGCGAGATTCGAACCATTTTACTAATGCGCTAACCACTGAGCCACAGAGGTCGTCTAAAATAATATACATATTCACACATTGGATACGATATATATATATCACTGTCCTCTGTCTATATATATATATATATATATATTTTTAAATTCGATATTTTTTTTCCATTTGCCCATCCCTACACAAATGAATGATGAAACAAAACATGCCCGTCACGCATGTCAGGTGAAACAGAACGAGAGTGTTCTACTACGTCTAAAAAGAACGTCGTAAGCGCCGAAATAGTTTTATTTTAATAACTCGTAAAATATACAATATTTTTGAAACCACTAATGCAGTCACTAGATAATATAATTTTATATTATGTATTAATATTCATGAAATGAATGAATGAATGAACATTCACTCGGTAATATGCATAGTTTTGAATATACATACTTAAATTGATTTTAGTTGAAAATTAGACGTAACTTTGTGCTTTTTGTTTGTTTTTGTCTTTTTGTCACTCAGTCCAGTTTCTTTATATTTTATTATACTTTATATTTACATATAATTATATGTATATATGTATATATATATATTTAAAAAAAACAAATGTTGTACTGGTTGCCTACGTTTACAGAATCAGAATAAGAAGGTTTATTAAACAAAAAAGTACGAATAAGGACGAAAGTATGGCTATCGCCGTGCATTGTACGCCCTAATGAGACGCACGCGCACGCGCAGACCTTATGCGCCTTCTAGACTATAGTGCATTTTAAAGAACGAGTATAAATTGGTTTCGAGTTAAGTTAAAAATATTATGCAAATTAGTAGGTAGGTACATATATATTTTTTTAAAGAACTGTTGCAATCAACGTTGCTGAAAAGTCCAACAACTTTAATTAATAAAGAAACAGACATTTTAGAACAGTTAGTGATATGCCATCTTACCTTTCTTCGACTGTGAGATTAGCCAGCTCCGGTACCCAGCACCAGTGCTGCTCCGGAACTATCGTCATGAAGATCTGCGAGAAATACACGAACGATACGAAGAACGCGAACGGTATCATCAGGAGAAATAGGATCTTCTGGTACATTCCAAACTCCCCGATGTGCGGCAGTAGATCGTCGAAGTCTGTGGCCTTCCTGTGTTTCTTGTTATGTCCGTGGTTCGTGCTATCGTCCGTACTGTTTGTGAAGCCCTTGTTTGTGAAGCCCTTGTTTGTGAACCCCCCAGCTAGGTCTATGTTGGATAGATTATCTGGTTTGCTCTCTTCCTCGTAGCACTGTGTTCGTTCTTGTGGGGCCATGTTTCTTTTTCAACAGAAGCTTTGTTCCATCTAATTCTGCGAACAAATCAAATGTTATTGTTAATATCGCAGTAGTACAAGCTGTTGAAGAATTGTTACTGATGCTACTAGAGTAACTTAAACTGATATATCGACATAGGATCTCCCTTCTCTAGGTACCTACATCAGGTATTCTCTGAAATTCACCCACGGAACCCACTTTAACTTTAACCCACATAAGGAATCCGCCATTTTATTATTAGGTGTTAAATAATCCACAGTTACAAATATTATTTTGAAATAGCACAATAATGCAACGAGAAGAACTCATTAAACACGTAGGTAGTTGCAAGAATCCAGCCTTAATCGGGCACGGCACCCCCTCATAAGGGGGTTCCATAAAATGAAAGGTAGGTATTTGTTTCGTGTTTTTGAAAATGTAGGAACCCCCCTGCTCTACATCAAAAAAATAATGTATTTCGTAAATCGTATCTCGTAATAAAAAACCGGCCAAGTGCGAGTCGGAATCGCGCAAGAAGGGTTCCGTACAAAACGACAATAAATAACGGTTGTTATAATATAGGACACGCAATATATTCATTTTATTAAATATTAAATATTTATTTTATTTGGTTTTTTTGGTCACACATCAAATTCTATAAAAATCCAGCCTAGATATCACGGATAAGGAGATACAGACAGGAGATACGTACAGACAGACGGACAGACGGTCAGCGAAGGTTCAGTAAAAATACCCATGCTCCTCTATTCTAGTTACCTTCAAGAGTGCCATTAGTGGCTGTTGACTTGCATAATGTCCTTTATCTAGTCCTAGGCCTGTATTAATAAAGATTCCTTCATTAATCATCCTCGGGTTGTAAAGGTGTCCCAATAAGAGTGCCCGATTTAATTTTAAGAAAAAACACATATTTTTTTGAGCGAGAGGTGATATTTTTATTAAGTTATAAAGTACACAATATGTTCCGTTAAGTATGGAATAGAATATCCTGCATATGGCCCTCACGGTTCTGGCGGCAGACCCTTGCTCTTTTCATGAAATTTTCGATGACTTTTTCACAAAGTGGCGGCTCTACGAGGGCGGGTCAATAAGTCTTCTTTGGCGCCGATTCACCCTTAGAAACCCACTGTTTTGACTGTTGTTTGGTCTCTGGTGTATTGTGATGGATCCATGTTTCGTCTACGGTTAAAAAACTCCTCCATATTGTGATTAAACAACGCCAAACCTTCCTGTGAAGTTGTTACACGATTGCGTTTGTGGTCGACTGTGAGCAAACGCGGCACCCATCTTGCGGAAAGCTTTCTCATGCCCAAGTGATCATTCAAAATTGAAACCACTGAGCCATGCGAGATGCCTATGGCTTCCACAATCTCTTGCACTTTCAATCTTCGGTCGGCCAACACCATATCGTGAATTTTTTCGATTGTTTCGGGTGTAGAGACCTCAACTGAGCGTCCAGGACGTTCGGCATCTTCAGTGCTTGTACGGCCACAACGAAATTCAGTAAACCACTTTTTACCATTGAAATCGATGGTGCAGAGTCCCCATAGTATTTATCAAGCTTAGCCTTGGTCTCGGTAATGGTTTTTTTTCGCAAAAAATAATGCTTAATAAGCACACGAAATTCACTTTTTTCCATTGTTTCCTTAAGTTACTGGATAGTCTGATAAAGATAGCTGTAAAACACAAACAAACTGACGCAGCAAGTTCAAATTTTGATAGGAGTCAACTGACAGATGCCTGTTGACAGGAGTAGTGTTGCTTTTTCAGTAAGGAGGTTAGAAATTCAAAAAGTCACGGACTTATTGACCCGCCTTAGTATCTCACCGATGACGCGTTGGATCTCGGCCTTTAGCTCGGGAATTGTTCGTGGTTTATTCGCATAGACCTGAGATTTAACAAAACCCCAAAGGAAAAAGTCGCAAGGCGTTAAATCGCAAGATCTCGGTGGCCAGTTGACATCGGAATTTCGGGAGATTATTCAGTCCGAAAATTTTTCCTCCAATAAATGAATTGTTTCATAGGCGGTGTGGCAGGTCGTCCTGGCATCCTGTTGGAACCACATGTCGTCCAGGTCCAGTCCTTCCAATTGGGGCCATAAGAACTCTGTTATCATGGCCGAATTGATGTTCCCGGGTTTTCGGCGACACTCTCGTTTACAGCAGCGATGTTTTCGAGAGACCGACCGGTACGCCGACGCACAGGAGACTTGCCTTCCATAATCGATCCAGTTTCCTCAAATTTATTGATCACTCTTCGAATTGTTGACACATTTGGTGCACTTTCACGACCGAAAATCACGCGAAGTTTGCGAGCGGTTTCAGCGTAGCTTTCCCCATTTTTGTAATGGGTTTTCACAATGATAACGCGTTGTTTTCTTTTATGTATCGCTCCATATTTAATAATCGGAACAATCATAGATGACAGCTGTCAAGTTTCAGAGCTGCCACTTGCTCAGAAAAAAATGGCGCCAAATTTATATCGGGCACTCTTATTGGGACACCCGTTATAATGGAATTTATTATAATCTGATGAACCTAACCATTATTATAATCGTTAGGTACATAAGTTAATAACTTTATTTAATTACTATGACAGTGAATTTTATGTGACTTTGATTTGTGTGGATCGCCTCTACTATTATATACCTGAATAGGATTAATAGAATTACCTATCTATTTGAAAAATTTGCTTTTAAAAATAAAATGTTTTATCTAATAGACATACACTTTAAGAAAATATGAAAACTCTCAACAAAATATGGTAATTTAATCTAAACTCTGAACGTAAACAAAGAGAACAGTAAAAGACATAATTTATATGTCATTTATTTACCTTCTACCTACCGTACCTATAATTAAGAAAACAGTGCAATGACACATGACTATACATATTTTTGTGTTAAAGGACACTAGGCACTTTCTATGGAACAATTTGCTACGGCGGCGCGGCGACCAAAGACAAAATTATGCTAGATGCAAGCGTAATTACACGTACATTACAACGACACAGGTCGCATATCTCCAGGAGGTGAGGTCAATTCTCATACATTTTATAACTCATCATTCAACGAATATTCATATAAAATATAATTAACAATAAATTGATCATCTCCACTTCTCCATGGATTTGAATTAAAACAATTGCAGGAAATGAAATGTGAATCGAGATTGTACAATCTAATAGCATTTTGGCTTGTGGTCGACACTTTTTGAAACAGCGCGGCGGGTCATAAACGCCCAATGTGTTTTAATCTTTTTGTTTACGTTAAGATTAAATTAGATCAGAACAGAGTTACACAACATGAATTTCCACAAAGAACCTACAGTACTATCAATAAGATATAGGTTTTAATTAGGTATGTTGGCATGTTCGCCCTCGCACCCACGAGATTTGACAACTCTAAACGATTTTCAGCTCTATTGCATGAATGCAGAGTTTTATTTACAGTGCAGTTTTTTCTGTCGCGACCTTTAAAAACGCTAGTGGCAACGTACGGAATTGCAATTTCACTATACTGATTAAATATTGACAGGACAAAACATTTATTATATATTATATATATATTTGTGTCAATATTTTGCCGGAACCAATTTTTCGGAAGACATTTTATATGCAAACCTTCACTTATAAAGTACCGATTTGACAAGTGACCGTCATTAACGGACAAATTAAAAAAATATATTTATCACGCTGTAATTGTAAACACAACTTTAAGCTGAGAAAAAACAAAACTATATTTACATATACAGGAACATACTATCTAAGACATAATATAAAAGCTGACAGTTCAAAGATAATGTTACATCTACATACAGTTAACATTTTAATATTTGCTATGTCATCATTGATATCAATATAAGTTCTGTAAATCAAGTTAACATGTCGTACAAATCATATTCGCAATACTACTGAAAATGACTTGCGAATATGATTTGAATCATCTACATTTGCTCAATGAAAATACTACATATGTTACATATCTGCTACTTACAAAGCTATCAAATACATATTATAATAATAAGGTCTTAGATACGTTATAAGAAATATACCCCCAGTCCCGCATCTGTTATTTAATACTGACAAGATATAAATGACTAGCCCGCGGCTCCGCCCGCGTAAATACAGTATCCCACGGGAACACTGTACTTTTTCGGTATGAAAAGTAGTCTAAGGGTTAATCCAGAGCTTAAACTACTACCATGCCAAATTTCATCAAAATCCGTTCAGTAGTTTTTGCGTGAAAGAGTAACAAACATCTATCCATCCATCCTTCCTTACAAACGTTCACATTTATAATAGTAGTGGGAAGTAGGATTGATAATAACCACATTGACACGGTCTCAGTATTTTTCCCAATTAGATCGCGGCTCGATGATTTCTTGATTTAAATTAACTTGATTTGAAAGTAAACGGCTGGCTCGAAAAATCTGTAAAAAATTATGATGGTAGCCCGTGTGATGAATTTTGAAGGAAAACTATAACGGTTTATATGACTAAGTTAGTTCAAGAGTTATAGATAACTAACTTTTATAAAGCACAATTGCTTACTTGGAAAACTTCGTAAATTAAGGAAATCATAAAGAAATAAAATATTGGTACGGATCCCTTCATCCGACTCGCACTTGGCTGTTTTATTAGTGGGTATTGAAATTTCTTATGTATATACCAGAATGTTAAATAAAAAATACTGTCTTTGATTAAAAGTTTAAACATTTCTAGTTCGTCAAATTAGCAAAACAAAAAATTGTAATATAATGCTCAATCATTCTCATATCATTCTTCGGCTGGAACTATATGATCCGATATGGAGTTCCATATCAATTCCTGAAAATCTGAAAAATTTGATGTTTTAAAGTGTTTGTGAATTCCGCAACGGATTTTAGTGCGATTTTCACAGATCGATTGAAACCTTCCCCAGTTTACAAATTGGAAATTAATTTTTAACGCTTATTATTTAGATCTAGATGGATTAAAATACTTCATAATAAATGTGTGTCGGTATGATAGAACTTAGTAGGTCAATGTTACGTCAATGTATTTATATGACAGATTGTATGTGGGATAATTACATGGTAATAGGTTCTTGTATAAACTATAAAGTATGATTACAAATAATATACAGCCTTTAGTAATTGATATTGACTAACGCCGTGAGCTATTGTTAAATTTAAATATGTAACACAAATATCTAGATAGATGGGCCAATGGGCCATGATTGAAGGCCGTGTAAAACTTGACTCTTTTTTCGCCCTAAATCTGGAGCATCCTAAGAGAACTCTCCGCGAACAGCGCCCTATGTAGATGCAAACTATGGTCCATTGTTGATGGATCCAGAACATTACTGACAATGAAGGTTTACTAGGTAAGTAGGTATCCTGGGGGCTGCGGCCTGGGGGCCTAGCAGGAACATTTGACAGCGGCGTAAATGTAAGGTTCGCGAATGGAATTTGGATGGGCGCTGTCATGATTTTGACAGATTTTCATACAATTCTTATTCGATCACGTTACGTTGACGCCGCAGTGAAATGTTCCTGCTAGACACACTGCTGATGCTAGGCACAACGATAAAACTGCACAGCAGGGCAAACGCGCTATTGTTTACCCTTTGAAATCAGGTTCAATTCTGCTTTAGTTGTGATTCAGTTTCGGTTCGGTTCCGATGCGTCTGATCAGATTTCAGTATCGCACTCTCCTTCCAAACGTAACTCAACCTCAGACGAAACTAGAACGAAACTTTCGATAGACATTAGGGATGCGAACCAAATATTTGTCTAAATATCTATGATTTTAGCATAAATAAGCATTGATTTTGCTTGCACACTCGCACTAGTTGCTTTGTGGTCTATGGGTGTTTGGCAAAGACATCACCGAGGCCACCATAATTAAAAGAAGAAGAAGTCAGTTGACATACTTCGTAGTTCGTTATAGTTTTTCGAGTTTCTTGAACGCAAGGTTGGTGGCACGTTGGCTGCCACTTTTTTAATTACGGTAGTACTACCTTTGAATGACGGTACCTTTTAATGAACATACAATCGGATCACGTAACGGCATTTCTTTTTATGCGATCACTTACATTTTCGCAACTGGATACAGTTCGATCCATTGTTGTATCAAACTTAGAAATATCATAATATATATATAAGTAAATTCAATTTACCTTATATTCTCGACAATTTAACACACCAAAACAAGAAACGTTTCAGAAACGTGTGAGAAAAAGTAGCATCGTATCAACTTTTTATTTTGACAGCGTTTGCGCTTGGGCTGCGGTGCGGCTGCGTTCCAACTATCTGTCAAAACGTTAGCGCGATAGCGAATCATTCAAAAAGTCGAGTAACGTTCACGGTTCGTTTGCGGTTCAACTAAAACAACTTAGGGCGATTGCCTACTGGTCGGTCACAGTAGACACAGTAGTATGAAGAAGTAGAGTACTGTTTAAGTCTATTGTGACCGAACTGTGCAGTTTTAGAGTAATCGTTTAACATACAATATATATATATATATATATATAGAACGTTACGAACGGTAAAAAAATCTAATAAGGAGGTAATAGTTTTTTAGCAATTTTAGTACAAAATGGCATAAACCTACTAAGTATTTATCTATCACCAAGAATTATTAACCTTTAATCCGAAACCATTTGGGTACCAAACCTGAAAAATTGGACGAGAGTTACGAGACCCTACTTCGTCCTTAGTATACGATCGAGCTATCAAGAATAAATTTCGGTGAGGGCTTCTTGTTTCACAATCGCCTAGTAAGCGTTTTGTCGCTGCTTAGGAAACGTACGTTAAACGTTACTTTTTAAACATTTTTCCATCATTATTCATTCCTATTATGCTGAGACCTCCCATTTCCGCTGAGATTCCCCTCCATTACGTATTTTCCTACAAGATGTTGACTACGTGACACAAACTTATTACTTTAGAAGTACCCGCGCGAGTTTCTTACGCCGGTTCTTCTCGCCGGGCTAGTTCCCGAAGCGGTGGTAGGCATCTCGTATACCGACGTTCAGAAAGTGTATAATAATACCAACTTTTAATAAATTTTTTTGACTTTGAAGACCGCCATAAACAGGTCACGCAGTATGGGTATGCACTACGTTTTCTTACTTTATAACATGCAAATAAGCTATCTGACGTTATCAGTATAATATAAAACAGGCCCTTAATCTGGTGCCAGTTTCGTCGTTCTATACGAGCTTAGGTGGATGAGGCTGAACGATGCTGCTGACGTAATGGCTATCAGCTGGCGCCGCGCCAACTAGAGCGTGAGCCACGCTCGGCTACACTCGGATTTACTTGTGCATTACTTAGACAAAGATTAACGTCTTGGGTGGTCTGCGCTGATCATCATGATGGTAACTTAGGGATTATATTTATTTAAGGAAAAACTACCACGTGAATGTTTCCAGTAATTTGATAAGAAGGATCTGAACTACCTCTAACTGAAACTACTTGCTGTTGTTACGTTTACTCTCCACTTAGTCACAGGGGCGACACTGTCTACATATGACAGCTCGAGCACCGGTGAATGTCAGCAATGTTTTTAAGCTATTGCATAGCTTCTATCGCGGGCCATGAGCGCGGGGACCGAATCCAGAAATTCCGTAACGAAAAAACCTCACGCTCCCCACTCCGACGGGCACGGAGGTGTGGCTTGAAGGCCGTGCATCGTCTAACGTCGTTTCAGTTCGGCAGTCTTCGACACGGCGTTGTGTGCGTGCGACTAGACGTATGCGTGTAGACTTACTATGCAATAGCTTTACCGCGGCAGTCGCCGAGTGATTTTTTTTTATATATGGCATCGGCTTATAACCATTTGCCAGTGTCAAGTTAAAAAGGCAGGAAATAGAACTTTCGTTTCAATTTTCAACACCGTATTCATATAACGTCCATTCTAAAGTCTAGTCAAGTCCAAATATATTATAGTCAGTACAGTCTATGAGTCATGTCAGTCGATTCAGTAAAGTGGTAGAAGCTTTACTGAAAGTTCCTAGGGAGTTTTGGCGGGAAACACAAAATAGCACGTTTTTAGAAGTTGTACCACTTGCCTACACTTGTGCACGATAACGAATATTTAATGGTTAATATTCTACCAATATTACACATTAAGAACCGAAATAACACAAATTTATGAAGTTTTACAAATTCCACAACATCACCTATTGAACTCCCCGGCAAAACTCCGTCAGCAATGTTGACGCAACCCTAAGGTTGAAACCGAAATAATTTTAAACGTCACGTCAAACAAATCTATCACAAATATTATGAAATTATATTGTCAATTATGTCAGAACACGAAACGACCAGCGGCCAGCCCCATGAACGAAAGTCCTGGCTGGACAAGACTCACGCCCCGCCCGCCTCCGCATTTGCCTAGCCACGCACACACATACGCGATCTGTCATTCGTGTAAATCGGTGGAGTTATGATTCTTTACGCTAGTTAATATATAATATACTTTGACTTAGTTCCTGTAAACCTAGTACCTCTAAAATAGATATCGTGGGACCCGTAGGTCGTTAAAAATTTATATACATTAAATAGCGTCGCTCGAACATTTCAAACCCACTTGAATCCAGCCATGCTCTATAATAAGCATTACCTATGCACGAAGGATCACGAATTCTAAATAGCATGAAAATACGACTTTTACATACAAATTAGGTCCAATCGTGACCAAATGTCAAGGCGTCAAAAGTCAAAACCAGTTGGAAAATTATAGTAAAAATACCTACAGGGAAAATACGAGGAGCATACTTGTTACATATTTATATTCTTTTTATATAATTTTCCATCGGGCAACCTGTGCGCTTTATTAATAAATGCCTTCAAGTTAAAGTTTACTATATTAATATTGTACAGAAACAAATTAGCTTTAAAGAACTGCAGTTACTACAATAACGCCTATTAATAGAAAATAATTACTGTTAAGCTTGCCATTTTATCGTAGAGGAGATAGAACCTGTTTCCTCTACGTTAAAATAAATGCAAGTTTAGAAAAAAAAATACTAGTGTAGTAATTAAAGACGAAACAATACCTTATACATAATAGCAATTTTCACTTCGATTTTCTCTTTATTACCATTCACCAAGTCTTGTGATATCCTTATCACATCCTTGTCAGCCGAGCAGCAAAGTTTGTATCAGGAAATGCAAAGTAGGGTTCCGTAACCTCTCCAAGCATAATACTTAATACACAAGTCATTATAACTAATTGATTTTAAATCTGGAATAGATTAGATATAGACAGGTGTTACTGAAGGCGATAAAGCTGTAATTATTAAGCAATAGTTAAGAAAATATTCGGTTTTCCCACGTTTGTAGCTCTTAGATAATAATTGTCAGAATTGAAGCTATAATTTCTATTTGCATGAAGCTGTTTAAATTTTGATTTTTCAGAATTTAAGTACTAAGCAATCTTATAAAATGATATTAAATATTTGTGAATATATTAAAAACGAATACTTTCAGAATTATTGTCCCACTTGTTGACCTACCGGCCACCGGCCACCGGCCACCGGCCACCAGCTACCACCGCGCCAGTTCGGGAACTAACGATCTCTTCTTCCTTTCTTATTTTAAGCCCAGTTTCGGATGTCACAGTACTTACTGAGCGCCAAAATAGCTCATTATTTCAGTTTCGTTATACTGAAAACAACAGACTCCGTGGTCTAGTGGTTAGAGCTTGGCTCTCGACTGTGTGGGGTTCGATTCCCGCATAGGAACAACAAAAAATGTCGTTTCCAAGTTTGGTTAGGACAATGCAGGCTGATCACCTGATTGTCTGACAAGAAAGATGATCCATGCGTCGGATGGGCATGTAAAAAGTCGGCCCTGCGCCTGATCTCTCGCCAGTCGTGTCGGTTATCCATCCCACTGGGTTATGAGAGTAAAGGTAGAGAGAGAGTGCTCTTGTGTACTGCGCACACACTTGGGCATTATAAAATTACTCCTGCGTAACTGGCCTGGTTTCAATGAAACCGGCCACCGTCATCGAAATCGGTTTGGGTAGTCATTATACTCAAATTACAAAAGCGTCGCAAGCGCCTGTGGCCTACGGAACCATAGACTTATTTCGATGTTCGCACGATACCACTTAAATAAAGTGTGGGCGAGGCTACAGTGCAATTATATAATCAATAAGTAATAAAGTGATTCAATTATTGCATAAGTTTTCAATGTTAGCGCAGTCATTGTTGTGAGTTTGAGCGTCACCTTGGGCACGCGGATATCTGGCAAGGTTCGCGAGGGAGCTTAAGTCCAAATACTGTAAATCTAATCAAAATTAAGAGCTCTCCTATTTACAGGCTGTAGCTGTCTCTGCTAGCCGAAATTATAAGGACAGCAGGGGGTCTAAAAAGGCCACTTTAGGTGTTTCATAGATTTTTTTCAGCTCATATTATGTGCTGCCATTTTACGCATATCTATTGAAAACTGTCAAAATTTATGTTTTCTAATATGATGAAGTCAGATGAATCATGTAGCTATTTTAACATTTCACGATTTTGTATGAATAAAAAAATATATGAAACATAATATGAAACACCTAATGTGGCCTTTTTAGACCCGGTGTCTTGAGCGTCCATTTTATAATATGTGATATCTATGTGAGCGCCACTTAATTTAACTATCGTTCCAGTATTCGGCCGTTAATGTTTTACCTGGATGCACCAACGAATTCAAATCCATTTTTAATCCCCGGTGAAAAAAGTTTGACGTCTGTCTGTGTGTGTGTCTGTCCGTGGCATCGCAGCTTCTAGTTTTTTTTAATTCGAAAACTGCCATGATCGAGAGTGTTCTGAGCTATAATTCATCATCATCACCTCACTGCTTGACATTTCGGGGGTTACTCAATATTTTAATTTTTGTTTATTTCAATCTATACGTAAACAAAAAAATGAATTTCTAGTTTTGACCAAATTAATACGTCATTGTACCAATGACTTTATTCCACGGTAAATAACTGACATACTATGTAAATTGGTATTTGGATTCGATTGGATCTGAAGTCTGGGCCTTTAGTCAAGATGCATTCCATAATTTCGACGGCAAATTTCGAAAACAAATGCATGGGATTTGACATAAGGCATTGCGTCGACGTGTCGAAATTATCGCCGTCGAAATTATCGAAAACATCTTGAACTCGATTAAAGGCCCTTAACAGAGCACACCTACAACTTAGACTGGAAACGGAGCTTGACGGATGATCAGTATATGGTACTATTATATAGTAAAGGATCGTCGTTAATGATTTGCAAAGCTAGTAATTTTCGTCAAGAGGTGGATATGTCAATAATTTTTACACGACTGCGCCACGCAAAGGAGAGGTAACGTGTTTATCAGCCTATCTATGTATGTGTGGGTTTGTACATTCTATTACAAACCCACATACGTACATTTACCTGCAATATTCTAATAACGTTACCATTTTAACAGTCGGGACTCGGGACAGATCAAAGATCTGGCTTCCTTATAATTCCCGATTGTTGAAATTGTTATGTTCCCTAATATAAGAATAAGAACAAGAATAAGAAACATTTATTTGCAGCTCTACTAAAAACTAAAAATAATAATTTAGGTTATATTTAAATATAATAAGAAAAATACATAAATAAAAAACGTCTAAAACTAAAACAGCGTAGGTAGCCGCAAATTGGATCAAGCTCGGCATTGCTGGCACACCTTGGTATATCCAGCACCGGTCTTCCGCTTGACCCACTCCGTGACCTCACAGCCGTCCAAACACTTACACACTACTTTAAACAAAAATAATAATAATAAAAAAGAGAGTTAAGAAATAAACAATAAATCTGTAACAAGTGTCAAATGTCTTGATTCATGACCAAAATCGCAATTAAAAATTTAAATTGTACATTTAAGAATTTTAGTCTTTAATTATTTTAAAATAAATGTGAAATGTGAATACTACCCGTAACCCAACACCAAAGAAAATATTTTATGAAAACCACAAATTAAGGATGCCAATCGAATCAGTAAAATTTTTAATGCTGGCAACTCCTATTACAAGGAAGGCTATACAAAAAAGAAGAAGAAGAAAATTTTTAATACAGGAAGCAAAGTGCAAAACAAGTAACCTGAAACATACACCTATAATACACTTACATCATGTTTTCGTTTTGAATCTGTCGACCACGAAACCACTTCAATGGTAGGTATAGTTATTCAATAATATTCGATAACAAAAGTCTCGATTACTGGACTTTTTTTCAGTTTTTCGGGGTTTTCAGTTTTCAGACGGGACTTTTTATTTAACCGACCTCCAAAAAAAGGCGGCGGTTATGCATTCGGCTGTATATATATAAATATATATGTATGTATGTTCGACGATAATTCTGCCGTCTGTGGACTGATTTTGAAAATTTTTTTTTTGATATGATAAAGGGTATATTCCCAAGTTGGTCGCGTTTTCACCAAAGTGGTGACCTGATGATGGGATCCATGAGGAATCCAGAGAACTCCTCGAAATTTATATGGACATATATCATGATTACGACTTTTTCTGAAGTAGTCTAAGCATATGCTACTAAAAAAAAAGATTTTGCACCAAGGTATACCCTGGATCCAAAAGTACTAAACAGAACTCCTGACTCCTTGGAGATACATTGGGAATTTCGGCGTTGTTTAAAGAACTGCAAGCATATGCCACTATGTCAATTATGGTAATCATCATCATCAACACCATCATCACACTATACATCATCACATTATGACGATACAATAGGTACTTCTCATAGTATTTTACACCGACACGGATATCTTTGAACATTAGTTACATTTGATCTTTGCCGTATGTGAACCTATTTGCAAAATTGTTTTGTTGTAGAGGCTATAATTTGAATTTGTCCCTTAGTCACCAAAGTGGAGACCTGATGAGGGGATGAATCGTGGGAACTCTTCGAAACTTATATTAACACATATAGTGATTTTGACTTTTTCTGAAGTATTCCAAGCATATGCTACCAAAAAGTAAGTTTTTGGAATACCCCTGATCCAAAAGTACTGAACAGAACTCCTGAGTCCTTATAGATACATGTTTGGGGATTCCGGCGATGTTTAAAGAACTGCAAGCATATGCCATCATACCACTTACAGTAATCATAATCATCATCACCACCATCTTCACAAGAAACACCAACATATTATTATGATGACATAGGTACTCACTACTCATCAGAGTTTTGTGCACCGATATTTGAAATTTGCCTATTGCTAAAATTATATTCGTAATCATAATTATTTAACAATATTGTATCTAATGAATATCATCACTGGTGATTGTTTAGTAAGTCCACAGATCGGTAATGTTTATTTGGGGAAATACCACAGCCTCTCAGAAAACTGGCATAAAAAAACGTATGAGTTTGTTTTGCCGAGAGAGTGAGGATAGCGGAGGATTTTTTGTACTTATAACTTTCTTAAAATGTATAATAATAATAGTATAATTATAATTTAATCAATATAACTAAAAAGGGAAAAAATATTATTTAAAAAAAACATTAAAACCTTCATAATTCATAATTTTGAAGTCTGCACCAGCCCGAACAACATCCTGATAAGGTAATAATATTTTATAGAGCTCACGTTAAACTTAGCTGGTACCGACTTCAAAATTAAGAAGATTTATTTGAGAAATGGTTAAAATTGTAGCCGAATTTTAAATAGGGGAATTATGTAGGAAAAATTTAGCAAATTCATACTTTTTTGTGCACTTTTTATTTAATTTTTTTTCCCGTGTATACAATTATAAAATTAGTTAGTAATACCTACGTAATATTGGGACCTCCCCTATATATAATCCCCTATATAACTGTTAGGTGTTTACTAGTTATATATATCATATATATATATATATATATATATATATATATATATATATATATATATATATATATATATATATATATATATACACATATCATATATCATGAACAGGGCTCGTTTTTTTACTATTTTTACATTGTTTCCATTACATTTTTTACGTTTATATTTACATATTTTCTAATACTGTTTACTACCATTTAAATTATATTACAATTATTACACAGCCATCATTAGTGATTACCTACTTGCTTAACTCTACATTACGCACTACCAATGTCAACGTTTGCAAAACGGCGTAGGTACACCGCAGTGGCGAAGGCTGATTCTCCTTCGGAAGCCCTACCGTATAAAAACTAACCGTATAATAGTATAATATAGGTAGGGATTTTCATGAGGGTTTTCAAAAGGTAAGTGGTAAGTGAAGCCTATAGGAAGCCCACGCCACTGGTACACCGTAATATAAAAGTGAAAACCTCGGAAATTCGCGTAACGACACACTATAGTGGGAATTAAAACGAACACTAAATATTTTACTCAAACTTGTTTTTCTGTGGGTTTTACATTTTCCTGCGAATTACATTGTTTATTGTTTAAAAAAAATTCTCTACACTATAGTTTTGATTGTAATTAAAAGTAGAGACAGTAAATTTTTTTAATGATTTATCAAGAACGCCTAATGTTGCATTCGAAATTATAATACTTATAAACTTTTATATTATTTCTCTAACCAACTATACACGTAGAGTAGTATATAGAGATAGGTATTATCAATATATACTACGTTCAAATCTAACTTAATCTAACCGTTAACAAAAATTAAATGAATTTTCACCAAATTAATGTAAAGTCTGTTTTTATTGCACGGTAAATAAATGACAATTATTGGTAGGTATCAGTATTCGGTATAGTATACTACAGCATTCTACAGTATTGGTAGGTATCAGTATTCAGTATAGTATACTACAGTATACTACAGTATACTACAGTATTCTACAGTATTCTACAGTATTGGTAGGTATCAGTATTCAGTATAGTATACTACAGTATTCTACAGTATTGGTAGGTATCAGTATTCAGTATAGTATACTACAGTATTCTACAGTATTGGTAGGTATCAGTATTCAGTAAAGTATACTACAGTATTCTTCAGTATTGGTAGGTATCCGTATTCAGTGTAGTATACTACAGTATTCTACAGTATTGGTTGGTATCAGTATTAAATATAATATACTGCAGTAATTTTTAAATTGCACAGAGTATATTATAGTTTTTGACTCTGTGCTAACTGTTAACTTGCGCAGAAATAATACGCAGATAAAACTTTTGACTTAACTTTTATTATAATATATTAGCTTGATCAAATTAAAACTCTGAAATATAGTTTCACTGCTATCCTACTACAACTGTTCACAACTAAGGCTGTCATCAGGCTGACTGTTTGACTGGCATGGAAGCATCTGCCTGCCAACCTCTACCTCTCCCACTCTACCCGAACAACAACCCGCCAAACGTCTTTCTGATTGGTCGACTTTGATAGTAGTCTTGCCACTTAAAATACAACAAAATACCACACTGACAAATAAATTATAAATAAAGTGGGAGAAGTGAAAGTAAACATCTGTTAACAACAAATAAATAAAATTGAATTGTCTGTTTGTAATTTTATATTAACAGCTTTTCAATAAATGCATATGAAAGTAGATAGGGTACTTACAATACAAAAACAATTTTTATAGTTTTTGTCTGTCCCTCAGTCTGTCTGTTTGTCCGGAACAAACTCTCTGAAATGGCTGGACCGATTTTCACGGGACTCTCACTGACTTCAGCTGATGTTATGTAACTTAGACCAATTTCATATTAGGGTATCGTTTAAAAAAGAGGGTTCGTTTAGTATTCTACACAAAGTTGCGGGCACCAGCTAGTCGAAACTAAACTGTTGATCGAAAATCTAAACGCTCAGTTCGAATTTGTCACATTTTTTGTGCGATTATGTCGATCAATTAATCACAGGCCACAGCATTTAGGTAACACACACACATAACACGTTGCCACATTCGAGTAACAATATTTATCGGTTTATATAACTACTAGTGCCCTATTGTAGTAACTAGTTGAAGCTATGACAGCCTAATTTCTACTAACCGAGTGTGTTAAAACTAGACAATTTTATTAATAACATTGGAGCACTATAAAGTATTTAGGTACAGGATATTTTCAAGCACACAAAGGAAACTAGATTTAACTTCGACATCTACGTTTTAGGGTTCCTCACCAAAAGGGTTAAAACGGGACCCCGTTACTGAGACTTCGCTGTGCGTCCGTCGGCTGTCTGTCCATCTGTTTCCAGGTCGTATCTCCTTTTAACCGTGATAGATAGGTAGTTGAAATTTTCACAGATTCTGTATTTCTGTTGCCGCTATAACAACAAATACTAAAAACAGAATAAAACAAATATGTTTTTTTTTGCCTTTTTGTAAGAAACCCCTCGTGCGTGAGTCCGACTAGCACTTGGCTAGTTTTTAATACTTTTAGACCTAGTCTTTTACCGAACAAAGTGTTTTCGGATAAATTGTTTGTTCATCTTGCAGATTGGTCCAAGCCGGAGTCCCGAACACGTAATGTCATAGTTATCACAGTATTTTTGGCTCTAAGCAAAGCGCTATGAGAGTGAAGTTGATCGCAAACTATTTCATCTTTTGTAGTAAAAAAAATATGCAAAGCATACATAATGCATAACATTATGTATGGTCTTAGTTTATTTCCCGGATAAAAAATGCAGACATATCTTCGACCTTACAAAGTAGAATTAAAGACACTAACCGACGGCCAATCTTTATTAATTTTATTTTATGTTACTTACTTAAATTAATATTATTTTTCATTAAAATAATACTTACTATATAATTAGCTAAGTCACAGAGAAACACAGCACAGACACACACTACGTAACGCGGTCGCCGAGCGCAACACTGCACGCCAACTAGCTCGCGAAGGTCGCTGGACCTTTTAAATAGTTTCAACCCAGTCTATACTGACCTTAGGGATACACCTAATACGAGTAGCAATTGCCAAAATATTTGCAAGCGTTTATAGTTTTGCCTAGGATAAAAAGTTAAAACCAAGTAATAATCAAGTGGGGGCTCTACATTCTTTGATAGAGCCGTTTGATATGTAACACAACTTTTCTAAGATTTAAATCGATTTACACCCCCATTTAGTTGTTTTTCCTTTTCTTTTTAATACAATACTTATTACTTTTAATACAATACTTATTATTTTTAATACAATACTATTAACGAGAAAATTTTTTGGCATATGCCAGTTAACTAAGAATGTGAGGTAGATAATTTTTAAATTTAAAATATCTATCAAGACATCGCGTCGTCACGTCTAAAATATCTGTCCGTAAAGTAGGTATACATATTACATATAGACTGAAGAGTCGATCTAACTCTTCAGTGATTGTTTTCGATTCAAAATGCTAAACAAACTTATGGCTATCGAACTTTTTACTGATTGTAAAATAGGTAGGCAGGTAGACCCATTCAAAAGCTTTTTTGTTTGTGAATTGTCGGACTCTTTGGTGCTTTTTAATTTTTGGACCTTGTCAAAAAACCTTATCGTCAAAAAGCAAATGAACTTTGTAATGACTTTGTTAATTAAATATTAAACAAAAAAAAAGTTAAAATACATTATTTTAGCAACATGCTCCTTTGTTATTCAACATTATTGAGTAAATTATTGTTTCCTGACATAAACCTGAATATGGACTTGTTTGAGATCAATGTTTATTTATTTTATTTTGTTAATGAAAATTGAAAGCTAAGTTGAGCCTTAAAAACCTTGAACACGTAAAGGCTATCCCCCTTCCTTACTAATAAAAATATTTATACACTGTATAAGCTATACAATGTTTTGTCCTTGCCTGTCAAGCTACTTTTTCTATGTATCAGACAAGGACAAAACATTCTATAGCTTATATACTGTATAAATATTTTTATTAGTAAGGGGGTAGGTATAAAGACTGTTCCATTCAAATTTTGTACATTGTAAAAGTTGGCGTACGCAAAAGTTTGCTTCGCCGGTTCTTATCGGCGGGTTAGTGTAAAGCTGGTGGTACCTGTTATTTTGTTGATTTCCCAAATAAAATGATAAGTCTTCTATTTGGAAATAAAACTGTAATTAATATATTATCTTACTAGATGGAATAACTAGATCTCATACTTCATAGTAAAGTAGGTATATGTATTATGTTACATAGTCACTGGTATGTGGTTCCTATAATTAATAGGCTCTATCCTAGCGATTGAATTCCACTATCTGGGTTGGGTGGGCTTAGCATAGCCATCCGAAGAATTAATTTTAAAGAAGAAATATTCTACCCAAAATAGTTCGTTGCAAAATAGTTATTAATCCATGGTAACAAGGTCGTCAATAGATGTCAACATTTCTAAAAAGCCATATTTTTGAAATGGCTGCCGGGAAATATTCTGTTAAAAAACGAACAAATATTCAAGTAAATGACTGAACGTAAAGAAAATATTTGTCTTGGACCGCCATGATGTGGAGTATCTGACATTATTGTAAGACTATTTGACATTGAATTAAGAAAACGTTTCACCTTTAGCTGTCAAAAGAGAGCCAATTTGTGAGCTCATGCTCGGGTAGAAAAGAAATGTTGTTTCTCATAACGACGATGCATGGACCTTGCTGACTTACAATAAGACCTATTTTGTTTCGAACGGTATTAATATCTGTTCAATCTGTCATTTTGTCGATTCTTCGGTGTTTCTAGGGTGCGCATGCTAAGCCTGCAGGTGAGCCGATCTATGTATCATAGATACAACAAATCCAGAGTTTTACCACTGAAATATAGAGTTAGAGCTGTATGTAATAAATGTAGAGTTGTAGAGCTGTATTTAAAAGTAGGTAGGTAGTATATCGGTCTTATGATATAGTATAAGTTATAGCACTAGAGGTGGGTATAAAAACAAAAAGCTCTACACAAAAAGGCAACCTTTGAGCTAGGTACCCGTGAAGGCTAGACCTGACCTAATTAAAATCTAGCTACCTAGCTCAACCTAATTAATAAATACTGTCTCCAACATTATGACGACAAAAACTAGTTCTGGCGGCGAGACTAATTTCAGGGTCGTTTCCACTTCAATAATTCACTTCCGATTCCAATACAATCACAGAAATAAGTAATAAGTTACTTTTAACACCTTCAGTTTATAGTCAGTGCAGTTGATTCGTGTTTTACCTTTATTCTTTACATTATAATACTACTAATAGGTGTATCTTATAGAACTATATTTAACGTCAAATTTTAAGAGCTTCTAGCTTCTTTATGCTTTGGTATACCTACGCAAAATACTAAACTACGCTGAATATTTTAATGTTGTTCAAAGGAACCTGTATGTTATTATAACTTAAAGTGGACTTTTCACCTAAAATAAAAAGGACTTATTGTCATATTTTTGGGATATAGATAATAGCTATTAATTGTATAATCTGAGGCTGCGCGCTATATGACATTAAGTTTTTGTAAGAAAAGACGTTTTGGAATCAGCTGTGACTGTGAGGTGAACCAGCTGACAGTGTAAAGTCAATGGCCTCAGAGGCAAAAATTCGTTCTATTGCCATCATTTTTTTTTTACTTTAATTTTTTTTTTCTGTCAAAACCTCCTTACATAAGCAATTAATTATATGCCCAGATTTTCTGTAATTGGTTTCACAAAACGTTAGTTAAGCGGTTTTTTCACATCGTCTACAATCATGAATCGATAAAACCTACCGCATCGCACAGATCACAAAAAAATTGCTACTTTCTAACGCCTACTTGTTTCAGCAATTTCAGAAAACAATAGTGCAATTAACGGTGTATAAGTGTATAGCGACATCTGGTGCATCAAAATTAGGATCAAAATACACTGGCGGACACATAAACTGCATCATAGTGCAAGATAACTTTAAATGAAATATAATTAGTGAAAGTGCAAACTATTTTGCTATTTTGATTTATTTCAATGATAATGCTAAGACTGGTTATTAATCTGATAAAAAAATCAATTCATGTGTGTATAGGTCAACTTTTCTCACTAAAATAATCAAGTTACTCCTTTTTAGCTTTTTGGAATGAAACAGTGAATAGAACAAAAACGGCTTTATTATGAAAATTTTACAATACTAAGAAAAGAAAGTCTTTTTTTTATTTTTAATATGGTGTATTACCTCCTCTTGGCCTAATAACTGATTCAAGTCGGTTTCGCAGCGACCTGATCAGTGTTTATAAAAGATCTTGCGCAGTTTTGTCCCATTCTTGTTGGAATGGAACCCTCTCCTAAATGAAATTTTGAGCATATCGCTCTCCTCGTCTATGGTAGACTAGTCTGCGACCATCAGCACCGTACACACAAGTACCTATGTTCGCCATCTTGGAATTTCAAAATGAATGTCATTTTCGTATCTAGCATCCCCAAAAACCTGATAAACGACACCCATAACAATTTTACGAAAAATAAATATCGGCAATTTTTAAATTTCAAAATAAATCTACACAATATCTACACCCTCCGAAACCGAGAAAAATTAAAAATAGGTATTTTGTACGCTCTTTTACTTTTTTTTATGTGCACTCGTTTTGCTGCTTATAAAGTTTTTTGAATTCATATCAATACGTCAGGGTTAAATATAGGCACATAATATATTTTTCCCGTTATTCTTAAATTCAATGTGTGCTCTCAAATTGTCGCCAAGATGGTTATTTGTTCACTAAAATAATATATGTCTGCCTATTTGGAATATTCAGTGAAAAAAACTGGTATTAATTACTCACCAGATTTAATTTTTTTGTTCCTTATAAGCATGTTATAAGCAACATGAAAAGTACACGCTCGAAACAAATATTATATATTTATATATTAGGTCTTTACCTACGAAATTACCGTTTTGTATGAAAAAATTTAAACAAATTTTTTTCATGTATTTTTTATTTGTATTAATCGAAGTAATCACCCATGCAACTAATGCATCTTTGCCAATGCAGTGGCAGTTCATTGATGCCATTCTTAAAGAAATCAACTGGACGGGAGGCAACAAATTCTTCAAAGGCATTTTGTACTGCCTCTCGGGTATTAAATTTTTTTCCCGCCAAGAAGTTATCCAAATTCTGGAAAAAGTAGTAGTATGTAGGCGCAAGGTCTGGTGAGTAGGGCGGATGACGGAGAGCTTCCAACCCCAGTTCTTGCAACTTGGAGACCGTCTGTTGTGCAGTATGAGGTCGCGCGTTTTCGTGCAGGAGCAGCGGTGACGAGCGATTGACCAATGCTGGTTGGAGATGTGCCAGCTTCTCCATCATTGTATTCAGTTCTTCACAGTACACATCTGCAGTAATGCTCACCCCGTTTGGTAAGAAGCTGTGATGAATCACACTGGCACTAGACCACCAAACAGTGACCATCACTTTTCTAGGGGTAAGTTTTCCTTTAGGGAATTGTTTAGGTGCTGAACCAGGATCCAACCAACTTGCTGAGCGCTTGCGGTTATCAAACAGAATCCATTTTTCATCGCAGGTAACAATGCGGTTCAAAATTCCTTCATTTGTGTGTCTATTGAGCAGTGCAAGGCACGTCTCGACGCGTACTTCGCGCTGGCGATCATTGAGTTCGTGGGGCACCCATTTGTCAAGCTTTTTTACCTTGCCAATTTGACGCAAATGGACCAATATTGTTTTAGCGCTAACGTCGAAAGCTGCTGCTAATTCAGCCGTAGATTGTGTATCATCAGCTTCCACAATCGCCTTTAATTCGTCATTGTCGACCAAAGTCTTCGGACGACCGCGAGGTTCATTTTTGAGGTCGAAATTTCCAGAACGGAAGCGAGCAAACCAATAACAGGTGGTGTGTTGGTTTGTAGAGTTAGCTCCGTAAACGTCGTTGATGTTGCGTGCCGCTTGTGCCGCGTTGCTGCCACGACGGTACTCATATTCCATAATTTTTTACGAAACGAATTTTTAACGTATCCATGATGACGAAAACGATTGAAATGCGATGAAAATGTAACACTAATCAATAAACAAATGACTAGTTACTTATGGAATAAGAATTCCATGTTTTTAAAATAAAATTAATTTGAAATTAGAATTCTTAGCCAAACAAAAATTATTTTGATTTGAAATGGCCAGTACTGCAGAACGGCAATTTCATAGGTAAATACCTTTTATAATTTTTGTTTCGAGCGTTATGTAATATTATATCATTTAAATAAAATAGAAATCAAGAAACTGATAAATTAGGTAAAACTGTAAAACAAAGTTATTTGTATAGGTATACTAGCTTTTGCCTGCAGTTTCGCCCGCGTGGGAGAGTGTTCGTGGCAAAAAAAATATTTAGCAAATGTAATTAGGTACCTACTGCAACATAGTAATAGCACAGAGTAAAAATTAAACAATTTCCACAAAACCTTAACAAAAATTATTGACCTAAGCCTTCCTATGGAACCACTTTGTCGGTGAATGTAAACTGCATGAAAATACTTTCAGTAGTTTTTGAGATTATCGCGAACATACAGACAGGCAGACTCGGTGGGGGTCTTAAATTTATAATAAATTTCAGAGAAAAGTGGAAAGTGTGCGTATCGACCCCGCCCACGCTAGTTAACACGACAATAATAGAACTTCTCACTTATTCCTCCTGGTATTAATATACATCAATGACTAGGTAATACCTACGTAAAGTTTCAGCCAGTTCAACTGATCAGTTATTCTATAGCATTTTATATGTTATATTCTTTAGACCGACATAACTTCTATATTTATGAATTGAATGAAATGAAACAAACACTAAATTTTTTGTGAACGAAACCGATACTCGTTAGTGAAAACCGCATTGAAATCGGTTGAGACGTTGACTCCGTACGCGCAAAAACAAATATCGCCGGAACCGTACATTTTTCCGCAATAAAATGTAACCTATGTGTTAATCCACAGTCTTAACTACCACCATATCAAATTCCATCAAAATCCGTTCTGTAGATTCTAATACTTTTCCCAAGCGTAAAGTACTAGACATAGGTGTGACGCATGGTTTTCCGCTGTATAACAAGGTATATATTAATCTAAAATATATTTTATTAGTAATACTTATATTATACATTATTTAAATATTCATCCGACTAATCCAATCAGGAAAAAAGTTAGATTAATAATTGACCGAGTCAATCTTTTCGCTCTCCTGTAATGTAAGGATTTTGCAGATGTGACTTTGTTCTTTGCTTATGTCGCTATGTACCCTTTACGCTTCTGGTCCCTTGCTAAGTATCCGAAGAACTTGTGTTACAGGTACCAGACAACGGAAAGTATATTTAAGATTTTTATTAATACACATACCTACACATCCATGACCGAGGAACACAGAAACTTTTGTTCCTTCAGCGGGATACGAACCCGCGATCTCCGGCCTGAGCTTCAACGCGCTAACCAGTGAGCCACAGAGGTCGTCAGGCGGTAGCGACCTAAATTATATTCTTAATTATATCTTTCTGTCAACAATTGGATAATAATTATTGTTTTAATAATTATAATTTCATCTCGATTATTTACAAAAACAGAACAATTAAATTACTTAACCAAAATATAATCGATTGCAATTCTACAATATAATTAAATATTTTTCCATCATTAAGTAGGTACAGTAATTGAATGAAGTGCAACAATTGTTTACTAGTAAGTGATTATCTTTAATTAATTAGGTAGGTATATAGTTATCTATTAAAGACCTAAATAGGTAAATAAAGGATATTGATTTTTTCTTGGCGACATGGTTTATGAATGCAAAAATTTTAAAAAAATTGTTCTGGAAATCCGAACAAAACTTTATTACCATATTATAGCTTTATCAGCAAATTATTCTAAAGCAACCCCAAGGTTGCTTTAGAATAGGGGTAGCCTAAATAGGGGGGATTGGGAAAGGGAGGGGGAAGGGTCACCTAATGGTGGTGGAGGGGGGCTCCACCATTCCCGGGGTGAGGAGATGTATAGTTTTTCAGAAAAGTGAGTTTGAAAATTTACAAATTTTACCTTTAAATTGTACCTTTACAGACAATTTTTTGTGCATTTTTTAGTATTTAGTTAAAATATTTAATCGATATTGAGAGAGGAGTGGGTTACTCCTCCCATCTACTACTAATCCCCCCTTCACCAGAAACCTGTACTTTTTTGATGTTTTGATATTTTAAATTGCATTTCTTAGATAATATGTTTCACAACATTAGTCACTGAACTTTGTGACGTCTCCGGCTCTGCGGGAAATGTAGCCTAAATAATGATAATAATTTAACTTTGCACTAAGCAGTTGAAATAAATGATTTTGAAGACATTTACTAAAGTTTACTGTAAATTAATTTTAAGAAGGATTTTTCAAAACATGTTACTAAAATTTAGTTTGATAATAAATACAGAGGTAGATATAATTTATAAATAATAAAAACAATAATATGAACGTATTGAACGCGATAATAAAGTTCTAACCTAGCCCGAAACTACACAAATATAACTTCACGGCTCACGCCGGGTTTTTGAGAGGCCGTGTCAACCATTCCAAAGACGTTTTTAACGTTATAAAAAGTTCTAACCTAACCCAAACGTACACAAATGTTATTTCACGTCGGATTTTTGCGAGGCTATGTTACCACTCCGAAGACGTTTTGAATGGGATTAAAAAGTTCTAACCTAACTTAACCCGAAACTACACAAACGTTATTTCACACCGGGTTTTTATAAAAAAAACCCGGCGTGAAATAACGTTTCGGCCTTATGGCCGTGTTACCAATCCAAAGACGTTTTGAACGGGATTAAAAAGTTCTAACCTAACCTAACCCAAAACTACACAAAAGTTATTTCACGCCGGGTTTTTTTTATAAAAACCCGGTGTGAAATAACGTTTCGGCCTTATGGCCGTGTTACCAATCCAAAGACGTTTTGAACGGGATTAAAAAGTTCTAACCTAACCTAACCCAAAACTACACAAACGTTATTTAACGCCGGGTTTTTTTGAGGTTATCGTGTTTTTTACAATTAATTTATTTTATATATTAACACATAAAACGAAATTTATATATAATTATATTAAGAAACCAGCATTATTATATTACACATTTTAGTGATAAAAACAGATTTACTTAAGTAACATTTTTAAAAACGTTTAAATTAAATTGTAATCATAAAAATGGTTATAAAATTAAAATACTCATATTCTCGCCCTTAATGTGGTACCAGAATGGAGTTTGTACCCCCCACAAAACTCAATCATCAAAGTATACTTACCTACAAAATGGGAAATGGTTGAAGTGTTTTTTACAATTTATTTATTTATATATTTACACATAAAACGTAACTTATTTTTAAATTATATTAAGAAACCAGCATTACTATATATACACATTTTAATGACAAAAACAGATTGACGTAAGTAAACTACGTGAAAAACGTGAAAAAATAAAATAAAATTGTAGTCACAAAAATAACTAAAAAATTAAAATACTCATTTCCTCGCCCTAAAATTGGTACCAGAATGATGAGGTAAGTACCCCCCCACAAACCCCAACCATCAAAATATACAACTTCAGGCTACCCCTATTCTAAAGCCCACCCGCAAATTTTTTATCACCGAGGGGATCGAAAACCCTACGGCCAACGCGATATTGATAATCTAACCACTGGACCACAGGGGCACCGAAACCGCTGAACAATAGGAAAAAATTGAATTTCCCATATAAACCTCGGCATTACGTGACGCCCGAACTAATGGGGGCAAGGACACGTCGTACCCCAATTACACAGACCACCCCGCAGAAACAGATAAAACATTTTAGACTTAAGATTATTTCCAGGCTCCAGCATTACAATTTACAACATGTAAAATGCAGACTATCCTCACGGACCAGTCTATACTTAGTGTCAAAAAGAAGCGCAGTAATAGACAGAATTATGAATGACTATGAAGCTTTTGCCCGCGTAAATACAGTATACCACAGGAACTGTATTAACGCGGGATATAAAGTAGCCTATGTGCTAATCCTGATCTTAAGCTACTACCATACCAAATTTCATCAAAATCTGTTCAGAAGTTTTTGCGTGAAAGAGTAACAAACATCCATCCATCCTCACAAACTTTCACATTTATGATAGTAGTAGGAGTGTCACCTCAGATTAATACGTCGGGATTGTCACTATTGACGACGCTTTGACACTATTGATGGTTGCTGGATTTGCAGGCTGGACAGTGAGGATGATTTCTAAAGGCGTCTCCTGCGCATGTTTTTTTTTCGAAACATTACACAAAACAACGAATCATTGGGGCGTGGCTATACACATTTGTGTAAGAATATACAATGTTTTTGTCTTCCGAGACGAAAGGAAAACATTCCTCGCGCGGGTAGAGAGAGGAAGGAATGTTTAATTTTTTAACAACTGTTACACCACTTACATGACCATTAAACATAGATATACGTAAGTAATTATGTATCAATCCCAAATCGGTCTTCTATTTGTAACTCCAGATATATACTAAAATTACGGTTCAGTAAATATGGCCTAACTCGAAATCTGGGGGTCTAAAAAGGCTATTTTAGATGTTTCATCTGCCCTGGTCTGGTCTGTGCATCTGGTCTGCCCTGTGTTTTCTCCTAGATTCTGCATCTACCATCTAAAAAGCTAAAACTGCGAGTGCTTACGTCTTCCTCATCGGAACTCATGATCTTGTCTACCTACACAAAATGTTTTGTTTCAATTAAAATAATTTTCTATAGCTGAAGACTTATAGCTTGTGTATGAAAACAAATGTTTTTGTTTCACGTTTTCTGTGTAATGTTTCGAAAAACATGAGCAGGAGACGCACCTTAACGTGACAAATTGTAATTTTTTTGAGTACACTATATTTTGTGATGTCGCATCTAACACGAAGTATCTGTGTGTGGAGTGTACTATAATATGATGTTAATTGCAACGCGGTGCAGCGGACAAGGACTTTATAATGACCGGATAATGACTGTAACATACAATTACGCCAGGTGTGGCGCCAGTGTTAGGAACTACAAAACGCTTCAGCTAAGAGCAAAGTGGATTTATAGGCATACGGAGGTTATTTGGTACAATACATGGTTAAATAATTTAAAAAACAAATAACTATTTAATACTGAAATAACTGATATCTAAATATTTATACTGAAAGAACTGTAAAAACAGGTTCTAAATTTGTAAATTCCTTGTACTCGACCTGTATTAGGCTCCTAAATATATTAATTTAGAACGCCCTCTGCCGACACTCGCACCACACTCTGCGTAATATTAGCGTGACCGTTAAATACGCGCATATTATTTTATACACTTATGGATGAGCTTTTGTTTTGAAGCGTCCCTAAGTACCGCATAATTGTATATGGCTGATGGGTTTAGTCATGCAATATTAGTAAACATCATTTTTAATACTAAACATAAAATATATGGCTGAATGGACTGATCGCTCATCATACTAAACACAAACCACAAATGTAGGGACGTCATTAAAAGTATGTTTCAATCTTTTTACTTATTAGGGCTTCGTAGTTCACGTCTCAGCAAGTCAGAACGCTTATAGTTTCGTCATGTCCGTCCGTCCATCCGTCCTAGGCTAACCTTACAGATGGTTAGTACTAGAATGATGAAACTTTGCATGGATATGTGTATTTACCACGCCGACAAAGTGCTGAAAAATAAATATATTTTTTGGGGGACCTCCCCTATACGTCAAGTGTAAAAAAATTTCTCGCGTCTAGTGTCTCGTTCCTCATAGTGTGTGGAGTATTTAAATAATTCCTTAAAAACATCGAAAGGATGCTGATACCACTTTTTGATTTATCCGTTTGGTAGGTGGATAATATATATTCAACTTTAAAGCTATATTTTTTGTGGTAAAATAAATTATAATTTTACCAAATATCGCTTTGCTTGGGATACACTTTGAAGGAAATATATTAAAAATTGTCCGCAAAAAAGCGTTAAATAGAGGGTAGCGCTACCACAGATTAAAGTATTTTGACTCTGTGGCGCTACTGGAGCAGGGGCGCAAAGCGGAAAAATTTAAATGGTGAATTACCTAAATATTAGGTCCTTACATATGAAATTGGCGTTTTGTCGTACTGGCCACTTTGATCTCAAATATATTATCTTCTTTGTTTAGGAATACCAATTTCAAATTTATACCGCTATTTACTCATGCATTTGTGTTTCGAAAACCGTAATTCATTTGTTTTTTCCTCTTTTGGTTTTTTCTTTGCGTCACTCTGTTTACAAAATGGAAAACTTGAAATATCGTATTATTTTCAAGTACGAGTTCCACCGTGGCACCAGTGCTGCAGAAACGGCTCGAAGGATTAATGATGTGTATGGCGGCGGTGTCGCAAAAGAAAACACACTGCGTTTTTGGTTCCAACGTTTTCGTTCGGGAAATTTCGACCTGCAGAACAACCCCCGTGGATGGTCGGAGACCAAAGTTGATAATGAAGAATTGAAGGCTATTGTGGAAGCGGATCCATCGCTAGCCACGTCCGAGTAAGCTGCAGGCTGCGGTGTTAGTGATAAAACTGTTTAAATCCACTTGAAGCAAATTAGGAAGGTGAAAAGGCTTGAAAGGTGGGGTGGGTACCTCATGAATTGAGTGCAGAAAACCGACAAACGCGCGTTGACTGCTGCGTTTTATTACTCAATCGGCACAATAATGAAGGGATTTTAAATCGAATCATTACCTGTGATGAAAAGAAGTTCCTGTACGATAATCGGAAACGCTCATCACAATGGCTGAACCCTGGCGAACCAGCCAAGGCCTGCCCCAAGGGAAAATCGACTCAAAAAAAGTTACTTGTGAGCGTTTGGTGGACTAGTGCCGGTGTCATTCAGCTGTAGAGCTTTCTTAAATCTGGCCATACGATTATGGCAGATGTCTGTTGCCAGCAACTGCTAATCATGATTGAAAAGCTAGGTGCTAAACAACCGAGGTTGGTCATTCCCTCTAGGCCACTGCTGTTTCAGGACAACGCTTAGACCACATACTGCACAACAGACGGCTACCAAATAAGAAAAGCTTCAATTGGAATGTCTAAGACATCCAGCGTACTCTCCGAACCTTGCTCCAACAGATTAAATACCATTTTCTTCGAAATTTGGATAACTTCTTGCAAGGGAAGAAATTCAACTCCGATGGGGCAGTCCAAAGCGCCTTCAAAGATTCTATTGATTCCTGTCCGAATGTTTTTGTAGTAAAGGAATAAATGAACTACCTATGATATGCAAAAGTACATAGATAGCAATGGTATATTGGTACTTTGATTAAATGTGTTTGTTTGGTTTGTTGTTTAGATGATGTTTAATAAAAATCGACTTTATGTTCCTCCTCTACAAAACGCCAATTTCATATGTAATGACCTAATATTAACATCTTCTTCGGATAGGGGAGAGGCGTACAAAATGGCATAGGCGGGTAATATGGCACACCTACTTATTTCTTAAATGAAACAAATATTAGTTCGCGCAATGGCCTGTAGAGGGTCGCTTGATGACAGGTCGTAACCTGTGGCAGCGCCAGTACTGCCAGTAGCGTCCGTTTAGTGTACGTTAAACATCGATAGTTTGGTAATCCGATAGTATCGATAGTTTTACTAAAAGCTATCGATAGTATCGATAGTCTATCGATAGTTTAAAAGATTATAGGACATCAATAAAATAACAAAAGTTATACGAAACGAAGAGTTTTATTTTCAATTAAATATGAAATAACAATAAAAAATCAACCTTCATCATTATTAAAGTAACAAATCAAACGTTGAAATATTTACTATTTTGTTTTATAAACAACAATTCGTTTAACCTTTTTTCTTTTAATCTGTTTCTCCGTTCGGTTAAGATTTGTCCGGCCTTCGAAAAAATCCTTTCCGAAGGCACAGAAGATGCTGGAA